>CM062296.1:668729231-669971731 GCA_031216915.1 Pictodentalium vernedei
AGCATTATAATGGAGTGGGGTGTGGTGACACATCTCAAATTTCTAACTGATGGGGGTGGGGTGGAGAAAGGTTTCAAGATCTTCAGTTTTCAGAATTTTGGCATTTTTGCATCCGTAGGATTTGAGCTTTTTAACCAAATTTGTTGTACTCCCCCCCTCCCCCCCCCCCCCCCCCACCCCCCTCGACATTCATCATTTTAGGATTTTACATCCAGATGTAATATTCTGTCACAATAATCAGGGTTTCGGGTCAAAGGGAAATAAATGAGTCAGTTATGGGCTGTCAAGGGTGGTCGCTTCGTAGATAAAAAATGAATTCCAGTGTCCAAAAACCCCAATTTCCTCGCATCTGAGCGGATATTTTGAGGTTTTTCATGGAGATACATTTGTAAGATTTCACAATTTGAGTGCTTGTAATTGCGGGTGTGGAGAATAAATGAAATTTGTGTCTTTGCGTTTTCTACTGCCCAATCTGCCTCGATAGACCTTACATTGGAACATTTTTTGTTTAACAAGTGTTCAAGTGGTTTGTCTTAACATTCAATATTATAATTAACAAGAGGCCCCACTGGGCCTGAAACGCTCATCTTGAACAGAACACTATATAAACGGAGTCCAAGAATGAGTCTACATTAAACAATCCATCTCCATAGGCTACACTGTCAATCCTTGAGTCCCTCAGGAGTGACAAAACTAATCCGGGCATCATGCCTTTTCTTCAGTTGATCATAATGTAAAATGTAGAGCTCCCCTATGAAGCCCCTTGATGCAACCTATGTGGATTAATCTTAGTTACACACCTCTAGAGGGTACTGAAAACAAAATTTTTAATTTTTCAGCAAAATGGCCAATTCCGGCTCCCATTGGGAGCCCAAATATTAACCCAGCGACTCAATTTGAACATAGTTGAATCTGACTTCCGTAGAGATATTGTGTACCAAATATGAAAGCATTCTGACTGTTGGAAGTGAAGAAGAGAAATTTTAAAGAAATTTCTTCACATTGCACTAAGTTAAAATTTGGGCTACCATAGAGAGCCCAAATATTAACCTATGGATCCATTTGAACAAACTTTAATCTGACCCCCTCCTAGAGGTGTTGTACACCAAATATGAAAGCATTCCGACTGGTGGATCTGAAGAAGAAGATTTTCAAAGACATTTCCCCATATCGCACTGAGTAAAAATTTGGGCTACCACAGCAAGCCCAAATATATACCTAGGGATCTGATTTGAACAAACTTGAATCTGATCCCCCTGGAGATGTTGCATACCAAATCTGAAAGCATTCTGACTGGTGGATCTGAAGAAGAAGATTATTTAAAATAATCCCCCGTATTGAACAAAGTTAAAATTTGGGCTTACATAGGAAGCCCAAATATTAACCTAGGGACTTGGTTTGAACAATCTTGCTCATAACAATGATGTATATCAAACAATAAAAGATTCTGACTGGTGGTTCTAAAGAAGATTTTTAAAGAATATTCCCCATATTACCCTACGTACAAAATTTGAGCTCCTGTATTGAGCCCAAATATGAACCAAGGGGCTTTATTTTAACAAACTTGTATCTGACCCCCCTATGAATGTTGTTTACTGAATATCAAAAGATTCTGATGATTGGTTCTGGAGAAAAGATTTTTTTAAATTTTTGCAAATATGTTGACTCAGCATTTTTTCGATGCCCATTACAGAACACCCTAACATAACCGATGGCAATTTTTTTTTACCATTCAATTCTACTGGTCCTAAGGATACTTCACACCAAATAACAGCTCTCTGTTCCGTGAGGTTTGGGAAATATGGGCGTTTGAAAATATTTCTATTTTTAGCTCCCAGGGTTCCCATGGGGATGCAGGAACTTTTTCTTGCATGGGTCAAGTACTTGTGACCCAATAATATTACATACCAAATTTGGTTCAAACCGGACCATCGGTTCAGAAAATACAAATTTTGGGTGGGGCCAAAAATCTTACCCCTCCCATTACAAAGCCAAATATTGCTTCACGAACTTTGTTTGAACAAACTTGATTCTACACCTCAAAAGGAAGCTCTACAGCAAATATCAAGCCATTGT
The DNA here is from genome assembly GCA_031216915.1 of Pictodentalium vernedei. Lineage (NCBI taxonomy): Eukaryota > Metazoa > Mollusca > Scaphopoda > Dentaliida > Dentaliidae > Pictodentalium > Pictodentalium vernedei. The sequence continues at coordinate 668,731,308 of CM062296.1, forward strand.
ACACACTGGTTCATGAGAAGAAGATTTTAAAAATATTTTGGAGCTTTTTCCCCCCACTCCCTCCCTATGGGGCTGGGCATGTTGAGTTGAACAAAAATGCAATGCCCCTTTGGGACCATCACTCACACAAACTTTCACTTGAATTGGCCCAGTGGCTTTGGAGGAGAAGACCAAAACATGGTGATTACGGACGACAGACGACGGGCAACGGATGACGGACAGAGAGCGATGAGATTAGCTTAGCTTGAGCTAACAAAAGCTATTAGATGGAGGTTAGATCAAAGAGAAAATTGCTGAGAACAACTACTTTGATGATGATGTTTTGATTAGGATGAACCTGTATACTGATGAAGGTCTACCTTTTGACCGCCCCAGATATTAGGACAAGCAATCTACAGCCTAACCCCTTGACCCTACACCCAGCCCCCCCCCCTCCCCCCTCCCACCTACAATTTTTATGCCACTTTTGGACATATTTTGAGGACCTGCAACCAACTTTGAGAAAAACTTGGGGAACATGCTCCCCCCACTCCTCCCCCCCATGACCATGCTACTTTGTACATGCTGTGTAAGAACATAACAATGATATACAACGTCCAGATAACAATATAATTGGAAAAACGGTCTGATTCAAGGTTTTAACTTTTAAGTCTTTTAAGAACCAATTTTAGACAACGTTAACAGTGTTACAATGTTACATCAAAATGTTCAAACAAAATGGTGTTTTCGTTCTAGTTAAGTTGTAACAACATTGTTATACAACACAGCCATTTGATCACCTTGGCATTTGACAAAACTGGGAAATTACATCTTCAAAACGTTGTAGTGTGACACAGCCTTCCCAGGTCACAAAGATGCGGTTACATTGTGTGCCAGCCTGAGCTGGGTACATGTGCCACTTATGCTTACCTAAATTTTATGGAGTTTTTGTAATTGCTTGTAATACAATTGTCACTGCTGATGTTGAAAGCTTAACTGGTGAGTTATTTTTGGTTATAAAAATTTGTTGAAGTGTCTTTGCCTTGTTACAATTTATGGGAGAGTGCCTACAGGCACCCCATGAATCGTAAGAAGGCAAATTCCACCAAAGTATTTTCAATTTGTAGATAATGTGAAGCACATCCAAAGAATATTGCAGCACTTGGACTTCAGAATAACTTAGCCCGAATATGGGCTCCCACTCCAGCACCCAACCAGTTGAAGAATAAAATTCATTTATTCAATTTGGGGGTGGGACCTGTTGTTTTATTGACTCCATAGTTCTTTCTCTTTTTTCTCATCAATAATTTGTGTGTATGCTATTTTTAAATATTTTCCTGAATTCCATGTACCTGACATATTTGTTATTGTCTTGAATGCTCACACTTTTTTTTGCAGAATACAACAAACTGGGAAATATTTTCCACTATTTGTTGATAATTGCGCATGTCAGGAATAAAAGGTAAACCATCTAAACCTGCTCGCGAGGTGGTTTACTCAGAATGATTCGGAATGATATTCCAGAATGATGGTTTGCAAAGAAAACAACCAGATTGATAATCCGAATACGGACTTCAATCGTTTACACACCCATACGCTCCTTAATGGTCCAGTCTCTATTTCTTTCAATCAATCGTTCATTCATTGGTTCATTAAGTCGATGATCCTCTATACTTAAGTTAAGGGGACATTGTGTCGTTGAGTGGTCCTGTGATAGGGCGATGGCTTCCTACAACTCAACTGGGATATTAGTTGAATTTCGTGTGTCCCGGCAATCAATTCGTTCTAGAGGACAATAAAATGAAAGTTAAGTAAACTAATGAGAGAGACGTTAGTGACCATACTAACTGATAAGATGAGCCTGAAAAACCCAATTTAGCTGCAATACACTGTTATACATCGTAGGATCCAAACTGGGTATGATAAACCACAACGGGCGAGTATATCTGAGTCATTCACTAATTCGTTCCCTCTTTCGAACGCTCGCTTGTTTGTTGGTTCATTTGTTCATTTCATTCTTTCATTCATTTGCTTATCTGTCCACTCGCTCATTCGTTCATTCATTCCTTAGTGGATGGGAGAATGAGTTTCTATGGGTGGGTGGGTGGGTGGGTGGGTGGGTGGATTCTGGAATGGACTATGGAAACATGAGCTAATTAGATTAAAAAAATGAATAGTTGCATCTGTGTGATGACAAAGATGTAAAAAAAATCCTTATTAAATTATGGTTTGTGGAGTGAGGTGGATGAAGAGGTCAGAATTTTCACCTTGTTTTCGATTTTGCACTATCACATTGCAAGCATTTTGCCAGTCAGGGTTCGTATACATTTTTAAGAACCAAATTACATGACTTTTCAGGCCTTTTCCAAAATTTTCTACCCAATTTCCATGACCTTTCCCTTATTACTATTACCACCACAATTTCTTTTTCAGGATTTTAAAGTATGTTTTTCGGGGAAATGGTGTACTGCATCGTTATCACGGAGATGACTTTAACTATCCCACCCCACCTCCCATAACTTGACCAGGAATTTAACCAATTCAGTAAGGAGGCATGGTGGATCAATGTCTGTAGCATTGTACTTTAAATAAAAGGCCTGACGGTTTGAACCTGATCAGTGGTAACTGCGTGGTGTCCTTGGGGAAGATACTTAACCTTGTTTGCCCATGTGGGGGCACAATGGTGCTGTGTACATTAATGCATACTGCATGCGAATGGTGCTCTTGCCTTCAACCACTGTTAACTGAGTTAGTAAGAGTCTGACAGTTGCTTATCACTGCATGGTGGTTAATTTTCTCTGGGTGCACCTGGTTCCTCCAACCGTAAAACTGTCTGGCATATTAGGAATCTGGATATTGAAAGTATTGTAAAACCCCAATAAACAAACCAATTCAATTTTGGTTTCACAGAGCTTATTCAGCTCTGTCAAACAAGACTGAATTGGTTTAATTTCTAGGTGCATTGTGGAAATAGTTACTGCTTGAGATATGGTATTTTTCTAACAGTGTGCAAAGGTTTAATAGATTATATATATGTATAGGATTTATAACCTTCTACTTGAAAAAATAATAGTTTACCCTTTACCCAATGTTATGGCCAAAACCGGCCAGCACTATTCTAAAAAATCGCTAATTAATTTTAATTATTATTTCATTTTTTATCTCAAAAACATAGGTTATGACCCCTCTTTGGAACAAGCTCATTCCAACGAGGGGTCATAACATATGTTTTTGAGACATAAAATGAAAAATATTAGTTATTCAGGGAAATTTCTTGCAAGTGTCGTCTGCTTTTCATGTTAGGTAAATGGTTAAAATAATAAATTTTGATATCGTGGGCACTGGTGATAGGGTTAACTTCCTAGATGCATTATGGGAATAATCTGCAGGTTGAAGTTTTGCTATTTCAACCTCGTGTCACAAGGGTTAAGAACTTACGACAGAAGAGTTATAATCGAAGTATGCTACAAATCAGTTCAGTGAAAAAATTATCTTGCAGAAGTCTGAGACTAAACTCTAAAAATTCAAGGCAATTACAACACCAAATCACAACTCATTTTTTACTGCAGAACTGAAAATTGCTGTTGAATTAATTTTTCCTCAGGGCAGACTCAATGCAATAATGAGAGATGACATTTTCTGAAACACAGCCAGTCATCTTAATTGTCCTGGTCCTGAAAACTGAAAAACAATACTCCTGCTCCAGTGTCATAGTGCAAGTACCAACTAAACTGCTACGTAAACAATATTGTACCCTCTACCAAATAGCGGCCCCAATTCATCCACACTTAGCTCAGGGCTGTCATGCCCATTTTTGTCATAACTGACAAGTTTTGTCATAGCTCCCACTTTTGTGATAAAAATTGCCAGGTCTTGTCATAAAAAAATATCACCACTTTTGTAATAGAAATCAACAGGTTTTGTAAGATATTACATTTTTTCCACTCGCATAAAAAAACCCAGTTAGTCCTAAGTTCAACTACCCCACCTAAAACCACTGTGTTGTTACCATGGGTAGAATGCAGGCCTGAAAATAAGCAGTGTGACATTTGCAGAATGAGGTCCCCAGAGAGAGAATACAGTAGGCCAATTTATCCTCTGGGTACCTCTTTCTATTTAGTTTTGAGACCCTGATTCAGACTGAGGTTCACAGAGGGTAAATTTAGTGATGCTACCCTGCTAAAAATTCACCCTCTGGGGACCTCATTTTGCAAATGACAGTCTGCTTATTTTCTGGCTTGGTAGAACGTAATTCTAGTTCATACGAAATTGCCGAGTGTGTGGTTGTCAGGTATGGTTGTATAATATGGCTGGTATTTCCTCCTGCAGGTGTACTGTTAGCCCTTGGTGGTACTTACTCACCTTATGCCTTCTACTTTCCCCTGGTTGCCTTGGGCAGTATGAAGTGGTAGGTTATGTGGTGGTGTGGAGATATGCTAGATTATATCTTGTTTGACAGAACTCTGGAGATCTGTCAAACAAAATATAAAAGATTTATATTTGCTAGTATTGGATGTACTGAGGCCAAATAGGTTTATAAACAAGAGAAATTGGGTGAAAAATAAGGGTAAGGTGTCGGGGTAATTTCTCGACAAATTAAAAGATTTCTTATTCAATTAACAGGAGTTTACACTACAACCTATATGCACTGAAGGTATGAAAATCATATTGTGTTTGGAAGTTATATTCAATTAACATGGTTGTTCAATCAAACAATACCCAGCAAAACTATACTATGTGCCCCCTCATTGAAACGAGCTCATTGAGTTTGTTCCAATGAGAGGTCACATGATCAGGGTCACCACCTGTCAGTTTTATGGGTGGAGGAAGCCAGAGTACCTAGAGAGAACCACTGAGCAAATTGTCAGACTCCCTAATGTACTAACTCCATACAAGCAGGGTTAGCACTGATTGAAGACAGGTGTGCCATCGACACGCAGTATGCCTTAGAACACAGCACCCCCCCCCCCCCCCCCCCATGTGGGCAATCAAGATTAAGTTCATTGCCCAAGGACACAATGTAGATCCCCCTGGCAGGGATTGAACCCTGGACCTTTTGCTTTGAAGTTCAATGCCATAACACTGTGTCATTGTGCTCCCTGACTATGATCTAGCTGAAAATCTATACATGCCAAGCAAGCCTGAAAATAAGCAGGCTGTCTTCTGCAAAAAGAGGTCCCCAGAGGGTGAATTTGGTGATGCTACCCTACACAGCAGGGTAGCATCACAAAATTTACCCTTTGTGAACCTCAGTCTGAATCTCAAGCCAAAACAGAAAGGTGTACCTGGAGGATAAATTGGCCCACTGTATGGGATAGCATCAGCAAATTCACTCTCTGGGTACCCCATTTTTCAAATGACAGGTTGCTAATATTCATGCTTGATGCCAAGCTGTATAGAGCTGTCTTTGGCTATAAATTTACAGTAATACATTGGCAAAAACATGGTCTCTGTTATGATCAAATTTCAATCTGGCTGCAACATACACCAGCGGATCAATAAAATACTTATAAATAAGAAGGAATTAAAGAAAAGAAATGAAAATAGAATCTGAGATTTAATTTACTCACATTTTTGTTTCAACAGGTGAAATTGTACAGTGTTGTGAGGAGAAATGCCGACAAAGAATTTCAACCAGGTTGCAAACTAGTCACAAGGTTGTCAAAACTCTCTGTCTGCAATTGAAATCACAGTACTGTTAATTGATGAGCTCTAGTCTGAAAAAACAAGCCAAGACCAATACCGGGTCTGGACCTGCGTCGCTGCATGCAATTGAATCAGCAAACAGGAAGTGGCTGCATAGCAGATCTTAAAATTGCATACACGATACAACTGATCATTATCAGGCTCCAGATGAAATATAAAATAAATTCCTTGCATAGAAGCCGAGAAAAGTTTGATGAAAAATTTCAATGTTCAGTGGGTACAGTAAAATTTCAAAGTATCAACATACAGGAAGTGGCTGCACAGCAGATCTGAAAATTGCATACACGATACAGCTCATCATTATGAAGCAGCAGACCAAATATAAAATCAATCCCTTGCATAGACGCCGAGAAAACCTTGACGGAAAATTTCAATGTTCAGTGGGTACAGTAAAATTTCAAAGTATCGGCAACAGGAAGTGGCTGCATGGCAGATCTGAAAATTGCTTACACGATAGATACAACTCATCATTATGAAGCTGCAGACCAAATATAAAATCAATCCCTTGCATAGAAGCTGAGAAAACCTTGACAGAAAATTTCAATGTTCAGTGAGTACAGTAAAATTTCAAATATCGGCAAACAGGAAGTGGCTGCACAGCAGATCTGAAAATTGCTTACACGATACAACTCATCATTATGAAGCAGCAGACCAAATAAAAAATCATTCCCTTTCATAGAAGCCAAGAAAACTTTGAGGGAAAAAGTGTTTCGGACGGACTGACGGACGGACTGACGACAGACTGATGGACGGATGGACGGACGGATGGACTGACGGACGGAGTCGAGCGGTTACTAGACCTGCTCTGCCACTGGCGACGCAGGTAATAATAGCTTTGTCAATGTAGATGAAAGGCTGTTATTGATGTTCAGGTGTAAATGACTCACCATTTACCCATTACATTATCAAAATTTGTTATTTTATTTATTCACTTATTGGTGTTTAAAGTCACATATTTCTGCACAATGGCTAATCAGGACCACAACAGTTTTACGGGTGGAGGAAGCCAGAGTACCCAGAGAGAACCAACGAGCAACGACAAGCAATAGTCAGCTCCCCAACATACTAACTCTACACAAGCAGGGTTAGCATTGGTTGAAGACAAGTGCACCATCAATGCCTTAGTACAGAGTGCCACAATGCCCCCACATGGGCAATGGGGGTGAAGTGTCTTGCCCACGGACACAACGTGGTTGCTGCAGGTGGGATTTGAACTGATGACCTCTTGGCTTGCAGCCTGCACCTCCATCTACTGAGCCGACATGCCCCTATTCAAGCCAGAAAATAAGCAGACTGTCATCAGCAAAATGAGGTCCCCAGAGGGTGAGTTTAGAGATGCTACCATGCACAGATTAAGATAATAGGGGCAGGCCTGAAAATAAGCAGTCTGACATTTGCAGAATGAGGTCCCCAGAGGGTGAATTTGATGATGCTATCACATTCAGTGGGCCAATTTACCCTCTGTGAACCTCAACCTGAATCAGGGTCTCAAAACTAAACAGAAAGAGGTTCCCAGAGGATAAATTGGCCCACTGAATGTGATAGCATCATCAAATTCACCCTCTGGGGACTTCATTCTGCAAATGTCAGACTGCTTATTTTCAGGCCTGCCCCTATTATCTTAATTATATTTTAAAAAATTTTCAAAATATTTCAACAAAACTATATCATATGACCCCTCACTGGAACGAGCTTGATGTTTGACGTTCCAATAAGATGGTTGGAACATCAACATCAAGCTCATTCCAGTGAGGGGTCACACGATATAGTTTTGTTGAAATATTTTGAAAATTTAGAAAAATATAATTAAGATAACAAATTTTGATAATGTAATGGGTAAAGGGCAGGTCATTTATACATAAACATCAATAACAGCCTTTAAATGCAAATTTCTCATGATTGTGATATGTCACCCAATTGTTGATTTATTCCGATACCGGTTTCGGCTGCAAGACTCTGTCCTGTCCCAGTTATGTTGGTACCGACGATACTTTGACATGCCTGGTTAATAAAGCAATGCTAGATTTGACAATTATGAATTTATGTCAAGTAAAGGGTTAAGCCCTTTACAAAAATGACACAAGTAACGGCATATCAACAACTTAATGAAACTGAAGGAATTCGCAGTGGCATTCTAGGCTATTTGTATTTTTTTCAAGAGGAAGCAGATGACATCTTTATCAGTGAATTAATTTAATTTCCAATGAGTTCATTAGAAATTCTTTGAAATACATGATTTTTAGACAACATGTCTCAATCTGCATGCACAGCAGGCAATAAATTAAAAAAAGCATGCAACATCTGTTTCTTGCATTCAGTTTGATATTCTAAATGTTAAACAAACTCAGAATAATTACCTTTATGCAAATAACTGATACGTCTAAGTTTGGGTGCAGAAAGGTTGTAAAACAGATGATATGGAAAAATGTTGTGCATCAGTAGTTCAGGCTCAACACTGGTTAAGAAAAAATGTAGCGCATAAAAAAAAAAAATTGCCAACTTGAAAAACAAATACTGCTTGCATCAAAGAAACTTGATGCTTTCAGTTCTAAGGCTGAACTTTTCGTTCTCAAATACCTCCGTTCGTTTCCGAGATCTTTTTGCTGCTGTCTCTAAACAGTCAGCTGGATTGTTGATACACTGCGAAAAATGTCGCAACTCAATCTGCCACTGTTCCCTCACCCTAAGATGGTATCAAGTGAATCAATGCAGTAACTTCACCCATATGATGATATTTGATATTTATTTATTTATTGAGGTTTAACGACACTTTAACAGCCAAGGTCATGTCGTGTCAGTTACAGATTTATGGGTGGAGAAAGCCGGAGTACCCGGAGAGAACCACCAAGCAACGATGAGCAGCTGCCAGCTCCCCAACATCGTAACTCTGCACTGCAGCACAGTCAGTGTTAGATTGGTTGAAGACATGCGCACCATTGATGTGCAGTACACCTTAGTACACGTTGTCATCGTGCCCTCATGTGGACAATCGGGGTTAAGTGGCTTGCCCAAGGACACAATGTGGGAGTCCGAATCAATCGCTCAGATGGTCACCCATCCAAGGACTAACCGGGCTCGACATTGCTTAATTTCAGTGATCTGACAAGAACCGGTCACCTAATGCGACTGCGCCCCTGATATTTGATAAAGTGAAAGCTTATACACTGTGACTGTAGTAACATAACAGCTTTCACTTCATCAAATGTCATGGCTGCTTATATCACAGAAACTTGATGCTTTCAGTACGTGTACTTAGGCTGAACTTTTCATCCTCAAATACCTCTGCTCATTCCCAAGATCTTTTCACTACAGTAAAACCTGTTTTGAGAGACCACAGTCGTGAGAGACCACCTGTCTTGAGAGACTGTTGTGACCATGTACCATTGGGCTGTTTTACTCTATTATGGACCTGTCGTGAGAGACCACCAAGTGGGAGAGACCACTTTTGCCTGGCAAAAGGGGTGATCTCTAAAGACAGGTTCTTCTGAATTTCTAAACAGCTGGATACCCTATTGAAAAGGTTTCTCAGAGCTCTTTCCAACAATCAAACACATAACGACATTTCGTCAACATAAAAAAAAGAAAGGTACATAAAGATATTGTTCCTATATTGTAAAGAATAGCGTTTGTGCAGGCCTATCATTTTGAGGCCAGTGATTGCTCTCACCATCTAACCCTTTACCTAACATGAAAAGCAGACGACACTTGCAAAAAAAATTCTTGAATAACTAATTTTTTTCATTTTTTGTCTCAAAAACATAGGTTATGACCCCTCGTTGGAACGAGCTCGACGAGCTCGTTCCAATGAGGGGTCATAACCTATGTTTTTGAGACAAAAAATGAAAATATTTTGAAAATTAATTGGCGATTTTTTAGAATAGCGCTGGCCGGTTTTGATCGTTATGTTGGGTAAAGGGTTAAAACCCACTCTGTCTTGTTACACAAAGGGATTTTATAATCTGCCTTCGTGCAATAATTCTAATGAAAACATGTGGGTTTCTTTTATCCTTAGAGGCCTGAGTAATTTTCCAGACTTTCTACTATACCATGCCTTGTGAGTGTAGTGGTTTAGCAGTGATTTCAAGCCAAATCTTGGCTGCCTCTCGATGCCATGACAAGACTTAGGATCACTGCCAAGGTAATTTGTCTAATGTTCATATTCTTAACTGTTTGAAAAAGTACCTGTTCTCTGGCTGCAAAGTCAGGTCAAGACCTCTGGTGGTTAATAGCTTCTAATAGATGGTATTACAGAATGAAAGTGTCAATGACACTGTAGTTCAACTTCATCAAGAAGGGACTGAACTAAATAACTAACTGTAGGATATACTATAGGAATTATAGACAATTTAACTGTAAAGCAGCCATGACTAGAGTTGATGAAAAATTAATCTAAATATAACAAGAAATCACTGGTGAAACAAGAGGCCCCAAGGGGTCTGAAGGCGCTCACCTGACATGGTAGCCTAAATATCAACCCAGAGAATTGATTTCAACAAGTTGCATCTGCTCCTCCTAAGAAAAGCTTATACCAAATATCCAAAGATTCTGACCAGTGGATCTAAAAAAAAAAAAGAAGATTTTTAAAGAATATTCCTCATATTGAACTAAGTTATAATTCGGGCTCCTCCCAAGTCCCATATATGAACCCAGGGACTTGGCTTTAACAAACTTGAATCTCACCCCCCTAAGGATGCTGCACACCAAATATCAAAACATTCCGACTGCTGGATCCAAAGAAGAAGATTTTTAAAGAAAATTCCTCATTTTGAACTAAGTTACAATTCAAGCTCCAACAGTGAGTCCAAATATGGACCCAGGGACATGGCTTGAACAAACTTGAATCTCACCCCCCTAAGGATGCTGCATATCAAATATCAAAACATTCCAACTGCTGGATCTGAAGAAGATTTTTAAAGAAAATTCCTCATTTTGAACTAAGTTATAACTCGGGCTACCACAGTGAGCCCAAATATGAACCCAGGGACTTGGCTTGAACAAACTTGAATCTCACCCCCCTAAGCATGGTGCATACGCAATATCAAAAGATTCTGCCCTCTGGATCTTGAGAAGAAGAATTTCAAAGAAATTTGCCTGAAATGCACTAAGTTCGAATTCGAGCTTCTATAGTGAGCCCAAATATGAATCTAGGGAGCCGATTTGAACAAACTTGAATCAGATCCACCCCACAATGTTGCATACCAAATATCAAAAGATTCTGCCTGCTGGAACTGGAGAAGAAGATTTTTTAAGAAATTTGCCTGAAATGCACTAAGTTCGAATTCAAGCTTCTATACTGAGCCCAAATATAAACCTAGGGGGCCGATTTGAACAAACTTCAATCAGATCCACCCCACAATGTTGCATGCCAAATATCAAAAGATTCTGCCTGCTCAATCTGGAGAAGAAGATTTTTTAAGAAATTTGCCTGAAATGCACTAAGTTCCAATTCGGGTTTCTATAGTGAGCCCAAATATAAATCCAGGGAGCTAATTTGAACAAATTTGAATCAGATCTACCCCACAATGTTGCATACCAAATATCAAAAGATTCTGCCTGCTGGATCCGGAGAAGAAGTTTTTTAAGAAATTTGCCTGAAATGCACAAAGTTCGAATTCGAGCTTCTATACTGAGCCCAAATATAAACCTAGGGGGCCGATTTGAACAAACTTCAATCAGATCCACCCCACAATGTTGCATGCCAAATATCAAAAGATTCTGCCTGCTCGATCTGGAGAAGAAGATTTTTTAAGAAATTTGCCTGAAATGCACTAAGTTCGAATTCAGGCTTCTATAGTGAGCCCAAATATGAATCCAGGGGGCCGATTTGAACAAACTTCAATCAGATACACCCCACAATGTTGCATACCAAATATCAAAAGATTCTGCCTGCTCGATCTGGAGAAGAAGATTTTTTAAGAAATTTGCCTGAAATGCACTAAGTTCGAATTCAGGCTTCTATAGTGAGCCCAAATATGAATCCAGGGGGCCGATTTGAACAAACTTCAATCAGATACACCCCACAATGTTGCATACCAAATATCAAAAGATTCTGCCTGCTGGATCTGGAGAAGAAGATTTTTTAAGAAATTTGCCTGAAATGCACTAAGTTCGAAATGGGGCTTCTATACTGAGCCCAAATATGAACTCAGGGGGCCAATTTGAACAAACTTGAATCAGATCCACCCTACAATGTTGCATACCAAATATCAAAAGATTCTGCCAGCTGGATCTGGAGAAGATTTTTTAATCTTTTTCCCATTGCCTACAGTGTTAAAAAGTGCTGACTCAGTCCTGAAAAAAGTACCTTGTGATCAAACCGATAGGGATTTTTTTAACCATTCTATTCTACTGGATAAAAGTAAGCTTTATACAAAATAAGAATTCTCTGTGCCATGTAGTTTTGGAGATACGGCAGTTTTGAGGTTTTTCCTATTTTTAGCTCCTGAGGTTCCCACGAGGCAATGAGAAATTTTTTTTTTGCATCAAACAACTACTTATGACCCATTATCATCTCATATCAAATTTGGTTCAAATCGACCTCACGGTTCTGAAAATAGAAATTTTAGGCGTGGCCAAAATTTTTGTCCTTCCCATAATGAAGGCAAATAATGCCCGACAAACTTCTCTTGAACAAACTTGATTCTAATCTAAACCTCAAAAGGACTCTGTATACCACATATCAAGTCTCTGCTACTGGTGGTTCATTAGAAGAAGATTTTCAAAAAATTTGGCCATTTTTTCCCCACAACTCTGCTCAATATGAGCCGAAACCTATTTTGGATAAAAATCAAAATGCCCCTATATAGCCAATACTTACATGAAATTTAATTAAAATGTGGTCAGTGGTTTAGGAGAAAGAGGCTCAAACACCACCATCACGCAGGATGACGGATGACGGATGACAGACGACAGACGACAGACGAAGAGTGATAAGAAAAGCTCACCCTGACTTTCAGTCAGGTGAGCTAAAAATCCATTCAAGTTGCAGGGGAAAATATGTTTAAATATGCCCAAATTATATTTATATCAGTGACAAGAGAAAACCTGTGCTGGGAAGGAATAATCTGTCAGCAGCATGCAAAGAGTCAATAGCAAAATCTGAGATGGGTGCTGGTGGGCATGTTTTTTAATAAAACTAAAAAAAAAAACATGATACTTCCAATGTAAAGAGTGCTATCATGTTTTTGATAACTCCCTACACTAACATAAGAGAGCTGAAAAAGATTGAGTGAGAAATGCACCCTACAAAATGGATGCTAGCGGCCACATTTTTAAATGAAAGTGTCAATGAAACTGTGGCTTAACTTGACTGTGTGTTGTGTTTAATGAAAAGGATAATGTTCAATGTTTATGAAAGGATTATGATATATGACAAGAATTGTGATAATTGAGAATATGTTAATTTCGGTTCCCTGTATGCTATGTTTTCAATAAAAATAATTTGCGGTGTAGACTGTACTAAAGAACTGAGGGGTGGGTTAACGTGGCCCTCACAGTGCATGTATGTTCACCAGAGTTACCAAGTTACAGTGACATTATACCAAAATGAGTCATCCTATCAAGTTACAATGAAATCCCTTCATAAATAAGGCCTATGGACTGTGCTCAAGGTTTTCGGGCTTCAGGCCTGTTTAGCTATCAGAAATGACCGATCACAACAAAAGGGGACGTCCTCATCTAGACATTATACTGAGTCATCCTATCAAGTTACAATGAAATCCCTTCATAAATACAACCTGTAGTCTCTGCTAAAGGTTTTCCGGCAGCTGTCACAGTTGAACTATCATGACCAAAAGGGGATGTGCTCATTTAGACATTATCTGGGGTCATCCTACCAAATTACAATGAAATCCCTTCATAAATAAAATCTCTAGACTGTGCTAAATGTTTTTGGGCTTCGGGCCCCTGTAGCCGTCACAGTTGACCTATCGCGACCAAAAGGGGACGTTCTCATCTAGACATTATATGGAGCAATCCTACCAAGTTACAATGAAATCCCTTAATAAATACGACCTGTAGACTGTACTAAAGGTTTTGGGGTTTTGGGCTCGGGCAGCTGTCATGGTTTCAGATTGTGATCAAATTGGGAAGTTCTCATCTAGACATCATACCGAGACATCCTACCAAGTTACAATGAAATCCCTCCAGATTAAATATGACCTGTAGACTGTGCTAAAAGTTTTTGGGATTCGGGCTTGGGTAGTCGTAAGGGTTGACAGATCATGACCAAAAGGGGACGTTCTCATCTAGACATACAGAGTCATCCTACCAAGTTACAATGAAATCCCTTAATAAATACGACCTGTATACTGTGCTAAAGCATTTCAGGTTTTGGGCTCGGGCAGCCATCACGGTTGACCAATTGCAACCAAAAAGGGACATTCTCACCTAGACATGACTTCAAAGTCACTTATGAAATTTCGTGATGATCGGACAAGAACTACGGGGTGTAGCCTGTGCTAAAGGAAAAAGTGAACAGACTTCTGCACGCATGATGGCAATAGCTTATCTTGACTTTGTCAAGTTAAGCTAAAAAAAATTTTTTTAAATTGATAGGATGCAACTAGACATCACACCAAGCCTACATATGAAGTCTGAAAAAGACAGTTTGAGGGATGCAGTCTGTAGGATGTGCTAATGGAATTGTTTACAATTTATATGTCAAATCCAAGATGGCCACTAGCAGCCATTTTTTCAATGAAATTCTAAAAATTTCTGTAGTTCCTATCTGGACATCACACCAAAGCTACATATAAAATTTGAAAAAGATCTGGTGAGAGGTGCGGCTGTAGGGTGTGCTAATGGAATTGTTGACAATTTATATGCCAAATCCAAGATGGCCACTGGCAACCATATTTTTCAACAAAAATCAGAAAAATTAGATAGCTCCCATCTAGAGATAACACCAAACTTACAAACAAAATTTGAAAAAGATTGGGTTAGATGTGCGGCCTATAGGGTGTGTTGATGGAATTGTTGACAATTTATATGCTAAATCCAAGATGGCTACTGTTGGCCATATTTTTCAACGAAATTCAGAAAAATTTGATATCTCTCATCTAGACATTACACCAAAGCTCCATATGAAATTTACAAAAGATCAGGTGAGAGATGTGGCCTGCAGGTTGTGCTAATGGAATTGTTGACAATTTGTATGTCAAATCCAAGATGGCCAATGGCAGTCACATTTTTCAATAAAATTTGAAAAAATTTGATAGGTCCCATCTTGACATTACCGCAAAGGCACGTGTGAAATTTGAAACTGAGGGTGTGCTAAAGGAATTATGGATGGATAGAGGTACAAACGTAAAGACGTACGGTCAGATAATGGATCACAACCCATCCGAATAGCTCATACTTGCCAATGTCAATTTCAGCTAAAAACCTGTGGTACATGATTTACCAGATATTCTTCATTTGCAAGAATTAGCTGGCATACTATTCTTACTCAGAGGTTCTTGTGGAAACAACAGAATCGTCTGATGCTAAATTTTTAAAATGTTCCGATATACTGTTGCAAATTTCAGTAGCATCTTCAGTCATTCTTTCAGAGTGTCAGTTGGAATACAAGTTTATCATTCTGAAATGATTTCTCAAACGATTTGAAGATTCTGACAGAGATAACAGACTTTGTTCACTTTCAGTTTCATAATACTAGGTTTTATAGATGCAATTTATGTATGAAGATGGATGGAACTATGCCACAGTGAAGCAGCCATGACTTAATTTGACATTAACTTCCAGCTGCAAAAAATTGTCCACTTAAAATTATCATCGGAAGGGTGAAGAAAAACTTAAGAAAACAAGCTATTAATTTTTAATGAAGAATTGATTGGAAGCCAGAGTTCTCTTGTGTGATAAACAAAGAAAAACAGTTTTCCAGAGGCAAAAGTCAGAATGATAGACGAAGTACACACCAAACATAAGAATATCTGATTAGCAATTTAATCCCTGTATTGAACTCCTTATCAGACACAAATTACTGGTGGCACAGTGACTCAACTGCTTATCTGATAAAAATTGCTAAAGGCATAGAGACTCAATGGCCGTAAGAAAACTTACTTGTTGCTTGTATTGTGCCTTTCAACAAGACATGCCCCCCCCCCCCCCCCCCTAACAGGAAATGAAGATGACACTTGCAAACAAAATCCTTGAATAACTAAATTTTGGGGTAAAAAATATAGTTTATGACTCAATGAGCTCATTCCAAAGAGGGGTCATAAGCTATGTTTTTGAGTTAAAAAATGAAAAATAATGGAAATATAACGGTGGTTTTTGTTAACAGCGCTGATCAGTTTTGGCCGTTACAATGAATAAAGGGTTAAAATGGCTTGACAAAATGTGCTTTTTATTTGTTAATTTATTCTGTGGTGTTTTACCCTTTCCCTAATGAATCGGCTGCATACATCCATGTAATGTACAAACTGAGGAGGCCTCTCAGCCTAGACAGCTCTGCCCAGGGTCACTGCTTTTAGAGGAACCTAAATACAAGACAAGAATCCAAGTGTTACTGTTTGTGACTTTAACCTTCATGTTATGACAATGGGTTAAGTTCATGACACAATGTTAGGTTATGGGTAACAATGTTAGGTTGTGAGTAACAACTGTGTGAAGTATGAACAATATCTGTCTGCATGGTATCATTTCTTGGAATGCTTTCTCAGAAATTTCTGGACGTGCTGAGATACTTTGTTTTGTGTTATTATGAAAAAACATTTCCTTTGATAGTGTTGTGTATGTTGTTTTGTTTTTTTTCATTTGAAATTTAGAATAAAAACAAATCTAACTTCGAAAGTGTTGTTACTCTCTCATAATGTCTGCCATTTTCTGAGGAAATGTCTGGGGAAATGTGCTTCAACACTGGGGAAATGTCTTCTGGGGAAATATCCGTCTGGGGTAATGTCTGCTGGCAGTGATTCTTCTGCCCTCTTTGTCCGGGGCCCATCCCATTAGGAAAGGTTGTATTATGAATGCTCCAATTGTGAATTTGTTTGGGGGGGTGGGGGTGGGGGGTGGGGGGAGGGGGGGTGGAGAAACACACAAAGAATAAGTAATGTTACCATCATATTGAATAGATAGCATTAATACAGAAGCCAATATACATGTCGTACATGGTTTTTAACCCTTTACCTAACATGAAAAGCAGACGACACTTGCAAAAAAAATTCTTGAATAACTAAATTTTTTCATTTTTTGTCTCAAAAACATAGGTTATGACCCCTCGTTGGAACGAGCTCGACGAGTTCGTTCCAACGAGGGGTCATAACCTATGTTTTTGAGACAAAAAATGAAAATATTTTGAAAATTAATTGGTGATTTTTTAGAATAGCGCTGGCCGGTTTTGGCCGTTACGTTGGGTAAAGGGTTAAAGTTTTACACATGGAATGGAAGGTCTATATAAAAATATCATGGTAAAAAATGATCAAGTCTAATTTATTTAGTGGAGTTGGTGATTTATTTATCATTTAATTTATTTATTTATTTATTGGTGTTTTAAAGTCACATATTTCTGCACAATGGCTAACCATGACCGTGACCGTTTTATGGATTGAGGAAGCCGGAGTACCCTGAGAGAACCACCGAGCAACGGTGAGTAACTGTCAGCTCCCCAACATACCAACTCCACACTAGCAGGGTTAGCGTTGGCTGAAGACAGGTGCACCATCGACGTGCAGTACGCCTTAGTACACAACGTTACCATACCCCCACGTGGGCAATGGGGTGAAGTGTCTTGCCCAAGTACACAACGTGGTTGCCACAGGTGGGATTCGAACCGAGGACCTCTCGGCTTGCAGCTTGCACCTCTACCAACTGCGCCACTGCGCCCCCCCCCCCCCCCCCCCCCCCCCCCCCCCCCCCCATCATTTAATTACTCTTATCAATGAAAGTGTCAATGACACTGTAGCTCAACTTGACAAACTTGAACTTGGTAAGTTATAAATGAAATGGCAAAATTGAAGATCATTGGTACCAATGTTATTTGATGAAATTTCAACAAAACAGCATTGTGTGTGCACAACATCAGAGTAATCCATGCATTTTTAAATGTAAACTGTAAGAATGGCTAAAGGAAGAATGTTGATACACAAATGCAGTATGTCCAGAGGTTACTGTAAATGGCAACTTTTTTCACAGAAATGAATGCTAATCAATAGCTCTTACCGAAAGGGCTTGCCTAATGAGCACACCAAGTTCAAAAACAATCCTATGATAAATGTGGCCTGTAGGCCCTGTCAAAGAAGAATGCTGATGCACAAATGAAATAAATTCAAAGATTGTTGCTAAAAGCAACAGTTTTTGATGGAAATGAAAAGAAAATCAATAGCTCCTATCTTTGTCACCCTGCATAAGCATATGATGTTTCAAAACAACCTGATAATGAATGTGCCCTCTGAGGCATGTCAAAGGAAGATGTTAATGCACAAATGCACAAAGTTTGAAGGTCATTGCTTGTGGCAATGTTTGTTTTTTTATGGAAATTCATAAATATACCATGCAGAGAGTGCAAAAGGGATAAGTTGATGCACAAATACAGTAAGTTCAAAGGCTGGTGATAACAACAATAATTTTTTATGGAAATGAGAAAAAGTAATAGCTCAAATCTAGATGTCACCCTGAACACACAAATCAAGTTTCAAAGTGATCCGATCATAAATGTGCCCTGAAGGGTGTGTTAAAGGGAAATATTGAGGTCTGACTAAACTAAGTTCAAAGGTCAGTGGCAACATCTTTTGATAGAAATGGAAGAAAATCGACAGCTCACATATAGATGTCAGCCCACACAAGCACACCAAGTTTGCAAGCGATCCAATCATAAATGTGCCCTACAGGGTGTGTCAAAGGGAAATATTGATGCTTAACTGCACTAAGTGTTTACTGAGTTCATCAGAGGTCATTGCCAATGGCAACTATTTTTGATGGAAATGGAAGAAAATCAATAGCTCCCATCTAGAGGTAACCCCAAACAAACATACCAAGTTTCAAACCATCCTGATCATAAATGTGCCCTGTAGGGGTTGCCAAAGGAATATGTTGATCCCTGACGAATCTAAGTTCAAAGGTCGTTGCCAATGGCAACATTTTTTGACGGAAAATGGAAGAAAATCAATAGCTCCCATGTAGAGGTCACCCCAAACAAGCATGCCAGGTTTCAAAACAATTCGATCATAAATGTGCCATGTAGGGTGTGACAAAGGAAAATATTAAGGCCTGACTAAACTAAGTTCTAAGAACGATGCCAGCGGCAACATTTATTGATGGAAATGGAAGAAAATCGATAGCTCCCATCTAGAGCTCACCCCAAACAAGCATACCAAGTTTCAAAGTGATCTGGTCAAAACTGTGCCCTGCAGGGTGAGCCAAAAGCAAAATATTGATGCATAACTGCACTAAGTTCATCGGAGGTCATTGCCAGTGGCAACATTTTTTGATGGAAACTCAAAGAAAATCGATAGCTCCCATCTAGAGGTAACCCCAAACAAGCATACAAAGTTTCAAACCTATCTAATCATAAATGATACTTGACTAAACTAAGTTCAAAGGTCGTTGCCAGTGGCAACATGTTTTGATGGAAATGAAAGAAAATAAATAGCTCCCAGCTAGAGGTGACTCCAAACAAGCATGCCAGATTTCAAAGCAATCCGATCAAAAATGTGCCCAGAAGGGTGTGCCAAAGGGAAATAATGAGGTGTGACTAAACCAAGTTCTAAGAATGTTGGCTGCGGCAACATTTTTTGATGAAAATTGGAGAAAATTGATAGCTCCCATCTAGAGCACACCCCAAACAAGCAAACTAAGTTTCAAAGCGATCTGATCAAAAATGTGCCCTGTACGGTGTGCCAAAGGAGTATATTGATGCCGGACTAAACTAAGTTCAAAGGTTGTTGCCAGTGGCAACATTTTTTGATGGAAATGGAAGAAAATCGATAGCTCCCATCTAGAGGTCACCCCAAACAAGCATGCCAGGTTTCAAAGCAATCCAATCATAAATGTGCCCTGTAGGATGTGCCAAAGGGAAATATTGAGGTGTTACTAAACTAAGTTCTAAGAACGTTG
The DNA here is from genome assembly GCA_031216915.1 of Pictodentalium vernedei. Classification (NCBI taxonomy): domain Eukaryota; kingdom Metazoa; phylum Mollusca; class Scaphopoda; order Dentaliida; family Dentaliidae; genus Pictodentalium; species Pictodentalium vernedei. Next base: position 668,751,048 of record CM062296.1, read on the forward strand.
GCTGCGTCAACATTTTTTGAGGGAAATTGAAGAAAATCGATAGCTCCCATCTAGAGGTCACCCCAAACAAGCATACCAAGGTTCAAAGAGATCTGATCATAAATGCGACCTGTGGGGTGTGCCAAAGGAAATTTTGATTCATAACTGCACTAAGTTCATCAAAGCTCATTGCCAGTGGCAACATTTATTGGCAGATATCGAAGAAAATCAATAGCTCCCATCTAGAGATAACACCAAACAAGCATACCAAGTTTCAAACCTGTACGGTGAGCCAAAGGAGTATATTGATGCCGGACTAAACTAAGTTCAAAGGTTGTTGCCAGTGGCAACATTTTTTTGATGGAAATGGAAGAAAATCGATAGCTCCCATCTAGAGGTCACCCCAAACAAGCATGCCAGGTTTCAAAGCAATCTAATCATAAATGTGCCCTGTAGTGTGTGCCAAAGGGAAATATTGAGGTGTGACTAAACTAAGTTCTAAGAACATTGGCCGCAGCAACATTTTTTGAGGGAAATTGAAGAAAATCGATAGCTCCCATCTAGAGGTCACCTAGCATACCAAGTTTCAAAGTGATCTGATCATAAATGCGACCTGTGAGGTGTGCCAAAGGAAATTGTGATTCATAACTGCACAAAGTTCATCAAAGGTCATTGCCAGCGGCAACATTTATTGGCAGATATCGAAGAAAATCGATAGCTCCCATCTAGACAAGCATAAACAAGCATACCAAGTTTCAAAGCGATCTGATCATAAATGCGACCTGTGAGGTGTGACAAAGGAAATTGTGAATGTACATACGTATGTACGTACGTACATACGCCCTGGACATACGTACGTACGTACGTCGACGGACGAGAAGTGATGGCAATAGCTCAGCTTGACTTTGTCAAGTTGAGCTAAAAATGGTAGCCTCAACATGTGTAATCAGTTTTCGATGAGTGCAGGTAAAAAATGTTCTCTTTCTGAATCAAATGATCACACATGCAGTTGCTACCCTCAATACAGTACCAGTATATTGTTTTTTGTGTACAAACAATGCAGTAGGATTAAATGCTGAGAGCAGATGTAAACACTGTACATATTTCCATCACTGGTCAAAATCACCTAATCACCCAACTATGGATATCGCAAACATGCAGATAACTCAAAGTTCCTGTTGCTCCCAGAAATCACGAGTTCACAAGTTTCAACTGTATAATTCACACGGTAAGCCTAATCCTTTAACTTATATTTATTTATTTATTTATTGGTGGGTGTTTAAGGTCACATACTTATGGCTAAATGTGACCGTGACAGTTTTACGAGTGGAGGAAGCCTATCCTTCAAGTAGAGAACTCCTTAAATGCCGCTGTTGGGTACTTATTTATTTATTGGGGTTTAATGACACTTTCAACAGCAAGGGGTCATCTCGTGCCAGATATTCCTGCCCAGGACAACAAATTGTTGGCCAATAGAACAAGTATAATTTTCCACTTTATGTTTAACAAACTGTTTGAGCAATGGTTTATTGGGTTACTTTTCATGAATTTTATGAGTTAAAGGCAGTATGGTTACATTCCAAAAAAAGATTTTTAAATGTTAAATTGTGATCACACTGGATGGATCTCTATAATCATTCTAAACAGACCCTACAACAAGTCACAACTGACATATCACACCCACTGCCACCACCACCCCACCAATTTCCCTGAACATTGCATTCTCTCAAAAAAAAAATAGTAATAGGAGGCTGTGAGAGTCATCTGATTCATTTTGAGAGGCAGGTTCACTCCATCAAAATCTTACCACAGTAGAAAATAATACAAAGAATTATTCTGGAAATAAGTAAATTCTGATTGGACAGATAATAAAAGTTCAAAGAAATTCATTAAAAGTCAAAGATCACCATCACTGATGATGTTAAGCATCAAAGTTCTTGAATATAATTGGAGAATACCACTTGAAACATTTTATGATGTTGTGATGTACAGATACAAAGAAGCTATGATAAGCTTCTAATGAGATCTCAAATTGACCATGTGATCACCAATTTGGTTTATAAATAGATATTTAAAAATTAAAGACACAGATCATCATAAAAAAGGTCTTTTTTGATGAATATCATGAAATTCTTTTTATAAATGAGAACAAGTTACCTAAATGAAAGTGTCAATGACACTGTAGCTTAACTTGTCTGTGTGTTATGTTTGATGAAAAGGATCATGTTCAATATTTATGAAAGGATTATGAAATAAGACAAGAATTGTGATAATTGGGAATGTGTTAATTTCTGTATGTGGCCCTCACAGTTAATGTATATCAATGAAAGCTACCAATTTATGGTGAAATTATTCCAAAACGAGTCATCCTATCAAGTTACAATGAAAATATGGCCTGTAGACTATGCTAAAGGTTTTTTGGGCTTTGGGCCTGTGTAGCCATCATGGTTGGGTGATCACAACCAAAAGGGGACATTCTCATCTAGACATTATATATTATACTGAGTCATCCTACCAAGTTACAATGAAATCCCTTCATAAATATGACATGTAGTCTGTGCTAAAGTTTTTGGGGTTTTGGGCTCGGCAGCTGTCATGGTTGAATGATCACGACCAAAAGGGGACATTCTCATCTAGGCATTACCTGGTGTCATCCTACCAAGTTACAATGAAATCCCTTCATAAATATGACTTACAAACTGTGCTAAATGTTTTCGGGCTTCAGGCTCCTGTAGCCATCACAGTTGACCAATCGTGACCAAAAGGGGATGTTATCATCTAGACATTATATGGAATCAAGCTCTCAAGTTACAATGAAATCCCTCCATAAATACAACCTGTACACTGTGCTAAAGGTTTTCAGATTTTGGGCTCAGGCAGCTGTCATGGCTGAATGATCGCGACCAAAAGGGGACATTCTCATCTAGACATTATCTGGAGTCATCCTACCAAGTTACAATGAAATCCCTTCATAAATATGACCTATAGACTGTTCTAAAGGTTTTCAGGCTTCGGGCCAACACAGTTGACCAATCGTGACCAAAAGGGGACATTCTCATCTAGACATTATATGGAGTCAACCTACCAAGTTACAATGAAATCCCTCCATAAATACAACCTGTAGACTGTGCTAAAGGTTTTGGGGTTTGGGGCTCAGGCAGTCATCACAGCTGACAGATTGCAACCAAATTGGGAAGGTCTCATCAGACATCATACGAAGTCATCCTACCAAGTTACAATGAAATCCCTCCATATTAAATATGACTTGTAGACTGTGCTAAAGGTTTTTGGGTTTTGGGTTTGGACAGCCCTCACGGTTGACAGATCATGACCAAAAGGGGACATTCTCATCTAGACATGACCTCAAACCTGTACATGAAATTTTGTGATGATCGGATAAGAACTACGGGGTGTAGCTTGTGCTAAAGGAAAATGTGAACAGACTAACAGACTTCCACAAGCGTGGTGGCAATAGATTATCTTGACTTTGTCAAGTTAAAGAAAATAATGTAACTTAACTCTTAACTCGCTGAGTATTTTCAAGATATTTTTCATCAAATCTAGTCATGGCTGCTACATAGCAGCCATGACTAGATTTGGTAAGAAATTCATCTAAATTTAACAAAAGGAATCATTGGTGAGAAAATTCTTTCAATTTACAGGAAGACAATCTTATGAAATGAGTCCATATTATTCTAATGTCAGTAACAAGAGAAACCCTGTCCAAGGCCGGAATATCCGCCAGCAGCATGCAAGGAATTAACTGCAGAAACCATCTGAAACATGGGGAAGGAGTGAGGGTGGGGGCATGGTCAAAGAAGGGCAGTCACACCCTGATATATACTACTCAAAGTTTGCTAAGCATAAGTATATCCAACAACCTGTTTTACGTTTTAGTTGAAATATTAGGAAAATTGTATATATTTTTTATTTAATTATATCTTTAATGATTTAAGCACAGACATTAAGATTTTGTTTGTGTTTGACATTATTTTTTAGCTTTTGAATACGATAATTATGAAAAATGGATGTTATTGGTAAAAGAGGAAATTTTTCAAATTTGCCAAAAAGTTGACGGAGCGAACTGGTATGGGTTCAATATCGAGAATGAGACCCATTATTGTTAATTACAGCTTAACAACACCTTCTCATGCTCCCAATCAGGTGTCAGATGGACCTTTGTGGGATGTTGTTCCATTCTTGGACCAGCATGGTGCCAAGCTTCTGGACACTTCTTGGTTGTTCTGGATGGGCGGTAACTGCAAGCTGCAACTCATTCCTGACATGTTGGATTGGATTGAGCCCAAGGGATCTTGCTCGCCAGTCCATACCCTCAATACCCATACCCTCAATCCCCTCCCTCTGTCGGTGCTCCTGGACAGCATGGGCAATATGAGGACGGGCATTATCGTTCATCAGAATGAATCTATGACCCACTGCATACAATCTGACATGGCATCCAGGATCTCATCAATATACCGCTAAGCAGTCAATGTACCACGGTCAAGGACACAGAGCTCTGTACGTCCATCCCAGCTGATGCCGCCCAGACCATTATTGACCCTCAACCACATCGGTCATGGTCAGCAATGTTGGCTGCATGGAATTGCTCTCCTGGTCTTCTCCATACCATAGAACGCCTATCTGTGTAGTCTAGGCAGTACCTTGACTCATCTGTAAAAAGGACAGGTCGCCAATCTTCTCTGGTCCATCCAACATGATCCATGGCCCATTCATATCGTGCTTGGCAGTGGTTCTGGGACAATTGTAAGGGACCTCCTACCAGAATGTTAGCCAACAAAAAATGTTTTCAGGGAACTTGAGGGTGATATCAGGAAACTGAATTATTTTCAGGGAAAAGTATGCGTGAGAACAATACACAAGAAGAATTAGAACAATGTCAGCTCTTTGACCACCATTGGCACAAGGTTGCATCCAGTGGGTTATGGGATAAAAACTTGCGGGGGCCATTTATGCCATGTTAAAAAATTATTAAAATTTATTGGTTTGAATATCCCTACCTCCCTCTTTTCTTCTAAATAATTATTGGTTTGAATAGCTCTACCTCCCTCCTTTTTTCATGTGTTTTACAAGTGTTTCTTGAGCACCTTAGGCTTCAGTGATATATACGAAAACTCCAACATGGGTCATTAATTCCTGTCCCCCATATTAATCACACACCTATTAATGTAAAACAATGGATTTCCACTGTTCTGCCTGTACAATAAAAATAAAGTTGTATCACACATGTGGTGATACAAAAACACGTTCGATTTCGTTTTCAACATAAAGTGGAAAGGAACCCCTCTAAATAAATCCTGTCATCATTGGATGACTGCACTGGAGTCGAGATTGTTTGGAAATTCCAAGTTCCTCATTTAGATTTGTTTACACCAGATATTTAAGCAAACAGATTTGAGTCAAAAATTTACAAAATAAAAATAACATTCTGACTGTTTGTTCCTTGACAAATACTTTCCACAACTGGTCATATAACGATGGAGTGTACTAAACTTATTAGCTATTTAAAAACGTTTTGTTGTGTTATTTCTCACAGTTTTGTCAATAACTGAAGTTTGATCGCCACGACCATGACAATGATCAGTGTCAATTGGTTTCGACCAATTGAATGTCATAAAACTTAAAAAGCAAATTAGGGTTTGTACCCTGCCAACTAACAGTAATGTCTTCTTGACAATGAAGGAAACTTGGCAATTATCCAGTTGAAAAGTGTTTTTAAGTTCAATGTTTGGATAGAGCGGTTGTTACGTGGGAGGTGTGTGATAAATACAGAACCGCACGTATGTTTGAATGGGTTAAAAATTATCACACTCGATTGCTTTGGTCCAGGATATCACTCGAGCCTTTGGGTCTTGTGATATCCTGGGCCAAAGCAATCCTGTGCGATAATTCTTAACCCATTCAAATTTACATGCGGTTCTGTATATTTATACCATGACTAAACTTGACTTAAATGACTGAAGCTGATGATATTCTTAAAGACAAAACATCACCTTCTGTGGTCTGTTTACTTTCTTGTTTGACACTGTTTTGCATCAAAGCATTTTATTCATGTCATAATGTCAATTAGAAGTGTAACGGCCAATCAAATGTGTTCTTACATGACAATCTCACATGTAGACGAGATTCCACATGTGGTGTATCCACCACTTATCTCAATGTATGTATTGTATTGGGTAATGTTGTATATGCTAAAGTACACCTATCATTAATTTATTACACATCTATTAAACTTTAAACCGTTTAAATTATCGATCATCTGTGTTTATCCCAGCTGTTTTGCAAATCCGCCCAAATTTGTACTGATATTTTACTATCAGTAATAACCACCAAATAAATGGTGAGGCGTGAATGGACAAAAGCCGAAGAGAAACAGCGATACGAATTTCAACAAACGTGCTCAATAATAAAAAGATAACAAATATAATTCAGACAGGTTCCCTAAAGGTTTTTTTTTATTTTTTATCGATCCATTTGATCAGTACTGCTTCAAACAGAAATAACGGACCATTCACCTTTGGATTTAAACATCAGAATTAATATTTGTTTATTTAAATGAATTTAATGCATGGGGATGTGTAATAAACACAGAATGTGTTGTGTGTTTGGATCCACAAAAAATGAAGAAGCCAACCAAAATGGTATTTCAAAGGAAATAATAACCCAAACTTCATACTCAGGCAAAGTGATCTGAAATGTTAGTTAGGTAAATTGTAACTTGGGCAATAGTAGTCTAGGAGCTGTTGCACAAATGAAGCATAAGTGCTAAATATACATTCATTAAAAAGGCACAGAGCCAAACAAACTTCATACATTCATCACTCCATTAAAAAATGATGAAAACAAACTTTTCTTTCAACAAAAATAAAAAACAGAAAACTTCAGACAAGGTGTGAAAAAGGTTCTTCAAGTCTAACAAACATATCAAGGGAAATAATCATACTGATAAAACTGACAGAAAATATTAAGAAAAAATTCACTCAGCATATCAAGGGAAGCAACTCCCTGACAGATAGGACTAATTTTTTGATGGTTCATTTTCACACACATTTCTGAAAAAACAATTTTCTGCTGATGATTGCTTGTCTCTCCACCTTTGTTGTCATTATCATTTGTAGCCCTTCGGTGACAACAATAGAGCAAAGAAATCAAATTTGGCTCATATTTTCAATCTCATACACCAACTTTGAACCAACTGGAATTACTTTTGTTACAACTAACAAGTAAGACTGAAGTGTAATATACTACTAACGTAACTTTTGATTACAGCTTGACACTTTATCTACTGAATCCACACATCCGGTCTGGTAATTCAAACAGAATAGATGAAAAAAAAATGTGTTCAAAAATTTTCAACAAAACCATATCATGTGACCACCTCAATGGAACAAACTTGTCAACCTTGTTCTAATACGGGGCAACATAATATGAATTTGTTGAAATAATATGATAATTATTTCAACAAATTCATATTATGTTGCCCCTTATTAGAACAGGGTTGACAAGAAATTGAAAAAAAATTGAAATGTCAAATTTTGATATTGTGTGCAGGTGCGTGGTGGATCAGTGATTATGGCACTGAACTTCAAACCGAGAGGTCCACGGTTCAAACCCTGCCAGGGGTAACTGCAATGATGCAATTGTCTTCAACCAATGCAAACCCTGCTTGTATGGAGTTAGTAAGTTGGGGAGTCTGACAGTTGTTCACAGTTGCTCTCCCGGATACTCCGGCTTCCTCCACCTGTTAAACTGTCCGACATGAGGTGACCCTGGCTGTCAAAATGTCGTTAAAAAAAATCCAATAAATAAATAGATATTGTGTGCATTGAGTAAAGGGTTAAGAACTAAATGCAAACAGGTGTTATTAACCAGGATTATCTCCTGTTGTCAAAATTTCACAAAATTTATTCCTGCAGTTTAATGGTGTGTAGGGGCAACCTGCTGCATCTACAGGTACATCATGCCCACAAGTATAAATGAATGAAAATTTATTTTGCAGCATAAACACAGACAATATCAATTTAACCCTTTAACCAACATAATGGCCAAAATGGCCAACACTATCAACAAAATTCACCATTCAATTTCCTATCAAATAAAAGCTGTTTTTTCTTAGATAATCAAGGGCATTGGTTCCCTTATTTTTTCTAAAACTTTGAGATATCATCAAGAATTCTGAACTTACCCAAGACAATATTAATACAAGAGCTGTGCATCAGAGATGCAGGCATCGAGTTGTGGTGGCAACCGGAGAGTGTTGCCTGTCCATAACCCGGCTATCAATCATATGCCGGTTGTCAAATCTGGAACCTTTGTTCATGTTATAGTGCTAATAAGTTTCAGAATTTGCAAAAATTAATTAAGGCCCATAACTCTGTAACGAAAAATCATGGTGGGTCAGTTTTTGAACCCACTTGAAATATTATTGCTAAAGACCTGTATAGCAAATATTAATTAAATCGGAGAACATTTATTCAAGTTATTGTGCTTAACGAGCTCAAAGTTCGTAAAAATTTACTAATTAAGGCCCATAACTTTGCAACGAAAAATCGTGCCGGGCCACTTTTTGAACCTGCGTGAGATATTCTTGCAAAAGACCTGTATGGCAAATATTAGCCAATCAGAGAATGTCTGTTGAAGTTTTTGCACTAACGAGCTCAAAATTCGTAAAAATCGATCAATTAAGGCCCATAACTAAGCAACAAAAAATCGGGCCGGGCTACTTTTTGAACTTGTTTTGAGATATTCTTGCAAAAGACCTGTATGGCAAATATTAGAAATAAGAGAACGTTTGTTCAAGTTACTGCACTAATGAGCTCAACATTCGTAAAAATTGACTAATTAAGACCCACAACTCAGTGAAGAAAAATTGGGCTGGACCAGTTTTCGAACTTGCTCGAGATATTCTTGCAAAAGACCAATATGACAAATATTACTAAAATCGGAGAACGTTTATTCAAGTTATTGAACTAATGAGCTCAAAAATTCGGAAAAATTGATTAAGGCCCATAACTCTATAATGAAATATCGGGCCGGGTCAGTTTTCGAACTTGCTTGGGATATTATTGCAAAAAACCTGTATGGCAAATATTAGTCAATTCGGAGAATATTTGTTCAAGTTATTGCGCTAACAGTGAGAGGACACCTGGACGCATGACCGACTGATCGCCCGGATGCACAACAACCATCGCCAAACCATAGATCTCGGTTAACACAACTCGACCAATAAGGCAAAAATTCATTAAATTTTGATAATTACTGTTCAAGTTATCAGATAAAAATTCAAAACTCAAGTAAAACAGTATAATTCAGGGAAGCACAAAATGAAAATTGAAGATAACCTCACAGAGTTTTGCATAACCCTCTTGAGCCAAAATACCCCCCATTTCCGTTGAACTCTCTTTCATCAGAGTTTTTTTTGTTTTTTTTTAACTGGAAGAGGGCTGCAATATTTTTGGTCATCAAAATTTACTCACTTGTCTATGACTTGTTACAATTTATGGGAGAGAGCTAATAGACACTCTCCCATAAATTGTAACAAGGCAAATCCACAGACTCATTAATTTCACTTCAAAGATAATATGAAGCATTTTTTTTAACTGGGAAAGTGCTGCATTATGTTTGGTCATCAAAATTTGATCACTTGTTTTTGACTTGTTATAATTTATGGGAGATTGGCTATAGGACTATCCCATAAATTGTAATAAGGCAAATCCACAGAGACTCAATAATTTCACTTCAAAGATAATATACGGAGTCAAAAAAGAAAGTATAATAGAAACGAATGTGAAAAAATAGCATAAAGGATGAAATATAATAGTTCTAATGTTGCATTTTTGTGGACAAGAAGTCGTGCAAAGAGTTTAATGACATGTTGTTGTTGTCCACCCAACCGCATACAATTTTGCTACGGATTTCAAAATAGCATGTGCTACCCGAGAATGTCAAATTGAATGGGTGACCAACGATTTTCTTTGTGTTATGTTGTTCTAGAGAGCCTGGGTTATTGAGAAAACATGCTAGTTTTTGTCTTCCAACATTTTAAAAAATGCCAAGGTTAACCAAAAATCAGAGGATGCGTGCCATTGGTATGCATGAGGCTGAAATACCTCCTGATGAACTCGCTGCTGAGTTCGGAGTCACTGTGGCCACTATTTACCATCTCATTGGAAGGTATTGAACCACTGGATCTACTGCCAACCAACCACGTTCAGGTCGACCAAGAGTTACGACCCCTGCACTAGACCGACACATCAGGATGTCTCACTTGCGGGATTGCTTCCTTCCGGCAACGAGGACAGCAGCAATTAGTCCTAGTAGAACTAACAACAGATTCAGTGCACAAACTGTCCACAACAGACTCAATGAACACGGCGTCCGAAGTAGGCATCCATACCATGGACCAATCCTTACTCAACATCATCGTACCATCAGAATGGAATGGGTACATCAGCGTGTTCGCTGGACTCAGCAGCATTGGAGCACAGTTCTTTTTAGTGATGAATCACAATTTTGTCTACGGCGTGCTGATGGTATGGCTAGAGTGTATCGCAGAAGAGGGAATGCGACCATTTCGGCAGGGGTAGTGTAATGGTTTGGGCACGAATTTCCTTGCACCTTCGAAAGAAGGTTGATCTTCATCGACGGTAATCTGAATGGACAGTGATATAGGGACGAAATTCTTAACGTTGTTGTTGTCTCATTGTTCAACGCTAATGTTGGATTGCAGTCATTCCAGCGAGACAATGCCCGATGTCATGTGGCGCGTATCTGTTGTGACTTTATTGAGGAGCACAGCATCGAACTTCTTTCCTGGCCCCAACTTTCGCCAGATTTGTTGCCAATCGAGCATCTTTGGGATCAATTGGACCATCGGGTATGACTTCATGATCTTAAGACGTTAGGCGATTTGTGTAATGTTCTAAGGCAGAAGTGGAATGCAATACCACAGAATGACATCCAGAGACTTATCAGGTCCATGCGCCGTCGATGTCTTGCCATCCAAGAGGCAAACGGTGGACATACATGCTATTGACTGTATGTGTGAACATTTCATTTCACCCCATGTCTGAATTGCGACGCCCTGACATGACGCTGGCAACAGTAGGAACATGAAATTATGCAAATTCATACAGCTAGACTCGAAATATGAATTTACAATAATTTGTTTGGGATTAAAGTCGATAATACTAAAAAAAATGCACCTCAAAGTTTTAATATCATACTTTCCTTTTTGACTCAGTATATAAAGCACATCCATAAAATATAAAGCTTTTAACTCCTTACCCAACAAATCAGACACATCTGCCTGCGTAATATGCAAATTCAGCAGCTGAAAAAATATTATTTTCAAAAAAAATATCAACAAAACCATATCGTGTGACCCCTCATTGGAACGAGTTCATTCCAATGAGGGGTCACATGATATGGTTTTGTTGAAATTTTTTGAAAAATTAAAAAAAATGATATTTAAAATAATAAATTCTGATAAGATCTGCTTTGGGTAAAGGGTTAATTTGTAGCACCTGTAAATAAGGGCTTCCAGCAATCTACCAGTTAATGAACACAAAAATAAAATGCCTATCATCAGAACTGTTCAGTTGATCTTCCTTGCACAATAATCCTTTTGAGCCAAGATAACCCCATTCCCATTGTGCTATCTTTTTGTCAGTGGTTTTTTTTTTAACTGATAGAGTGCTGCACTATTTTTGGTTGTCAAAATTTGCTTACTTGTTTTTCATTTGTTACATTTGTTACAATGCAAATACACACCGATTCAACAAGAGCAACATGGTGCATGGCATATGCCACAAACGGTGTCATAACGCCATGCTGACCATATTGAATTGGCAAGCTGAACCAAAATCGAAAAGGAAGCATTGTCTAGTCATCCACAAGTAACCCCTAAAATTATGATTTTATCAAATAAGCGGTTTTCAAATCCAACTTGCAGTGAATGCAATACAGAGGTTGAGAAAAATTTTCTAAGTCGAAAGAGTGTAAAAGGGCCATAACTATGAGAAAAATTATTGGACGGAACCCGTTCCTTGTGCTTATCCATCCCCCATGCAGGTCTATCAGCATACCAAAGGAGATCCAAATCTGACCAATGGCTGTGAAATTTCAATCAAAAACATTTGGACTGATGGATGGATGGATGGATGGACAGATGGATGGATGGATGGATGGATGGACAGATGGATGGATGGATGGACAGATGGACAGACGGATGTACGGATGGGTGGGTGGACAGACAGATGGAGGTATGTACCAGATACCCCCAAAATCCTCCTTTGGAGGTGGGGTGGGGGGGAATAATAATTTCACTTCAAAGATAGATAATACGAAGCATTTTTTTTTCAACTGGTAGAGTCTGAATTATTTTTGGTCGTCAAAATTTGCTCACTTGTCTTTGAAGGCAAGAATAAAATGTCTTTAGCACTGTTCAGAAGATGATCTTTCTTCCGCAGGTACATTGTGATGTCTCCACCTATCTCTGCAGTGACCAAGTATATAACTGGTCAGGTGTACAGGGTGGATCTACAAAATCCTCCCCCTCCACTCCCCCCCCCACACACACACAAATAAGGCAAGTGAAAGCAAAAACCCTTAAATTCAGAGTAATCCCGGACTATAGTGACAAGCAATAAATATTAAACAAAACCCCTCCAAAAAACAAAAATAGACAGAAAACAATCTAAAGTTGGTAAAGGTTTATGATAAATTTGTTAGAAACTGCATTGAGTCCTTGGGCAAGGCACTTAACCTGATTGCCCACATGGGGGGGGGGCACGGTGGCACTGTGTACTAAGGCATACTGTACGATGATGGTGCACTTGTTTTCAACCAATGCTAACCCTGCTTGTGCCGAGTCAGTATGTTGGCTGACAGTTACTTACCATTGCTCTGTGGTTTTCTCTCGTGCTCTCTTCCTCTTCCTCCACCTGTAAAACTGTCTGACACGAGGTGACCCTGGATAAAATATGAAGGACATCCACAGAATATGAAGCCTTTCACTTTAGGTACTCGCAGTTCAAAATAAAGCCCAAATGTGGGCTTCCAGTACTCTACTAGTTAACTCGACTTTCTTGTGTCTAAAATAAAGCCCAAATGTGGGCTTGCAGTACTCTTCTAGTTAACCAGACTTTCTTGTGTCTAAATTAAAGCCCAAATGTGGGCTCCCAGTGCTCTACTAGTTAACCAGACTTTCTTGTGTCTTGATAGATTTTTCGACTTTTGCCTTGAGAGGCTATATATTTTTTTCAATTCCACGCAATATCTGAATACTTGTTAATGATAAAGAAGCAGTTTCCCAAGAATTTGTATGTAGCTGAACGTTTGGTTAGCCATCTCGAAAACCACGTGAAGTAGGTTTGAGTCTTTGAAATTTTGCACACTGGAACATGGTGGCCCATTGGTTAGAGCACTCAACTTAAACCGAAAGGTTGATGGTTTAATCCTGACCCACACAATCTGCCCTGTGTCACTGTCCCAATTGCCCATGTGTGGGAGCAGCGCCGATGTGTAATAAGGCATACTGCATGTCGATGATGCCCTTGCCTTCAAATACTGCCAACTCTGCTTATGTCAGGTTAGTAAGCTTGAGTGTCTAACAGTTCCTTGCCACTGTTAGGTGGTTCTCTCTAGGTACTCTAGCTACCTCCACCTTAAAACTCTCCAGTATTATAAGTTATTGTGATGAACTGATGGTAACATGGTCTGAGGTTTGCGGCTCGGAGCTTATGTTCAACCGAGATGCAAAACTCATCACAATAACATATGTTCCAATAAGACATTCCCATAGCCCAAAACTTACATCATGAAACACGAGAGGCTTATTTACTAAACTTTTGATTGTTAAAATGTTGCCTTGTTCCAGCTCAGTTCAAATCATAAATTGGTTTGTAATTTAAACAACACTTCATCTGGAACACAAGCTGCTGCACATGTGAAAAATCCAGAAAAATGAAGCGGCTTGATGAAGAAATTACGAAACGGGTAACGTCATTTCAAATATTTTGCGTGGTGACGCCAGACAGTAACATTTGCTACTGGAGCCATAAACTTAAAAGAAGCTCTCATCCAATCAGAGGGCGAGGATTTTTTACTCTTATTGGAACACAATAGAATCCCCGCTGTTGAAAGAGTCATTAAACCCTAATAAACAAACAATTCCACCATGTGATCACATTAACTTCATAATATATTTATGGTGAATAGGTGTAATGCCATAGTATTATGTTGTTGCAGAGGTGTAAAATCTGTATAACTGTAAATGGTTGGGGACAAGCCGGAAAATAAGCAATCTGTGATTTGCCGAATGAGGTTCCCAGAGGGTGAATTTGCTGATGCTATACACTACAGTGGGCCAATTTATCCTCTGGGTACCTCTTTCTGTTTAGGTTTGAGACCCTGATTCAGACTGAGGTTCACAGTGGGTAAATTTAGTGATGCCCCCTGCACAGCAGGGTAGCATCACCAAATTCACCCTCTGGGGACCTCATTTTGCAGATGACAGTCTGCTTATTTTCTGGCTTGGTTGGGGATGCAATTGGAAACAGACTTTGATTTGATATGAAATCTTTTGTCTGATTTGATTCAAGAAAAAAAATCACAATTCACTTTCTGTATAAATTTGAAAGTAGTATAGTCTTCTGATATAGCTGTCACTTTAAATGATCATGAGATGAAAGAAAATGCTAACCAGAGGGAAATGAAAACTTTCTATATAAAGTGTAACAGTTGTATTCAGTTTGATCTCATTCATGTGCACATTTGCTAAGCAATCCAATGACTTCCTATTTGTGACTTATAAAGATTGGTCAGCACTTGAAAATCAAATGACCTTTTTCGTACTTTCTTTCATCAGCATCTCAAATGGATGTAATAATGATAATAAATCTTTGGCCTGTCACGTCCTCTAATGAGGAGGCCTACATCAACTCTCCGGGTTATTCCTTCCTCACTCTCCCTCCTAATCTCTCAGCATTCAGTCAAAAACTGTTTCTTGATTTCTCCATTGCCATTTTCATCTCCCCAACTATGAAATTGACCCTTTCCCTCTTGCCTTTCCTCATCCACTTGTCCTTCATGATTTCATCCCATTTTTCCATTAGTTTCCCAAAGAGTTTTCTTCTTCTAGGCATTATATTTGAGGCATTCTAAAATCAAATGTTCCAGGGTATCTGTTACTCCTATGCTACACATTTGGAACACTCCTTCCTTGCCTTTCCCAATTCTCCTCCTGCACTCTAGCGACTTGGATCTCACCTTGAACAACAATGACTCCCCCACCCAAATGATTCATCTAGGAACTTGTCAAGGTGATAGCTAAAAGTAGCAATTTTCTTGTTTAAAAGTGTAAATATTTTCGATAACATTTCTGACTGGGTTAAATATAAAACGTAAATATAGGTATATGACGGGCCCCGAAGACCGATTTGTCATTTAAAACAGGCCAGCAATAACTCAAACTCTGGTAATTAAGCTTGAAATTTAATGTCCATTATGGTGCATTTGTTGAACGCCACGTGGGCTATCTGATAACTGATCAGAGGAACATTCTTTTGCAAATTGTTATCTATGTGATTATGGCCAGTTAATAGCTAATTATTGGGAAACAGTGCATCACACATGTTCTGGACACACACCCATATTACGCATCTATCATGTCATTGAATGTCACAGAGATACCAAAATTTGAGTCTTTCAAAGGAACTTTAAAGCGAGTATTAAATTAAGATAGATCTAAGCGGTCAAATTCATGAGAAGGGATTAAATGAGAATAAATGTTCTGGCCATGGAAATAAAAATCGGGTGATTTCTCGAAAAAGTCATTCTGGCCAATTCCAGTCTGAAGATGTGTAAGGCTGTGGGTCGTTGCGTGTAGATGGGGAGGTCCCATGCTATAGGTTAGAGGAGGCGCCGCATCGGTGCAAAAGTATAGGCACGTTGTGATGTAGGGGAGCCACAGAGCTCATAGTTAGTATAGGAGCAGTCGCGGGCCAAGTCAGTGGCCATATATGAAAATAGGATCAGAAACACGAAGTACGAGCTCAGGGAGCAATTCGCCTTTAGGTAACTGTATTACCTGTTTTAGAAGGCAAGCTACACATAGGCAGAGTAGGCTTTGCCTGTATGAACATTATTCTGAGTTAAACATAGGGGAGAGTTTAACCCCATCGGTGGCAACTGCTTGTGTGAAAAGTGTCAAGTAAAGTGACACTAAGCTAGTGGCCGTGCAACTGTAGTGGTAGAGTGACATCCCGTCACTTGTTGGAGGAAAGGCATTCCGATAAAGTGACAATATGTTAGTGGCCATGCGATGGCAGTTGAAGGAGTGAAGTGAAGAGGCGACCAAGGAGGAAATACCAGCGAAAAGGCGGAAAAACCAGTGACAACAGAGAATGTGGGCCCACAAGTGACTCAAAAACTGTGGGTAGGGGTGACTGACGTTTTGTTTTCTTATTCTTTTGGATTCCATGTAAGTCACAAATTGTCATATCTATTTTCTTTATATATGTATTAAAATTGTTGTTTTCAGTGAACCCCTGTTGATTTATGCTTTTCGAGGAAAAGTTATTAACCCCTTCAGGATAAGAACCACCCCAACAAAAGTGAAATGAGCGGGTTCAGGCGACACTCCTTGAGTTTGGCTGAATACGTAGCATGAATCTATTTCTTCCAACGTCGACAAAGCCCTGGTTTCAGACAGAACTCCTCAAAACCTATGGGTGTATAATTAAAATAATACTTTCTATTCATCTTTTGTATTTGAATTCTACCAACACAGACAAGCAAGCACTGGGTGTAAATACACCCTCCCCATCTTTTATCCCTCCCAAATTCCTTGTCTTCTAAGGTCAGAAGTCAGGAAGAGTACTACAGTAAAACATTGTTAATTGAATAGCCACTTTGCCAGAGAAAATATTCAATTAATAAGAGTATTCAATTAATAGGGACTTTCCTGTATTATACAGGTAAACTAAACATTAAGTCTATTTGTCTTGTCTGACAGAGCTCATTTAGTCGATTAAATGCCTGAATTGGACACGGGAAATTCAGCGATTGTCCAGGATTGTCAGGGTGATTTCTTTACATATTACAAGATTTTTTATTCAATTAACAGGAAGGAGCAGGGTGGGGGGGGGGGGGGAAGGGTGCTTAGTGGTTATAGAATTAGGATTCAAAAACCAAAAGGGTTACGTTTCGATCCTGACCAGCTTTAACTGCATTGCGTCTTTGGGCAAGACACTTAATCCTTTACCTAACATGAAAAACAGACAACACTTGCAAACAAAATTCTTGAATAACTAATTTTTTTCATTTTCTGTCTCAAAAACATAGGTTATGGCCCCGTCATTGGAATGATCTTGATGAGCTATTTCCAACGAGGGTTCATAACCTATGAGCTCGATGAGCTCGTTCCAACGAGGGTTCATAATCTATGTGTTTCAGACAAAAAATAAAAAAATATTGAAAATTAATTGGCAATTTTTTAGAATAGCGCTGGCCGGTTTTTACCTTTACATTGGGTAAAGGGTTAATCTCAATTGTAGGGTCACAGTGGTGCTGCATACTAAGGCATTCTGCACATAGATGGTGCTTTTGCCTTAACCCGGTGCTAACTTGGCTTGTACAGGTAATCCAGCTTCCTGCACTTGTAAAACTGTTCGACACAATGTGACACTGGCAGTTGAAAGTGTCATTAACCCTTTACCTAACATGAAAAGCAGACGACACATGCAAAAAAAATTCTCGAATAACTAATTTTTTGTCTCAAAAACATAGGTTATGACCCCTCATTGGAACGACCTCAACGAGCTCGTTCCAATGAGGGGTCATAACCTATGTTTTTGAGACAAAAAATGAAAAAAAATGATGAAAATTAATTGGCGATTTTTGAGAATAGCGCTGGCCGGTTTTGGCCGTTACATTGGGTAAAGGGTTAAACCCTCAGTAAACATACAAACAAATAAGTCAAGTAACAGGAGATTACTCTATATCCTATATGCTATTAACCCCTTACCTAACACTTGCAAACAAAATTCTTGAATAACTCATTTTTTTCCTTTTTATGCATCAAAAACATTGCTTATGAACCCTCACTGGAACAAGCTCATAAGCTATGTTTTTGAGACAAAAACTGAAAAAATAATGAAAATTGAACGGTAATTTTTGTGAATACCACTGCCAGTTTTGGCTGTTATGCTGAGTGGTGGTTTAACAGGACAAAGATATACTGAAGGTATGGTAAATGGTTTTGTGTTTGGAAGTTACATTCAGTTAACAAAGTTCTTCAATTAAGAAATATCCATTAAAGTGGTCTCTACTGTATTACTCAATAGTTTTCATATTCAAAAGACCTCAGCATAGGTAAAAAACTCTTCCAGGTTATTTCAGTTTGGTAATATGTGAGTTGAACCAACCCAGGAATTAGCCATGAGAATTGACAATGTCAGAGTAAAACATGGGGCAAAATTGTCAATTGTCAAGTCTAATTTTGATGATTGCAGACTCCTTGCCACAAGGATAGGCACGTGTACATAAGAGCCATCTGGCAAACTGATGTAATAGTTGGGCAAACATTATTTTCAGATGAAATAAAAAAAAATAATGGGTGAAGGGTTTAAAAAAAATTGCGAGTTTGCACCTAGGCTGCGATGGATGGTTAAAAATTAAAATGAAGCAAATTCCAAGTTCATAAAAAGCAATAAATCTGACAAAAATACTCTGAATAACGCCTGCATCGCACATGGGACTATGCATCACAAGATTCACTTGCACACCAAATATTATGTTCTTCCACCAAGTATTTCATAAGTTACTGTATTTGATGGTAAAAATTAGAAAAAGTTACAGTCCTTGAAGGGCAATAACGCTGACAAAAATACTCAGAATGACACCTGAATTGATGATGGAGTGAGACATCAAAAAGATGCACTTGCAAACAAAATATGATGCCATTCCACTTAGTATTTTAAAAGTTATTGAGTTTAAAATCCCGTTGGTCTTTGACCGACAGACAGACCGACCAACTGACATTGCCAGATATGGAGTTGTTTGTCTTATCTAAAAATGTTATGTATTATTTTATCATTTTTATAAGCTTACTGCACAATCTGTGTTTTACTGTTAATAAACTCTAAATGATAGTAAAACAATAGCGGAATGGCCAGTACATCACATCACATGAAATTCACCACTTACCTGAAAGAAAAAAGAATCCTTTAAATATACATACATAAGTGAGTATAGATAGCAGTGAAAATCTAGAGGAAATTTTTTGTTCTATTACACTTTCCAAGAACTCCATTAATATAAACTCAACTGGAAAAAGTCTTTGACTCAGTTACAAATTTTATTGGCCCAGTTAGAATAGAGATTTTTAACTAGTATTCACCATATCACTGTGATCAGAATTGGTGTTGTCCTGTTATGCGACCTAGAATAAATTTAATGAACGAAAATTCCAGTGGACAACGCAATGAATGTGATGAGTTAAGATTTCAAATTAAGAAATACTTTTTAAAACCATTTTAAAACAATACATACACCCAAGTTTTTATTAGACCTGATGTCTGTGTGAATATTTTCCCTCAATTTGAGATATGTCTGTAGCCTACATTTAAGCATTCTGATTCTGCTTTGTTTTTTTTTAACCCACATTTAACACCCCTGGAGGCGAAGAATTGCAGAGCACTTTAATAAACTGTGAATGACCGCTCCACTGGTCAGAACGTGGATAAAAACTGGACGCATCACTTCTTAATTGACCGCGCAATTGACCAGTCATTATTCACTAAAACAAAACTAGTTTTGATGCGAAAAGTTAAGCTGTACTCCTATGCATGCACGTGCAGATGTTGATTACAGCTCATTCAAAAAACAGTGACAAGTCTTATGAAGCCTTGATAGGGTACAGCTTGTGCCGGAATACTCTTCCCAGTTACACAAATCTGAATGGCATGTCTGCCATTCAGGCATTTGTGCAGCATGGTAAGAAACAACTAGAAGACCAAATTGTTGTTATGGGCTACACTCATTTTATTACATAACAGTTAACACTCAACTTCACGAATACAGTGTAGCCAAAACTTAGGTATGTAAGTTATGTCTGAACAAATTTTTACCTTATATCCACCTATATACACTAAAAAACAAGCAACCCGCCCTTAACATGTCCTCCCTAGGTGGATATAAAACACCACAGATGAGTCCTGACAAAGACAGGATTCATCCTGCCTGAACATTTATCAAATTTATTTATTTATTGGGGTTTAACAACACTTTCGACAGCCAGTGTCACCTTATGTCGGACAGTTTTATGGGTGAGAGAAGTGGGAGTACATGGAGAGAACCACTGAGCAATGGTGAGTAACTGTCAGACTCCCCATCATACTAACTGCACATAAGCAGGGTTAGCATTCGTTGAAGACAAGTGCACCATCGATGTGCAGTGCACCTTAGTACACAATGCCACCATGCCCCAAGGACACAACATGGTTGCCGCATGTGGGATTCAAACCGAGGACCTCTCGGCCTGCAGCCTGCACCTCTACCTATATCAAACTCTCCCCTCCCCAATTTATCGAATTAGATTCAATGGGGTGGAATATTTCAGCTGGTCGGAAAAGCTTTCTTGACCAAATGAAATATTCCAGCAGATTGAATCTAAACATTGGTTATGGCCTCTTTCAGGACTAGATTGGTTCCAAGCCATAACATCATCTGATTTCTTACAGATTGAGATGGGGAGTGTGGGGGTTGGGGGGGGATCTTGAGAGCTGGGACAAATCCATACATACACAATTATTTTACTTCAAAGATGATATGCAGCACATCAGCAGTGTAGGAAGTCTTCAAGTCGCTACACCTTCATTTCAGAATGGAGCCCAAAAATGGCTTCTAGCACTGAACCAGTCAAAACATCAGTTTCTGAGTTCCGGGAGCAGAGGAGAAGAAGAGGGAAGAGAGAAGCTAATTGGGCACAGAGTAATGAAGGCCTTATCATCTGAGAGCCATGACAAATCAGCCACTGACAAAGTATTATTATTATTATAATATAGCTTAACCCTTTACCCAACAAATCGCCCGCATCTGCCTGCGTAATATGCAAATTCAGCAGCTGAAAAAATATTATTTTTCGAAAAATTTCAACAAAACCATATCATGTGACCCCTCTTTGGAACGATCTCGACGAGCTCGTTCCAAAGAGGGGTCACATGATATGGTTTTGTTGAAATTTTTTGAAAAAATTATATTTAAAATAATAAAATAATAAATTTTGATATCGTCTGCGTTGTGTAAAGTGTTAACAAAACTGACAGTTTACTAAGGTGATGAGCTACCTGACTTTTTGCATACAAATGGAATGTATCTAATGTTACCATTTACCTCTTGCACACTCCCAGAACCCTTTTTACTATCACTGCCATGAACTGTTTCTTGTTAAGATGACATTCTATTACATGTACATGATGTCTGCTCACAGAAAGATACAATGATAACAAAAACTATGTTGTACATCCACATCAAATCCACTTGATATTACTACACTATCAAGTGTGTGTACATGTACTGCGAGAACATAATAATGTAAATATCCCCAAATGTTTTGTAGATAATGATGAAATGGACTGGTCCTAATCTAAAACTACGGAATTCAAGCAATATATGAACTAAAAAAAATTAAGTTGTATTTTCTAAGCCCAAAACATAAAAATGCTGAAGTCAACTGATGTCATCTAATAGAAATGGGCAGGAAGTGTATACTAAGTATGTATACAACCACTTATCACAAGGGCAAGAATTCAAAATTATTGAGTATGACCAAGTAAATATGAAACCTGGTCTCTGTTTACACTACAGAATGTAACGACTGCCAAAAGTTTGTTACAAATAAGGAAGTAAAGTTTTAGAGAAGACACAATGAACTGAGAATATGAAACAATATATGCCCTGGACATATTTAGAACCTGTCCAAGGGCTGATATTTCAGCTTTGACAGTCTGTATGGAACTGATATACATGTACATGAAGAGAACCTTTGAGGTTCTGGGTTCCTGCACTTAGATTGTGTAGTCAATTTAAGAAGTTTCCAGGACCTAAGAAGTATATTTTCAAGGGTTTGTAGTGAACTAGAGAGGATAAATTTTCAACAGGCTTTCTGATGGCCAAAAGTGATTTTTGTGGAAAGAATGGTCTATTGACAAATAAAAGACAACACAAAGATGAAAATATGCAGTATGTTAAAGGTGCTAATTACACATATCTGTAACTGATGTTTTTAATGGAAAAATGTTCTCTCAACAAGTATGGTGCTGGAAAGGTCCATTATGAAAGAATGCCGGTAATTACTAACAAAAAATAGCAGTGTCTGACATCAGTAGCGAGTGTATCCACCACATGCACAGATGACAGCCTGAACCCTCCGCCTAATGCTACCAGTGAGCCTTCTGATATGGTCCAGAGGCAACTGCTGCCACTCCTCATGCAATGCAGTTTCCAAAATGGCCGAATTCTATACAGACGGACCCCTTGCTGGCTCATAACGTCGAAGAAAGTCCCAGATGTGTTCTAACAGATTCAAATTGGGGCTCATTGTAGGCCAAGGTAGTGTTGTAATAGCATTGTTCTGAAGGAATGCTCTCACAGCATGAGAACGATGTTGCCTTGTATTATCGTCCATGAATACAGGGCGAGTAGACAATGGGTGGTTGTTAAAATTAATGAGGCACGACAACCGGATTGAGAATGTCCTGGATGTAATGATGACCACTGAGATTCCCAGGTCCAGTCACCATATCAAGTTTACAATCATGAGAGAGGCATTCCCAGATCATTACTGATCCTCCACCATTTCTGGGCATGTAAGCAGTATTTCTATGCCTCCACACTCTCATGCGACTATCTGTGACATGAAGCAGGAACCTACTCTCGCCTGACCAATTGAACCTCCTCCACGACCTGAGATTCCAATGTTGTCGTGTCATACACCACTCCAAACATCATCTTTGATGCCGATCGGATAGAGCTGACCACTTGATGGCCCTTCTGGACCTCATACCCAGTGCTTTGGAGACAGTTTCGGACAGTTCTGTTGCACAAACGCCTATTGGGGAAACAAAGGCATTTCAAAACCCCACTTGAAGCAAAGGGTTCATGCCTAATGAGGCATGCCAGACTCTGAACTTCCCGAGGAGAGGTCTTTTGTGGTTCAGGCCTTGGTTGGTCCTTAACATCGTTGGTTTGTTGATGTTTTCGAACAAATCTGCTGATGTCAGAATGACTATTGCCAAGTAGCCTTCCAATAGTTTTGAATGACATGCATGCTAACGTTTTGCCATCTAAGTGCTCTGACAGTCTCCTCCTTGCCATGTCAACATTTATTGATTGAAGAAGTGACAAATTTTCTTGTTTTATACCCAGATAATGCATGTGGATGATAGTGTTTTTTGTGACATTCTTTTCTGGGTATGTTATCAACCAGAAACATTATGTTTCACTAGATGAAATGCACTGCAAGACATAGCAATCATTAAAACACAATAATCAGTAACAGCAACTTCACTGTCATGAAACATTTCAGGGGGTGCTTAATTAAGCTTAATTAAGTTCCAGGTGTATATTATCACTGCTGTGAAGTGATTTGAGTCATAGTATCATGTCGAGTTGAGGAGGTCAGATTGCCAGATCAAATGAGCGGCCACAGGCAGCTCATTTGATCCAGCAATCTGACCTCCTCAACGAGATGTGATTCGATGATCCAGATCACTTCACTGTAGAGATAAAAGGTTTATTATATGACTTATAGTTCAACATCGCATGCCAATGCTAGCATTAACAATTCCCCCAACCTTTTTTCTGTAAATTGGATTGAAGTATAAAAGAACTATTTTTGTTTACACTATTTTTGTAATAGGTCCACACTTTAGGGGAATCCACCGATGCACATGAATACAATAAAAAAATATCATGAACACGACAAAAAAACACATACCAGAAGAGCTAATTATGGGAATTCGAACACACCCGTAAATAGTCTGTCATACTATAGTGATACGGAATCGGACTCCACACTGTGGATTTTCTGGGGACCAGGAAAAGATCATCAAACAGTAGTGATATTTAGCGGTTAAATGACATAGTGATATTTATTTATTTATTGGTGTTTAAGGTCACATACTTATGCACAATGGCTAAACGTGACCGTGACAGTTTTACGGGTGGAGGAAGCCAGAGTACCCGGAGAGAACCATCGAGCATCGACGAGCAACTGTCAGCTCCTCAACATTCTAACTCTATTCAAGTGCCACTCAAGCAGGGTTACAGCAGGTGAAGACATCTGCACCATTGACGTGCAATACGGCTTACGGCTTAATACACAGTCCCCATGTAGGCAACCGGGATAAAGTCCCTTGCCCAAGGACACAACATGTCGTCCCGGATGGGGATCAAACATGGGACCTCTAGCATAGAAGTCCAACAGTCTACCACTGAGCCACCATGCTCCAGAGAGTCATATAATAAACATAATTATGAGATGAAGGAATTTGTGCTCTATATTTCCTATTTAACCCTTTTTCTGATGAAATGGTTGCAACCACCCACGTAATTCAGAAAATGAGCAGTTGAAAAAAAATTTTTTTTTAAATATTTCAACAAAACCATACTATGTGATCCCCTCCTTGGAACAAGCTCATTGGGTTCGTTCCAATGAGGGATCACATGATATGGTTTTGTTGAAATTTTTTGAAAAAATTGATAAAAATGAACTAAATTAACAAATATTGATATTGTGTACATTGGATAAAGGGTTAACCCTTTACCTGACATGAAAAGCAGACGACATTTACAAAAAAAATTCTTGAATAACTAATTTTTTTCATTTTTTGTCTCAAAAACATAGGTTATGACCCCTCGTTGGAACGAGCTCATCGAGCTCGTTCCAACGAGAGGTCATAACCTATGTTTTTGAGACAAAAAATGAAAATATTTTGAAAATTAATTGCCGATTTTTGAGAATAGCGCTGGCCAGTTTTGGCCGTTACGTTGGGTAAAGGATTAAATGTCACATCTCAATCATACCTGCAACCTAATGTTTGTATCCCATTCTATTAAGAGGACATTGGAAGTGCGGTGGCTTAATAGTTACGTCACTGGTTTCCAACTGAAAAGTTCACAATTTGAGCTCCATCAATGGTAACTGCTTTGTACCCATGGGCGAGGCACTTAATCCTGATTGCCCACGTCGGGCACAGTGGTGCTGTGTGGTAAGGTGTACTGTACACCAATGGTGCACTTGTCTTCAACCAATGCTAACCCCGCATGTGTGGGGTTTGTACACTGAGGTGTCTAACAGTTGCTTGATGCTCCTCGGTAGTTCTCTCTAGGTACTCCAGCTTCCCATAAACTGTCTGACACAAGGTTACCTGACTGCTGAAAGCGGCATTAAACTAAAACTAACAAAAAAAAAAAAAATTAGAAGTACACTCTACTGGGCAGAAAAGATCCATTCCAGCAGTGTTCAGCCCACTTTATAGCTGAATATTGCTGAAATGAATCTCTTCTGATTGTCTGATATTTACACTGAAGGTTCCAATATTTAATCCTTTATCCAGCACAAAGGATATTAAAATTTGTTATTTTAATTATTGTTTTTTTCAAATTTTTCCAAAAATTTCCACAAAACCATATCATGTGACCCCTCATTGGAATGAGCTTGATGAGCCTGTTGCAATGAAGAGAATAGTTCTGTGAAAATATTTTGAAAATTTTTGTTTTTTCAATTGCTAAGTTTGTAAATTACACGGATGGATGCAAACAATTCATTAGGTAATGGGTTAAGGATTTTTCATGTGCATCAAAAGTGATTTCGAAGTTCCTGGACTCTTGAGGAATTTAAGGAGACACACATACACTGGGGTTAAAATCAAGAACATTCAATGTTTTTTGCCAATTCAAGAGATTTTACAGACCTTCAGTTAAAAGAACAAAGATTACTTGTTCAACTCATCGTGTGTCAGTTTTTGATATTCATATAGGCGGAAATCTTAAGACGTAAAAAAAAAGTGCACCGCCAGGCGGTGGATCAATATACAGCTGCCTATGAAGAAATTGCACTTGTGAAGAAATTTTTAGTTGAACAAAAGGTCAATAATTCCTTCCAAAATAATTGTACATTCCTGGCTTACGACCCATTAAAGTTGAATATATTGTTTTCAAGTTATTGTGTAGAGAATCAAATGTCACCAAAACTTCTAGATGGTTGCCATGGTGGCCATATTGGACATGCCAGAATACTGGTTATCGAAAGGAACGATGGTTATCTAGTCCTGATTAATCAACCATACAAAAGCAGTATCTGTTGGATCTATAGTTTTCAAGTTATCGCGAGGACAATCAAAAGTCCCTGAAAATCCAAGATGGCTGTCATGGTGGCCATATTGGATATGCCAGAATACTGGTTTTCGAAAGGAACCATCCTCTTGTCATGACTAATCAACCATAAAAAACAGTATCTGTTGGATGTATTGTTTTCAAGTCATCGCATGGACAAACAAAAGTGAACAGACGGGTCGATGGATGGCCCGATGGACAGACGGATGTACGGATGGATGGATGGACAGACAGACATTCTTAAAAATGGGAGTTGTGGGCTAAAAAAATTACGAAAATTTTTTTTATCATTTTAATTCGTTCGGACAATGGTTAAAACCTCATTTTTTAAAAAAAATTTTGGAGGGTATAGACATGGTTACGTCCCCCCAAAGTAATACTTGATAGAAAGTAATGCTAACCCCAACCCTAAATTGACCCTAACCCTTAATATAAACCCCCAAAATTCGCAGTTTGCCTCATAGTCTCATATCTTAGTAATTAAGCTCATAATATATCAAATATTTCGGTAAGCTCATTTTGCCTGTCCGTACAAAAAACTTGTAACTCCCGTATTATAGTGCGGACAGACAGACGGACGGATTGACATTGATGCTGGTTGTCAAAAGGAACCATCCTCTAGTCATGACAAATTAACCATAAAAAACAGTATCTGTTGTATTATCACATGGACAATCAAAAGTCCTTGAAAATCCAAGATGGCTGCCAGGGTGGCCATATTGGATATGCCAGAATGCTGGTTATCAAAAAGAACAGACATTGCTATACTATATGGCCCTGCTCATATGAGGGGGCTGTATAAAAGTTAATGGATGGACGTTCTTAAAAATTGGAGTTGTGGGCTTAATTTTTTACAGAAAAATTTATAATTTTAATTCATTCGGACAATGGTTGAAACCTCATTTTTTCGGTAAAATTTTTTTTTGGGGGGGGGGGGGGAGGGGGGTATAGACATGGTACATCCTCCAACGTAATGCTTAATAGTAACTAATGCTAACCCCAACCCTGAACTGACCCTAACCCTTAATATAAACCCCGAAAAATCGCTTCTTGCCTCATAAGTCTCATATTTTAGACATTAACCTCATAATATTTTCAATTAAGGTCATATGTCGGTAAGCTCATAATGCCTGTACGGACAAAAAAAAACAAGAGGCCCCAGGGGGCCTGAGGGTGCTCACCTGACATGGTAGTCTAAATATCAAACCAGGGACTTGACTTGAATAAGCTGCATACGCCCCTCCTAAGAAAAGCATATACCAACTAGATGAAGCGATTGTGCCCACACAATACACAGGATTTTCCTTCTATTTTCAGTTCCTGCACTTTAACGTCCCAAAATTGAGATAAACACATAAAAAAACAGATTTTTTTCCCAAACAAAATACTTTCAGCCTAAATTTTTTTCTTCTTCTTAAAACGCATAAAAAACGCTAAAACTAATTTCTGGATTTTGGTCCAAAATTTTCTAAGTCCCACCCGGACCCCAAATTTTCAGGGGAAAAATTTTTTTTTTTTTTTTTGGTCTTAAAATTGACATAAATGCATAAAAAACAAAAACAAAAAATTCCGGATTTTGGTCCAAAATTTTCTAAGTCCCACCCAGACCCCAAATTTTCAGGGTAAAAAAAAAAATTTTTTTTTGTCTTAAAATTGACCAAAAAAAAAATTTTTTCGGATTTTTTCAGGGGAAAAAATTTTTTTTTTTTTTTTTTTGTCTTAAAATTGACAGAAATGCATAAAAACCAAAAAAAATATTTTTCGGATTTTGGTCCAAAATTTTCTAAGTCCCACCCGGACCCCAAATTTTCAGGGGAAAATTTTTTTTTTTTTTTTTGGTCTTAAAATTGACATAAATGCATAAAAAACAAAAACAAAAAATTCCGGATTTTGGTCCAAAATTTTTTAAGTCCCACCCAGACCCCAAATTTTCAGGGTAAAAAAAAAAATTTTTTTTTGTCTTAAAATTGACCAAAAAAAAAATTTTTTCGGATTTTTTCAGGGGAAAAATTTTATTTTTTTTTTTTTTGTCTTAAAATTGACAGAAATGCATAAAACCACCCCCAAAAATTTTTTTCGGATTTTGGTCCAAAATTTTCTAAGTCCCACCCGGACCCCAAATTTTCAGGGGAAAAAAATTTTTTTTTTTGGGGGGGGGGGGGGTTAAAATTGACAGAAATGTATAAAAAACCCAAAAAAAAATTTTCGAATTTTAGTCCAAAATTTTCAAGTCCCACCCGGACCCCAAATTTTCAGGGGAAAAAAAAAAAAAATTTTTTTGTCTTAAAATTGACCAAAACGCATAAAAAACAAAAAAAAAATTTCTTTCGGATTTGGGTCCAAAATTTTCTAAGTCCCACCCGGACCCCAAATTTTCAGGGTAAAAAAAAAATTTTTTTTTTTTTTTTGTCTTAAAATTGACCAAAACGCAAAAACAAAAAAATTTTTTTTCGGATTTTGGTCCAAAATTTTCTAAGTCCCACCCGGACCCAAAATTTTGAGGGTAAAAAAATTTTTTTTCTTTGTCTTAAAACTGACAGAAATGCATAAAAAACGAAAAAAATTTTTTTCGGATTTTGGTCCAAAATTTCAAAGTCCGCAACGGGACCCCAAATTTTCAGCCTAAATATCAACCCAGGGATTTGGCTTCAACAAACTTGAATCTCACCCCCCTAAGGATGCTGCATACCAAATATCAAAACATTCTTATTGCTAGATCTGAAGAAGAAGATTTTTCAAAAATACTCCTCATACTGCACTAATTTAAACATTTGGGCTCCCATAGAGAGCCCAAATATCCACCCAGGCAATTCATTTCAATAAACATGTGAAACAATCTTCCAAAGATGTTATATGTGAAATTTTAAAGCTTTTGGAGCAGTGCTTTCGGAGAAAAGTAGTCTTATGTTTTTCCCATTACCCACAGCATTAAAAAATGCTGACTCAGCACTTTTTCAAAGCCCCCAAAAACTACCCCATCATAAAACCGATGGCAATTTTTTTTGATCATTCCATTCTGTTGGTCCTAAGGAAGCTTCACAACAAATAAGAATTCTCAGTGCCGTGTAGTTTTGGAGATATGGGCGTTTTAATTTTTTTCTATTTTTAGCTCCTGTGGTTCCCACGGGGCTATGGGAAAAAAAATTTCGGCATAAATTAGGTACTTATGACCCAATAAGCACTCATGTAAATTTTGGTTTAAATTGGCCTCGCGGTTTGGAAAATAGAAATTTGGGGTGGGGTCAAAATTTTTGCCCCTCCTTTAACATCGTCAAATATAGCCCCTCCAACTTCTCTTGAACAAACTTGAGTCTACACCTCAAAAGGAAGCTGCATACCAAATATCAAGCCTCTGCTATTGCTGGTTCTTGAGAAGAAGATTTTTTAAGAATTGGAGCATTTTTGCCCCATCCCTCTGCTCAATGTGAGCTGAAACCTAATTTGACAAAAAATCAAAGTCCGCATGCATAACCCCTTCTCACATGAAATTTCATTAATATGCGGCCAGTGGTTTGGGAGAAAAAGCCCAAACACCACCTTCACGACGGACGCCGGACGACGGACGAAAAGTGATCAGAATAGCTCACCCTGACTTTCAGTCAGGTGAGCTAAAAAACCCTCGTAACTCACGTATTACAGCATGGAGATAGACAGACTGACAGACAGATGGACGGACATTGATGCTGGTTATAGAAAGGAACCATCCTCTAGCCATGCTTAATCAACCATAAAAAAGCAGTATCTGTTGGATCTATACTTTCAAGTTATTGCGTGGACAATCAAAAGTCCCTGAAAATCCAAGATGGCTGCTGTGGTGACCATATTGGGTATGCAAGAATTCCGGACTTCCATGCTCTTATTTGGTCAAAAAATTAACCTCACAGAGTAAAAAATAAGCCCACAAATGGCCACTGTACTAACCACAACTACCGCAGTCCCTAAATTGTAAACTCCACAATGTTCCTCTGCTAAGCCTGGACAGACAGAAAGACTGATGGACGGTAAGATGGACAGATGGACGGACATTGCCATACCATAATATAGCCCACTCATATGAGCGGCCGTATAAAAAGCATGACTGATGCAGTAAAAACAGAGAAATCGGAGAAGCATCACATCTTTTCTATGGGTTACTACCATGCTATATAGCGTAACCTGCCAACGGGTTATGACAAAAGCCTTTTATTTCCAGGCCCGACATTCTAGTGTAGTTTGAAGAAATCTCTTTCAACTTTATGAATGAGTAGTAACTTGGTGTAATAGCATTCATGAAATGCTTACTAGGAGGAGAGCACAAAAATGCTACAGATTATTTCTTAATATCGATTTAACCCTTTACCCAATGTAATGGCCAAAACCGGCCAGCGCTATTCACAAAAATTGCCAATTAGTTTTCATTATTTTTTTCATTTTTTGTGTCAAAAAAATAAGCTATGACCCCTCGATGAGCTCGTTCCAAAGAGGGGTCATAACCTATGTTTTTGAGACAAAAAATGAAAGAAATTAGTTATTCAAGAATTTTGTTTGCAAGTATCGTCTGCTTTTCATGTTAGGTAAAGGGTTAACCCTCTGCACACTGAAGTCATAATATCAAAATTTCAAGTAGAAATTTTTCTGGAAAGGCAACTACATGTAGAAATTTAACCATTTCATTGAGCGCTGTCAAACAAGATATAAATGGTTAAATTTTTAGCAGCGTATGAGAAAAATTTTCAGCTTGAAATTTTATGTTTTGACATCAGGGTGCAGAGGATTAACTTAAATGGATATTGAGTTATATTTCCTTGCAGCTTTGCATGATATCTTTTGTATTTGTTTCTGCTCCTATCCCTTCAACTAATGCAATGGCCAATTAGAGTTGGTGCATTTCTCAAAAGTCAAATCTGACAAAATTATCAATTCTTTCCTCAAAATGAAAGTGTCAATGACACTGTAGCTCAACTTGTATAAGACATGTACATGTATAGTATGTGACACAGCAATGACACACATCTAGGTAATGACCTGATAACAAAGGAACATGTAAAGTATTGTAAAGGTCTGTACATAAATACTGACCATAGCCTGTAACAAACGTATAGGTAAAGTATGTAAAGGTGGGTGACAGTTAGATGCCTCTAGCCAGAGCCATATTGAAATGAGCACTTACTGTGTATAAGTAGCACTGAATAAATCAAAGTTTGTCTAATTGGCCGCCGGAGGCCATCTTGAAATTTTGGGCTGCACCCAAAAACACTCGTTCTCATCCCAAGGTGATAACAAAGGTACCCAAGAAGTTTTGTGAAGATCGGTTCATTAATACAGCCTCAAGACCGAGTTGTATTGACATGTGTACTAACTGTGTATACGTAGCACTGAATAAATCAAAGTTCATCTAATTTGCATAATTGAAGCACTAGAAAAAACCTGTATTATATATGATGTATTCCATGTTACTAAACATTCATTCAAAAATTTATTTAAATCAGAACCTTCATATAGAAGTTCTGTACAAAAAACTGATTGTACCTAATTTCGGTACAAAATGGCTGCTGGCAGCCATCTGGAAATTCGGACCGCACCCAAAAACACTCGTTCTCGTCCCAAGGTGATAACAAAGGTACTCAAGAAGTTTCGTGAATATCAGTTCATAAATACAGTCCCTAGCCCGAGCCGTTTTGATGTGTACTTACTGTGTATCAGTAGCACTGAATAAATCCAAGTTCATCTAATTTGCATAATTTCTGCACAAGAAAAAAACCTGTATTATATGTGATGTATTCCATGTTACTAAACATTCATACAAAAATTTATTGAAATCAGAACTTTCATGCAGAAGTTGTGTACAAAAAAATGATTGCACTAATTTCGGTACAAAATGGCTGCCGGCGGGCATCTTGAATTTTGGACCATACCCTAAAATACTCGTTCTCATCCCATTAATACTTGATATTTATTGATGTTTAAGGTCATATACTTATGCACAATTGCTAAACATGACCATGACAGTTTTACGGGTAGAGGAAGCCGGAGTACCTGGAGAGAACCACCGAGCATCGACGAGCAACTGTCAGCTCCTCAACATTCTAATTCTGTTCAAGCTCCGCACAAGCACAGTTACAGCGGTTGAGGACATGTGCACCATCGATGTGCAGTACACCTTAGTACACGGCATCATCGTGCCCCCATGTAGGCAACCAGGAAAAAGTGCCTTGCCCAAGGACACAATGCGGGTCGTCGCGGACGGGGATCGAACTCAGAACCTCTAGCATAGAAGTCCAACAGTCTACCACTGAGCCACCATGCTCCCTTCTCATCCCATGGTGGTAGTAAAGGTACCCAATAAGTTTTGTAAATATTGGTTCATAAATACAGCCTCTAGCCCGAGCCGTATTGAATTGTTGACAGATAGACGACGGGCTACGACATAATCTCAAATTTGACTATGTCAAAGTTGAGCTAAATATGGCTTATGTCCGCTTGACCCTTTACCCAATGGAATCAGCTCATTCAATGAGGGAACATACATTATATTTATGCGGCAAAAAAAGAATTGTTTTTCTTTATTTAAGAAATTTGTTTGCAAATTTCTTGTATTCTAGTGACGTTGTTTATTTTTGTTCATTAAGGTCACATATTTCTGCACAATGGCCAATTGTGACCCCGACATGGATAAAATGTGTAGTCCAGTCAATTGTAGTCACGTTAGGTAAAGAGTAAAGGAAATTAATGAAGCCAAAATACAAAATAAAAATAAACAGAAAGGACTCACAAAGTAGATCTTCTGTTTCTCAGACCATTTTTTGTAAAATTGGGGGGGGGGGGGGGGGGGGGGGGGTGTTCTATTTTATTGTTATATTTATTTCTTTGCCATCAAAAGTTCATGTTCTTGGTTTGTTTTATGTTTTAGGACTCATAATCTACAAAATAGCATGGGTGGTGGTGTATTTCGTCCCTTGAGTGCAAGAAGGCTTTGCAATGCTTTAGCACTGCAAAGCCTTCTTGCACTCAAGGGACAAATTTATCAATTTTATTAACTTGGGTAAAATATAAGATATCAATCATTTAATTTTTATTTTTTTAAGTTTACATTGGTTATAAAAGGGAGCATGCGGCAGCCAAAAGGACCATGCCGGAGTGCGTAGAAAACAGATTGTTTATTTTTTTAGGCCAAATCTAAGGATACTAAGTGGATACCAGAATTATTTCACTTGAGGGTACGACAAAATTCAAATTTCATAAGCAAGAAACCCTTCATGAAAATGTTCAGTCCCTTGCACACACACGTAAGATAATTCTGGTATCTGCTCAAGGAATGTAAATATTCTCTTTATATTTTTGAACCACTTCAGTCCAAAATTAAGGCTGTTGGTGGGAGAGTAAATATACCTTCCGAGTAAAAACATATGATTGATAACATTCAATTATACTCATTGGGGACTTCCTTATTGGAAAGAGTTCCTTAACCCTTAGGTCCCCATATAGCCACAAACTTCTACTTTTATAGGATATCTTTATATTTTTAGAACTCAGTGAAAAAGTAGACTAAAACATGCCCGTGAAAAGCACATGGACACAGGAGGTTGAGAGCAAACAGTGATTTGTTACTCGTACATGTAGTGTGTCTGTATTTATTTATTGGTGTTTAAGGTCACAATGGCTAATCATGACCACAACATGAGTATCAACTCAAGACCAGGGGTGAGCATTAATAAGCCATGTTGACCATTTTAGAGAGGGTTTGCACTTTCCAAGTACTGGTGACTGGATCCTATTTTATCTGTAAAACAGAGCCTGTTTACCACAATGAACAACAGGCACTGCTTCACTTTCCGGGGTTCCTGCAGGGAGTACTGTGTCTGTAAGACACATATGATGCCACTGCAAGTTCTACAATGTACTATAATTTAGTCTAGTCTCTCTCTTCTCTCTTTCTCTCTCTCTCTCTCACTCTTGAGTTAACTTCTTTTTGTGTATAATGTTACATATTGTTATATTCTGTTATTCATTTAGTATGTTCTGCCTTTTGTAATGTGTTAGGAGAGGAGGGTTTTCTAAGTGGTAAACACCTGTCCTCCAATCCTGATTTGCATTGTTGAATGGCAAATAAAAATATGTTTAATCTAATCTAATTTATAATTTACATATGCAGGCCTGGCATTTTCAGGAGAGCGATTTATTCGCTCGCCTGCTGCTCGCCTAAAAAAAATTAAGGAGGGCGAAAATTAGCCCTCCTGAACTTAGAAAATAATGATTACCATAACAGCCCATTCCTAAAACCCACATCTTTTCAAATCTCTGCTATGTTAGTGGGCTCCGTAAGATGGCAACACTGCCCCTCCCACACCTCCGGGCCTTGACGAAGTACGGAACTGTTGGAGGGGCAGTGTAGCCGTCTTACAGAGACTACCTTGTTAGCAGTACCAAATAAGATGTACAAAGCCCACCCAGGCAGAATTCATTAATAGTAAAACATTAATTTGCCACTCGTAGGTTTTGTAAGCTTGAGGAGAGCTAATCGCTCCCTTAGGCCATGAGAGGGGAGCGATTTTTAGCCCTCTTGCATTTTTAAGAATGCCAGGCCTGCATATGTATTTTAAAATACATAAAATTGGACTATGTTTATGTCGCAAAATAACTTGTGACTTGTAAATGATGAATTCAAAGGCACAAAACTTTGACACCTCTATAAGGTATACTTACTTTCTAATATCTTTTTTTTAAATGGTTTTACAAAACATTGTAATAAAAAACATAACTATTCACTGATTTTATTAGCAAAAATATCTGAAGACTTCCTTCAAGCTTAAAAAAAGTTTTAACTTGAAACCTGAAGTCCTGACAATATGAACACCTTTGGTATATGTATATACATACCTTTGGTTTTTATACAAATACCCTGTGAAATAAAAATGTCCTACCTTAAAAACAGTGGAAGGAGGCAGACAAACCTTGTACTCTACATCCAAAATTTCACAAAAATTTACTAAGTTCAACAACTCGTAATTTTGTGAAAAATTGAACAAAATCAAATTCCTTTGGTATATGGTAAAATACCCTGTACAATAGAGGTTCTAACTTCAAGGTAGTAAGCGGAGTTGGGTGGACAAACCTTGTACCCTATATGCAGATAGATGAACAGAAAGGGTGTAAGCCTTTACCCAATGAAGACGATATCAAAATTTATCATTTTAAATATCATTTTTTATGGTTTTGTTGAATTGTTTTTTAAAAATAGTATTTTTTTGGCTGCTGAATTTGCATATTACGCAGGCAGATGTGGCTGATTCGTTGGGTAAAGGGTTAAACAATATGCCCCTCAGATTTTCATTGCGAGGGTATGAAAAACCTTTCTACAATCCATTCCAATAAGGGAAGGAGTCATCGACTGAGTTTAAATGATTTTTAAGAATATAACTGGATGGTTTTTGGCCATGACAAGTATTTACTAGTATGTTGGATAAAGAGTTGCTATAGTTGAGATTTACACTAAGACTGTACAGTACACAGGGTAAGTTACTGAATAATGACAAAAAATTTATAACCAGAAAGTGTGAGACAGCACAGGGTAAGTCACACTTTCTGGTTATAAAAAATTGATAACTGCCATATCACACACTACATGAAAATGTGTACTCACTGAGGCTGTGCAATGCACAGGGTTCAGGCCTGGCATTCTGAAAAATGCAGGAGGGCAAAAAATCGCTCTCCTCAATCAGCTTAGGAGAGCAATTAGCTTTATACAGCATTTTAAGTATCCAGTTGAACAACTCATTGAAACTGAAACCAACAGACTACATCAGTGATTTTATTAACTTTACTAAGGTAAAGCGAAATCTCTTAGACATCTAGATGTCTCACTCAACAACCGAACACACACTTGACAAGACCTGTGTGTGTACCCAGACGTGTTGTCCAAGAAAGTCATATGCCTACCACTACCACCTTCAACCCCACAAGGGGGGTTGAAGGTGGTAGTGATAGGCATATGACTTTCTTGGACAACAGGTCTGCTTGAATCTACAGTCACATCCTGGTGCAAGTGCTTCAAGTGACAGGATAGTAGTAATGGTAGTATATTATAGTGTCAATATTCCTTGAATAATTACCCCTCAAACTGTGATGTCAGTTGTTGAACTTGAAACTGACAGAAAAAAAAATAATGCTGTGACCCATTTTGCTTCAAATGATTGCAACTGTGTTTGGGTATGGTTGCAGCCATTACCTTTTACCACTAAACCACTTTCAAAATGAAATTACGTGATGTTATGTGAGTTTCGAAGTTAAATTACATTTTTGCTTTACAACAAAAATTTAATGTGAGCATAATACCTGTAATCTCAATCATCCCAGACCAAAATATTTAGGAGGGCAATTTTTCGCTCTCCTTAATTCTTTCAGGAGAGCAGTAAGGAGAGCTAAAAAATCGCTCTCCAGAAATTGCCAAGCCTGAGGATTTAGTCCCTCAATAGAGATAATCTTATTTATAACCAGGAAGAAAAGTGCAACTAAACCAATGCATTGTACAAAGTTAGTTGGTAAGCTAACATACACTGACTAACCATAGGCCTTACACAGGATTAGTTGACAGGCTGCCATATCACATACTACATGAAAAGACACGTTGGCCAAGGCTGTACAAATACACAGGGTTAGTTGGTTACATGTTACAATGGGTGTGGGATTCAAGCAACTAATGGAAATACTTCTATTGGATTGTAGAAATTGTTTTAAAATGAATTCTAAAAATGAAAACATATTGTTTGTATTAATAGCTTGTTTATATTTCTTTGAAAAAGTTGCCCAAAGCATACACTTCCTTGACAACTCTACTAGTAGACTCTGCTTATCTTGATGCTGGTTTTCACATCCTTGTTAGTTGCCTGTACACGCAGTTATTATCAATAAATTGATCTGGGGATTTAACACTTAACTCGCTGAGTATTTTCAAATTATTTAAAATTCAAATGTTCAAAATATTTTTCATCAAATCTAGTCATGGCTGCAATGAAGCACCCATGACTAGATCTGATGAAAAATTTATATCAAGAAATCACTGGTTAAACAGTTCATTCAATTTACAGAGGAGAAATTTGTTTTGTATCCAAATTTTACTTATTTAAGTAGCAAGGGATTTTGTATCCTGGGCAGGAATATCTGCCAGCAACATGCAAAGAGTTAAAGCATTAACCCTCTATCTAATGTAATGACCATATCCATCAAACTCTATTTACAAAAATTGTCATTCAAATAATTACTATTTTTTAAAATTTTGCCTCCAAAACATGGCTCGTTCCAATGAGGGTTTCATAAGCTCTCTGTTTTGGAGGCCATAAAAGAAAATTTTTAGTTGTTTAAGAATTTAGTTCAAGTGTTGTCTTCCAGTCAGGTAAACACATGTAGCTCTCCTTCCTTTTCCAACACTGCAACCAGTGCTATATGTTTTTTGGTGATTAAGGTCACTTTCAGCATCCATGGCTAGCTATATCATAACCATAAAAACAAGTATGAAGTCAAGTTTAACCAAAATCATTTAAATGGTAAAGCTGAAGAATAGAATAGAGTACTATGTAATTTATGCAAAAAAAATATCTGGTCTCAACTTTTTTATTTTCACTCCTCTCTATCCTATTTTCAATATAGTGAGTGAAAAAGAAATTGATTTAAAACCTTTTGTATCACTTTTCATTTCCCATTTTAAGGCTGTATGACAACGGTACACAATTTCCACCTGTCTGTGTTCTACTGGCATTATAAAGTTCACACCTTTCTAGAAAAAAATGTCAAATTTGGGAGAAATCATCAGTCAGAAGAGTACGGACAAGGACTTTCAGGCCACTGCTAACCCCTACCCTTCTGTACTGAAACTAAAAAATTATGGATGTCTCCCATGTTAGTCAAATTCATGATGGAGATTCTGTTTCTCAGTTTATTAAGTTTTGAGGAAGAAAAGGGTTACTATAACTAATAAGTATGATAATGTTGAACCTGAAGCAGTTATTATTTGTTGGGAACATGATAGGGTATGAAAAAAGCCACAGAAAAATTGAGGAGACCAGGTATTTTTTCAATAGTCTTCAGAGTCTCTATTCTTCAGCTTTACCATTTATACTTATTTATGCTGCCAACTTTAACAGATTTCCACCCAAGGTATTGGTCACAGGGTGCTATTTGTCAGCATTTATCAGTACAACAGAACTTAAAAATTGAGTGCTACTGTTATAGGCCCCTATTATAAAATGAAAAAAAAAATGTCAAATAATAATTATAAACAATTAATATTCTGACATCAGTGTGCAGAGGGTTAAGCATGGTAGCCAGCTGCATTCTTTGATTTTGATTAGAATAACTGAGGGATATGCAGTTCTGCCAGGTCAGTGATTACAGACTCTTGAGAGCCTCTTGTTTAATAATTATCAACAATTAATATTTTCTAAAGTTATTTTTTAATTAGAATAAGCAGACTCTGACTTGTGTGATTACTAAGTGACATTCGAATGTACCCATCAACATATTTACAAATACTCTTAAGCAGGATTTAGCTCACTAACTGTTTATTTGGGTTCACTTTAAATTAGACAGAATCATATATAAACTTAATGAGGTAATTTTATTCAGCCAATCAGCAATTAATAGAGAAAAAGAACATTGGAGAAAATTCTCATTCTGGAACATTCTATTTGAAGACTTTTTTATAACCTCTGTCAAGAAACAGCTTCATTTTCATTCATCTCATACAGCTTTGAGAAGACTTAGTAACTATTGTTCATAAATTCACCATTCATTGAACATAGATCATTATTACAGGACCATGCATTATTATAGATAGCAGCTGAGTTTAAAATATATTCCACAGAATATTATTTAGTTATCTGAGCATCATTTTGTATTGGAAAAGTGTTTCCAAAATTTGAAAAGAATTTATTCTCCTTGTGTGAACCAGGATTTATCCTTGTGAAAAACCAGGATTCAACTGGATTTTTTTTTAAACTACCCGAGAAGCAAATACTTGTTGGATATTAATTCCCCTTGAACTTCGCTGACTGGTTTATTGGAATTTATTGGAAACTGCTCAGTTTTTGAGTGAACGTTTCATTACAGTTTATTGGATACTGTTTCTACAGACACATTCTTGAAAATGACAATACCAGCTGGAAAGTTTCTTTATCACTGGATTATTGGATTCTATTGAACTATATTTTGGAACTAACTGATAAGTATTTGTTTTATTTTTCTGTAAATCAAACAGTGTAAAAGATTCTGTACCATTTTCCTTTCAAATTTATTTAATTTCAGAATAGTTAAATTGGAGTTATTGTTGCTGGATCTCAGATTTCTTTCTGTTACAATTATTGTTATTACACACTGTAACACTACAGTAAACAAGCATTGATCAGCTTCCTGGAGTTTTAAGAACCCTTGGTCTTCAGACCAGCCTTTAAAACTGATATAATTTGGGGACA
The DNA here is from genome assembly GCA_031216915.1 of Pictodentalium vernedei. Classification (NCBI taxonomy): domain Eukaryota; kingdom Metazoa; phylum Mollusca; class Scaphopoda; order Dentaliida; family Dentaliidae; genus Pictodentalium; species Pictodentalium vernedei. Next base: position 668,790,890 of record CM062296.1, read on the forward strand.
CTGCACACTGACTGAGTCATTTATGCCTCAGCCTAACCAAAGAAAACTTTGACTGTCAGAAATGCCATTTAATAACTTGTCGTAACTTGATTATTGCCCCAGAGAATCTATTACATCATTTGTCATGCCCTCTTACTGTGGATACATTTCTGTAATTTGGGAATATCAATTACCAACGTGAACTCAGGAAAATTAAAAAACCTGCTTCAAATGCCATTTTCAAGTACTTTTAACCCTTTACCTAATGAATCGACTGTATCTGCCAGCATAATTTACAAACTTGGCAGTTGAAAAAAAATTTCAACAAAACCCAATCATCTGACCCCTTCATTGGAACAAGCTCATCAGTTTTCAGTTTGTTCCAATGATGGAGGGGGGGGGGGGGGTAACATGATATGGTTCTGTTGATAATTTTTTGAAAGATTTGAAAAAAATAATTAAAAAAATAAATTTTGATATCGTGCATAGAGGCTAAGGGTTAAAGCTTCAAAATTCTGAGTTCACAATTTTTTTAGGATTTCAAAGACTTGTTTATTTTATTGTATCAAATGAATACAATGGGATCGGAGGACAAGTGCGTACCACTTAGATATCCCTCCTCTCCATACATATAAAATAACAAATAACTTTTGGCGACATACTTGTAAGTAATATAATAAAGAATTTGGAATTTGATAACAAAAAGAAAAGAAAAAAGAGAAAAAAGTAACGAATATATAGAACAGACAAATGATTTATGAACAGAGAGAGTACACAGAGGGAACTGTATGAGGGCTAGTATCGGTTTGGTCAAGTGCTAAGGCTGGAGTGGACCACAACAAAACATGTACCCATACATTCTGTAACTGAAGCTAGAAATTTGTGGATGTTTATTAATGAAACGCCACCCGGGTGATTTATTTCGATTTCTTGCAGCAGTGTTAGTACACACTCGATAGTAGTTGGATAGCTGATGTTCAAAAATTTGCTCATCAACTAGCTAACCATCATCAAATCTGCTGGTATTTTTGATGAAATGTTGCACTGCTAAAGCAACTTCCACGTTCTCTTTATATCTCAAGGTGCTGTCACCGTAACAAACTTGATCGACATGTAAAATATTATATTTCAATAATTTGTGTTGTAAAACATTTCGGGACTGAGCATGTATATCACAATCAAATATGAAATGGTGCGCGTCTTCACGTGCATTGCCACATGCGCATTTGGGCGAGTCTGCGATATAGTTGTTAAACATGTCGGCCTTGAGGTTGCTACATTCATTACGTATCCTGGTAAGTTGAATATTGTATTTCCTTTTTCCTGCATTAAAATATTTGGGAGGCTTTATGTTTGGCGACGCTATACATCTTTTAAATTGTTCAACTGATGGGCAATTTCTAGTTTCTTGATTGAGTCTGTTCCATTCGGCTAAGCATTTTGGGAAAAAAGATTTTTTGAATAATTCGGTTCTGTGTGGGATAGGTGTAAAATCCGATGCATTTCGCAGGTTACGACTGGAAAGGTCGCTGAAGCGTGGGGTTAAGATATCAAATAGAAATTCGGGAGAGAGACCATTTACAATTTTGTAAAACAATATCATTCTTTGGATGTACCGCCTTTCTTCAAGGGACCTCCAACCCACTTCTAGTAAGAGACGTTCCCTAGAAACAGACCTTGTTAACCCCGTAACTATACGGGCAGCTTCACAGTGTATGTCATCGAGACGCTTTAAATGTACCAGAGGTGCTCCATCCCACACAGGGCTTGCATACTCTAATATTGGAAGAATGAATGAAACATACATTTGTTCTAACGTTTTCCTATTGAGAATATATTTTAATTTCCTAATCTGTGCTAGTCTGGGTCCAGCATGGGAGCATATTGTGTCAATGTGACGGTCCCAGGATAGGTCTGACTGAAGGGTTAAGCCCAGATGTTTGTGCTCAGATGTTATTGGAAGATTTGTGTCTATAAATTTAATTGTTGGTGGTTCTAAGTTCTTACGTAGGGAGAATAGCATCACTTGAGTCTTTTGCGCATTGAATGTTACTAACCATTGATTTGCCCACTCGTTAATCTTTTCAATATCTCTGTTAACTACAGCTGTTAAATCATCAACAGAACTGTCACTTCTAGTGAGACATGTGTCGTCCGCAAAAAGCCTTGTAATTGACTCAATGTTTTCTGCAATATCGTTAATGTACACGAGGAACAGAAAAGGACCGAGAACTGATCCTTGTGGAACACCAGATGATACTACGGTATAGTCAGAATAACACCCATCGACTGACACACGTTGTTCCCTATTTGAGAGATAATTTTCAAACCACACGAGCAATGGACCTGTTATACCGTATTCACGTAATTTAAATATCAACCCTTTGTGCCACACCCTGTCAAACGCCTTTGAGATGTCACAGAAAACGCCACACGTTATAAGCTTTTTGTCGATTGCTTGACATAAATTATTATATATCTCAATTAATTGAAAGACGGTGCTATTATTGGGTAGGAATCCGGACTGCAAATTGTAAAATAAATCATTTTCAGAGAAGTACTTATAGACGTTATTAAAAATTATTCTTTCCATAATTTTCCCTACGTTACAGAGCAGGGAAATTGGCCTGTAGTTGTTGCAGTCTGACCTGTCTCCTTTTTTGAAGATGGGAATCACGTTTGCTTGTTTCCATTCAGTTGGATAGATACCCAAGGACAAGGACTTGCTATAGAGCATACACAATGGTTTACAAATGGTAGATTTGGTTTCTTTCAGCATTCTGTTGCTTATCCCATCGTGACCTGTTGCTTTCTTGGTTGGTAAAGATTTTAATATTTTGACAATATCTTCTTCGTGAACTACTACATCAGATAGAAATTCATCGCAACGAATTTTGGGTGTTGGGAGATTGTGATTTCTCGACTCGAGATTGCTATTATTTGCAAAGGTTTTGTTTAATAGTTCGGCTTTTTCAGTGTTTGATTCAATCACTCTAGGTCCAGTGTCAGTCATTTGATGAAAAGGGGGGAGACCGGTTTCGCAACATTTATTTGAAAACATTTTAACGATATGCCAGAATTGCTTAGGGTCTCTTTCACAAGTTAATGATTCATCTAGTTTATTGTAAAAGTTGATCTTTGCAAACTTTTTCATATTGTTCACCTTATTCCTTTGCTCTTTGTATTTATCCCAGTGTCTTATTGTTTTAAATTTTATGGCATTACGTCTGGCACGATCGCGATGACGAATTTCTCTTCTCAAGTTGTTATCGAACCATGGCTTATCCTTATATCGCACTGTCATTTCGTGCTGTGGTATACATTGTTTGGCAATTTCTAGGTAAGTTTGGGTAAAGTTCCTTACTGATACGTTAATGTCATTTGGGAGATTAACAAGCGTCTCCCAGTCTGTTTCTAGGATTAAAGTGTTCATTTTATGATAATCAGCTGCTCCATAATTCCATACGATTCGCTTTCTAACTGTTAAACTGGAGCGGGGAAATTTAATTATAACAAATGTTGCCTTATGATCAGAATATCCAAAGTCAATTGTACCAGCATGCTCTGAGGTTACTGTATCGCTTAAAAGAATTGGATCAATTAAGGTCTGACTAACGGGTGTAATTCTCGTCGGTTCCTGTATCACATTAGTCAAATTGAAATTATTTACAATGTCATTTAGTGGGGTACGATTTCTCAGGAAATCACAGTTTAGATCGCCGGCTATTATTACTGATGGGTTAAGGGATAAAGCTATCTCTAGTTTGTCTTCAAGTTTTGACCAGTAGTTTTCAGTACAAAAGTTTTCAGACCTGTAAGTTACACATAGAATAAAACTACACCTCCCACCAACCTCAAACCACAAGTTATCGTCGTCAAACTTCAGATCAGGTAAAATTCTAAAATAAAGCTCGTTTGAGAAATATACTGCTATTCCACCGCCATATTGATTTCTATTTGTTCTTATCGGGTTCTGGAAGTTGGGGATTGTGATTCTTTCAGAATCAAATGCCTCTTCGGTGTGAGTCTCAGAAAAGCATACTATATCATACTCATCAAGTTGATCACTGAGGTCATCAAGTTTATTGCGTATACTTCTAATATTATAGTGCAATATGGAGACTGTGTCTTGAGTAATGGTTTTATCAGGACCAGGGTTTGATTCAATGTCGCCACTTCGAGCCAGGAGAATTAGTAGCAGTGGAAAAATTCTTAAAGCAAAATGAATATTTGAGCTACTCGCAACCTTTTTAAACATGAATGTCTTGGGGTGAACCTTATTCAGATGTGTATGTGAGGATGTCACATTGTAAAAAGAGCCAACTGTTAATCTATATTGCTCTATACTAATCGCCATGAGCTGCAAGTGAATAGTAATACATTGCTTTAGTTCGCTCTTGTTTACAAATAACATCACACGTTACAGTTTCAGGGGGGTATAGTAACATCTCAAGCCAGCACTTGACCAAACCGATGGAAGAAAAAGTGATAAAGTTTATGTACATATTAATGAGGAAAATAAACAAATAACAGGAAACCAAAGAGTATGGCATTCTGTTACGACAATTTGGTTCTGTAATTCGGTGTTTTGGTTGTGGTTATTGGTATACCAATCTATATTATTACAACTATTTATGAGTATTTTAACTCTAGTTCAATTTATCTTACAAGAAGTTTCATGTGATAAACCTCTTAGATCAAATGAAAAGGAGTGAATGAATGAGTGAATGAATGAATGATTGAAAGAATGAATGAATGAATCAATGATAGAATGATTGTAACAATGAATGAGTGACTGAGTGAGTGAATGAACGATTGGATGACTGAGCGAACGAATAAATAAACGAATGAATGAATGAATGAATGATTGAACGAGTGAATAAATAAACGAATGAATGAATTTATTAATAAATGGATGAATGAATGAATGAATGAATGAATGAACGAATGAATGGGTGAATGAACGGACGAGTGAACGAATGGGTCCATTTCGTCGATGCATAATCAAACGAGCGAGCGATCTAACAAACGGGTGACCCATCCATCCACCAGTCCCCGCATCCACCCACCCACCCACCCGCCCACCCACCCACCCATCCATGCACCCAACCATCAGAATGAATGAAACATAGACACATCTTTCCATCAGCCCACCCAAATTCCCACTCGTCCACCCATCCTTCAGTATCAATGAATGAAGAGGCGAACAAACCTAACTTTTTGACTAACCTGACTAAACAACGATCAGCAAACAAACTTCTTCAGCATGGTCCGAAGCAAACGAAGCATCAAACGAGCGAACGATCTAACAAACGGGTGACCCATCCATCCACCAGTCCCCGCATCCATCCACCCACCCACCCACCCACCCACCCATCCATGCACCCAACCATCAGAATGAATGAGACATAGACACATCTTTCCATCAGCCCACCCAAATTCCCACTCGTCCACCCATCCTTCAGTATCAATGAATGAAAAGGCGAACAAGCCTAACTTTTTAACTAACCTGACTAAACAACGATCAGCAAACAAACTTCTTCAGCATGGTCCGAAGCAAACGAAGCACAGACACACACCCTAACAAACACTTTCAGCCTCTATCACACACACACACACCCTCTCACCCACACACACTTTAACGCGTATGTTGTTCCCCCCCCCCCCCGACACACAACCCTCACACAAACATATACTCTCCCCCACCCCCACCCCCATAATAAGTGGATGAATCAATACAACACAAACATAATGATTGAATGAAGAACGTATGAGTTAATCAAAGGATGAATCCACGGTTGGAAACATGCATCAGTCTGTGAGAAATTTATCGAATACAGCATCACCCAAAACTATGTAAGAATTAAAAATACAATCAATGTGTTGACACAGCATAGACTGTGGCAAAGTGGGGAGTCGCACCACTCCCAACCTCTCACACGAACACAATCACACACACACACTCCTGACCACACACACCTAGCCACACACCCCCTCAGACACCCCAGCGCACACACACTCCTAGCCACACACACCTAGCCACACACCCCCTCAGACACCCCCGCGCACACACCCCTAACACATGGCCCTCACACACACATAGCTCTACACGCACAACACATCCACGCACGCACAGCAGTTGAAGGAGCATATCAATGAACCAGCAACAGGTGAATAAACACAGAGAAAAGAAATATGATTGAGTAAATGAGCACAATACAAAAATAAAAAGAACTTGTGGGTAAATCAAAAGATGAATCCAAGGTTGAATGCATGGATAAGTCTATAAGATAAATTGTCGAATACAACATCACCCATAACTATGTGAAAGCTGATAGTGTGACTAATATGTTATTTAAGAACGAAAATTATTTAAGAACGATGCTTCTCGTATGGCCTAGGCTTCCCTTTCCTTTGACAGGAGCAGTGGCGCAGATAAAGATAAAGATAAGGGGGGGGGGGGGGGCGGAGGGGCGGTGCCCCCCCCCCCCCCCCCCCCCACCAGCAGTTTTGTCGGAAAATTACTAGTGGAGTCGGAATATTATTCGAACCATTCTTAGGTGAATTTATACCTAATAACATTAAAACTATGGGCTTTTTGGGGTAAAAACACAGCTTTTTAGGTAAATGTTTCGACCATGAACCAATTTTCAGTACATTTGCAGAGAAAAGGTCTTTTTTCCTTGTTAACCCTTTAGCCCAACGTAACGGTCAAAACCGGCCAGAGCTATTCATCGCCATTCAAATTCAATTATATTTTCACCCCTTGTCCCAAAAACACAGCCCATGACCCCTCATTGCGTTGCGCTCGTTCCAATGAGGGGTCACAAGCCTTGCCCCTGAGAGAAAAAAAAAAAAAAAAAAAAAAAAAAAAAAAAAAAAAAAAAATGAAAATTTTTAGCTATGCAAGAATTTTTTTTTTTTTTTTTTTTTCTTTGGAAGTGGTGTCCGCCAATTCACGTTTTTTCTGGTAAAGGGTTAAACTGTTGGAAAATTTTCAGTCTATCAGAAAATTTTAGGCTTGCCCCCACGCCAGCGGGAAGATATCTACGCCATTGTACGCCACTGTACAGGAGGAACGCGCACGAAACATAACCAGCTACTCAACAGCGAGATGAGCTCGACGAGCTTACCCCAGTAGTAATTCACGGGATATTGTTCATGAATGTAATTTGCAGAAGTACATTTCCTAGACTGTGTGCTTTCTTGGATGGCACTGACGGAGCCATTCACTATGCGAAGGGTTGAAAAGCATGCATAGTTTATCTTGGCTATTTCGAGTGGTTATTATGCAAGTTGGTTTTGTTTTGCATTTATGAGAATCGAAGAAGAAAACGAAGAAGAAAACAAAAAGACAACAAATTATATGACCTTGACCAGTCTGGAATGTTGGTGAAGGTGTGAAACAATTAAGGTCTTTGACGAGTGAGCTGTATTGAACGAATGTGGTCAACCAAATCAATAACAATTTAAAATCTTTGGACGTCTGATGAGTCTGATGAGTTAATTTTATCATATGGGTACAGCTTATCTCGAAATTGTCTGGATGTCCGATTGGGAACTTATTTGCAACTTGTTACCAGTTTCACTTTTTTTGGCGAATATATTCCCGTCGAATGTCCAAAACGAGTGAATTCTGCTCTGTTTCTTCAAGTCAACTAATTGTCTCACTAAAGCATATCTGGCTTGAGTTAGGGATTCGGTTATAAAAATATGATCACTGTCATTTCGAAGATTTTTCTTCATTCTCATCACTGAGGATTTACTTCTATGGCTTACAAATCTGCAAATCAGGTTCACACGATTATCGCCAACACGCGATGCACCTTGGGCACTGTCAATACGGGGTTTGCCAAGGGGGTGTACACGGCTGATATCATCTTCTTTGAAGTTTAATTTTAGCTTTTGATTGCATATGTCAAGTGCCATTCCTTCATATTCATACCCCGTCCTGTCACTTGGTTTCAGGGACAATGGAACATTTCTAAACACAACACAGTTTCTTCGAGAATATTGTTCAGCCTCTTCAATTTGCCGTTCCTGCGATTCAAGTTTCTTGGATATTTTCGCATACGCCACTTCGAGGGTATCCCCCGTTTCAGTAACTTTTGTTAATCTTGAGTTCAACTCACAAATTTTTGTCTCTAGCTGTATCAGTGGGTCTTTTACCGTTTTTTCAATTACTTGAGAAATCTTTGAATCTAATATTTTTTCTAGGGATCTATCTATGGCATTTTCCAGATCTTGTTTTAGAAGTTTCAACATCTCACCACTAAACGCCTTAGTAACTTCCGAAGTAATCTGGGGAAGAATCTGGGGAAGAATCTGAGAAATAATTTGACTCACGTTCGACTCCTTTGTGACCCCACTGGGCCTAGGAATCCTTGACTGCTGACTGAGATCTCCAACTGATGCAGATGCAGAAAAAAACTTTCTTATTGAACGCTCCTTCGGAGGTGTAATATCATCCGGCAGATTCCTTTTTTTCGTTTGAATAGTTTCTGGAATGGACTTTTCCGCCATTTCCGCCATTTTCTATTTTGTTATGAGTTAATTTCACTTCACAGATTAACGAATCGCCTAGATCAATAAGTTTGTTCTTTTACATAATCAATTTTTCATACAAATAACGTCCCATGCCTTTTCCTCATACATATCACATACATATCACATGAAAGTTTACAGCAAATACATCGTAAATTGCACCATAACACCAGAAATCCCGACACCAGTTTCTACACAATCAACACCATTGCCGCCATTTTGCACCCTTGTTTGTATCTGTTATTTATTTATTAGTGTTTAACCCTTAAGGGCCTTGAAATTTTTTTATATTTTTGCTACAATTTGACAGTCTGCATCTTGTGGCTTTGAAGTTGTTTTTAGGCAAGTCTTGGCTGCCTATATAGGCACCCAAGACTTGTCTAAAAACAACTTCCAGAGTACTAAGAATGTAATTTGTGAGTTAACCCTGTGCTGTATGTTGGGGCACCTGTTCTTTTGCAGTAAAAGTGACCAGAGTCAAAACTAGGCCCTTAAGGGTTAAGATCAGACATTTCTGCACAATGGATAATAGTGACCACAACATGGAATTAAAGTCAAGTCCAGCCACTCTTGTTGTCAATTTTAGAGGACTTCCACTCCAGGCATTGGTGACCGGGTCCTATTTTACCAGGAAAACAGAGCTTGTTTAGCACAGTAAACAAGCACTGCTTCACTTCCCAGGCTCCCCACATGGGGTTGAAACCAAATAATAATATCTGCAAAATAATGTGTATCTGTCAATGAAACTTACCTTGTGCTATTTTTTTACAGATATTATAAGAAATCTACCATCAAAGGACTGATTGATTGATGACAGATGTGGACAAGGCACATTGTACTACATTTTTAACCCCCTATGCACTGAGATCAAAATATCAAAATTTCATCTGTAAATTTTTCCCATAATGCAACTATGAAATTACCCAATGCAGACTTGTTTGACACAGCTCATTGGGCTCTGTTAAATAACACTGAATTGGCTCAATTCCTAGTTAGTTGCATTGAGTTGCATAATAGGAAAAGTCTGCTGATTAAAATTTCAGTATTTTGACATCAGTAGGTAGAGGGTTAAAGAAGTTTGGTTGCCGAGAAGAAGTTCAGCCCTTTCAACCCTGTGTTCCTCAATGGTATCCTCCTGTTTATTTAACTATCTGTGGAGAAATGGGTAAGTCTAGATTTTATTTATAGGGGACACAGCAATAAGTTAATTCTACTATTCTATTGTGGATGTCTCCTGAGGGAATTGTTCCCCTAGTGTTCTCTGCTAAGGTAAAGTGTCAAAGCCTTATGGCTCGGGCAGTTTACCCAACAGATTACACATACTACAGGAGAACAACTTCTAGTAGGAAATGTAATTCTAGTTTTTATTGGTACTTTTTTGTGCACTTAATTATTTTGAATAGAATTTCATATACATTTTCTATTTTCAAGGCTCACGAGCACAGTCAGGAAAGAGAAACAAATTTGTAACTCAGACTAACCCATAGTTAGGCTGAGAGAGACGTCCAGGATTGTTGTAATCAAAAGTTTAACCTTTTAACCCTTTACCCAACGAATCGGCCGCATCCGCCCGCATAATAAGAAAATTCAGCAGTTGAAAAAAAATTATTTTTCAAAAATTTTCAACAAAACCATATCATGTGACCCCTTGTTGGAACGAGTTCGTCGAGCTCGTTCCAACGAGAGGTCATATGATATGGTTTTGTTGAAATTATTTGAAAAATTTGAAAAAATGATATTTAAAATAATAAATTTTGAAATCGTCAGCGTTGGGTAAAGGGTTAATAATGAATTGGCTGCATCCGGCCACATAATACACAAATTCATCAGTTGAAAAAAATTATTTTTCAAAAAATTTCAACAAAACCAGATCATTTGACCCCCTCATTGGAATGAGTTCATCAAGCTCGTTCCAATGAAGAGGTCACATGACATGTTTTTTTTTAAATGTTTTTTAATATCTGAAAAATTGTTATTTAAAATAATGAATATTGATATCATCTACATTGGGTGGAGGGTTAATTCCTTCCTCTTGGAATGAATAATAAACTTTTTTTTATTACTTATTATTTCATTTTTTCCCTGTATGATGAAGAATTTAACCAGGTGTACCATCTTTGTCAGAGTCTTCTCTGTCAGAAAAGATATAATTGATTAAACTTTCAGGTGCAACCTGGAAAAGCTTAACTAATGAACACTTTGATATTTTGACATCGGACTGTCAAAGGCTAAATATACCTTCTTTTGGATAAAGAAAAAAAATATAAAAAATAAGTGTTTTACATAACCAGGTAAAATCCAATCAGGGGAAGCAGCCCTTTGAAATAAAAAAAGAAATATAAATTATTTTTACATGTATGTATCTTTGTTTGACTGAAGACAAGCTTGATCTCTTATCTGTAATGAGCCTCACTCCAAATACAACTTGAAACATAACCCTTGATACAGTGATACTTTCTGAAATTTAGAAGTAGGGGAATGGGAGCTCAACATTTCAGGAATGACATTTTGTATTGTTTGGAGAAAACCCTGAGATGGGGACATCTCCCTCTGGGTGGAGGGTGTTCAGGGATTGCTCCTGGGAAAATTTTGAAATTTATTACTGATGAATCACATTCTCGTTGATTTTTTGTAGTGAATGTCATTACCCTGATAGCCAGATAATCTGGACGGTTCACCCTCCCTCCATTTCTGTCACTCAAGTGAGGCATGACTGAGTTACAAACCAAAAAGCATGCGGTCAACTGACCAAGGATGTCACTTTCGTGAAGTTATTCTGTGTATTCATATCTAACTGCATATACCTATATATTTTATTATAGTTAGGAAAATGAGTTATTAACGGATAACTAAAATGGGTTTAGTGTAGCTAGCAAGATGAAGGAGTGATTGCTGTGTAGCACTCCTTAGTCTTGTTAGCTACATGTGCACAGTGTGTTGGAAATTCATCAAGATCAAGTAATTCCAGGTCTTGAAATTGTGGGGAACAGCATTTCTTCACAGATAAAAAGTAGAGGAACCTCGTTTCCCCCACATTCCTCCAGGAAAGCATCACTACCTTAACATCTTGTTTAAGTCTGTTTACAAAGCAAAATGTTTTATGTTCTCAACACTTCTTTGTCAACATTGACTGCAGACAAAACAGGAATTTCACCTTCAGAGTTAAAGGGGTTCAATACCATGATTTTGAATTTGTTGTGTCTATTAAACAGTGAAGCATGGCAAAGTTCAAGTACATCAAGGGAGTTAACTCCACACACACATAGTCATCTTGACTTCAATGCATTGTGTTGCTCAAGCAAAAAACAAACTGATTTCCAGTAATTGTCAGTGGAAATGGATTGTTACTTCCAGAGACATTTATGTTAACCCCTAGATGGCCACTGATTTTGAAATATTAAAATTTCAAGCAGCAAATTTTTTCCGATAATGCAAAGAAAGACCACCCAACAAGAAAAACTTGTCCTTTGGTAGGAATTTTGCTTGCCATATCTGAAAAATTTCTTCCCATGAATTGATAGAACTTCAAACAGGCTGCGAAGCTGTCTGGTGGATATTACCAATTCCCAAAATCTTATTTTGAGTACCTTCTACCAACTACCTGCCTCCAATCCTAAGTAGAATCCCCATTCAGTCATATTAGACCCTCATATAACTCAACAATTATCTTGAGAGATGATTTTCAATTTCAAACTAGGCTACATAGATTGGACACTACCTGATGTCATTCCAGGAGGGAAAGGTGCCAGTCTTCACCACAAATGTTTAAATATTCTCTCTGGCTTCTCTCTCTTCCAAATTGTTTGGAAGAGCACACAGTGCAATAAAATCCTTAACCTAGTACATGTAATGACGAACAAACCAGAACTGTTCTCAGAGCATAATGAAATTCCACCTATTCCAAAATCCAACCATAACATTTCTTATCACGTGCCACATCAGGTGTGTAAGAAATGAAACAAGAGGCCCCATGGGGCCTGAAGCGCTCATCTTGTACAGAACACAATTTAAACAGAGTCCAAGAATGAGTCTACATTAAGCAAGCCATCTCCATAGGCTACACTGTCAATCCTTGAGTCCCTCAGGAGTGACAAAAATAATCTGGGCATAATGCCTTTTCTTCAGTTGATCATAAGTAAAATGTAGAGCTCCCCTATGAAGTCCCTTGATACAACCTATGTGGATTAATCTTAGTACCTCTAGAGGGTACTGAATACAAATTTTTTAATTCTTCAGCAAAATGGCCAATTCCGGCTCCCATAGAGAGCCCAAATATTAACCCAGACTCTTGATTTGAACACAGTTAAATCTGACTTCCCTAGAGATGTTGTGTACCGAATATGAAAGCATTCTGACTGTTGGATCTGAAGAAGAGAAATTGTAAAGAAATTTCTTCGAATTGCACTAAGTTCAAATTTGGGCTACCATAGCGAGCCCAAATATTGACCTATGGATCCGATTTGAACAAACTTGAATCTGACCCCCCTAGAGATGTTGTATACCAAATGTGAAAGCATTCTGACAAGTGAATCTGAAGAAGAAGATTTTTGAAGAAATTCCCTCATATTGTACTAAGTTAAATTTCATGTTCCCATATGGAGCCCAAATATTAACCTAGGCACTCGAATTGAACAACCTGGAATCTGACCCCCCCTAGAGATGTTGTAGACCAAATATAAAAGCATTCCGACTGGTGGATCTGAAGAAGATTTTTAAAGAAATTTTCTCATATTGCACTAAGTAAAAATTTGGGCTACCATAGTGAGCCCAAATATATACCTAGGGATTTGATTTGAACAAACTTGAATCTGACCCCCATAGAGATGTTGCATACCAAATATCAAAGCATTCTGACTGATGGATCTGAAGAAGAAGATTTTTTTAAATTACCCTCCATATTGAACAAAGATAAAATTTGGGCTTCCGTAGGAAGCCCAAATATTAACCTAGGGACTTGGTTTGAACAATCTAGAATCTGACCCTCATAACAATGATGTATACCAAATATTAAAAGATTCTGACTGGTGGTTCTCAAGAAGATTTTTAAAGAATATTCCCCATATTACCCTATGTTAAAACTTCGGGCTCCTGTAGAGAGCCCAAATATGAGCTTTATTTCAACAAACTTTTATCTGACCCCCCCATGAATGCTGTATACCAAATATCAAAAGATTCTGATGATTGGTTCTGGAGAAAAGATTTTTAAAAATTTTTGCAAATATGCTGACTCAGCATTTTTTCGATGCCCATTACAGAACACACTAACATAACCGATGGCATTTTTTTTTTTACCATTCAATTCTACTGGTCATAAGGATACTTCATACCAAATAAAAGCTCTCTGTTTCGTGGGGTTTGGGAAATATGGGCGTTTGAAAATATTTCTATTTTTAGCTCCCAGGATTCCCATGGGGATGCGGGAATTTTTTTTTTTTGCATGGGTCAAGTACTTATGACCCAATACTACCACAAACCAAATTTGGTTCATACCGGACCATCGGTTCAGAAAATAGAAATTTTGGGCGGGGCCAAAAATCTTACCCCTCCTATTACAAAGCCAAATATTACTTTACGAACTTCGTGTGAACAAACTTGATTCTACACCTCATATGGAAGCTCCATAGCAAATATCAAGTCATTGTACACACTGGTTCTGGAAAAGATTTTAAAAATATTTTGGAGCATTTTCCCCCACTCCCTCCCTATGGGGCTGGGCATACTGAGTTGAACAAAAATGAAATGCCCCTTTGGGACCATCACTCACACAAACTTTCACTTGAATTGGTCCAGTGGCTTTGGAGGAGAAGACCAAAACATGGTGTTGACGGACGACGGACGACAGATGACGGACGAGGGACGACGGACGGGAAGCGATTAGATTAGCTCAGCTTGACTTTGTCAAGATGAGCTAAAAACTCCATGAATGATCACACAGTTTAGGAAGGCCAATCTTAAAGGCATCAGTAGAGATCTCTTAAAACATTGGTAAAACACTGGTATACACTTGATAAAACCATCCAATGCATTAACTGGATCCCCATATTTGGGCTTTATTCTGAAGGGCAGGTACAACAATTCAATAGCTTCATACACTGTGGGTGTGCATCTTATCATCTTTGAAGTGAAATTATTTCATTTGTATGGATTTGCCTGCTACAATTTATTTGAGAGTGCCATCGGGCACTCTCCCATAAATTGCAACATGCCAAAGACTTAATAATGAATAAATTTTGATGACCTAAAAGAATGTAACACTCTCCCAGTTGTTTATTTATTGGTGTTTAAGGTCACATATTTCTGCACAATGGCTTATCATGACCACAATAGTTTTACGGGTGGAGGACCCAGAGAGAACCACCGAGCAATGCCAAGCAACTGTCAGCTCCCCGACATACCAACTCCACACAAGCAGGGTTAGCATTGGTTGAAGACAGGTGCACCATCGACATGCAGTACGCCTTGGTACACAACGCCATCATGCCACCATGTGGGCAATTGTGGTGAAGTGTCTTGCCCAAGGACATAACGTGGTTTCCGCAGGTGTGATTCGAACCGAGGACCTATCGGCTTGCAGCCTGCACCTCTACCTAATGACCCAACGCGCCCCCACTCTACCAGTTAATAGCATCTGGAACACATTTATTTATTTATTGGTGTTTGAGGTCACATACTTATGCACATCAATTGGCTAATTGTGTCCATGACAGTTTTACGGGTGGAGGAAGCTGGAGTACCCGGAGAGAACCACCGAGTATCGACGAGCAACTGTCATGTCAGGTCCTCTACATTGTAACTCTGTTCAAGCTCCGCTCAAGCAGGGTTACAGCAGTTGAAGACATGTGCACCATCAATGTGCAGTATGCCTTAGTACATGGCATCATCGAGCCCCTATGTAGGCAACCAGGAAAAAGTGCCTTGCCCAAGGACGCAATGCGGGTCGTCCCAGACAGGGATCGAACTCAGGACCTCTAGCATAGAAGTCCAACATTGTACCACTGAGCCACTGCGCTTCCTGGAACACATTTATCCCATCCCCAAGCAAAGATGACACTCTCATTACTAAACCTGTTGAAAAAGTCAATCTTCTAAATTAGGGCTGTCGCGACTATCATTTTTTGTAATCGAATAATCGTGACCAGTAATCGACGGTTAGTCGATTAATAGTCGCTTCCCATGATTTTTTAGCAAATCATTCTTCTGTTCGTAAAACTCTGAAAATAACAATGGTACCAGTGTGTTCAGATGAAGTGGGGTTGTGGGAACAACAAATCGGTCCCGACTGAAGCTACATGTAGTCCAATCTTGGACCCACAGTCCGTAATATAATTTTTGGGGTTGGTACGTCCTGTAGGACGTACCAACCCCAAAAATAATATTACTGACTGCGGGTCCAAGTTTGAACTAGATTGAAGCCGATGAATTAAAATGAATTTACCAAAGAACGTTCCTGCATATGTTTCCTTTCTGCAATAAGTTTCTCGAAATTTTGAACATTGGGATCTATGCATTCCCTCGTCAGTTGTTAAAATTGGATCTGAAGTTCTGAACTTTGAGAAGTGATCTGACGTTCTGACTTTCGTCATAATTTTGTCACTTCCGCGCTTTGGGTTTTCCAATGGGTGCATTCGTGTGTACAAGACTGGAGAAATTCAGAAGAATCTATTCTTCTCGAGTAACTGTGAGTGTTCTTTCTTACAGTCAGTGACAGTCGTACAGTCTTCCGGATATGAATGTTAACTATGGTTAGATATTTAAAGTTATTCACCTTCATTGATCATTCACCTCACAAAACAATGCAATTTAGCCCAGACGTGTAGTAGACGTGTACCACCTTGAAAATGAACGACGATGGACTAAAAATAAAAAATGTTGACTACTTCAATAGTCGACGGTTAGTCGACTAATCGAATAGTCGCGACAGCCCTATTCTAAATGCACAATTTCAAAAAGCCTTCTGCAAAGAACAAGAAAAAACAATTCCTGACAAAGGACCAAGCCCACACCCTGTCATGGATACAATTAAAGTAAATGTAAAGGGAGTAACAAAATCATTATCCAACATCAAACAACACAAAGCTATGGGATCGGATGGTATACACAGACAGAATACTAAAAGAGCTTTGACATGAAAATGCTTCCATTCTAACACATCTTCAACACTTCATTAGAAACAGGTCCAGTTCCTGAGGAATGACCCATGTCAGACCTTTCTTTAAAAAGGGAGATAAACAGAATATAATAAACTATTATCCGATCTCTCTGACATGTACTACCTGAAAATTACTTAATAATAACACTTTGGCCAGACGCTGATTTGTCGCGGTTCTCGGAAGAGAAGGCCATGGTTACCCCTGTACTCCCAACTGCCTCCCTATTCCCAGGCTTCTCCTCTCCTCCCAACACTCGGAGACAAATTGCTTGATGATATCTCTTGTCCCATTCTTCCCAATCTCTCCGATTAGCATATTAACCCTCTCCTTTGAGTCACCCCCTAACCACACGTCCTTCATTCTCCCATCCCACTTCCCCATTATACTCCCAGTGAATTTCATTCTTTTAGGCTGATACTTTGGGCATTCTAGAAGAAAGTGTTCCAGGGTCTCCACCGTGTCCAAGTTACACATCTGGCACTCCCTTTCACCGTCTTTCCCAATTTTTCCCCTCACCTCCAGGGATCGCGACCTCAGCTTGAACAACATTGACCCCCCAAAGGTGCCATCAAGGTACTCTTCAAAACCTGGCTTCTCTTTATCACGCAGGCCACCCAAAGACCTCTTTGATTTGACCCCCTCTCGCCAATTACGGTTACAATCCTCCATGACCTTTTCTCTGACGATTTTGTTACCCTGGTTTGCCCCAACGTCCAGGTCCGAGATCTCCAATGAGTAGTTCTCAACTAGCTCCCTCACTTGGACCATCCACCCCGTTTTGATATTTGAGTTGAAAATTCTCAGGAACATTGCTTTACACCATCGGCTGTCGGGGAGATTTACCAAATAATTAAGATAACCGAGCTTCAACAGGTCTATCCTGTCCTTGATCCTCATCCACCCAAGCTCACCCCTGATTGCTTCTAGCGCTGTGGCATTACTCGACCCCGTTATCCATCGGCCTGCATCGTTCTGCAGGATTTCCAAGCTCTTTACGGCCGTCTGGTTTAGGGGTACCACTTCCGTACCGTTTTCCCCTCGAAAACCTTATTGAAACTGTTTCTCCCTATAAGTTTCATTTGGTTAAGGATTTGCTTCCCCTTCAGAATCAATTTATTTGTGTGGTTCCGGTAGATGCCTCTTCCTGTAATGTTTATATTTACCCCCAAATACTCGTAATCACCTGTCTCTCCCACACTGAGAAGTTTGCTGCTCCCTTCCGGAATGCAGAACTCACCCACTCTCCACCTTCGAGTGGGGTCCACTTTGCAGCCCACAGGTATAATTTTGCTCTTGCGTTCATTCAGTTCGAGTCTCTATTTGCTCCCATATTTCCCAAAAATTCCCAGCATTTTCGTTAGCCCCTCTTCGCTTTCTGACACTAGAACCATATCGTCTGCAAAAAATAGCCCTGGGATCTTCAAGTCCCCAACTGCTACCCCCTCCTCGCTACGCAGGAGTTCATCTCCTAAACCTTTGATGTACAATGTACTTAAACACATCGTTGCAAGCAACATCATGGATCACTTAAAATCAACCAACATACTCAGCGACAACATGGCTTCTGCTGACATTTATTAGTATTAGGAATCACATATTTCTGCACAATGGCTAATTGTGACCGCAACACAAATATAAAGTCAAGTTCAGCCAATCGTTTACACCCATGATACCCATTTTAGAGGACTTCCACTCCAGGCATTGATTACCGGGTCCTATTTTACAAGTAAAACAGAACTTGTTTATCACAGTAAACAAGCACTGATTCATTTGCAGTGGCGGGGGAGCTTCTGACATAAAGGCACCTTAATTCACAACTCATTGACTTCACCCATAAAAAGGCACAAAACTTAAAAAACAATATTCAAACTAATGCCATTATTATGGACTTTGCAAAGGCATTTGACAAAGTTCCCCACAAACACCTTGAAAAAAACTCTCATACTATGGAATACACCCCATTACACAATGAATATCCAGATTTTTGTCATTTAGATCCCTAAAAGTCCTTTATGGCTCCCATTCTTCTTCTTTACTTGTGTACTGGGGTTATCACAAGGCTCTGACCTTGCCCCTTCCCCCTGGGGGTGCAGTAGTTCAGTAGGTAGAGGTGCAGGCTGCAAGCCGAGAGGTCCTCGGTTTGAATCCCACCTGCGGCAGCCGCGTTGTGTCCTTGGGCAAGACACATTACCTCCCATTGCCCACGTGGGGGAACTATGGCATTGTGTACTATGCACGTCGATGGTGCATTTGTCTTCAACAAATGCTAACCCTGTTTTTGTGGAGTTAGTATGTTGGAGAGCCTGAAGGTTGCTCGCCTGCTCGGTGGTTCTCTCCAGGTACTCCGGCTTCCTCCTCCCATAAAGCTGTCAGACACGAGGTGACCCTGGCTGTCAAAAGTGTCATTAAATCCCGATGAATATATAAATAAATTGCCCCCCCCCCCCCCCTAGTTTTCCTCGCATATGACTTTTAAAACTACCGAAACCACAGCTCACAAAGCTTTTTTGCAGATGATGTTATCATATATCGTATGCCTGTAGGCACTCTCCCATAAATTGTAACAAAGCAAATCCATGCAGACAAAATAATTGCACTTCGCAGAATCTTTGAAGCACATCCTCAGAATATGGAAACTTTTCCTGCACTACAGATTAAAGCCCAAATATGGGCTTCCAGCACTCTAACAGTTGAAGACCACTTTGTTGCAAAAGTCCACTCTACTAAATATCTAGGTATAACAATATTTATATTTATATATTTATTAGGGTTTAACGACACATTAACAGCCAAGGTCAGATCATGTCCTTAACAGTTTTACAGTAGAAGGAAGCCGGAGTACCCGGAGAGAACCACCTAGCAACGACGAACAACTGCCAGCACCCCAACTTCATAACTCCGCACTGCAGCACAGGCAGGGCTAGATTGGTTGAAGACATGCGCACCATCAACGGGAAGTATGCCTCAGTACACGGCAACATCGTGCCCCCATGTGGACATTTGGGGTGAAGTGCCTTGCCCAAGGACACAAGCGGGAGTCTGAATCGATCACTCAGATGTTCATCCATCCAATGACTAACCAGGCTCGATGTTGCTTAACTTCGGTGATCTGACGAGAACCGGTAGGTGTAACAATTCAATATGATCCAAACTGGGACAAGCAAATTTGTTCCTTGTGTGCAACAAGGCTTTGCAATGTTTTCTTGCACTCAAGGGACAAAATACACCACCACCCATGCTATTTTGTAGATTATGAAGCCTAAAAAATAAACCAAGAACATGAACTTTCGATGGCAAAGAAGTACTTACAAAAATAAAAAGTAAATATGTATATAAGTCCACGCAAGGTGCAGGGAGATCTGCTTAGGGTGAAACATATCTGCAGTGATAATACTGACTTCAAAAAACATGCGATACCTCCGCTATGATTCTTGCCACCCCAAGAAGCAGATCCAGGGCATTCCCTACAGTCAACTGCTTAGGGTGAAACGTATCTGCAGTGATAATACGGACTTCGAAAAAGATGAAGAGAGACTGAAATCTTTTTTCATTAAGCGAGGTTATCCCATTGAACTGATCAGGGAGTCGATTAAGAAGGTAGACAATTTACAAAGGAGTGATCTCCTGAGAGGTAACACTAAACCAGTGACTGAACCCAACCACACACCCTGTGTATGTCCTCAATTTTCATCCAGAATGCCGCAATATATGCAATCATGTATACAGACTGTGGCCCATCCTTGCTAGTATCAAAGCCTGCAGAAAACTTTTTTCTGACTACCCCCTACTAGCTTTCAGACGTAACAAATCACTTAAGAATATCCTGACACAAGCAAGAGTAGCATCACTCAAAACAGATTAGAGGCCTACAAATACAGAACCCCTTTTCACCATGCAACTCCCCCCAGTGCCAAGTTTGCCCGAATCTCCCCACATGATTGTGGTTCAAAAGCACGGCAACCAATAAACGGCACAGAGGGCCATTCAAATCCAATTGTCAAACAAGAAACTGTATCTACCTGATTATCTGCCACAAATGCAAGAAACAATATGTTGGTGAAACGAAAAGACATTTCCAAGTTCGAATTAGGAACACATTTCTGATATCCATAACAAAAGAGAGACTCCAGTTTCAATACATTTCAATGATGAAGGCCATTCTTGTAGTGACTTGACATACAGAATTATCCAAGTCCTCAGATCAGACCCTGAGAGTGCCGCCTCCACTCCACATAGACGAAAATGCAAAATGCAATGGATATATACACTATGCACGCTCACACCAATCGGCCTGAACAGAAAGGATTTCTAATAATATATTTTCAAAAAATAAAAAGTAAAATAAAAAACCATCCACCCACATTCAATTTTAAAAAAATGACCTGATAAATGGAAGATCTACTTTGTGGGGTCCTAACAAAAGTGATTTTTTTATCGATCAGATCACAATCCTGTCGCGATCAGTGGATTAGGATTTCATAAATAAAATATTCGGAAACTAAAACCAATTCACGAGGAAAATAAATGAAAATAGAATCTTGGATTCAATATTCTTAGTTTTCCCCATCGGGTGAGATTCTACAGCCCTGTGGAGAGAAAAGGATAATTTCAACCGCCTTCTAATCCAGTCATGATTCGATTGAAATTCTCTGCACACATTTGTGATTATCAGTCTGTAATAATCCTGGGCTTTCCACATGGAAGCGCTTTAGTTAACCATTGCCATGGTATGTCAGCCATCAAAAAAAAAAAAAATGTTTGGTTTTAAAATGATCATTTCTACTTAACCCTTTACCTTATGAATCGGCTGTATATGGCCGCATAATTTACAACTTAAGAAGTTTAAAGTTTTAAAAAAATTTCAGCAAAACTATATCATACCATCTCTCATTGGAATGCACTCATTGAGCACATTCCAATGAGGGCTCACATGATATGGTTCTGTTGCTTTTTTTGGAAAAATTTGAAAAATAATATTTAAAATAAAATTTTTTATATTCTCTGCATTGGATAAAGCATTAAATCAGTACTGAATCTGTTACCCCTTTACCTAACACGACTAAAGGCTAAAGGACAATACATCCACAAAAACATTCTTGAATCGATGAAATTTTCCTTTTTGGCTAAAACAAATAGCTTATGTCTACTCTAGCACTGGAATGAGCCCAGTGAGGCAAAAGCTGAAAAAGATTACGAGTTCGCACCTATGCTGCAACGCATGGTAAAATGAAATAAATTTCAAGTCCATAAAGGGCAGTAACTCTGACAAAAAATACACAATAACACCTGCAATGAATATAGGGCGAAACATCAATAAGATATACTTGCATAACAAATATGATGTCATTCCACAAAGTATTTTAAAAGTGATTTGAGTTAGAAACTTGTTAGCCACCGACTGACTGACTGACAGATTGACAGGCCGACTGACTGACCAGGTCACCGAGTGACCAACAAAAATGACAGATAGTTAGACTGATATTCTACATATGGAGCTGCTTGTCACAACTAAATATAATGCAATTTTAACCCTTCACCCAACATCATGAAGAAACCGGCCAGCACTATTCACAAAAATCATCATTCAATTTTCATTTTTTATTTTAAAAACATACCTTATGACTCTTCATTAGAATCAGTTCTTTGAACACATTCCAATGAGGAGTCATAAGCTATGTTTTGACGCAAAAAATGAAAAACAAAATAGTTATTAACCCTTTACACAATGTAACTACCAAAACTGGCCAGAGCTATTTATTTATTTATTTATTTATTTATTTATTTATTTATTTATGTTTAAGGTCACATATTTATGCACAATGACTAATCATGACCATGACAGTTTTATGGGTGGAGGAAGCCGGAAGAAGCCGGAGTACCCGGAGAGAACCACCGAGCAACGACGAGCAGCTGCCAGCTCCCCAACATCGTAACTCCGCACTGCAGCAAGGCAGGGTTAGATTGGCTGAAGACATATGTACCATCGACGTGCAGTAGGCCTTAGTACACGGCGTCATCGTGCCCCCACGCGGGCAATGGAGATGAAGTGTCTTGCCCAAGGAAACAACGCGGTTGCCGCAGGTGGGATTAGAACCGAGGACCTCTCGGCTTGCAGCCTGCACCTCTACCTACTGAGCCACTGTGCTCCCAGCCAGAGCTATTATCCAAAATTGCCAATTAATTTTCATTATTTTTTCATTTTTGTCTCAAAAATATAGGTTACGACCCCTCACTGGAACGACCTCCACAAGCTGGTTCCAACGAGGGGTCATAACCTATGTTTTTGAGACAAAAAATGAAAAAAATTAGTTATTCTAGAATTTTTTTTGCAAGTGTCGTCTGCTTTTCATATTAGGTAAAGGGTGAATGACTTTTGTCTGCAAATGTCGGCTTCCTCTCGTGTTAGGTAAAGGGTTAATGGCAATTTTTGTTATTATGCTGACCAAATATGGTTGTTACATTAGGTAAGGGGGTTAATGGAATTGGAAATCACTTAATAGGACTTGTATAATGAGAATACAGGCCTGTTATAACATCAGAGTTTTTCCTCCAGGGAATATTGCTTGTTATTAAACACATTCTACCTTTTTATGTCCCTATTTGTAAAGCAGAATGACCCATCAAGATGGTCAATCATCAATTACACAGTGATTTGTGTGGTTGAAACAACTATTAGAATGGTCTATTACTGTGTTGGAGTTATTAGCTCCAGTCCATATTCAATAGCTGTTTTCCATTGACACTGATAATCTTGTAATTCTGTTCCTGCACATCAGTCCTTCTTTCAGTTACCAACCAATTTCTCCTCAAACAACTTCCAGAAAATATTAAGTGCTCATTTATTTCAGAACTCCACTTTGCTTTATCCACTGGTAGATAAAGTCTAGAAGAACATTTTCTTTCAGGTGAAACTACTAAATGCAAAAAATGTACATTTGAATTGCGAGTAATGGAATTATTAGCAGCTTGTTACCTATTAACCCCTGAACAATGATGTCAACATATCAGAATTTCAAACTGTACATAAAAATGTAAAAACACGCTTTGTTTACATCTGGAGACTTTCTACAGGTGGAGCTCACCTCTAGCTTTGTTGGCAATAACAGATGTGCCCCTTTTATGCAATGCATAAATTGCCATAAAAGGGGCCACTATACATTTTCAGGTGACCCTCTTATCAGCCAAGCATTTTTCTACCATTTCAATTAACCCTTTACCTAACCTGATGATAGGGGTTAAAGTGGTATGATATGTGGTGATGTAGTACACTGCTGGAAAGGATTTTATTGCCAAAGACAAAGAACCTTAAGTTTTATTATCATTATTAACAAGATAGTATTTATTTTAGCTCCCAACAGAGTGATGTCAAAATTCTGAAAATTTCCATACCTGTCTTCTACAGCTCAGTGCGTAGAATGGTGTGCTTGTCAGACACCCAACTATTGCTGAAATCATTCACCAGATGTCGCAGTGCATTGCCTCAACTGTCTTTTTGATGAAAATATAAATATATCTCTTCATATATCTCGCTTTTATCAAATATCCCCTACTTTTTTTGAATAGTATATATTTGGCTGAATGTTTTAGGAAATGTAAAGGTCATGAATCCCAATATTTTCACAAAAAAATTTCAATTTTGAAGTTGGCCTTCATATAGAGTGGCCAATAAGTAGACCAGGTGTAGTGGTTTAAAAATCACAAATTCACTAATAAAATGTATTCCATAAGATCTCTGTACATTTCATTGTTAGATCTGTTTATTTTGAGATTTTTATACACTTTAACAGGTAGAGTGCTGGAACCCCATATTTGGGCTCTATTCTGAATTAAGTGCAGATACCACAACTTAAAGACTTCAGTGGCTATGGTTCATATTATCTTTGAAGTGATATTACAGTAGAATTCTCTTAACTGAATATTCATTTTGCCAGTGAAAATTATTCAATTAACAGGAGGATACAATTAACAGGGATTTGGTCAGTTTCCTGTGTTCTGGAGGTAAACTGAGCATTTATTCTATTATATCTTGTTTGACAGAGCTCACAGAGCTCTGTCAAACAAGATATAAAAGAATAAATGCCTGTATTGGATGTAGTGAGGCCAAAAAGGATCGTAAATAAGGGGAATTTGGTGCCGTCACAGTAATTTTTTCGACATATTACAAAAATTTATATACGATTAACAGGAGTTTACTCTACAACCCATATGCAATTAACAGATCAAATCTGTACTGAAGGTATGGTAAATGGTTTTGTGTTTGAAAATTATATTCAATTAACAGGGATATACAATTAAAAAATGCCGCTCAGGATCACCGATCCAATGTTGAGTTGTGACAACAGTTCCTCGCACCAAGGCCAACACACCTATGAAGTTTCATGACTCTAGGTTGAACCACTATCAAGTTCTCATCTGGAAACCAATTGTTGCGATATACTATGTTCAAGGTCACTGTGACCTTGACCTTTGACCTGGTGAGTCCAACATCAATAGGGTTCTTCCTCGCACCAAGGCCAACACGCCTGTAAAGTTTCATGACTCTAGGTTGAACCACTATCAAGTTCTCATCTGGAAACCAATTGTTGCGATATACTATGTTCAAGGTCACTGTGACCTTGACCTTTGACCTGGTGAGTCCAACATCAATAGGGTTCTTCCTCGCACCAAGGCCAACACGCCTGTAAAGTTTCATGACTCTAGGTTGAACCACTATCAAGTTATCATCCGGAAACCAATTGTTGCGATATACTATGTTCAAGGTCACTGTGACCTTGACCTTTGACCTGGTGAGTCCAACATCAATAGGGTTCTTCCTCGCACCAAGGCCAACACGCCTGTAAAGTTTCATGACTCTAGGTTGAACCACTATCAAGTTATCATCCGGAAACCAATTGTTGCGATATACTATGTTCAAGGTCACTGTGACCTTGACCTTTGACCTGGTGAGTCCAAGATCAATAGAATTCTTCCTCGCACCAAGGCCAACACACCTATGAAGTTTCATGACTCTAGGTTGAACCACTATCAAGTTATCATCCGGAAACCAATTGTTGCGATATACTATGTTAAAGGTCACTGTGACCTTGACCTTTGATCTGGTGAGTCCAAGATCAATAGAGTTCTTCCTCGCACCAAGGCCAACCCACCTATGAAGTTTCATGAATGTAGGTTGAACTACTATCAAGTTATCATCCATAAAGGAATTGTTGCGATTTACTATGTTCAAGGTCACGTTGACCTTGACCTTTGACGTAGCAAGTCCAAAATCAATAGGGTTCTTCCCCTCACCAAGGCCAATCTACCTATGAAGTTTCATGAATGTGTGTTGAACCATTATCAAGTTATCATCCGGAAACCAATTGTTTAAGATTTAGTCACTGTGACCTTGACCTTTGATCTGGTGAGACCAAGATCAATAGAGTTCTTCCTCGCACCAAGGCCAACCCACCTATGAAGTTTCATGAATGTAGGTTGAACTACTATCAAGTTATCATCCATAAAGGAATTGTTGCGATTTACTATGTTCAAGGTCACGTTGACCTTGACCTTTGACGTAGCGAGTCCAAAATCAATAGGGTTCTTCCCCTCACCAAGGCCAATCTACCTATGAAGTTTCATGAATGTGAGTTGAACCATTATCAAGTTATCATCCGGAAACCAATTGTTTAAGATTTACTATGTTCAAGGTCACTGTGACCTTGACCTTCGACGTAGCATGTCCAAAATCAATAGGCTTCTTCCTCCCACCAAGACCAACCTACGTATGAAGTTTAATGAATGTGAGTTCAACCACTATCAAGTTATCATCCGGAAACCAATTGTTTATGCCCGCCCGCCCGCCCGCCCGCCCGCCCGCCCGCCCGCCCACCAGACATTCACCAAACTATAAGTCGAGTTTGACTTCGTCACAACTCGACTAAAGATAGCCAATTAAGTGGGCTCCACTGTATTTGGTCTGTTAGGATTTGCCTCATTACATTCATAGGTTTCATATCTTTGAAGTGATATTATTTGGTCTGTTAGGATTTGCCTCATTAAAATTTATGGGAGTGTGCCCACAGGAACTCTCCCATGAACTATAACAAGGTAAAGACAATTGAACAAATTTTAAATTACCAGTTCAACATGACTCTTCTCATGAGAGAGCATGTGTCTTCGGTCTATATCAAACTGGTATGAGTGCCGGTGTGTGTGCTAGAGGGGTGACTAGAAATGTTTTGGGGTATAACGTTCTTGTCTAGGCATGGAATAAAATTCCTCAGAATCAAGTTTGTACTGTCATTCACAATACGAGGAAGAGGTATTTACTCTTTTCACAAGTCAAAGGTTGGCAGACCCAATACTGACTTGTAGAATGTTTTTTTTGGATACCAACCTCTCATGTACATCACAGATGATACCACAGATATTCTTTAGTGAATTTGTTCAAAACAATCATTCACTTCTCAATAAATGAATTAGCTTTCATGTGGTATATTTGCTTTTCATTATTGTTTAAATATTTTGTCAGTTGCACAGAAATGTTTTGGGTGGTGTAAACCTTTTTCTGTGTGGTATATTTGACTACCAAATTTCATCCATTTTATACTACCTTCAACTATTTATTTATTTATTTTTGTTTAGGGTCACTAGAATTCAGAAGCAACAGCCGCTTAGATTTTAACTGGTCAAGTGCTAAATTATTTATCAAACTTTGTTCAGATATCTTTGCCCTGTTACAGTTTATGGGAGAGTGCCTTCAGGCACTCTCCCATAAATTGTAAGAAGTCCTCACAGACTAAATAATATCACTTCAAAGATAATACGAATCACATCTACTGAGTATGAAGCCTTCAACTTGTGGTACCTTCACCTCAGAGTAAAGCCCAAATATGTGCTTCCAGCACTCTACCAATTAAGACTCTCTCTGCTCAATATTACCCAGGCCATTAGACTAGCTGAATATCTTCTGTATTACACGATGCTTGAGTAGAATCAACTTTGGGCTCCTAGGTATTAATGTTTAAATCATGTATCTTGTATTTACTTCACGAAACTTGAGGTTTTATTTCTTTGAAAGTATTTTCTCACTATTTATTGGAGCATACCTGTTTGGAACTCATCAATAACTAGAAAAAGTTACACAAGAAGAATATCATTGGGAACAAAATACAATCTGAAACAAGCTATTTGTTTATTTCTTGAGGATTAAGGTCACTGTCAGCATCTTTTGCTATATTATGACTGCAACATAAGTAAAAACTCAAGTTTAGTCAATTGTTTATACCCATATATGCTATCCATGTTAGAGGACTTTTACCCCAGGCATTGTTTCCTGGTTCTATTTGCCCAGTAAAGCAAAACGTTTATCACAGTAAACAAGCACTTCCATTTTTTTAGGTTCCCACTGAGAGTATGGAACAAGTGAATGATACACAAGTATCTTGGTATCACAAGGCCTGAAAATAAGCAGTCTGACATTTGCAGAATGAGGGCCCCAGAATGAGAATTTGATGATGCTATCCCATACTGTGGGCCAATTTATCCTCTGGGTACCTCTTTCTGTCTAGTTTTGAGACCCTGATTCAGACAGAGGTTCACAGAGGGTAAATTTAGTGATGCTACCCTGCTATGCAGGGGAGCATCACTAAATTCACCCTCTGGGGACCTCATTTTGCAGATGACAGTCTGCTTATTTTCTGGCTTGGGTATCACCTGCCCAACAGCATGACCTATGTTCTATAATGTATAGTCTGTTCTCTTCTGGATGTATATCTGGGCTTATATTTCATCTAAATTTGGGAGAATCCATTTGGATTCTTGCGAAAATGGTTGCAAGAATCCATACTAGCTATGAGTGTCCATGATCCCACAATGGCAGAACTCCTGTTGTATACTGATAACACGTATTAACCGTTTACCCAACACAGCTTTTTTTTCTAATTTCTAAAACATAAACAGAATTTGATATTTTTTTTTAAAAATAAACAATATTTACCAATAAAATCTTACAGATATGGATGCAATGAGCCATTTTCAATAACAGCCGTATTTGTACAATCTTATTGACAAAGTGTCAGGATATTTCAGGTTTCGTTATCCTTGTATTGGTTAATTTGGTGTCACTGTGTTAGTTCAAGGGTTAAACTGATTCCCAGCAGAGGTGTTGCAAGAATCTTTGTGGATTCTCACTGGTTTTGTTGCATGAATCTTTGTGTGAATCGACTCTTGGATTCTCGTCGAAATATAAGCCCTGTATATGTCAAGTTTGGCAAACCTGAGCCATATAGAATTAGAATTATTTCTCTGAATAATTTTGGGTATGGATTGTTGTGACATAACATGACATAACATGCAGTATTACATATTTCCTAAAATGTAGTTCATCATGACCTACTTATATTCTATGATACACCCTGTTTCAAGGATGTATATGCATGTACTTATTTACTTATTGGCAGTCACATATTTCTGCACAGTGGCTAATCCTAACCGCAACATGGATACAAAGTTAAGTCCAGCCTATCTTTCATGCCCATGTTCCCCATGCTGGAGGACCTTCATCCCAGGCAATAGGTACTGGATCCCATTTTACTAGTAAAACTAGTAAAACAGTGCTTGATTACACAGTAAACAAGCACTGCTTCACTTCTCTGGGTTCCTACTGGGGCTGCTTTCAAATGATTCAACTGGTAGATATACACTATACAAAGGATAATGTTGGAGGACTTTCACCCCAGGCAATGGGTACTGGATCCCAACCCCAGGCAATGGGTACTGGATCCCATTTTACTAGTAAAACAGTGCTTGATTACACAGTAAACAAGCACTGCTTCACTTCTCTGGGTTCCTACTGGGGCTGCCTTCAAATGATTCAACTGGTAGATATACAGTATACAAAGGATAATGTTGGAGGACTTTCACCCCAGGCAATGAGTACTGGATCCCAACCCAAGGCAATGGGCACTGGATCCCATTTTACTAGTAAAACAGTGCTTGATTACACAGTAAACAAGCACTGCTTCAGTTCTCGGGGTTCCTATGGGGGCTGCCTTCAAATGATTCAACTGGTAGATATACAGTACACAAATGATAATGTGGTGCATGCACTTGACCAGCTGTTTGGTGGACATCAAGTTGTACACTCACTTGCTAATACAATTGATACTTAAGAACCCAACAGGTCAATTTGTAGTTCAAGAACCACTGAAAAGTCCATACTCCCCAACATGAAAATAACTATTATTATATACCATTTACCTAAAATTGCAAACCAAAATCACAAAAACTTGTCAGTACTGCAGTAAAAACTAGAGGTGTGACTGTCTCAGACAGGCCTGTCCATACCCCTGCTGCCCCCACTGCAAAGATTATTCTAAGATGAAAGGGGCACAACTCTGGTAAAAAAAAAAAACTGATCGAAACTATAATCACAGGTTCCCATGGTAGTGAACATCCAAACCTGAGTTTCAAAGGAATCGACCCATCAACATCCA
Organism: Pictodentalium vernedei; assembly: GCA_031216915.1. NCBI lineage: Eukaryota > Metazoa > Mollusca > Scaphopoda > Dentaliida > Dentaliidae > Pictodentalium > Pictodentalium vernedei. Next base: position 668,821,038 of record CM062296.1, read on the forward strand.
AGAAAATTTCCGTCCAAAATTCAGACATTCTAATATGATAAGGGGAATAACTCTGGGGAAAAAGTCCAATCGAAACTATAATTGCAGGTGCATAGGTTACCGAGGCAGTAAACATACATACCAAGTTTCAAAGGAATCGACCCAGAAACATCTGAGAAATTCTCCATTCAAAATTCTAGGCCTGTTTTTTCAAGTCAAAAAGGGGCACAATTCTGGCAAAAATAATCTGAATGAAACTATAACCATGGTGGTGAACATTTATACCAAATTTACGAGCACATTGGTCCATAAATATCTGAGAAAATCTCCGGACAAAATTATGTCTATGCACAGATGGATGTATGGACAAGGTGATTCCAGTATACCCACCCATAACTTGCTGCGAGGGTATAATAAAAGAAAAAGAAAAATCACATAACGAGAAATAAACTCATGCGCAACTGAAGGACTATTTCAGTGTTACTGCTAAACATGTGTAATTCTTTTCAAAAACTGATAATGCTGCAATAAACTATAAGTCAAGTTTGCCTCGACATACATTATTAAATTCCATATTAGTACATAAAAAGTCACCATGTGAACTCCTTCCCCGCCTCAAAAAAGGAATCACAATACTTGAAACTGACAAGGAGTGAACTTTGAAATGTAACGTCACTTTTATTGTGATTGCCCACTTCGAAAAATTATGAATGATGTGATCTATTTTAAAGAGATCCTTGCACACTACAGCAATATAATTCCCAAATTGCTCTCGCCAACCACAAACCCATCCCTTGGGTGACTTCATGAACTGAATTGAATTTGGTTTGAAATATCATTGCTTGATGGGAGAATTATACTTGTGGTGAGTGTGTTTTTTATAACCCTATACAATTTCATTCAAGTTGAAGGAAATTTCTCACATGCTGATGGGAGAATTGAAAATGGAGTCCTATTAATTATTTTGATCAGTTGAGTGTGGCTTTCTTGTTTTTAACGATTTTTGAGAAGTCATGGTGGTTAGGTTTATAGATTGAATGGTAGATGAAAGTGTTAAATGCTCATTGCACTGGTGTACAATTTCTTATCACAATTCGTTTCGTTTTCAGGGAGGTATAGCTGCTACACGTCGAACAAGTGTGACTCATAGCTATGCCTACCCAAAAAACATTCTGCATAAATATACTGAGTCAAAAAAGAAAGTATAATAGAAACAAATGTGAACAAGAGCGCTCGTATCGCTGAAGCAATGCAATGTCCCCTACCGGACTAATGAGCATTAATAATTATACAAATGTTATAACCTAGATGTGATCAGCATGAATTCCGTTGAAGCATTTCCAAAAAAAGTCCAGAAAACTGATATTTTGGCACTTTTCCATACTTCCAAGGGCCATAACTCACACAAGAATAATGCAATCAGCATGAAACTCAAACTTGATCTGTAAGTCGTCGTTCTATAGTAGGTTACCAAGAATGAAATCATTCGGTTGAAGCATTTCCAAAAAAAGTCCAGAAAACTAAAGTATGACTGACAGACTGACTGACAGACTGACGGATGGACAGAGTACAAATGAAACTTGATCTGTAAGTCATCGTTCTATAGCAGTTTACCAAAAATGAAATCATTCCGTTGAAGCGTTTCCAAAAAACTCCAGAAAACTGATATTTTGGTGGTTTTCCATATTTATTTATTTATTTATTTATAGATGTTTAAGGTCACATATTTATGCACAATGGCTAATCATGACCGTGACAGTTTTACAGGTGGAGGAAGCCGGAGTACCCGGAGAGAACCACCGAGCAACGACGAGCAGCTGCCAGCTCCCCAACATCGTAACTCCGCACTGCAGCACAGGCAGGGTTAGATTGGTTGAAGACATGCGTACCATCGACGTGCAGTACGCCTTAGTACACCGCGTCATCGTGCCCCCACGCGGGCAATGGAGATGAAGTGTCTTGCCCAAGGACACAACGCGGTTGCCGCAGGTGGGATTCGAACCGAGGACCTCTCGGCTTGCAGCCTGCACCTCTACCAACTGAGCCACCGCGCTTCCCTTTTCCATATTTCCAAGAGCCATAACTCACACAAGAATAATGCAATCAGCATGAAACTCAAACTTGATCTGTAAGTCATCGTTCTATAGTAGTTTACCAAAAATGAAATCATTCTGTTGAAGCGTTTCCAAAAAAACTCCGGAAAACTAAAGTGTGACTGACAGACTGACAGACTGACAGACGGACAGACTGACAGACTGACAGATGGACGGAGTGCAAACCTATAGTCCCCTCCGGCGATGCCGGTAGGGGACAAAAAAAATAGCATAAAGGATGAAATATAATAGTTCTAATGTTGCATGTTTGTGGACAAGAAGTTGTGCAAAGACTTTAATGACATGTTGTTGTTGTTCACCCAACCGGACACAATTTTTCTACGATTTCAAAATAGCATGTGCTACCCGAGAATGTTAGATTGAATGGGTGACTGAAGAATTTTTCTGTGTTATGTTGTGCTAAAGAGCCTGGGTTATTGATAAAAAATGCTAGTTTTTGTCTTCTGACATTTTAAAAAAAATACCAAGGTTAACCAAAAATCAGAGGTTGCGTGCCATTGGTATGCAAGAGGCGAGCTAGCTGCTGAGTTCGGAGTCACTGTGGCCACTATTTACCATCTCATTGAAAGGTATAGAACCACTGGATCTACTGCCGACCGACCGCATTCAGGTCGACCAAGAGTAACGACCCCTGCACAAGACCGACACATCAGGATGTCTCACTTGCGGGATCACTTCCTTCCGGTGACGAGGACAGCAGCAATTACTCCTGGTACAACAAACAACAGAATCAGTGCACAAACTGTCTGCAACAGACTTGCTGAACACGGCATCAGAAGTAGGCGTCCATACCACGGACCAATCCTTACCCAACGTCATCGTACCGTCAGAATTGAATGGGTACGTCAGCATGTTTCGCTGGACTCAGCAGCATTGGAGCACAGTTCTTTTTAGTGATGAATCACGATTTTGTCTATGATGCACTGATGGTAGGGCAAGACTGTATCGCCAACGAGGAGAATGGTTTTCTGATGCTTGCATGCAGAAATGCGACCATTTCGGAGGGGGTATAGTGTAATGCTTTGGGCAGGAATTTCCTTGCACCATCGAACACAGTTGATCTTCATTAATGGTAATCTGAATGGACAGCGATATAGGGCCGAAATACTTAACGCTGTTGTTGTCCCGTTGTTCAATGCTAACGTCGGACTGCAGTTATTCCAGCAAGACAATACCCGATGTCACGTGGTGCATATCTGTCATGACTTTCTTGAGGAGCAGAGCATCAAACTTTTTCCCTGGCCCCCACTTTCGCCAGATTTGTCGCCAATCGATCATCTTTGGGATCATTTTGGATCGTCGAGTACGATTTCATGATCTTCAGACGTTAGGCGATTTACGTAATTTCTAAGGCAGGAGTGGAATGCAATACCACAGGGTGACATCCAGAGACTATCAGATCAATGCACCGTCGATGTCTTGCCATCCAAGAGGCAAACGGTGGACACACACACTATTGGCTGGATGTGTGAACTTTTCATTTCACCCCATGTCTGAACTGCAACATCCTGATGTTACGCTGGCAACAGTAAGAACATGAAATTATGCAAATTCATACAGTGCGACTCGAAATATGAATTTACAATAATTTGTTTGGGATTAAAGTCGATAATATTAAAATAGAGCGCACTGTCACAATGCCGAAGCTGCAACGATTCGTGCAACGCCAATGATGTTTTAAAACTCGCTGGTGACAAAAAAAACTCGTTGGTGACAAGTCCATAAATGTGACAGAAATTATCCGAATGACATGCACTATTGAGATGGTGTAGACATCATGAAGATACACTTGCATACCAAGTATGGTGTCATTCCATCAAGTATTTTAGGAGTTATGGTGTTTTTTAAACTCGTTGGTGACAAAAAAAACTTGTTGGTGACAAAAAACTCGTTGGTGACAAGTCCATAAATGTGACAGAAATTATCCGAATGACATGCACTATTGAGAGGGTTAGACATCATATACACTTGCATACCAGACCGACTGACCGACCAATCGACTGACCAACAGACAGACCGACATTGCCACATATAGAGCTGCTCATCGCAGCTAAAGAATTGCTCCTCAAAGTATATTATACTTTCTTTTTTGACTCAGTATGCAATGTGCACATAACACATATATATAACCAATATTTCGTTTGACAGAACTCAGATATTCCTATTGTGGCTCAGTGGTTATGACTTTGGACTTCAAACTGAAAGGTCCACGGTTCGATCCCCATCAAAGGTAACTGGGTTGTGTCCTTGGGCAAGGCACTTCATCCCGATTACCCATGTGGGGGCACAGTGGCAGTGTGTACTAAGGCTTACTGCATGTACCTGGTGCACTTGTCTTCAACCAATGCTAACCATGCTTGAGTGGAGTTAGAAAGTTGGGGAGTCTGACAGTTGCTTGCCATTGCTCAGTAGTTCCCTCTGGGTACTCTGGCTTCTTCCACCCATAACACTGACTGACACAAGGTGACCCTGGCTGTCAAAAGTGTCGTTAAAAACTCCAATAAATAAAAAAATTAAGGTCACCAGAATTCACTAAAGACAATTGCTTTGATTTAAGATTCTCTCTGCTCACTATTATCCAGACTTGTTGAATACCTTTTGTATTACATGATGCTTGAGAAGACTAAACTTCAGGTTCCTAGGTGTTAATGTTTAAATCACAAATCTTGTATTTACTTCACTAAATTTGAGGTTTTATTTCTTTGAAAGTATTTTCTCACTATTTATTGGAGCATGCCTGTTTGGTACTCTTCAATAACAAGTAAAATATCATTTAGGAACCGGGCTGTCAAAAGTGTACATGTAATTAAAACCCAATAAATAAATAAATAAATATTCCTATTCCACCAGGTAATTCCATTGAACTGAAATTTGTCTTCAAAGTGAAGGGATTTAGTGGGGATATAAATTTATTATCCATGTATACTTAAGGGTGCATGAAAATGTACATTTGTCTGAAAACTGATACACCTTTTGGCTGGCCCTCAGAGTGAATCAGTTTTCAAACTAGTGCAGGCCTGAGGGATTTCAAAATTTTACTACATGGGTGGGGAGAGTTAAAACTTTTCCTGACAGTGCTTCCAGGTCATTGACCAATGGTATGAACTTGAAACCTAAATCAATGTGTACTTTTCTGCAAATGGCGTTCAACAGTGTTGTGAACAGGAAAGCAAATAGACAATTTTGATCAGATCATGACACCGCAGGTCTTAAATTCTCTTTCCACATTTGTACTCACAGTACTGTATTTATGTAATGGGTTTGTTGAGAGGTTTTGCTGATATGAAGTTGCCACAAGATTTCAATTGTACTGCCTTCACAAAGATATACAAAGTGAAACATCACATGCATTTGCATCCTTTTATTCACTTCCTCATCTTGAATGAAAAAGTCAATGATCCAATATTAGGCCTCACAAAGTAGATCTTCTGTTTTTCAGGCCATTTTTTGTAAAATTGCATGTGGGCGAGCGGGCAGGTGTTTTTTTAATTTTATTTTTAATTTTTGTAATTATTTCTTTGCCATCAAAAGTTCATGTTCTTGGTTTGTTTTATGTTTTAGGCCTCATAATCTACAGAATGGCATAGGTGGTGGTGTATTTCGTCCCTTGAGGAAAGAAGGCTCTGCAATGCTAAAGCATGCAATTGATGCAAAGCTTGTTGCACTCAAGGGACAAATTTATCAATTTCATTAACTTGGGTAAAATATCAGACATAAACCATTTAATTTTTATTTTTTTAAGTTTACATTGGTTAGAAAAAGAGAGCACATGGCAGCCAAAATGACCAGGAGGCCGGCCGGCTGGGCCTGAGAAACAGATTTTGAACTTTTTGATTATTATTATTTTAAAGAATTAGTTTTGTTTTTTGAAATAACTCTTTAACCCTTTACCCAATGCAGACGATTTCAAAATTTATTATTTTAAATATCATTTTTTTAATTTAACCCCTCTTTGGAACGAGCTCAATTTTTTGTTGAAATTTTTCGAAAATATAATATTTTTCCAGCTGCTGAATTTGCATATTACGCGGGCGATTCGTTGGGTAAAGGGTTAAAATAATAATAATACACCCATATAATCATCATATTTTTGTACATTTTAGCAATTATGCTTGTATTGGCCTACCATAACTTACTTTGATGATTGTTTGACAACCGTATGACGCTAGGTCCCCCCTCCTACATGGTTGCATAGTAAAAAATGCTCAATAAAGAGATCAAGATTTCTTTTCAGGATGGGATCAGGAACACAGGTTTCTTGAAATCGGGGTGATACCTCAACAGGTGCTATAAAATGGTTCTTACTCGTGCTCTCTGTCACTTTGGTCATGTTTACAATGCACACCCGGTGTCATCTGAGTCTCGAGGAACTATCCAGAGGGGTGGGAATGCTCGAGTCAGGGCTCTCACAGATACAGGTGGCAGCACAACTTGGTGTGTCACAGACTGTGGTATCCGGGGCCTGGAACCCTTTCCAGACACACAGGAGTACTCGGCGGGGACACGGTGGTGGTTGCCAGCAGGTGACAACACACCAACAGGACCATTACCTCATCACCGCTGCCACTTGGAATCGAACCATGAACACCAGAACCCTCCAGAATACCCTCCAAAATGCAGCGGACATCAGAATTTTGAAGCAGACAATACGAAACTGGTTGCACGACGCTGATTTGCAGGCCCATTGTATGCATTCCTCTGAAGTCCAGACACCAGAGACATCTGCAGGTGTGGTGCAGAGAAAACATCAAGTGGACACCGTGCCAGTGGGCCACTGCTCTCTTCACTGACGAGTCTAGATTTTGTCTAGATGTCTTCGACAGACTTTGTTCTTGTGTGGAAAAGACGCAATGAGAGGTTTTCTGTTCGAGATCATGACAGGTATGGTTTGGGATCAGTAATGGTTTGGGGCAGTGGGAGTTTGGATGGCCAGACCGTCCTCCATGTCATACAGGATGTCACCTTGAATAGACAATGCTACAGGGATGACATCAAAATGTCGAATTACTGGTTGAATACCCGACCTCAGAAATATAGGTGAACCGTAGCAAAATATGAGTAGTATATGAAACATAAGGTTATGTTTGCATAATTAAAATTATGATTTCACCAAATGGTCAACTTTTTTTCTTCAAATTAATAACTTCCATAGAAAATGATGGCATTCGGGTGACAACAATTTTTCCAACAAACAATGACATTTCTGATAGACACGGTAATGGGAAAGGAGGGAACTGCCCCTCACCTACCCTCCAGCCACCATCCTAGCTTCGGACCCAAACCAATCAATACCAATCAATACACAGTTGACTAATAATTTCTAAGAAGTTTTGTCTCTGTATCAAACATGATCCAAAGTGTTAACTCTTAACCCGCTGAGAATTTTCGAGATATTTTTTCATCTAATCTAGTCATGGCTGCTGTAAAGCAGCCATGACTAGAGTTGATGAAAAATTAATATGAATATAACAAGAAATCTAAATTTTATAGTAAATTTCCTTTCTTATTATACCTACCACAATTGTTTACTACAGGCTTGCACTACAGTGGAAGTCCCTAACTCGGATAAAATACTCTCTATTTTTGTCTTACCCAAGCAAGTTGGGAAAGAAAAGTGGTGCAAAAGCACCAATAAAAATAAGCCAAAACTGGGTCGAGTGCTACCGGCGCAGACCCAGTACGGGACGCTCTCTCCCAAGTACAATCCACGACTTCCGTTGCCAGTGCGCATATACCGTCTCTAAAGACTCATTCTTTTTGAATCCGTAAACGTTAGAGTTATGTGATCAGCGGGGAGGAAAGATTCTTTACCCGTAAAGAAGACGGGAGGGCCTCCATGTAAACAATTGTGGTAGGTATAATAAGAAAGGAAATTTACTATAAAATTTAGATTTCTTATCAACCTACTCACAATTGTTTACTACAGGCTGAATAGACAAAAGGCTGGAGGGAATTGCATAACCAACCCCCACATAACCCTAGTGCACTGGAACCGTGAAGCAGAAGGAAGAGGTCCCGAGGCTTATCAACCATAATGTCGCAATCATTGGTAAAGGACAATGAAAAGAGACATATGAGCCTGTGTGACACACAGACAGAAAAAAGGGCAGTAACAGCACAAGGCTGAAACTGACCTTCAAGAAGCCTAATGGCTATGGCAGACAACAGCCTGAGCAGAAGAAAGAGGACCCAAGGCAAAAAGGTCCTCCGACTGCTCCTGCAACTGGCGTAAATAAAAGGTGGAGAAAGTAGAAGCATTTCTCCAGTAGGCTGCCTGCATAACATCCGACAACTTGACGGAGTTAGAATAAGCCCAAGAGGTAGACAGTGCCCGCACCTCGTGGGCAGAAATACGATTGGTAATACAATCGCCAGCTGCTAAACGACTATAAGCCGTACGAATAGCAAGACAAATCCATCGAGAAATAGATTGAGGAGAGATCTTCTGTCGACCCGGAATGAGAGACAGAAAAAAACGTTTTCTGCCCTTCCGTATGAAGCATGTCCGATCAAGATAAATGCGAATAGCACGGACCGGACAGAGCAAAGGGCGAGTACCCTCAACAGAGGGAAGAGCCCTGATACAGATAGGAGGAGGAGTAGTATCTGGTAACTGATTCTTAGCCAAAAAGGAGCAATCAGTGGTAAAAGTAACACTGTTGGGAGAACTCCTAAAAAAGGCCGGGTCAACCGAGAGGGCGTGAAGCTCACTAACCCGTCTGGCCGAAGCAAATGCCATCAGAAAAGCCGTCTTGTATGTGAGAAATGCATATCCACCTGGGATAAAGGTTCGAACGGCACCGCCCCCCCCCCCCCCCCCCCCCCCAAGCAAAGCAGCACCCACGAAAGATTCCATCGTGGAGTAAGCTGCAAAGTCCGAGGCCTTTTCAAAGAAAAGTGCCGAACAAGCTTGGAGAGGTAAGGATTAGTGCCGATACGACGCTTCCCCACATAAGAAAAAGTCTCTGAAAGCATAGACCTGTAACCCTTCATGGTAACAGGCTGGAGACCCCGAGAATCAAACAGATATACCAGAAACTCCGCAATCTGTGAAATCGAAGGATTGGCATAATCAACAGAGTGATCAGCACACCATCGACAGAAGACCTTCCATTTAGCTGCATAAGCTAAACCAGTGGAGTGCCTCCTTGAAGAAGAAATGCACTCCACTGCTCGTCTCGAAAAACCTCTACGGAGGAGACAGGACCTGACAAAAGATATGCATGAAGGTACAATGAAGTCGGGTCGACGTGAAACCTCCTCGGGCGACCTTGACAAAGAAGGTCGCGACGTAGCGGGAGACGTGCCGGAACCGCCGCCATCAGCGAGCGGAGCTGATTGATCCACACCCGCTGAGGCGACAGGGGAGCGATCAGAATGATTCGACAACTGCAGGTTCGAATTTTGGCGAGAACCTGAGGAAGAATCGGAACCGGCGGGAAGGCGTAGCCGACTAGACCGTTCCAATCGAGTGACAGAGCGTTCACGGCAAAAGCCAGAGGATCTGGACACGGGGACACGAAAGTGTCCACCTGATGGTTCCAACGAGTCACAAAGAGATCGATGTGGGGACGTCCCCAGAGATCGCAAAGCGACTGGAACACTGCCCTGTGAAGCATCCACTCGGTGGAAATAACCCTGCCCTGTCGGGACAGGGAGTCGGCTAGGACGTTCAGACGACCGGGAATGTGACGAACAACCACCCCGGCGTGAACCTCCTGAGCGAGCAGTAAAAGATCCCGAGCTAACTCGTACATCGGAAGCGAGTGCGTGCCGCCCTGGTTCCGAATGTAAGCAACCACTGTCGAATTGTCGGATAGCAGAAGGACCTGGCGATTCGACAGGTGAGGGATCCACTGCCTGAAACTCAGAAGAAGAGCAAGAAGCTCCTTCTGGTTGATGTGTAGAGCTGCTTGATCCTGGTCCCACATCCCGTGTAGGGAAAGACCGAGAGGATCCAACGTCGCACCCCATCCGAGATCGCTGGCATCTGCCGTCAGAACGCGATCGGACGTGGGTAAGCCCAGCGGAACACCCTGCGTAATCCACTGAACATCTGTCCAGGGAAGAAGGTGAGGATACAGAGAGTCCGGAAACGGAAGCACCTGATCCAGAGAATCTACATTCGTTCTCCAACGACTGAGCAGAAAGTGTTGGAGAGGTCTGACACGCAGCCGACCTAGAGGAATGAGATCCGTCACCGAACCGCAGAGACCGATCAGCCGGAGAAAACTCCGAGCGGTCGCGGACCTGGACTGGGACAGAGTCAGAGCAAAAGCTGAGAGAATCACAGCCTTGGCCTGGGGAACAGCCACCAAATTGAATTTGGTTTGGAAAGACATCCCCAGATGACAAAACGACTGAGAAGGGACCAGGTCCGACTTCTCCTCGTTGACTCTGAATCCTAGCGACGTGAGCAAGCTCAACAGAGTGGCGACATCCGATTCCAGTAAGGCAGCATTGGAATGCCTCTGGAGGATATCGTCCAGATATGCCGAAGTAGTCACCCTGGACTGTGTGCGATGGAACGCTATCACATGCGACATCAGTCTGGTGAACGCCCAAGGAGCCAGGTTGAGGCCGAAAGGCATGGCCTTGAACTGGTAAACTCGCCCCAGAAAAGCAAACCTGAGATACTTCCGTGACGGCCGATGCATCGAAACGTGGAAGTAAGCGTCTCGCAGGTCGATGCTGGCTGCAAAATCTCCCTGGTGAATTGATTGGCAGACCGACCTGAAAGTCTCCATGCTGAACTTGGGAGCAATGATAGACTGGTTCAGGATGCTCAGATCGATAACCGGTCGGAGTCGGCCGTCCTTCTTCGGCACCAAGAACAGGCGGGAATAGAAACCCACTGACTGAACGTTCTTGACGACCTCGATCGCCCCCTTTGCCAGGAGATTGGCAATCTCTGTGGACAAAAGTTCCCGACGTAAAACGTCTGAAGGAACTGTGGTTGGAAGAGGCACCCTTGACAGAGTGGGGTGCCGTCGGAAGGATATGCGCAGCCCGGACCGAACAACATCTAACACCCATGGATCGGATGTGATGGTGGTCCAATGGTCTGCAAACTCTGCTATCCTTCCTCCAACCTGGGACGAGTCGAGGTGAGGACCTTCATTTCGAGCCCCGACGAGGCCCGCGAGAGGAGAAACCACCTCCTCTGCTAAATGAAGAATCCTGAGACTTCCCTTGATTCTGCCGACCCCTACCTTTACCCCGTGAGTAAGAAGTAGAGGCGGCGGCAGAAGGACCAGCCTTTTGCTTCACAGAGGAAGCAGAAGGGTACTTGTTAGGCTTGGAACGGCCGTTGCCTCCCCGAGAAGGCTGATCAAGCTGACGAAACAGCAGCTGATCTTTGGAATGACGTAGGACGTCATCCCGGACCGTCGACACGGAACCATGGAAAAGTTGCGGACCTGCCAAAGAAGCAGATCGAAGAGTAGCACGCTGCTCCTCGGGAAGGGATCGTCCTGTGTCCAGCACAGCGTCCCTTCGAACTAATTCCAAATTGGCCGTGTTACAGGCATGCGTGTGAGTAAGGTGCATAAGCGCCTTGGACAGCACACGCAAAGGAGCCTGTACCTCGTCAAACTTATCTGGAGGCAGATAAGCAGCCAAAGCTGAGACGACGTGATCTGAGAGAGAAAGCATGCCAAGCATCTCTCTAGATAAGCCCAACGTGGACTCCAGAGTCGTCATTGGAATGACGGCAGACTTGGGCTTGGAAAGCCCGAGGGAAGTGGAGTCCTGATCCAGAACCGTCAAAGTCTGGCAGACTGACGGATTGGCGGAATCGTAGGAACGATAACGCACAGGAGGCAAAAAGGTGTCAACCCTGGTGAAGAATGAAGTCTTCAAAGCCTTGGAATTCAGCTTGGCATCCAATGCTGAAAAAGCCTCAACCACCTGTACCGACTGGCATGGTCGAAGGCGCCCAGAAGCAGGTTGCTCCATAGGCTGTTGGCGCGCGACCGATGATCGCGGCCAGGCTGACACTGTCGGCTGGTTAGCAGGTTTGAGCTCAGGCAGAAACCCAAACACAAAGTCAAGAGCCGCCCCCAAGTCCGAAGACTGCTGGCCCTCGACCTCAAGCATGTCGGACTCCTCCCCAGAGTCGGAAGACACATAGCCCATCGTGGGCAAACCAGCCGACGCCTCCCATGGTGTCGGGACACCAGAGGAATCGGAAACCGGCCTGTTTCCAATCCCGGGAGGCGGCGCCATAGGAGGCGCCTGGAAACCACCCATAGCCTCGCTGGAAGCAACAGGAAGGCTCTTTGAGAGAACCTGAGTGAGTAAGGAGAGGGCCTCCCTAAGCTCACTGCCTGTACCGACCGGTTCGACAGGGGAGCGAACCGGCAAAGTGGCTTCACCTCTGACCCTCTTAACCAGCGAAGGGTCACGATCCTCCAAAACACCCGACGCGGGACGACGGGCGGCAGCCGAAATATCTGAAGGCAGACGTGTATAGGGGTACGATGCACCCCGAGGATCAATATTGCGAGAACTCATGAGAGTCACCGCGGACCTCTGCGGGGCAGAAGGTCCAGGCTGCACAAAAGGCGTTGGTCCCCCAAAACTGGTCGTGTGACCAGAGTGAGTGGACGGAAATGCCACGGAGTTCATAGTGTTTCCACTACGAACATCCGAATCCAAAGACACAACTGTGGTACTCGACGGCGACGAGACCACAGCGATGGGCTCGGCCGGCAGCCCCTTCCGACTTCGCCGAGTTGAAGTCAGGGAAGGCTGGGGCCGATATCCCACGTCTACAGTATCGGACAGTTCTGCAGTCCCCTGCAGCGAAAAGCCGAGGCCGGCTGAAACAGACAACGAAGCAGACGGACCAGCAGCAGTAGTAGATACGTCGAGAGTCGTTGAGGCTGGTGAAATAATGGAGAGAGCACACCGGCTCGGCTCCGAAGGAGGAGTCACAACCCTAGTGACAGCCTCAGATGTCGACTGGAGGGGGACCGTAGTCCCGGAACCAGGCATCTCTACACCAGAACACTCAACGGCTCCCGCAGTATCCACCACAGGAAAAGACTGCACATCCCCCACGGAGGAGGAATAACTCTCACCAGACAAAGTCGGCTCGGGAGGCCCCGAACGACCACGTTCTCCTTTCCCGCGGGAGCGGGAGGCACGGCCACGAGAACGAATGACACGATTTACAGACGCCCAAAAGGTGGAAGACCATGTTCCACAGACACCACACGGCCGCTCGGCCGAACACCCATTACAGGAGGAACACGACGAATGTACATCGTCCACATGCTTAGGCAGCAGACACTGCCCACAAGGAATTGTCCTAGGCATGAAAGAGGTGAGAGGAGCAGAGAAGGTGAGATCAGAAAACAGAACACCCCCAAAGAGAGAAAGGTGACAGAAACAAAGACCCCAGACGGTCGACCGGGAACCACCCAACAGGAAGACTACTCTCAACAGAAAGAAGAAACACTGCAGGAGCGGTACCCCGCTGACACCTAACTCTAACACAATTAGAAAAATTTGCAAAAAAAGCATGAACAATAATTATGAAAATCTAAGTCCGAACCGCGTGGCCCGCGAAAATCGTGCGCGACCCGAGAGAGAGCAAATAAATATACATTATAGACATATAATAGAAAAAAGAGAATATAAAACACTGTTCCTGAGAATACAAAGGATACACTGCGGTATAATGAATCAGGAATCATCAAACATCGAGCTGGTGGAACACTGATAAGCGTGCAAAAACATCTCGACACGAAGCGGATTTTAAAAAGAATGAGTCTTTAGAGACGGTATGTGCGCACTGGCAACGGAAGTCGTGGAGTTGTACTTGGGAGAGAGCGTCCCGTACTGGGTCTGCGCCGGTTGCACTCGACCCAGTTTTGACTTATTTTTATTGGTGCTTTTGCACCACTTTTCTTTCCCAACTTGCTTGGGAAAGACAAAAATAGAGAGTATTTTATCCGAGTTAGGGACTTCCACTATAGTGCAAGCCTGTAGTAAACAATTGTGAGTAGGTTGATAAGAAATCATTGGTGAAAAAATCTATTCAATTCACAGGGGAAAATATGTTTAAATATGCCCAAATTATACTTGTATCAGTAACAAGAGAAACCCTGTGCTGGGCAGGAATATCCACTAGCAGCATGCAAAGAGTTAAACATTAACACCATGATGAGACTTAATCTGAAGCACCCAAATCCATCAAGTGCTACACACAAAATTCGTCATTCAAATTTTATAATTTTCTCAGTTTTTCTTCACACTCCCACCCTTCCTCCACAGATTATGTCCCTTCATTGGAATATGCTTGCTGAGCTCTATCTGGTATCACTGAACTAAATATTTGAATTAGAGTTATCCGCCTTGAAATGTTGCGGTTTATAAAAATAATCAGCCTTGGGAAATATATTGTTTCAATAAACGTTTGAAACATTCTATTGACATCTTGCATTATTGTTGAATATTCCAGATAAATAAAGAGGGTGATTTGATGACTTTTGGACCTAAATAATACAATTGACTTATGATGTGTTTTTGTTGGGAATTCCCGGAAAATATGTGCATGTGACTGGTACTTCCTTCCCTTCATATCAGTTTTTTTCTCTTATTTGTTGCAAGACCTCCTGTTTTCAGGTCAGAAAAAGTCGTCTGAAGGGCTATTCTTGACAAAGATATTTGAATGACAAAATTAAAGTGATGCAATCAAATTTTTTTTGGCCTGAACATTATTTTGGTCGCCTATGGGAAAATATTTAGTTCTGTAATACCATCTAAAGAGTGGTCATATAATAGTAATATTCTCAAAAATCAAGTCATGGCTGCTGCAAAGCAGCCATGAGTTGATTTTATGAAAAATTCAATAGAGTATGGCATCAAAAAAATTTTGATAAGAGGATTGCTCCTACTTGTATGGGTAAAATTTGTTAAGAAGAAGCAATTTTATACCTCTGTAACTCATTTTTCTGTAACAGGGCAGGAAAATCTGTCTGCAGCAGGAAAAGAGTTAAGTTATTTAAGGAAAATTTTTCTTTAGTGACATCCTCTTTTAACCATGCAAGTTAAAATGTTAAAAGTAATCTCCAGGATGGTATCAGTGAAAAATTGAGATTGCTGTACTGCCAAGATTAAAGAGGATTATAAGGACATTTATCGTTTCTTAAAATAGATTTTCTTTTCACATATTGAAATCAATTAATTTTCTGCTAATGATTACAAAATGCCAATAATTATTTGCTTCTGTTAAACAGAGCAGCATTCTGCTGGTAATGTAATTGTTGCAGTATAAACTTAACTGGAAAAAATTCCATACATGTATTAGTATTTCTTGTATGTTGACAAAAGCACTTCCTGTTTCAGTTCAAGCATCTGATTAATATACATCACATGAAGCTGGTCAGTGTAAAAGTTTGTTTTCTACTTCATTGTGTTAATCACCCTTTACCTAACATGAAGCAGAGACATTTGCAAAAAAATTTCTTGAATAACAGAAAATTTTCATTTTTTGCCACAAACAAAAGAGCTATGTTTTTGAGGCAAAAAAAGTGAAAGAAATTTGCGAGTTCGCACCTAAGCTGTGACGGAAGGTAAAAATGAAACAAATTCCAACTACATGAGAGGGCAATAACTCTAACCAAAATACACTGAAGAACACCTGCAAAGAACATGAGGATAGACATCAATAAGATATACATTTGCATTCCAAATATGATGTTAAAGTTTAAAAACTTGTTGGTCTCAAAATCTCATTGGTCACAGGCCGACCAAGTCTGTAAAGGGCAATAACTCTCACAAAAATACTATGAATAACACCTGTATTAAACATGAGGCTGGACATGAATAAGATACATTTACATATCAAATATGATGTCATACCACAAAGTATTTTAAAGATTATGGAATTTAAATCTCATCACAGACCGACCGACAGACAGACCAACCGACATTGCCACATATAGAGCTGCTTATCATAGCGAACAATAATATTTTAATGGCGATTTTTGTAAATAGCACAGGCCGATTATGTCAGAGAAAGGGTAAGTAGAAAATCTTCCTTATAGGAACATGATCACTAGCAAACTTCAGTTAACCTTTCCCTTGAAAAAGTGTCTGAATCAGCCTGGGTTCAAGGTGGGTTAAAAATTACAACAACCATCCCACCCATTTTAACAAACCTTGTTGGGTATTTGTAACCAGTTTGTCAGCTAAAGGGGTGAATCAGACACTGTAAACAAGCACTGCATCATTTCCCGAGGGTTCCCATAGGGGAATACTGTATTGTTTGTTATTTTTATATTGAAGTTTAACAACACTTTCAACAACCAAGGTCCCATTATGTCACACAAGTTTATGAGTTGAGGAAGCCAGAGTACCCAGAGAGAACTAGCGAGCAGCACTGAGCAACTGACAGACTCTCCAGTTTATTAACCTGGCACAAGTGCACCACTGACAAGCAGTATGCGAGTGTCACTGGAGGACACAGCACAAATGGTGCAAGTCAGAATCAAACCTCTGACATTACAGTTTAACCCTTTACCCCCCCCCCCCCTCCCCACACACACACACACTATAGCAAATTTTCTGATTTTCTTTTCTGTTTAACTGGTTGAGGGCTAGATTATTTTTGTTTGTCTGAATTTATTCAAAATTTGTTTTATTTACAAATTATTGGAGAGTGCCTCCAGGCACTCTCCAATGATTTGTAATAGAACAAATTTAAATGAACAAAATATTATCTGTGTTTGACTGAATATAAAGCACAAGCAAGGATAATGTTGGTTTTTGCTCTGGTACCCTCATTTTTTTTTTGAAAGCCCTTATAGTGGCTTCCAGGGAGTGCAGTGGTTCAATGGTAGACTGTTGGACTTCTATGCTAGAGGTCCCGAGTTTGATCCCCGTCCGGGACAACCCGCGTTGTTTCCTTGGGCAAGGCACTTTATCCTGGTTGCCTACATGGGTGCACGATGATGCTGTTTACTCAGGCGTACTGCACGTCGATGGTGCACATGTCTTCAACCGCTGTAACCCTGCTTGAGCAGAGCTTGAACAGAGTTAGCATGTTGAGGAGCTGACAGTTGCTTGTCGATGCTTGGTGATTCTCTCCGGGTACTCCGGCTTTCTCCACCTGTAAAACTGCCACGGTAACGATTAGCCATTGTACATAAGTATGTGACCTTAAACACCAATAAATAAATAAATAGAGTGGCTTCCAGTACTCAACCAGTTAATTTTTCAGAAAATTTCAAGAAAACCATATAATGTAACCTCAACGAGCTCGTTCCAATGAGGGGTCATATTATATGGTTTTCGTGAATTTTTTTTTTAACCCTTTACCCAAAGTAATGGCCAAAACCGGCCTGCGCTATTCTCAAAAATCGTCAGTTAATTTTCATTATTTTTTTCATTTTTTGTCTCCAAAACACAGGTTATGACCCCTCACTGGAACAAGCTCGTTGAGCTCGTTCCAATGAGGGTCATAACCTATGTTTCTGAGACAAAAAATTAGTTGTTCAAGAATTTTTTTTGCAAGTGCCATCTGCTTTTCATGTTAGGTAAAGGGTTAAGGGTCATATAATATGGTTTTCCTGAAATTTTTTTAAAGTGTTTTTTTTCAACTGCTGAATTGTAAATTCTGCGGGTGGTAGTGCATTGATGGCATTGGACTTCAAACTGGAAGGGCCAATATTAATCCCTAACAGGTATAACTGCAATGTGTCGTTGAGCAAGGCACTTTCCTGATTGCCCATGTGGGGGTACAGTGGCAATGTGTACTCAGGCATACTGAACTTCAATGGTGCACTTGTGTTCATGCAATGCTAACCCTGCTTGTGCTGAGTTAGTATGTTGGGAGTGTGGCAGTTGCTCGCCCCTGCTCGGTGGTCCTCTCTGTGTATGCTGGCTTCCTCTACCCATAAAACTGTCCGACACGAGGTGACCCTGGCTGTCAAGTGTCATTAAGTACCAATAAAGAAAAAAATTGTGCAGGCAGATGCGACCGATTCGTTAGGTTAAGGGTTAAATTCCAATGCTCTAACCAATGAGCTACTGCACTCCAGAGTATTGTGTTATCCAAATTTTATTGTTTAACCCTTTACCTAAAATGAAAAACAGACGACACTTGCAAAAAAATTCTTGAATTACTATTTTTTTTCATTTTTTGTCTCAAAAACATAGGTTGTGACCCCTGATTGGAACGAGCTTGACGAGCTCATTCCAGCGAGGGGTCATAACCTATGTTTTTGGGACAAAAAATGTAAAAATAATGAAAATTAAATGGCGATTTTTGAGAATAATGCTGGTTTCTTTTGGTTGTTATGTTGGGTAAAGGGTTAACAAAGTATCAATATGGCTCGATGTATTCTGATTTACTGATGAGGCCAGGCTAATTATTTATTTATTTATTTATTTATTTATTTATTTAGTTATTTATTTATTCGATAACCCAGTCAGCACCCAGCTGGAAATGTTTTGTTTTTGTAGATTCAGACAATGGGAGAAACTAAGAATGTAAAGATCGTACTGAACCAAGTAGAAGCTCGTAATCAAAAATAAGCCCACCTATCAACTTTTCAGATTTCAGTTTCACAGTCCCCTCCCTGTAAATAAGCCCAGTCCCTGACTTTGGATGACAATGTCAGTAGTGTTCAGCCGATTACCAAAAATGGTTGTTGACTGATTACCAGTTATTTGAGCTCACAATCGGCAGATTCCGATTCCGATTGTAATACTGTTCACTACTAGACAAGTCGAGGCTCGAAAGAACTACATTAAACTGAACATTTATCATTGTTAAACTTTGTTGCCTGGGGTCGAAATAAAATTACCAGTCACGCACACTTGGGTGGTAAACGTGGCTCTCAGAGCCACGTTTACCGCCCAAGTGCGTGCGACTGGTAATTTTACTGCAAACTGAGTCAATGGAGTGTAACTGTCACTTTTCCGGTATGAACTAGTGATTTTGCTCAATTGTAAGCTTTACATGTCGTTTAACTTGTATGTCCCCAGGGGCGTCTAGAGAGATTAAGAATACACATTGTGGTTGTTTTTCAACTTTATTGAATGGTATCATTGACATCATTTTACAATAACAATTGAACAATTGCAGAAGATAATAAAATGCAGTTAATGAATCATCTCAAAATGCTTGGCAACAATCAGTTGAACCGATGTTCCAGGAGCCATTGTCATTGTCCTCCGATTGCCCACAATCGGCCGATTGTTGTGGCCAGTTCCGATCATCGGTTGAACACTAAATGTCAGCCATGCTGGCAAGTTGTTACAACAAAAAAGAACCCCATACCCAATGCATTTGATATCAAAATTTGTCATTTAAATTATTTTTTGTCAAATGTTTAAAAAAATTTAAACAAAACTATATCAGGTGACCCCTTCTTGGAACGTGCAATGAGGTGGCACATGATATAGTTTTGTTGAAATTGTCTTAAATTTTTTTCTTCAACTGTTCAATTTGTAAACTATGTGGGTATTTGCAGCTGATTCATTAGGCAAAGGGCTATTGCATCTTTTTGGGGGTTTGACCGAGTCGCTAAAACTTTATGTCAACTTTGCATCCAAATTCTCATGCAGACTTGACCTCTCGAAAATAAGCTCATCCATATACTCTTGCCCTCTTTTATTTCATGCACCCCCTGGGCTATACCCAGGTCAGTATGGTATGCAAATCTGTCTTTAAAACAAGAGGCCCCAGTGGGCCTGAGGGCACTCATCTGACATGGTAGCATAAATATCAACCCAGGGAAATGATTTCAACAAGTTGCATCTGCCCCTCCTAAGAAAAGCTTATACCAAATATCCAAAGATTCTTAACCAGTGGATTTAAAAAAAAAAGATTTTTAAAGAATATTCCTCATATTGAACTAAGTTATAATTTGGGCTCCCACAGTGAGCCCAAATATGAACCTAGGGACTTGGCTTGAACAGACTTGAATCTCAACCCCCTAAGGATGCTGCATGCCAAATATCAAAGCATTCCGACTGCTGAATCTGAAGAAGATTTTTAAGGAAAAATTCCTCATATTGAACTGAGTTATAATTCCGGCTCCCACAGGAACTTGGCTTCAACAAACTTGAATCTCAACCCCCTAAGGATGCTGCATACCAAATATCAAAACATTCCAACTGCTGGATCTAAAGAATAAGAATTTTAAAGAAAAATTCCTTATATTGAACCAAGTTATAATTCGGGCTCCCACAGGGAGCCCAAATATAAACCCAGGGACTTGGCTTCAACGAACTAGAATCTCACCCCCCTAAGGATGCTGCATACCAAATATCAAAACATTCTGACTGCTGGATCTGAAGAAGAAGATTTTTAAAGAAAATTCCTCATTTTGAACTAAGTTACAATTTGAGCTCTAACAGTGAGCCCAAATATGAACCTAGGGACATGGCTTGAACAAACTTGAATGAATGCCACTCCCCTAAGGATGCTGCATATCAAAAATCAAAACATTCCGACTGCTGGATCTGAAGAAGAAGATTTTTAAAGAAAATTCCTCATTTTGAACTAAGTTATAATTCGGGCTCCCACAGTGAGCCCAAATATGAACCCAGGGACTTGGCTTGAACAGACTTGAATCTCACCCCCTAAGCATACCAAATATCAAAAGATTCTGATTGGTAGATCTGAAGAAGAAAATCTTTAAAGAATATTCCTCATACTGTACTAATTTAAACATTTGGGCTCTCATAGAGAGCCCAAATATGGACCCAGGGATTTGATTTCAATAAACATGTGTGAAACAATCTTCCAAAGATGTTATATGTGAAATTTGAAAGCTTTTGGAGCAGTGGTTTGGGAGAAAAGTAGTCTTAAATGTTTTTCCCATCACCCACGGTGTTAAAAAATGCTGACTCAGCACTTTTTCAAAGTCCCCAAAAAGTACCCCATGATAAAACCGATAGCAATTTTTTTTTGAGCATTCCATTCTGTTTGTCCTAAGGAAGCTTCACACCAAATAAGAATTCTCAGTGCAGTGTAGTTTTGGAGATATGGGTGTTTCAATATTTTTAGCTCCTGTGGTTCCCGTGGTGCAACAGGCATAAATTAAGTACTACTGACCCAATAAGCCCTCATATCAAATTTGGTTCAAATCTGCGTCTCGGTTTGGAAAATGGAAATTGTGGGCGGGGCGAAAATTCTTGCCCCTCCCATAACAAAGGCAAATATAGCTCCTTGAACTTCTCTTGAACAAATCTGAGTCTACACCTCAAAAGGAAGCTGCACACCAGATATCAAGTCTCTGCTACTGCTGGTTCATGAGAAAAAGATTTTTTAAGATTTAAGCACACTTTTGGGCGTGGCCCAACCGAGGGGCAAGGCAACTTGATTTGAACAAAATCAAAATGCCATGTCATAACAAACTAATATCTCAAATATCTATTAAATTGGTTCAACGGATTGGGGGGAGAAGACGCAAAACCATGTTCACGCCCGAAGGACGGTGAGTGATCAATCACTATAGCTCCCCTGACTGAAAGTCAGGCGAGCTAAAAATTTGGGCCTTACAGAATATGTAACCGAGGCAAATCTTTCATAAAGCAACAGGAGCATGACAGAAAAAATAACTGAGGAAAATCTGGCATAAAATACTAGGGACTGATGATCATGAAAATCTTATATAAATACTTGGGCCTGACAGAATATATAACTTTGGCAAATCTTGCACAAAATACTTGCACCTAATTATAATGCAGGTCTTGCATAAAACTTGGGGCTGATGATCAGGTCCATGTATTTTACACTAGATTTTCCTAAGTTACATTCTGCATATTTACCGCTGTCTGAATTCACTAACATACGGAACAGTCGCTGTGGACTTGTCATAATCCACACATGGGCAGTGATGTCCATGCATGCATTTACCAGGTAATAAAAAATCATCATCAGAAATTTTTTAATTCATTTACTAAATTTTAGATGAATATTCCCATAATTAGTGTTGAGAATGTAATATTATTTGCATACATGGAAATATTGCCCACTTGTGAAAAGTGAACAGTCCACAGTGGCCGTACTGCAATAATTTATTTATTGGGGTTTAATGACACTTTCAACAGCCAGGGTCACCCCGTGTCAGACAGTTTTACGGGTGGAGGAAACCGGAGAGAACCACCAACAAACTAACTCCACACAAGTAGGGTTAGCATTGGTTGAAGACAAGTGTACCATCAACTTGCAGTATGCCTCAGTACACAATGCCACCATGCCCCCATGTGGGCAATGGGGTGAAGTGTCATGCCCAACGACACAAGGTGGTTGCCACAGGTGTAATTTAATCAGAGGACATCTTGGCTTGCAGCCTGCACGTCTACCAAGCCACCGCACAGTAAAAGATTTCAACACTAAAACCAGAGCTTGTTTACATAGTACACAAGCACTGCTGTACTTCACAGGGCTCCCACAGAGAGAGAGAGAGAGGGATGATGGATTAAACTCTGCCTGTCACATCAAGTTTGATCCAGAGATCAGACCTTGTAACCACATGGAATATGTCAAGCCAAATCAAATCACTGTGATAACAATCTGGGTATACTCTAAGGATACAATATAAAAGAGACACTTTTGTTGGACCTATCAATCAGGTTAATTGCTGAATGGTGTAGTACAAGCAAAACCAATGGCTTGCCTTACATAACAAACACAAACACACATTCTAAATATGCAACTTTGCAAGGACATATATATGTAGTTAATGTAAGAGATTATTTAGGACAAAACTTACCTGGCTTCATTAACACTCCCATTACCAAATGCAACAACAGTTGTATGACTGTTAGAATGGCCTTTTTAAGGCTAACTATTTGATTATTTAAATTGGCATGGCAGGTGTTCGAACCCACGCCGAGAGAGTTTCCTTCGGCATCAACAGCCTAGCGAAACTATACTGAACCACACACACCACTCGCCCAACACACCCCAGATTTGGGGTCTGTTGGTGGCTGAGTGGTGTGCGTGGTTCAGTCTAGTTTCGTTAGGCGGTTGGTGCCGACGGAAACTCTCTCGATGTGGGTTCGAACCCCCGCCATGCCAATGTAAACAAAACCAGTGTCCTTTCTTAATTCTATGGCATCCAACAAATTTGAAAAAGACAAGTGTCGCTGATTTTTTCTGAGGTGCAGTTCATAGAATTAAGCACTGAAATGCAATTATCTGATTATTGTTTATGGGTGTTTAATGTTTATCAAACAATCTGGCCAAATCTGTAAAAAAATATTCAATTGCATTTTGTTTTCTCCATTTTTGTTTGAATAGTTCATTGATGAATCTATCTATAGCGTGTTTGACTTTGTTGTCATATCCAGGGTCTTCACATGGGCGGTGAGTTTCCTTGTGGGGGTCGGCATCCCGGGCATTTGGTCGACGGAGATTTCTTCTTTTTTTTGTTTCTGTTCCGCTGGCTCTTGAGGTTTCAGTGGTGGTGGTGGTTGGTGCTTTCTTTTCCTTCCTCTGGTGTGGACCAGTGCGGGTGGGCCAGCGCAAGGTGCTACCACTCCCAGAGACAGGTTTCATCCGATACTTGACGGTGAGCTGAACGCAGCCGCTCACAACATGGACATCCCAGTTGAGAAGTGAACTGGTGTCCAACACCATCTGGGTATCCTTAATTTTCTTTGGCAGGAAATCCCTGGCTAATTAGTTAAAGAACCTAAAATGCACCCACAAGCTTAAATACTCAGTTTCAAAACAAAGCACAGAAAATGACAGAATGAAATGAATAAAATAATGGTGCCATTTTCGCCATCCAAATTGGTGCCTTTTTCACCAACCCATGGTGCCGTTTTTGCCAGCGCAATTGGTGCTGTTTTCACCACATTTGGTGCTGTTTTCGCTCACTTGGTGCCATTTTTGCAAGGTGCTGTTTTCGCACGGTGCCATTTTCGCTATAACCCAAACCGGCTAGGGCACCCCTTATCATAGAATCCTGGCTATGTGCCTGAATTGGGAGGATGACTGAGTAAATGAGAATGCCATAGTTCAGTCATGGTCAGAGAGATATAATGTTTCAGCTTAACCCTTTAAATAACAATAACAAATCAGCCACACAATTTCCAAATTGAATTAAAAAAAAAAAAAAGTATTTTTCCAAAAATGTCAACAAATCCATATCACATGACCACTCATTGGAACGAGCTCACCAAGCTCATTCCAATGAAGGTTCACATGATATGGTTTTGTTTAAATTTCCTGAATATTTGAAAAACAATAATTAAAATAACCTATTTTGATATCTCATGCATTGGGTAAAGGGATAATGGGTTGGTCATCATCAATGCATGATATCACTCTAGTTTTTAACTCGTTCACTCCAGGGAATGGAATATTCCGTTTCCATCCATCTTTCTGAACAGACGGGAAACAGAATTTTACGTTTCCCAAGATAGCCAACAAGATGCATCATTTCTATGATACAGTAGAATCCTCTTAATTGAATATCCATTTTGCCAGTGAAAATTATTCAACTAACAGGAGTATACAATTAACAGGAATATGGCCAGTTTCCGGTGTTCTGGAGGTAAACTGAGCATTTATTCTATTATATCTTGTTTGACAGAGCTCATAGAGCTCTGTCAAACAAGATATAATAGAATAAATGTCTGTGTTGGATGTAATGCGGCCAAAAAGGTTGATAAATAAGGGGAATTTGGTGCGTGTCACAGTAATTTTTTCGACATATTACAAAAATTTATATACAATTAACAGGAGTTTACTCTACAACCCATATGTAATTCACAGATCAAATTTGTACTGAAGGTATGGTAAATGGTTTTGTGTTTGAAAATTATATTCAATTAACAAATTACAATTAAGAGATATCCAATTAAGTGGGCTCCACTGTATATAGCAAATTACTATTGTACATTTCCAATATCACATTGTAAGATGATTCTCATTGGTCAATGGTTGGGGAAAATGTTTCCAAATGTTCTGGGTATGTTTATTCTGACTCAGGCTGTGTGCAGTCGTCTCGTTGTAATTTGGACGAAGCCCTTCAAAAAATCGTCAAGGATTCAGATAGTGATTATGATTTTGACAGCAAATCATGTACTGCCTTGTCGTCGGAATATTCAGGTGGCACTGAATCTTATAATGTGAGCAGTGACTCGGTGTCTCAAAATGATCAGCCAAACACATCAAAGGGAACACCCACAACAGATGTAAAATGGAAAAGGGAGTGTGGCAACCTGGAATTGACTTCTTAAAGTAAACAAAAAACGTGTGACAATCGAAATACATATAAATGGGAAAACAAAAATGATATTACTGAAATATATAATTATTGAAATGGCAATGATAACAGATGTTTGTGTTCATTAAATTCAAGTTGTCAAATAATATACTCTTCAAAAAAAAACAAAATGCAAAATGGGTATAGTCACGATAACATTGCAAATTTTGGAGGATACAGTGATGAAGTGTGGCTGTAGATGGACAGATATGATGTGGGCACCCATCTCACACATCCATGTTGAGGGTAACTTGACAGTGCAGAGATGAATTTTGCAGCAAAACGGGCTCCCCATCAAGCAGAATGTCAATGTCATTTTCCAGCATGACAATGCCCAACCGCACACAGCAAGGCTTACAACAGCTTATTTACAGGATAACAACACTGAAATCCTGCCCTGGCCCTCCAAATCGCCAGATTTGAACCTGATCAAATATCTATGGGATCAACTGGATTCACATGTGCAACCTCAACCACAACCACAGATGTTACCGCAGTTGGAACAAGCGTTGCAGGAAGAGTGGGCCACCATACCTGAAGCTTCCATCCAAAATCTGATTGCTTCAATGAACAGAAGGTGCCAAGCAGTTTTGGACCCAGATGGCGGTCACACTAGATATTGAGTTTGGATGACGTCGACTTGTGACGTTAACGTCTGAAACATCTCAATTTGTGCTTCAATCATCCATTAAAACTTTGGTTATGAATTGATTTCGTTCTCTATCCCAATATCCCATCATGCAGGAACGTCCCTCATCACAGAAAATCCATTTTGCATTTCTTTTTTTGAACAGTTTATGTTTATTTGTTCATTTGAAACCAATATACTGAACACAATTAAGTCCCTGTGAGGAACAATTACTGTTAATTAATTATCTAGTAGCAAATGAGTTAAGTGTTTCTTCAAACTCCACAAACAAACAATCACTATTCAATCCTAAGTTTTTGTGTTCAGGGATGTATTTTTAGGGTAACAGGTATAATATATTTGTATTTCTCCCAAGTACAGATACCCTTAAGTAACATTTTGAGACCTGCGTGAAAACAGTTCATCAGATTTTTTTCTATCACAGTGAATAAGCACTGCTCTATTTCCCACAATTATGGCTTCTTTCACAAATGTCATATACATGTATGGTTTTCTAATAATGAACCAGTTAATAGCCATATAAATTAGATCATGGGTATGTTGCATTTTTTTTACAATACCGAAGGTCAGTTAACCATCATAAGTACTACAGATCCATCTGTCTTAAAGAAGTTCTCTTTTTCTCCAGAGAGTACCTAAGTGGGTGGGTCACGATTCAAAATGAGGTTAAAAGTTTGTTAGTGAAGCATTCATACAAGCATAATGATAGAATAGAGGAAATGCTTTGCCATCTATAACTTGACCTCACATGACACCAGGGTAAATGTACCCACTGATACAGAAGAATGCTATACAATTAATCAAGTAATTGCATGATTCAAGGTTCAATGTGTCTGGAATTACATGTACGCAGTTTCAACAGATTATCTGAATTCTCCTATGCTTCATTCACATAATGTTTCAATTTGTGTGCACCTGCACTTTGGCAAGTCCTAAAATGCAAATTCCAGGATTCAGAGTATCAAAACAGCACGAAAAATATGAACTTAATGCTCCTCTCAATATGTGAAATTCTACTAAATAATATTATTACGATCAACCCCAAAACTAGCATAATGGCAAAACCCAACCAATAACACAACACACACGGTGATTTGGTTATTGATCACCAAGTGGGTAGATAATCACTCACACTCTATATTAGGAGCTGGCCGATTTGGTACTTGGCCACCTCACAGCAGGGCATCTACCTATATTTATTTGGGGGGGGAGGGGGCAATGTAGTGGGCAGGGAAATTGGCCTTCAGCAGGCAAGGAATTATTTCCTCTACCCATTTTAAAGGACTCTCACCCAGGGATGTGGCTAGAGGGTATTGGTTTGGGGGTGTGCACCCTTGGAGTTTCTCTCCCAGCTGCCAAACACCTAACTTTTGAGAAAAGCATTTGCACTCCACAATCTTTGAGTGAGAATTTTCCAACTGTTATCTGGGAATTTCCAACAGCTGAATAAATCTGGATGCAGCCGCTCCCCTTGTGTTCAAAATATATGACCTTTGGGTTCTAGGGTTGGAAACAGTCTCCTAAGTGCAACAAGGCACCATCTGCAATGTTTTAACATTGAAGATGGCACCCTGTTGCATGCACAGGGCAAAATATTTGCACCAGATGAAAAATCACATAAAATGCAGTTAACCCTTTACCCAAAGCTGACAATACCAAAATTTATTATTTTAAATATTATTTTTTTTCAAATTTAAAAAAAAATCAACAAAACTCTATCATGTGATCCTCTCATTGGAATGAGCTTGACGAGAATGAGGGGCCACATGATATGGTTTTGTTGTAACATTTTGAAAAATAGTATTTGTTCAATTGCTCGATTTGTATATTACACAGGTCACGGGCAGATGCGGCAGATTTCATTAAGTAAAGGGTTGAAAAACAAGAGGCCCCAGGGGGCCTTAGGCACTCACCAAATGTTCCATACTGTTAAGACACAAATTTTATCAAAAGTTATTCTTAAGGCTCTACAGAGTAAATCTATACTCTCTGTGGAGCTAAAACATCAACAGGACTGAACGGGACAATGCTGCTAATCAAATATCAAAAGATTCTGCATGATGGTTCTGAAGAAGATTTTTAAAGAATTTTCCTTGAATTGCACAAAGTAAACATTCATGCCCCCATAGTAAGGCCCAATATTGATCGAGGGACTCAATTTGAACAAACTTGAATCAGAACCTTACTAAGATGCTACATACCAAATATCAAAAGATTTTGCCCACTGGTTCGGGAGAAGATTTTTAAAGAATTTTTTCTTAAATTTCACTAAGTGAAAATTCACGGCCCATAGGGAGCCCCAATATTGATCGAGGGACTCGGTTTGAACAAACGTGAATCAGACCCATACCAAGATGCTGCATACCAAATATCAAAAGATTCTGACCACTGGTTCTAGAGAAGAAAATTTCTGAAGATTTTTTCTTAAATTGCACCAAGTAAAAATCCACGCCCCCATAGGTAGCCTCAATATTGATCGAGGAACTCGATTTGAACAAACATGAATCAGACTCATACCAAGTTGCTGCATACCAAATATCGAAAGATTATGCCCACTGGTTCTGGAGAAGAAGATTTTTACATAAATTGCACTAAGGAAAAATTCATGACCCTAAAGGGAGCCCCAATATTGATCAAGGGAATCAGACCCACTCCAAGATGCTGCAGAAAAATATCAAAAGATTCTGCCCATTGGTTCTGAAGAAGAAGAATTTTTAAAAATTTTCTTAAATTGCACTAAGTAAAAATTCACACCCCCATAGTGAGCCCCAATATTGGTTGAGGGACTCAATCTGAACAAACTTGAATCAGACCCATACCAAGATGCTGCATACCAAATATCAAAAGATCCTGCCCATTGGTTCTGGAGAAGATTTTTAAATTTTTAGTAAAAATTCAGGTCCCCATAGTGATCCCCAAAACTTATCAAGGGACTCCATTTGAACAAACTTGAATCAGACCCATACCAAGATGCTGTATACCAAATATCAAAAGATTCTGCCTACTGGTTCTGGAGAAAAAGATTTTTCCTTAAATTGCACTAAAGAAAAATTCATGCCCCTATAGGGAGCCCCAATATTGATCAAGAGACTCGATTTGAACAAACTTGAATCAGACCTATACCAAGATGCTGCATACCAAATATCAAAAGATTCTGTCCATTGGTTCTGGAGAAGAAGATTTTTAAAGAATTTTTCTTAAATTGCACTAAGTAAAAATTCACGCCCCTATAGTGAGCCCCAATATTGGCTGAGGGACTCGATTTGAACAAACTTGAATCAGACCCATACCAAGATGCTGCATACCAAGTATCAAAAGATTCTGCCCACTGGTTCTGGAGAATACTCCTTTCTCAAGTGAGAGAGTTGTCTCCGAGGAGATACTTACCTGTACTGGCCTACTATTGCTTTTATACCTTAAGTGATAGTGTTGACATAACACCACCCACCGAAAGAATCGTATTCTGGCTCTTACTCCACTCTATCGAACGAGAGTAACCTCTATACAAGAACGTCATCTCACTTCCTTTTATATGAGAGTGCCGACGAAAAGACATGAACAGAGTGGGGTCGGCGGGTGGGAACGTGGCCTGTACAGGTAAGTATCTCCTCGGAGACAACTCTCTCACTTGAGAAAGGAGTAGTCTCCATCGGAGACTTACCTGTACTGGCCTACTATTGCTTGAATACAAAGTATATGAATAATAGGAGGAGGGATGATCATGTCTCCTAAAAGAGAAAAAACCATGACCAAACCCCTCTCAATACATAAATATACAGATATATACAGGGCTCAAATTAATCTGAAAATTTTAAGAGTAATGTACTATTCAGTCTGGAAAATTGACCAGCAGCGGACGCAAAAACACTGCAGACTGATAATTATTGAATGGCAAAAACCAGAAATTGCATAGCGAAAGGCTGTGCTAAACAGCTATTCCGAGCCCTGGACATATATATATACATATATATATATACACATATAGACATAGGAGGTATGAATAATAACCTACCTAAAAATGCGTAGCTGATAACACTGCCGCTGTGAAGGCCCCACACGACTTCACAACATCCCGTAAATAGAAGGAAGTAAATGAAAATTCTGACTTCCAAGCAGCCGCAGCCAGAATATCATCTAACGGAACTCTGCGGAATAAAGCCCAGGAAGCAGCCAACCCCCTGGTATCATGCGCCCTACAAAGAGTAAAATCCTCTTCACCAGCTGAATGATAAGCATGTCTGATAACCTGTACGATCCAGTTAGAAACCGTGTCAGCTGAGGCAGCATGGTGGTCACCTGGTTTATGAGTAATGAAGAGCTGAGACACATTCCGTCTAAGGACCTTGGTGCGCTTTAAATAATATTTGAGTGCCCTACAAGGGCACAGTAATTGATCTTCCCTGACCGAGGAAAAGGAAGACATGTCTGCCAGAAAAATAGCTTTGCTCATGTAAGATAAGGCCTCGTTTTTAGCTAAGAAACCAGGAGAAGGAATGAGGGAAACACCACCCCTAGACCAACGGATGTAGGAATCCTCACAAGACAGCGCTCTAAGATAACTGCGGCGACGGCCAGAGGTAATGGCTACCAGAAAAACGGTCTTAAGAGTGACCCACTTCAGATCAGCGCGTCCAATAGGTCCATAAGGAGCCTTATTAAGATTCAGAAGTACCAACGGTAAGCTCCATCTAGGACAAAGATCTCGCACAGGAGGGGAAGCCAAAAAATAAGCCCTCAGTAATTGTTCCAATTTGGGAGAACGACCCACAGACACGCCTCCCCAACCAGGATGAACCGCAGATATAGCAGATCGATACCCAGCAATAGACCTAGGCTTTAGATGCCGGGAGGAAAATAAGAATTCAAGAAACTCCCCAACTTGAGATACAGTAGCCAAAAGGGGATCAATGCCATGATCCTGAGCCCACCGGTAATAAATGCTCAGCCGAGCATCGTATGTGCGATAGGTGGAACCTCGTCGTGCCTGAGCGGCACATTTTGCAACTCGGCCTGAAAATCCCTCCTCAAAGAATCGAGACCGGATAATTTCCATGCAGTTAGGTGCAGAAGATCTGGATTGGGATGTAACCAACCATTTTGAGGTTGAAATAGAACATCTGACCGTAGTGGAAGAGTGACAGGAGGACACATTTGTAGGTCCCAAAGATCTGTGAACCATGCCTGACGAGGCCAATATGGAGCGATCAGAATGACTACTGCCCTGTCCAACCGAATCTTCCGAAGAACCCGTGGAATGAGTGAAAACGGAGGAAAGGCATATGCGAACATTCCTGTCCAGCTTTGAGAGCGAGCATCGACCACTAGAGCCCCCGGATCTGGCACAGGAGACATATATGTGGGGAGCTGGTGACTGAGGCGAGTGGCAAAGAGATCCACATGAGGACGATCGAAGAGATTGAAAATCTGATTCAAAACAGAGGGAAGAATCGTCCACTCTGTTGGAATGACTTGAGACTTCCGAGATAAGGAATCTGCTAATAGATTGTGTCTTCCCAGAATATGAACCGCTCGGAGGACAACCTGATGTGGAATACACAGATGAAAGATCTCCCATACTAGGAGATACAGACTGAAGGAGTGAGTGCCCCCCTCCTTGTTCAGATACGAAACTGTTGTTGAATTGTCTGACTGAATCAACAGAATATGCCCCTGGACCAATGGTAGAATCTCCACTAGGGCATAATACACTGCCTTGAGCTCCTGCCAATTTATATCCCTGGAGCGTTCCGAC
The DNA here is from genome assembly GCA_031216915.1 of Pictodentalium vernedei. NCBI lineage: Eukaryota > Metazoa > Mollusca > Scaphopoda > Dentaliida > Dentaliidae > Pictodentalium > Pictodentalium vernedei. Next base: position 668,852,778 of record CM062296.1, read on the forward strand.
GGTAACCAAACCCCCGACATGACGCGATCCAGTAAGTGAGTCCCCCAACCTTGATCTGAAGCATCTGTCACCAGAGTCATCTCGATCGGTGGAGGAATAAGAGGAATGCCCACAAACATGTTCTGATCCTGAAGCCACCAATGCAGATGTAACACCAAAGTGGGCGAAACTGGAAGTACAAAGTCCAAGTCTTGAGACACCTGTTTCCAATGACGAAGCAGGAAGTATTGAAGAGGCCGCATGTGAAGATGAGCCAGAGGAACTCCTGGGATGCAAGAATTCATAACACCTAGCACCCGTAATAGAAAACGAGCTGTAATCGACACAGCCCTGATAATTTGTCGGATCAAATCGTGCAGTAGATTGACGCGAACCATCGTAGGAAACATTAAACCCCGACGGAACAGGAAATGAACTCCTAAATAAACAATGTCCTGAGTAGGGACCAGCTGTGACTTTTCCCAATTTATAATCCAACCGAGACGAAGGATAGTGCGAAGAGTGTACTCTCTTACTCGAAGAAGATCCCCACAGGACTGAGCCCGAAGCAACCAATCGTCCAGATAGGCATGGATGAATACTAGCTGAGACCTTAGGTGGGCCATAACCACTGAAACCACCTTTGTGAACACACGCGGAGAAGACCGGAGTCCGAAAGGGAGGCATCGAAATTGAAATATCCGACCATGAAGTGCAAACCTGAGAAATCTTCGGCTGGAGAGATGAACAGGAACGTGCAAATATGCATCCTGTAGATCGAGAGAAACCACCCAGTCCCCTACTCTGAGACCTAGAGTGATCGATTGAAGGGACTCCATCTTGAAATGTTGGTTTGTAATAAATTGATTTAATGGGCGCAAATTTAACACCGGTCGAAATCCGCCGGTGCGCTTTTCGACCAGAAAAGATGGCCGTAAAACCCTGGAAGAGCAGGAAGAGACACCTCCTCTATAGCATTTTTGTCTAAAAGAGACTGAACTGACTCCAATAAAGCCTGATGCTTTACCAAATCCCGGGGAAGTGGCGTGAAGCGAGGAATGTGGGTAACTGGAGGAACTGACTCGAACTCCAACTGATACCCCGACCGAAGAACCTGAAGAACAAACTTGCCGACAGTAATATCCTGCCATTGATGGACAAAATGCGCTAAACGTCCCCCCACAGGTATCCCCGGTCTGGGAATGGGGTAGCAGTCATCTCGAAAAGGGCCGGCGACTCTTTCCCCGGCCACTGGGAAAGTGTGAAAAATGGCCAGAATATTGTCCTCTACCTCTCGCCCCAGATCGAGAAGCTGATGACGAATGGGGAAAAGACTGATAACGTGCCCTCTTACTGGGAGAGGAACCAGAAAAATCCTCAAAGGAACGCTTTGTTGGTACAGAGGACCTGGAAGAAAATTGTTGTGCAGAATCCCTAGCCTCCTTAATAACCTCGGAAGAACTTTTTAGTACTTCAGCTACTTTATCCCCGAACAACAAAGAACCAGCCGGAGGTAAATAAAGCAAACTGGAACGAGCAGGCTTAGCCGAAACCTGCATAGCATCCAAATACATGGCACGTCGAGCTAAAATAGTCTGAACAGATGCACGAACAGAAAGATCAGTCGCATCACCCAAAGCCTGAGCTAAAGCAGTTAGCATACCCTGAGGGTTGAATCAATATCATGAAAAACTTTTTCCCGCGAGGCATCCTTAGGATGCAAAGACCCAGTTCTATTGCTCGATTGGGGTAATGATGCAAGAAACAGAGGTACGTCAGAGTCAACCCCTAGAACCTGCCTGAATTGTCTAAAGTCGTCCTCTAATAGACGATAATTATGACCCTGGCGAGCTTTAAAAAGCGGACATCTCGGTAGAGACTCAGCAACATCTACCCAAGAATTAACCAAAGAACCCTCAGCCGGTAACTGTGGATGAAGAGAGCGCTTAACCTTTTGTACCACAGGAAAAGCCTGAGCCAAAACCGAAGGTCGACACGGTAAAGAATCCTCCAGGACTTCCAAACCCAACAAGGACTGCACATCTAGCACTGCTTGAGCATGATCGACCTGAGACACATTGGGTTCTTCCGCCACATCAAAACGTTCCACAGAACCAATCGAACCGGTACCCGAATAACTCCTCATTACAGGCATACCAGCATCAGAATCCTCATAATTATGAGGGGGGGATCCAGCAAAAGACCACCCACCAACATCAGAATCATGCAATTCCAACTCAACCTCCTGATTATCATGTGTGTCAGCAACCCGTTTTGAACCCAACGGAACAGGATGACTAGCCTTAGACTGCAATAAAGAGGTAATCCTATCCTCAAAAGCAGACAATCTATCATCAACCACCTGATTAATAGACTGCTCTAGATCTAATTTAGAAAAAGGTGAAGGCGGGCGTCTGGAAAGGGAAGCAACCCGCTCCCAGGGATTGACCTTAACACCCTCTCCAACAACAAGAGGCTTTATGCCTGAAGAAACTGTAGCCGAACGTGCAGGGCGACCTCTGACCTTACCTTTTGGAGAAAGTGAAGAGCGTCCACGAGTGGAAGACCTACCACGAGATGTATGAACAGGGGATTCCAGTGTTCGGAAGGAGTTGCCATGCTCCCCCATTGCAGACGAGTTGCCGGCCAGTGACTCTTTTGTGGTAATTCGTGACAAAGGACAACTCGTTTTACCCTTGCCACTTGCAATTGAACCCGTTGCCATGGGTTCCTTTGTAGAAGGAGACTTGGCCAAAGTCTCTGCCGCCAACAAAACGGGAGTAGCTGAACCGGAAGCCCGTTTTCCAGACACTGGTCCCGACATGCTAATGATAATTGTAACTCGAAAATAGGGAACACAAAAATTCACGTGCGCACTATTGTACACAAAAAATTCCGAAAAAGAATTCAAGCACAGTAATATATATATATAACGAATAATAAATAATTGCAAATATAATGAAAAAGACGAATAATATATATATACCAATAAACATCAAGTACAAAAAATCACAATGAATTGAGAGACAGAAAAGTTACGTCCTTCCACTATGAGCACCGAAGATAAAAGGAAGTGAGATGACGTTCTTGTATAGAGGTTACTCTCGTTCGATAGAGTGGAGTAAGAGCCAGAATACGATTCTTTCGGTGGGTGGTGTTATGTCAACACTATCACTTAAGGTATAAAAGCAATAGTAGGCCAGTACAGGTAAGTCTCCGATGGAGACGAAGATTTTTTAATAATTTTTCTATAATTCATACGGTGCTATCAGATTTATGCCCCATACAGAGCCCCCAAGGGACGTGGCCATTTCATTTGAACAAACCTGAATTGCCATATAGTAATGAACATCCACATGAAGTTTCGTGAAAATCAGACCAGTTGTTTCAGAGGAGAAGTCATTTGAAAAATGTTCACGACGACGGATGACGACCGATGGCAAGTGATAAGTTAAGCTCCCTTCGCTGAGCTAAAAATCACTAAACGTCTGTTAGAAATGCAGCCACAGATAAAAAGCCACGAAATCTTACTACCAAACGAAATTTTCAACTGTTGGTGGATTGAGTCTTAAATTTCTAACTATTCAAATTTGGGGTTGGAATTTGAGAACTTGTTTACCATAGAAAACATGCACTGCCTTACTTCCTTGGATATCCATGGGGCATTAACCATTTACCAAACACAAAAGACAGAAGCTAATTGCAAATAAAATTCTTGAATAGCAAAATCATTGGAATGAGCTAAACAAGCTTGTTCCAATTAGGGGTCATAAGCTATGTTTTTGAGACATAAAATTAACTAGAGGTACTGTGTGCAAGCTCACAAAGTGATACCCCCCGCGCCTGTCACTATGATGTAGCAACTCAAATGTATAAGTTAGATTATCTCCCCTTGGAAATGTCAGAACGGAAGTATATTGCTTCATGCACATCTTCATATGGAGTTCTTCCATTGAGTAAAGTTTCATGAAAATTCTTCAAACGGTTTAGGAGGAGTTGTGCTTATAAGGATGGACAAATGGGCAGACGGATGGACAGATGGACAAGATGATTCCTATATAACCCCCCCCCCCCCCCCCAAACTTTGTTTGCGGGGGGTATAAAAAATAATGAAAACTGTATGGTGATTTTTGTAAATAGCACTGGCTGGTTTTAGCCGTTTTATTGAGTAAAGAGAAACTATATATTTGCCCAAGGCTGCTGATTTTAGAGATTGCAACATTTCAAGGCAAGTAACTCAAATTTAAAAATTTACTGCAGCGATATCTGTACCTTGATGTCGGAACAGCAAAATTTTCCCATAATGCAACTAGTCATTCATCCAAATCAATTTTGTTTGACAGAGCTCAATGAGTGGTAAAAACTTGAAGGTTTAAATTTTGATATTTCTACATCAGTGTCTAGAGAGTGAAGCAATGTTTACAAAAAAATCTACCTTTCCGTATTCTTCGTGGATGCAAAAACAGCATTAGATAATCTAAGCTAAGGTGAATTTATTTATTTATTAATTTTATTTATTGGGGTTTAACAACACTTTCAACAGCCAAGGTCACCTCATGTCAGACAGTTTTACAGGTGGAGGAAGCCAGAGTACCTGAAGCAAACCACTGAGCAATGGCAAGCAACTGACAGACTCCTCAATATATTCCAGCCCAGCCATTAGTTGAGTAAACAATGCTTGAAAATCAAGAACTGTTTCCATTTATAAAGAAAATGTCAATACATTTATTTATTTATTTGTTTATTCATTGGGGTTTCATGCCACTTTCGACAGCCAGGGGCACCTTGTGATGGACAGTTTTACAGGTGGAGGAAGCCAGGTTACCCAGAGAGAACCACCAAGCAATGGCGAGCAACTAGCAGACTCCCCAATGTACAAACTCCACACAAGCAGGGTTATTTATTATTTATTTATTTATTTATTAGGTTTAACAATACTGTTGACAGCCACGATCACCTCATGTCAGACAGTTTTATGGGTGAAGGAAACCGGAGTACCTGGAGAGAACCACCGAGCAATTATGGCGAGCAACTGTCACACTCCCCAACATACTAACTCCACACAAGCAGGGTTAGCATTGGTTGAAGACATGTACACCACTGGCATGCAGTACACCTTAGTACACAGCACCACTGTGCCCCACAGAGGCAATCGGAATGAAGTGCCTTGCCCAAGGACACAATGCTGTTACCCCTGGCGAGGATCGAACCATGAACCTTTTGAAGTCCAATTCTGTAACCACGGAGCCACCATGGTCCCCAGGTGAATTAAATGATAGCATGGCAATCAGTGCAGTGTGTGTGTGTGTGTGTCCATCTGTATGTTTGATGCCAGCATAATGTCTATCTGCACAATGTGATTGTTTGATGCCAGCATAATGTCTATCTGCACAATGTTTCAGCAACCCAAGAAGTGACAGCAGTCACTTGTGGCACCATGGCTTTCTTGAACTGTTGCTGTCAATTTTGCATTTGCACATCAATACGTCAAAAGTGAAGGTCAATAAATAAATCTGTACATTAACAACAGGTTCCTTAAAAGTGACCTTCAGTATTTCAATTGAAGGTGGAAAAAACCTTCAAAAGAAACCAACTAATGTGAACTGACTGACTGTATAGGGATTGGAAATGCCTGTGTGTTGGTTTGTTTATTTATGTTTGTATCATGTATATCTGCCTGACATATAAGAAACTCTTGAAGTTATGGTTGCCACCCAGGGCATACAAGTTAATCCTGGTTATTTCTGATCAATTTTGAATTTATAGGTTAACACAGGCTAAGGGTCAAGGCCATGGCCAAGGTGGACAGTTATGGCAGTTACATGTACAACTGCTTGCTCAAAAATACAATAATAGGCCAAACAGGGCCTAATCATTTGCTGATTGCTGTGAAGCAAGTTTTTTTATGGCAGGCTATCAAAAGCACCTTCCTCTGCCCTCCCAAAGATAAATGATTTTATATATTCTGAGATTGAATTTCCAGGAATTCCTGACACTTCAGACTGCCAGTTCAGCATTTATTTTTTGTATGCAAATCTTCTGAAAACATCAGTAAGATTTAGTTATTGTTTGTGAAGAATTATTTTGTGTTAAGCAAAAGTAAGCTGTGCTGAATAGAATAATCCTTGATTCCCCAAAAATTCTTCTGTTGAGTTCAAATGTTTTATGTAAAAACACATCTGCTATGTGTCATAAAAACTGAAAAGGAAAAGGTTGACTGAAAAAAAATGCAGTCTCATTAGCTCAAGGCAGTTTGTAACATAATAACAGTAAACAGCTTGTACACAGGAGTTTGTGCAAAAAGTCAAAATAAGAAAATTTTAATCAGAAAATTAAATTTTCCACATAATGCACCTAGGAATTTAACAATTCAATCATATTTGACAGATCTCATTAAGCCAATCAAACAAGACTGACTTTGTTGAATTCCTACTTGCTTTATGGGAAAAATTTGATGCTTAAATTTTGGCAATTTGACATCACAGTGTAGAGGGTTAAAAACAAGCTCTCAGGCCACTAGTCAAATTCTGTAAGAAATTTAATGCTGTTGTGATGTGGAACTATTCTAGCCCTTAAATAGTCCATTGCCTACTGTTTAGTTCCACTTGTCTGGAAAAGCAAACCTAAGGTTCACTTTTCTGACCAACTGATATATTCCAGACGATTGAATCTAAAAAAATAACAAAAGAATCATTTTCTTTGAATCAATGCAAGAAATGTTGCTCAATCGAGACTTGATGTGACCAAATTTTTTATGACATTACCATAAGGAGTGAGTACTTACCACAACTATAGAGTTCTACTTATATTTAAATGTCTTCATGCTTTGAAAGTGAATTAAACACTTATTGAATGGAATATCTATAACTGAAGCATGTGTCTTCTTTGAACAAAGTGAGTGTACAGAGGGGTAGTTTGAACAAAGAATTATTAAGACATGTGGTGTAGCAGTTGCTTCCAATAAAGTGTCATTTCCCTGTTCAAGCAGACGACAATTAACTGGAAACTGTGGAGGTCATGGAATTTTTCCTGCTTGGTACTATCCAAACAATCAGCATCTAGAGAACCTACTGCACAACATCCAGGGTACCCACAAGCAAGGATTGATAAAATACAAAGCTATCAAAGGCCATTTCTCAATATCTTTCAACATTTCAAGGACCTACAATAGCCAAATTCAAGGATTTTCAAGACCCTGCCTTCACTAGTCCTAACTGGGACCTCCATTCATTACCCACTCCTGCTACTTCCCAACAAGGGGCTTGGGAGAAGGGGTAATGATTGGAGGGTCCTAGATAAGACAATGCCTTCACCAACTCTGACATACACAACTATACAGTTATTACTACGCGCTTCATGAGCATTTTTATTTTGTTAACCCTTTACCCAACGTAACGGCCAAAACCGGCCAGCGCTATTCTCAAAAATCGTCAATTAATTTTCATTCTCTTTTCATTTTTTGTCTCAAAAACATAGGTTATGAGCCCTCGTTGGAACGAGCTCGTTGAGCTCGTTCCAACGAGGGGTCATAACCTATGTTTTTGAGACAAAAAAATGAAAAATATTAGTTATTAAAGAATTTTTTTCGCAGTGTTGTCTGCTTTTCATGTTAGGTAAAGGGTTAATATTCAAGGCCTCCTGGGACATTTTCTATGATTTCAAGGCCTTGAATGACCCTTAACCAAATTCTGGGCTATTTCTTGCATTCAAGGATTTGCAGGAATCCTGAACATCGAAGGCAAATATTGAATAATTGATGTTTCTGGGTGTTGAAAACCTGAGGAGGTCAAACTTTAGCAAAGTATGCATCAGACAAATCTCAATGTGGATAATATTTCACTTTCCTCAAAATGATGTCAGATAAACGAAGGCAGACAGGGACAATTGTTTTCCTCAGAAAATGAGGCCCGAGTATGTAAGTTTTTTTTTAAAATTCTACCTTTATGGAACAGTACTGTATTCCATTCTTTTTGATTGATAATTTGGTTTGTAAAATAAATTAAACAAGTAAAAAATTTATGAAAAATCAGAGACTGTTTTCAATTGTGAAGATACTGTCAAATGGTACCAAAAAGTGGCTAGATTTGGCCCAGCCATTAGTTGAGTAAACAAGAACTGTTTCCAATTATAAAAAAATTATCAATACATTTATTTATTTATTTATTTGTTTATTTATTGAGGTTTCATGCTACTTTCGACAGCCAGGGTCACCTCTTGTCGGACAGTTTTACAGGTGGAGGAAGCCGGAGTACCCAGAGAGAACCACCAAGCAATGGTGAGCAACTGGCAGACTCCCCAACGTAAAAACTCCACACAAGCAGGGTTATTTATTATTTATTTATTTATTTGGTTTAACAATACTGTCAACAACCACGATCACCTCATGTCGGACAGTTTTACGGGTATAGGAAACCAGAGTACCTGGAGAGAACCACCGAGCAACAAAAGCTGGACTTTCGTCTGGTGCATACCACCACATGGTGTACCGCCTAGTGTGGGCATACCTATGACCAACAAATATTATTTATGAATATTCTCATACAGACTGACGGACGGATGCACAAATGGACGGAAGCAATCCAGTATACCCCCCCCCCCTCCCATTTTCTTCGAAAGTTTTCAACAATTTCTAAGTTAAAAGGTATGGTAAATTGTTTGGTGTTTGGAAGTTTTATGCAATGAGGAAGAAGCCTTTGTCATAGGCAAACTGCATGCCATATCTCACTGAAATCCGATAACCCATACCTGAGATACAGGCTGAACAGACAAATAATGTCTATTTCCTACAATTTCTAAGTCAAAAAAGGGGGATAACTCTAAAAAGAAAAATGTGAGGAATATCGTTGAATCCTTTTTTTAAAGCCTATACAATAAGCACTGTTCATGGCAAATTTCATTGCAATAGGACATTTGATACCCGAGATACAGGCTGAACAAACAAAATTTGGCTCGGACGAACACAATTTCTAGGTGAATGTGATGACTTAAGATTTCAAAGTAAGAAATACTTTTTAAAACCATTTTAAAACAAGAGGCCCCAAGGGGCCTGAGGGTGCTCACCTGACATGGTAGCCTAAATATCAACCCAGAGATTCTGACCAGTGGATCAAAAAAAAAATTTTTTTTAAAGAATATTCCTCATATTGAACTAAGTTATAATTCGGGCTCCCGCAGGAGCCCATATATAAACCCAGGGACCTGGCTTTAACAAACTTGAATTTCACCCCACTAAGGATGCTGCACACCAAATATCAAAACATTCCGACTGCTGGATCTGAAGAAGATTTTTAAAGAAAATTCCTCATTTTGAATTAAGTAATCATTCGGGCTCCCACAGTGAGTCCAAATATGGACCTAGGGACATGGCTTGAACAAACTTGAATCTCCCCCCCCCCCCCCCCCACCCCCCCTAAGGATGCTGCATACCAAATATCAAAACATTCTGACTGCTGGATCTGAAGAAGATTTTTAAAGAAAATTCCTCATTTTGAACTAAGTTATAATTCGGGCTACCACAGTGAGCCCAAATATGAACCCAGGGACTTGGCTTGAACAAAATTGAATCTCCCCCCCCCCCCCCCCCCCTAAGCATGGTGCATACCCAATATCAAAAGTTTCTGCCTGCTGGATCTTGAGAAGAAGATTTTCAAAGAAATTTGCCTGAAATGCACTAAGTTCAAATTTGGGCTCCTATACTGAGCCCAAATATACCCCCCCCCCCCCCCCCCCCCCACAATGTTGCATACCAAATATCAAAAGATTCTGCCTGCTGGATCTGGAGAAGAAGATTTTTTAATCCTTTTCCCATTGCCTACAGTGTTAAAAAGTGCTGACTCAGTTTTAAGGTTTTTCCAATTTTTAACTCCTGAGGTTCCCACGGGGAAATGAGAAATTTTTTTTTTTGCATCAATCAACTACTTATGACCCATTATCATTTCATATCAAATTTGGTTCAAATCGACCTCACGGTTCTGAAAATAGAAATTTTAGGCATGGCCAAAATTTTTACCCCTCCCATAACGAAGACAAATAATGCCCGATAAACTTCTCTTGAACAAACTTGATTCTAAACCTCAAAAGGACTCTGTATACCACACCACATATCAAGTCTCTGCTACTGGTGGTTCATTAGAAGAAGATTTTCAAAAAATTTGGCCATTTTTTCCCCACACCTCTGCTCAATATGAGCCGAAACCTAATTTGGATAAAATTCAAAATGCCCCTATATAACCACTACTTACATAAAATTTAATCAAAATGTGGCCAGTGGTTTAGGAGAAAGAGGCTCAAACACCACCTTCACGCAGGAGAGAGTGATAAGAAAATCTCACCCTGACTTTCAGTCAGGTGAGCTAAAAAAAAAACTAGTGTGGGCATACCTATGACCAACAAATATTATAAAAAATAATAATTTACTTAAGTTATGAATATTCTCGGATGGACTCCCACACGGACGCACAGCAGACGGACGGATGGATGCTCCAACATTTCGGGTTTATGGGCTACCAAAAAAACATTTTGTAAGTCCAAAACCTTATTTTACCCAGAACCCCACCCCCTCCACCCTAGAACTTATATTTAACCCTAACCCCACCCCTCCACCCCAAAACCACATCCTAACCCTAACCCCCACCCCACCCTGACCCTAAACCCTAAAAGCCCACCCCGACCCTAACCCCCACCCACCCCTGGGGCCTAACCCCCCCAACCTTAAGCCCTACTCTGGGGATACCTCTAACCCTAACCCACCCCTGACCCAACCCCACCCTAACCTAGTCAAACCAATAGGATTAGGAGCTATTTTTCGGTTTAGGGGCTACTAAAACTAAAACCCCACCCCTGACCCCAACCCTACCTACCCCCCCCACCCCCCCCCCCCCCCCCCCCCCCGGGACCTAACCCTCCCCCAACCTTAAGCCCGACTCTGGGGTTACCCCTAACCCTAACCCCACTCCTAACCCTAACACTACCTTAATTTGGAGGTAGCCCCCAATAATAATATTCCCTAAACCCCCAATGTTGGCCCGGACAGACGGACGGACAGATGGACACACGGACGCATGTAATCCAGTATACCTCTATTTTCTTCGAAAGTCGGGGAATAATTATGGTGAGCAACTGTCACACTCCCCAACATACTAACTCCACACAAGCAGGGTTAGCACTGGTTTAAGACAAGTGCACCATCAATGTACAGTATGCCTTAGTCCACAATGCCACCACACCCTCATATGGGCAATCAGGATAAAGTGCCTTGCTCAAGGACATAACGTAGTAACCCCTGGCAGGGATTAAACTATGGACCTTTCGGTTTGAAGTTCAAGCCATAACCACTGAGTCTGAGTCACCAAACTCCCAATATATTTATTAATAAAGGCGGAAAGATCTGGCAGAGTCATCAGTATTTTATAACATGCTATTAACTGAAAATCTAAATTTTATAGTAAATTTCCTTTCTTATTATACCTACCACAATTGTTTACTACAGGCTTGCACTACAATGGAAGTCCCTAACTCGGAAAATATACTCTCTATTTTGATCTTTCCCAAGCGATTATGGAAAGAAAAGTGGTGCAAAAGCACCAAGAAAAAATAAGCCAAAACTGGGTCGAGTGCAACCGGCGCACACCCAGTAGGGGATGCTCTCCTCCTAGTACAGATCTACGGCTTCTGGTACCAGTGCACAGTCATGTAACTAATGAATCACTCTTTTGAATCCGCCAATATTGGAGTTATGTGATCAGTGGGGAGGAAGGATTCTTACCCGAATAAGAAGACGGGAGGGCCTCCATGTTAACAATTGTGGGAGGTATAATAAGAAAGGAAATTTACTATAAAATTTAGATTTCTTGTCAACCAACCCTACAATTGCTTACTACAGGCTGAATGGACAATATGAGGTGAGAATCACAGAACCAACCCCCACATAACCCGACTGCACTGGAACCGTGGACAGAAGAAGAGGTCCCAAGGCCTATCAAACCATAGCATCACAAACATTAGTAAAAGACAATGAGAGGTGAGGCGTATGGCACTGCGTGACACACAGACAGAAAGGACAGTAAAACAGCACAGGGATGGAACTGATCTTGAAGCCTAATGGCTAGGGCAGACAACAGCCTGAGCAGAAGAAAAGAGGGTCCAAAGAAAAAATGGCCCTCAGACTGTTCCTGCAACTGACATAGATAGAAGGTGGAGAAAGTAGAAGCATTTCTCCAGTAGCCTGCCTGCAGAACATCCGACAACTTGACAGAGTTAGCATAAGCCCAGGAGGTAGACAAGGCACGCACCTCGTGGGCAGAAATACGATTGGTATTACAATCATCAGTTGCTAGACGAGCATAAGCCACGCGAATAGCAAGACAAATCCATTGAGAAATGGATTGAGGAGAGATCTTCTGTCGACCAGGAGTAAGAGAAAGAAAGAATCATTTCCTACCTTTCCTAATGAACTGTGTCCGGTTGAGATAAATGTGAAGTGCACGAACCAGACAGAGCAAAGGGCAATTACCCTCAGCCGAAGAAAGTGCCCTGATACAGATAGGAGGTGGAGTTGTTTCTGGTATCTGATTCTTGGCCAGAAAGGAGCAATCAGTGGTAAAAGTAACACTGTTGGTGGAGCCCTTGAAAAAAGTCGAATCAACCAAGAGGGCGTGAAGCTCACTAACCCATCTGGCTGAGGCAAAAGCTATCAGAAAACCTGTCTTGTATGTGAGAAAATGCATATCCACCGGAGCCACCCACCCTCCCCCCCCACCCCCAAGCAAAGCAGCACCCAAGAAAGATTCCATCTTGGGGTAAGCTGCAAAATCCTGGGCATTTTCAAAGAAAAGTGCCAAATAAGCTTGGAGAGGTATGGATTAGCACCAATATGACGCTTTCCCATATACGAAAAGGTCTCCGAAAGCACCTGTACCCATTGATGGTAACAGGCTGGAGACCCTGAGAATTAAACAGATATACCAGAAACTCCGCAATCTGTGTTATCGAAGGATTGGCATAATCAACAAAGTGATCAGCACACCATTGACAGAAGACCTTCCACTTAGCTGCATTGGCTAAACCAGTGGAGTGCCACCTTGAAGAAGAAATGCACTCCACTGCTCATCTCGAAAAACCTCTACGGAGGAGACAGGACCTGACAAATGATATGCGTGAGGCACAATGAAGTCGGGTCGACGTGAAACCTCCTCGGGGGACCTTGGCAAAGAATGTTGCAACATAGAGGGAGACGTGCCGGAACCACCGCCAACAGAAAGCGGAGCTGATTGATCCACACCCGTTGAGGCAACAGGTGAGCGATCAGAATGATTCGACAACTGCAGGTTCTTGGCTAGAACTAGAGGCAGAATTGGAACCGGCGGGAAGATGTTGCTGACTAGACCATTCCAATCGAGTGACAGAGCGTCCACGGAGAAAGCCAGATGATCTGGACACAGGTACACGAAAGTGTCCACCTGATTGTTCCAATGGGTCTCAAAAAGATAGATGTGGGGACGACCCCAGAGATCGCAAAGCGACTGGAACGCTGCCCTGTGAAGCATCCACTCGGTGGAAATGACCCTGCCCCATCGGGACAGGGAGTCAGCTAGGACGACTGGGAATGTGATGAACAACCACTCAGGTGTTGACATCCTGAGCTAGCAGTTAAAGATTCCGAGCCAATTCATACATGGGAACCCAGTGCGTGCCGCCCTGATTCCGAATGTAAGCGACCACTGTTGAATTGTCAAACAACAGAACGACCTGACAATTTCGAAAGGTGGGGGATCCACTGCCGAAAACTCAGAAGAAGAGCAAGAAGCTTCTTCTGGTTGATGTGAAGAACTGCTTGATCCTGGTCCCATACACCATGAAGGGAAAGACGTAGAGGATCCAACGTCGCACCCCATCCAAGATCGCTGGCATCTGCCATCAGAACACGATCGGACATGAGCAAGTCCAACGGAACTCCCTGCATAATCCTCTGAACATCCGTCCAGGGAAGAAGGTGAGGATGAAGAGAGTCTGGTAACTGAAGCACCAGATCCAGGGGATCGACATTCGGCCTCCAACGACTTGAGCAGAAAGTATTGGAGAGGTCTGACATGCAGCCGACCGAGAGGAATGAGATCCGTCACTGAACCGCAGAGACCGAGCATACAGAGAATATTCCGAGCTGTCGCAGACGTGGACTGGGACAGAGTCAGGGCGTAAGCTGAGAGAATCACAGCCCTTGCCCAGGGAACCACGACCATATTCAGCTGAGTACGGAAGTCCATCCCCAGATGACAAAACGTCTGAGAAGGGACCAGGTCAGACTTCTCCTCATTGACTTTGAACCCTAGCGACGTGAGCAAGCTCAACAATGTATCGACATCTGACTCCAGAAGAGCAGCATTGCAGTGTGATGGAAGGCTATCACATGCGACATCAGGGTGAAGGACCAAGGATACTCGGATCGATAACCGGTCGGAGTCGGCTGTCCTTCTTCAGCACCAAGAACAGGCGGGAATAAAATCCCACTGAATGAATGTTCTTGATGACCTCGATCACCCCCTTTGACAGGAGATTGTCTATCTCCGTGATCAAAAGCACCCGATGTGAAACATTTGAAGGAACTTGTGTTGGAAGAGGCACTCTCGACAGAGAGGGGTGCCTCCGGAAATATATTTGCAGCCTGGACCGAACAACATCTAACACCCAAGGATGTGATTGTGGCCCAATGGTCTGCGAATCCTGATATCCTTCCTCCAACCTGGGACGAATCGAGGTGAGGATCTTCATCTCGAGCCTCGTCGAGGCCTGCGAGAGGAGAAACCACCTCCTCTATTAGATGAATGATACTGAGCCCTCCCTCTGGTTGGTCAGCCGACGCTTACCCTTAGCACGAAAGTAGAAGTGGTGGCAGGAGGATCAGCCCTTGGCTTCGCAGAGGAAGCAGAAGGGCGATTGTTAGCCTTAGAATGGCCCCTGCCTCCAACAGAAGGCTGATCAAGCTGGCGAAGCAGCAGCTGATCTTTGGAATGATGCAGGACATCATCCTAGATCTTCGCCACGGAACCATGGAAAAGTTGTGGACCCCCCCAAAGAAGCGTATCGAAGAGCAGCGTGCTGCCCCTCAGGAAGGGAACGGCTTGTGTCCAACACAGCGTCCCTGTGAACTAATTCCAAGTTAGCCATGTTACAGGCATGCCTGTGAGTAAGATGCATGAGCGCTTTGGAAATCACATGCAAAGGAGCCTGTGCATCATCAAAACCTATCTGGAGACAGATAAGCAGCCAAAGCAGAGATGACGTGATCTGAGAGAGAAAGCATGTCCAGCATCTCTCTCGATAAGCCCAACAGGGACACCAGAGAGGCGCCATAGGAATAGCAGCCAACTTGGGCTTGGAAAGCCCGAGGGAGGTGGAGTCCTGATCTAAGACTGTCAGACTGGCAGACTGACAGATTGGCGGAAGAACGGTAAGGCACTGGGGGCAAAAAGGTGTCAGCCCTGGTGAAGAACGAAGTCTTCATAGCCTTGGAACTCAGCTTAGAGTCCAAAGCTGCAAACGCTTCAACCACCTGTACCGACTGGCACGGTCGAAGGCGCCCAGAAGCGGGTTGCTCCACAGACTGGAGGTGCGTGACCGATGATCGCGGCCTGGCTGACACCATTGGCTGATCTGATGGTTTGAGATCCGGACGGAACTCAAACACAAAGTCAAGGGCTACCCCCAAGTCAGAAGACTGTTGGCCCTCAACGCCAGGTATGTCTGACCCATCCTCTGAGTCAGAAGACACATAGCCCATCACGGGCAAACCAGCCGATGTCTCCCATGGTGTTGGCACACCAGGGGGATCAGAAAGCGGCCTGCTTCCAATCCCGGGAGGTGGCACCAGGTGGGGGGTGGGGATGGCGGGGGGGGGGGCACCTGAAAACCACTAGTAGCCTCGCTGGAAGCAATGGGAAGGCCCTTGGAAAGAACCTGAGTGAGCAAGAAGAGGGCCTCCCTAAGCTCATGGCCTGTGGCAGCCAGTTCGAAGTGGGAACGAACTGGCAAAGTGGCTTCACTCCTGACCCTCTTAACCAGTGAAGGGTCACAGCCCTCCAGAACACCCGACACGGGGCGACGGGTGGCAGCCGAAACATCTGCAGGCAAATGCTGATAGGGGTATACCAGACCCTGAGCATCAACAGTGCGGGAACTCAGGAGAGTCGCTGCAGACCTCTGAGGGGGCAGAAGCTTCAGGCTGCACAAAAAGCGTTGGTCCCGCAAAACTGGCTGTCGGACCAGAGTGTGTGGACGGAAAAGCAACAGAGTACATGGTGGCCCCACCAGAAACATCCGAATCCAAAGATAAGGCTGCTGGGATCGATGGCTGAGAGACCACAGTAGAGGGTTCGGCTGGTAGCCCCTTCCAACTTCGCCGAGTTGAAGTCAGGGAAGGCTGAGGCCGATATCCCACAGCTACTCTTCCAGACATATCAGCAGACCCCTGCAGGGAGAAGCTGAGGCCAGCTGAAACGGCCAACTTCGCCGAGTTGAAGTCAGGGAAGGCTGAGGCCGATATCCCACAGCTACTCTTCCAGACATATCAGCAGACCCCTGCAGGGAGAAGCTGAGGCCAGCTGAAACGGTGACTGATGACGTTGCAGACGGAACAGCAGTAGCAGCAGATATGCCAGGAGCTGTTGAAACTGGTGGAAAAGTGGAGAAATCAACCGAGCGTGGCTCCAAAGGAGGAGTCACAACCCTAGCAACAGCCTCAGATGTCGACTGGAGAGGGACCACAGTCCCGGAAACAGGCATCTCTTCACCAGACAACCCAACAGCTCCCGCAGTATCCACCACAGGAAAAGACTGCACATCCCCCACGGAGGGGGTATAACTCTCACCAGACGTGGTCGTGTCGGGAGGCCCCGAACAAGTGTTCCCCTTTCCCGTGGGTGCGGGAGGAACGGCCATGAGAATGCACCACACGGTTCACAGAAGCCCAAAAAGAGGATGACCAAGACCCACAGAGCCCATAGGGTCGATCTGAAGAACACTCATTACAAGTGGCACAAGAAGCATGGGAATCGTCCACATGCTTGGGCAACAGGCACTGCCCTTAAGGAACAGTCCTGGGCATAACAGAGGTGACAGCAGTAGAAGAAAAGGTGAACTCAATGGATGTAGAAAGTAGAAGTACACCCCCAACTACGAGAGAAAGGTGGCAGAAAATAAAGGACTGGCGGGAACACAACCCCAAAAAAGAAATTCTGCCCACAACAGAGGAGAAATCCTGTCCATACAGCACCCCACTGACACCTAACTACAATAATAATAATAATATCCAAAAGGATAACATAAATTTATCAACCGAAAAAAATTATATGTCCGAACTGCACGGTACACAAAAGTCGTCCGCGAACATGGAGAATATACAAAATACAATGAAAATGTGGTTGAAATTAATAACGAGAATGTATAAAACACAGTCCTGTTATTATACGATACTCCATAATTCTAGTCACAAGTAAACATTATCAACGAGCTGAATTATCACTGTTTCGTAATGCAAATTGCCGCACGTCTTTCCAGGATGGCAGAACAAAAAAGAATGATTCATTAGTTACATGTGCACTGGTACCAGAAGCCGTGGATCTGTACTAGGAGAAGAGCGTCCCCTACTGGGTGTGCGCCGGTAGCACTCGACCTAGTTTTGGCCTATTTTTCCTTGGTGCTTTTTCACCAATTTTCTTTCCACAATCGCTTGGGAAAGATCAAAATAGAGAGTATATTTTCCGAGTTCTGTAGTAAACAATTGTAGGATAGGTCGATAAGAAGTATAAATTTTATAGTAAATTTCCTTTCTTATTATACCTACCGAAATTGTTTACAACAGGCTTGCACTACAGTGGAAGAACCTAACTCGGATAAAATACTCTCTATTTTAATCTTTCCCAAGATTTGGGAAAGAAAAGTGGTGTAAAAGCACCACGAAAAAATAAGCCAAAACTGGGCCGAGCGCCATCGGCGCACACCCAGTATGGGACGCTCTTCCATAGTACAAATCCACGACTTCCGTAATAGTGCGCAATGCATCAATTTGTCATTCTTTTGATTCCGAACAACACAGGAGTTATGTGATTAGCGGGGAGGAAGGATTCTTACCCGAATAAGAAGACGGGAGGGCCTCCATGTAAACAATTTCGGTAGGTATAATAAGAAAGGAAATTTACTATAAAATTTTTACTTCTTATCAACCTACCTCAATTGTTTACAACAGGCTGAATAGACAAAAGGCTGGAGGGAATCACATAACCAACCCACACATAACTCAAGAGCACTGGGACCGTGGACAGAGGAAGAGATCCCTAGGCCTATCAAACCATAGCATCACAAACATTAGAAAAGCCAATGAAAGATGAGGCGTATGGTGAAGTGCGACACACAGACAGAAAAGGGCAGTAACAGCACAAAGCTGGAACCGACCCTGAAAAAAAGCTGAAAAGCTTGGATAGACAACATCCTGAGCCGAAGAAAGAGGGCCCAACGGGTCTCTGTCGGCTCCTGCAACTGTCGCAGAGAAAAGGAGAAAGTAGCATTTCTCCAGAAGGCTGCCAGTATAACATCAGTCATCCGACAACATGACAGAGTTATTAAAAGAGGAAGACAATGCACGCACCTCGTGGCAGAAAAACAATTGGTAATACAATCACCAGTAGCTAGACGGGCGGAAGCTGCACGAATAGCAAGACAAGTCCATCAAGAAATGGATGCAGGAGAGATCTGGCATGTGGGAAAACGCATATCCATCCAGGATAAAGGCGTGAACGCCCCCCACCCCCAAGCAGACAGCGCCCAAGAAAGTGACCACCTTGGAGTAAACTGCAAAGTCCTAGGCCTTTTCAAGGAAAAGAGCTGAACAAGCTCGGAGAGGCAAGGACGAATGTCGAAACAATGCGGTATCACATAGGAAAAAAATGTCTCCGAAGCATGGACAAGTACCCATTGCTGGAGACCCCCAGAAACAAACATATACCAGAAAACTCCGCAAGCAGTGTGATCGAAGGAGTGACAGAAGCAACAGAGTGATCGCACACCATTGACAGAAGAACCTTCCACTTAGCCACAGAGGCTAAACCAGTGGAGTGAGTGCCTCCTTGAAGAAAAGCAACTCCACTGCGTGTCTCGAAAAACCACTATGGAGGAGACAGGACCCGATAAAAGACATGTGCGAAGGCACAATGAAGTCGGGTCAACTTGAAAACCTCCCGGGCGACTTTGGCAAAG
Organism: Pictodentalium vernedei; assembly: GCA_031216915.1. Taxonomy (NCBI): domain Eukaryota; kingdom Metazoa; phylum Mollusca; class Scaphopoda; order Dentaliida; family Dentaliidae; genus Pictodentalium; species Pictodentalium vernedei. The sequence continues at coordinate 668,872,002 of CM062296.1, forward strand.
AAAGTCGCGAGGTAGAGGGAGACATGCCGGAACCGCCGCTAACAGAGAGCGGAGCAGATTGATCCACACCCACCGAAGCGTCGGGTGTGATCGAAAGGATGCGACGACTGCAGGTTCATATCTGGGTGAGAACCTGAGGTGGAATCGGAACCGGTAGGAAGGCGTAGCCGACAAGACCATCCCAAAGGTGGGCCAGAGCATACACGGCGAAAGCCAGAGCATCTGGACACGGGGCACGAAAGTGTCCACCGGATGGTTCCAACTAGTCACAAGAGATCGATGGAACCCGCCATGTGGAGCATCCACCTGGTGGAAATGACCCTGCCCCGACGGGACAGGGAATCGGCTAGGACGTTCAGGTGACCGGGAATGTGACGAACAGCCACCCCGGCGTGGACATCCTGAGAGAGAAGTATAAGATCCCAAGCCAATTCGTACATTGGAACTGAGTGCGTGCCGCTCAGGTTCCGAATGTAAGCAACCACTGTCGAATTGTCGGACAACAGAAGGACCTGGTGATTCGACAGGTGAGGGATCCACTGCCTGAAACGCAGAAGAAGAGCAAGAAGCTCCTTCTGGTTGATGTGTAGAGCTGCATGATCCTGGTCCACCATCCCGTGAATGGAAAGACCTAGAGGATCCAACGTCGCACCCCATCCGAGATCGCTGGCATCTGCCGTCAGAACGCGATCGGACGTGGGTAAGTCCAAGGGAACACCCTGCGAAAGCCACTGGACATCCGCCCAGAGGAGAAGGTGAGGATAAAGATAGTCTGGAAACTGAAGCACCAGATCCAGAAAATCTACATTCGGCCTCCAACAACTGAGCAGAAAGTGTTGGAGAGGTCTGACACGCAGCCGACCTAGAGGAATGAGATCCGTCACCGAACAGCAGAGACCGATTAGCTGGAGAAAACTCCGAGCCGTCGCGGAAGTGGACTGGGTCAGAGTCGGAGCAAAAGCTGAGAGAATCACAGCCTTGGCCTGGGGAACCGCCACCAAATTGAATTGTGTGCGGAAAGCCATCCCCAGATGATAAAACGACCGAGAAGGGACCAGGTCCGACTTCTCCTCGTTGACTCTGAAACGTAGCGACGTGAGCAAGCTCAACAGAGTGGCGACATCCGACTCCAGGAAGGCAGCATTGGAATGCCCCTGGAGGATATCGTCCAGATATGCTGAAGTAGTCACCCTGGACTGTGTGCGATGGAAAGCTATCACATGCGACATCAGTCTGGTGAAGGACCAAGGAACCAGGTTGAGGCCGAAAGGCATGGCCTTGAACTGGTAAACTTGCCCCAGAAAAAAGAACCTGAGATACTTCCGTAACGCCCAATGAATCGGAACGTGAAAGTAAGCGTCTCGCAGGTCAAAGCTGGAAGCGAAATCTCCCTGGTGAATGGAACGGAGGACCGACATTAAAGTCTCCATGCTGAACTTGGGAGCAATGACAGACTGGTTCAGGAAACTCAGATCGAGAACCGGTCGGAGTCGGCCGTCCTTCTTCGGCACCAAGAACAGGCGGGAATAGAAACCCACTGACCTAATGTTCTTGATGACCTCAATCGCCCCCTTTGTCAGGAGATTTGTCTATCTCCGTGGACAAAAGTTCCCGACGTAAAATGTCTGAAGGAACTGTGGTTGGAAAAAGGCACCCCGGACAGAGTGGAGTGCCGTCGAAAAGATATTCGCAGCCCGGACCAAACAACATCTAACATCCAAGGATCGGATGTGATGGTGGCCCACAGTCTGCGAACTCTGCTATCCTTCTTCCAACCTGGGTCGAGACGAGGTGAGGACATTCATTGCGAACCCTGACGAGGCTCGCTAGAGGAGAAAACACCTCTACTGAATGAAGAATCCTGGGAGTTCCCTCAAGACTGCCGACGCTTACCCTTACCCCTTGAGTAAGAAGTAGAAGCGGTGGCAGAAGGATCAGCCCCTCTTGCTTCGCAGAGGAAGCAGAGGGTACTTGTTAGGCTTGGAACGGCCCGTGCCTACCCTAGAAGGCTGATCAAGCTGAAGAAAACAGCAGCTGATCGTTGGAATGACGTAGGACGTCATCCCGGACCGTCAACACAGAATCATGGAAAAGTTGCGGACCTGCCAAAAAAGCAGATCGAAGAGTAGCGTACTGCTCCTCAGGAAGGGATCGGCCTGTGTCCCGCACAGAGTCCCTTCGAACTAATTCCAGATTAGCCCTGTTACAGGCATGCGTGTGAGTAAGATGCATGAGCGCCTTGGACAGCACACGCAAAGGAGCCTGTACCTCATCAAACTTATCTGAAGGCAGATAAGCAGCAAAAGCTGAGATGACGTGATCGGAGAGAGAAAGCATACCAAGCATCTCTCTCAATAAGCCCAATGTGGACTCCAGAGTTGTCATCGGAATGACGGCAGACTTGGACTTGGAAAGCCCGAGGGAATTGGAGTCCTGATCCAAAACCGTCAAAGTCTGGTAGACCGACGGATTGGCAGAATCGTAGGAATGATAATGCGCCGGAGGCAAAAAGGTGTCAACCCTGGTGAAGAACGGAGCCTTCATAGCCTTGGAACTTAGCTTGGAGTCCAAGGCTGAAAATGCTTCAACCAACTGTACCAAAGGGCACGGTCGAAGACGCCCAGAAGCAGGTTGCTCCATAGACTGTTGGCCCGCGACCGACGATCGCGGCCTGGCTGACACTGTCGACTGGTTAGATGGTTTGAGATCCGGAAGGAACCCAAACACGAAATCAAGAGCTGCCCCCAAGTCCGAAGACTGCTGGCTCTCGACATCAAGCATGTCTGACTCTTCCCCCGAGTCGGAAGACACATAGCCCATCGTGGGCAAACCAGCCGACGCCTCCCATGGTGTCGGAACACCAGGGGATCAGAAAGCGGCCTGTTTCCAATCCCGGGAGGCGGCGCCATAGGCGGCGCCTGGAAACCACTCGCTGCCTCGCTGGAAGCAACAGGAAGGCTCGTTGACAGAACGTGAGTGAGTAAGGAGAGGGCCTCCCTAAGCTCACTGCCCGTACTGGCCGGTTCGACAGGGGAACGAACCGGCAAAGTGGCTTCACCTCTGACCCTCTGAACCAGCGAAGGGTCACGATCCTCCAAAAGACCCGACGTGGGACGACGGCGGCAGCCGTGTATAGGGGTATGACACACCCCGAGGATCAACATAGCAGGAACTCATGAGAGTCACCGCTGACCTCTGCAGGGCAGAAGGTCCAGGCTGCACAAAAGACGTTGGACCCCCAAAACTGGTCGTGTGGCCAGAATGAGTGGACGGAAACGCCACAGAGTTCATAGTGTCCCACTAAGAACAACCGAATCCAATGACAACTGTGGTGCTCGACGGCGCAGAGACCACAGGAGAGGGTCCGGCCGGCAGCCACTTCCAACTTCGCCGAGTTGAAGTCAGGGAAGGCTGAGGCCGATACCCCACGTCCACACAACCAGACACCGCAGCAGACCACTGCAGGTATAAAACTACTGTGCTCAATGGCTGAGAGGACACAGTATGGGGTTCAGTTGGCAGCCCCATTTGACTTTGCCGAGTGGAAGTCTGGGAAGGCTGAGGCCGAAACCCCACAACCACACTACAGACCCTGGCAGGGAGAAGCCGAGGCCGGCTAAAAACGGTGCCCAATGACGTTGTAGACGGAACAGCAGTAGCAGCAGATACGACGGGAGCTGTTGGAACTGGCGGAAAAGCGGAGAGAGCCACCAAGCTCGGCCTCCAAAGGAGGAGTCACAACCCAAGTGACAGCCTCAGATGTCGACTGGAGAGGGCGCATAGTCCCGGAACCAGGCATCTCTACACCAGAAAACCAACAGCTCCCGCAGTATCCACCACGGTAAAAACACTGCACATTCCCCATGGAAGGGGAATAACTCTCACCAGACATGGTCGAATCGGGAAGCCCCGAAACGACAGCGGTCTCCACCCCCCGCTGGTGTGGGAGGAGCTGCACATCCCCCACGGAGGAGGAGCAATTCTCATCAGACGTGGTCGAATCGGGCGACCCGAAACGAAAGCGTTCACCACCCCCCCGCGGGAGCAGGAGCTGCACATCCCCCACGGAGGGGGTCAAACTCACACCAGACGTGGTCGAGTCGGGCGGCCCCGAAACGACAGTGTCCCTGTTGAGAGTGGCTGTGTTCCGCTCACCATCAAGTATCGGATCAAATCCACCTCTGGGAATGGTAGCACCATTTGCAGGCCCACCCGCACTGGTCCACACCAGAGGAAGGGAAAGAAACCACCACCATCACTGAAACCATAAGAGCCAGCGGAACAGAAACAGGGTAAGAAGAAGAAATCTCTGTCGACCAAACGCCGGGATGCTGACATCCTCAAGAAAACTCACCGCCCACATGAAGGCCCTGGGTATGACGACAAAGTGAAACACGCTATATATAGCTTCATCAATAAACACCCCGAGGTCTACCGAGACCCTAAATTCAACTTTTGAAATTATGTTATGGACATTTCATAACCATTATAGACTCTGATAATCATTCACTCCATTCCCAGAGATGGTCATCGACCCCTAAGAGGTGAGCATTGGCCCCGAGTCCCTCGTCTTACCCTTTTTGTAAACATCCTCCGCTTTCACGATACAGCTCCCTTCTTTACTGTTGGCGCAGATATTCAAAACATTGGGGCGGGTGTAGTCCAGACATTGCTTAGAAGACCGTGTTTTAATTTGATGGTTTGGTACATCCTTTCAAAGGACACACCAAAGCAAAAATTAAAACACGGTCTTTTACTTTTCGGCCATGTTTGGACTTGGGATAGCCCTAACCTAAGAATCCTGGGCCAAACCCAGGCCCCACAAAGTTCCGGGCTAACGGGTTACTACTATCCAACCCGATTCATGATACAACCCCTTTGTTTACTATTGGCGCAGAAGTAAGAACCTTGGGGGTTAGTCCAAACATGGCCTGAAATCCTGTATTTTAATTTTATGGTTTGGTACGTACGTACTTTCAAAGGAGCACCAAAGCAAAAAATTAAAACACGATCTTTTAGGCCATGTTTGGACTGGGGCCAGTCCTAACCCCAAAATCTCGAGACCTGGGGTTACTCTTACTCAACAGCAAAAATTTAAATTTATTAAAAAATTTTTTGTAGATTTTAGAGTTTGGGTGTTCCGTATTAAGTTAATTATTATCCGTCGAGTTTATTATGTTATTACAGTCAACTAATTTCATTGATAATGCTACTTAATCCAGCTGCCCCAGAGGGATAAAGTTACACTTCCACTTGTGTAGACTTGTTGTCAATAGAGCATATTCTGTTACTGCAGTCAATTAAGGTCATTGATAGCGAATTTAATCCAGTTGGCTTAGGGATAAGTTACAAGACAAAGACAGCCACTTAACACAAACACACTTCTTTTCCATTTTTTTTTCTTCTCTTTTCCACAATTACCGTTACGGAATTATAACTGCTATGAATACTTGCACGAAAAAGACACCAACTCACCCTCGGGGAGAGGTAGCACCTTTGTCGAGAGGGCCCCCTCTCACACTGGTCCTCACCTGAGGGAGGTTTAGCACCTCGACGAGATCACCAATAAGAGCACCAAAGCCTCCTCCCTTGACCTTTCCTCCTCTGCTGCTTCCTGTCGTGGTCGGCATCTGTGAAAAAGCTTCAACTAATTACTTCAATGATTCCGGAGCGCGAAACCATTTGATCTCACATTATGTTCATGTCGTAAAAGAGGAATTTCTCCAGTTTCATAGGACAGACAAACTAAGCGCTGAAGCTCTTACCCAACAAATTGTGAGAGAAATAAAATCACTTGGATTAGGTAGCGTTGTGTTGCCCAGTGTTATGACGATGCAAGTGTTATGTCAGAACACCTATCTGGTGTTCAAACCCGTTTGAGGGAGCAGTTTCCCAATGCTTTCTATGTTCATTGTTATGCACATCGATTAAACCTGGTTCTCGTTGATGTGTGTAGAAGTGTTAAATCAGCAGGTGAATTTTTCGCCCTAGTGGAAAGTTTGTACGTGTTTATGTCCCGTTCACGTGTGCATAGATGGTTTATGGAAATTCAGGAGAGGGATAACGTGCATGCTAAAGAACTTGTTCGTATTAGTGACATGGCCATATACAAAAAATATATATTAAAATGTGAAGGATTATTTATGTGTTTGAGGCCCCCCAAAAGCAAACCCTGGTTATGTGCCTGCTCAATTGCTCCAGCCACACTTATTTTCATCAGGCCTGCGCTGTCTCTGTATAAATGAGTAAATGTTCTAGTTGTATATTGTACTGACGAGAATAACTCGTGGCCAAATGTGTAATATACTGTGTTCAAATTCGATACTATTGTATATATGTGAGAAAAGCTAAAAAAAAAAATCAAAACGACGATCTGAGGAAAATTAAATATTTGATCGTGTATCATTGTGTTGTTCTTCTTTTGGTTTGGTTCCCTTTTTGCCAGCCGCATTTGCTGGCATTTTTGCCACTTGGTGCCTTTTTTGCCAACAAGAGTTTGCCGTTTTTACATGGTGCCATTTTTGCCTGCACCCCTGAAATCCTGCACCCTTTGTAACAAAATGTAACCATCTTACCCTCTGTATTTTTACAGCCTTTGTCAGTGTATAATTTCATGTAGTGTGTGATATGACAGTTACCAATTTTTTATAACCAGAAAATGTGACTAACCCTGTGCAATGCATAGGGTTAGTCACACTTTCTGGTTATAAAAAAATTTCATTTTTAACTGAGTAACTAATCCTGTGCACTGTACAGCCTTAGTCTAAATCTCATCTAAATCAACACATTACCAAACCTAATGGACAAAACCAGAAGTACTGTACAAACTCAGCTTTAGACATCTCATTTGATTTTTTTAGTGAATTCCAACAATGAAAACATATTCCATTTTCAATTAATAGCTTGTTTTTATGTGAAAGTGAAAAAACAAGAAATACACCCACAAATTTGAATAGCATGGAGGTGTAACAATCCGTGTTGGCTAACATATGTTCATAAAGTACTGTCAATACAAAGGTGTCTAGACTGAGAATTTCAAACTGATCATGACTAGATCACGATCTGGTTTAAATTCTCTGTTTGCTTTTCTGCCCACAACACGGTAGAATCCTGCATGCCAAAAAAGAAATGCAAATATTCAAGACTTGTTTGGGTGTAAACTGCACACTTTTCCAGTAGTTATCCACTCTCCATGGACAATATAAAAACAGCATTTTGAATCAAACATAACAGGTTCAACTCCCTTACCTGTTGCGTCAGTGATTTTCCTGCCCATGCAGAACAAAAATATTCTGTTGCCTCATAGAGGCATGATACTTGCTGCTTATCAAATTTACAACAGCCTGGACTTGATTTTATAAGGAATACAAGAAAATATACACAGCGGGTTAAGAGAAAATATGTGACATTATACCAATTCCTCCTGTACAAAAACCATAGTCTTTACAGGGCTCCCGCTGTCAAGGACTGAGGGAGCGCGGTGGCTCAGTGGTAGACTATTGGACTTCTATGCAAGAGGTCCAGAGTTCGATCCCTGTCCAGTACGACCTGCGCTGTGTCCTTGGGCAGGGCGCTTTATCCCGGTTGCCTACATGGGGGCATGATGACACCGTGTACTAAGGTGTACTGCACATCGATGGTGCACATATCTTCAGCCGATGTAACCCTGCTTGAGCGGAGCCTGAACAGAGTTAAAATGTTGAGGAGCTGACAGTTGCTCGTTGCTGCTTCTTTCCGGGTACTCTGGCTTCCTCCACCCGTAAAACTGTCATGGTCACGATTAGTCATTGTGAATAAGTATGTGACCTTAAGCCCCAATAAATAAATAGTCAAGGACTGATAAAAGTCAATGCTATTAAAATCTGTTTCTTAACATTTTGCAGCATTTTTCAAGGCCCTATAATAGCTAAATTGAGGCTTTTCAAGGCCCTGTATTCAATAAATCTAACTAGTCCCCTCCAGTCATTACCCCCACCTCCCACTTATTACCCCCTTCTTCCACTTCCCAGAAGGGAAGTGCGAGCAGGGGGTTAATGACCCAAGGCTCCTAGTTAGTATGACACCTTCACAAATTCTGGCATATAAAACTATGTACAGTAGAACATGTCTTGAGAGACCGCCCTTTGGGCCACACAAAAGTGGTCTCACAAGAAAGGTGGTCTCTCATAACAGGTTTCAGGTTTTCTCAAGTCAGTGAATATCCAACCACAAAATTCAGAAATGGAGAAGAATGGATTTTTGTAATTACTTTGTAGTTGTTCTTTTTTATGAAGTTTTTGTAACAAATTGAAATGGACTGTTATAAAAATAAATTAGTGTTCAAAATCTTCATTGAAGATTTTCAACACTAATTTATTTTTATAACAGTCCATTTCAATTTGTTACAAAAAGATTTTCAACACAAATTTATTTTTATTCCTATCTGTCACATTTCAGGTATGTATGAAATTGTTTATTCAGCAATAATCCTAATCTTTTCACAGGGGTCTTATAAAAACATCTCAATCTGTAATGAGTTAGCCATTGAAACCCAATTAAGAGCTTTTAATACTTTTAATTATGTTAGTATAACCACAATGGATTTTCCAATTCCAGAACAAGTAAAAAGTTTTTGTCATGGTTTCAGTCTTCAAAGGGGTGGTCTCTCAAGACAGGTCAATTATGCCATAAAAATACAAGTTGGTACCAGGTCACAGTGGTCTCTCAAGACAAGAGGTCTCTCAAGACAGGTGGTCTCCCATAGCAGGTCCATTATAGAGTAAAACCAATTGGTGCCTGGCAGATGTGGTCTCTCAAGACAAGTGGTCTCTCAAGACAGTGGTCTCTCAAGACAGGTTTTACTGTAGTTATGATTATTTGCTTCATCAGCATTTTTATATCATGAATATTCAAGGTTTTCAAGGCCTCCTGGTCCATTTCCCAAGTTTTCAAGGCCATAAATGGCCCTCAGTCAAATTCAAAGCTGTACCTAGAATCCAAGTCCCAGTGAGAACCCTGATTTACCTAACAAATCGGCCGGATCTGCCTGCGTAATTTACAAATTGAATAGATGAAAAAAGATTATTTTAAACAAAATTTCAATAAAACCATATCATGTGATCCCCTCATTGGACAAGCATGTTCCAATGAGGAGTCACAGGATATGATTTTGTTGATTTTTTTTTTAAAATTTGAAAAATAATAATGAGCATAATAAATTTTAATATTGTGTGCATTGGGTAAAGGGTTAAAATATTTTTCAATCCTAAAGAAAAGCAACACCATACCCCACTCCGGAAGTAATTTAAGTAGAATCACATCTCATTTTGCAATGTATATTTCGTGTTTAGTGATACCTGATACCAGGAACACTAGCAAAAAGTGATACATACTATACAGAAATGAAAATTCTCTGTAAAGTGCTTGAAATGTTTCTTTCTGAAAGGTACTTGATTTTCCACCAACTCCCAAGAAACTTCTTGAATTCAGTTTAAACTATACATCTGAGACATGTCATTTTCTGATAAACCGCCCTGCGAACATGCAATTACACAAAACACAGTTGGAATTTAGGGAGCTGCATCTCACTTATCTTTATTTATAATTCATGAGTTGGAATTTCCAGCAACTCTGTGGACATCGCAACTTCACAATCAAAAATTTTGTAAGGATCATTATCAGTACACATCAACAGCTGCACTACTTTTGAAAACAGTAATGGCCGAATCGAAGCAATAAATGTTAAAATGTATTACCGAGATAAGTATTTGAATTCGGATGCAGGATACATGTACTAATTGTAAGTGATACCATATCAAAGATTCACCCTTACTTTCTATATATAAAAGTAATACAGTGGAGGCCACTTAATTGGATATCTCTTAACTGAATAACCCTGTTAATTGAATATAATTGCCTAACACAAAAACATTTACCATACCTCCAGTACAAATTTGACCTGTTAATTGAATATAGGTTATAGAGTAAACTCCTGTTCATTGAATAAAAAATGCCGATAGGATCACTGATCCAATGTCGAGTTGTGACAGCACAAAAGTGGGTTTAATCATTATCAACTTATCATCCAGAAACCAGTTGTTTACAATTTACTATGTGAAGGGTCACTGTGACCTTGACCTTTGACCTAGTGATTCCAAAATAAATAGGGCTCTTTCTTGCACCAATGCCAACCTACCTATGAAGTTTCATGAACGTGGGTGGAACCATTATCAAGTTATCTGAAAACCAATTGTTTACGATTTATTATGTTCAAGGTCACTGTGACCTTAACCTTTGATCTAGCGAGTCCAAAATAGATAAGGGTCTTCCACTCGCCTAGGCCAACCTACCTATGAAGTTTCATGAATATGGGTCAAACCATTAACTAGTTATCATCCAGAAACCAATTGTTTATGATTTACTATGTTGAAGGTCACTGTGACCTTGACCTTTCACCTAGCGAGTCCAAAATAAATAGGGTTCTTCCCCTCAAGAAGGCCACCCTACATATGAAGTTTCATAAATGTGGGTTGAACCATAGTCAAGTTATCAACCGGAAACAATTGTTTATGATTTACTATGTTCAAGGTTACTGTGACCTTGACCTTTGACCTAGCGAGTCCAAAATATATAGGGTTATTCCTCTCGCTCACTGATGCCAACCTACATATGAAGTTTCATGAACATGGGTCAAACCATTATCAAGTTATCGTCCGGAAACCAATTGTTTACAGATTTACTATGTCGAAGGCCACTGTGACCTTGACCTTTCACCTAGCAAGTCCAAAATAAATAGGATTCTTCCGCTCACTGATGCCAACCTACCTATGAAGTTTCATGAACATGGGTCAAACCATTATCAAGTTATCATCCGGAAACCAAGTGTTTTAATTTACTATGTTCAGAGTCACTGTGACCTTGACTTTTTACCTAGCGAGTCCAAAATAAATAGGCTTCTTCCTCTCACGAAGACCAACCTACATATGAAGTTTCATGTATGTGGGTTCAACCATAGTCAAGTTATCATCCAGAAACCAATTGTTTATGATTTAGTATGTTCAAGGTCAATGTGACCTTCACCATTGACTTAGTGAGTCCAAAATACATAGGGCTCTTCCTCTCAGCGAGGCCAACCTACCTTTGAAGTTTTATGAACGTGGGTCAAACCATTATAAAGTTATCATCCGGAAACCAATTGTTTACAAAAAACCACCCACCCGCCCACCATTCATCAAACTATAAGTCGAGTTTGACTTCGTCACAACTCGACTAAAAATCTTGTAACCTGTTGCGAAATTACCCTGCCTCTCCCCAGTTTTCCCTTGTTTATAGACCTATTTGGCCTCAGAACATCCAATACAGGCATTTAATCTATTATATCTTATTTGACAGAGGTCATGGAGCTCTCTGTCAAACAAGATTTAATAGAATAAGTCCAAGTTTATCTCTAGAATACAGGAAAGTGACACAATCCCTGTTAATTGAATACTCCTGTTAATTGAATAATTTTTATTGGCAAAGTGGCTTTTCAATTATTAACAGGGTTCCAGTGTAGCACAATTTGATGATAAATCAAATATTAATAATTATGTGCATTCAAAGTGAGCAGAAAGAAACCACATTTATTTCAGTAAGGAGTAGGCCCCTGCGAATATGGATTTTTTTTCAATTCGACTTTCGACTCAAAATTATCAAAAAAATGTTTGAGTCAACCGAACATCAAATTTGAACCAAGTTAGCTGAAACAAGGTGTCCAAGTGCGGTTTCGTATGCAATATTTCCAGTTTAATATAGCCATATTATGATTGTTTTGGCACTGTACTGGTGATTTATCCACATATTCATGCTAACATTCAACAGTTTGGACGTTAACAAAGCAGCACACTTGAATGCATGGTTGAAAAGGAGACAAAGGGTCTGTATGTACCTGTGATTGCTTCGCTCCCTTCTTGACTTTAAGCTTGGCATCGTCCGATCTTGCTTTATCATGAAGCGATGGATGCTTCTTACTGAAGTGTACCAGAGGTGAGATGTTGTCCCTCTCGCTTTGGTTTTGTATGAAGTCTTACATGTATTACATTTGTATGTAGCCCTGGCTTTATCCACTGTAAAGTATAAGTGTATTAACGATGTCATTTGCAACACGCGTGATTCTAAATGAAATTGGTAATACACTGTATGTTACACGTTGACAATGTGTGCTTGCGGTTCGTGCTCAATTTCTTGCATTGTTTTGACAATTTAACCAGTATTAAATGTACGAATGTACGTAGACCAAGATATTTATTAATATTTTTTTTTTATATATTTGATTTTCCTATTCGTGATTTAATTTACGACTCGAATTCGACTCGAACAATCAAATATTTACAGGGGCCTAGTAAGGAGTCTTTTAAAATGAGTGTATTTTTTAAATGTTGCAAAAAAGACTATTTGCAGATGATATACTGATTGAAATGAGCTGTAGTGATTGGTACAAAATTTTGAAAAATGTCTGATTAATGATCTCAATAGACAGGTTGTAAAAGGAATTGTATTTTGGTGAAATAAATTTCTGAAACTTGTTATTTCCTAATTCTAATTTCATGTAATAATATGGTTTAAAAATGACTGGTGTGAAGGGGAACGTGACAATATGAGCATTATAAAATCGCGGTCAAAAGTGCTTGAACCCGAGAGGATGCTATTCTGGTCCAGAAACATGATACATCATAATTTCATTATGTAGGATGGGTGCTAAATATATATGTGGGATAGACCATTCAATATTTTTAAAGTGCAGCCACAAGGCGGCACGTTGGAATTATTAACTGGGCCACCTCCAAATAATGAATATGGACTCTTCCAAATGCTGGCATTAAACTGGAATGGAAGATTCCACCATTGTTCAAAGGTTATATAATTAGTAGTGGATGAATATAAACTTCATATATCAGTAAGAACCCGTTAAAAAAAATTGTGATTGCAAATCATGTTGAGTCATTTCGGCCATACTATTCAGTAACTATTGTGCTGTATTATGTCTGAGGGTCAATACATCCAATGAAGATTTTTCTGACTACTTGCTTGGGACTGAAAACTGCTGGGCAGTCATTTCAAGATGCTATTCATTTCTACGTCAAGCAGAGCAATTTGCTACATACAATTTGACAAGTAAATTATTCCTGAGCAACCCTCCTCCCCCACCACCCACCCCACTTCCCCTAACAAAATCAATCTATGCAGAGGAGAGATTTTCTATCCAGCATGACCAATCATGGGAGGATTAAGTTTGTCCTCCTACCACACTTCAAATTTATTTATTTATCTGGTATTTAAAAGGCACTTTTAGTATCTATGGCTATATCATGACCTAAACACAAGTATCATGAATCATTTATACCTTTGCTACCCACTTTAGAGGACTTCCACCCTAGGCATTAGCTACCAGGTCCTATTTTAATGGTAAAACAGAATTTATTTACCACAGTAAAGTACTGTATCACTTCCCAGGTTGTGGCCTCTCTCAGCAAAATTTTATCTTCCACTTAACCCTTTAACTAACCTGAAAAGCAGACAACATTTGCAAACAAAATTCATGAATAACTAATTTTTTTAATTTTTTGTCTCAAAAACATAGGTTCTGACCCCTCATTGGAATGAGCTCGTCGAGCTCATTCCAATGAGGGCTCATAACCTATGTTTTTGAGACAAAAAATGAAAAAAAATAATGAAAATTAATTGGCGATTTTTGTGAATAGCGCTCGCAAGTTTTGACCATTACGTTGGGTAAAGGGTTAAGACATTTCTAAAAAGAAATGACTGTTTTGAACTTGGCATGAGAAAATCGGATAATATATACAAACTTAAGTAAGTGATGCAGAATGATTTCCAAATACCCACTATGAATAATTGAAAAGAATGTCAAATGGGGAAATATTTATTTATTTGTACATTCCACTCAGCATGCATGTAGTTTTTAACTGATATCAGTTACATGTTATTTTGGGTAATTTGTGCAGTCACTTCTATTATTTTATCTTCAACTTGGTAAGTCTGACTTCATTTTTTCATAAATTTCTCTAATCTAGTGAGTATTAGCAATACATTTTCAACAAGAGGGGGGTGGGGGGTGGGGGGCTCGCCCAAGGGCATACCCCCCGTGTAAAATTTTCTCTGAATTCCAGGGAATTCCGGGAAATAACATGGTAACAGAGTAACAATTCCAGACTTTTCCAGGAAATCAGGAATTTAAAACAGTCATCAGATGCTTTTTATGAGAAATCCTGATTTTTCTGGGAAATCAGGAATTTAAAATCAGGAAAAATACGGGAATTCTCTGGAAAAATGTTTTCACAAATAATTACTTCTTTTTCTTGATTTTTCCAAGCTTTGTCTTGATTATTCTCCCGGAATTCCCCAGAATTCCTGAAAACCCAGAATAAAATTCACACAGGCCACAGTGCATACTGCCGAACAATGACAAGAGAAGAAACAAACCATGATACAGTGAAAGCTATTCACCAAAACAATCTTATTCCAAATTTTATTGAGAGCCGCAAACCCCAAACATGAGATATGAGGCAAAAAGACAAATGAAAGTGTCAATGACACTGTAGCTCAACTTGTCAAGACAAAGACATGTACGTGTATAGTATGTGACACAGCAATGACAAACATCTAGGTAATGACCTGATAACAAAGGTACATATAAAGTATTGTAACGGTCTGTACATAAATACTGACCGTTGCCTGTAACAAATGTATAGGTAAAGTATTGTAAAGGTGGGTGACAGTCAGATGCTGAACTAGAAAAAATCTTTGAGTCCCAGAGTGGGTCTGACTGAACCCCAAAATATTTGTTCTCATAGCACAGTGATAACAAAGGCACCCCAAAACACACTCGTTCCTGTCCCAAGGTGAAAACAAAAGTACTCAAGAAGTTTTGTGTGGGAGTGGGTGTGGTGGTGGGGGGGGGGGGGGGGGGTGTGGAACCTATATTGAATCCTGGCCTGTATTACTAGCTGGAAAATACACATATCAACTTTGGTTGAAAGCAAATAATCCAAACTGGAGTAATCAGTTGGAAACCAATTGTTTGCAGACAGATGGACGGACGAAAGTCATGACTATAGCCCTCACTATAGTCAGGCTAAAAATGCATTTTGTACCAAAGAAAAAATATTGCATGAATGGCCCTGGGTGAGGAGGAGGTGGGGTGGGGTGAGGGGTGGGGGAGAGTGGGAGTGTGTTAGGGGAGTCCTTTTCTTTCCACATGTGGTCAGTCTAAATCCTTCAGAATGCATTTTGAGCAAAGAAAAAAAAATACCTAACTGGCACCATGGGGGTGGGGTGGTGGTGTTTGTCTGGGTTTTTAACCACAAACTTTAACCAGAACTGTAAAACTGAATTTTTGACGAAAGAAAAAAAAAGTGTCTAACTGGCCCCTGGTGGGTGGGGTGGGGCCTGGGGGGGGGGGGGAGGGGTATGTGAGTTTAAAAAAAGGTTCCGCATGTAGTGACTGTAAATAGTTCAAAATGCATATTCGAGGAAAGAAAAAAAAAATGCCTAATTTGGGGGGGGGGGGGGGGGGAGGGGGGATAATTTCAGTCTGGATTCTTAACCACAAACTTTAACAAAAATGCATTTTTGACAAAAGGAAAAAAAAGGTTCTGCATGTAGTGACTGTAAATAGTTCAAAATGCATATTGGAGGAAATAAAAAAAAATAAAATGCCTAACTGTGGGGGGGGGGGGGGGGGGGAGGCGGGGTGCTTGTCTGGGTTTTTAACCAAAACTGTAAACAAGCATTTTTGACGAAAGGGAATAAAAGTGCCTAATTGGCCTGGGGGGGGGGGGGGGGGGGGGTAGGGGGGCAGACCGGGGGATGTTTGGGGGGGGGGGGGGGGGTGTACGTAAGTTTAAAAAAAGATTCCACATGTAGTGACTTTAAGTAGTTCAAAATGCATATTGGAGTAAAGTAGAAAAAGTCTAATTGGGGGAGGGGGGAGGGGAAGGGTGGGGGTAGGGGGTGGTGGTGTTTGTTTGGGCTTTTAACCACAAACTTGGAGTCACCCTACCAAGCTACAATGAAATCCCTTCATAATTATGGCCTGTGGAATATTCTAAAGGTTTTCGGGCTTCGGGCCTCTGTTGCCGTCACAGTTGCCCAAAAGGGGACGTTCTCATCTAGACAATATATGAAGTCAACCTATCAAGTTACAATGAAATCCCTCCATAAATATGACGTGTAGACTGTGCCAAAGGTTTTCGGGCTTTGGGCTCGGGCAGCCACCATGGTTGAATGATCGCAACCAAAAGGGGACATTCTCATCTGGGCATCATGTGGATTGATCCTACAAAGTTACAATGAAATCCCTTCATAAATATGACTGTAGACTGTGCTGAAGATTTTCGGGTTTCGGGCACCTGTAGCCGTCAAAGTAGCCCAATCACGTCCAAAAGGGGACTTTCTCATGTTGACATTATATGAAGTCAACCTATCAAGTTACAATGAAATCCCTCCATAAATATGACCTGTAGACTGTGCTAAAGGTTTTCAGGTTTTGGGCTCAGGCAGTTGTAACGGTTGATAGATCACGCCCAAATGGGGAAATTCTCATGTAGACATCATACAGAGTCATCGTATCAAGTTACAATGAAATGCATCCATATTAAACATGACCTGCAGACTGTGCTAAAAGTTTTTGGGTTTCGGGCTTGGGCAGCCATCACGGTTGACAGATCATGCCCAAACGGGGACGTTCTCATCTAGGCATTATACATAGGCATTCTATGAAGTTGCAATGAAATCCCTTCATAAATACGACCTGTAGACTGTGCTAATGGTTTTCGGGTTTTGGGCTCGGGCAGCCATACCAGTTGACCGATCACGACCAAAAGGGGATGTTCTCATGAAGACATGACCTAAAACCTGCATATGAAATTTCGTGATGATCAGACAAGAACTACCGGGTGCAGACCAGAGGGAAGGGTGGGATTTGGGGTTCCGGGATTGGCTAAGCTACTGAAACTTCTCCCAACGCTGCACTGAACACAAAACTTGGTGCAAGTTGAGTTGAAAACATGATGCTCTGTTGTCTAAGAGAGGCTACTCAGATAATAGGATTATATTTTAAGAGTTTCATAACCCAATTCAAAGTTTAACAGTGTTAATTATTAACTGAACTATAGAAATGTCATTTTTTACTGACACAGTCAAATCAAGTCACAAGGTCAAAGTTTATCTGAAGGGAAAGAAGGGAACCTCTGCCAGACGACGAGATGCCCGCCGAATGATGGAGTTCTTGGAGAAGAAGAATGAAAAGGAAGAGAAGGAGGCAAGTGAGGGCGTCAAAAGGGCAACTCCTGTCACCCCTGAACAACCCTTGTCCAGCCCGGTACCCCCTTCCAGGAGGAGGGTCCGGAGGACTGTGGGTCGTCAGGCGACAGTTCATTCTCCAGCCCATCAGACTATCATCTGAAGAGGAGATGGAGGAGGATGCTCTGTCAACGGTGCAGGAAGCTGTCTCAGATGATGCACCTTCCACCTCTCCAGCTCTTGCTTATCCAGCTTCTTTGGACCAGGAGTCCGACCAGGAGGAGAGCTTCCCGGAGTCTGCGGAGGCATTCCTTGGGGAGGAGATCGAGGACGACAACATCCGAGTCAAAGCCCAAGACGAATATAGCTTCTATGTATCCAGAATATTTCCAGCACACTCAGTCAGGACAATCCTCACAAGATATTTAAAAAACTCCAGGAAATCTCAAGAAGAAACAGCTGTTAGGATCAGGCCATTCACTACCAAGGAATCCTCCAGATCCAACAACGCCACCAACGTCTATCTCTCCAACACATCTTCCTCCCACCAAGAAAAACCGCAGGAGACACAGACACCACTGAACACCTTTACTCTTTCCCTCCTCTACCACGCTCTGACATGACAAAATTATACAGTCAACGTGGGTCGAAAGGGGCTTGTTCCCCATACCGTCCCCGCGTGCCTTTTGCGCGTGAAACCATTTCGTTCGGTGCACATCATTCTCTCAAAGTACTCAATAACCTGTTTGATGAAAACAAATCCCTGGGATACAATGAAAACTAATGACACAATGACAGTTAGATCCCTGTGGAAGTGAAGCAGTACTTATTTATTTATTAGTGTTTAAGGTTACATATTTACGCACAATGGCTATTCATGACCTTGACAGTTTCACAGGTGGAGGAAGCCAGAGTACCCGGAGAGAACCACCGAGCAACTGTCAGCTCCCCAACATACTAACTCCACACAAGCAGGGTTAACACTGGTTGAAGACAAGTGCACCATCGACCTGCAGTACGCCTTAGTACACAACGCCACCGTGCCCCTACGCGGGCAATGGAGATGAAGTATCTTGCCGAAGGACACAACGTGTTTGCCGCAGGTGGGATTCGAACCGCGGACCTCTTGGCTTGCAGCCTGCACCTCTACCTACTGAGCCACCGCACTCCCAAGTGAAGCGGTAAACGTGAAAAAAAGGTGTATCCAAATTAAGGGAATCAAAAGGCCAGCGCTGTACGTACTATTCAATAAATAAACAAAATCACAGCGCACAGAATAATTTTTATGGACAAGACAATGTTAGCATGGAGGAATCAACAAATGAATGGTCTGTGACCTTGACCTTGGAGATATGACCTTAGATCAAGAACATGAAAAATCACTGTGTGAAGTATGAACAAGATCAGTCCATTAAACGTTAAAATTAGAATGGAGGAACAGACAGCCCAAAGGACAGATGGACATACAGACAGACAAAGTTGCTTCTATATGCGCCTTGAAAATTTGCAGGGGGGCACAAAAACCATGCTACACCCAATCTATAAATTCAGAGGAAAACTTTACTCAACATGTTCACAATAATGTGTTAACAATTTGTCAAAAATGACCTGAAAATTTATGCCAGATCTGTTATCTGTTTTGTGTTGATAGTAGCATCTTTTAATCGATGAGTTGCCAGCAGCAGCAGTAATAGGTGGTTGGAGGTTGGGTGAGAACTTATCTATTTTGCCCCATTACCATGGTCTATCACCTTACCAAATGGCATTCAAATAGGACTATGCTGATTTATGACCCAAAATGTTTGTGCTGACAAGAAATCTATATATATTTCAAAGTAGGGCTGGGCAGTTTTTCAGTTTTCCAGGTCGGTTCCATTTTTTGCGCCAAACTGGAAAACCAAACTGCAAGACAAAGCAAAAACCAGTCGAATGGTTTTACTGTGTTGGTGCCTAAACTGATTAAACTTTCTTATTTAGAGGGAAATCTAAATTTTATAGTAAATTTCCTTTCTTATTATACCTACCACAATTGTTTACTACAGGCTTGCACTACAGTGGAAGTCCCTAACTCGGATAAAATACTCTCTATTTTTGTCTTTCCCAAGCAAGTTGGGAAAGAAAAGTGGTGCAAAAGCACCAATAAAAATAAGCCAAAACTGGGTCGAGTGCAACCGGCGCAGACCCAGTACGGGACGCTCTCTCCCAAGTACAACTCCACGACTTCCGTTGCCAGTGCGCATATACCGTCTCTAAAGACTCATTCTTTTTTGAATCCGTAAACGTTAGAGTTATGTGATCAGCGGGGAGGAAAGATTCTTTACCCGTAAAGAAGACGGGAGGGCCTCCATGTAAACAATTGTGGTAGGTATAATAAGAAAGGAAATTTACTATAAAATTTAGATTTCTTATCAACCTACTCACAATTGTTTACTACAGGCTGAATAGACAAAAGGCTGGAGGGAATCACATAACCAACCCCCACATAACCCTAGTGCACTGGAACCGTGAAGTAGATGGAAGAGGTCCCGAGGCTTATCAACCATAAAGTCGCAATCATTGGTAAAGGACAATGAAAAGAGACATATGAGCCTGTGTGAAACACAGACAGAAAAAGGGCAGTAACAGCACAAGGCTGAAACTGACCTTCAAGAAGCCTAATGGCTATGGCAGACAACAGCCTGAGCAGAAGAAAGAGGACCCAGGGCAAAAAGGACCTCCGACTGCTCCTGCAACTGGCGTAAATAAAAGGTGGAGAAAGTAGAAGCATTTCTCCAGTAGGCTGCCTGCATAACATCCGACAACTTGACGGAGTTAGAATAAGCCCAAGAGGTAGACAGTGCCCGCACCTCGTGGGCAGAAATACGATTGGTAATACAATCACCAGCTGCTAAACGACTATAAGCCGTACGAATAGCAAGACAAATCCATCGAGAAATGGATTGAGGAGAGATCTTCTGTCGACCCGGAATGAGAGACAGAAAAAAACGTTTTCGGCCTTTCCGTATGAAGCGTGTCCGATCAAGATAAATGCGAATAGCACGGACCGGACAGAGCAAAGGGCGAGTACCCTCAACAGAGGGAAGAGCCCTGATACAGATAGGAGGAGGAGTAGTATCTGGTAACTGATTCTTAGCCAAAAAGGAGCAATCAGTGGTAAAAGTAACACTGTTGGGAGAGCTCCTAAAAAAGGCCGGGTCAACCGAGAGGGCGTGAAGCTCACTAACCCGTCTGGCCGAAGCAAATGCCATCAGAAAAGCCATCTTATATGTGAGAAAATGCATATCCACCTGGGATAAAGGTTCGAACGGCGCCCCCCCCCCCCCCCCCCCCCCCAGCAAAGCAGCACCCACGAAAGATTCCATCGTGGAGTAAGCTGCAAAGTCCGAGGCCTTTTCAAAGAAAAGTGCCGAACAAGCTTGGAGAGGTAAGGATTAGTGCCGATACGACGCTTCCCCACATAAGAAAAAGTCTCTGAAAGCATAGACCTGTAACCCTTGATGGTAACAGGCTGGAGACCCCGAGAATCAAACAGATATACCAGAAACTCCGCAATCTGTGAAATCGAAGGATTGGCATAATCAACAGAGTGATCAGCACACCATCGACAGAAGACCTTCCATTTAGCTGCATAAGCTAAACCAGTGGAGTGCCTCCTTGAAGAAGAAATGCACTCCACTGCTCGTCTCGAAAAACCTCTACGGAGGAGACAGGACCTGACAAAAGATATGCGTGAAGGCACAATGAAGTCGGGTCGACGTGAAACCTCCTCGGGCGACCTTGACAAAGAAGGTCGCGACGTAGCGGGAGACGTGCCGGAACCGCCGCCATCAGCGAGCGGAGCTGATTGATCCACACCCGCTGAGGCGACAGGGGAGCGATCAGAATGATTCGATAACTGCAGGTTCGAATTTTGGCGAGAACCTGAGGAAGAATCGGAACCGGCGGGAAGGTGTAGCCGACTAGACCGTTCCAATCGAGTGACAGAGCATCCACGGCAAAAGCCAGAGGATCTGGACACGGGGACACGAAAGTGTCCACCTGATGGTTCCAACGAGTCGCAAAGAGGTCGATGTGGGGACGTCCCCAGAGATCGCAAAGCAACTGGAACACTGTCCTGTGAAGCATCCACTCGGTGGAAATAACCCTGCCCTGTCGGGACAGGGAGTCGGCTAGGACGTTCAGACGACCGGGAATGTGACGAACAACCACTCCGGCGTGAACATCCTGAGCGAGCAGTAAAAGATCCCGAGCTAACTCGTACATCGGAAGCGAGTGCGTGCCGCCCTGGTTCCGAATGTAAGCAACCACTGTCGAATTGTCGGATAGTAGAAGGACCTGGCGATTCGACAGGTGAGGGATCCACTGCCTGAAACTCAGAAGAAGAGCAAGAAGCTCCTTCTGGTTGATGTGTAGAGCTGCTTGATCCTGGTCCCACATCCCGTGTAGGGAAAGACCGAGAGGATCCAACGTCGCACCCCATCCAAGATCGCTGGCATCTGCCGTCAGAACGCGATCGGACGTGGGTAAGTCCAGCGGAACACCCTGCGTAATCCATTGAACATCTGTCCAGGGAAGAAGGTGAGGATACAGAGAGTCCGGAAACGGAAGCACCTGATCCAGAGAATCTACATTCGGTCTCCAACGACTGAGCAGAAAGTGTTGGAGAGGTCTGACACGCAGCCGACCTAGAGGAATGAGATCCGTCACCGAACCGCAGAGACCGATCAGCCGGAGAAAACTCCGAGCGGTCGCGGACCTGGACTGGGACAGAGTCAGAGAAAAAGCTGAGAGAATCACAGCCTTGGCCTGGGGAACAGCCACCAAATTGAATTTGGTTTGGAAAGACATCCCCAGATGACAAAACGACTGAGAAGGGACCAGGTCCGACTTCTCCTCGTTGACTCTGAATATTAGCGACGTGAGAAAGCTCAACAGAGTGGCGACATCCGATTCCAGTAAGGCAGCATTGGAATGCCTCTGGAGGATATTGTCCAGATATGCCGAAGTAGTCACCCTGGACTGTGTGCGATGGAACGCTATCACATGCGACATCAGTCTGGTGAACGCCCAAGGAGCCAGGTTGAGGCCGAAAGGCATGGCCTTGAACTGGTAAACTCGCCCCAGAAAAGCGAACCTGAGATACTTCCGTGACGCCCGATGCATCGGAACGTGGAAGTAAGCGTCTCGCAGGCCGATGCTGGCTGCGAAATCTCCCTGGTGAATGGATTGGCGGACCGACCTGAAAGTCTCCATGCTGAACTTGGGAGCAATGATAGACTGGTTCAGGATACTCAGATCGATAACCGGTCGGAGTCGGCCGTCCTTCTTCGGCACCAAGAACAGGCGGGAATAGAAACCCACTGACTGAACGTTCTTGACGACCTCGATCGCCCCCTTTGCCAGGAGATTGGCAATCTCCGTGGACAAAAGTTCCCGACGTAAAACGTCTGAAGGAACTGTGGTTGGAAGAGGCACCCTTGACAGAGTGGGGTGCCGTCGGAAGGATATGCGCAGCCCGGACCGAACAACATCTAACACCCATGGATCGGATGTGATGGTGGTCCAATGGTCTGCGAACTCTGCTATCCTTCCTCCAACCTGGGACGAGTCGAGGTGAGGACCTTCATTTCCAGCCCCAACGAGGCCCGCGAGAGGAGAAACCACCTCCTCTGCTAAATGAAGAATCCTGAGACTTCCCTCGATTCTGCCGACCCCTACCTTTACCCCGTGAGTAAGAAGTAGAGGCGGCGGCAGAAGGACCAGCCTTTTGCTTCACAGAGGAAGCAGAAGGGTACTTGTTAGGCTTGGAACGGCCCTTGCCTCCCCAAGAAGGCTGATCAAGCTGACGAAACAGCAGCTGATCTTTGGAATGACGTAGGACGTCATCCCGGACCGTCGACACGGAACCATGGAAAAGTTGCGGACCTGCCAAAGAAGCAGATCGAAGAGTAGCACGCTGCTCCTCGGGAAGGGATCGTCCTGTGTCCAGCACAGCGTCCCTTCGAACTAATTCCAAATTGGCCGTGTTACAGGCATGCGTGTGAGTAAGGTGCATAAGCGCCTTGGACAGCACACGCAAAGGAGCCTGTACCTCGTCAAACTTAACTGGAGGCAGATAAGCAGCCAAAGCTGAGACGACGTGATCTGAGAGAGAAAGCATGCCAAGCATCTCTCTAGATAAGCCCAACGTGGACTCCAGAGTCGTCACTGGAATGACGGCAGACTTGGGCTTGGAAAGCCCGAGGGAAGTGGAGTCCTGATCCAGAACTGTCAAAGTCTGGCAGACTGACGGATTGGCAGAATCGTAGGAACGATAACGCACAGGAGGCAAAAAGGTGTCAACCCTGGTGAAGAACGAAGTCTTCAAAGCCTTGGAATTCAGCTTGGCATCCAATGCTGAAAAAGCCTCAACCACCTGTACCGACTGGCACGGTCGAAGGCGCCCAGAAGCAGGTTGCTCCATAGGCTGTTGGCGCGCGACCGATGATCGCGGCCAGGCTGACACTGTCGGCTGGTTAGCAGGTTTGAGCTCAGGCAGAAACCCAAACACAAAGTCAAGAGCCGCCCCCAAGTCCGAAGACTGCTGGCCCTCGACCTCAAGCATGTCGGACTCCTCCCCAGAGTCGGAAGACACATAGCCCATCGTGGGCAAACCAGCCAACACCTCCCATGGTGTCGGGACACCAGAGGAATCGGAAACCGGCCTGTTTCCAATCCCGGGAGGCGGCGCCAAAGGAGGCGCCTGGAAACCACCCATAGCCTCGCTGGAAGCAACAGGAAGGCTCTTAGAAAGAACCTGAGTGAGTAAGGAGAGGGCCTCCCTAAGCTCACTGCCTGTACCGACCGGTTCGACAGGGGAGCGAACCGGCAAAGTGGCTTCACCTCTGACCCTCTTAACCAGCGAAGGGTCATGATCCTCCAAAACACCCGACGCGGGACGACGGGCGGCAGCCGAAACATCTGAAGGCAGACGTGTATAGGGGTACGATGCACCCCGAGGATCAATATTGCGAGAACTCATGAGAGTCACCGCGGACCTCTGTGGGGCAGAAGGTCCAGGCTGCACAAAAGGCGTTGGTCCCCCAAAACTGGTCGTGTGACCAGAGTGAGTAGACGCAAACGCCACAGAGTTCATAGTGTTTCCACTACGAACATCCGAATCCAAAGACACAACTGTGGTGCTCGACGGCGAAGAGACCACAGCGATGGGCTCGGCCGGCAGCCCCTTCCGACTTCGCCGAGTTGAAGTCAGGGAAGGCTGAGGCCGATATCCCACGTCTACAGTATCGGACAGTCCTGCAGTCCCCTGCAGCGAAAAGCCGAGGCCGGCTGAAACAGATAACGAAGCAGACGGGCCAGCAGCAGTAGTAGATACATCGAGAGTCATTGAGGCTGGTGAAATAGTGGAGAGAGCACACCGGCTCGGCTCCGAAGGAGGAGTCACAACCCTAGTGACAGCCTCAGATGTCGACTGGAGGGGGACCGTAGTCCCGGAACCAGGCATCTCTACACCAGAACACTCAACGGCTCCCGCAGTATCCACCACAGGAAAAGACTGCACATCCCCCACGGAGGAGGAATAACTCTCACCAGACAAAGTCGACTTGGGAGGCCCCGAACGACCACGTTCTCCTTTCCCGCGGGAGCGGGAGGCACGGCCACGAGAACGAACGACACGGTTTACTGACGCCCAGAAGGTGGAAGACCATGTTCCACAGACACCACGCGGCCGCTCGGCCGAACACCCATTACAGGAGGAACAAGACAAATGTACATCGTCCACATGCTTTGGCAGCAGACATTGCCCACAGGGAATTGTCCTGGGCATGATAGAGGTGAGAGGAGCAGAGAAGTGGAGATGAGAAAACAGAACACCCCCAAAGAAGAGAGAAAGGTGACAGAAACAAAGACCCTAGAAGGTCGACCGGGAACCACCCAACAGGAAGACTACTCTCAAAAGAAAGAAGAAACACTGTTGGAGTGGTACCCCGCTGACACCTAACTCTAACACAATTTGAAAATTTTGCAAAAAAAGCATTAACAATAATTGTGAAAAAATCTAAGTCCGAACCGCGTGGCACGTGAAATTCGCGAGCGACTCGAGAGAGAGCAAATAAAAATACATTATGGACATATAATAGAAAAGAGAATATATAAAACACTGTTCCTGAGAATACAAAGGATACACTGTGGTATAATGAATCAGGAATCATCAAACATCGAGCTGGTGGAACACTGATAAGCGTGCAAAAACATCTCGACACGAAGCGGATTTCAAAAAGAATGAGTCTTTAGAGACGGTATATGCGCACTGGCAACGGAAGTCGTGGAGTTGTACTTGGGAGAGAGCGTCCCGTACTGGGTCTGCGCCGGTTGCACTCGACCCAGTTTTGGCTTATTTTTATTGGTGCTTTTGCACCACTTTTCTTTCCCAACTTGCTTGGGAAAGACAAAAATAGAGAGTATTTTATCCGAGTTAGGGACTTCCACTGTAGTGCAAGCCTGTAGTAAACAATTGTGAGTAGGTTGATAAGAAATGGACTAGCGACCATCATGGACTCTCGTCGCTTAGTCTATCTGGCAAATGGGTGAATATGTCACATTTTCTCCCTCAGTGAATCGTCCACCGGATGAGTCAATAAGGGAG
The DNA here is from genome assembly GCA_031216915.1 of Pictodentalium vernedei. Classification (NCBI taxonomy): domain Eukaryota; kingdom Metazoa; phylum Mollusca; class Scaphopoda; order Dentaliida; family Dentaliidae; genus Pictodentalium; species Pictodentalium vernedei. The sequence goes on from CM062296.1 coordinate 668,897,926, forward strand.
AAATGTGACAATAAGATCACAAGATTCACAACACAGATTAGATTAACTTTATTCATTTGTAACTTGATTTATGGTTTTTCCGACTGAACAGGCTTTGCAACTGGTCCCCAAGAACCCCTACAAATGATCAAAGGGCAGTTAGGCTGGTCTCAATACAGACAGGACTTTTTGCAGTGAGTGGTGCTGTTGAAACAACTGCAGATTTTTTCCAAGCTAAGGAGCCTGATGTTTATTTATTATCAGTTCTTATCACTTAGAAAAACTAATCCAAAACCATTTTTTTTCTTGAAACCGAACCGAAACCAAATCTGAAAAATCAAAACCTCCCAGTTCTATTTCAAAGTACAACAGAAGCTAGAACCAGTGCTCAAAATAACTTTTTTTCTATGCGTAGCAAAATGCTACACATTTCCAAAAAATGAATAGCATTTTGTAAAAATTGCATAGCTATTTTTGTATACCGGAGTTATGTTATGCTGTTTTGTATTGAATTCTTCTAAGTAGATAGAATAGTTTCCATCCATTTCTAGGCATTTCCAAATGATCTGCAACACATGAAACATTTACTATGTTTTTTTTAACTGAACGTCCTTTAAGGGTTGCATGAACTTGGATATTTTCAAATGACGTCGTGGTTGTTTAACAGAGTTCTCAAAATGGAAGTTGGGATTTTTAATTTGATGGGCTTGAAGTTATTTTTAATGGACATTTTATGCAAAATGTTGTAAAAACAGGAAGAATTTAAACCAATAGAATTCATCTTACATATGAAGTTGCTAATGATGCTTGATGGAGAGTTAATCTGAGTTATGCCTGGAATGTTTCACAATCAGAAGTAAAGCATCAGTGAACTAGTTTTCAAATTTGTTTGCAAATTTTCAATTACATTTTGCGATACAAGATAATCAACTGCAGCCTAATAGGCTGCAGTTGATTATCTTGTATCGCAAAATGCTATACATAATTGAACATTTTTGCAAGTTTTGCATAGCAAAAAGCGACGCGACACCGCTTATTTTGAGCCCTGGCTAAAACTCTGGTAAGAATGACTGAAAGTGACCATCCGTATGTGTACAACCTATCCCCTATTTAGCAGTTTTATAAGCATACCCAAGAGCACTGAAATAGGACAACTGATACTTGAGTTACAACACACAATGTGTGTGCAGACAAGAAATCCTACTATATTTCATAGTTCAACAAGGGCTATATACAGGTTATTACCACCATGTGGGTTTCTGAAATGGTGTATTGAAGTCTTGATCTCGCCTTTGGTCATATATCGACTCATCCTAAAAGACTTGTCAATACATGCCTAGAGACATGGTCTCAACCTCAGAACACCATCTCAAAAATCCACATGGTGGTAATAACCGATTCTACTATATATAAAAAGCCTATGACATACATTTTAGCTTTACACACCAACCATGCTGAACACGCCAGCAATGGGATTTCAATAGTACGAATTTACACCTACAGTGGAACTACATCCAAGATGACCTTTGGTGACATTGCCCTGAATGCAAACTTTTCTAAATTTATCACTCGTCGCCTTGTGAAGAATGAAACCTGCAATTATTTATTACATTTTTAAATAAGTTTACCTCATAAGGTACCAAAAATTAACAAACACACCTGGTCTCATGTTAATAAAGCATCCATAATTTGAAATAGTATGTTATTAAAATGAAAAAGGCCCCATAATTTGTGGTTTCGTTTTCTATTTTGTTTCGGCAATAGAATTGCCAGTGGAAGTATCGCCCACCAGTGCTTATGTAAACAAAAACAGATTCGCACGTGTGTATATTGATTTATTTAACATTTAAACTCTTATTTATCTGACAATCATGGTATAAATAAAATATACCCAAAGTAGCTTGGTGGTAAAGTGGTGTTAACTGTGTGCCAAAGGCTTGCAGTTAACACCAGTTCACCACTCGTGGTGAACATTTGGTACACCAAACTACTATGGGTATATTCTATACATCTCCAATTTATCTTACAGTATTCCTCCCTTTCTTCACTTGTTTGTAAAATGAAGAGATTGGGCACAGTTTTTAACAGTACCTCATTTTACAATCATTCAGTGTCTATGAAGTGATTTTTCATGAATGAAGATCATGACATCATGGTACAGTGGATTTACTTATTTATTGGTGTTTAAAGTCACATACTTATGCACAATGGCTAATCGTGATCGTGACAGTTTTACGGGTGGAGGAAGCCGGAGTACCTGGAGAGAACCACCGAGCATCAACGAGTAACTGTCAGCTCCTCAACATTCTAACTCTGTTCAAGCTCCCCTCAAGCAGGGTTACAGCAGTTGAAGAGATGTGCACCATCGACGTGCAGTACATCTTAGTACACGGTATCACCGTGCCCCCATGTAGGCAACCAGGATAAAGTGCCTTGCCCAAGGACGCAACTCAGGTCGTCCCGGATGGGAATCGAACTCTGGACCTCTAGCATAGAAATCCAACAGTCTACCACTGAGCCACCACAATCTCCATGGTACAGTGGAACCCTGTTAATTGAATAGCCACTTTGCCAATGAAAATTATTCAACAGGAGTATTTAATTAACAGGGATTGTGTCACTTTCCTGTATTTTGGAGATAAACTTAGCATTTATTCTATCCATGAGCTCTGTCAAACAAGATATAATAGATTAAATGTCTATATTGGATGTACTGAGGTGAAATAGGGCTATAAACAAAGAAAAACTGAGGAGAGTCAGGGTAATTTCCGACAGGTTACAAGAGGATATCTACGCTATTTTAGTGAATATCGGGAATTATCTCATGAGTGTGGACCTGAAAGTTTTATTTTTCATGAGCGCTTGTGTGAGTGAAAAATAATACTTTTTGGTTCACACGCATGAGATAATTCCTGATATTCACTAAAATAGCATAGATTTTCTTTTTACCATATGCTCTGTGACATTTTATTGCACAATATTCAACCCAATTCGACCCCAAATGAATTTGTTTCAAAACAATAACAAAGATCAGCTGCTCGTTGCTTCAAGGTGATGTGATGCGGCATAGCAGGACGTCATTTAGGAAGCTACTGAGGGATATTCCTCGATATCTATATTGATAGATATCGAGAAATATCTTTTAGATAATTTGCGATGATTCACAGGCTAGCATATAATAAATAGAGGATATCTAATGTTTTCTTGTGAATACCGGGATTTATCTCATGGGTGAGTGAGAGAATTCGTATTTTCACGAGCAGATTTTCTTTTTATTATACCCCTTTCATATTTGAAGCTTCAACTGAAACGATCCAAACCGACGCCCATACCATGCAAAAAATCTGTTCACACAATCAGCTGATCACTGTTTCTGCTGACACAGATCACGTCTTGTTATACTCACTAATGGAGCGAGAACAACTTTTGTTTTGCGCTTGTGAAAATTCATTTGTAAATTTCAAGTTCACACGAAATGTTAATCATCAAGGTGTTTGATCTCACTAGTGAGGGGAGTACGCATTTTATTTTTTACTGATTCCTAGTATAACTAGAACTATCACTGAAGGTGATTAATACCCCCACTTTGGGTTTTTAGAGGAATGCACTTCTGATCATGTAGGCGAAGGCCATAAGGAAATGTATACATAAAGATCATTTTTTGTTGTTGAAATTTGTATTTGCATGTGGCCTTCCACAGAACAGCACTGAATACTTGAAGAGCCCACACATATATGGTTTACATTTGGAAAAACACATTTACAATGTGCAACATGTATTCAAAATCGGTTCATTAATGTAGGAGGAGTTGCACACACAAGAATCCCATTTGAAAACCCATAATAAATCCAAGTTAAAGGGAGATAACCTGGTTAAAATTGTCGCAGATCAAAAATTTGGGAATATGCGCATGTTCACTTAGTTGTGATAATGTTTGAAAGGTTTCGTCAAAATTGATTGATAAATGTAGGAGTTGCACGCACAAGAATTTCATGTAGAAACCCATAATAAATCTAAGTTAAAGGGAGATAACCTAGTTAAAATAGCCACAGCTCAAAAATTTTGGAATATGCGCATGTTCACTTAGTAGTGATGATGTCTGTAAATTTTCGTCCAAATTGATTGATAAATGTAGGAGGAGTTGCGCACACAAGAATTTCATGCAGAAACCCATATTAAATCAAAGTTCAAGAGAGATAACCTGGTTAAAATTGTCGCAGATCAAAAAGTTTGGAAAATGCACATGTTCACTTAGTAGAGATGATGTTTGAAAGGTTTCATCAAAATCGGTTCATTAATGTAGGAGTTGCGCACACAAGAATTTGTTCGAACGGAAAGACATAATAAATCTAAGTCAAAGGGAGATAACCTGGTTAAAATTGTCGCAGATCAAAAATCTTGGAATATGCGCATGTTCACTTAGTAGTGATGATGTCTGAAAAGTTTTGTCCAAATTGATTGATAAATGTAGGAGGAGTTGCACGCACGAGAATTTCATGTAGAAACCCATAATAAATCTAAGTTAAAGGGAGATAACCTAGTTAAAATTGCCACAGCTCAAAAATTTTGGAATATGCGCATGTCCACTTAGTAGTGATGATGTCTGTAAACTTTCGTCCAAATTGATTGATAAATGTAGGAGGAGTTGCGCACACAAGAATTTCATGCAGAAACCTATATTAAATCAAAGTTCAAGAGAGATAACCTGGTTAAAATTGTCGCAGATCAAGAAGTTTGGAATATGCACATGTTCACTTAGTAGAGATGATGTTTGAAAGGTTTCATCAAAATCGGTTCATTAATGTAGGAGGAGTTGCGCACACAAGAATTTGTTCGAACGGAAAGACATAATAAATCTAAGTCAAAGGGAGATAACCTGGTTAAAATTGTCGCAGATCAAAAATCTTGGAATATGCGCATGTTCACTTAGTAGTGATGATGTCTGAAAAGTTTTGTCCAAATTGATTGATAAATGTAGGAGGAGTTGCGCACACAAGAATTTCATGTCCGGAAAGACGTACGGACGGACGGACGGACGGACGGACGTACAGGGCGATTCCTATATAGCCCCCACTTCTTCGAAGCGGGGATATAATAAGACGTTAGGGGTGTAATAAAGATTTGTATTTTGTATAGAAGTTTTTACATCTACTGGGCAAAATATGTTCTTGTTTTAAGATAAAACTTTGGAAACAATGAGGAAAATCAACCTGCCTAAAATAAAAATGATAGCCTTCCCCCAAGCTGGCCGATCAGCATACCAAAGTACATAGAGATATATATTTATTTATTTAAACCTTTACCTAACAGGAAAAGCAGATGACACTTGCAAAAAAAAATTCTTGAACAACTAATGTTTTTCATTTTTTGTCTCAAAAACATATGTTATGACCCCTCATTGGAACGAGCTCGATGAGCTCGTTCCAATGAGGGGTCATAAACTATGTTTTTGAGACAAAAAGTGAAAAAATAATGAAAATTAATTGGTGATTTTTTAGAGTACCGCTGGGCGGTTTTGGCCGTTACATTGGATAAAGGGTTAATTATTTATTGTGATTTAACAACACATTTGACAGCCAGTGTCACCTTGCGTCGGACAGTTTTACGGGTGGAGGAAACACGAGTACCCAGAGAGAACCACCAAGCATACTTGAAGACAAATGCACCACTGAGGTGCAGTACCTTGCCCAAGGACACAATGCTGTTACCCCTGGCAGGGATCGAACCATAGACCTTTTGATTTGAAGTCCAATGCTTGAACCACTGAGCCACTTCACTCCCTACCAGATTTATTAATATTACCTTTAATACATTTTATATAAGTTAACTTTAGCACAAGGGGTAAAGCGCTTAATATATCAATATTGATTTATTTAACCATTTACCGAATGTAACAGCCAAAGCTGCTGAGTGCTTTTCACAAAAATTACCATTCAATGTTCATTATTTTTTTCATTTTTTGTCTAGCTATGACCCCCTCATTGGAACAAGCTATTTCAGCTCATTCCAAAGAGGGGCCATAAGCTATGTTTTTGACACAAAAATATTTTTTTTTTAGCTATTCCAGAATTTTGTTTGTTAGGGTCATCTGGCTTTCATGTTAGTCCAAGGGTTAACTTTGAGTTGAGGTCATGTCAGCCATTTTCTGACAAGGCTTGTGTACTACAAATGTTCCACACATGTGATTTGTTTTGGAAACAAAGATCATTTGGGGGGGGGGGGGGGTTGTTAGGGGAGGGGGGGCGTATCTTTAATATGAAAGATGCCGATTTCAGGCCTTTAAATTCTTCCCAACTAACGACCGTAAAAGCTGTGCCAAATAAGATAATTGCACCCAAATTATGCGTAGTTTGAAACTCTTTCCAAAGTTTTGCATTGTTTCGGCAATATATAGTTTGGCCAGGTTTCCCTGATGCTTGCAATATAGCTTAGAGCTTACCTTCAAAGCAAACAATGCAACAAATAAATAATTTTTTTTAAAAACCCGCAGAGTTTGCCAAAGAAAAGCAATCGGCGTCGACAGTGTCACTGTTGACGCCCCTTGCTTTTCTGTGGCGAATTCCATATGATCATGCACTTAAACTTGAAATCTATTCTATTTATGCATGTTTGTGGCATTTCTCAGTAAATGCCATGCATAATTTACATTCAAATAGACCTTTGGCTCGACACTGGGAAATTAAGAAGCCTTCTCAAGTCAGTCGAGAAAACTTACATCAAAGGGTGGTGGGAGGGAACCAGTGATAATGGTGAAGGCCTATAACAAGGGGTTGTAAACTAGCATTTTAAGACGGGGGACCTAAAACCTAAAACAAACGCCAAGAAGAAAATACCTGTGCCTTTTCTCCAACCATGCAGGCAACATCCATATTTGCCGTTGTGCCCAAATTAGACTGATCTAAAGGTCTGGCTAATTTCCTCTATAGATACTTGAGATACTGCACAAAATGCTTGTCCAGATCTGTGGACATACAGGCAACAATATAGACAGATTATCACCACAGTGTGTGTCTCCAGGAATTCAGATCAAGTCGAGTTGTAGGAACAGAATAGTATTTCGACGAGCCCATTAGGGCGAGTCGAAATGCGATTCTGTGCCTACAACGAGACTTGATCTGAATTCCCGGAGACACACACTGTGGTGATGATAAATTTATCTCACAATATTCACCACAAAATGTGTTATAAAACTATTTTAAGAGGAACTTTTTCATTTGCCTTATCAACGGAAAGACGCAAATTGAAAAATAGAATAGCGTTCATGGAACTCCATATTGAGGTCAGTGATGACGTTACGCTTCAGAGAAAATTACGTCACTGGAATTCACTTTACCTAATACTTGTGAAGAGGAGCAACTATGTGTTTCTTCAACGTTAATTTGGTTGTAACTTTTGCAACAATTACTAGTGAATTAAATATCCCTCTTGGTGTAAAGGTTTATTATATTTTAAAATATGCTGTTCATCGTTTATTGAGGTGGAGATTTCGACATTTCATAGCGAAAGCTAATCCTTTAACTTCAAGAGAGAAGCCTCGACTCGAGCGTTCAGGAAAATCCCAATAATATTAATAGGCTACAAACCAGCCCAAGATGCCGAAAAGTGTGCATAATTTAACTGTTCGTTGAGTTAACTTCCCCAGTAAAGTAAAATAAATACATTACCGGGCGTTTAGTTGACAGATACACTGTCATATACGGCTCAGAGAAAACAATATTAGGTTCGCCTTCGCCTCACCTAATATTATTTTCTCTGAAGGGAAAAACGCGAAGCGATCGAACAACGATATTAATGCCGTTGTTTTGGCAACAGCAGAATCATGCGCTTGTATCAGGGGCCCTTGATACGGATTCGGAACAAGGGCCCAGATACATTAAACTTTAGTTGCGTAACAGTGCAAAAACGCCCCGATTGTGAGATAAAGACATATATGCTGATGTTTGGATGTACAATGGATGGATCTCTAGACTTTATCCACTGAGCTGAGACCACCTAATTGGTTGTTGGGGGCATAATAGTACAAGTATATCAGTGACAGACAATATCAGCAGTGTAAAGATAAATATATTGGCTAATTAATATCATTCAAAACTTCAGAACTGAATTTTCCAACAGAGAACAACAAAAGTGAAAAATGTTTTTATTCATTGAGTAATCACAATTCATAATCATTTGGAAAATGAGGCTTACAATGAGATATTTTATCACCACTCTTACTGTTCAATCAACATTTAAATTGATAGCTGGTTGGTGATGATGATAATATATACCTGTTCTGACGTAGCACATAAACTTTGTACTTGACGAACCAGGTGTAAACTCTCATATTTATCTCTTGGTATCTCGCAATTAGTAATCCTAGTGTGTGAGCAATCTTTGTAATGCTCAGGGCATTATCAGTATCAATGAGAAATATCAGTTATAGAATTCCTCTTACAATTAGCCATTTTTTTAACAACTGCCAACTTAACATTCCAGACTCACAGTTGCCAGTGAGAAAAACTTTGGAAATAACACTTTTCATACACAGCTTACACTTTTTCCTCAAGAAATTTCGATTAGCAAGCACAATGCTTTTTTCTAAAGAACAATTAACAGTACTTTTTGCCCTAAGTGATATCTGTAAAGAAGATAACCGCCTGTAAAAGCAGACAACATCTAAAAGCTGATCTAAAAACCTGATGGACATGTCTACACAATGATATGAAAAATACTACACAGGGTTCCTGCAGGCAAAGACTGATATTTATTTATTTATTTATTTATTTATTTATTTATTTATTTATTTATTTATTTATTTATTTATTTATTTATTTATTTGAGTTCAATGACACTTTTGACAGCCAGGGTCACCTCATGTCAGACAGTTTCACGGTTGGAGGAAGCTAGAGTACCCAGCAATGGCGAGCAACTGTCCGACTCCCCATCATACTAACTGCACACAAGCCGAGTTAGCATTGGTTGAAGACCTGTGCACCATTGATGTGCAGTAAGCCTTAGTACACGAGTCATGGTGCCCTCACGTCGACAATCAGGATAAAGTGTCTTGCCCAAGGACACAATGCTGTTACCCCTGGCAGGTATCGAACCATGAACCTCTCGGTTTGAAGTTCAGGCAAGGACTGATATAATTCAAGGCTATTCAAGGCCATTTCTTGATATATTTCAGTATTTTTCAAGGCCCTACAATAGCCAAATTTAAGGATTTTCAAGTCTTGGTCTTCACTGGTGCTAACTAGGAACTCCAGTCCATTACCCCTCCTCCCACTTCCCTACAAAGGGATAATAGCCGGGGGGTCCTTGTTAGGACTATGCCTTCACAAACTCTGGCATATAAAACTACACACCTGGAACTTAATTAAGCACCCGCTGTTTTTTCGTAGTGGTGTGTGATAATCCTTTACCTAACATAATGGCCAAAACCAGCCAGCGCTATTCATAAAAATCGCCAATTAATTTTCATTATTTTTTTCAAATTTTGTCTCAAAAACATAGGTTATGATCCCTCTTTGGAACGAGCTCGTCAGCTCGTTCCAATGAGGGGTCATAACCTATGTATTTGATACAAAAAATGAAAAAAATTAGTTATTCCAGAATTTTTTTGGCAAGTGTCGTCTGCTTTTCATGTTAGGTAATGGGTTAATAGAAACTGTCATTACTGTCATGCTATCTTTTAGATGGCCAAAACTGATTGTTTGTGGAAAGAATGGTCTATTGACAAATGAAAGACAACACAACGATGAAAATATGCAGTATTTTAATGGTGCTAATTACACATATCTGTCACTAATGTTTTTGATGGAAAAATGTTCTTTCGAGAAGTATGGTGCTGGAATGGTCCATGATGAAACAATGCCAGTAATTACTGACAAAAAATGTAACTTGTGATCTCCTGAACACAACAGCAGTGTCTGATGTCAATAGTGAGTGTATCTACCATGTGCCCGGATGACAGCCTGAACATTCCTCCTAATGCTACCAGTGAGCCTTCTGATACAGTCCAGAGGCAACTGTTGCCACTCCTCATGCAATGCAGCTTCCAAATCAGCCAAATTCTGTACAGGTGGATCCCTTGCTGGCACACGGTGTCCAAGAAAGTCCCAGATGTGCTCTAAGGGATTCAAATCGGGTCTCATTGCAGGCCAAGGTTGTGTTGTAACAGTGCTGTTCTGAATGAATGCTCTCACAGCATGGGAATGATGTGGCCTTGTATTGTCGTCCATGAATACAGGGCGAGTAGCCAACGGGTGGTTGTCAAAATGAGGCACAACAACCGGATTGAGAATGTCCCGGATGTACTGATGACCACTGAGATTCCCATGTACAGTCACCATATCAAGTTGACAATCATGAGAGAGGCATCCCCAGATCATTACTGATCTCCACCATAAGGATCAGTAGGTCTGATGTTCCTGGGCATGTAATCAGTATTTCTATGCCTCCACACTCTCATGTGACCATCTGTGACATGAAACAGGAACTTACTCTTGTCTGACCAATGGACTCTCTCCATGCCCTGAGATTCCAATGTTGTCGTGCCATACACACCACATCATCTCTGATGCTGTTTGGACAGAGCTGTATGATTGATGACCCTTCTGGACCTCTTACCCAGTCCTTTGAGACTGGGTTTTGGACAGTTCTGTTGCACAAATGCCTGTTCGGGAGCCAAAGGCATTTCAAAGCCCCAATTTAAGCAAAGGGTTCATGCCTGACGAGGCGCTCTAGACTCCGATCTTCCCGAGAAGAGGTCTTTAGGAGTTGTCCAGGGCTTGGTCGGTCCTTAACATCGTTGGTTTGTTGATGTTTTCGGACAAGTCTGCTGCTAATAGAATGACAACAGCGAAGTTACCTTCCAATAGCTTTGAATGACATGTCTGTTGCCAGCAATTTGCCATCTTAGTGCCTTTGAGTTTCCTCCTTGCCATGTCAACATTTATTGATTGAAGAAGAGACAAATTTTCTTGTTTTATACCCAGATGTTGCATGTGGAAAATAGTGTTTTTTGTGACATTCATGGAAAGTATGCTTCACGTGGATGAGGAGAATGTGTTTGGGGTATTCTGTCAACCAGAAACATCATGTTTCACTAGATAAAATGTACTGCAAGACATAGCAATCATTAAAACATAATAATCAGTATTAATGAACCCTTTGAAACCTTGTGGCCGGTTTTTCCGCCCAGCAACATGATACGTCATAATGTCATTAAACAGGATGGCTGTTCAGTAAATGTGTGGGATAGATCAATCAATATTTTCAACATGCAGTCCCGAGGCTGCACGTTGAAAATATTGATTGGTCTACCCCAAATAATGAATATGGACTCTTCTAATTGCTGCCATTGAACTGGCATGGACGATACCACTAGAGTTCAAAGGGTTAAGTTCCAGGTGTATATATAGTTATAATTACGTGCTTCATCAGAATGTTTATTTCGTAAACATTCAAGGCTTTTCAAGGCCTCCTGGCACATTTTCCAGGATTTCATAGGTCCAAATGGGTCAGGTGCTATTTCAATACTACACTCATGCATTATACTAAATTATGATAGCACATGTTGTGGAAATAAAGATATACTATATTATACTATATATGAATGACCCTCAGTCAAATTCAAAGCCATACTTTGAATCCAAGACCCCTCTGTAACCCTGCTACACGTACGGTACTTGCAAAGAAATCTAGCAAGAGGCATGTGTCCTTGAGCAAGAAAGTACATCTCACCTGTAAAAACATCATAAGCCATCTAGCCAGTATACAGGCCTTTTGACTGGTCAAAATTCATATTACTTAACAATGTCCCCAAAATATAGCCAAATCTTCCCAAATTATAAGAATCATATGGATGAACAAGCAAATTCAGTGAATTCATATCTCCCACTGGGCAGCAGTTTCAAGGGGAATTAATGCATCCAGTGGAATATAGTTGAGTTGCAAGTGGAAGTTATTTAGAAGAGACAGAACAGACAGTGCTTCAGACAGTGGTTATCAGATTTATTTTCGTGGAGGTCACTGTCAAAGCAAGTAAAGTGATGTGGAGTATAACTGTGAGAATCACTAAAAATTAAGACTGTATGATAAGACATATTACATTAAACTGATGTGAAAAGTAATCCATATATGAAATTTCATTGAAATCGGTTGACTCTAAGGAAAGTTAGAGTCTGGAAACCATCAGCCAATCAAATTTAAGCAACCTAATTAAATATGCCCAGAAAATGCCCATGTTCGAACTTGGACCCACAATTGATGAAAGTGATCTAATACCCAAATTTCATTGAAATCGACTGACTGTAAGGAAAGTTAGAAATTGGAAACGAAAAACGGAAGGTGTGCACTTACTGTGTATTAGTAGTGGCACTGAATAATTCAAAGTTTCCCTAATTTGCATAATTTTTGCACGAGAACAAAACCCGTATTATATGTGATGTATAGTATATTACTAAACATCCATACAAAAATTTATTCAAATCCAAACTTGCCTATAGAAGTTCTATACAAAAAACTGATTACACCCAATTTCGGAACAAAATGGCTGCTGGTGGCCATCTTGAATATTGGACCAAAACACATATTCTTGTCTCACAATGATAACAAAGATACCCAAGAAGTTTCGTGAAGATCGGTTCATAAATACGGCTTTTAGTCCGAGGTGTGTTGATGCACGGTGCAGACGGACAGGCAAACGGACAGATTTTCGGTACAAAATTTCCCACATTCAAACTTGACCTAGGTATTGATAAAAGTAATCCATATATGAAATTTCATCGAAATCGGTTGATTTTAAGGAAAGTTAGAGTCTGGAAACCGCCAGCCAATCAAATATCAGCAACCTAATTAAATATGCGTGGAAAATGCCCATATTCGAACTTGGACCCACAATTGATGAAAATGGTCTACTACCCAAATTTTATCGAAATCCGGTCACTGTAATGAAAGTTAGAGTCTGGAAACGAAAAACACGGAAGGACGGAAGGACAGAAGGACGGAAGGACACCCCCGAATTTAATATCTCCTGTTTTTTTTAAAAAAGCGGGAGACAAAAAGTCACGAATGATGAAAATTCATGATATGGAAGACATCTGGAAGACATAATTTATTGTTAACAAATAGAAATGGAAACCCTGATGACATTCCCCAAGAAAATGATGCCCCGTCATGAAAGATAATAAATGTCTCATGGGATTGGGTAATATTGGATCAATGTAACATCATATTAAAGTGATGTTCACTCAATTTGATTCCCCATGGAACTCAAGCAAGTGGAGCAGTGCTTGTTTACTGTGGTGAAAAAGTTAGACTTTACGGCCAAGATAGGACCCGAAACTAATGGGTTAGGTGGACTTCCTTGCTCTACAGCGGGCAGCATAGGTATAAATGATTAGCTAAACCTGACAGGACTTCACTCCTATGTTGCGGTTATGAGAGAGCCAAAGATGCTGAAAGTGACCTTAAACACCAATGAATAAATAAATAATACAGTGGCACCCACTTGAATGAATATTGTTCAATTGAATAATCATGTTAACTGAATATAATTTCCAAACACAAAACCATTTACCTTTCAGTCAAATTTGACCTGTTAATTGCATATAGGCTAAATAAATATTATAGTGGAGCCCACTTAGTTGTATATCTCTTAATTAAAAAACCCTGTCAACCGAATATAATTTCCAAATACAAAGCCATTTACCATAACTTTAGTTCAAATTTGACCTGTTATTTTCATACAGGGTGTAGAATCAACTCCTGCTAATTGAATAAAAAATCTTTTAATATATCAAACTAGATGGTGTCACTTGTGTGCAAAGCACACTATAGTGTATCCCCGCATTTGCATCCTTGACTTTGTATGAATGCTTGATACAAAGATGAAATGTATTATATGACACACTAAAATCATATTGAGTGGCACAGGTGACACAGCTTCGTGAGCACCTACAGACTCCACTGCAACATTTGAGCATGGTTTTAGCGTTACGAATTACATACATGTACACTGGGAGCCTTTCGCCAGAAACGGTCTAAGAAAACAAGAAAGTGGCAACGGTGGCACAGCCACGTGGCACCCCAAAAATCTGAAACCTTCGTGCACATCTACAGACCCTACTGCAACATTTGAGCATAGTTTTAGCATTTCAAATTACATTCTCTGGGAGCTTTTCGCCGGAAATGATCTAAGAAAACATGAAAGAAAAACGGTGGCACCGCCACGTGGCATCTGAAAAATCTGAAACCTTTGTACGCATCTGCAGACCTTACTGTAACATTTGAGCATGCGCTTAGCATTTCCAATTACATACCCTAGGAGCCTTTCGCCGGAAACGGTCTAAGAAAACACAAAAGTGGCAACGGTGACACAGCCACGTAGCACCCAAACAACCCAAAACCTTCCTGTGCATTTACAGACTCTACTGCAACATCTCAGCATGGTTTTAGCGTTTCGAATTACATACTCTAGGAGCCTTTCGCCGGAAACGGTCTAAGAAAACATGAAAGTGGCAATGGTGGCACAGCCACGTGGCACCTGAAAAATCCGAAATCTTTGTGCACATCTACAGACCCTACTGCAACATTTGAGCATGGTTTTACCATTTCGAATTACATACCCTAGGAGCCTTTCGCCGGAAACGGTCTAAGAAAACGTGAAAGTGGCAACAGCACAGCCACTAGGCAGCTGAAAAATCTGAAACCTTCGTGCGCATCTACAGACCCCACTGAAACATTTGAGCATGGTTTTAGCATTTCGAATTACATACCCTAGGAGCCTTTCACTGGAAAGGGTCTCAGAAAACACGAAAGTGGCAACGGTGGCACAGCTGAAAAATCTTAAACCTTCGTGCGCATCTACAGACCCCACTGCAACATTTGAGCATGGTTTTAGCATTTCGAATTACATACACCAGGAGCCTTTCGCTGGAAACGGTCTAAGAAAACACGAAAGTGGCAACAGTGGTACAGCCACATGGCACCCAAAAAATCCGAACCTTCCTGCAATCCACAGACCCTACTGCAACATCTGAGCATGCTTTTAGCATTTTGAATTACATACTCTAGGAGCCTTTCGTCAGAAACGGTCTAAGAAAACATGAAAGTGGCAACAGTGGCACAGCCATGTGACACCTGAAAAATCCGAAACCTTCGTGCACATCTACAGACCCTACTGCAACATTTGAGCATGGATTTAGCATTTCAAATTACATACCCTAGGAGCCTTTCCCTGGAAACGGTCTAAGAAAACATGAAAGTGGCAACGGTGGCACAGCCACGTGGCAGCTGAAAAATCCAAAACCTTCGTGCGCATCTACAGACCCCACTGCAACATTTGAGCATGGTTTTAGCGTTTCAAATTACATACCCTAGGAGCCTTTCAGCGGAAACGGTCTCAGAAAACACAAAAGTGGCAACGGTGCACAGCCATTTGGCACCTGAAAAATCCTAAACCTTCGTGTGCTTCTACAGACCCCACTGCAACATTTGAGCATGGTTTTATTGTTTCGAATTACATACCCTAGGAGCCTTTCGCTGGAAACGATCTAAGAAAACATAAAAGTGGCAACGGTGGCACAGCCACGTGGCACATGAAAAATCTGAAACCTTCGTGCACATCTACAGACCCTACTGCAACATTTGAGCATGGTTTTAGTGTTTCGAATTACATACCCTAGGAGCCTTTCATCGGAAACGGTCTAAGAAAACACGAAAGTGGCAACGGTGGCACAGCCACGTGGCAGCTGAAAAATCCAAAACCTTCGTGCGCATCTACAGACCCCACTGCAACATTTGAGCATGGTTTTAGCGTTTTGAATTGCATACCCTAGGAGCCTTTCAGCGGAAACGGTCTCAGAAAACACAAAAGTGGCAACGGTGGCACAGCCACATGGCACCTGAAAAATCCGAAACATTCGTGCGCATCTACAGACCCTACTGCAACATTTGAGCATGATTTTAGCATTTCGAATTACATACCCTAGGAGCCTTTCGCCACAAACGGTCTAAGAAAACACAAAAGTAGCAACGGTGGCACAGCCACGTGGCACCTGAAAAATCTGAAACCTTCGTGCACATCTACAGACCCTACTGCAACATTTGAGCATGGTTTTAGTGTTTCGAATTACATACCCTAGGAGCCTTTCACCGGAAACGGTCTAAGAAAACACGAAAGTGGCAATGGTGGCACAGCCACGTGGCAGCTGAAAAATCCGAAACCTTCGTGCGCATCTACAGACCCCACTGCAACATTTGAGCATGGTTTTAGCATTTTGAATTACATACCCTAGGAGCCTTTGCTGGAAACGGTTCAAGAAAACACAAAAGTGGCTACAGTGGCACAGCCACATGGCACCCGAAAAATCCGAAACCTTCCTGCGCATCTATAGCCCCTACTGCAACTTCTGAGCATGGATTTAGCGTTTCGAATTACATATCCTATGAGCCTTTTGCCGGAAACGGTCTAAGAAAACACAAAAGTGGCTACGGTGGCACAGCCACGTGGCACCCGAAAAATCCGAAACCTTCGTGCGCATCTATAGATCCTACTGCAACATCTGAGCATGGATTTAGCATTTCGAATTACATATCCTACGAGCCTTTTGCCGGAAACGGTCTAAGAAAACACAAAAGTGGCTACGATGGCACAGCCACGTGGCACCCGAAAAATCCGAAACCTTCCTACATATCTACAGATCATTTAGCAACACCCTAGTGTAATTTTAGAACTCCGAATTACATAGGTTGGGACTATTCAGCAAAAAAGTGAAAAAATAACGCATTTTTTAAGTGGCTCCACAGAAGCCACCTGGTGGCACAAAAATTTAAAAGTTGTATTTTTGGGTTGCACAGACCCTATCGAACAACTGTAGAAAGTTACAGCGTTTCGAATTACAAAACCGGACAATATCCCCGCAATTTTTAAAATGCGGGGATAAAAATGACCCTGACAATCACCAAATTCCCCTTGTTCATAGACCTATTTGGCCTCAGTCCATCCAATACAGGCATTTAGTTTATTATATCTTGTATGACAGAGCTCGATGAGCTCGGTCAAACAAGATATAATAGATTAAATGCTTATTTTATCTCCGGATTACAGGAAACTGACCAAATCCCTGTTCATTCAATTAACAGAGTTCACTGTAACAGCACACATAAAGTTAACTCACACAAGCCAAACAAAACCCACTCTACTTAAAAATCAGGCATTAGAAATCTGGTTTGAAAAATTATTCAATCTACAAATGAAGTAATTTTGCAGCAAACAATACAATTGGGAAAATCAACATTGTACCTGACAGCCTCATTCTTAACAATCCAGAAAGCCTCTGCTTGTTAATCAATCTTCCACAGATAAAAGATATAAAAAACTATTATTGTAGTCCCTTAGAAATGTAAGTGCGCAATCAGATGAATGATGTATAGTTCTTCTGTGAACCTGTACATTGTATGGCCCTTGATTAGATCGATCAATGCAAATTTGGAGACTAACGACATTTGATTTCAGAAAAATAATTCTTCATGTACATAACCAGTATATTGCTTAACTCTTTCAACCCAGTATAATTTTATTTCATACCACGATTACCTATTCTACTATATATAAAAACCCTATGACATAAATTTTAGCTTTACACACCAACCGTGGAGAACACGTCAGCAATAGGATTTCAACAGTTAAATTCACACCAACAATTGGAACTACATCCAAGCTGACCTTTGGTGACTACAAACTGAATGCAAACTTGTCTAAATTTATCGCTCGTCGACTTGCAAAGAGGGAAATGGAAGCGGCACTAATTTGTTACGTTTTTAAATAAGTTTACCTCATAAAATATCAAAAAGTAAGAAACATGCATTGTCTCATGTTAATAAAGCATCCATAACTTGAAATAGTATGTTATTAAAATGACAAGAACACTCACCTTGAACAGAACAGAATATAAACAGAGTCCAAGAATGAGTCTACATTAAGCAATCCTTCTCCATAGGATACATTGTCAATTCTGAGCCCCTCAGGAGTGACAAAAATAATCCGAGCATCATGCCTTTTCTTCAGTTGTTTATAATGTAAAATGTAGAGCTCCCTTATGAATGAAGCCCCTTGACACAACCTATGTGGATTAATCTTAGTTACACACCTCTAGAGGGTACTGAATACAAAATTTCTAATTCTTTAGCTACATGGCCAATTCTGGCTCCCATAGGGAGCCCAAATATTAACCCACGCTATCGAATTGAACAAAGTTGAATCTGAGATGTTGTGTACCAAATATGAAAGCATTCTGACTGTTGGATCTGAAGAAGAAGATTTTTGAAGAAATTCCCTCATATTGTACTAAGTTAAATTTCAGGTTCCCATATGGAGCCCAAATATTAACCCGGGCACTCGTATTGAACAGACTTGAATCTGACCCCCCTAGAGATGTAGTATACCAAATATGAAAGCATTCTGACTGGTGGATCTGAAGAAGAAGGAAGACTTTTAAAGAAATTTCCTCATATTGCATGAAGTTAACATTTGGGCTACCATACCTAGGGATCCGATTTGAACAAACTTGAATCTGCTCACCTAGAGATGTTGAATACCAAATATGAAAGTACTCTGACTGGTGGATCTGAAGAAGATTTTAAAAAATTATCCCCCATATTGAACTAAGTTAAAATTTGGGCTTCCATAGGAAGCCCAAATATTAACCTAGGGACTTGGATTGGACAATCTTGAATCTGATCCTCATAACAATGATGTATACCAAACATTAAAAGATTCTGACTGGTGGTTCTGAAGAAGAAGATTTTTAAAGAATATTCTCCATGTTACCCTAAATTAAAAATTTGGGCTCCTGTATGGAGTCCAAATATGAACCAATGGGCTTTATTTTAACAAACTTGTATCTGACCACCCTATGAAAGCTGTGTACGGAATATCAAAAGATTCTGACAATTGGTTCTGGAGAAAAGATTTTTTTTATTTTTGCAAATATGCTGACTAAGCATTTTTTCAATGCCCTCTACAGAACACCCCAACATAACCGATGGCATATTTTTTTACCATTCCATTCTACTGGTCCTAAGGATGCTTCATACCAAATAACAGCTCTCTGTTCTGTGTGATTTGGGAAATATGGGCGTTTGAAAAGATTTCTATTTTTAGCTCCTGGGGTTCCCATGGGGATGCAGGAATTTTTTTTTTTTGCACGAGTCAAGTACTTACGACCCAATAATACCACATACCGAATTTGGTTCAAATCGGGCCATCGGTTCAGAAAATATAAATTTTGTGCGGGGCCAAAAATTTACCCCTCCCATTACAAAGCTAAATATTGCTTCACAAACTTTGTTTGAACAACTTGATTCTACACCTCAAAAGGAAGCTCCATAACACATATCATGTCATTGTACCCACTGGTTCATGAGAAGAAGATTTTAAAAATATTTTGGAGCATTTTCCCTACTCCCTCCCTATGGGGCTGGGCATGCTGAGTTGAACAAAAATGCAATGCCCCTTCGGGACCATCACTCACACAAACTTTCACTTGAATATTAACTGGTAGAGTGCTAAATTATTTTTGGTCATTAAAATTTTTACACATGTCTTTGCCTTGTTACAATTTATGGGACAGTACCAATAGACAATTCCATAGAGATTTCATTATTATCACTTCAAAGATAATATGAAAAGAATCCACTGAATATGAAGCCTTTAGGTTGCTGTACCTGCACTTTAAAACACAGCCCAAATATGGGCTTCCAGCACTCTACCAGTTAACTTGTTACAGTAAACCACAGTCATGAGAGACCACCTGTCTTGAAAGTCCACTATGACCTTGTACCATTTGGTTGTTTTACTCTGTAATGGACCTGTCATGAGAGATCATCTGTTTTGAGAGACCACTTTTTCTACTGTCCCACAAACAATCATCCATAATTGTCCATTGAAAAATGGGTTGGGGATTGTACTCTGTAAGGTCACATTCATTAAAATAATACAGATAAATTAGTTTACAAACATGCATATGCCACAATATGGAAAAATGCCCTGCCCACAAAGAGAGAAGTGGATCTAAATGTGAATGAAAAAAAAAAGTTTACGCATTCACACAGTCATTATCAGACAAACACCAAGTTTTAAACAAAAAGGGTCATTACTCATGTGAAAGACAAGAAAATTTGGCGAATATGAAACTTAACTACGTTCTTCTCACAAAGTATGCCTGCTGCAAGTTTCATAAAAATCTGATTACATCTATTCAAGTTATCTTGTTCGCAATGTCATATCAGACAAACAATAAGTTTGAACAAGTGGCTCTAAAGAGCTGGTAATCGCTCACCCAGCAGAACTACACATCCCTCAGTCATTCTAATCAAAATCAAAGAATGCAGCTATTTATATTTATATATTTATTGGTGTTTAACCCTTTACCCAACGCAGACGATTTCAAAATTTATTATTTTAAATATCATTTTTTAAATTTTTAAAAAAAATTTCAACAAAACCGTATCATGTGACCCCTCTTTGGAACGAGCTCGACGAGCTCATTCCAAAGAGGGGTCACATGATATGGTTTTTTTTAAATCTTTCGAAAAATAATATTTTTTCAGCTGCTGAATTTGCATATTACGCAGGCGGATGCAGGCGATTCGTTGGGTAAAGGGTTAAGGTCACATATTTTTGCACAATGGCTAATAATGACCACAACATGAGTATCAATTCAAGACCAGGGGTGAGCGTTGTCCATTTTAGTTTGCACCTCCCAAGCACTGGTGACTGGGTCCTATTTTACCAAAAGAATGCAGCTGGCTGCCATGCTCTTTCATCTGCACGAAACAGAATGATGATTGTTTTCAGAGGACTTTCCATACATTATTTGTGGCAAGACTGGTTTACACTGGCCAAGAAGTTTCAGATAAGAAGAAGAATGTGATTTCCCATAGAGTTTCCATGAGCCGCAATTGTGGTCAAGTTTGCAACTCGATCCACTTTACATGAGAATTGTTGGTAGAGGGTGTCCCAGTCATCAATCATGTGAGGATTCAAAACATTTGGCTTTCAGAGGAGAAGATTTTTGAAAATCCACAAATCAGAATAAAAGAATCCCTCTGACGGCCATGTTTTTCATCCGACTGGAACAAAATGAGGTGGATCGTTTGTTGAGGTCCTCCCATAAACCGACCATTCCTGCCAAGTTTGGTTCACATCAGTTCAGCAGTTCCAGAGAAGATACAAATGTGAAAACTTTATAGACGACAATAGACAATGGATGCCAAGTGACGGCAATATAATAATAAGGCAAAAAAGTCATACAAAATATGACAATATTTGGTGAATATCAAACTCCCAATCAGTCATCTTCACAATGCCTCTGACTGTCATGATGACATGTAACAGCAGTTTTTTGCCTTTCACCCCAAACTATATACCTACCACACCTTGAATTACAACCAAACAGAATGGTGTTCCATTACAATGACAAACATTTTATATTTCTCGGTAAGTGTATGAAGCAGAATTAAAGTATTGGTCGCAAACCCTGTATGAGGTAAGTTTTGTTTGATTCATTTGAGCTGAAATTTTTTTTTTTTTAAAGTCACTCTCAGGCCTGGAAATAATGGCCTTATATTGTAACCCATTGTCAGGTTATGCTACATAGCATGGTGGTAATCCATAGGAAAAAAGGGATCTGTTATACCTCTGCACCTTCTCTGTTTTTACCACGCCAGTAATATTTTAACCCTTTACCCAACGAATCAACCGCATCCGCCCGCTTAAAATGCAAATTCAGAAGTTGAAAAAAATATTATTTTTCAAAAAATTTCAACAAAACCATATCATGTGACCCCTTGTTGGAATGAGCTCATCGAGCTCAATCCAACGAGGTGTCACATGATATGGTTTTGTTGAAATTTTTTGAAAAATTTGAAAAAAATTATATTTAAAATAATAAATTCTGATATCGTCTGCGTTGGGTAAAGGGTTAAGTCTTAACAGGATTTGTAATATATAAATATCAACAACTAACGTGCGATCTCGCCCAAGTGAGATCGCACCTTAGTTAACTCTTAACCCGCTGAGTATTTTCAAGATATTTGTCATCAAATCTTGTCATGGCTGCTTCAGAGCAGCCATGACTAGATTTGATGACAAATTCATCTAAATTTAAATCAAGATACCATTGGTGCAAGAATCCACACAATTTACAGAGGGAAAATTTGATTAAATGTGCCCAAATTATACTTATTTCAGTAGCTAGAGAAATCTTGTCCTGGCAGAAATATCCACCAGCAGCATGCAAGGAGTTAATGTTACATATTTGGTAGAAATTCTTTTAAGATGGAAACAGCATGCTATTCTACTCATATGTCAATGTAATGCATAACCTTTGAGTTGAGATCATAAGTTCCAGAAGACTGTCAACTCTTTCTGGTAAAACATGTGGGATTAGTAATTTAAGCAAGGCTTGAAATAATGTTTTTTCTGGTGCAGGTCAAAATGTCCTGCTCAAAGTAGTTTGTGCAGGTCAT
This sequence comes from Pictodentalium vernedei, assembly GCA_031216915.1. Lineage (NCBI taxonomy): Eukaryota > Metazoa > Mollusca > Scaphopoda > Dentaliida > Dentaliidae > Pictodentalium > Pictodentalium vernedei. The sequence continues at coordinate 668,920,423 of CM062296.1, forward strand.
TTTAATTTAGTGCAGGTCAATTTCAACATATTGCTTTATGCATAGTAAATTGACATACGGTAACTATTAAATGAGGAAATGACTTGAAAAACCTATTAACTAATGTGTACCTTGTTTTTTAGGTGATTTCTTAAACTTGAAACTTTTCAAGAGTGCAGATGTGTGTTTTGAGACATCAGTTTATTTTTCAATTGTGCTTCTTGAGCAAGGCATGAAATAACTGGTCGGACAAGGACAATGACTGACACCGATCATCCAGTATAAACTGAAATTCCATTAAGAATTAACAATGAAATGGCCACACATCCGTTCACAAAAAAAAAAAAAAAAAAAATTATTCCTATAAACTCAAAAACAGTGACAAATCATGTGTTTTACCTGTGTTTTTTAACCTTCGATTCTAAAAAATTTTGCAGAATTTTTTGTCGGTCAAAATGTCCAATGGCTTTGAAAGTGTGTCAAAGTAAGTTTGGTGCCAGTCCTTGTCTTGTCCAACCACTTATTTCGAGCCTTGAATTTAAGAAAGTTATGTTTAATTACTTTGTCATATTATAAATCTGCAGTTTGTTCGCATGTTTTACAATTGACGAAACCTACATGTAACCCAAACGGATAGTTTGTGGGTTATTTCCAGGCCTCCAGCCTTTCAACATAAAGGGAAAAGAATAAATAAATAAATAAATAGAGAGTAATCGCTTGACTGGACTGGTTACGTGAAATAATTCATGAGAGGTGACGGACGTTGTACAAACACGAGTGCGCGAATGCGCAAGAGTGTTTTACAATATAGTCCCTCGCCTCAAATGAATAATTTCACGTAACCAATCCAGTCAAGTGATAACTAACTCTGTTCATTACTTTTCTTTATTAATGATAATTATATTATTTAACCCTTTATCTAACGCAAAGGCCCAAACCGACCAGCACTATTCTCAAAAATCGCCAATTAATTTTCCTTATTTTTTTCATTTTTTGTCTCTAAAAACTCGCTGAGCTCGTTCCAATGAGGCATAATAACATATGTTTTTGAGACAAAAAATGAAAATAATAGTTATTCAAGAATTTTTTTTGCAAGTGTTCTCTGCATTTCATGCTAGGTAAAGAGTTAAAAAAAAATACAAAAAAACAATGAAGTCCCCATTACACCCACAGCAAAGCATCTTCGTTTGCGCACGCGGATACATGACCCAATTGTTGATTGTTTAATTCACTTGTGAAGTTATCGTTTATAATCAAACCTGGAAATCCCAGTAAATCACACTACGGAAAGTAATAAACATGTATATCTGTCAGCTCATCACTTTTTGTCACTTAATCTCAAGGGTAAATTCTGGAGCATGTTATTGATGTGCATATAATGTTAACTGTACCGATACACTCATGGCTAGCTAGTAGACCCTGAACATAGTTCCAGGTTCAAACCCAATCAATGCTAGCTGTAGAAATTTAGCAACAAAATTTAAAGGCCTGTTTCAGAAAGAGCACACACCTGGTGGGCAAGCCTGAATATAAGCAACCTGTCATTTGCAAAATGAGGTTCTCAGAGGGTGAATTTGTTGATGCTATCCCCTACAGTGAGCCAATTTATCCTCTAGGTACATCTTTCTGTTTTAGCTTGAGACCTTGATTCAGACAGGTTCGCAGAGGGTAAATTTTGTGATACTACCCTGCTGTGCAGGGTAGCATCACCGAATTCACCCTCTGGGGACCTCATTTTTCAGATGACAGTCTGCTTATATTCAGGCTTGCTGTGGGATATATGCTTGATAGAGACAATATACAATTAAATTCAGGCATGGGAATCTTCAAGGATCTCCCATATGTGAGACTGCTGACAAAACTTGAAATATGCAGATTAATCTATTATAAAAATCAGGACTCATATTTCGATGGGAATGCAAGTATTGATTCACGTAAAGATCTGCAGGACAAAACCAGCGAGAATCCATGTAGATTCTTCCTGAACCTCTTTTAGGATTCATGTGAAAAGAATTGAGTCAATTTAACCCTTTACCTGACATAGCAGCATCAAATTAACTAATACAAGGCTAACATGATCTGAAATATCCTGACACTTTGACAATAAAATTGTACAAATATGCCTGCAATTGGAACAGATCAATGGGCTGTTTCCAAATTTCCAATGACATCCATATTTGTAAGAATTTGTTTGTAAATATTGTATATTTTTTTAAAAAGTTATCAAATTCAGTTTAGGTTTTAAAAATTAAAAAGCTGTTTGGGTAAAGGGTTAACATAGGTTCCAAATTTCAACTTGTTATCTGAAAATCCAGTATGAGGATCGCAGATCAACAAGTCAAGTTGTGAAATAGCCTGGAAACCTATTTTTCTAAAATTTAAATTTACCGTATGAGTACAGTTCCCAGAGATTCTTCAGTGTCAATACATGATTACTTTCTGCAAGTTGGTTGAGTGTGACATAATGATCTAAATTTAATGCCAAAAAATACAAATGAAAGTGTCAATGACACTGTATCTCAACTTGACAAACTTGAACTTGGTAAGTTATAAGTGAAATGGCAAAATTGAAGATCATTGGTACCAATGTTATTTGATGAAATTTCAACATAACAGCATTGTGTGTGCACAACGTCAGAGTATTAATCCATGCATTTTTAAATGTAAACTGTACGACTGGCTAAAGGAAGAATGTTGATACACAAATGCAGTATGTTCAGAGGTTATTGTAAATGGCAACTTTTTTCACGGAAATGAATGCTAATCAATAGTTCTTATCTAAAGGTCTTGCCTAATGACCACACCAAGTTCAAAAACAATCCTATGATAAATGTGGCCTGTAGGCAATGTCAAAGAAGAATGTTGATGCACAAATGCAATAAATTCAAAGATTGTTGCTAACAGCAACAGTTTTTGATGGAAATGAAAAGAAAATCAATAGCTCCTATCTTTGTCACCCTGCATAAGCATACAAAGTTTCAAAACAACCTGATAATGAATGTGCCCTTTGAGGCATGCCAAAGGAAGATGTTAATGCATAAATGCACTAAGTAGAAGGTCATTGCTTGTGACAATGTTTTTTTTTATGGAAATTCATAAATATGCCCTGCAGAGAGTGCAAATGGGATAAGTTGATGCACAAATGCAGTAAATTCAAAGGCTGGTGATAATGACAATAATTTTTTATGGAAATGAAAAAAAGCAATAGCTCACATCTAGAGGTCACCCTGAACACACATACTAAGCTTCAAAGTGATCCGATCATTACTGTGCCCTGAAGGGTGCGTTAAAGGGAAATATTGAGATCTGACTAAACTAAGTTCAAAGGTCAGTGGCAATGTTTTTTGACAGAAATGGAAGAAAATCAACAGCTCCCATATAGATGTCACCCCACACAAGGACACCAAGTTTGCAAGAAATCCAAGCATAAATGTGCCCTGCAGGGTGTGTCAAAGGGAAATATTGATACTTAACTGCACTAAATTTAACTGCACTAAATTTTTACTATGTTCATCAGAGGTTGTTGCCAATGGCAACTATTTTTGACGGAAATGGAAGAAAATCGATAGCTCCCATCTAGAGGTAACCCCAAACAAACATGCCAAGTTACAAACCATCCTGATCATAAATGTGCCCTGTAGGGCATGCCAAAGGAATATGCTGATCCCTGACTAAACTAAGTTCAAAGGTCATTGTCAGTGGCAACATTTTGTGACGGAAAATGGAAGCAAATCAATAGCTCCCATCTAGAGCTCACTCCAAACAAGCATACCTACCAAGTTTCAAAGTGATCTGGTCAAAACTGTGCCTGTGCACTGCAGGGTGTGCCAAAAGCGAAATATTGATGCATAACTGCACTAAGTTCATCGAAGGACATTTCCAGTGGCAGCATTTTTTGACGGAAATCAATAGCTCCCATCTAGAGGTAACCCCAAACAAGCATACAAAGTTTCAAATCAATCTGATCATAAATGTGCCCTGTAGGGCATGCCAACGGAATATATTTATGCCTGACTAAACTAAATTCAAAAGTCAATGCCAGCGGCAACATTTTTTGATGGAAATGGAAGAAAATCAATAGCTCCCATCTATAGGTCACTCCAAACAAGCTTGCCAGATTTCAAAGCAATCTGATCATAAATATGCCCTGCAGGGTTTGCCAAAGGGAAATATTGAAGTCTGACTAATTAAGTTCTAAGAACGTTGCCCCCGGCAACTTTTTTTGACGGAAATGGAAGAAAATCGATAGCTCCCATCTAGAGGTCACCCCAAACAAGCATAGCGAGTTTCAAAGTGATCCAATAATAAATGTGCCCTGCAGAGTGTGGCAAGGGGAAATTTTGATGCACAACTGCACTAAGTTCATCAAAGGTCGTTGCCAGCGGCAACATTTATTGGCAGATATAAAAGAAAATCCCATCTAGAGGTAACCCCAAACAAGTATACCAAGTTTCAAACTGATCTGATCAAAAATGTGCTTTGTACGGCATGCCAAAGGAGTATATTGATGCCTGACTAAACTAAGTTCAAAGATCGTTGCCAGTGCAACATTTTTGGATGGATGGAAATAAACGAAAATCGATAGCTCCCATCTAGAGATGACCCCAAACAAGCATGCCAGGTTTCAAAGCAATCCGATCATAAATGTGCCCTGTAGGCTGTGCCAAAGGGAAATATGGAGGTCTGACTAAACTAAGTTCTAAGAACGTTGGCCGCGGCAACATTTTTGGGCAGAAATTGAAGAAAATCGATAGCTCCCATCTGGAGGCCACCCCAAACAAGCATACCAAGTTTCAAAGCGATCTTATCATAAATGCGACATGTGCCAAAGGAAATTGTGTACGTACATATGTGGATGAGAAGTGACGGCAATAGCTCAGCTTGACTTTGTCAAGTTGAGCTAAAAATGCTACTTTTAATAAGAGAGATCTTGACCTTTGGTCACAGCAAATACCGATAGGACTGTTGACTATTAATGAATTCTGCCTAGTAGGCTTTGTACATTTTATTTCGTGCTGCTAAGAAAATTGTTTCTGTGAGACTGCTACACTGCCCCTCCCACACCTCTGGCCCTTGGTAAGGCCCAGAGGTGTGGGAGAGGCAGTGTAGCCATATTGCAGACACCACTAACATAGCAGAGATCTGAAAATCTGTGGGTTTTAGGAATAGGCTGTTGTAGTAATCATTATTTTCTAAGGCTAGGAGGGCTATTTTTCGCCCTCCTCAATTTTTTTAAGGCGAGCGAATAAATTGCTCTCCTGAAAATGCCAGGCCTGTGTGCATATATTATATTCATTAGTTGGTGATCATGTTTGGGAATTTCATCAAAATCAGTTCATAAATGTAGGAATTGCAAACCCAGGAATTTTGGATGTATGGATGGACATACAGGGCAATGATAATATAGTCCCTATTTTTTCAAAGTGGGGTACAGTGGAACCCTGTTAATTGAATAGCCACTTTGCCAATGAAAATTATTCAATAACAGGAGTATTCAATTGACAGGGATTGTGTCACTTTTTCTGTAATCTAGAGATAAATTTAGCATTTATTCTTTTATATCTTGTTTGACAGAGCTCCATGAGCGCTGTCAAACAAGATATAATAGATTAAATGCCTGTATAAAATGGACAGAGAACTAATAGGTCTATAAACAAAAGAAAAGTGGGGTGAGTCAGGGTAATTTCTTGACAGGTTACAATTTTTTTTTATTCAATTAACAGGAGTTCACTCTATAACCTATATCCAATTAACAGGTCAAATTTGTACTGGAGGTATGATAAATGGTTTTATGTTGGGAAATTATATTCAATTAACAGGGTTATTCAGTTAGGAGATATCCAATTAAGTGAGCTCCACTGTATAACACAGGTTATTGCCCCCATACCAGTTTTCGACAAAGTTCTATTTATTCCAAGAATATTTAATGAGAATCAACTTACATTAACATGAATGATGAATTTATGAAATGAGGTCAAAATGTGATGGGTAAAGGGTGCTCTTGGACAAAAAACCTATTTGCTTCTGAGATGTTGAAAAAGTCACTTAAAACTACCCAATGGCGGTATGAAACTTGTGAAATAATATTTCGGAGAGAGCGCAAGCAAAACCTGAACTCAGACCACACTTATCAAAGGAAACCAGTCACACCACTAGAGAAAGTATGAAAAAAATGTCTGGAGAAGTGTTGACTGAACTTTGACCTTGTTTCTCTAATTACCAAGCTGTGACCCTGCACTAATGAGTGGTGTTTATTGGCTCTTCTGTACACAAATAGTTTATATTGTATGCCTCACCCAAAGCGAATTTTCTACCATAGTTAGAACTATACTGTAACTCATTTCTGATTCTGGTCACTGAGGAGTTCCATAATAAAAAATTATTATTGCAGTAACAATACGATGACATTTGACCTTGTGGCTATCAAGTTTAAAATCAATTGGGTTATTGAATCGTCTCAAAGTCCCCATGAGATTACTTTTGCAAATTTCGATGAGCTGTGATAAATAGAACAAAATATGTTAACTTGACTTTAAACTGATGGTTGAATCCTAAAAAAATTGCCCGGTACGTCTTTTTAAGTACCCTCCTTCTGGAGAAAACCTCAAATTTCATTCAGAATTCAAGAATTTCTGGGTAACTGAAAGAAACAAAATGTACACAATTTGTGAATGTTTAAAGTTTTATCTGACCTAATGCTGATGATACTGGCCTGAGAATGATGTAAGATCAACCTTCTTGACATCCTTTACATTTCTGAAGTGTTGTTTCATTTACTACATTCAGTTAATGTTAAAACACAGCTTTGTGAACATTTGACCTTTTAACCCTTTACCTAAAGATTTGGCCACATCCAAATGCATAATTTACAAATTGAGCAGTTGAAAAAATACCAATTTTTAAAAAAAATTCAACAAAACCATATCTTGTGACACCATTGGAGTGAGCTAGTCAGGCATGTTTCAATGATGGGTCACATGACAGGGTTTTGTTGAAATTTTTATGAAAAATCTGAAAGAATAGTATTTAAAATAATAAATTTTGATATGGTCTGCATTGGGCAAACAGTTAACCCGTAGAGTGCTAAGAGCCCATATTTGGAGTGTGGTGGCTCAGTACGTGGTTATGGCATTCAACTTCAAACCAAAAGGACCTACAGTTCAATCCCCACCAGGGGTAACTGCATTGTGTCCTCGAAAAAGGCACTCAATCCCGATTGCCCATGTGAGGGCATGATGGCTTTGTGTACTAAGGCATTCTGCACATCAATGGTGCATTTGTCTTCAATCATTGCTAGCCCTGCTTGTGTGGAGTTAGTACGTTGGGGACTCGGACAGTTGCTCACCTTTGGTTCACTCTGGGTACCCTGACTTCCTCCACCCTTAAAACTGTCCGACATGAGGTGACCCTGGCTGTAGAAAGTGTTGTTAAACCCCAGTAAACAAATAAATAAAGCCCATATTTGGGCTTAATTCTAAAGTGCAGGTACCTCATCATAAAGGCCTCATTTTCTGTGTTTCATATTATCTGTGACATGAAATTATATTGCTGTAAGAGATTTGCCTTGTTACAATTGATGGGGAAAGTGCCTACGATATGCATCCACAAATGATATTTAACATATCATCACATCATTATCCATATATTTTCTTGAAAAAAAGCATGGTTACACCATCTGCTGCAGTTAGTCAAGACCCTGTTTCAGATGGATACAACTTGCACACAAAGGATTTCAGATCAAAAGGATGAAGGTTGATGGTTTGATCCTGACCCACATCATCTGCATTGTTGCTTGGGCAAAATACTTAACACACAACTGGTAGAGTGCTGGAAACCCATATTTGGGTTTTATCCTGAACTGCAGGTGCCATGATTCAAAGGATCATATTCTATGGTTGTGATGCATATTTTTAAGTAAAAGTATTTAGTGTGTAAGGATTCGCTTTGCTACAATTTTTGGGAGAGTGCCTGTAAGCATGGCAAAGACAAGTGAACAAAATGACATTCAAAATTAATTTAGCACTCTACCAGTTAAGTACACAAATTAATTCTATGATAATAAGTACCGTATCTACATATACACAGCTGAAGATGACTTAATAGTTTTACTACATCATTGTTGACTGCATGTAGAGGATGCAGCCAATGAGGGAGTCAAATGATAGGGAGGGTGGATAAAGCCAAAGAATTAGAAAAAGAGTAATCCTGGAGATCCATTGGCAGAAACTTTGCCAGGGTGGAGTTTTGACAAAATCTGACTCTGATTCATTCTGATGAAAACTCTCTTCAGCAAGTGTTTCGGTGGTTATCCACTGTCCATTTATTGAACACACAAACATATGCTGATACAAACACCCAAAGCTTTACTACCATGTTCCTTCAGTGCACCATGGTGGTATTCAAATCATAGCATGATGATGCATTCACTTCTACATTCATAACAGGTAATGGACAGAAAGGCTATAACAATTACAGGGTAACAGTCTGCCCACAGAACTACTGCTGGACCTGCAAAAACATGAACAACATCAGCAATGTATCACCTGATGAACTGCGAGAGGGTAAAGAATTTCATTACACTGTTAGCAGGGTTTCTGGCTCATTAACTGGATGCGGGCTAGATTATTTTTGGTGGTCTAAATTTGTTATTCAAAATTTGTTCTATTACAAATTATCAGAGAGGGCCTACAGGTATTCTCCAGCAATTTGTAATAGAACAAATTAAAATAGAAAAAATATTATCTGGGTTTGATTGAATATGAAACAAGCGCAAGGAAAACATTGGCTTTTGCTCTGGTGCCTTCATTTTTTTGAAAGTCCTGATAGTGGCTTCTAGCACTCAGCCAGTTAAATAAAAGTTTCTTGATTGGCTTGTCATCCATCCAGCCATTCAACTAATAAAAAAGACACCATATATAGCCAGGCCAATCATCATTCAAATTTGATTATTTTTTCAATTTTTGCCTATGAAACTCAATGACCTTGTTCCAATGAGGGATCAAAAGCTATGTTTTTGAGGCAATAAATGAAAAGTTGTAGTTATATAAGAAAACTGTTGGCAAGTGTCATGTCAGGCAGAGTTAAATTGGGGTTTAGTGACACTTTCAACAGCCAGAGAAGGGACGTTGGGTCTGCAGAGTTCATGAACCCTCCAGAAAATTCTGCTTTATCCGAATTCACATCATAACGTATCCACAGGTATGCAATGCACCAATCTGCCGTGAACTGTCATTGATCACTCTTTCCGAAAGTTCTCTTGGGGAAGTTAAATGACTTTGGCAGGTGAACTTGCTCGGTAATTTGGAAACTGACATTTTTCTAATCCAACAGCTAACCTCCTTAATCAGACCAATTTCAAATTGGACTAATCGCCGAGATATCAGGTTCTAGCATTTTGGATTTATTAAAGAATTTATCTCATTCTTAGCATTCTTTGAAAGTTGATACAAGATACATGAAAATTATGCTTACATACTGATGCTTAGCCCAATAAGAGGAGAAATATTAATCTGGCAAGAACCAGATCTGCTGGGCCAATTCCGGTGGCCATGCAGGGTCATATCATCTCATCAAGTTTTATGACTTAGAAGGTTTAATGGAGGAAGGAAGTCAGAGTTCACAAACAGAACAACTGAGCTGTGGCAAGTAACTGTCAGACTCTTCAAATTACTAACCTGGTAGAAGCAGGGTTAGCAACATTTGAAGGCATGTGCACCAATAATGTGCAGTACACATCAGCTCACTGTACCTGACAGTACTCCCACTTGTGATGTTGGGATTGCATGTCTTGCCCAAGGACACAATGCAGACATCAAGGTCAGTTATGTTGTACATGTACAGTGGAACCATGTTAATAGAATAGAGCTGGGCAGTTTTTTTCTGTTTTCTGGTTCAGTTCCAGTTTTGTGGCAAACCAAAAAAACCAGGCCTATAGATTGCCCCAATTTTACACCGTTTACAGGTGTGCCCAAATTAGAGAAGTACGTGTAAAGATATCAAGAAAAATATATAAATTCTCTTTGCCTCTTCTACATTTGAGAAAAACGTCCATCATAATATGGCTATAGAAATACAAAGAAAGGCATGGCATTAAAACACTCGAGGCTCTAAAGACCCTGTCATCGCTCACTTGGAACTACATATAAAACTGTGATTCCCCAGAGGTTTTCCTGGTGACTATGAGCTGCAATTGTGGCCATGTTTGCAACATTACATCAACATTACATGAGGATCATTGGTAGGTATCCCAGTCCTCAATCATATAAAGTTTCAAAACATTTGACTTTGTACATTCAGAGGAGAAGAGTTTTCAAAATTGACCAATCAGAATCAAAGAATGCTTCTGGCAGCCAAGTTTTTCATCCAACAGTAATAAAATGAGTAACAGTTGTAGGGAACCTCTAAGAGACCATGCCTGCCAAGTCTGGTTCACATTGGCTCAGTACTTTCAGAGAAGATGATGAAAATGCGATTTCCTATAGGGTTCCTATAGTAACTATAAGCCACAATTGCAGCCATACTTGCAACCCAATGAAGATTAAATGAGGATCATTGGTAGAGGGGGTTCCAATCATCAGTTACATTAAGTTTCAAACATTTGGCCTTGTAGTTTCAAAGAAGATTTCTTGAAAATCCACACATTTATGAATTCTGTTTCAATAAAAAAAATCAGTAAAAGAAGATTAAATATTTTGAAAATTACAATTTTTCAGACAGTATTCTCTTTCAGATAGCTTTGGGTAGGTAAAGGGTTACAGGATTTTATTCCAATAATTTTGTCATATCTTAAATAATATCATAATTGACTGGTCAGTTAGTTCTACATGGTGGGAAAAGAAAATAAACAAAACTTCCATGTTTTCCAAACACCTGTCATCAATCAGTATTTCTGATAAGTAACTTGAGAGTAATACATGAATTAACATAATTACAGATGCACTTGTTTACAATACAAGTCAAAATAAGTTGTAGGATAACCCTATAAACTATTATCTTTCTCTTCCTACACTGATAAGACCAGAAGTTGACATCATTTTCTGGAAAGCTCTCACTTATACACTACTGCGCAAGCGATTGTTGCATGAATATCCCAGGTCCGCGAATGGTTCACTCAAGATCTAAGAGAAGTCGCCGACTAATATTGGAGATTCTTTCTCGAGTCAATGTCCGACACGTTATTAAAATCGCCGTGATTCACGGTCAAACGGATTACAGCTGTAATTAATTTCTCGGACACCTGAGCGAAAGGGATTTACTTATTATCGTATTTTGCACGGCTGTCAAAATTAGGTGGTCGAAATACATATACAATTCAACAGTCTCGACAAAACGACGTCTGCCAAACTATTACCATCTGGCATCACTCGAAATATTTACGTTTTTAAAAAGTAAGAATATTTTTTAAAAATCTGCCAAATTGAAACATCTCAACACTAAAGTACATAAATGTGATTCAGAATCGCGTTTAGTTTAAGTTAGGTTTAATAGAATACAATTTCCGGCATTAAATTTGAACTGCTGATGATTTGATAAATTTTTAAGAATTAAATGGCTGAAAATTTTAAAATGGCAGATTCTGCACCGCTCGTTCCACTGGAAAGGATCGATTCACCAAATACAGTAAAGCTGGTGCGCACTTTTTAACTCATGCCTGCTTAAATGAATTGCCTGCAAATCTAAACTAGATACTAACATTTCAATAGCCTGCGTTTGGTGGAGGGCGGAGCAGGTGGGTATGGAACGAGCATTTCATCTGTTGTTGTGGTTTTCTTCCCACAATTGGATGAAATGCTCATTCCATACCCACCTTCACCGGCCTTCGTTACGTGGTGGTAATCAATGGGTGACACTTCATTAACCTCTTCCCAAACGGCGATTCGAGGAAGTTGGCGTGGTAACAACAGTACTGTTCAGTGCGTTTGAATTGTGGGTGTTTGGGGTAATCAGTATTTGCATCGTAATTGCTCGGGCGGTCATATATTCATTTGAAGCCCATGCATGAGGTTGTGATTGATGTTTGTTGACCAGAAAATAACAAAAAAGAAAATAACTATATTAAGGCGTTTATTTCCAGCACGCGTTATGTATTTTGTTGTTTTCCCGTGATTGTCAAATGCACGTGGTCTGAACAGGAGGATAAGAACGCACCACTTGACTCGCCCAGTACTGATCGGCGTTTCTGAACACATATCAGTTTTGTGTGAAAGATATACAGTCAGAGCATTTTAATTCTATTTTTAAGGACAGAAATACGACCTCGTGGTGTCTTTCCTCCACTGATAATATCGGCCTCAAACTGGTTCCGGAGCTCACCGAGAGCGCTTGGTATTATCAGCAATGATGGTATTAGGCCTGTCAAACATGAATCCTATACCCCCACCCCACCCCGCCATACCAATTACCCAATGGCGGATGTTTTGTTTTCTTCTTTATTTGAACAGTAACCCCATAGATCTAAAAGTTGGATAGAAGCATGGCCAGAGAAGAAGGGTTGTCTTGAAGAATTCATCAAAGAAGAAGTTCTTGTCTGGATTTATTTCATATTAAAATATACATGTATACATAAAAAACAACAACAATGGTAGAACAGCACATATCGAGAACGACTTCGTGATTAGCACAATTGTAAAAAAAAAAGAAATCCCACATTATTGACATTAACCCTATTGTAACAATATGTTATTTATTTATTTATTGGTGTTTAAGGTCACATATTTCTGCACAATGGCTAATCATGACCTCGACAGTTTTACGGGTGGAGGAAGCCGGAGTACCCGGAGAGGACCACCGAGCAATGACGAGCAATAGCAATATGTTTCCAACGGAGCATACAAATCCGACTTGGTGACACTCTGCTCCACTATAATCACACTCGCGACCGGTCATTTGATGTAACAAAAGAGGCTTACACCCCCAACCCACACACACACACACTCGGTGTACAAGTATTTTCTCTTAAACCTTTTTGTCACATCAAATGACTGGTGGTGAGTGCCTATGTCAAGTTCATGATTGACTGATCAAATCCTCCCATATTTTCTTCGAAGCGCTCTTGATGATGTAGTTGGAATATTACAAGCGAGGATTATTGTTCATCCTAGTCTTTATTTTCAACATTATTTATGTACAGTTTCAATCCCATCTATACATTTTGTTAGACAACTAAGATGATTTACACCAAGCTGACTTTGTTATTCAGAATTTGTTTTATTACAAATTATTAGAGAGTGCCCACATGCACTCTCCAATAATTTGTCATAAAACAAATATTTCAACAATATTTACGTTCGACTGAATATATGAAACATGAATACTAACTTCGATTACTAGATTCGAAATGAAAACAAATCTCGAAGGAGCATAGTCTTGTATGTGTGTGGAGGGGGGGGGGGGGGGCTGATTTTGTTGTTCAGAATTTGTTTTATTACAAATTATTAGAGAGTGCCTATGGGCACTCTCTAATAATTGGTCATAAAACAAATATATGTAAACAAAAGCGTTGCTGAATATGAACCATGAGAGCTTTAGCTCTACTGCTTAACCAACTAACAAGAGTAAAAATATATACATGACACAGTTTTCTCCTAAAACATTTTTCTATTTTTTGACTGGTCGTCTCAAATTCTCGTTTATTCGGGAAACGATAGTGTCACTGAATGTCCTCTGCTCAGAGAACTCTGGATGCAGGAAGAGGACGTATCTCTTGATGTAGGCCTTTTTTGTAGGATCTAGTTCAAGTTTGTTCAGCTTACCTCCACCAAACCACGAGTATTTCACTCTTTGGGAATCCAGTCCAAATAACTCGGGGAAAACCTTTTCTGATATGTTTTTGGCAAAATTGCCGGGGTTATACGAGTGAGCACGAATTGTTCTTAATTCTTCTACAGTCAGTCTGTACTCTGGCGGGATATCACTGAAGTGTTCCTCCTGTGTTGAGGGCTGATACATGGGCTGTAACTGTGGAGCCTCATTTACAGATGTATCTGAAGAACAAGTATTTGTTACAATGGCAGGACACTGTCTGACGAGTCTACTAAGATTCTCAATCTGTCCTCTGACTTCCCTAAATTGCCTGTTCATTTCTGTCAACTTTTTGTCTATTCGCACCAATAATGCTTCTTGTGTGGTCTGCCCAACGTGAAATAGTGGTATAGCGGTAATTGTCCCTGTAGATGGGGTAGACGTAAGTGTTTGCTGTGGTGGAATTGATGATGGTGATGATCTATGTCGTGATGGAGTAGAGAGTGGTGGTGGTGATGGTGGTGATGATGATGATGATGATGATGGTGGTGGTGATGATGATGATAAAAGATGGAGGTGGTGATAGTGGATGTGTTTGTGGTGGCGGTGATGATGATGATGATGATGATGATGATGGTGGTGATAGTGGTTGTGAAGATGCTGGAGTAGATCTCGGAGGTGACTGTGCTTTTTGTGGTGTTATCAAAGGTAGTGTTGCCTGTGCATGAGAACACTCAAGTTCTGTTGGTGGCGGCGGCGAAGTTGTTGCCACAAGTGGAGCCAGACTGGACGGTTGGACTCTTTTTATTACTTTAGCATCTTCTTTGCTTTTCTGAAAATGAAATGTTTTCATATATATAAAAGCACAAATAAAAGTACACATATTCTGATAGTCAGTCATTGCAACCCTCTCCCCCTCAACCCACCCACCCCCACCCACCATAAAACAAAACATCGCAGCAATGATTTTCGGTCTACTACAAAGTACTAGAAATTCTCGGCGAACACTTACTGGGTCAATGGCTCTCTGCATCGAACAAAAAAAAATCACTGATGTCTCATTTACAGTAGCATAAAACAATCAAAGTGTGAAAACACGTGTTTGAAAACAATGCTTCTGAAGAAGCACTGTCCACATACACGTGTGATAATTAAAAAATTAATTTAAGAGTAATTAAGTCATAAATTTTTTCTATGGGAGGAGCAAAACTTTTAAGACTGACAAATATACAAGTTTTTTATTGGCTACAAGTCCAACTACTAGTTTGAAAACCAGTTTCACAACAGAAACATTTTTTTCGAACAGTCCTTTCTGAAAATGACAAACACCAGGAAAAAAATTACGCAAGAAATGAAGATAAAGATATATCAATTAGTTGACTGTCGGTGGAAAGTGCACGCAATAAGGAATGAAATTAAGCAATTGTACGGATATACCTATTCATGGCAAGGAATCAAGAGAATATGTGATGACTATTTATCGGGAAAAGTTGTGCATGTAAACGATTTACATTGCAAGAAACCAAGTTTTAAAAAACTAAAGGAAGATGATATGCAGTTCATTAAACTTTCACTTGTCAAAAACTGCAACAAAACGGCACGAGACATACAGCGAGATTTGTTACAAAGGGGGACAAAAGTGCATTTTTCAACTGTTCAGAGAGGAATAAAAGCAGCCGGATTCGTAGCAACGAAGCCAAAGTACTGCCAACTGATAAGAAACGTGAACAAAGAAAAGCGTGTTGTTTTCTGCCAAAATGCCATAAACGAAAAGCAGACTTTTTCTGATACTATATTTTCGGATGAGACGACAATTCAGTTACACCAAAACAAGACAGTAGCATACAGGGCAGTGGACAGTATCGCACCTAGTCAGGGTAAACCAAAACATCCCCTGAAAATGCATCTGTGGGGAGGAATTTCAAAGCGAGGGCCTACACCGTTATTGATGTTTGATGGGATCATGAAAAAGGAGTTCTATACTCATGAGATACTGGAGAAAACTCTCCTCCCTTTCCTGGAAGAATTTGGATCCCATACATTTGTTCAGGATAATGATCCTAAATATACGTCCAAGTATGCAAAAGCTTTCATGGAGAGCAATGGCATCAATTGGGAAAGGAACTGGCCTGCAGGTATGTTATTTTCTGATGAATATTCTTTTTACCATTTAAGGCAACATATGAATGATATAGAACAGGGAGAGAAGGACGAATACATAGTCAGAAGCGGCGGAAGCTCGATAAAAGGGGAGGGGCACGGGTTTTACTGAGTTGTTTCGTACCTAAAAAGGAACGAAACGACTCGGGTAATTTTCATTTCTATTTTTCTAAATTTTTAATCGAACGTTTTAGGCATAGTTTTTAACTTTAAAAAAATCAATATAACATATGGTTCGGTCAAATTGGAGAAAAAGCACAATCGCATATCGGTAAAAGTATCACGGGGATGATGGCACGCTATGGCCTCATTTTATAATTTTTTTTTCAATGAGCATGCTTCTGTGTGGCCACTGCCCTGCCCATTTCTTCTACTTCAACCAGCTTCCAACCAGTAGGGTAGCTTTTGGGTTGGAATACGGATGGAGTGGAAGAAACGGTTCGAAGCGACCGGATGTGGGATTATTTGGCCAAATGATGTTAGGATTTGCAAATACAGTGGAGCCCACTTAATTGGATCTCTTAATTGTATATCCCTGTTAACTGAATATAATTTTCAAACACAAAATCATTTACCATATCTTCAGTACACATTTGATCTGTTAATTGCATGTGGGTTGTAGAGTAAACTCCTGTTAATTGTATATAAATTTTTATATGTCAAAAAAATTACTGTGACACGCACCAAATTTCATTTATTCATCAACCTTTTTGGCCTCACAACATCCAATACAGGCATTTATTCTATTATATCTTGTTTGACAGAGCTCTATGAGCTCTGTCAAACAAGATATAATAGAGTAAATGCTCAGTTTACCTCTAGAACACAGGAAACTTACCAAATTCCTGTTAATTGTATACTCCTGTTAATTGAATAATTTTCACTGGCAAAATGGATATTCAATTAAGAGGATTCTACTGTTATATATTACAGGAATGACTGCACATGTATATCCATGTACGTAAGCGCCCATATTAACCCATTAACCGCGCAACACGTCTAGAAAGTGGAGGGGCGCGGTGTCCCCCCTCCCCCCTCCCCCCTAGAACCACCGCCTTTGTACATTATATTTTACCTATTCTAACGGCCTTATCCCCATATTTGCAGAAAGTTGCGACTTCAACCCGATTGAGATGGTATGGCACGCTTTGAAATTATATGTCGGAAAGAGAAACCCAACCACCAAAGAACAGCTTCAACAGTTTTGTGAAGACTTTTGGTATAAGGAGTTGACAGCAGAAGTTTGTAGCAGATACATTGAACACAATTTCAAGGTTTATCCGGTCGTCGTTGCGATTGGAGGGTCAGCTACTTCAAGGATACCAGACTGGCTTTTCAGTGTTCCTTCTAGAGGAAAGAGCTTAGCATTTTTTCAGAGGGAAATTGAATCAGAAGCTGTTCAAGACAAACTGAAACGCCTACACCGAGTTTGAACAGGCTATGAACTGAAGTGAAAACTTTGTTCGGGACTGAGTGGTCATCCCATGCACCATGTGCTCCGTATTGTGACAAGTGTTGATGCGTGCCCCAAAGCGTTTCTTTCCATCACTATAATTTAATGTGCTTTATAAGTAATGAGAAACTTATCTTGAAAATAGGTGACGGTTTATTTTCCATGTCATAAGTCGAAAACATTTTGACGTTGAAAATGACTCGCGCCCATTTCCAAAGTAAGTTTTTTGCAATACCCAAACAGCACGAAGAATGTCGGATTCTATTATAAATAAAGGTTAATCTACCTTAACGACATTTACTTTAGGTTGAATACACTTGGCTTTAGTTTTCTGACGTTTAGCTGGGGGAGACCCTGGTGGTGAAGATGTATCATTGGTTGTTACTTCTGGCAAGTTTTCCGTGAGACGTTCTTTTTCGCGCATCAGTTTTCTCATTTGTTCCCAACTTCCAGCAGCCAAAACCTGTGAAAAAAAAGTTCCCATTTCTCACAAGTCACATAAAAAACTTAAGTTTTTTTTACACTTTTTTTACACTATCAACAGCAAGGGCTTGTCATGTCGTGCGGGGCAGTTTTACGGGTGGGGGGGGGGGGGAGGCAGAGAGAACCACCGAGCAGTGGCGAGCAATCGCCAACTTTCTAGCCCAGGTCAACATTAGTTGAAGAGGGATCGGGACGTTTCGGTCTTCAGAGTAATAATTTGGCATTTATTCGTTGAAAACGCTACAGAGGAGCTTTTTCAATGAATAAACACTAAATTATCGGTGACAGATATTCTTTTTAAAATTAGGGCTAGTCTTATCTAGCAAAACGTTAAATTATATTAATTATGAAAGAATTGAAATCATTTTGCCTTTGTTCGTTGAAAAAGCTGGAGTGAAGCCTTTTCAATGAATATTAACGCGAAATGATTAAGGCAAATTTAGATAACACTTATGTGGCAATTTATTAAACTCAATGCAATCTGATAAAAAATGTAATAATTTGCGTTTATAGGTGGAAAAAAGCTGAATATGACACTGTTACAGACATATCTGGCATTTTATTAAATTACATGTAAATGAAATCCAGTAAACAACCTAATAATTGTAGTTTATTTTAGTCACTGCCAAACAACGAGAAATTCAAGAGAGTGTGTGTGTTGGGGGGGGGGGGGGGTATGCTCCTCCCATTTACTCCAAGCTGCCTTTAGTCGTTTAGCAAGTTTCACGTATTATCAGTGATCACATATTATTTTCTGAAATATCGATGCACTATTTCTGTCTGTATTTCGCCGTAATGTCAATCCTTAATTACACCACTTAGATGCATGAAAAAATGTAGTCGTCTTTTTTACCATTCAAAATACCAGTACGTAACATTAATTCCCGAAAAGCCGAAGCGCTTTCTGGGAACTGATGGTGCTGGTATTATCAGTGATAAAAAAAATAAGGCAGACAGCGTAATCGCCTATTATTTACTGAAATTTCGATACACTATTTCTGTATTCGAACTTCGTTTGGGGCCGACTTCTCTTGTGGGTCCACTTCTCTCGTGGGCCGACTTCGTTTGGGACTGACTTCAGTATTCAGCGTACAATACGCCTTAGTGCACAAACATATCTCATGACTCATCATTGGAACAAGCTTTCAGTGCGGGGTCATAAGCTATGTTTTTGATGCAAAAACAGGTACAAAGTCTTATTTCCATTTTTTTTAATTCAAGTCATATTTCATAGGCCCTATCATCATGTTCGTGGTTTTATTTAAGAAGCCATATTTCATAGGCCATATCATCATGTTCGTGGTTTTATTTAAGATGATTCCAGGAGGACACACCTGAGACTCCCCAGTCCCCTTTCTTCTGAGAAAATATTTGATTTGTTGTCTTCCCAGCTGGGGGGGGGGGGGGGGGGGGGAGGGGGGGGGCTTGCAAACGTTTAACTACTGAAACTTACCTTTGCTTTGTCAGCTGACCTTGGGGATGAACCCCACTGCACCAAATATTCCTTCTCCACTTCAATCCACTGCGTCTCAAGAAAATATCTTCTTGTTCGAACCTGGAGCTTGTTGTCTACATCATATCTTACGAGATAGTGACTTGGTAGCGAAGTTTCTTTTCTTGTGGTCATTTTGACGATGATATTAAAGAATCGATTCTGATTTTTGAATGAACGAAAGTTTTTTGATTTTTGAATGAACGAAAGTTTTTTGATTTTTCAGAGGAGATCTTGATATTTAAGTTCTTTGTGGCATGTGTGTATTTTTAATTCAGCCAATAGCGAAGCAGCTGACCGCCATGAAGCTTTTGTGAAGCCATGCTGACAGCTTTTCTCGATCATAGCTTGGCGGCTATTAGCGTGCGTGGCTTCATGACAGCTTCTTGGCATTTCACAGTTTGGATAACAATTACTGTGTATGCTTTGCTAAGATTAACATAAAAGTTTGTCATCGAAGATGTAGCCTAAGTGAGATGTATTTTTTGTCCTCTCTGGGTTTCAATATTTTTTTAAATTTTGGTTTTAATGTACGCTCATTGTAAATTGGGGAAAAAGTTGGTCACTTTTTAGGTTATCCTGGGTTATCTGGCTGAATTTACGATGCAGATGAAAAGTTTCGTCTGGAATCCACAATGTTATGCTTCTTTGGCCATAAATAGTTATCATTTACTTGACGATAGTCTGAACTTGGATTCAAAGTCTGTAATACAATATATTGGTGTGACATTCTGAAAGATGTACATCAAAAATTATAT
Organism: Pictodentalium vernedei; assembly: GCA_031216915.1. Classification (NCBI taxonomy): domain Eukaryota; kingdom Metazoa; phylum Mollusca; class Scaphopoda; order Dentaliida; family Dentaliidae; genus Pictodentalium; species Pictodentalium vernedei. The sequence continues at coordinate 668,940,488 of CM062296.1, forward strand.
TACGTACTTTGGGTCAAAGTTTACACTAACAAGACCGGATTTCGTAATGAAGACAATAGACGGGATTTTTGACACTATAATAATAAATGGAGCAAACTCCCATAAAAATCTGATTTTTCAATTTCAAGATGACGGGTGGGGGGGGGTGGGGGGGGGGGGGGCTTTGTTTACTATCCCTAACAGAAAAATTTGTAAAAACATCAACCATTGCACGGTGTTAATATTCTACAATTTGCCCTACATTAAGTTATAATTAATAAAACTTAACATGATGTTGCGGTTCATTAGCTGTGCAACAGAAATGATACAGATGCTCAAGGTCCGAGACGAAGTCAACAGTGGTGCGAGTAAGGCAGGGTTTTTAATCATTCCAAATTCCCGACAAACCCATGTTAATGCCGAGCTTTTTTTTTTTTACCACAGACTAACTCTTCATTTACCTAACGAATATGTCTGACAATCTGAATCCCGTGCAATGTACAAAAACCGCCTCCTCGGTCTGGCTGTATCAACCGTCAACGTCACTGGTGAATGCCGTTTATTACCCTGGCGCCCCACCCCATGTGAATTCCTCCTACACACCCCTTCCTCATCTGCAATTCTCACAACACATCTTGAAACAATCGCTCTAAATGCGGGTTTGGGAAGCAGATAACATGGCACCAGTAATTTTATTTTTAGCTGCCTGTGACATTTGACCTGAAAGCGTAAATTTTCCGAACTGTGCGTGCAACAATGAATTTTGCTTTGTAAAATTGACTGTCGTATTTCAACGTCATAGTTATAATACATGTATGCCTTCGTGAGTTGCATTTGTGACACTGTGTAATAGGACAGGAGGAAAAATGTAACTACGATATAATGTATCATCAATATCATTAAACTTAAAGGAAAATTATGGACGATTCGTTTTCATTCACATTCTTGACATCGACATGAAGTTGTTTATTTGATCTAATCCATTTCACAATTAATTCCGAGATTACGCTCTCTTGAGTTAATCCCTTTCGCCGCAAATGTCTTGTCCAATTTAATTATCGCATTCATTGTCGGCGTAATGTCGGGCGGGTTTAATCCTTTTGTCTCACCTCGGACCTGGGATATTCATATAACGGTCGCTTGCGCAGTAGTGTAGCTTTCCAGAAAATGTCCGATTTTGATTTTGTCAGTGCAGGAGCAGCAGTTTACTTAGTTTATTGCAGTTATGCTACAACTTATTTTGACTTGTATTGTATACACAATATTTGGGGTTTTTTTTCCTAGTTCTCAGTGGAGAAAACTGGAACCAACCCTAACCACCAGATTCTCAAAAAACAAGTATTTTGCTGACAGTACCGATCTTTGTGCAGACAGGAGGGGCATTGGGTTAAGCATTAAAATATAGCCTCTGGCACACACATATTTCCATCCTCTCATAGACCATTCCTGTGAAGTTTGGTTCATGTTGGCTCAGTAGTTCCAGAGAAGAAGATGAAGGTACGTTAAAGTGAAAGGAATGATGGTTCATGTTGGCTCAGTAGTTCCAGAGAAGAAGATGAAGGTACGTTAAAGTGAAAGGAATGATGGACCTCCTTTCGCATTCGCCCTCTGATATGTTCATACCAAATGGCCAGAGGGTTTGAAGCGTATTGATCCAAAAAGCTTCACGTTTTTTTCTAAATTCATCCGTTTCTTCTAATGTGTCTTTAATTGGTGGTTGTTCAATAGGATGGATTTCGAAATCGTCCAAAGAATGGCCAGGAAGGTTAAAATGTTGTGCTACTGGGGCATCAGCATTATGTTTTATATCCTGTTTGTGTCTAGTAGCACGTTCTCGAAAAGGATTTTGACTTTGACCAACATACTGTTTCCGACATCGCTTACAAGTGATAAGGTAAATAATGTTTGCTGAATCACAATGGAGGGGGTTACGGATCTGATAATGATTTTTCGTTTGTTCAGAGGAAAATTCCTCTTTCTGATCAGGCATAAAAGTATGCAGTCTACAACGAGGCTTTTTGCAATTAAATACCGCGCCACTACCATTCTGCAACGGTCTGTTGTGTTCAATCTTCAGTGGTTCGAAATCGGTAGTTTCAGCTGGGTTTTCGAGCTTTTTCAGGGTTTGGGATTTCAGGCTACGCAAGAGGCGCAGCGAGTACCCTCTCGATCTGAGGGTGCCAAATAGAGTAGAACAAGCCTCATTGAAATTTACCTTATCACTTGAATTGCGGTGGAAACGAATGAGTTGTGATTTGATGATACCTTTAAATGTATGTTGAGGATGAAATGATTTTGTGTGCAACAATTGATGTGAATCAGTTGGTTTAAAATACACTTTATAATCTAAATGACCGGACGCCTGGAATTGCTTGCCTTTATACACGGTCACATCGAGAAAATCAACAGAATTTTCACTGATAGTAGCTTTCAATTTAATATTTGGATCGTGATTGTTCAAAATTTCTAAAAATTCATCAAAATCTTCTTTTGAATGTTCCCAAATAATAAAAATGTCATCTAAATACCTGAGATATACGAGAGGATGCTTTGCACATTTGCTTAAGGCATTTTCCTCCCATTCCGCTACATAAATGCTTGCAAAATTAGGACTGAATCTTTTGCCCATAGGACAACCCATTATTTGTAGAAAATATTCTCCATTGAATTGAAAGTCATTACCTTTTAAGCTCAGCTCTAAAAGATCCAAAATTTGTTCATCCGGGCGTTTCGCATCCGGATATTTTTCAAATGCATTTTTAACTGATTTAACACCTTTATCAATATCAATGTTCATATACATACTGTCGATATCCAAAGTAGCCAGAATTGCATTTTTCGATATTTTCAATTTCGAAATTTTTGACAGGAAATCCTGTGTATTTTTTAGATAGCTCGGATGTCTATTTGCTATAGGTTTCAGATGATAATCAATTAATTCCGAGATCGCATAAGATTCCGAATTACAATCTGATACAATTGGCCTCCCGGGTGGAGTTAAGTCATCCGTCCATGAAGAACGGTCCTTGTGGATCTTTGGTAGGATATAAAATTGTCTTGTTTGAACACTGAGCTTAGCTGTTAAATATTTCAATTGTTTTTTTGGTAATGTGACCTTCGTCGAGGAGAAATTTTAAGATCTTATTGAATTTTTCGATATTACTAGGCCAAATAAGTGAATCTATTTTCTTATAATGTTTAGTATTGCTGAGTTGTCTCATGGCTTCCTTTATATAATTATCCCGAGATAGAACAACTACCGACACCACCTTTGTCGGCTGGTTTAATTACTAATTTCTTATTTTTTCGAAGTTTTGTGAGGGCTCTCCGTTCACCAGCTGTTAAATTGTCTTTATCGGAGAGTATGTTCATGCTGAACACCTTTTTTGATGATTCGTTTGCTAGCCTCAATAATTTCGGGATCTACTTCACTATCTGGAGGTGACCAACCAGATGATTCTGTAAAAGGAAGTTTCCGACCGCTGGAGTTTCTAAAGCGGTCGGCTAATTTCATTTGCCTAAGAAAATTACAGTTGTATGATGGTAAATTTGTTTGGTTATCAGTTTTAGGCTTTGATTTCCCATGGGGTTTCTATAGTAATTATAAGCCACAATTGCAGCTGTGTTTGCAACCCAATCAACATTGAATGTGGATTGTTGGTAGAGGGTGTCCCAGTCAATAACCATGCTAAGTTTCAATACATTTGGCCCTGTGGTTTCAGAGAAGAAGATTTTTCAAAATCCACCAATCAGAATCAAAGAATGCCTCTGGCGGCCATGTTTTAAAACCCATGGGATCAAAGTGAGAATCATTTGTATAGGACGTCCCATAGACTATCCCTGCCAGGTTTGGTTCATGTCAGGTTAGTAGTTCCAGAAATGATGAAAATGTGATTTTCTCATAGGGTTTCTATAGTAACTATAAGCCACAATTGCAGCTATGTTTGTGACCCAATCAACATTAACGAGGATTGTGAGTAGAGGGTGTCCCAGTCATCATTTATGTGAAGTTTCAAAACATTTGGCCTGGCAGTTTCAGAGAAGATTTTTCAAAATCCACCAACCAGAATCAAAGAATGCCTCTGGAAGGCATGTTTTTCATCCGACAGGAACAAAATGAGGATCGTTTGTAGAGGACCTCTCATAGACCATTCCTGCCAAGTTTGGTTCACACTGGCTCAGCGATTACAGAGAAGATGAAAATGTGAAGTTTACGGACGTCGGACAACAGACAACAATGGATGCTAAGTGATGAGAAAAGCTCACATGGGCTTTTAGGCCAGGTGAGCTAATAAAAGGATAAGACTGTTATTTCTGGTTTTAACCCTTTACCTAACATGAAAAGCAGACGACACTTGCAAAAAAAATTCTTGAATAACTAATTTTTTTCATTTTTTGTCTCAAAAACATAGGTTATGACCCCTCGTTGGAACGAGCTCAATGAGCTCGTTCCAACAAGGGGTCATAACCTATGTTTTTGAGACAAAAAATAAAAATATTTTGAAAATTAATTGATGATTTTTGAGAATAGTGCTGGCCGGTTTTGGCCGTTACATTGGGTAAAGGGTTTAATGTGCCCAAATTAGGGGCAAAACAGTGTGCCTAATATAAATGAATTTAAAGGCCTGCAGAAAACCGAAAACCAAGCCCCAACAAAAACCAGCAGAATGGTTTTTACCGTGTTTGTGCATAAATTGATCAAACTATCATACTGGACTAGTGACCACTATGGACTCTCGTCACTTAGTCTATCTGGCAAAGGGGAGAATATTTCGTGTTCTGATTATTATATTTCTCCCTTACTGACTCATCCATTTGACGAGTCAATAAGAAATGTGACAATGAGAACACAACAAAGATTAGATAAACTTTATTCATTTGTTACCATTATTCAAGTTTTTTTCTGATGGAACAGGCTTAGCAGCTGGTCTCCTAGAACCTCTGTTGTGTCCTTGGGCAAGATACTTCACCCCCATTGCCCATGTGGGGGCACGGTGGTGTTGTGTACTAAGGCGTACTGCACGTCGATGGTACACCTGTCTTCAACCAATGCTAACCCTTGCTTGTGTGGAGTTGGTATGTTGGGGAGCTGACAGTTGCTCACCGTTTGCTCGGTGGTTCTCTCCGGGTACTTCGGCTTCCTCCACCCATAAAATGTCATGGTCATGATTAGCCATTGTGCAGAAATATGTGACCTTAAAACACCAATAAATAAATAGAACCTCTAAGAATGATCAAAGGGAGATTAGGCTGAATCCAATGGAGATATTTACAGGGCTTAGTGGTGAGAGGTGTCGTACAAACTATTGCAGATTATTTCCAAGTTAATGGGCATGAGTGTTATATACTACCTGTTCTTATAACACATAGAAAACCCAAACAGAAACTGATGTTATTTCTGAACTAAAACCGAAACTGAATCTGAAAAATCAAAACCTCCCTGCTCTATTTAATAAATATAGCATGGCTTTGAGTTGACTATGCCAAAATAGTGGTCCTTGAGGAGAGGATAGTCCCGACGCGTAGCGGAGGGACTGTCCTTGAGGAGAGGATAGTCCCGACGTGTAGCGGAGGGACTATTCTCTCCTCGAGGACCACTATTTTGGCATAGTCAACAAAAAGTCATGCTATATTTATTATATTAGATGTGTGTGTGTGTGTGTGTGTGTGTGTGTGTGTGTGTGTGTGTGTGTGTGTGTGTGTGTGTGTGTGTGTGTGTGTGTGTGTGTGGTGTGTGTGTGTGTGTGTGTGTCTTACCAACTTGATGAGGTAACTAGACAAAAGAGTGTGCGTGTTTTGCCTTACTGAGGTACAAAAGACAAAAGGAAACCCTTTACCTCGGTTGTTTTCCCAGAACTGTACCGGCAAAACGAGGTAGAAACCGTTAGTCCACACAAAGGACAAACAATGGTGGTACCTCGGTATGTAGGGAAGACAAGACTGTGTGTGTGTGTGTGTGTGTGTGTGTGTGTGTGTGTGTGTGCGTTTGTCTTACCAACTTGACGAGGTAACTAGACAAAAGAGTTTGCGTGTTTCGCCTTACCGAGGTACAAAAGACAAAAGAAACCCTTTACCTCGGTTGTTTTCCAGAACTGTACCGGCAAAACGAGGTTGAAACCGTTAGTCCACACAAAGGACAGACAATGGGGTACCTCGGTATGTAGGGAAAACAAGACTGTGTGTGTGTGTGTGTGTGTGTGTGTGTGTGTGTGTGTGTGTGTGTGTGTGTGTGTGTGTGTGTGTGTGTGTGTGTGTGTGTGTGTGTGTGTGTGTGTGTGGAGGGGGTGGGGGGGGGGGGGGTTCTTCATCGGTCATATATGCAAGATAATATTCTTATTCACAGCCAAAGAGAAAAGAAAATGGTTCAGGGTTTAAGCAGGGTAAACTAAGTTAATTCTGCCACTCACAGTTCTGGGATAGAGAGGCAGAGAATCAAAACCCCAATAAATGCAATACCATTATTCCATTAACCCCCTCCCCACCCCCCAACACTACTACAAACATCACTTTCGATACACATATTTTTATTTCTCCAAACTAAATGTAATAATGTATATGGGACGAGATGTCTTGTAAAGTATTTATGCTTCAATGGAATTTTCTAAGCGAATTCGAATGTTACTATTTATAACCGTGCACTATTACCATGCACTAGTCTTTTTTTCAAAAATGATAGTAGGTCTGTGCGATTTCGCTGACGAACTATTGGAAAATAGGGTGTTTCTGTTCAACGAATCAGAACGCGGGGAAAGTCACGTGACATCTAATATAATTGAACAGACCATTTGGCTGAAAAAAATTCACATAAAATTCATTCAAACAGAATTTGTTCATTTACCTGTATTCAAGCTGAGCATTCATTCTATTATATATGGCCTTGAAAAAGACATAATAGATTGAATGCCAATATTGGATGTACTGGCACCAAATAGGTCTGTAAACATGGGGAATTCAGGAGTTGCTAACCCTTTGAACCCTAATGGCTGCTTTTCCGGCCTAGGAACATGATATGTTATAACGTCATTTACTATGATGGCTGTTCAATAAATGTGTGGGATAGACCAATCAATATTTTCAACGTGCAGCCCCAAGGCTGCACATTGAAAATATTGATTGGTCTACCCCAAATAATGAATATGGGCTTTTCCAATTGCTGTCATTGAACTGGCATGGAAGATACTACTAAAGTTCAAAGGTTTAAGAGTAACTGTTTAATAGATTACATTTTTTTGTTAAATTAACAAGCGTTTACTCTAACCTATATGAAATTAACAGCTCAAATTTGTACTGAAGGTATGGTAAATGTCTTTGTGTGGAAGTTATATACATCAACAGGGTTATTCAATTAATGAGTGCTAAATTGTTCTTCAATGTGGTTTGAAACATGGGTATTTTTTTCAAATATACCACACTACCAGCAAGAGTAGCCTTAGATTTTGTTCACAAATAATTGTCTTATTACAATTTATTGGAGAGTGCAATAAGCACTCTCCAATAAAGTGCAACCAAACAATTTAATATAAAATTTTTTTCTTCTACTGTAGAGCAAACATCAAGAGAATGCATACAGTGTAAAACCATTAAAGTGGCTGCCAGCACTTTTCAATAGAGCCATAAAGGAGTCTAGCACTCAACCAGTTACAAGATATACAATTCAGTGGGTTTCCACTGTATCCCATACTAATACAGTGGAACCTTGTTAATTGAATAGCCACTTTGCCGGTGAAAATTAGTCAATTAACAGGAGTATTCAATTAACAGGGATAGTGGCACATTCCTGAACTCTAGAGACAAATTTAGCATTTATTCTATTGTATATTGTTTGAAAGAGCTCCATGAGCTCTGTCAAACAAGATATAATAGATTATATGCCTGTATTATATGTACTGATGCCAAATAGGTATATAAACAAATGAAAACTGGGGAGAGTCAGGATAATTTCTCAACAAGTTACAAGATTGTTTATTTAATTAACAGGAGTTTCCACTATAACCTATATTCAATTACAGGTCAAATTTGTACGGGAGGTATAGTTAAGTGGTTTCATGTTGGAAAATCATATTCAATTAACAGGGTTATTCAGTTAAGAGATATCCAATGAAGTGGGCTCCATTGTACTTACCTGTATGACGTCTGTTTCCTGATTGAAAAATGAGCAAACTGGTCAGCCACTCCGTCTTCATCACTTTCTGAAGATTCCCCCTGTGCTCCTGTAGCTGAGCCTTCAGCCATGCCGGCTTCAGGGGGTACATTTAAGTAATCCACTTTTCACAGTATCTACAAGCAAAAGGCAGGAGTGAAAACTAGTTGAACAGTACTGGAAAATGAACATAGATTATAGGTGTCATTGATTTTTACATAGTTGAAAATGCAACTCGTTTGTCACTTGGATGAAAAATCTGTCTCCAGTAGTTTACACATTGAAAACCATTCTCTTTCTTATGTGTTTGTTGTGAAATTGATTTTAGTTCATTGTGTATCTGCTGAATGGAGACAAATTGTCCAAGTAGTGATTCCTTAGTAAGTTTAATTGATATAATCTGCAGTCCCACCCATTGTATAAATTTTGATCTCACATCTGCAATCTAATCTGGTGTTCACCTAGTTATTAAGATCATTAACCCTTTATCCAAAACAAGCTGAGGGCGCTACAGTTAAAACTAGAAGTCCTGTCATGAAATGCGCACAAACAGCACGTCAATCTGTGCGTTAATCTACGCGTTATGCCCATAGTAAGGTTATCAAATTCTGTACATACGGCCTGTGCACAAGCAATGTTTCAGCCAATGGACCTCCGGGTAACCCGGAGGTCCATTGGCAGAAACATTGCCTGTGTTTGCTATGGGTAACTAGGAGAACCTGCCGTGCTTTGGATGCCATTTGATATGGCAATTGCGCGCAATTCTTACGCACAATTAAGCCTAGATAAGCGCACAGTTTGTGACAGGACTTCTAGTTTTAACTGTGCTTATAACCAAAATTATTGGTCAAACCGAATATCGAATCGAATCAGGCAGGGGGACTTCAAATTTAATCAAATCTCAAATCGAAACTTATTGCTCTACAAGTTGTAGACACTGCATCTTCTTTTTTTACAATGACACATGTTATCGGTCTCCACTCAACTATTGTATTCACCAGCGACTCATCTGTGGGCAAGTTGATCAAAAGAAGCGTGATGACTCAGTATTTATGGAACTGGACTTCAAACCAAAAACTCTACGGTTCAATCCCCACCAAGGGCAACTGCATTCTATCCTTCGGCAAGGCACTTAATCCTGAATGTCAGTGCGATGGCACGGTGCACTAAGGAGTACTGCAAGTCGATGGTGCACTTGTCTTCAACCAATGCTAACCATGCTTGTGTGGAGTTAGTATGATGGGGAGTCTGACAGTTGCTCGCAATTGCTCGGTGGTTCTCTCCGGGTACTCCAGCTTCCTCCAACCGTAAAACTGTCCGACATGAGGTGACCCTGGCTGTCAAAAGTGTTATTAACATGTTGACGGACAAATTCTGACATGGCCCATCTATTTACATAGACAAACTACGAGATAACTCATAGTTGAAAATCAACGTGTTAAACCCCAATAAATAAATAAATGGGAGGGTGGTGGCACAGTGATAGACTGTTGGACTTCTATGCTGGACATCCTGAGTTTGATCCCCGTCCGGGACAACCAGCGTTGTGTCTTTGGGCAGGGCACTTTATCCCGGTTGCCTACATGGGGGCATGATGTGGCTGTGTACTAAGGTGTACTGCATGTCGATGGTGCATGTCTTCAACCTCTGTAACCCTGCTTGAGTGGACCTTCAATAGAGTTAGAATGTTGAGGAGCTGACAGCTACTCGTCAATCCTCGGTGGTTCTCTCTGGGTACTCCGGATTCCTCCACCCATAAAACTGTCATGGTCATGATTAGCAATTGTGCATAAGTATGTGACCTTAAACACCAATAAATAAAGCAGAATATTCCAGGACAGAATCAAGGTAGTTTCAGAAATGGAACATTCTTAAACTCTTCTTCTATCATTAAGTCTCCTGTTCAGAAGACCTTATCATAGAAGAAGAATTCAAGAGAGGACATTTGGTTGGAGTTTGAAAACATTATGACATTTCAAAAATTTCCAAAATCTGCACGATGGGAATCAAATCACATTGAATCATGGGGACAATTTCATATCGAATGAAATTTTGAAGCTTCACAGAGCACTATTACAAAATTATTTTCCTCAGTCACCCAAAATTTATATTGTTTGCTTCAAATCATAGCACAAGACACAACTGGAACTTGCTCAAGAAGCTTGTTCCAGTGAGAAATAAAATGCTAATGTTTTGGATGCAAAAACTAAAAACACCAAAAATTTGAATAATGATTTTTGTTTTAAGCGCTGCAAAAATTCATTAAATAAAGGATTAACCCATTTTATTATTATCTATATCCACAATACTGGATCTCATGTCGGAGTACCGTTGAAGTTCAAATGTATTTAAAGACACTTGTATTGTGACCTTAATCTGTTACAAAATGTTACTGATATATCTGGCCAGAGCTACTTTATATATTTTATAAAAATTCTTGAAGAACTACAAAATTTTAATTTTGGCCTCCAAAATGGTCCTTAACCCTTTACCCAATGCAGACGATATCCAAATTTATTATTTTAAATATCCTTTATTAAAAATTTTTCAAAAAATGTCAACAAAACCATAGCATGTGACCCCTCATTGGAACGAGCTCAACAAGCTCGTTCCAAAGAGGGGTCAAATGATATGGTTTTGTTGAAATTTTTTGAAAAATAATATTTTTTCGGCTGCTGAATTTGCATATTACGTGGCCGGATGTGGCCATTGGGTAATGGGTTAAGACTTTCACATTAGAACGAGGTCATTGAACTCATTCATTCATGTAAGGAATCATCATTTATGTTTTTGAAGAAAATGTTTAGTGATCAAAAAAAGATCAAGATAGTTTAACGACTTTTCTGACTATACCATGCATAAAATAAACATCTAAGAACTGACACTGTAATTTTGTGTATTTTATTGGTTGAATGGTTAAGGGTTGAAGTATTATTAAGGTAATGCTGCATGTAAAATTACCCCATTGATGGTATTCCTGATCAAAAAGTATCTTTTGGTCAGGCCTTTATATTACCCCAAATTCAAGATGATGAAGTGTGTCCCCAAATTAGGAGATGGCTACCAACAGCTTGTTGTAACATTCTAAAATGAAGATATTTGTTAAGAAATACTTTTGCACCATGCAAAATAGGTCTTAGAAAACCCTGTATTATATTCTATTTGTATGTAAATTGACTAATCATGTAGTTTCTCATATTTTGAGGGCATTTTTGACTTGAATCCGGCATCCCCAAATTAGACCAAGCTAAAGCCCTGCCTTGGTGCCAAATTTTGGCTTGATAACTCAGAAAATGTAAGAGTTGTTGAGCAAGTAAACAAGGGCCATAACTGTGCAAATTTTGTCAAGTAAAAAATTCCGGCCCACATGCACATATACATTTCATACTGATACTTCACACTAAATTTTGTAAAAATCCTATAAAAAATGTAGGAGTTAAATGAACATGCACATTTGCTGGAAATTTACATGTTGCCAAGGGCTTAACTGTGTAAAATTTGTGGAATTAAAAATTCCTGCCCACATGCACATCTTCGCTTCATAGAGATACTTCACACCAAGTTTCGTAAAAAAACATGAAAAATGTAGGAGGAGTTGAGGAGGCAAATGCTTGTGACAGAAGGATGAACTGAGGTACAGTCTGACTCTCAGATGGATAAACACGATTTCAATATCCCCCTCCCGACTTCACAGGCACAGGGGAAAAAAAAACAAATACACAAGTGCAGTTTTTAATTTCTGTCGAAACAAGGTGAATAAAAAATAGTGCACCTTAGTTTATTAACCCTAGTACTGTTGGGAGAGCTAAAATTGTCACTGTAGATGCTCAAGGCAAGTGATTTTGAAAAGAGCATATTCTCTTCTCAATACAGATATACTGTATATATTTAATATCAAGAAGTTTACTACTATGCTTTCATATCAAAACTGTCTAGAGCTGGAGGGTTATTTTGGTTACCGGGTTCGGTTCTGTTTTTTGGGGAAAAACTAGAAAACCGAACCACAAGATCCAGCAAAAAACAGCCAAACAGTTTTACAGTGCATAGACTGATCAAAGGATCTTACTGTGAGGGAACTCGACTAGTGGTCTCTGTGGAGTCTTGTCACTCAGTCTGTCCAGCAAAGGGGCGAGTACATCATGTTCCCATTGTAAAAATTTCTTCCTTATTGAGAAAAAGTAACAATAAGAACACAACAAAAATTAGAAGAACTTTATTCATTTGGAACCTCCCGTCTCTTTAGCTGTCCAGAAATAATGCACAGTGATGAAAATATGGTATGATTATCAGTGACACAAATTTATGATATACATGAACATCCTAGGCCTGAGTGCATTCTGAGCTCATGAAGGCATAGACAAGAAAGTTGAAATTAACCCTTTTGCACTCTGATGCCAAAAATACCAATATTTCCGACGGCAAATTTTTCATATAATGCAACAAGGAATTTAACCAATTCAGTCTTGTTTGACAGAGCTCAATGAGCTCTGTCAAACAAGACTGAATTGGTTAAATTATGAAGTGCATTATGGGAAATATTTGTAACTTGAAATTTTGATATTTAGACATCAGAGTGCAGAGGGTTAATAAATGGGAACACATCATTTCTGATAGCATCTTGTGTGTTTCTCCATCACTTTTCAATGGGAGTCACAGCAAGTTGGCATAAATTGTAATGAGACCATTTTCATAATGAAAATTTAATATCAGGTAATATGAAATATTAATTGCTGAGAATTTTTATCACAAATCAGATAAGGAATTCCTACATTAATATAATCAGTGAAATGGAAATCTCAACTTCCAACCCAGAATTTGTAAACAACTCATATGTTTTCGTAAATCATAGTACATGTATTTTTTTTAAAGTTTTGCAATTATCAAATTATAAGATAAGAACTTCAATATTGATTCCATTTATTTTAAAAATAATTCTGCAACTAGAGTGATGTCAAGCATAGAGCCCGACTGTCACAGCAATGACAATGCTTCGACACAAAATAGTCTGTGTTATTTTTTGTTAACCGTTTACCTAACGAAGTGAGGGGGGGGAGGGGGAGGGAGGGGCATAGCAGTCAATTTTTTCTGCATGTAAGCACTCTAAATCCTTCAAAATGCATTTTTGAGCAAAGAAAAAAAAATGCCTAATTGACCCAGGGGAGGGGGGGGGGGGGGGTAGCAGAGGGGGGAGTGGAGGGGAGGGGGCGGTGATATGAGTAAAAAATGTTTATGCATGTACACACTCTAAATCAATCAAAATGCATTTTGGACCCCCCCCCCCCCCCCAAAAAAAAAAAAAAAAAAAAATTAATTAGCACCCAGGGGTGGGGGAGGGGGTTATAGGAGTCAATTTTTTTCCACATGTAGTCACTCTAAATGCTTCAAAATGCATTCTGGAGCAAAGAACAAAAATTGCCTAATTGGCACTGGGAGGAGGGGGTGGGGCTGTTATAGGAGTCAAATTGTTTTCCGTATGTAGTCACTCTAAATCCTTCAAAATGCAAAAATGCATTTTGGAGCAAAGAAAAAAATTGCCTAATTGGTGGTGGGGGGGGGGGGGGGGAGGGGAGGATTGAGAGCAACAACTCTTGACAATTTTCATTGGATAATGGTGGTCATCGAACTTGAGGTAGACATTGTTCCCAAAGAGTTATATACAAAAAAAAAATTGATATTTGGTTACTTGACGTAGACACTGTTGCTATAGAGACATATACAAACCAGAAACGATAAATTGGCCTAAATTCTATTAAACAAAGGGTCACAACTCTAGTTGAAATCGGCCGACAGAACCTGAAATTGAACTCATCCTGTACTTTGTAGCAATAAGCCCACATACCAAATTTCTTTCCATTCGATCCTTTATGACTGAAGTTATTACGCAGAAACAAAAAAACTGGGCTAAATTCTCATAAACAAAGGGCAATAACTTGACTGCAAATGCGCTTTCAAAACCCCAAATGAAACTCATCCTGTATTTTGTTCTAATAAACCCAAATACCAAATTTCTTTCCATTCTGTGTATAACATCTTTTATCATCCGGAAACGAGAACTTGGGCTAAATTCCCATAAATAAAGAGCCATAACTCTACTGCAAATGGGCCACTAGTAACGGAAATCGAACCCGTCCAGTATTTTGTTATACCAAATCCACATGCCAAATTTAACTCAGCTCAAACCATCACAACTAATGTATCGTCCGGAAAAGAAATGTGTCCACAGACAAACAGACGGATGGGCGGCAAGACCATTCACATAATACGTCACATTTTTCAAACGGGCATATAAAAATTTATTAATGAGCATGTAATCAGATTATTATAAAAAATTGTTTACACCCAAAAAATTGAAGGGTTTGTTTTCTGGACCTGCACATGTCACTGCTTTTGTGAAGTGTTATACCCCCCCCCCCCCCCCCCTGCACATGTCACTGCTTTTGTGAAGTGTTATAACCCCCCCCCCCTCCCCACCTCCCACCCACCCTCACCCCATTATAATATCAGAATTGATATGTCCTAGGTTAATAATTATAAACAATCAATATTTTCTAAAATTATTTCTTAATTAGAATAAGCAGACTTTCGCTTGTGTGATCACTATTTGCACTGAGTGACCTTTAAATGTACCTATCAACATGTTTACAAATACTGTTACACAGAATCTATTTTTGGCTCACTGATTGTTTATTTGGGTCATACTTGTTTACTTGAAATAAGACAAAATCATCTAGAAACTTAATGAAGTGATTTCATTCAGCCAATAGCATTTAATAGAATAAAAGAACATTGGAAAAATTTCTTATTCTGGAACTTTCTATCTGAAGACTATATAAATAACCCCTGCCAACATAAATGAGGCATGGCATTCATTCATCCAACACTGCTTGGAGAAATGACTTATTTAAATATTCAGCATTCACTGAACATTGGAGATTATTATTAGAGGACAGTGCATTATTATTAGGTAGCAGCTGAGTTTACTATATATTCTGCGGATTATTATTTTGAGATGTCTGCATTTTTTGTATTGGAAAAGTGTTTCCAAATCTCTGAAGAGAATTTATACTAGCTGTGAAACGGACTTTTGTGAAAAGCCAGGATTCTACCGATTTATTTTAAAACTACCTGTGGTGCCAATACTTATTGGATATTATTAATTCCATTTAAATTTTACGGAGTGCTTTATTGGAAATGATTGGAGACTGCTGCATTTTTGAGTGAACATTTCATTACAATTTATTGGATAGTGTTTCTGCAGACACATTCTTGGACATTATAATACCAGCTGGAAAGTTTCTTCATCACTGGATTACTGCATTCTATTGAACTTTATTTTGGACTAATTGGTAAGTATTTCTGTGTTTATTTTTCTGTAAACCAAATAGTGTAAATAGACAGATTGCAATGTGTGTGTGTTTGAATCGGTGGGTGTTTTACATAACTCGTTGGAATGGCATAGACATATTTCGACATAATTCCAACTTATGTAAAACACCCACCGATTCAAACACACATCACATTCTGTGTTTATTACATATCACCATGTATTAAAATTCATTTAAATAAACAAATTTTACTTCTGATGTTTAAACCCAATGGTGAAGAGTCTGTTATTTTTGTCTGAAGCAGTACTGATCAAATGGATCGATAAAAAAATCAAAACAACCTTTTGGGAACCAGTCTAAATTACATTCGTTATCTTTTCTATTGGGTGTGTTTGTTGAAATGTGTGTCGCTGTTTCTCTTCGGCTGGTGTCCATTCACGCCTAACTATTTGGTGGCTTATTACTGATTTTAAAAATGTAAGTACAAATTTGGGTGGATTTGCAAAACAGCTCGGAGAAACTTTTTTAAAAGATGTTCAAAGCATGTCAGGATGTTTGAAGATTTACCGAAATAAAGTTGACCAATTTAGACACAACAGGATGCACAGACGAGATGGCCTGGCACAGGGTTAATGACGTGGTTGGAAATTATTGTTTTCTTTAATATTATCTCATTTTTGGTTAACTTATTTTTTTTGTGAACCAACTTTATTTTGCTTTGGGCATTTTCATTTTCACACTACGTGACAGATGATGGATAACCGTATAATGAAATTTGGACTGGTGGATCTGAAGAAGATTTTTAAAGAAGTTTTATGATACAGCACTAGGTTAAAAAACTTCGGGTTCCCATTTGGAACCCAAATAAAAACCCAGAGTCTTGATTTGAACAAACTTGAAAATCTGCCTTTCTCTCCCAACCCCCCAACCCCCCCCCCCCCCCCCCCCCCCCCCCCCACCCACACCTCTATAATGATGCTGTATACTAAATATAAAAAAAAATTCTGATTGCTGATTCGGGTGTTTGAACAAATTTGAAATGATATATTATGATGAACATGCATATCAAATTGGGTTTCATTTGGTTTGGTAATTTTTGAGAAGAGGTCAAAAATGTAAAGTTCATGTTGGAATACAGATGGACAGATGACAAATGGAAAATGGACAGAGAGTGATAACTAAAGCTCCCCCTGAGCTTCGCTCAGATGAGCTAATAAACAGTATAACTATAATACAAGAGGCCCCAGGGGGCCTGAGGGCGCTCACCTGACATGGTAGCCTAAATATCAACCCAGAGAATTGATTTCCACAAGTTGCATCTGCTCCTCCTAAGAAAAGCTGAAACCAAATATCCAAATATTCTGACCAGTGGATCTAAAAAATGATTTTTAAAGAATATTCCTCATATTGAACTAAGTCATAATTCGGGCTCCCACAGGGAGCCCATATATGAACCCAGGGACTTGGCTTTAACAAACCTGAATCTCACACCCCTAAGGATTCTGCACACCAAATATCAAAACATTCCGACTGCTGGATCTGAAGAAGAAGATTTTTAAAGAAAATTCCTCATTTTGAACCAAGTTACAATTCAAGCTCCCTCAATCAGCCCAAATATGGACCTAGGGACATGGCTTGAACAAACTTGAATCTTACCCCCCTAAGGATGCTGCATAAAAAATATCAAAAGCATTCATCTGCTGGATCTTAAGATTTTAAAGAAAATTCCTCATTTTGAACTAAGTTGTCATTCAGGCTCCCATAGTGAGCCCAAATATGAACCAAGGGACTTGGCTTGAACAAACTTGAATCTCAGCCCCCTAAGGTTGCTCCATGCCAAATATCAAAACATTCCAACTGCTGAATCTGAAGAAGAAGATTTTTAAAGAAAAATTCCTCATATTGACTAAGTTATAATTTGGGCTCCCACAGGGAGCCCAAATATGGACCCATGGACTTGGCTTTAACACACTTGAATCCCCCCCTCCCCCCAAGGATGCTACTCACCACATATCAAACCATTCCGACTGCTGGATCTGAAGAAGAAGATTTTTTAAGAAAATTCCTCATTTCGAACAAAGTTACAATTCAAGCTCCCACAGTGAGCCCAAATATGGACCTAGGGACATGGCTTGAACAAACTTGAATCTCACCCCCATAAGGATGCTGCATACCAAATATCACAAGATTCTGCCTGCAGGATCTTGAGAAGAAGATTTTCAAAGAAATTTGCCTGAAATGCACTAAGTTCGAATTTGGGCTTCTATAGTGAGCCCAAATATGAATCCAGGTGGCCGATTTGAACAAACTGGAATCAGATCCACCCCACAATGTTGCATACCAAATATCAAAAGATTCTGCCTGCAGGATCTGGAGAAGAAGATTTTTGAAGAAATTTGCCTGAAATGCACTAAGTTTGAATTCGAGCTTCTATAGTGAGCCCAAATATGAATCTAGGGAGCCGATTTGAACAAAATAGAATCAGATCCACCCCACAATGTTGCATACCAAATATCAAAAGATTCTGCCTGCTGGATCTGGAGAAGAAGATTTTCAAAGAAATTTGCCTGAAATGCAGTAAGTTCAAATTTGGGCTCCTATACTGAGCCCAAATATAAACCCAGGGGGCCGATTTGAACAAACTTGAATCAGATCCACCTCACAATGTTGCATACCAAATATCAAAACATTCTGCCTGCTGGATCAGGAGAAGAAGATTTTTTAAGAAATTTGCCTGAAATGCACTAAGTTCGAAATCGGGCTCCTATACTGAGCCCAAATATGAACCCAGGGGGCCGATTTGAACAAACTTGAATCAGATCCACGCTCCAATGTTGCATACCAAATATCAAAAGATTCTGCCAGCTGGATCTGGAGAAGAAGATTTTTTAATGTTATTCCCATTGCCTACAGTGTTAAAAAGTGCTGACTCAGCACTTTTTCAAAGTCCCGAAACTGTACCCTATGATAAAACCAATGGCAATTTTTTTTTACCAATTCTTTCTGTTGGTCCTAAGGAAGCTTCACACCAAATAAAAATTCTCGGTGCCATGCAGTTTTGGAGATATGGGCGTTTTAAATTTTTTTCTATTTTTAGCTCCTGCGGTTCCCATGGAGCTACGGGAAAAAAAAATCAGCATAAATTAGGTACTTATGACCCAATAAGCCCTCACATAAAATTTGGTTCAAATCAGCCTCTCGGTTTGGAAAATAGAAATTTTGGGCGGGGCCAAAAATTTTGCCCCTCCCATAACAACGCCAAGTATAGCCCCACAAACTTCTCTTGAACAAATCTGAGTCTACACCTCAAAAGGAAGCTGCACACCAAATATCAAGTCTCTGCTACTGCTGGTTCATGAGAAGAAGATTTTTTAAGATTTCAGCACACTTTTTGGGTGTGGCCCTACCCACAGGCGAGGCAACTTGATTTGAACAAAATCAAATTGTGATGTCATAACAAACTATTATCTCAAATATCAATTAAATTAGTTCAGCAGTTTGGGAGGAGAAGACGCAAACACCATGTTCACGGACGACGGACGGTGAGTGATCACTATAGCTCTCCTGACTGAAAGTCAGGTGAGCTAAAAACTACAGGAAGCCGCCAGCGGTGGTCAATCCTCTCGAAAAATCACCCTGATACAGTAACCTTGGTAATATATTACACTAAATTACCACAGCCAATGTTGATATTATTTACTCAAATAACACAGGTAAGATTACCTATATTTGATGACATGTCAAGTTTGGTTTTGATCGGGAGAGATAAAATTTTCATTGTGACCTTCACCTTTGGCACAAGGACCTAAAAATATGTAGGGTCCTTCCTCTCATCATGCTCAACCCACATGCCAAGTTGGGTTATGATCGGGAATGCATAATTTTAATAATTAAGAGAGCTGAAACAAGCATTTTAATTTCAAGGTCACTGTGACCTTGATCTTTGGCATAATGACCTAAAATATACATAGGGTTATTCCTGTCATTATGCGAGATCCACATGCTTAGTTTGGTTTTGATCAGGCAAACACCATTCTATTTATTCAACAGAAACCAACTCTGACCGATAAAACTTTAAATTCAAGGTCACTGTGACCTTTAACTTTAACACAATAACCCCAAAATAAATAGGATTCTTCCTTTCATCATGCTCAGCCCATAAGCCAAGTTTAGTATTGACCTTACAAGCAAAATTTCAATTACAGAAGCCAACTCTATTAAATGTTTAAGGTTTAGGTCACTGTGACCTTGACCTTTGGCACACTGACCTCAAAATAAATGGGGTTCTTCCTCTCATCATGCTTAACCCACATGCCAAGCTGGGTTTCAGTTGGCCAAGCAGAATTTTAATTACAGAGTTAAAATCAACACTGATAAAAAAATTGAAGTTCAAGGTCAGAGTGACCTTGACCTTTTGCACAGTGATCCCAATATACATAGGGTTCTTCCTCACATCATGTCTAACCCACATGCCAAGTTTGGTTTCAGTCAGCCAAGCAGAATTTTAAAACCAACTCTGTCTACAGATGGACAGCACCACGGCTGTATCCCCTCGAGATAATGAAATCTTTTTATGAGGTTCTCGCATTTTTCGGTAGAACCAGTCGCGATCCAGTACACTTTTGTAATCACATTACTGTGTGTCTGGATGAGACCATTCTGTAGGTTTTAATTATTTATTTATTGGTGTTTAAAGTCATTTTCAGCATTGTTGGCTATTTCATGATCATGACACAGAGGTGAAGTCAAGTTTAGTCCATCATTTATACCGATGCTGCTCAATTTAGAGGAACTCTACTACCCAAGGCATTGGGTCTGGATCCTATTTTACTAGTACTGCAGAACTTATTTACCACAGTAAACAAGCACTGCTCTACTTCCTGGGGGTTCCCACAAGAAAGGGCGTTATAGTAATAATAAAAGATCTGTATACTCTGAAATGTTTTATTGCAATCAGATTTCCAAGAACATGCAAACCCAGCCCTGCAATGTCATGCTGGAAAAAGGGATAAAACCAAGGTGCACTTCACACACCTTGAGAGGTTGCAACTGCACCTGAATGAATCAAAGCAGTGTCATTTACACAGAATGGCTGTTTACAATACCAGGCATCTGATATCGATATGCTACTGATGCTGATCCAATTGCATGGTGAACAATGCTATTCGATTTCTTTAGAAAATAAACAGCTTCCATATCATGAACAAAAGATGATTACGCCCATCAATATAAACACCTTGTATGTATATATACAACCATCAGGTACAGATGAGGTCAGAATCTAGGTTAAGCTTAAGAATCTTGCAAGTGCTGGTCAATACAAAAATTGTTTTCATTGTAAAAGTAAGAAAAGTGACCCACAAATGACTCCTTTCATGCAGAGGTGTATTTTCAAAATAATTTCTTTAATTAACCATCTACACATTGCGACTGTGGAATAGTGGTGGGGGAGGGGGGAGGGGGGAGGGGGAAGGGAAGGGGGGAGGCTTCTTTAGTTCATCCACCTTTTTTTAATTCTTCAGAAGCTGTCGGGAGCACGGTGACTCTTCAGTTACAGCATTGTACTTCAAACCGAAAGGTTCATGGTTCAATACCACCAGGGGCAACTGCACTGTGTCCTTGGGAAAGGCACTTAATCCTGACTGCCCATGTGGGGGCATGGTGTCACTGTGTACTAAGGCATACTGCACGTCGATAGTGCACTTGTCTTCAACCAATGCTAACCCTGCTTGTGTGTAGTATGTTGGAGAGTCTGACAGTTGTTCACCGCTGCTCAGTGGTTCTCTGCGGGTACTCCGGCTTCCTCCACCCGTAAAACTGCCAGACACAAGTTGACGCTGGTTGTCTATAAAGTGTTGTTAAACCCCAATAAATAAATAAATTCAGAAGCTGTCAATGTTTGGCACAAGTTATATGCAAATTAGAGCTGAAATGGTTAAGGGGTTTTCTTGATCGATTAATCACATGGATTAACCTTGGTTAACCGATTAATCACTTGTCCAAATTGATATCTGAATAATTGCCATACCATTGATGATTTACATCATGAACCCTTTACCCAACGTAACAAACAAAACTGATTAGGCCTATATACAAAAATCTCCATTTAAATGTATTATGTTTTCAATTTTTGTCTCAAAAACAGCTTATGACCCCTCATTAAGCCCATTCCAATGAGGGGTCATAAGCTATTTTTTTTTAGACAAAAATTGAAAATTTTTAGTAATTCATGAATTTATTTTGCAAGTATCGTCTACTACCCACAATGGGTAAAGGGGCAAGAATGACCATCTCCAGCTACTGATACAGTATGATGATCATGCAAGTAAACAAGTATGTCAGCAAGTAACTTTCATGCTTTACTCTGTCTCATATGATTGATGTGAGTCAGTGTGACAAAGTTTACCTGTTTTGGAGCAAGTTTGTTCCTTTGTTAACCCATATAATACAGTAGTTGAAAAGTAACGGTTAATCGGTCATTTACTTTTTGGATCAATCAATATGTTGATCATTGATTAATCGGTTAACTGTTCCAGCTGTAATGTAAATCCATAGGAAATGTAGTCCAATAAAGTAAGAAGTGGAAGAAAAGCTAACTGCCCTGTTGGCACTTCCCAAACTGTTGAGTTCCATTTAGCAGCAGCTTCTCATATCTTGGTGTCCACTTAACTTTGCTTCATCAATCACTATTGATGAAATGATCGTCTTGTATTAGTGTGAGAGGGGAATGTTTAAAACAATTGTATATTGCCATTTCAACTTTAGTAGCAATGATAGTACAGTTGTTTAAACATTCCACTCCTCACAGTAATTGAAGTGAAGCATTTTTTTAGAAAAAAATCATGCTGAAGCATACCAACATCCACAAACCCATTCACCCTCCCCCCCACCCCACCACACATATATATATACATGTTACAAACTATTAATTGAAAATGGAATATGCTTTCATTTTTGGAATTCACTTTAACAATTTACCCAACGTAACGGCCAAAACCGGCCAGCGCTATTCTAAAAAATCGCCAATTAATTTTCACTATTTTTTTCATTTTTTGTCTCAAAAACATAGGTTATGACCCCTCGTTGGAACGAGCTCGTCGAGCTCATTCAAACGAGGGGTCATAACCTATGTTTTTGAGACAAAAAATGAAAAAAATTAGTTATTCAAGAATTTTTTTTGCAAGTGTCGTCTGCTTTTCACATTAGGTAAAGGGTTAAAAAATTTCCACAATCCAATATAAGTATTTCCATCAGTTCCTTGAATCCTGCACCTGATGTAACAGTCAGTGCATATTTTCTTGTAGTGTGTGATATGGCAGAGTATCAACTGATCTTGTGTAATGCCTATAGTTAGCCAGCATACGTAACAGTACGTTAGATTACCAACTAACTCTGTGCAATACACAAGGTTATCCACACGTCTTTCTGTTTATAAATAAGATGAGCTCTATTATGGGACAAACCCTGTGCATTGATGACAATAACTGACACCATATAGGCAATCTGTGTATGAAGTTATTGTTTCAGACACAATTACAAACTACAGTTAATGTACTGAAACTAAAACTATTTATAGTAACAGTGACCTGACCTTCGACCTATTGGTCTCAAACACAATCCCATTCAAAACTGTGTTTGTTGTTATAGTTTTGTATACAAAAAGGAAGGTAAAGGCATACCACAGAAACTAAAAATCAATTTATGGTAAGTGACATTTACCTTGAGCTTATTGGCCTCAATTTATTTATTTTTTTATTTATTGGTGTTTATATTTATTTATTTATTTATTGATGTTTAAGGTCACATATTTTTGCACAATGGCTAATCATGACCACAACATGAGCATCAACTCAAGACCAGGCATGAGTCATATTGCCCATTTTAGAGAGGGTTTGCACCTCCCAAGCATTGGTGACTGGGTCCTATTTTACCAGTAAAACAAAGCCTGTTTACTGCAGTGAACAGGCACAAATTCACTTCCTGGAGTTCCCCTGGGGATATTGGTGTTTTATGGTCACATACTTATGCACAAAGGCTAATCGTGACCATGACAGTTTTATGGGTGGAGGAAGACAGAGTACCCAGAGAGAACCACTGAGCATCGACAAGAAACTGTCAGCTCCTCAACATTCTAACTCTGTTCAAGCTCCACTCAAGCAGGGTTACAGTGGTTGAAGACATGTGCACCAGCGACGTGCAGTACGCCTTAGTACACGGTGTCATTGTGCCCCCATGTAGGAAACCAGGATAAAGTACCTTGCCCAAGGACACAATGTGGGTCGTCCCGGACAGAGATCGAACTCAGGACCACTGAGCCACCACGCTCCCACTTATTGGCCTCAAACGCAATCCAATCAATACATTTTCGAAACTAAAGTTATTGCATGAAAACCAAAAAAGTATTAAATGACCATCACCTTAGACCAATAAACACCAAACACAATCCAAATCATCGACACCTTATAGGCAATCTGTGCATGAAGTTATAGCATCATATGCAACAGGACATACACAGAACAACACACGCGTGTGGAATGGGTTAATCGATATGGCATGAGTGCCAGCACGGAGGGATAAAACAAGAGACCACAGATTATTAGAAGGACACTCAGACAACTATCAACACAAAGAATACATTTTATTGCCAACCAAATATGCGAGGGTTACTATTTCGTCCCCTGAGTTCCAATGTGTTCTGTGTGCTTACTGGCAATACAACACATTGGAACCCAGGGGAAAATTTTTAGCTATCGCTAGGGATATAAATTGTACATGTGGTGCACGATTTGTAGAAAATTCCAGTGAAAGTTTGCTTCAATTTAAAAATAGTCTGTCAACGATTTCCGTTCCACATGTTTGCAGAACAGATTTTCATTTTCCACATGGTTTTGTGCTGCTGCAGATGGGAATTTCATAGAACAGGCATGTAATAAACTAAATTTATGACACGAATACTAAAAATCTATTATAGTAACAGTGAGTTTGACATTTAACTCTTGGTCTCAAATGCAATACCATTCATCAACCGTCTGGGGGCCATCTGTGAATGAAGTTATAGTTTTATATGCAAAAGGAAACAAAAGTTATTACCGAGAAACTCAGACTCTGTTAACAGTAACAGTGACCTTGACTGTGAACCTAGAGGGTCCTACCACTGAGCCACCATGCTCCCTATAAAACTGTCTAAAGTAGTTGATAGTTTGGTGCAATGTGAGTCAGACCCACCCTTGAAATTACCGTAACAATGGCAATCAGCAATGCTGTGGAGTTCCCTTTATCCAACATAACAACCAAAACCTGCCAGCAGTACTCACAAAATTCACCATTCAATTTACATTATATTTTTCATTTTTTGTCTCAAAAACATAGCTTATGACACCTCACAGGAATGAGCTCAATTAGCTTGTTCCAATGAAAGGTCACACGCTGTTTTTTTACATAAAAAAATCTAAATTTTATAGTAAATTTCCTTTCTTATTATACCTACCACAATTGTTTACTACAGGCTTGCACTACAGTGGAAGTCCCTAACTCGGATAAAATACTCTCTATTTTTGTCTTTCCCAAGCAAGTTGGGAAAGAAAAGTGGTGCAAAAGCACCAATAAAAATAAGCCAAAACTGGGTCGAGTGCAACCGGCGCAGACCCAGTACGGGACGCTCTCTCCCAAGTACAACTCCACGACTTCCGTTGCCAGTGCGCATATACCGTCTCTAAAGACTCATTCTTTTTGAATCCGTAAATGTTAAAGTTATGTGATCAGCGGGGAGGAAAGATTCTTTACCCGTAAAGAAGACGGGAGGGCCTCCATGTAAACAATTGTGGTAGGTATAATAAGAAAGGAAATTTACTATAAAATTTAGATTTCTTATCAACCTACTCACAATTGTTTACTACAGGCTGAATAGACAAAAGGCTGGAGGGAATCGCATAACCAACCCCCACATAACCCTAGTGCACTGGAACCGTGAAGTAGATGGAAGAGGTCCCGAGGCTTATCAACCATAATGTCGCAATCATTGGTAAAGGACAATGAAAAGAGACATATGAGCCTGTGTGACACACAGACAGAAAAAGGGCAGTAACAGCACAAGGCTGAAACTGACCTTCAAGAAGCCTAATGGCTATGGCAGACAACAGCCTGAGCAGAAGAAAGAGGACCCAGGGCAAAAAGGTCCTCCGACTGCTCCTGCAACTGGCGTAAATAAAAGGTGGAGAAAGTAGAAGCATTTCTCCAGTAGGCTGCCTGCATAACATCCGACAACTTGACGGAGTTAGAATAAGCCCAAGAGGTAGACAGTGCCCACACCTCGTGGGCAGAAATACGATTGGTAATACAATCGCCAGCTGCTAAACGACTATAAGCCGTACGAATAGCAAGACAAATCCATCGAGAAATGGATTGAGGAGAGATCTTCTGTCGACCCGGAATGAGAGACAGAAAAAAACGTTTTCTGCCTTTCCGTATGAAGCGTGTCCGATCAAAATAAATGCGAATAGCACGGACCGGACAGAGCAAAGGGCGCGTACCCTCAACAGAGGGAAGAGCCCTGATACAGATAGGAGGAGGAGTAGTATCTGGTAACTGATTCTTAGCCAAAAAGGAGCAATCAGTGGTAAAAGTAACACTGTTGGGAGAGCTCCTAAAAAAGGCCGGGTCAACCGAGAGGGCGTGAAGCTCACTAACCCGTCTGGCCGAAGCAAATGCCATCAGAAAAGCCGTCTTATATGTGAGAAATTGCATATCCACCTGGGATAAAGGTTCGAACCGCGCCCCCCCCCCCCCCCCCAAGCAAAGCAGCACCCACGAAAGATTCCATCGTGGAGTAAGCTGCAAAGTCCGAGGCCTTTTCAAAGAAAAGTGCCGAACAAGCTTGGAGAGGTAAGGATTAGTGCCGATACGACGCTTCCCCACATAAGAAAAAGTCTCTGAAAGCATAGACCTGTAACCCTTGATGGTAACAGGCTGGAGACCCCGAGAATCAAACAGATATACCAGAAACTCCGCAATCTGTGAAATCGAAGGATTGGCATAATCAACAGAGTGATCAGCACACCATCGACAGAAGACCTTCCATTTAGCTGCATAAGCTAAACCAGTGGAGTGCCTCCTTGAAGAAGAAATGCACTCCACTGCTCGTCTCGAAAAACCTCTACGGAGGAGACAGGACCTGACAAAAGATATGCGTGAAGGCACAATGAAGTCGGGTCGACGTGAAACCTCCTCGGGCGACCTTGACAAAGAAGGTCGCGACATAGCGGGAGACGTGCCGGAACCGCCGCCATCAGCGAGCGGAGCTGATTGATCCACACCCGCTGAGGCGACAGGGGAGCGATCAGAATGATTCGACAACTGCAGGTTCGAATTTTGGCGAGAACCTGAGGAAGAATCGGAACCGGCGGGAAGGCGTAGCCGACTAGACCGTTCCAATCGAGTGACAGAGCGTCCATGGCAAAAGCCAGAGGATCTGGACACGGGGACACGAAAGTGTCCACCTGATGGTTCCAACGAGTCGCAAAGAGGTCGATGTGGGGACGTCCCCAGAGATCGCAAAGCAACTGGAACACTGCCCTGTGAAGCATCCACTCGGTGGAAATAACCCTGCCCTGTCGGGACAGGGAGTCAGCTAGGACGTTCAGACGACCGGGAATGTGACGAACAACCACTCCGGCGTGAACATCCTGAGCGAGCAGTAAAAGATCCCGAGCTAACTCGTACATCGGAAGCGAGTGCGTGCCGCCCTGGTTCCGAATGTAAGCAACCACCGTCGAATTGTCGGATAGTAGAAGGACCTGGCGATTCAACAGGTGAGGGATCCACTGCCTGAAACTCAGAAGAAGAGCAAGAAGCTCCTTCTGGTTGATGTGTAGAGCTGCTTGATCCTGGTCCCACATCCCGTGTAGGGAAAGACCGAGAGGATCCAACGTCGCACCCCATCCGAGATCGCTGGCATCTGCCGTCAGAACGCGATCGGACGTGGGTAAGTCCAGCGGAACACCCTGCGTAATCCACTGAACATCTGTCCAGGGAAGAAGGTGAGGATACAGAGAGTCCGGAAACGGAAGCACCTGATCCAGAGAATCTACATTCGGTCTCCAACGACTGAGCAGAAAGTGTTGGAGAGGTCTGACACGCAGCCGACCTAGAGGAATGAGATCCGTCACCGAACCGCAGAGACCGATCAGCCGGAGAAAACTCCGAGCGGTCGCGGACCTGGACTGGGACAGAGTCAGAGCAAAAGCTGAGAGAATCACAGCCTTGGCCTGGGGAACAGCCACCAAATTGAATTTGGTTTGGAAAGACATCCCCAGATGACAAAACGACTGAGAAGGGACCAGGTCCGACTTCTCCTCGTTGACTCTGAATCCTAGCGACGTGAGCAAGCTCAACAGAGTGGCGACATCCGATTCCAGTAAGGCAGCATTGGAATGCCTCTGGAGGATATCGTCCAGATATGCCGAAGTAGTCTGGACTGTGTGCGATGGAACGCTATCACATGCGACATCAGTCTGGTGAACGCCCAAGGAGCCAGGTTGAGGCCGAAAGGCATGGCCTTGAACTGGTAAACTCGCCCCTGAAAAGCGAACCTGAGATACTTCCGTGACGCCCGATGCATCGGAACGTGGAAGTAAGCGTCTCGCAGGTTGATGCTGGCCGCGAAATCTCCCTGGTGAATGGATTGGCGGACCGACCTGAAAGTCTCCATGCTGAACTTGGGAGCAATGATAGACTGGTTCAGGATACTCAGATCGATAATCGGTCGGAGTCGGCCGTCCTTCGGCACCAAGAACAGGCGGGAATAGAAACCCACTGACTGAACGTTCTTGACGGCCTCGATCGCCCCCTTTGCCAGGAGATTGGCAATCTCCGTGGACAAAAGTTCCCGACGTAAAACGTCTGAAGGAACTGTGGTTGGAAGAGGCACCCTTGACAGAGTGGGGTGCCGTCGGAAGGATATGCGCAGCCCGGACCGAACAACATCTAACACCCAAGGATCGGATGTGATGGTGGTCCAATGGTCTGCGAACTCTGCTATCCTTCCTCCAACCTGGGACGAGTCGAGGTGAGGACCTTCATTTCGAGCCCCAACGAGGCCCGCGAGAGGAGAAACCACCTCCTCTGCTAAATGAAGAATCCTGAGACTTCCCTCGATTCTGCCGACCCCTACCTTTACCCCGTGAGTAAGAAGTATAGGCGGCGGCAGAAGGACCAGCCTTTTGCTTCACAGAGGAAGCAGAAGGGTACTTGTTAGGCTTGGAATGGCCCTTGCCTCCCCGAGAAGGCTGATCAAGCTGACGAAACAGCAGCTGATCTTTGGAATGACGTAGGACGTCATCCCGGACCGTCGACACGGAACCATGGAAAAGTTGCGGACCTGCCAAAGAAGCAGATCGAAGAGTAGCACGCTGCTCCTCGGGAAGGGATCGTACTGTGTCCAGCACAGCGTCCCTTCGAACTAATTCCAAATTGGCCGTGTTACAGGCATGCGTGTGAGTAAGGTGCATAAGCGCCTTGGACAGCACACGCAAAGGAGCCTGTACCTTGTCAAACTTATCTGGAGGCAGAGAAGCAGCCAAAGCTGAGACGACGTGATCTGAGAGAGAAAGCATGCCAATCATCTCTCTAGATAAGCCCAACGTGGACTCCAGAGTCGTCATTGGAATGACGGCAGACTTGGGCTTGGAAAGCCCGAGGGAAGTGGAGTCCTGATCCAGAACCGTCAAAGTCTGGCAGACTGACGGATTGGCGGAATCGTAGGAACGATAACGCACAGGAGGCAAAAAGGTGTCAACCCTGGTGAAGAACGAAGTCTTCAAAGCCTTGGAATTCAGCTTGGCATCCAATGCTGAAAAAGCCTCAACCACTTGTACCGACTGGCACGGTCGAAGGTGCTCAGAAGCAGGTTGCTCCATAGGCTGTTGGCGCGCGACCGATGATCGCGGTCAGGCTGACACTGTCGGCTGGTTAGCAGGTTTGAGCTCAGGCAGAAACCCAAACACAAAGTCAAGAGCCGCCCCCAAGTCCGAAAACTGCTGGCCCTCGACCTCAAGCATGTCGGACTCCTCCCCAGAGTCGGAAGACACATAGCCCATCGTGGGCAAACCAGCCGACGCCTCCCATGGTGTCGGGTCACCAGAGGAATCGGAAACCAGCCTGTTTCCAATCCCGGGAGGGAAACCACCCATAGCCTCGCTGGAAGCAACAGGAAGGCTCTTAGAAAGAACCTGAGTGAGTAAGGAGAGGGCCTCCCTAAGCTCACTGTCTGTACCGACCGGTTCGACAGGGGAGCGAACCGGCAAAGTGGCTTCACCTCTGACCCTCTTAACCAGCGAAGGGTCACGATCCTCCAAAACACCCGACGCGGGACGACGGGCGGCAGCCGAAACATCTGAAGGCAGACGTGTATAGGGGTACGATGCACCCCGAGGATCAATATTGCGAGAACTCATGAGAGTCACCGCGGACCTCTGCGGGGCAGAAGGTCCAGGCTGCACAAAAGGCGTTGGTCCCCCAAAACTGGTCGAGTGACCAGAGTGAGTAGACGGAAACGCCACGGAGTTCATAGTGTTTCCACTACGAACATCCGAATCCAAAGACACAACTGTGGTGCTCGACGGCGAAGAGACCACAGCGATGGGCTCGGCCGGCAGCCCCTTCCGACTTCGCCGAGTTGAAGTCAGAGAAGGCTGAGGCCGATATCCCACGTCTACAGTATCAGACAGTCCTGCAGTCCCCTGCAGCGAAAAGCCGAGGCCGGCTGAAACAGATAACGAAGCAGACGGGCCAGCAGCAGTAGTAGATATGTCGAGAGTCGTTGAGGCTGGTGAAATAGTGGAGAGAGCACACCGGCTCGGCTCCGAAGGAGGAGTCACAACCCTAGTGACAGCCTCAGATGTCGACCGTAGTCCCGGAACCAGGCATCTCTACACCAGAACACTCAACGGCTCCCGCAGTATCCACCACAGGAAAAGACTGCACATCCCCCACGGAGGAGGAATAACTCTCACCAGACAAAGTCGACTCGGGAGGCCCCGAACGACCACGTTCTCCTTTCCCGCGGGAGCGGGAGGCACGGCCACGAGAACGAACGACACAGTTTACTGACGCCCAGAAGGTGGAAGACCATGTTCCACAGACACCACACGGCCGCTCGGCCGAACACCCATTACAGGAGGAACAAGACAAATGTACATCGTCCACATGCTTTGGCAGCAGACATTGCCCACAGGGAATTGTCCTGGGCATGATAGAGGTGAGAGGAGCAGAGAAGTGGAGATGAGAAAACAGAACACCCCCAAAGAAGAGAGAAAGGTGACAGAAACAAAGACCCCAGAAGGTCGACCGGGAACCACCCAACAGGAAGACTACTCTCAAAAGAAAGAAGAAACACTGCAGGAGTGGTACCCCGCTGACACCTAACTCTAACACAATTTGAAAATTTTGCAAAAAAAGCATTAACAATAATTGTGAAAAAATCTAAGTCCGAACCGCATGGCACGCGAAATTCGCGAGCGACTCGAGAGAGAGCAAATAAAAATACATTATGGACATATAATAGAAAAGAGAATATATAAAACACTGTTCCTGAGAATACAAAGGAAACACTGTGGTATAATGAATCAGGAATCATCAAACATCGAGCTGGTGGAACACTGATAAGCGTGCAAAAACATCTCGACACGAAGCGGATTTCAAAAAGAATGAGTCTTTAGAGACGGTATATGCGCACTGGCAACGGAAGTCGTGGAGTTGTACTTGGGAGGGAGCGTCCCGTACTGGGTATGCGCCGGTTGCACTCGACCCAGTTTTGGCTTATTTTTATTGGTGCTTTTGCACCACTTTTCTTTCCCAACTTGCTTGGGAAAGACAAAAATAGAGAGTATTTTATCCGAGTTAGGGACTTCCACTGTAGTGCAAGCCTGTAGTAAACAATTGTGAGTAGGTTGATAAGAAATGAGTTATTCAAGAATTTTATTAGCAAGTGTCGCCTGCCTTTCATGTTAGGTAAATTGTTAAAGCTTTTGAAGTCTATAAGAAAATTTGACAAATTTTTTTAGTAGACTGCTGCGTGCATTTAATCAATTTGTTAGGTAAAGGGTTTCCTAAAAATGAAGTGATAAATAATCTAATTAACTGTTACATCGACAATGAGTGGACTTATTGGCAGAAGAGAAATGATAAAGTAAAATAAATCCTGCCTGGTTATTTTTCCTAAGTAAACATTGATCAGGATTGAAATATATCGGTGTCAGATATTTACTTGAGAAGATATAGTGGGAAGCTTAACTTGTCTTACTGTGTTGAATTCATCACTTGTCTATTTACTGGTAAAATAAGGCACAGTGACCAATTCCTGCTTGGATGTCAAAACAAGAATGGAAGATTAGGGACCATTTCAATAACAAGAGGAGGCCTCAATTGTATTTGAGGAGGCCTCAATTGTATTTGAGGAGGCCTCAATTGTATTTACGCTGTCAGGTGCCAACTGCGCTAAAAAAAATTCTGTTGACACCAAAAATACAGTATTTGGCAGCAAAATTTGGCAGAAAAATTATATTGCGGTAGGTCTCAACTCTCGGACTTAAATTTGTGGTTTATTATTTCAGTCCGCAGTTTTTGATAACATTGCTGTCTGATGACACAGGCTAGACAGAATTTACAACCGTCTAGTAATCTACAGGTAACAGGATAATCATGGCTCTTTGTTATGGATCAACTGAATTAACAGTTTATTATACGCTAACTAAAAGATTATTGAAGAAATAGACGAAAGTTGGAAATTGTATCCCCCACTGTTAAGATATAAAAATTTTGACTTTCAGGGTATCAATTAAAATGGCGGCTTTCAAAGCATCACTTCAATGTGAATACGAAGAAATCAGCCACACACTTGTCTTTTTCAAATTTCTCGGATGCCATAGAATTAAGAAAGGACACTGGTTTTGTTTACACTGGCATGGCGGGGGTTCGAACCCACGCCGAGAGAGTTTCCTTCGGCACCAACCGCCTAGCGAAACTATACTGAACCACGCTCACCACTCGGCCACCGACAGACCCCTTTCAAAGGACGTACCAAACCCAAAACATATATTACAGACTTTTAGGCCATGTTTGGACTAGAAACCTGCCAGGTGACTCAGATTGCAAGATGCTGTCTGTTCCGATTATCAATCAAATCACTTCCACGTATCAATGATTCAATGCGCTGTTTACTTTCATGCATGAATTCAGGGTTGAAATGAGAGGAATTATCAGATTCTTATAAAAAGCGTGTAATAAAAAGAAAATCTAGTGTCTTTGAGTGGATACTGAAAATTATCTCACTTGTGACTTAGACAAATGGTCATTTTCGCTCGGGCAAGCGATCGCAAAAAACATTTGTCTCGGTCACTCATGAGATAATTTTCGGTATCCACTCAAATACACTAGATATCCTCTATTTATCTATTTAATCTTCTTATCAAAACATTTCTTTGCAACTTAGTCTTTTTTTATCTTGCTTAATCATTTTTATAAGCCTTCTGCAAGATAATAAATTATTTGCTTCTAGTTTACTTGGGGAGAATAAACACTGAGCAAATAATTTTCAGGAAATTATTTTG
Source organism: Pictodentalium vernedei (assembly GCA_031216915.1). Taxonomy (NCBI): domain Eukaryota; kingdom Metazoa; phylum Mollusca; class Scaphopoda; order Dentaliida; family Dentaliidae; genus Pictodentalium; species Pictodentalium vernedei. The sequence continues at coordinate 668,973,535 of CM062296.1, forward strand.
CAAATGTCAATAATGGCCTTTTTATTTATTTATTTATTTAACCAACTAATATAATAAAAAGAGTCGGGCAATACTAAATTAAAATATTGTACTTTGAGTGTAACAAGGTGCCATCTGCAATGCTTTAGCATTGCAGATAATGCCTGGTTACACTCAAAGGACGATGGATGGTTAATTTGGTCTCATTTATGATTACATTTCATTTGGCATCAAAACAAAAAAATTAATTTGCACTCGAACAAACATTCCAAATGGCACAACAAAATTTCAGGTCCCAGGGGGCCTGAACGTTCGTCTGACAAAATCAGATGTATTGATTTTTTACAAGGAGAATAACTGGTAGATTGAAATATTTTTTTGGTTCATCTTTATGGGTACAGGCACTTGTCCATAAACTGTGACAAGGCAAATTCATAGATGAAAACAAGCTATTAATGGAAAATAGAAGATTTCATTTTTAGAATTCACTTTAAAAACATTTCAAGAACCCAGTACAAATATTTCCATAAGTTCTTTGAATGCAATGCCCCATGTAATATACAACCAACTAACCCTGTGCATTTTTACAGCAATTGGACAGTGTATATTTTCATGTAGAATGTAACATGGCAGCCTATTAACCCTTTACCCAACGAATCGCCCGCATCCGCCCGCATCCGCCCGTGTAATATGCAAATTCAGCAGCTGAAAAAATATTATTTTTTGAAAAATTTCAACAAAACCATACCATGTGACCCTTCTTTGGAACGAGCTCATCGAACTCGTTCCAAAGAGGGGTCACATGATGTGGTTTTGTTGAAACTTTCTGAAAAAATTTTAAAAATGATATTTAAAATAATAAATTTTGAAATCGTCTGCGTTGGGTAAAGGGTTAACTAATCCTGTGCAATTTTAGTTTATCAGGCTTCCTTCACCTGTAAAACTGTAGTGGTCATGATTCGCCATTTTGTTTACAATTTACTATGTGAAGGGTCACTGTGACTTTGACCTTTGACCTAGCGATTCAGAAATAAATAGGGCTCTCTCTTGCACCAATGCCAACCTACCTATGAAGTTCCATGAACATACCTACCTATGAAGTTCCATGAACATACGTGGAACCATTGTCAAATTATCATCTGGAAACCAATTGTTTACGATTTATTATGTTCAAGGTCACTGTGACCTTGGCCTTTGACCTAGTGAGTCCAAAATAAATAGGGGTCTTCCACTCTCCGAGGCCAACCTACCTATGAAGTTTCATGATTGTTGGTCAAACCATTATCAAGTTATCGTCCGGAAACCAATTGTTTATGATTTACTATGTTGAAGGTCACTGTGACCTTTACCTTTCACCTAGCACGTCCAAAATAAGTAGGGTTCTTCCTCTCACTGATGTCAACCTACCTATGACGTTTCATGAACATGGGTTGAAAAATTATCAAGTTATCATCTGGAAACCAATTGTTTACGATTTACTATGTTGAAGATCACTGTGACCCTGACCTTTCACCTAGCGAGTCCAAAATACTTAGGCTTCTTCCTCTCACTGATGCCAACCTAACTATGAAGTTTCATGAACATGGGTCGAACCATTATCAAGTTATCATCTGGAAACCAATTGTTTTGATTTACTATGTTCAGGGTCACAGTGACCTTTGACCTAGTGAGTCCAAAATATATAGGGTTCATCCTCTCATGCAGGCCAACCTACATATGAACTTTCATGAATGTGGGTTGAACCGTAGTCAAGTTATCATCTGGAAACCAATTGCTTACAATTTACTATGTTCAAGGTCACTGTGACCTTGACCTTTGACCAAGCAAGTCCAAAATTAATAGGGTTCTTCCTCTCACCGATACCAACCTACCTATGAAGTTTCATGAACATGGGTTGAACCATTATCAAGTTATCATCCGCAAACCAATTGTTTATGAGACCCGCCCGCCCACCATTCCTCAAACTATACGTCGAGTTTGACTTTGTCACAACTCGACTAATAAATACCAATTTTGTATTACCAGAAAGTGTGACCAAACCTGTGCATTGCACAGGGTAAGTCACACTTTCTGGTTATAAAAAAAATTTGTTATTAACGGAGTAACTAACCCTGTGCAGTGTATAGTCTCAGTGGTAATTCTCATCTCCAGCAACTCTTTATCCAATGTAATGGCCAAAACTAGCCAGTAATATTCTCAAAAAGCATTTACTCAGCTTATGACCCATCAGTGGAATGGATTGTGGAAAGTTTTTTTTACTGAATTCTAAAAATGAAAACATATTCTATTTTCAGTTAATAACTTGTTTTAAATAGTTTCAATTCAAAGATCTTTAGCTTTCTGTCGAATCCCTCTTCTACATTGTAATCTGATTTCTTTGTTTTGTGTTTTCTATGGTATCTAGTGTTGTTCAGAATATTTGTTATCCTACTGTTATTATGAAATGTATACACATGCCAATTACTGAATAAATATTGTTTAAACTAATTCAAAGATCAAGAAAAATGAAACCTTTACATTGGGGTACCTGCACTTCAACCCCAAAATGTGTTTCCAGCACTCAACCAATTGAATTTCATTTTTTTTTAGAAATAATGAGTTATTAATTATTCACCAGATACAAGAGATTTTTCTCAATGTTTTCTCACTACTGTTTTAGAATGGAGTTGGACAGTTCTCAGAGAGGGTTTGAACCAAGCCTGAAAACAAGCAGACTGTCATCTGAAAAATGAGGTCCCAAGGGTGAATTTGGTAACGCTACCCTGCACAGCAGGGTAGCATCACAAAATTTACCCTCTGTGAACCTGAGTCTGAATCAAGGTCTCAAGCCAAAACAGAAAGATGTACCTAGAGGATGAATTGGCCCACTGTATGGGATAGCTCAGCAAATTCACCCTCTGGGGACCCCATTTTGCAAATGACAGGTTGCTTAAATTCAGGCTTGGTTTGAACACAGCCCTACGAATATCCCAAGTGGCTTCATTTCTTTGGACTTAGAAAAAAAGATCATTACAGTGGTGTTACATGTATATATGAAACATGAAATTATGCAGACCAGTGGACTGTGACAAGACATTTTCACCCCATCACCCATGTTAAAATGTACCCACCCCACCCCTCCCCTTCAATACGCACATAAAATAAGACACCTGGGGCTTCATTGGGGATAACTTGTGCATAACCATTACAAATATCACATCTGCATTTCAAGCAGTGGTTTGAAAAAAAAATAAAAAATTTTTTTTTAATGTTTGTTTTCTCAATTAATTAGTGTTAAAACCTGGGGTCCAATGTTGTACAAACTTGCAAATCATCCTGACAAGGATCTTATATATCAAATATGGAAGCTTTTGGAGCAGTGGTTTGCGAAGGTAAAATTTCTGAAGTGTCTTCTCCATCACCCAGTATTAAAACCAGGGCCCATATTTCGACAAGAATCCGAGAGTTGATTCATGCAAAGATTCGAGCAAAAACCAGCGAGAATCCATGTAGGTTCTTGCACCTCTGCTAGGATTCACGCGAAAAGAATTCAGTCAATTTAACAGTTTTCCTAACTTACAAGGCTAACATGACCTGAAATATCCTGACACTTTGTCAATAAAATTGTTCAAATATGGCTGTCATTTGAACCAGCTCAATAGCTGGTTCCAAAAACATCCATATCTGTTAGGTTTTATCAGTAAATATTGTTCATTTTTAAAAAAAACTCATAGCAGGTGTGGATTCTAGCAACCATTTTCGCGAGAATCCAAATGGATTCTACTAAATTTAGATGAAATATAAGCCCTGTAAAACCTTGGGGCTCCAGGGCACATACTCAGTGTTGAAATCAACCAACCCACACAGTGTTAAAATCAGGCATTTATTTATTGATGTTTAAGGTCACATTTCTGCATATTGGCTAATCGAGACCACAACATGGATATAAATTCAAGTACAGTCAATCGATTATACCTATGTTGACCATTTTAGAGGACTTCCACCCCAGGCATTTGTTACCCGGTCCTATTTTACAATTAAAACAGAGCTTGTTTACTGCAGTAAACAAGCACTGCTTACTTTCTGCAGTCCCCATGGGGACCTTGACCCCAATGTAGTGTTGAAACGATTAGTGATTTTCAAGAATCTACTAGTCGCCGGCAGTAATCGATTACTAATCGACTAGTCGAAGCCCCATGTTATTGTTATCTATCGAACACGTGTACAGCGGCTCTTCCTTAGTTAAAACTAACAGTAATACTTGCAATGAAAAAATGGAGAGTGAAGCTTTCAAAGTCCCCAAAACCTCTTTCAGTTTCCGGAGAGAATTAATGTTGGTAGCTTCAGTGTTTAAAACCATATTTTCTCAACATAGCCACAGATATTTTATTGAAATAAATCATTATTCAGGTTGGGTTTTTTTTCATTCATTCCATTCCATTGAATGTCAACAAAAGGAATTGCTATTTGCGCATGCCTAAGATACACATCGCCTGTCAAAAATTAAGCAAGTTAACGCCCACAGCAGTCATCAGTCTATCAACAACTGTACACAGAATACAACTTATGCATACATCGAACACGCCTACCAATTTCCATATTGTCTGCTTTGAAAATCATCACCTGACCTGATTGGGTTTCCTCTCAAATCAGTTGCAGTTTGTAGAAAAGCTAGTTTGACTTTCAATTTCCCTGAAACTCTCAGATTTCTGGGAATTTGTTCACATGTATTTACAAAATGAAAATTAAAGCACATTGGTTTTATAATTGGTTCTTTAGTGATTACAAATTGTTCCAAATACGATTACGAACTGGTATGTGTTCTTCCATAATTTCTCTTTGATGTTTCTGCAAGACATTTCGAAGTTGCCAGTACAGGTGAACAAATTGATGTTCGTGGGTGGCCTAATTTCGTGTCAACTTTTGGCCCTAATTTTTCTGCAGACTGCTCCCTCGAGAATAAGCTCACCCACATATTGTTTACTTCACGCACCTCTGGGCTTATTCCCGGGTCAGTAGGCCTGCTAGGGTTGTTAATGAAGCAATCCGAAACATCAAACGCGTTATTTCCGTGGGATGCTTGTTGATCTCCGGAGTTGACTGGTGATGTTCGCAACAATGTTGGGCGAATTTAAGGGTATGGTGTACGGTTGGGGCGGATGTTCCGACTAATCGACTAGCAGATTTTGGGATCGACTAATTTAATAATTGCATAGATGTCGATTAGTTGGCTAATCGTTTCAACACTACCCAATGACACCCCTAAATGTTATCGAGAGACAATGAATAAAAGATGTTTTATGTCACACAGAGAAGCATCTGGAGCAAAGGTTTGAACACTCTTCTACACCATCTTTACAAAGATGGTGTATGTAAAAAATAGAAGCATATGACACAGGCTCTTGGAGAATGAATTTTGTAGATAGAGTGTTAAAATCTGGTGGCCCAATGACAACCCAGAGGCTTGATTTGAACAAACTTGTAAACCATCCCTAAAATGATGTTCTATATCAGATATGGAAGGATTTGGACTGTTGGTTTGTATTTTCCCCAATTAACCAGCATTAACTGGTAGACTGCTAAAATATTTTCGGTCGTCAAAATTTGTTCACATGGCTTTCCCCTGATACAATTTATGGGAGTGTGCTTAGGCACTCTCCTATAAATTATAACAAGGTAAATGATGACAGACTAAATTATATCAATTTGAAGATAATATGAAGAACATCCACTGAATATGAAGCCTTAACATTGTGGTACCTCCACTTCAGAGTAAAGCCCAAATATACGCTTCCAGCACTCTACCAGTTAAAACCCCCATATGAGGTGGCATGACACAAACCAATCAGGATTTGTTTTCACCAATTTGATTTCTTTTCACCAGTTTGATGATATTCATCTGTGATCACAATACAGACACAAAATTTCACCTTACATCTCCCTTCTCCACACACAGGTTGCTCCACAACAGAGCAAGTGTTAGCAAAATTTCACCCAATCAACCACTTGGTTGAATGCAGATTTGTACTGACTGAAATTTTGTCAACCCAAAGATCCATTAACTGAAATTTTGTTTGTACTTCTTATGCTCTTTAACCCTTAAAGGCCTATTTCCAACTTTTACGATCTCAGAGCAGGTGCCCTTAACATGCCATCAAGAGGAGGTCCTGCTGACAACAGACAAATTAGGAGGCAGTGGTTTCTACCTTTCTAGGCAGCATCTTAGCAGTGATTTCTAGTCAAGTCTTGGCTGCCTTAACAGGCAGCCAAGACTTGACTTAAAATCACTGCTATGCCACTGGATGTACAGAGGCTGTGGGCTGGTGGAATTCAGGACAATTGTGCAAGCCCTTAGGAGTTAATGGAAATTTAAACTTGCAACCTGTAGGCCTGAACAAATTGTGCAAATGTATCATTTCGTCTGCCTATTGTTTGCCTCAAAATATACAAATTCAGAATTAATGTATTTCTGATTTTTTTAAGAGTGTAACCAGAAAAATGGGTTGCTTGTAATAAGTTCAGCTACCCCTTTTTTCTGGTCACCATAATTTCTAATTTGTGCAAACCTGCACCTGAGCACAAGCTCCATGACGTGTGTTTCACTGTTTCCACTCTCCATGTACTTGATAGTGATGTGTGGATTATGGAATTTATGAGGTAATAATAGGTTTACTAGAGAAGGGCGATATTAGAATTTTGAATTTGGTATCAGTTTCAGTATTTTTAGGATGGTATATTGCAGTATCAGTTCGGAATTCGGTATCTGATTTGATTAAGATTTGCTTAAAGTACAAAAGGGGAATTCACACCAGGAAAATACAGAATAAGTTCTCCGTGTATCATTCTACCACAGTGCCACAAATGCTACTGCCAATGACCTCACAAGATTGGCATTCTTTTGCCAGCACAGATCATATTTATAGCAATTGTGCGACATGTTGTAAACAAACCTAAAGCTTTAAAGGCCTATTCAGGCTTTTGCGATCTCAGCTCATGTGCCCTTAACATGCCATTATTAGGTGGAAGTCAGGAGTGCGGTGGCTCAGTGGTAGACTGTTGTACACTTCTATGCTAGAGGTCCACAGTTCGATCCCCACAGGGATGACCCGCGTTGTGTCCTTGGGCAAGGGTCTTTATCTTGGTTGCCTACATGGGGGCACGATGATGCCGTATACTAAGGCATACTGCACATCGATGGTACACATGTCTTCAACCGCTGTAACCCTGCTTGAGCGGAGCTTGAACAGAGTTAGAATGTTTAGGAGCTGACAGTTGCTCATCAATGTTCGGTGTTCTCTCTGTGTACTCTGGCTTTGTCCACCCGTAAAACTGACAAGGCCACGATTAGCAATTGTGCATAAGTATGTGACCTTAAACACCAATAAATAAATAAATAAATAAATATTAGGTGGAAGTCCTGCTGAAAATATAGAAAAATCACCTAGGCAATGATTTCTAGTCAAGTCTAGCCATCAAGACTTGACTAGAAATCACTTCCAAGTGACTGGTTTTTATATATATGATTGTACAGGTTATAGTATAGTGAGAATTCAGGAAAACTGTCCCGGCCCTCAACTGGTTTGGTGCTAAACGCCACTATCATGGCTCTATTAAAAAGTGCCGGAAGCTTTTTGTTTGCTCGGCAGAAGAAGAACATTTTCTTCTATAAAATGGTTTGGTTACAATTTACTGGAAATTGACTGTTGGCACTCATCAATAAACTGTAGCAAAACAAATATTTATGAACCAAAATCTTGTTAAACAGATGCTACTCTTGCTTGTAGCATGGTATTGTTGAAAAATTACCCATGTTTCAAATCACTATTGAAAAATAATTCAGCACTCAACCAGTTAAAGATTAACCCTTTACCTAACATGAAAAGCAGACGACACTTGCAAATAAAATTCTTGAATATATAATTTTTTTTCATTTTTTTGTCACAAAAACATAGGTTATGACCCTTCATTGGAATGTGCTCGACAAGCTCTAGCCAAAGAAGGGTCATAGCCTATGTTTTTGAGACAAAAAGTGAAAAAAAAAATAATGAAAATTAATTGGCGATTTTTATCAATAGCGCTGGCCGGTTTTCGCCGTAACATTGGGTAAAGGGTTAACAAAACTGAAAAGAAAATCAATCACTTCTTTCATGAAAATGAATAATACTTCAATAGCTATCAAACCACAATGAGGCCTTATAAACAGTGAATAAAAGAAATTTGAAAATACAGATGGTTTCAATATTCAATGATCGGTTTGGTTTTTCAGTACTCCCACGATATCAGTATCAGTAGTTTTTTGGTATACTGCTCCTTTCTAGGGTTAACTGAAAAAAACAAACATTTTCATATAATCACAGGAATAATTGATTATATTATAATTGGTAAATGATATTATGGCAATATGGCCACATAGGGAGAAGTGATTTGGAAAAAGCATATCATGCTGCAAAACCTCAGGAAAGATATATCGAGTTTCCACAGAGGGATAGAGTAAATATGCATCAACAGATCCATGGTATCTAATCAATTGGAATTTCATCCATAAAATTTAGAAATTGTTAATGTCAATCAATTTGTTGCTGAATCAAAGTGCTGTTCTGAGACTGACTAAGCAAATATCATGCATGCATTTGCATGTAAACTGAAAGATAAATGAAAGGAATGTCACAAAGACCTGATCAAATACCAAAAAAAAAACGTGATCAAACACATTGATTGAAAGATTAATGTTTTGTATGACATTTTCATTATCTTCGGCTACATGTTGATTTATTTACTGGTGTTTAAGGTCACTTTCAGCATCTATGGCTACATCATGATTGCAGTCTAGGTATGAAGTCAGGTTTAGACAATCATTCATACCTATGCTCAGAGGCGGCAGAAAAAGGGGGACGCAGGGAGCATGTGCCCCTGCACTCTTTTTCCACAGATATGTTTCCGCAGTCACAAAATTAGTTACAAAGGGTGCATGCAAATGGGTCAATATACAGGTTTCCCTGTAAAATTATTTGCAAATCCAAACAATATTTAGCCAAAGAATCCCATTTTCGGTTGCTTCGGTCTGTTTCTTCTACTTCAACCATCTTCCTACCCGAAGGCTGGCCTTCGGGTTGGAAGATGGTTGAAGTAGAAAAAAGGGACAGGACAGTGACCACACAGTGGCATATTCATCTAAATGAGAGACTATAGTCCTGGTACATTTACCGATATACGATTGTAACCTTTCTAACACAGGGTTGAACCATGGTAGCATTGTAAATTTGTGCCCGTCCATTTTTATCGAGCTTCAGCTGCCCCTGCCCACTCTTGAGCACTTCCACCCGCACACGTTGGTTACCTGGTCCTATTTTACCAATAAACACAACTTGTTCAGGGCAGCAAACAAGCACTACTCCACTTCCCTGGATATTTATTTATTTATAGGTGTTTAAGGTCACATATTTTTGCACAATTGCTAATCGTGGCTGAAACATGGAGATAGTCAAGTTTAGTCAATCACCTATAATCAAGCTGCCCTTCCCTGGATTTCCATGGGGAGCTTGTTCTAATGAAGGGGGTCACAATATGGTTTTACTGAATTTTTTGTGTGAAAAATATATATTTTTTAAACTGCTGAACTGGTTAAGTACTATAAGCCACTATCCTGGCTCTATTGAAACGTGCTAGGGGCATGGTGGCTCAGTAGGTAGAGGTGCAGGCTGCAATCCGAGAGGTCCTTGGTTCAATTTCCACCTGTGGCAACCACGTTGTGTCCATGGGCAAGACACATCAGCCCCATCGCCCACATGGGGGCATTGTGTACTAAGGCGTATTGCACATTGGTGGTGCGCTTGTCTTCAACAAATGCTAACCCTGCTTGTGTGGAGTTAGTACGTTGGGGAGCCTGACAGTTGCTCACCATTGCTCGTTGGTTCTCTCCGGGTACTCCGTCTTCCTCCACCCATAAAAATGTCCGACACAAGGTGACCCGGGCTGTCAAAAGTGCAGTTAAAACCCAATAAATAAATAAATAAATAAATAAATAAATAAATAAATAAATAAATAAATAAATAAATAAATAGGTGTTTAAGGTCACATATTTTTGCACAATTGCTAATCATGGCTGCAAGATGGAGATATTCAAGTTTAGTCAATCACTTATACTCATGCTGCACTTCCCTGTATTCCCATGGGGAGCTTGTTCCAATGAGGGTTCACATGACATGATTTTGCTGAATTTTTTGGAAAAATATTTATTTTTTAAACTGCTTAATTTGTAAATTACATTGGTGAATGTAGCTGATTCGTTAGGTGAAGGGTAAATGCTCAACCCGCCGAGTATTTTCAAAATATTTTGCCGTGAAACAGCCATGACTAGATTTGATGAAATATTTATCTAAATTTAACTCAAGAAATCATTGGTCATAAAGTCCATTCAATTTACTGAGAGGAAAGTTGATAAAATGTGCCCAAATTTACATATTATTTCAGTGGAAAGAGATTTTGAGTCCTGGGCACGAATAAGTAGCGTTGTTGACCCGGATTTCATATTGTGAAATCCAGATGACAAAATCAAGATAAACAAGCAAAAAGAGCATCTCATATTCAATGTGTTCACTTTTCTGAAGGTGAGATTCTACAGTGTTGTCAGGGATGAAAATGAACAGAGAATTCTGATCAGATCTGCTACCCAGTCACAATCCGGTCACAATTCTTTCTCTGCCTTTTTAACCCTTTAAGTAACGAATCACCTGAATCCGCCAGGTAAATTAAGTAGTTGAAAAAAAGGGATTTTAAAAAAAATGTCAACAAAACCATATCATGTGAACCCTCATTGGGACAAGCTCGATGAGCTCATTCCAATGAGGGGTCACATGATATTGTTTTGATGAAATATTTTAAAAATTTTAAATTAAAATAATAAATTTTGAAATCCTGTGCTTTGGGTAAAGGGTCAATACGGCCATGCGAAGCTTTGAGATTTGATTCAATTTTGAATCTAAAGCTATTTGGTTTGATTCGAAATCGGTTGCCTGATTCATTTTCATTTGAATCTTTTCACTGGAATATAGCTTGGTATCAATCATCTTCATCGTATCACAAAACCTATAGTTCTGTAGGAAAAGGTACATAAATAAAATTGAAAATAAACAGTGTAATTTCCATAAAATTAACATGGACAGCATCAGCACCCCATACCACCAGCTATGCTAATTCAAGTGTCACTAATCATTACCCCTGTTGAATGTAAATTTAAAGTTTCCATGCAATGTCAACGATGAGCTATTCCTAGTGGCTAGCCCTGTGCACTGCCTAGCACCGATAATTCTCACACCGTTTCTGTTTTTGAACTATAATCCTCACTGGGTAATAATATTCCAGCTGCATCACCAAGGCATGCCTTCGACAAAGGCATGACTTGATGATGTGGTTGGAATATTTTATCAGTTGGGACTTGAGACATCACTGTCAAAACAAATCAGGTTTACAGCAACTCCTTCCCCACTGGGTCAACTTCAAGATGCCCCTGATTCAATTCAAGGTTCAGTTCTATTTTGAATAACAGATTCGATTCAAGATTCGAATAAAAAATGTGCGATTTGCAGGGCATTACTTTTTAACCCTTTACCTAACGAATATCTACCTGCGTAATTTGCAAACAGATAATTTTGAAGAAAATTTTTTTTTCAAAAATGCCAACAAAACCATATGTGATCCATCATTGGAATGAACCCACTGAGCTCATTCCAATGAGGGATCGCATGATATGTTTTGTGAAAATTTTGTGAAAATTTGAAAAATGTAATTAAAATAATAAATTTTGATATCAAATATCTTGGCTAAAGGGTTAACCACCGTATTGTAATAATTTCTTGAGGTCTTGATTTCCACCAAAACGTCTCTACAAGCTGGTTCTTGAATCAGGAAATAATCCCATATTACATGACAAAAGCAAAAGGAACTGAAGCCTAAATCTAGCTAATGAATCCTCCCTGCCCCCCACCCCCATTGTTTTTAAGAAAAAAAAATTGATATCACAATAGTTTTTTAAAATACCATGAAATTTGACACGATCACAATATTTCTGCAATATTTGATGAAATATTGTTCTGTCAGTGTAAAAGTGTCACAATCAGACAGCAATCTTATAATAATTTGAGAAAGGGACCACATTTGCAACCATAGTACAGTAAATTTTGAGATTATTATTTATTTATTCATTGGTGTTTAAGGTTACATACTTATGCACAATGGCTAATCGTGACCATGACAGTTTTACGGTTAGAGGAAGCCGGAGTACCCGGAGAGAACCACCGAGCATCGACAAAATTATCAGATAACAATGCTACTGGACACACATAGCCTTATATCAATGTTAAAATCTGCACTGGCACATCAAATGTTGGCTGGAAATGTTTCATGATAGCTTGGCCTGTTTATTATACAAAAACTATTACAACTCACTGCTGACAACTTCCTTTGTTTCGCCTTTGCTGTTAAAGTCAAGCCCAATTAACTGGATATCTCTTAATTGAATAAAAAACCATTTACCGTATTTTCAGAACAAATTTGACCTGTTAATTGCATACAGGCTATAGAGTCAATTAACTCTTGTTAATTGTATAAATATTTTTGAAATACGTTGAGAAATTAGCCTGACAATCATGAAATTCTCTCACATTCTTGACATCCAATACAGACATTTAATCTATTATATTTTGTTTGACAGAGCTCCATGAGCTCTGTCAAACAAGATTTAATACAATAAATGCTCTGTATATCTCTAGAATACAGGAAAATGACCAAATCACTGTTAACCCTTTACCCAACGTAAACTATCAAAACCGGCCAGCGCTATTCTAAAAAATCGCCAATTAATTTTCATTATTTTTTTCATTTTTTGTCTCGAAAACATAGGTTGTGACACCTCATTTGAATGAGCTTGTACAGCTCATTCCAGTGAGGGGACATAACCTATGTTTTTGAGACGAAAAATGAAAAAAATGAGTTATTCAAGATTTTTTTTACAAGTGATGTCTGCTTTTCATGTTAGGTAAAGGGTTAATTGAATACTCTTGTTAACTGAATAATTTTCACTGGCAAAGTGACGATTAACTGGTTCCAATGTATTTGAGAGAATGACCACAACAACCAGTAAGTGAGCAATATTTTAACAATAGCTGCATTATTGGAATAATAAACTGAGCGTTATATTAAATAATACACAGTTATTGTTTTAATAAAACCGAGTTTCCAGAAACAATTTATTTATTTATTTATTGGGATTTAATAACATTTCCAACAGCCTGGGTCACCTCGTATCTGACAGTTTTACGGGTGGCGGAAGCCCGAGTACCCAGAGAAAACCACCAAGCAAGCAACTGCAAGACTCCCCAATGTACCAACTCTTCACAAGCAGGGTTAGCATTGGTTGAAGACAAGTGCACGATCAACATGCAGTACACAGCACCACCGTGTCCCCACGTGGGAAATTCAGATGAAGTGCCTAGCCCAAGGACACAACGCAGTTACTCCTGGCAGGGATTGAACCATGGACCTTGAAGTTCAATGCCGTAACCACTAAGCCACCATGCTCCCAGCCAGACACAATACACAGCTACAGTTTGTGGGGAGAGGAAAAAGAAAACCACAAAGAATAGACAATACACACAAACAGACAATACACACAATCAACCTGACCTGACTGAGTTTTTACTTTCAGTTTCAACTCAAACATCACTTGCCGTTTTCTTTGATGAGTTTTCCAGAATAGTAACGTACCAATCAAATGGTTTACATTTTCACCTTTAATTCACCATTACCGTACTGCCGTCGTGGACTGGTCATAATCCACGCATGAGCAGTGATGTTCACGATTATTATATATTTAAGAAATAACTGTTGTTTTCCTTCAGTTTATGCGATATAAACCGAAAATTTTCAGCACAAGCTTCATAACTCGCGAAGGAAAACAACAGTTATTTCTTATAATTTAATCCGGCTATAATATTAAAATATAAAAACTATGTGTACATGAACGAAAAACTTTTAATTTTCACAAAAGACAACAGCCAAACTCAAGGAAATTGTGCCACAAACAGGTCACGTCAATCACTGTCAAATTGTTTGTTGTTTTGATTTTCGATCACAGACGACAGATATTTAGCAAGTCACGTAACAATATCATTAAAAACATTTTTTTTAAGTTCCCCCAAAATCATGTTTGGATGTATGATCTTTTATTCGTCTCCCACTTCAGTATATTTTATTAAATTCAATTGTTCCTGAGAAATTATCATTATATTCTCGCTGACTGGAGGCGCCAAAAAATCGATCATAGATCTTTGTTTACAAACTTGTTATCCATCTATCAGTGCTGTCACGCCCTCACGGTGACAATTAGATTGAGTGGGCGGGGCTTCCAGAGTGTAGACATTCCAAATCATTACGTGATTTGGTTTATACGATTTTGACGACTTTCACTCTGTATGCTTTCAACCAATCAAATGCAGAGGCGGGGCAAATGATTAAATTATATGATGATTATATGATTATATGATTATATGATGATTATTCCTATAATTAGTGTTTGAAATCTAATGTTACTGCATTCCTGGAAATATTGGCCACCTGTGGAAAGTGACCACCAGTCAATGGAAGCCGTACTGTACCTTTGCAATAAAATTATTTCCATTTTTGCATTAAAACAGGGATTTATAGTCCAGGCACATTAGACATAAAAATGAGAAAGTAAGGAAAAAAATCGGAGAAAGATGATTTTTTTATATGTTTCCGGGACACACATTGCGGATAAAGTGTGAAAAGTCCCCGCGAATCCGAGTTGAGCTTTTCTAGTTATAGCGTTTTTTGATGAAAAAAAAAATTTTAAAAAAAATTCGACTCAGCTCCATATTTCTCATTCTTATTCGCCTTAGTAGGGTGAGAATCATAAATATCGTGCTGAATTATATTGAGAATACAAATCCCCAACAGAAAATGCCAACTTTGTACAATCCTCACACTCAATGGTGAAATATTCACGAAAATGTACAAAATTACGAAAAAAAAATTTATTGTTTTCATACACACAACGGTACATAAATCAAATCTACGACTACTTTGGGAGTTCAATTATATATCAAAAATTGCAGAAAAGCAGTGGCTTTATAATGATATATAACAATAGTCATTTATTCCATAATGAACTGGTGAAACGTGTGAAATATTAACCATACCCCCTAAACTCAAATTCAAACGGCATCGACTTTTCTCATTCAAATACCGTATTATAGCATCATTGTTTCAATTTCCATGTTCGATTAAATCACATAATGTGGTGTTCGCCTACACTCAAGATGCATTGGCATGTAATGTATGACTGAACGTTTGTCCAGTGACGTTTGACCAACCACTTTATATCAAAGCAGTGGAGATTGTGTCTTCGTCAGATAAGTTGACAAAAGTTTTCGTTAGACTCGGCGGCTTCCATATGATTATGTCATATTTAGGGGCAATTGGTTCGATCATGGCTGGTAGCGGTTTGGATGAACTTTGGGGGACTGTTTATGCTGGTGGGTCAATCCATCATTTGATCAGTGGTCATGCATATTCAAGAGCAGTTCGTGCCCATTTGCTAACACAAATTGCCATTACAAAACTTGTGTTTGAAGAAAGCCGAACACTAGATAACATAGACTGCACAGAAGTCAATGAAATATTCTGTGGACTTGCCAGAGGTGACTGTACAACAGCTGACGCTGTCAATCAAGAAAGTGTCAACCATCTACTGTCAAAATTACACAAACTGCTCCAGAATGCATCCGTAGGACGCACAGGAAAGCTTTGGGTACAATACTACGAGCAAATAGGTCTTCTCCAGTTGTTCTTGAGAGCAGAGCGCACAGGCGACTGGGAACTCCACACATATTGTGTTCGCAATATGATTCCAGTATTTCACGCAGGTGGTCATTTTGCATACGCAAAAAGTTCTCATCTCTATTTGCAGCAGATGAATGAGCTAACAGAAATAATGCAACAGGATGATTTGAAGTTGTTCACTGAGAAAGGTTACTTTACCATAAGGCGCTCAGATAAATTCTGGGACGGGATATATTTTGATCAGACCATAGAGCAGTGTTTAATGAGAATGTTCAAGCTCCCTGGTGGTCTCACACATGGCAGGGGAATAACCGATAGCACTGTTGCGAAATGGGTACATGGACTACCTCTTTGCCTTCAAATATGTAATGCTCTCGAAAATTTTGTTCATGTTCACACTGGTCATGGCGAACAACATCGGGATCTCCGTCAAAGTTCACAATTGACTGATGCCAATGATATCACCAAATTATTGAACTGGCTCAGAGTGCATTCCCCCTTTCAGAATAGAGATCCACTACAATTAGTCTCTATAGCGACCGGGCTTGTGGCCGACGAAACTGTGAACTGTGACCAAGTTCGCAAAATTGGTGAATGTTGCATATCGAATGTTGTAAGCAAAACGTTCAACAGCATCAAACTACGACGTGTTGACACTGTGAAGTCTTTCGCATCAATGGCAAATAGCATCAAAGTCCGTGGAAGTAAGGTAGTGATTGACCCCACAATTCTGTTTAACCGCATCACATGTGTTATTCAGTCACAAGCAGAGATGGAAGAGTATCTCAAATATGAACTCGCCCCGAAACCACCAGCATTGTTTGATTCTGCTGGAATGAGGAAGACACAGAAAAGCACGCTCGGTAAGATCCTCAAAACATACGGTTCCGAGCAAACTAAAATCCCAGAACATTCTCTGTTTGTTGTAGATGGTGGATTTTTATTGAGGGCAGTTGTATGGCCCAAACAGTCGTCATATAAGGACATATGTACATCATATTCCAATTATCTAGTGAGACATTTTGGGGCGAACGTCGTGGTTGTTTTTGATGGTTATGCTTGTACAATGTCGACAAAGGGCATGGAACAAGCCCGTAGATCTAAAGACAGGTATTCCATTGATATCAATATCTCACCCGAGTTACCAGCCACCACACCCCAATCCGATTTCCTTGCAAATGCCAAGAACAAAACCCAACTGATCGATCTTCTAATGCAGGAGCTATCTGCTATCAATATTCAGTCCAAGCAGGCCGAGGCTGATCTGATGTACTGATAGCCAAAACTGCACTTGACATCGCTCAAGATGACAACAATGTTGTCGTTGTGGGAACAGACACAGACTTGTTAGTCATTCTTACCTCTCGAGTTCAACCGGGATGTAATATTCACATGATGTATTCCATTACCCCAAACTTAATAGTTTCAGTTAGTGAAATAGCAACCAAAATGGGTGACCATAGAAGCAACCTCCTTGTAGCACATTCTATAAGTGGTTGTGACACTACTTCTGCACTCTTTCGAGCTGGTAAGAAGAAAGTATTCAGTACAATTGTCTCCGATGTTACTAGCGACTCACAACAGTATGTCAACACAATTTTGGCGGATGACAGTACACCAAGTGCAGTAGCCGCTGCCGGGGAACAACTTCTCCTGATCTTATACGGGAGTAAAACTGTTTCCTCTCTCGACCAATATAGATATGTCACTTACAAGCGTTATGTAGCAAAATCTAAACTGAATAAACCCATCGACCTAGCCTCACTCCCACCAAGCAGCGATGCTGCACAACAACATGTCTACAGATGTTATCTTCAGGTCCAACAATGGCTGGGCACTTCGCTTCCTCCGACGGATTGGGGGTGGTCGCTATACAATGGACTTCTT
This sequence comes from Pictodentalium vernedei, assembly GCA_031216915.1. NCBI lineage: Eukaryota > Metazoa > Mollusca > Scaphopoda > Dentaliida > Dentaliidae > Pictodentalium > Pictodentalium vernedei. The sequence continues at coordinate 668,991,238 of CM062296.1, forward strand.
GTACCGACTGCAGCCACAAAGCCATGTGCCCCCGATAACCTACTGAATCTGATCAGTTGTGGTTGCAAGAGTGCTTGTACAAAAAGGTGTGGGTGTAAGAAGGCAGGACTCTCTTGCTCAGGTTTGTGTAATTGCAGTTCGGATTCTTGTAACAACCACAGAAACACTGTCCTGTCGGAAATTTCTGAGTTCGATGAATAATATGTATATAGGTCATGTCATTTCTGTATATAGCGTTGATAATAGTCAATGTAACTTAATCCATGTTGATTGATTTGTACATTCTGTAAATATTATTTATTGATTTTTGTACATTCTGTAAATATTATTTATTGATCTAATGCTGCCAGACACAGACATGTCTGTTCAGTCCCAAGCCCGAAAATAGTTGAGTTCTCATGCTGACGAATTTTATGCCAAAAGGGGAACTCAGCCAGAAGCAGAGGGGGTCTTCCATAATGTCTATTTTGTAAGCAATGATAAAAGTCTTTAAATGGTGGTGGATTTTTTATCGTCTGTCCAACTAACATCCCGTTCTGTACTACGACCCTTTGGGCAAATCCGTTAGGAAAATCGTCATTTTTTGCGTAAATCCGATACTCTTTTGTGAATTTTCAATAACTTTTCGCAGAAATTGTCACAGAATGCACATTTTCCTCTAGGTAAATGTATATTAGACATTATGTAGCTCGAAATACGCGTAAACAAAAAATACAGTTGGATCAATTCGAGGTTACAAAGTTCGTGCGATTTTTTTAAAATTTTTTTCAAACGCGTTTTCGAAAAAAGGCTGTAGAAAAAAAAGCTCAACTGGGATTTTAGGGGACTTTTGTCTTATCGTTCAGTGACATGTACTCGACATTCCCTGAAAAAATCAGCTTTCTCCGATTTTTTTCCCTAGTGAAACCTAATGTTCTTGGGCTATTTAATGAAAAGTAAAATTTAAGTCATAAAATACACTCAGCCCAGGGTAAACGGCCAGTTATTTATTTATTGATATTTAAGGTGACATATTTCTGCACAATGGCTAATAATTGTGACAGCAACATGAAGATAAGGTCAAGTCTGCAGTAAAATGTTTATTTACACCCATGTTGCCCATTTTTGAGGACTTCAACCCCAAGCATTGGGGTTGAAACATTTTAAACCAGTAAAACTTCACTTCTCAGGGTACCAATGGGGGTGGGGGGAGTTATTATTCATTACTATTGTTTAAAGTCACATATTTCTGCACAATGGCTAATTATGACCATGACAGTTTTATGGGGAGAGGAAGCCGGAGTACCCAGAGAGAACCACTGAGCAATGGGCAGCAACTGTCAGCTCCCCAACGTACCAACTCCACACAAGCAGGGTTAGCACTGGGTGAAGACAGGTGCACCATCGACGTGCAGTGTGCCTCAGTACACAATGACACTGTGCCCCCCTGTGGGCAACGGGGGTGAAGTGTCTTGCCCAAGGACACAACATGGTTGCCGCAGGTGGGTGGGAGGGGAGTAAAGTATTAGTAGTTGGTGTGTTAGTCAAAGTGATTGTTGAGGAGTGGTTGTTGTTGTACACATTGCTGTACAATTGTTTATATCCATGCTGCCTATTATAGAGTACTTCCACCCCAGGCATTGTTTACCAGGTCCTATTTTACCAGTAAAACAGTGCACGTTTACCACAGTAAACAAGCACTTGTTAATTATTAATCCTTAAAAACTCTGAATGGCAACAACCGTTTTTATTTGCTTGTGTGTAACTGGAGTATTGTATGCTTATGATCTGAATAGATGCATATCCAACAGCAAACTGCTGGAAATATTACACACCATTGAACTATCCAACAGCTTGTGGTCGGATATTTGAATGGAATACTTCCCAACAGCTTGCTGTTCCATTTGTGACGAATAATCATCATTAATCTGAAACACAGCATACCTGAGAATATAAGATTTGAACCAGTCAGGTTTTAACACAATAATTTATTTCCAGCCACCAAATCGACAACTGAATTGAAAAAACTGTCTTAATTACACCTGTTCACAATAGGATGTCAATGACAACATCTCCTTTACAAATCTTTATAGCTTTACTAGTACAGGAGCGGAATGTTCGTCCCTGTCACTATTTTCAGTCAATTTGTTTCCTTTTTGACCCTTGCAATAACAACACTAGCAGTCTACTGCTTAAGCAAACCTGTTCGTTTAGATTCACAAACTGCATCAAAAATGATGTCTGGTCTTTTTGCGAATTAACTGTCAGGTAAATCTACCTCATACATCTGTGTCATCACTGTGGCTCTCAGTGAATGATTAGTGAAGTATCCCTTTAACCCAGAGATTGTGCATAAACCTGTAATAGCTTTAGACAGAGTATATTGATGACAGCACTACAAATGAAAGTGTCAATGACACTGTAGCTCAACTTGACAAACTTGAACTTGGTAAGTTATAAATGAAATGGCAAAATTGAAGATCATTGGGACCAATGTCAGTTTTTTTGCCAGTGGCAACATTTTTTGACAGAAACCGAAGAAAATCGATAGCTCCCATCTAGAGGTCACCGTAAATAAGCATACCAGGTTTCAAAGCAATCTAATCATAAATGAGCCCTGTAGGGTGAGCCAAAGGGAAATATTGTGGTCTGACTAAACTAAGTTCTAAGAATGTTGGCCGCGGCAACATTTTTTGACAGAAATTGAAGAAAATCGATAGCTCCCATCTAGAGGTCACCCCAAACAAGCATGCCAGGTTTCAAAGCAATCCGATCATAAATGTACCCTGTAGGGTGTGCCAAAGGGAAATATCGAGTCTTCTGACTAAACCAAGTTCTAAGAACGTTGGCCGCGGCAACATTTTTTGATGGAAATGGAAGAAAAATGATAGGTCCCATCTAGAGGTCTCCCCAAACAAGCATACCAGGTTTCAAAGCAATCAAATCATAAATGTGCCCTGTAGGGTGTGTCAAAGGGAAATATTGTGGTCTGACTAAACTGAGTTCTAAAAACGTTGGCCGCGGCAACATTGTTTGATGGAAATTGAAGAAAATCGATAGCTCCCATCTAGATGTCACCCCAAACAAGCATGCCAGGTTTCAAAGCAATCCGATCATAAATGTACCCTGTAGGGTGTGCCAAAGGGAAATATTGAGTCTTCTAACTAAACTAAGTTCTAAGAACGTTGGCCGCGGCACCACTTTTTGACAGAAATTGAAGAAAATCGATAGCTCCCATCTAGAGGTCTCCCCAAACAAGCATACCAGGTTTCAAAGCAATCTAATCATAAATGGGCCCTGTAGGGTGTGCCAAAGGGAAATATGGAGGTCTGACTGAACTAAGTTCTACAAACGTTGGCCGTGGCAACATTTTTTGCCGGAAATTGAAGAAAATCGATAGATCCCATCTAGAGGTCACCCTAAATAAGCATACCAGGTTTCAAAGCAATCAAATCATAAATGTGTCCTGTAGGGTGTGCCAAAGGGAAATATTGTGGTTTGACTGAACTAAGTTCTAAGAACGTTGGCCGCGGCAACATTTTTTGACAGAAATTGAAGAAAATCGATAGCACCCATCTAGAGGTCACCCCAAACTAGCATGCCAGGTTTCAAAGCAATCCGATCATAAATGTACCCTGTAGGGTGTGCCAAAGGGAAATATTGAGTCTTCTGACTAAACTAAGTTCTAAGAACGTTGGCCGCGGCAACATTTTTTGACAGAAATTGAAGAAAATCGATAGCTCCCATCTAGAGGTCTCCCCAAACAAGCATACCAGGTTTCAAAGCAATCTGATCGTAAATGTACCCTGTAGGGTGTGCCAAAGGGAAATATTGAGGTCTGACTAAACTAAGTTCTACGAACATTGGCCGTGGCAACATTTTTTGCCGGAAATTGAAGAAAATCGATAGCTCCCATCTAGAGGTCACCCTAAATAAGCGTATCAGGTTTCAAAGCAATCAAATCATAAATGTGCCCTGTAGGGTGTGCCAAAGGGAAATATTGTGGTTTGACTAAACTAAGTTCTAAGAACGTTGGCCGCGGCAACATTTTTTGCCAGAAATTGAAGAAAATCGATAGCTCCCATCTAAAGGTCACCCCAAACAAGCATAAGAAGTTTCAAAGTAATCTGATCATAAATGCGACCTGTGAGGTGTGCCAAAGGAAATTGTGGACGTACATACTAACGTACTAACGTACATACGTACGTACGTACGTACGCCGACGGACGAGAAGTGATGGCAATAGCTCAGCTTGACTTTGTCAAGTTGAGCTAAAAACCTACCACTGAGTTTTTGAGGGTTTGGCAAAGGGGCCACAGATACAGATAGATGCACCTACCATATTTTGGCCTTAGGCAAAAAAAAATGTTTTGATTCTCAGGCAATCTCTCACTGAAATTTAACCCCCCTCATTAGACATTTTTATTGCATTGCATTTCATTGTCTTCCAATATTACTATAAAATCAGGAGACACAAAACTACACTTTTTGATTGATGTTTGTAAATAAAATGTGAAGAACATAACTAGACTTCACTAGAGGCAGTCTACATCCAGTGCCTTTGTAGTTGTTCCTAGGCAAGTTTTGGCTGCCTATTTAGGCAGACAAGACTTGCCTGGACACGATTGCCAAGGCACTTAGAATGTAACTTGCTTGTTTCCCCTAATGACAGCATGTTGGGGCACCTGTTCAGTTGTCCAACAAATAAATCACAGTGGGATCCCACTTTTCCTTGAGGGTTAAAATTAAAAGTTAATTTACTTTTTGTGTATTGTGTGTGAAAAGACAGCGGAAAGCCTCTCAATCTCTGCTCATTATATGCAAGTAAACAATTTAAATTAAAAATAAAGCCTCCCTTCCTCACTGACTTGAAAACAAAATTGCTTGAGAATCAATTTATTTATTGATGTTTAAGGTCACATATTTATGCACAATGGCTAATCATGGCCATGACAGTTCTACGGGTGGAGGAAGCCGGAGTACCCAGAGAGAACCACGGAGCAACGACGAGCAGCTGCCAGCTCCCCAACATCATAACTCCGCACTGCAGCACAGGCAGGGTTAGATTGGTTGAAGACATGCGTACCATCGACGTGCAGTATGCCTTAGTACACGGCATCATCGTGCCCCCACGTGGGCAATCAATTTATTTTGTGTGGCCTTAGTGTGGCATTTTTTTTCAAACAGAGTTACCAGATATCTTTTAGTATGAGCCTGATTAGAGAATGCCTTGGTTTGCTTTTTCTGTAGTATTCTCTGATTATTTCATGTTTGGGTTTTTTTTTTTCTGCGTTAACCCTTTACCCAGCGTAACAGCCAAAACTGGCCAGCGCTATTCACAAAAAACATCAATTAATTTTCAGCATTTTTTTCATTTTTTGTCTCAAAAACATAGGTTATGACCCCTCTTTGGAACAAGCCCATCAAGCTCATTCCAATGAGGAGTCATAACCTATGTTTTTAAGACAAAAATGAAAAACAAGAAGTGCCATGGGCCTGAAGTGCTCAACTTGAACAGAACACGATATAAACAGTGTCCAAGAATGAGTCTACATTAAGCAATCCATCCCCATAGGATACATTGTAAATCCTTGAGCTGCTCAGGATTGACAAAAATAGTCCGAGCATCATGCCTTTTCTTCAGTTGATTAAAATGTGGAGCTCCTCTATGAAGCCTCTTGATAAAACCAACCTATGTGGATTAATCTTAGGTACACACCTCTAGAGGGTACTGAATACAAAATTTCTAATTCTTCAGCTTCATGGCCAATTCTGGCTCCCATAGGGAGCCCAAATATTAACCCAGGGAACTAATTAGAATAAACTTGAATCTGACCCCCAGAGATGTTGTATACCAAATATGACAGCATTCTGACTAGTGGATCTGAAGAAGATTTTTTTTTTAAAATGTCCTCATATTGCACCAAGTTAAAATTCGAGCTACCAAAGGGAGCCCAAATATTAACCCAGGGAACCAATTTGAACAAACTTGAATCTGACTCCCCTAGAGATGTTGCAAACCAAATAAAAAGGATTCTGACAGGTAAATCTGAAGAAGATTTTTGAAGAAATTCCCTCATGTTGTATTTAGTAAACTTTCAGGTTCCCATATGGAGCCCAAATATTAACCCAGACACTCGATTTGAACAAACTTGAACCTGACCCCCCTAGAGATGTTGTATGTCAAATATGAAAGCATTCCGACTGGTGGATCTGAAGAAGATTTTTAAAAAAAATTCCTCAGCACTAAGTTAAAATTTGGGCTACCAAAGTGAGCCCAAATATATACCTAGGGACCCTAAAATGTTGTATACCAAATATGAAAGCATTCTGACTGGTGAATCTGATGAAGAAGATTTTTTTTAAATTATCCCCCATATTGAACTAAATTAAAATTTGGGCTTCCATAGGAAGCCCAAATATTAACCTAGGGACTTGGTTTGAACAATCTTGAATCTGACCCTCAAAACAATGATTTATACCAAACATTAAAAGATTTTGACTGGTGGTTCTGAAGAAGAAGATTTTTAAAGAATATTCCTCATATTGCCCTAAGGTAAAAATTTGAGCTCCTGTATTGAGCCCAAATATGAACCAATGGGCTTTATTTTTAACAAACTTGTATCTGACCTCCTTATGAATGCTGTATACCGAATATCTCAAGATTCTGACCATTGGTTCTGGAGAAAAGATTTTTTTAATTTTTGCAAATATGCGGACTCCGCATTTTTTCGATGCCCTCTACAGAACACCCTAACATAACCAATGGCAATTTTTTTTATCATTCAATTCTACTGGTCCCAAGGATGCTTCATACCAAATACCAGCTCTCTGTTCCCTGTGGTTTGGGAAATATGGACATTTGAAAATATTTCTATTTTTAGCTCCTGGGGTTCCCATGGGGATGCAGGATTTTTTTTTTGCACGAGTCAAATACTTATGACCCAATAATACCACATACCAGATGTGTTCAAATCAGACCATCGGTTCAGAAAATAGAAATTTGGGGCGTGAGCCAAAAATCTTGCCCCTCCCATTACAAAGCCAAATATTGCTTTATGAATTTCATTTGAACAAAATTGATTCTATACCTCAAAAAGAAGCTCCATAACAAATATCAAGTCATTGTACCCACTGGTTCATGAGAAGAAGATTTTAAAAATATTTTGGAGCATTTTCCCCCACCCCCTCACTATGGGGTTGGGCATGCTGAGTTGAAGAAAAATGCAATGCCCCTTCGGAACCATCACTCACACAAATTTTCACTTTCATGTTAGGTAAAGGGTTATAACAGGGATTTAATGAAAAATAAGTTTACAGTGAGATTATACACTGAGCCCAGGGTATTCGAGCAGTTAATTATTAATCATTATCTTACTGATTACCCTAGGCCTTATGCATTAACCATAACTCTGCCAAAAATATTGGACCAAGCCCACTAGCAATCCTAAAAACTTTGTTCCAATTCCTTCAGTCAAACTAAAGTTATCATGTGGAAACCATATTCAGGACAGACATTCATACATACGTATGTACAGACAGACAAGGGTAACACTTAATGCCCCTTCCAAATTTGGCGGGGGCATAAAAATGAAAATGTTTAGTCATTCAAGAAATTTTTTTTGTAAGTGTTGTCTTGTTTGCACTGGGTTAAGGGTTAATTCAATAAAAATCTTTAAATTGCTCAAAGAATTACCCTAACAACCACCAAATTCCACACTTTAAAAGACATTTTTGTCTGCAATACATCCAATATAAGAATTTAATCTATTAAATCTAAAAAATAATAGAACAATTGCACATATTATCATTAGAAGACAGGAAAAGAACCCAATTCCTGTTAATTGTATACACCAGTTCATTGAATATTTTTCAATTTGCTTCAATTAGCCTGGTGCCACTGTACCATAGGAATAGAAGATTAATGCTTGTGTTAAATAAAATCTGCACTGGCAGTTGAATGTTTGTAAAAATTTTTTGCTCAGTCATTACAAATTTGCCTTCTAATATCACACCTGACAAGGTCCATATAACAAAATTTACTTGCCGAAAGGTTTTTGTACCAAGGAATACATAATTAGATACCAATACTTGAACCCTTTACCCAATTGCAAATGGCAACTTTTTTCACAGAAATGAATGCTAATCAATAGCTCTTATCTAAAGGTCTTGACTAATGAGCACACCAAGTTCAAATGATAAATGTGGCTTGTAGGCCATGTCAAAGAAGAATGTTGATGCACAAATGCAATAAATTCAAAGATTGTTGCTAACAGTAACAGTTTTTGATGGAAATGAAAAGAAAATCAATAGCTCCTATCTTTGTCACCCTGCATAAGCATACAAAGTTTCAAAACAACTTGATAATGCAGGCTTTTAAAAATTGCATGAACTTTAGTTTAGTTCATGCAAAGGTTAAGCAAATCATGCCTAGCATAACCGATTTTTCGTTCATGCAAAATTCAAAACAGAAACATTTCAAAGCATCATTTTATGCAAATGGGTTATGCCAACCTGGGAACGGTGAAGCAAATTATTTTTGCAAAACCTTTTTTGGGGTTAAGCAAAATTAAAATTTTTAGAAGCCTGTAATGAATGTGCCCTCTGAGGTATGCCAAATTATTTATTGGTGTTTAAGGTCACATATTTCAGCACAACGGCTAATTATGCCTATGACAGTTTTACGGGTGGAGGAAGCCGGGGTACCCGGAGAGAACCACCGAGCAACAGCTCCCCAACATACTAACTCCACACAAGCAGGGTTAGCATTGGTTGAAGAAAAGTGCACCATCGACGTGCAGTACGTCTTAGTACACAATGCCACCGTGCCCCCACGTGGGCAATGGGGGTGGAGGTATGCCAAAGGAAGATGTTAATGCACAAATGCACTAAGTTTAAAGGTCATTGCTTGTGGCAATGTTTTGGGGGTTTTTTTTTATAGAAATTCATAAATATACGCTGCAGAGAGTGCAAAAGGGATAAGTTGCTGCACAAATGCAGTAACTTCAAAGGCTGGTGATAACAACAATAATTTTTTATGGAAATGAAAAATAGCAATAGCTCATATCTAGAGGTCACCCCAAATGCACATACCAAGTTTCAAAGTGATTTGATCATAAATGTGCCCTGAAGGATGTGTCAAAGGGAAATATTAAGGGTCTGACAAAACTAAGTTCAAAGGTCAGCGGCAACATTTTTTGACAGAAATGGAAGAAAATCAACAGATCTCATATAGATGTCACCCCACACAAGCACACCAAGTTTGCAAGCGATCCAATCATAAATGTGCCCTGCAGGGTGTGTCAAAAGGAAATATTGATGCTTAACTGCACTAAGTTTTTACTAAGTTTATAAGAGGTCGCTGCCAATGGCAACTATTTTTGACGGAAATGGAAGAAAATCGATAGCTCCCATCTAGAGGTCACCCCAAACAAGCACACTAAGTTTCAAAGCAATACATCAAAAATGTGCACTGCAGGCTGCCCCAAATGGAAATATTGATGCATAACTGCATGAAGTTCATTGTAGGCCATTGCCAGCGGCAACATTTTTTGACAGAAATTGAAGAAAATCGATACCTCTCATCCAGAGGTAACCCCAAACAAACATACCAAGTTTCAAACCATTCTGATCATAAATGTGCCCTGTAGGGCGTGCCAAAGGAATATGTTGATGCCTGACTAAACTAAATTCAAAGGTTGTTGCCTGCGGCAACATTTTTTGACAGAAAATGGAAGAAAATCGATAGCTCCCATCTAAAGGTCACCCCAAACAAGCATGCCAGGTTTCAAAACAATTCGATCATAAATGTGCCCTGTAGGGTGTGCCAAAGGGAAATATTGAGGTCTGACTAAACTAAGTTCTAAGAACATTGCCCGTGGCAACATTTTTTAATTTAACGGAAATTGAAGAAAATCGATAGCTCCCATCTAGAGGTCACCCCAAACAAGTATACCAAGTTTCAAAGCAATCTGACCATAAATGCAACCTGTGAGGTGTGCCATTGTGGACGTACGTACGCCTGGACATGAGCCGACAGATGAGAAGTGATGGCAATAGCTCAGCTTGACTTTGTCAAGTTGAGCTAAAAATAATAAAATTTGAATGGTGATCTTTGTAAATAGTGCTGCCATTTTTTGCCGTTACATTAGGTAAGGGGTGAAAAATATTAACACTGAAACTAAATCTTCTCCGGCACATGAAATATTCTGGAAAATGTTTCCACTGACAATTTAGTTCGATCTGGAGATTTGGATATAAAAGGCAGGGAATGAACAGCTGGCTTGGTTCCTAAAAAATTATTTCTTTTATTCACTTCACAGTGCTCTGTAGACAGCCAGATAAAATAACATGAACTGTAAAAATTTTGAACTTCTGTTGACATCTGCCATTACACAGCAAACTTTGCTGTCCATGGTTTCACTTTAAATAAATCTGTCTGTTCTCAATATAAAACGTGGAACTAAACATCTGACTTTGTCATTATCATAACATAAATCATTTGTATTTGCACAACATTTATTCCTCTTGGCTGGGTACTAATGTTTTTTTTTTATAAAAGATTCTTTAAAATCCCCATTAATTAATTCTCTAATGAGTAACAGACGAAGTCAGTTTATTTTTGTGGATTCATTTTGGGCAAAATGATAAAAAAAAAAAATTATATGTTAAAGCCCATCCTACCAGTCTTTCCTATGAGTGATCAAATTCAAATATAAAATACCACTAATTATACCAGAAAGCACCACATTCATTCTTATCAAAACCATATGGTAAAATAACTTATAGTTCACATGAACTAGAGGAGACCTTTACTGTTACGAGTGCAAGATTCATTTTGTCCAGGACTGGATTCTTCTGCCCTTCATGAGAAAGGGATAGGGGTCCATGCCAATGGGAAAATTTGCAACATGGCAACTCCAACTTGGAAATTGTTTTGGAAGGGGAAAAACATACAAAGACTACGAAATTTTACGTTTTATGAATTGTACATTTGAATTGAGCAGAACAGTTAGTTTTATAACAAACAGTCATATGTAATAATGTTCAGCAGTCTCTGTGGTCTCTATTAAACTGGTTTTCACTATTAAAGAAGAAACTGACATTTACCTTCGAATTAAGAGACTTCATTAGGCAAGCAATTTAAATTTAATGTACAGTTGCTGCCCTGAACTGGGTGGACATAAGGACTTAGAAAACCACTGGTTTTCTGAGGCCTTATGTCTACCCAGTTCAAAGGACCAGTTGTGCATTAAATTTTTGTTTGAGTGGTGAATGAGATTGGAATATTTGGGTTTAAGAATTGGGAAAAATCATTCCAAATGTCATTGGGAAAGCGTCCCATAAACAGCCTCTGTAGATACCCAAAATAATCCCTGCAGGCCTTAGTGCTTTACCTTATGAATCGGTTGCATCCGCTTGTGTAATTTGCTAATTAAGCAGTTGAAAAAAAAAAATTTTTTCAAAATATGTCAGCAAAACCATAACATGTGACCTTCATCAAGCTCATTCCATTAAGGTTCATATTATATGGTTTTGTTGCCATTTTTTTTTAAATTTGAAAAAAACAATAATTAAAATAATAATTTTGATATCCTGTGTGTTGGGTAAAGGGTTAAATTCCACACGACTCACAGTGGTAAATGATGTCTCCAAATTGCAGGGATGTTCCCAACTTAGTTTAGTTTGGATTATTCTCCTGCCTTTTTGTCCAATTTCATAAAAAGTGATTTAACCTTAAAAGGCCTGTAGATTTTTGTATATGTCTGTAACACACATCCTGTGGCCTTGCTGTTGTTTCTCGGCAAGTCTTGGCTGCCAACATAGGCAGCCAAGATTTACCTAGAAACAACTGCCAAGGAACTTGTAATGTAACTTTGAGTTTTGAGAGACAGCATTTTGGGGCACTAGTTCTGTTGCAGTAAAACGTGTTCAAAGCTGAAATTAGGCCCCAAATAGTTAACAGATATCAAGAGCCCACCCAATAAATCCCTAGAAGCTAAAAAATGGTATTTCAGAGAGTCAGTATTACTAAAGGTTCCTTAATAGGGCTGAACAGCAACAGACTTTGCATGTCTGCGATGTCCTCATTAGACCAATCTAAAGGCACATTTGCTAGTTTGCGCATAAATACATGTAAGTAGGAGCATGGTGACTCAGTGGTTACAGCAATGAATTTCAAACCGAAAGATCAATAGTTAGATCTTGACCAGCAGTAAACATGTGATGCCCTTGGACAACACACTTGATCCTGATTCCCCACATGAGGATACAGTGGTGCTGTGTACTAAGGCGAACTGCATGTCAATACTGCACTTGCCGTCAACCACTGATAACCCTGCTCGTGCAGAATTAGTATGTTCGGGAATTTGACAGTTGCGTGCCACTGCTCAGTGGTTCCCCCAAGTACTCTGGCTTCCTGCATCCATAAAACATTCCAACATGATGTGACCTTGACTATTGAAAGTGTCGTTAAAACCCAATAAAACAAAACAAACAAGTGTACCATTAATGTGCAGTACGCTTTAGTACTTTAGGATTCTGACTGGTGGATCAGAAGAAGATTTTTAAAGAAATCTCCTTATATTCCACTAATCTAAAATTCAAGCTCCCATATGGAGCCCAAATATCAACCCAGGGATCAAAGTTTGAAAAAACTTAAAGCTGACCCCTCTAGAGATGTTGTATACCAAATATTAAAGCATTCCGACTTCAGGGTCTAAAGAAGAAGATTTTTTTTTAAATTCCTCATATTGCACTAAGTTGATATTTGGGAGCACTAAGTTGATATTTGGGAGCCCAAATATTGACCCAGGTAACCGATTTAAATAAAACTGAAACTGCCCCACCTCGAGATGTTGAATACCAAATATGAAAGGAATTCTCACAGTGGATCTGAAGAAGAAGATTTTTAAAGAAATTCCCTCATATTGCACCAAGTTAAACTTCGGGCTCCAATAGAGAGCCCAAATATTAACTCAGGGACCCGATTGGAACAAACTTGAATCTAACCCCCCTAGAGATGCTGTATCACAAATATGAAAGGATTCTGATTGGTGGATCGGAATAAGATTTTTAAAGAACATTCCTCATATTGAACTTAGGTAAAATTTGGGCTCCAAAAGAGAGCTCAAATTTGAACTCAGAGACCCGATTTGAACAAACTTGAATCTGACCCCCCCCCCCCCCCCCTAGAGATGTTGTATAATAAATATGAAAAGATTCTGACTTGTGGATCTGAAGAAGACGGTTTTTAAAGAACATTCCTCATATTGCACTAAGTTAAATTTTAAATTAACCCAGGGGCTCAATTTAAACAAATATGAATCTGACTCTCCGCTAGATGTCGTATACCAAAAATGAAAGGATTCTGACTGGAAGATCAGAAGAGTTTTTAAGAAATTTCCTCATATTCCACTAATCTAAGATTCAGGCTCCCATAAGGAGCCCAAATATCAACCCAGGGATCCAATTGGAAAAAACTTGAAGCTGACCCCTCTTGAGATGCTGTGTACCAAATATTAAAGCATTCTGACTGCAGGGTCTAAAAAAGAAGATTTTTTTTAAAATTCCTCATATTGCACTAAGCTGATATTTGGGAGACCAAATATTGACCCAGGTAACCGATTTAAACAAAACTGAAACTGCACCACCTCGAGATGTTGTATACCAAATATGAAAGGATTTTCACAGTGGATCTGAAGAAAATTTTTAAAGAAATTCCCTCATATTGCACCAAGTTAAAATTCTGGCTCCAATAGAGAGCCCAAATATTAACTCAAGGACCCAATTTGAACAAACTTGAATCTAACCCCCCCCCCCCCCAAAAAAAAAGAAAAAACTTGTATCTGACACCCCCCCCCCCCCCCCCTCCCCCAGAGATGTTGTATAATAAATATGAAAAGATTCTGACTTGTAGATCTGAAGAAGAAGGTTTTTAAAGAACATTCCTCATATTGCACTCATACTGCACTAAGTTAAATTTTGGGCTCCAACAGGGAGCCCCAATATTAACCCAGGGACCCAATTCGAACAAACTTGAACGTGACCCCCTAGAGATATGTTGAATATCAAATACCAAAAGATTTCAACTGGTGGATCTGAAGAAGATTTTTAATAGCGGGGGAGGAATTCGCTAGAATTGTGCACTTGGTGATACCTTCCTGAAATTTGGCATGATGTAAGGGTAGGCATCAGAGATTTCAAAATCGATCGGCTACAAGTTGGCACCATCCTCTAGCCACCACTAGCAGCGAAATCCAAAATGGCCGCCAAGCGGATCGAAAAAAAGCTATTTTCGCCGATCGCACAACTGAAGCTCCAAACCTAACACCATACATGTGCTGTAATTGATGTGAATGATGGAGTGAAGCCCTTGGAACAAGTTGGGGGGAAGATTAATGGATAATGGGATCAGAATTTCCGTCGATGTGTGCGTCTGTGTGTCTGACTGTCAGTATGATCGTCCGTCCGTAGATAAATTAGTGTTGAATGTTTCTCGGGAATGCAATGGTCAAATGAACATGGTATGAGAGATTCCTGTCAACACATGAACAAGGGTACTCGATAGTATGCAGCAGTGGGGATACTTGGACATTTGATAATCCAATTAAAGTGACAGTCTATTCTCAACTTCCGGCATTTTCGATAGATTTATTTTCTAAGAAAATAAAACTATCAAATTTCTAGAGGAGTTCTGGTTCAATCTCAACACCATAGCGACACGTCTGCCAGCAAGGGCAGTGCTGGAATGAACTCGGGATGCATTAGTTCCCGTTGTTAATTATACAATGTTATCTTGCCAGTATAGAACATTGGCAAAATGGGACTAGAAGGGGTGAGTGTATGTTTGCAGTCATTCGAGGTACAGGAATATTTTTTGACTACAAGTAGTATTCTTCATTTTCGGCCAGTTAAGATGTGGTGTGTTCCAAGTCAGGATTAATGTTGCCGACACTTAATGCCCATCCCTCATGGTATGCTACTTTACCAGGGATATAGAGATATAGCCACCACTGGGAGCCAAAACATGACCTTTGATGTCGATGAGTGGTCGAAATGTTTTAGCGAATAACTTATCGAAATATGATCCGGTATGGCAATTTGATACCTTACGTTAGATTTATTAGATCAACTCAGGTATGGATTCATTGAGACATGAGTGCGCTACAAGATGAAGGATTTCCAAGTTGATTTGCTATGGAGTAGGAACTGACTAGTCACATGTGGCCTATGGCCAGAGAAAGACAAGGATACCATAGATGAACACACGGGTGAACGAAGGTATCAACTGTTGTACAGAGGCAAAATAGTTGGGGATATTGTATCATGCTATGCATGAATTAACACCGTCTTGTGCAGTAAATAACAGACTATTTTCCGAAATCTAAAACTGTATTCCTATACCCCGGACAATGTAGCAAGCCACATGGGATGAACATTTGTTAGCAAAATCAACTCAACTAGAAACATGACATGTGTTAACTGGCCGAAAATGGAAAAAAAAATACCAGAATAGGAGATGACTGGTCCTAACATGACAGTATACTACTCAATATTGTTACAACAGCCACCTTCACACTTACACAAAGGTGTGCACCTTAATCCAGCTTTCAAGCATTTGCAATTGCCCTTGCAGGCCTTGGCACAACTACAGTGGAGCATCAGTGCACATGCAGCACTTGCGTCTCCTAGGTGAGTCCAAAATGGGACCAGAATATTGAGACGTGGATTCCACTCCCATCCGTACTGTGATGGGTCTGGCACACATAAGTGTTTCTGCAGAGCACGATGCCAAATGAAAGATGACACAAGAATTACCCTTTTTACATGTTGATACAGAGCTGCTTTGGTGGGCGGGATGTTTTCCACAGACTTAAGGCCATGTGTGAACATATGCCGTCTCGCATCATTGACACGTGTACTGACACAACTGTTACTGTACATCTGTATGGTGAGTTTTTCGATATGCTGCATATGAGGGGAATCCTCTGAAAAGACTTGCGGATTCTCAGTCAATTCTATCATCATTTCAGTTGATGCGGGAAAATTCATCCATGCATTCCATCCTGTCTTCTTCCCAATGCCGAGCATGCTGGATGTTACATCACAACCTGTGAAGGCGTGGAAGAAAGTCAGGGCCTTACAGTAATCAGGTCCAAGTTGTGAAGCTATCTCATGAATTGGCATATCTTTATATGCCTTTCCAATTCCAAACCCAATCCACAGCTCACTGAGTCCAAGGTCACGGAATGTTGCGAAATGGTGCAAAGACAGAATGACGACATCAGAATCAACCGTGCGAAGAAAAGCTATTTTGTGACCTTGTGAGACTGCATGGTTGAGATGAAGCATCATGCGCGTGTCTGCTTCCTCGTGGTTCGATGGAGATATGTCACATAAGCTAACATCCTTATTGCATAGTACATATTCTCCTGATGTCGTTAACAACTGGTACTCGGATGTTGATGTTAATTTCAGCAGTTCAGCAGACAGGAACTTGAAAAATTCGTCTTTATTCTCACTAACTTTCAAGAATGCCTGCCAATTCTTCCCTTTAGGTAAAGGGACGTTCTCGGACACCCGTATCAACCTAACTGCTGTCTCACCGAGGCGTTTTGCTCGCGTCTGATTCTTCAAACTGCCTTCGGGGTAACAGTCATAGATCGCATCAACCCTTGTGGTGTTCGTGTTAATCAGAGATTCGATGTATGGCAATAATTGCAATCGAGCATATTCTCCAAACAGATCCGCTTTCTGTGGTTTGATTACATGGACTACAGCAGGCATATCCAAGATGACAACTGAAGCTTGTCTAGCTGCTGAATTCTTCCCTTGTGCAGGAATAGCTGGTAAACAATTGAGAATTTGAGATTTTGTCCCACTCCGTAGCTTACCTCTATCGGATAATGCTGGCGGATCACGTGCATTCTCGTGCATGAAAAACTCATCCATGTTTGAATCAGGCCGGGCTTGCAGTGAAACGAACATCTGGGTAACTATTGCGGCAGTTGCTTTACTTGACATGAGTTTGTCTCGGCCTTTGTCCAGGTTGGCTGGGGGTGGGTTAAGGAAGGTATATATATTTGCCTTGGGAATAACATCATTCAGGGGTACGGTGCATTCCACAAGCCTTTCCTTCAAGAAAGTGGAATATAAATGCTTGCCCCTTTCGGGTAATGACCGTAAACTCTTACTAACTTCGGGGTCCATATATTCACCAGTATCTAATGTCACCAGCTGACCACTAGTTTCATCATAAGGGTTGATAATGAGTCCCTGATTCACCAGATCGAGGAGAGATTTCAATTGATTCAGAAATTTTTTCTGCTCTGATACCGAACTTTCCGGGTGTTCCGTGTTATCTGATGATGTTGTGTGGAAACTTGCATATTCATACTCATCTATAACACGCAGAACTTCTGACCTTGAAAGCTCAATAACGACTTTCTCTTCAGCCTGGCCATAGAGACCTTTTGGACCACTGTCTTCTTTGAGTAGTTGGATACTATGTTCTTGGCTCTGATCTAAACCCATCATACTGAACTTCCTCTCACTACGCTGGACCACAAAATGGCCTTCCATGAATTTGTTGTGGATTGAAGGATGCCGCCTGGGTAGCTGAGACATGTCTCTCAGAAATACGGGGACCCACCGACAATAATTTGTATGTCCTAGGGCAAAAAAGTAACTGCACAACTCATCGATAGAACACAGTGTACCAGGCCAGTTACCGATTCGTTGGTTCCGAACGAATTGACAGCTTGTCAAGAGAAAGTTCCGAACGATTTCACCCCAATAGCGCGCAGTTGGAGATTGTGAAAGAATCCTCTGTTCCCACATTTCAAATGACTCATGGGGCCCAGTCTGCTGACAGTAAATCTCATAAGCATTCTTTCTGAGGATCTCAAGCCAAGCTAGAGTGAGAAGATATGCCTGTCGCGTCCTCTTGACATGTTTCCCACCAAGTAGGGATGATGCTACACCGGGTGTGAATATCTTTGCGAGGTGAAACATTCGCTCCCAACCAGAACCACCCATAAGCTTACCACCAGCTTCTTGGGTGCACATTTCAAGATGCAGGAATCCAATCATACACACCATTCGATCCTCACCTATCTCCTCTGGGAACAGCCATTGACATTTTTTCTGCCTGGCATACAACGGACAGTCACCTTCAATGACAGGTATCTGGCCGGGGTTTACGAAAGCAGTAGCTTCCCTGACCACATACATAGCATGCTTCTGCATACTGAGTGAGTCCGCTTTCTGCTCACTGAAAACAGGGAATACCCCAATAACTGCACGAGGTTTGACATTGTCTTGATCTTCATGTTTTGAAAAGAAGCCTGAAAAGGTCACAGGGACTTCATCAAGCTGCCAGCTGCCATCAACCTTCCCTTTATTGCTGATCTGTGACACATGAGACAACCAGTCATTCTCTCCCACGTTCAAATCTGCATATTCATTGGGCCGTACATTACATTCATCTGGAGATTCAAGCCTGATGTCCCCACCAAAGTCTTCAACGAAAGGAACAAATGCATAGTCGTCTGGGAGTTCAATTTGTGTGTCTTCTGGAACATCTAAACTCAGTGGTGGGGGATCAGTACCCACATTGTCCCTGCTCAGTTGACCAATGAGTGTGATGGACGTACCATGCATATCAGATCTACCAGATACATCAATGTTATCAGTGGTTCCTATCGAGAAAACATTACGTTTGCAGTTAGCTGGGACTACAACACCTTCGTTCTTGAACCGCAGTGAAACAGCTCTCGCGAAACTCCTGCGAACATCCATTACGCGATCATAAGAGACAGAGAGTCCCATTTGATGAAAATCTCTGATAAGATTTTTCATACGATCATGGGCATGCAACTTCAAACCCACATAAAGAGGCATTGGAGTTTCTCTGTCACGTCTCTGGTGAACATTTTGTGCATGTTCGGAGCGTTTCGCTGAATTGCTGATCAACATCTGTGAAATAGTACAAGCCACTCGAGTCTTGGCATTAACAGTCTCATCATCGCCTAAGTTCTGTATACTACATGTGCCCTCAAGTAGAACTCTAAGAAGAGTCAGGAGTGAGTTGGGTACAGGCTCGCTCAAGCAATAAGATGAAAATGATCCCGTGAAAGGAGCTTGAGATATGAGTATGTGTTTACGCAGAAGAAGACCCACATCAACTATCTTTTTTGCCTCTTCCTCAGACACTATACGAGTTAAAGATTCGGACAACAAGGAGCCAACTCGAAACCTACTTGAAATAAACACATCTCTACCCTGTGTGAAGGCGTCCCAGCCATCGCCCAATTTCTGCAACAAATGTTCTTTGAATCGAGTGGAATGTATTTCTTCACTAAGCCAATCAGAACCGACTTGCTTCAACCTCCGACTGTACAGATTCTTGAGATCGACAAGCTTCATCGCGGAATCGTTGTGTTCAACAAATGTTATGAGCTCTGCCATAACGAGAGGGTCATAGGGCAGGCCTGACGCGGAATGTTCGGCGTTCTTCGACTTTTTAGATTTAGCCGCTCGTGCTTCATTGGCAAGCTTACAATAACAGGTTTTGTGATAGTAAAGATCACTAGCAGCGGAATCAAATGCTGCATTGACCCGAGAAAAAACAACCCAGTTCTCGGCTTCCTTTGCCATAATTTTGAGTTTATTGTTATCAGACATTGATCTGCAAATAGGCTCACTGCTGTCACCTTCGCGTTTGTGACAATAAACACACTGGGGCAGTTTCCTGTCACAGCCAGATTCAAAACTTGTCCGTGTTCTTTTAGGACTCAGCGTGGAGCAGGATGCCACTGCCTCATTTCGCTCTCGCTTGTGTAGCACGCGCTGTACGATGTGAGTCCGAATACTGTCACGGCATGTCTTATGATATATTGCCTTATTCGTCAACAGTGACATCGACATACACTCATCACTCTCTCTCATCAAACAATCAATGGTCAAATTATATGGAAGCTCAACGCCATTATCTAGGAAGCGCGTTATGTCTTCCTCAATAGCTTTATAGGCGTCATGAAAACGAGATTCTCTATACGGACGCATCAATTTCTTGGAACTGTCTTGCTGGCAAAAGCAACAACGTTCCCAGTCAGTACTAGTCCGTACACGAAGAGGATTCTCACTCATTCTGTGAATGATTTTTGTGAACAATCGCGTTCTCGAATTAATTTCGACAGACAAATCAGAATTGCTTGCGGAATTACGCCAAACAAGAGATTGTATGGCAAAGAGACTGCTTCATAAAGAGCGTTGTTTCTCCGGGATCAGCGTCATTCAGGTTTGCCTGAATGACGCTGATCCCGGAGAAACAACGCTCTTTTCAAGTTCCAAGAAATTGATGCGTCCGTATAGAGAATCTCGTTTTATTCTACATCATCTCCCACGTCTGTTTCCAACACGTGCGTGGATCAGAGTTCACTTTCGCGCCCTTACAATCGGATGTATAGTCGGTAGACCGTCGAAAAGGAGGTTCCCTTCAGCCGCTGGCGGCCATTTTGGATTGTGCCGCTACTGGTCGCCACCGGTCGGTGTCAACATGTAGCCGATCGTTTTTGAGAACCTCATAGCCTACACTAACAGTGTGCCAAATTTCAAGAAGGTATCACCAAGTGCACAATTCACCTGTATGTGACGAATTCCTCCCCCGCTATAAAGAATATTCCACATATTGCAATAAGGCCCAAATATTAACCCCGACTGGATTTGAACAAATTTGAAATCTGACCCCTCTAGAGATGTTGAATACCAAATATGAAAAGATTCTAACTGGTGGATCTGAAGAAGACTTTTAAAGAACATTCCTCATACTGCACTAAGTTAAACTTTGGGCTCCAATAGGGAGCCTAAATATTAACCCAGGGACCCGATTTGAACAAACATGAATCTGATTCCCCTAGAGATATTGTATACCAAATATGAAAGGATTCTGACTGGTGTATCTGAAGAAGATATTCAAAGAAATTTCCTGATATTGCACTAAGTTAAAATTCAGGCTCCAATAGAGAGCCCATATCTTAACCCAGGGATTTGATTTGAACAAACCTGAATCTGACACCCTAAGAGAAGTTGCATACCAAATATGAAACGATTCTGACCAGTGGTTCTGAAGAAGAAGATTTTTTGAATTTTGGAAAAAAATTTATAGGTGCTATCAGAGTTATGGCCCTTGTGGTGCCTCCGTGGGCGTGACAACTTTTTTTAACAAACTTGAATTGACATATGATAGGGAACATGCACACCAGATTTGGTTCAATTTGGTCAAATGGTTTGTGAGAAGAAGTTGATAATGTAAAGTTAACACCAGACGACGACCGATGGACAGACGATGGATGACAGACGGAAAGTGATTAGTAAAGCTCCCATTGAGCTTCGCTGAGGTGCGCTAATAAATCAGAAATGAGGATCAGCAATACTTTTATTCTACATACAAGTCTCATTAGTTTGGAGGGAGACTCACTATTTTCCATAATAATTTTTTGTTAAACATGCTTGAACGTGGGATTTTTAACATTATCTCACAATTAAAATCAAAAAATTTCACTCGGAAATCTCACTATTTTTCAGTTAATCACCTTAATATGTCTGACAAAGGCCTATAGAATTACTGAACCTCTACTTGAATACAATATTGATTAACCCACTTAACTAGGGAGTGGTTACGGAATTGAACTTCAAACCGAAAGGTCCACGGTTCAATCCCCAGAAGGAGTAAATGTGTTGTGTCCTTGGGCTAGGCACTTCATGCCGATTACCCAAGTGGTGGTGCTGTGTACTAAGACATACTGCATGTGATGGTGCACCTGTCTTCAACCAATGTTATCCCTACTTGCATGGAGATGGAATGTTGAGGAGTCTGACAGTTTCTGACTGCTTCCTGGTGGTTCTCTTTGGGTACTCCAGCTTCCTCCACCCATAAAACTGCCTGACACAAGGTGACCCTGGCTGTCGAAAGTGTTTTAAATCCCAATAAATAAATAAAATAAATAAGTAAATAAATAAATAACCCACTTTGCTGCAAATTTGATTCATTCAGACAATACAGCGAAACCCTGTAAATTGCACAGCCATTTTGCCATATTCAGTTAACAGGAGCATACTATTAACAGGAACTGAGTCAATTTCATATCTTTTGGTTTTGAACTGAACATTTATTCCATATTCTATTATACATTGTTTGACAGAGCTCTGAAAGCTCTCTCAAGCAAGATATAATAGATCAAAAGCCTATATTGAACTATAGAGACCAAAAATGTGTGTTAATTTGGGGATAGGGGAATTCAATAGGTTTTAGAGTAATTCTTTGAGTGATCATAAGATTTTATTTTTATTCAATTTAACCTTTACCTGATAACAAAATTTAATATTTTCATTATTTTTTTTCTTCAAATTTTGAAAAAAAATAAAACAAAACCATATTGTGTGACCCCTCATTGGAATGAGAACATCAAGGTCGTTGCAATGATGGGTCACATGATGTAGTTTTGTTGAAATGTGTTGAATTTTAGTAAATTACACAGGTGGATACAGCAGATTTGTTAGGTAAATGGTTAACAGGAGTTTACTCAAAAACCTCTGTGCAAATAACAAGTCAAATTTGTACGGATGGTTTGGGAAATGGTTTGGTGTTTGTTAGTTATGTACAATTAACAGGATTATTCAATTAAAAGATATACAATTAAGGCCTAACAAAATAAAAAATCTGTTTCTCAGGCCCTCCTGCATGGTCCTTTCTGCTGCCGCATGCTATCTTTTTATAACTAATTTAAACTTAAAAAAAAATAAAAATTTAATGGTTCATGTCTGATATTTTACCCAAGTTGAAAAAATTGATGAATTTGTCCCTTGAGTGCAACAAGGCTTTGCAATGCTTTAGCATTGCAAAGCTTTCTTGCACTCAAGGGATGAAATATACCAACACGCATGCTATTCTGTAGATTATGAGGCCTAAAACATAAACCAAGAACATGAACTTTTGGTGGCAAAGAAGCAATTACTGAAATAAAAAATAAAATAAAAAACCGCCCGCCCGCATGCAATTTTACAAATAATGGCCCAAGAAACAGAAGATCTACTTTGTGTGGCCTAATTGAGAGTTCATTGTACAACATAGATCAGCATAGAGATGGCTCACTCAATCATTTTTAAAACAGTCTCCACTCATAGAAAAAAATGTTTAAATTTTTTTATACATTGATCAAAATCTCTGGTATTTGTAACAATCACATTAGGTTAGTATTGTGTTCAAATGAAAATACCACCCTCTGATGGAATGGATATTACATCATCAGTCTATTTCAATATTGATATGAATCAAATGTTACCAGAAATTGGTTGACAATTTCTCATTAATCTTCAAAGAACTTGTGTAATAAGATTTTTCAGAACATAAACGATCCCTGTAAAAACAAGTATGAATTGACAAGGTGCTCAAAGCTTGCATTGTAAAATAAACAACTCCATTACTCTTCAGATTTTGTACGTTTCTTTGATTTAAATAATAACACTTTGGTCAGCCGCTGATTTGTCACAGTTCTCAGGTGAGAATGTCTTAGGTGCCCCTTTGCTACCAACTGCTTCCCTATTCCCACACCTCTTCTCTTCTCCCAACACTCAGTGACTGCTTGATGACATCCCATGCCCCATTCTTCCCAATCTCTCTGATAAGCATACTAACCCTCACTATTATGTCACCCACTAACCACATGTCCTTCATTCTCCCACCCTACTTTCACATTATACTCTTAATGAATCCTATTCTGTTAGACTGGTATGTAACCCTTTTAAAGTTAAAAGCTGTATAGTTTTGATATGATTAACCCTTTACCCAACGTAATTGCCATAACCGGCCAGCGCTATTCATAAAAATCGCCAATTAATTTTCATTATTTTTTTTAATTTTTTGTCTCAAAAACATAGGTTACGACACCTCTTTGGAACGAGCTCATTCCAAAGAGGGGTCATAACCTATGTTTTTGAGACAAAAAATGAAAAATATTAGTTATTCAAGAATTTTGTTTGCAAGTGTTGTCTGCTTCTCATGTTAGGTAAAGGGTTTATCAACTAACTTGTACCAGAATGGTTGTAAGGTTTTCCAGTTATGAATTTTGCTACCAACCAACCCTTTATCTAATGAATCCACTTGATCCTACTACCCCCCCCCCCCCCCCTGCCCCACACACACACACACAATTTATAAATTAAGCAGTTGCAAAAAATATGTTTTAAAAAAAATTTCAACAAAATCATATCATGTGACCCCCTCATTGGAACGAGCCACCAATGATTTTGTTGAAATTTTTGACAAATTTGGAAAAAAACCTATTAATTTATGTAACGTTTGATATTGTGTGCACTGGGTAAAGGGTTAACCGCTCACATATGATTACCCTTGACCCAATGCAGAAGCCATGAAATTTTGTGACTTTAAATTGAATTTTTAAAAATTTCCACACAATATTTTCACAAAATCAATGCACGTCACCCATCAGGCAGTGGCATAGCTGGGGGGAAAGGGAGGGGGGGGGGGGGGTGTGGAGATGGGGCTTGCTGCCTTAAAATGTTTGCTGCCCACTCCCAAAACACTGGCCCAATGCAAGTTTCACACAACATAGAGCCCCAAAATGGTCCCCAATGTAGGGGCTACATATGATACAAATGTCTTAGATTCACTCTTTGAGCACTTAAGTTTGCAAAATTTTATCGGGGGTGGGTGTGCTAATCCTAACTAAGATCCTCCAGTCAGTGCCTCCTCCTTCCACTTCCATTTAGGGAAGAGGGATGAGAAAGCAATGACCAGAGAATCCTAGTTATGACTAGGGGAGGCCCTGAAACCCCACACAAAGGCCTTTCAAATATCATCTTTGCTCCCCTCCCATCCCAAACTGACCAGGGCATCCCTATTATAGAATCCTGGCTATGACTCAGTATCGCCTACCATCATGAGAACAAGCTCACCGAATATGCACCCATGTCGTGGTCACATGTTATGGTTTGTTGGAACTACAATATTTGTGAATTTCACTGGTGGATGCAGCCAATTTGGTTGGGTGTTAAAAGGTTAAAGTTTGGTAATCTTTTATATTAGTGGATTTTGACAATAGGAAATGAGTAGAATGTGATCAGTGAAAATTTGGAATAAAATACTCTGGCTTAATCCTTAGACCAGAGTATTTCATGTGAGTTTGGCTCTGAATTACATTCAGTCAGGCCCAAGTATTTAATGTAAGATTTTCACAATTTACATTCAGAGTCTTTTTCATTGTCTGAATCAGGGATCAGCCAAGGAGTGAATTTTAGGGAGAACTGACTTCTCCCTCCCAGAAAAATAGGGAGAAGTGAGAGCTCCTCAGAGAGAAATGAAATTTCTAAAGAAAGAAATTCTGGGAAGCAGATTTAATACTTCAAAATTTGTCAGTAGACCTGTCAAACACTGAAAATCAAGTTAGTGGAAAATCAAATTAGTGGAAAATCAAGTTAGTGGGATCCAGTGGTGGTGCCACGTGGAGCCTAGGGAGCCCAACCAATTACCCCCTCCCAAATCCCACTTGCTCCTCCGCTCCCAACTTTGAAAAAAATTGTTATGATTTCCTGCCCCCAGTACAAACATTTGTCCTGGGATTTCCACCCCCCCCCCCCCCCCCAATCAGTAGCACCACCCACCTCGGCCCTCGATTTCAGACCAGGGAAAACAAATCACTTTTGTTGGTTACTCACTCCAATGTTTTCATCAATATCTCTCCCTAATTTCGACTGTAGAGGTTCGTTTTTTACAGAATTATTTTTTTCAGTTTTAACTTTTATTTCTTTTCGTTTATAATCTGTTCTATTAAAAAGAAACAAAAGTTGGAGTATCAAATAGTTTCTATGTCCTTTGTTTGTCAACTAACAGTAAAGTTTAGGATTGCATTCAAATGACTCAAGATAAATCACTTTTCTTATGCCAGCTTCTCAAACTCACAAGGCAATTTTGATTTTGCCCAAACATAGAAATCAGGCAAAGTGGGCGGCGCCAAGGTGAAGATATCGCCCACTTCACCCTCCAGACTGGGTCTTGGTCTGAATCCACTGACACCAAACTTTTCCATATGGGTCAGTATAGGTTCTGATTACACTATTGAGGTTCAACATGTTAGCATACATGTATGCAAATTCTCTGTTCCAAAAGTAACAGGCAGCTAATCAGTAATGGAATGGTTTTAACTAAACAGTTTGTTTTTATTATTGGAGTTTAAATGGTCAGTGCTAAATGAGGTCCCCAGAGGGTGAATTTGGGGATGCTACCCTGCACAGCAGGGTAGCATTACCAAATTTACCCTCTGTGAGCCTCAATCTCAATCAAGGTCTCAGGCCTAAACAGAAAGAGGTACCCAGCTGAATTCTAGCCCACTGTATGGGATAGCATCAGCAAATTCACCTTCTGGGGACCTCATTCTGTAAATGACAGATTGCTTATTTCCAGGCTTGGTTTAGAGAACTGTGGAAAGAGAAAAAATATTGTCAACTAATTGTGGATGAAGGAAATATGCCAGAGATTTGAATATTTTTGGCAAACTAAATGGTAATTAGTAAACAAGATTGATCTGTACGACATAAAAACATCTGAGGGAGTAATCCAACAATTGTTCAACATCAATCTATTTAAAATGCAACAAATTTATTTTCTCCTGAAGTCCTTTCTCTTTAAAGACAATCTGCCAAAATCATCAGCAACTGTTTTCATATTCAACGGAACATGTATTCGACATATAAATATACATGTCATGTACATGTAACCTCTCTACTTCTGTAAGACAGAACTCTTGAGCTCTATCAAACAACACATCTTAAAATAAAAATGACAGTTAATATAACCCATTATGGCTTATGTTAAAAGTCACTTTTATAGTAAGATGTATTGAAAATAAATTAAGAATTAAGAATTCATTTTTTTTTTTTCTTCTTTATTGTACTACACCATTATGGTCAAATGTATATTAAGATTAATATTTAGACATTAAATTGGTCAAGATATAGAGAAAAAATCATACTTTTACATATGATGGTACAAAAAACTTTCAGCTTAGCTCTACATGCGGTTATCGGCCACACACCCTTCTTTTGCAGACCGCGAGAAACAAAGTGTGCAACATTGTTTATGCATTCTTTGTTGTCACTTGTTAATATATATTTGTCTCTTGCTGTATCAGTCATGCTGTTGAAATACTCATTGTTATTTTGGATGTTTTGTAGTAGGCGTTTGTGCTCTTCTGTCAGCATTGTGAAGTGTATGAGGAAGTGTTTCTCATCATCTACCACCCCGCAATGTTGACATAGACGCTGTGCTTCAGGGATGCAATAATATAGATCTGTCTCTCTCTCGATTACCAAATTGTGGCAGCTTAGGCAGAATCTTGTTATGAGTCTGGCGATGTTTCGAAATTTGGCACTTTTGGGGTATGGTTCAACTTCAAATTTCTCTTTAAATTGCCTATATGTTCTTAATTTGTTTCTACCATTTCGACCTTCATCGCGGTTTAGATCTTCCCATATTACATCGTTGAAATACAAAACTACTGAGTGTGTATCCAATGGGGTGTCCACTGGGGCTGTTGGTGCTATAAGCCTTCTATAATTGTGTAGACTGTGTATCCAGGAGTTCATGTCATTATCGCCTGGAAGGTCAGGGGTGTCTAGGCTTCCATTATCAGGTGACCAGCAGGGAGGACATCAACATGCTCCTTGTATTTCTTCGAATTATTTGCCATGTTTACCGTAAGTTCCAGTTTAGTACCTATGTCAATAGTGTCTTGGTAGGTCTAGCTTGCAAAATCTGTCTTGCATATTTTCAAACTCCAGATTATAATGAGCTCATGGAAATATTCAACAGGAAACATTTTATTGACAGGCGGGATGAACAATGTATAAATCAGACACTCAGTGTGATAAAGTAACCATGCAGGCAACATTTTACTTGAGCAAATGCCAATAAAACTGATAAAGCTAAAAAAAAATATTTTGATTCTCAGGTAATCTCACACTGAAAAATTGAACAACCACAATGGGCGTTTTTTATTGCTTGCAATGTCATGCCATAAACTTTTTATGTTTTGAATGATGAATGTAACTGAAACTTGAAAAGTATGACAAAAGATGAAAAACAGTTTTATTTTTAAAGTTAAATAAATATATTTGTTTTATTAAGAACTTTCTGTACATTTTGTGTGCGAAAAGACAGCAGAAAGTTTATCAAACCACGCTCACGCATGATATGCAAGAAAAAAAAAATCCCTCCCAGATTTGAAAAAAGTTGCCTTAGAATCAATTATTTGTCCGGCCTAACTACACTTGAAAGTATAGCTTCATTAGAAATTGTTACCCTGATCTGTCAATTTTTTGTCATATACAATGTACCATGAAAGTAAGGATATAGAGGGTATGGAATGAGTGTTTTTCTCATATAATATTTATGAAACGAGTCTTAAGAATTTTCCGTTTTGGCGAGCCTCTGGCGAGCCGAAACGAAAAATTTGGACAAGTTTCATAAATGAGAAAAACACTCATTTCATATTCTATTTATCATATGACACTTACACGCACAAATTAGCCACTTAGTATGACTTTTTAACCCTTCACCTAACTTGAGTTGCAGACGGCACTTGGAAAAAACATCCTTGTATAACTAAATGAAAGTGTCAATGACACCGTAGCTTAACTTGTGTGTTGTATTTGATGAAAAGGATAATGTTCAATGTTTATGAAAGGATTATGAAATAAGACCAGAATTGTGATAATTGGGAATATGTTTATTTTTGGTCCCTGCATGCTATGTTTTTGATAAAAATAATATGAGGTGTACACTGTACTAAAGAGCTGAGGGGCGGGTTAATATGACCTCACAGTTAATGTATGTGGCCCTCACAGTTAACGTATATTAACAAAAGTTACCAAGTTACAGTGAAATTATTCCAAAAAGAGTCATCCTATCAAGTTACATTGAAATCCCTTCATAAATATGGCCTGTAGACTGTGCTAAAGGTTTTCGGGCTTCAGGCCCCTGTAGCCGTCAGTTTCCCAATTGCGTCCAAAGGGGACGTTCTCATCTAGACATTATATGAAGTCAACCTACCAAGTTACAATGAAATCCCTTCATAAATATGACCTGTAGACTGTGCTAAAGGTTTTTGGGCTTTGGGCTTAGGCAGCCATCATGGTTGAATGATCGCAACCAAAAGGGGTCATTCTCATCTGGGCATCATCTGGAGTGATCCTACGAAGTTACAATGAAATTCCTTCATAAATATGACCTGTAGACTGTGCTCAAGGTTTTTGGGCTTCGGGCCCCTGAAGCCGTCACAGTAGACCAATCACGACCAAAAGGGGATGTCATCATCTAGGCATTATATGGAGTCAAACTAACAGGTAACAATGAAATCCTTCCATAAATATGACCTATAGACTATGCTAAAGGTTTTGGGGTCTTGGGCTCGGGCAGCCATCGATGGCTGAATGATTGCGACCAAAAGGGGACCTTCTCATCTAGACATTATTTGGCATCATCCTACCAAGCTACAATGAAATCCCTTCATAATTATGACCAGTAGACTGTTCTAAAGGTGTTCGGGCTTCGGGCCCCTGTAGCCATCACAGTTGCCCAATCGTGTCCAAAAGGGGACGTTCTCATCTAGACATAATATGAAGTTAACCTACCAAGTTACAATGAAATCCTTTCATAAATATGACCTGTAGATTGTGCTAAAGGTATTCGGGCTTCGGGCTTGGGCAGCCATAATGGTTGAATGATCGCAACCAAAAGGGGACATTCTCATCTGGGCATCATCTGGATTGATCCTACAAAGTTACAATGAAATCCCTTCATAAATATGACCTGTAGACGGTGCTCAAGATTTTTGGGCTTTGGGCACCTGTAGCCATCACAGTTGGCCAATCACGACCAAAAGGGGATGCCATCATCTAGGCATTCTATGGAGTTAACCTAACAGGTTACAATGAAATCCTTCCATAAATATGACCTATAGACTATGCTAAAGGTGTTTGGGCTCGGGCAGCCATAAAGGCTGAATGATCATGACCAAAAGGGGATGTTCTAATCTAGACATTATTTGGAGTCATCCTACCAAGCTACAATGAAATCCCTTCATAATTATGACCTGTAGAATGTTCTAAAGGTTTTCGGGCTTCGGGCTTCGGGCCCCTGTAGCCGTCACAGTTGCCCAATCGTGTTCAAAAGAGGACGTTCTCATCTGGACATTATATGAAGTCAACCTACCAAATTACAATGAAATCCCTTCATAAATATCATATGACCTGTAGACTGTGCTAAAGGTTTTCAAGCTTCGGGCTCGGGCAGCCCTCCTGGTTGAATGATTGTAACCAAAGGGGACAATCTCATCTGGGCATCATCTGGAGTGATTCTATGAAGTTACAATGTAATCCCTTCATAAATATGACCTGTACACTGTGCTCAAGGTTTTTGGGCTTCGGGCACCTGTAGCCATCAGAGTTGACCAATCACGACCAAAAGGGGATGTCATCATCTAGGCATTATATGGAGTCAACCTAACAGGTTACAATGAAATCCTTCCATAAATATGACCTTTTGCCTATGCTAAAGGTTTTTGGGCTGGGGCACCCATCAAGGCTGAATGATCCATATCAAAATGGGACACTCTCATCTAGACATTATTTGGAGTCATCCTTCCAAGTTACAAAGAAATCCCTTCATAAATATGACCTGTAGACAGAGCTAACGGTTTTCGGGCTTCGGGCCCTGTAGCTGTCACAGTTGCCCAATCATGTCCAAAAGGGGACCTTCTCATCCAGACAATATATGAAGTCAACCCACCAAGTTACAATGAAATTCCTCAATAAATATGACCTGTAGACTGTGCTAAAGGTTTTTCGGGTTTTGGGCTCGGGCAGTCGTCACGGTTGGCAGATCATGCCCAAATGGGGAAATTCTAATCTAGACATCATAAGGAGTCATCCTACCAAGTTACAATGAAATCCCACCATATTAAACATGACCTGCAGACTGTGCTAAAAGTTTTTTGGGTTTCGGGCTTGGGCAGCCATCATGGTTGACGGATCATGCCCAAAAGGGGACGTTCTCATCTAGGCATTATAAGAGGCATCCTACCAAGTTACAATGAAATCCCTTTATAAATACGACCTGTAGACTGTGCTAATGGTTTTCGGGTTTTGGGCTCGGGCAGCCATACTGGTTGCCCGATCGCGACCAAAAGGGGACGTTCTCATCTAGACATGACCCCAAACCTGCATATGAAATTTCGTGATGATCAAACAAGAACTGCGGGGTGTAGCCCGTGCTAAAGGAAAATGTGAACAGACTCACAGACTAACAGACTTCCACACTCGTGATGGTAATAGCTTATCTTGACTATGTCAAGTTAAGCTAAAAAGTTAATTTTTTGCTTCCAAAACATAGGTTATGACCCCTCATTGGAACGAGCGCAACACGCTAGTTCCAATGAGGGGTCATAACCTATGTTTTGGAAGCAAAAAGTGAAAATATAAAAAAAAAAAGAATGCCGTTTTTCTTGTAGGTAAAAGATTCATACAATATAACCCACCCTACATAGGACAGATAACGCAAATTCTCCCGACTGAAATTATGCAAATGTGACCCAGTTGTATTTTGTCTAGCCAATCAAATTGTCCACTTTTGAAATTGACCAATGAAAGCTCCGAACTCTAATTATGCAAATTATCAAAATGTGGCCCAGTTGTATTTTGTTCAGCCAATCAAATTGTCTAGTTTTGAAATTGACAAATGAAATTGATGGAAAGCTTTATTTATCACTGATTAGTATGAAAACAAAATATCAAATGTTTGAAAGTGAACAAAACGGACCAGTCATATGATAAATACTATTACTGGTAATTTATTTTTATTCTGTTTTTACAGAACAACTTTATTTAATACTTTTATGGCTACCATTATCAAATTTAATTATCGGATATTTAAAAATATAATTCACAGCATCTGCATATTTATAGGCAAAGTCAGAGGAACAAGGGGGATGGGGGGCACAGAGAACATGGTTCCCTCCACTTTTGTCCACTGACATTTTTAAAATGGGTGCTTGGAACCATGTCAATATACATTCAAGCGTTACTGTATTATATTGTCTGCAAATGGAAACAAATTTACTTGCATTTGACCAAAGAATCCCACATTCGATCACTTCAGACTCTTATACAGTAGGGTCGTCATGGACTGGTCACTTCCCATGCGTGCATAATATTTCTACGGACGCAATATTAGATTCCCAACACTAATGATAGGAAAAATCATTAAAAAGTTAATTAATGAAGCACCGGGTATAACCCGGTGCTTCATTAATTAACATTTTGCTAGGCCACACAAAGTATATCTTCTGTTTCTCAGGCCATTATTTGTAAACTTGCATGCGGGCGAGCGTTTTTTTATTTTATTTTTTATTTCAGTAATTACTTCTTTGCCATCAAAAGTTCATGTTCTTGGTTTATGTTTTAGGCCTCATAATCTACAGAATAGCATGGGTGGTGGCGTATTTCATCCCTTGAGTGCAAGAAGGCTTTGCAATGCCAAAGCATTGCAAAGCCTTCCTGCACTCAAGAGACAAATTCATCAATTTTTTCAACTTGGGTAAAATATCAGACATAAAACATTTAATTTTTATTGTTTTTAAGTTTAAATTGGTTATAAAAAGAGAGCATGCGGCAGCCTAAAGGACCATGTGGGAGGGCCTGAGAAACAGATTTTTTTATTTTTTTAGGCCCTACTGCTGATTTTTTTATTACCTAGTAAATGCATGTGTAGACATCACAATCACAGCCCATGCATGATGACCAGTCCACGGCAACTGTATTGTACATATAATTCAACCATCTTCCAATCCAAAGGCAGAGCTTCAGATTAGAAGATCACTGAAGTTGAAGAAATAGACCACAGGACAGCGGCCACATCATGTCATGTCCACCTAAATGAGAGGCTAGCAGATAATCATACCTTTGCTAATATGCGACTGTAACTTTTTTCCCACTGGGCCGAACCAAGGACGGCTTGATAATTCGTGCACCTCCACTTTTATTGCACTTCAGCTTCCTCTATTCATAGGCCAGGCTTAGATACAAATTTTTCAAGAGTGTCAGGATAGTATTTGAACTAAACCTCTCAGCCAATGAAATCACAAGATTTCATTCTGTCAGGAAATGCAGAATTTTGTGTTCGTAATTAACTGATAAAGAAAGCATGAATAATATCCTTTTGCCTAAAGTCAGACAAATAGTTATTTAATTCTACATCTACATATCTTGTTTGACAAAACAAGATACAGTAAAATAAAACTATTACTTTCTGAAAGGATTAAAAGTTGAAAACAAAATTCTGATAGTGGAATATTCTGGTTATTTAAATATTTTCAGCTTATAAAATGAATACATGTACTTAAGTTAGCACAATGCATCTATAATACAGTATTGTGATCACAAAAGTGAACAGAGAAGTCAAACTAGATCAGAACTCATTCATGCTTCCGTCAAAAGTCTCTGTCCATTTTTTTCCCTGAAACTAGAGATGGGTAATATACTGAAACACCGAATTGATACCGATATCATGGGCATACAAAAAACCATTTGCGAACCAACCTTTGAATACTGAGACCATCTGATTTTTAAAATTTTCCTACATTCACTATTTATAAGGCCCTGTTGAGGCTTGATAGCAGCTGAATGGTTCATTTTGTTATGAAAGAAGTGACTGATTTTCTTTTCAGGTTTGTTAACCCTTTACCCAACGTAACGGCCAAAACCGGCCAGCGCTATTCTCAAAAATCGCCAATTAATTTTTATTATTTTTTCATTTTTTGTCTCAAAAACATAGCTTATGACCCCTCATTGGAACGAGCTCGTCGAGCTCGTTCCAATGAGGGATCATAACCTATGTTTTTGAGACAAAAAATGAAAAAAATTAGTTATTCAATCATTTTTAAGCAAGTGTCGTCTGCTTTTCATGTTAGGTAAAGGGTTAACCCTCAGGGGCCTGTGCTATTGCCCTGAATTCTCACTAGACTTGTCCAGGTGCTTTGTCTGTTGTTAGGAGGACCTCTTGAAGATGGTCAGGGATGTGATGACAGGGAGGGGGGGGGGGGTCTCACCCACCCCCCCCCCACCCCCCAGCTGGGAGTATTTTTTTTCAATAGTTGGAAATTCCGAGGTAAAAAATCAAATGGTTGGAAATTTAATAATTTAACATTGTTCATGAAAAATATTAAAATTCCAACTGATGAGAAATTTTGATCTTTTATTTCCAACTGCAAACTTCAGTTTCAAATTTCCTACTCTAAAATTGACATGGCTTCAAAATTTCAACTCTGATATCAATCCGGTAAATTTTCTGACCCAGACACATTATAAATGATGCTTTTTCCGTTTCAGGAGCAGTGAAAATTTTCAGAAGGGTTCATAACCCTTTACCCAACGCAGACGATTTCAAAATTCATTATTTTAAATATCATTTTTGAAATTTTTCGAAAACTAATATTTTTTTCAGCAGCTGTATTTGCATATTACGTGGGCAGATGCAGGCGATTCATTGGGTAAAGGGTTAAAAGATATCACCCAGCGCTGCAATGCAACCACCTATCGAAACCACTCACAGTTGGAATTTACACCGGTGGCACCGCCACAGCTGAAACCCTCTAGCCACATCCCTGAAGATGGTATGGTCAGGGCATGTGCTCTGAGATTGCAAATGCCTCAAATAGACCTTTAAAGGTTTAGGTGTGTTTAGAACAAGTCACAAAATTACTGTAGATATGATTTGTTTTCATAAAAGAATGCCACTGTTAAGCTCATTGACAGTGGCACTTGTGGCGCTGTGGTAGAAGGATACAAGAACAACTTATTCTGTCTTTTCCTGATATGAATTCCCCTTTAAATTTGGTACTATCAGCAAATCTCAGTCAAGTGACATACTGAATACCAAACTGATACCGAGGTATACCCATTAAAAATACCACAAGCGATACCGAACACAAAATTCCAATACAGTAGAATCCTCTTAATTGAATATCCATTTTGCCAGTGAAAATTATTCAATTAACAGGAGTATACAATTAACAGGGATTTGGTTAGTTTCCTGTGTTCTGGAGGTAAACTGAGCATTTATTCTATTATATCTTGTTTGCCAGAGCTCACAGAGCTCTGTCAAACAAGATATAATAGAATAAATGTCTGTATTGGATGTATAGTGAGGCCAAAAAGGTTCATAAATAAGGGGAATTTGGTGCTGTCACAGTAATTTTTTCGACATATTACAAAAATTTATATACAATTATCAGGAGTTTACTCTACAACCCATATGCAATTAACAGATCAAATTTGTACTGAAGGTATGGTAATTGGTTTTGTGTTTGAAAATTATTTTCAATTAACAGGGATATACAATTAAGAGATATCCAATTAAGTGGGCTCCACTGTACCACCCATTTCTGCCTGAAATACTGTAGAATATAATCTGTCCAAAAAGAAATTTGAGAACACTGAATCTGAGGTACTATTTTCGTTTGTTTTCGCTAATACGGTCATGATTTCACTGTATTTTGTAAAGGAAATCTCAACCAATTAGAAAATGTCTGTTGCTATCGAACCATGATCTGATTGAGAAACAGACCACATTCGTGAAAATAGTACTCTTTGTTACTGTCATTTTATCACAGAATCTAGGACTGCACGATATTCAAAACTGAATACCGGTATCGGTATTCCAAAAAATACCGCAGTATACCGGTATATCGAAAACTGTTCAGATATATGAACACAAGTACCACAATCAAGACTCGAGGCATCACAGTCGGAACGAATTAGCATGCCTTGATGATGCGGTTCAATAAATCGTTACCAAACGCAGACGATATCAAAATTGTTTATTTTCAAAATTAATTCATCAGATTTTCCCCAACGATTTCAACAAAACTATATCATGTGGCCCCTCATTGGAACAAGCTCAGCGAGCTCGTTCCAATGAGGGGTCACATGACATAATTTTGTTGAAATTTTTGAAAATTATTTTTTCAACTGTTGAAATTGTATATTACGGAGCACAAGCAGACGATTCCTTGGATACAGGGATAATATTATTCATTTGCGGCTACAGTTAAAAACTCAAGACATCTTGAAAATGACATTGTGGGTTAATAAATAATGATGATAAACCAATATTTTTGTAATTACACCGGTAATCAATCGATATTGGTTTGAATACCGGTATATATCGGTTTATCGATATACCGTGCAGCCCTAACATAATCAATACTGGAATGAGCTCATTCCAGTGAGAGGTCATTATCTAAGTGTTGAGAGAAAAATTAAAAAAAATAATAAAATGTGGTTGGTGATTTTTGTGCACAATGCTGGCTAGTACTGAAATGGTTAACTGGATAATCGGTTTGAAACCAGTTAGCTACCTAACCGATTAGAAAAAACGTCAACCGGTTATCCGAAATATTGATAGTGATCGTCATTCCACATTTAAAACATAGTAAATCTGCTGCTTCTCCTTTGTGATAGATTACTCATCGAAGCTGCAGGGTTTTTTTTTAGAAATAATCGATGGGCATTCAAGACTTCGTTAATGATCGGCAGTTTCTGTGAGTAATGAGTAATCGCAGAAACTATTCCGTAGTGTGCATACAAACGAAGGTTGTCAAGTTATCAACAACGTTCGTTTGTATACACACTACGGAATAGTTTGAGAATACTGCTTTCCAATTCCTGTAGTTTTGATCCCATATTCGGTGAAATAATGGCCACGGATAACCGGATATTATCCGGTTATAGCTCATGGTTATTCGGTTACAAAACTGAGCCAACTGTTTCAGCCCTAGTGCTGGCCAGTTTTAGTCGTTACAATGGGTAAAAGGTTAAATTACATATCAAGTGATAAAAAGAATCTCAAATTATTTCTGGTGGGTGTTTGCCAACTCTTTTCGGAGTCACTGAGTTGGCATTGTGGCGGAGGCACCCACCGATGCTCAGATTGGGCAATATTTCATTATTATTATTATGAATATTTATCTGTGTTATAAACTTTATTTAAATTATTTATTTATGTCTGCAAATTAAACAATGTCTTGAACATGAGAATGAGAGAAAATAATAAAAAGGCAACACACATTTGGTACATATGTGTTGTCCTAAACGGAGTAACTTCTTGTTATGTTTCCTTAGGGAGTCCAGACATAAAAAGAATCTCAAATTCATCATGATTTGACATGAAATTTCTGAACCTCATGCACTAAAATCAGTCCGAGTCTAGGTAAACCTCAGCTCAGATCAATTTTAGTGAAAGTTCATATGAAATCACGACTCACTAGAGATCCTCTATTATATTAAAGAGTACACTATTGTGATTACAAAAGAGATCTCTTCCTCAAACAGATCGGGACCCGTCATGACAAACTTCCATCAGTTTGTCGACATTTCCTGAATAAAATATTGCAAATACAAGTCTGGGGAAAGGAAAGCAAACAAAAATACCATCTTGTATGCAATATTATCACATCTCTCTTTATCGACATGTGAAATCAACAGTGATGTGGGAAAGAAAGTGGACAGAGAATTTTCGCGAGATCATGACCCACTCACGATCCAGTCAAAATTCTCCAACTACTTCTATGACTTTGATCACTGTACAGTGCAGTACTGACATTACAAAAGAGGATACACAATTTTGACGACCCGATCATGACCGAGTCATAGCACTATAGAATGTCTCCTGTTAAAATAAAGAGACATGGAAACATTTGCACCTCAGAGATTATGTTCATTTATTTTATTGAATAATCAGGGCTTATATTTCAACGAGAATCCGAGAATTGATTCACACAATGATTCACGCAACAAAACCAGCAAGAATCCATGTAGATTCTCACTGCACCTCTGCTGGAATTCGAGTGAAAAGAATTAAGTCAATTTAACCCTTTACCTAATATAACGGCAGCAACTTAACCAATACAAGGCTAACATGACCAGAAATATTCTGATAATTTGTCAATAAAATTGTACAAATATGGCAGTCATTGAAACCGGCTCAAAGAGCCGGTTCCAATGGCATCCATATTTGTAAGATTTTATTAGTAAATATTGTTTATTTTTTAAAAAAATTATCAAATTCAGTTTATGCTTTAAACATTAAAAAGCTGTGTTGGGTAAAGTGTTAACATGTGTTATCAGTATACAAGAGGGGCTCAACCATGGTGGCCTCATGGGATCCTGGGACACTCACAGCAGGTATGGATTCTCGCAACCATTTTCACAGAATCCAAATGGATTCTCCCAAATGTAAATGAAATATAAGCCCTGATCTTTCTTGATTGGGCAATATTTTATCTCTGATCAGGTAGCAATCCTTTCATAATACAATCGTGAAATATACCACTTTTGTAATCACAGAGTTGTATACTTCCCTAATAAAGTATTCCAAAATTTCTGAATTATCATGATTCATGACAAAAAGTTTTTAAGGCCTTTGTCTGAAGTTTGTCCTCTCATCCAAGACAATAAGTAAAATATTTAAACACAATTATTGACTACAAGAAATTGCAATTGTCATAATAGTTGTGGCAAAAACAACATAACATGTTGGCCAAATCCACTCAGAACTGTACATCGATCTTTATTAGCCTTAGCTTATACACCCAGCCCCCACTGTTACACCAACTTTTGTAATAAATGACTATTTTGTCATAGCTTTCACCTTTGTAACAAGAGTCCCCAAGGGGCCTTAATCATTAACCTGTAAAAGTTGTTTAACCCTCTGTACACTGATATCAAAAAGGGTCACACAAAACTTCACATCCTCTGGCAGAGAGTTCCAGGAACTCTCTGCCAGAGGATGTAAAGTCTTGTGTGAACCTTAAAAAATTCAAAATTAAACTCAAAGCTCATCTTTTCAAGAGAGCGTTCAATAATGGACCAAAATCACACTGACTGAGTCTGTGCAGCGCCATAGAATGTTTATCATTTCCTTGTAAATAAGCAACAGTTATGAGCGCTATATTAAGTTCATCATTATTATTATTATTATTATTATTAAAATACTAAAATTTCAAGCAGCAAATTTTTCCCAGCATGCAACTGGGAATTTAACCAGGTCATTCTCACGCATTGAGCTCTGTCATACAAGATTAAATTGATTAAATTCCTGGGTGTATGATGGGAAAAATTGCAGGGTGAAATTTTCATATTTAGACATCAGAATGCACAGGGTTAAAGGGGGGTTTCAGGTCATATCCAGCATCCATGGCTAATTAACACTCCAGTGTCAAACATGAAACCAGGTACTTCATTTAAACAAGTTTGAATTTAATTAATGATGCACAGCCCAATCATCAATCCAGACACTTGATTTAAATAAGTTTGAATCTGCCCTGCCCACCCCCCTCCCCCTTCTCACCCTCCATGTCCCCCTCAAAGAATACCAAATATCATTAGATTCTGACTGGTGGGTATGAATGAGAAAATTAAAAAAAATAATCTTCACATTAGCCTTTCAAGTGTTTTTGAATGAAGATATTAACCCCAATAGTCTGGAACCATGTCCAATAAACTTGAAGTTATTTCAAAATTATATTATTAGGCTCTGCAGAGAATAACTCAAATTTTATGTGGATGGTATTTACTTTTCGAAAAAAGTGCATAAATATAACAAAAAAATGCCTAAAAAACATGAAAGCCTCCCTCCCTCATTAATTTGAAAAATTAAATGCTCGAGAACCAAATGTATTTTTGTGTCTGGCCTTAAATGTATACATAGCTCGACAAATTACAGTACACATGATTACAGATGAATAGTTACTCAGTGACCTGGAAGGTGGACATCAATTCACACCTTTACTTGCTATACCAGTTGAAACTTGAGACCCAAACAGCAAATGTGCAGTTCTAATAATGGCTCACTCAGAAAATAACTTCATGGTCCTAAACCAGCATTGTTGGTTTGTGTCCTCAAGTTCCAACTGGTCTAGCAAGCACAAGCAAGTGAACAGATATCCAGCCATAATCAATGGTGACTCAGAGCATCAAATAACCCTGTAATTACTGTGTGAGATAGGGAAATTCAATGTATGAAATTCTTTAGCTTCTTGGGGGATTAAAGTAGAGAGCAGCCATAGGGAATAATTCCTCACGTGCTAACAACACAACATTTCCAGGAGAAATTTCCAGTTTGTTCTTTTTTGGAGAGGTTTTCTCACAGGGCTTAAAATTCAAGGGAGAATCAGAAATGTTTCTCACAAATGATTCTCACAAGGAATTGTCACTGAGAATCAACTTTGATGCCAATAAAATGTTCATTTGATTCTCGTCATAGATTCTGAAAATGTCTTTAACCCTTTACCCAACGTAACGGCCAAAACCGGCCAGCGCTATTCTCAAAAAACGCCTATTAATTTTAATTATTTTTTCATTTTTTGTCTCAAAAACATAGGTTATGACCCCTCATTGGAACGAGCTCGTCGAGCTCGTTCCAACAAGGGGTCATAACCTATGTTTTTGAGACAAAAAAAGAAAAAATTTAGTTATTCAAGAATTTTTTTTGCAAGTGTCGTCTGCTTTTCATGTTAGGTAAAGGGTTATAAGTCTGGAGAATTCTATTTTGCTCTCTTATAATAAGTTAACACTTTGATTCAGTTGTGGTGTCTAGTGAAGAATTGCCTGCCAACAATACTTCATTGCAAAGTATTCCACCGGTGGACAATATTTCCATGGATGCAATAATAAGAGATTCCAAACACTAATTATAGGAATAATCATCAAAAATTTAATTAATGAAGCACCGGGTAGAATCCGGTGCTTCATTCATTAAGATTTTGCCGATG
Source organism: Pictodentalium vernedei (assembly GCA_031216915.1). NCBI lineage: Eukaryota > Metazoa > Mollusca > Scaphopoda > Dentaliida > Dentaliidae > Pictodentalium > Pictodentalium vernedei. The sequence goes on from CM062296.1 coordinate 669,032,121, forward strand.
ATGACTCTTATTACTTGGCAAACACATGCAGGGACATCACTGCTCACACATGGGTTACGATCAGTCCATGCCGACTGTAGGGTATACATGGAGCCAAAACTTCACTGGAGATCACTTCCAAGTTACTGTGACTTTCATCAGCTTGACCACCAAAAGCCTAAATGCTGGAACACGTGTTCTGCATGTGCATGTAAGGCAAGAAACTCACAAAACTTTGAACAAGGTCCTTGAGGGTTAAACTCTAAATGTATAAATATGGAGTTTGTCATTTACTATGGAATATGTACTCATTGCACTCAAAGGGTATAACGGCACTCTCAAAATACATATGAACCGTAGACTGTGCTCAAGGTTTTTGGGTTTCGGGCTCACGTAGCCGTCACGGTTGACCATTCACTACCAAAAGGGGACGTACTCATCTAGACATGAACTCGAACCTGCATGTAAAATTTTGTGATGATCGGAGAAGAACTACAGGGTGTAGCCTGTGCTAAACATCATGATAGGACTGCTATCTGATCATGACTTGGGCCCTGTGAATCACCCATTTTCACTTTGAATCAAATCAGGTCTATTATTCATATTCAAATCAAATTTTGAATCGAATCAGGGGCATCTTGAAGCTGACCAACTGGGAGAAGGGGGGTGGGGGGGGTGCTGTAAACCTGATTTGTTCCAACAGCAATGGCTCAAGTCCAGATTGATAAAATATTCCAACTATAACACCAAGGTATGCCTTTGTCAAAGGCATACCTTGGAGTTGTAGTTGGAATATTACCCAGTAAAGGTTATGGTTCAAAAACAGAAATGGGTGCGAGAATCATCAGTACTAGGCACTGCACAGGGCTAACCAGTAGCAACAACTCATCACTGATGCTGCCTGGAAACTTTAAATTTTCTTTCAACAGTGGAAGCGTCTACTGAGACAGGAATTAACATGGCTGGTAGCATGGGTATAGATGTTGTTTCTGTTTAGATAGCAGAAACTGCACTCAGTCTTTATTTTCAATATTATTAATGTACAATTTCCACCAGAACTATAGAGTACAGCCACTGTGGCGTGGTCACTTTCCACGGGTTGGCAATATACCCATGGATGCAATAATGTTAGATTCCAAACACTAATTATAGGAATAATCATCAAACATTTTAATTAATGAAGCACCGAGTATAACCCGGTGCTTCATTTATCAAAATTTTACTGATGACAATTTTTATTATTTGGTAAATGCACACATGGACATCGCTGCCCATGCATGGAATATGATCAGTCCACGGTGACTGTACTGTATGTATTGTGAAACAACGAAAATGACTGGTGCTAAGCTATAATTCAGAGCAAAGATTTGAAAGGAAACGAATTGTGCAACTGATTCGAATCAAACCGAATAGCAACTTAAGATTCTAAATCGAATCAAATCTCAAAGCTTCGAAAGGATCTAATCGCGATACATTTACACCATTGGATTGAGATGTGATAAATGAAATATTACAAAACCAAGACTAAATCAAGTATTTATTTACTGGCATTTATGGCTAATTTATGATGCAACCCACTTTATGACGACCTTGACCCCCAGGTATTGATTACCAGTTTGCAAATATTCAAAACTGACTCTAACCAACTGACCATTCACGTGGGTTGGAGATGGCTAACCGAACGCTCGGCTATTGTAAAAATCTTGGGAAACTGTTTTTTTATCATTAACAAGTATTCATGTATTGCATGGAATTGAAATATACATATAGCCTATATATAGCCTCTCACCGCAAAAGTCGAAAAATATATCAAGACAAAAGAAAGGCTGCTGAACTGGTAGAGTGCTAGAAGCCCATATTTGGGCTTTATTCTGAACTGCAGGTACCTAAAGTTAAAGGCTTCATATTCTGTGGAAGTCCTTCACACTATCTTTTAAGTAAAATTACTTCATCTCTATCAATTTGCATCGTTACAATTTATGGGAGAGTGCCTGCACTTTCCCATGAATTGTAACAAGACAAAAATGTGTGAACAAATGTTGAGGCTGAGAAAATATTTAGCACTCTACCAGTTAAGTTACACAGACTTTACCATTCATGACGCAACTTTTGACTAACCGGTCATCTGTTCGAGTAGATTTTAATTTGCGTAACAATCGCGCAAACGAAACAAGTGTTCTCGTCAAATTTTGCACACTGGGTTACAGAGTACTATTTTACCATTTAAGCTTTACCACAGTAAACAAGCACTGCTCCATTTTCCAGGGTCACCACAGGGTAGGGCCCTGCAAAGCTTCAAGATTCAATTCAATTTAGAATCTCAAGTTGATATTCGGTTGGTATTTGATTAGACTCAAATCCTTTGAATCTTTTCACTGGAATTTCACTTGATATCAGCTATCTTAGTCGTCTCATGAAATGTATAGACGATATAGAAATTGTACATAACTAATGTCGAAAATAAATACTGAGTGTAATTTCCGCTACATTAACATAAAAGCATCTGTACCCATGCCACCACCCATGCCAATTCCAGTTTCATTAGACACTACCACTGCTGAAAGCAAATTTAAAGTTCCCAAGCAGAATCGATCATGAGCACACGGTTGCCAATGGCTAGCCCTGTGCAGTGCCCAGTACAGAATTCTCGCACCGGTTTCTCTTTTTGATTGAAGATCCTTACTGAGTAATATGCCAACTACATCACCAAGGCATGCCTTCGTTGAAGGCATGCCTTGATGATGTAGTTGGAATATTTTATCAGTCAGGACCTCAAGATGCCTGTATTCAATCCATGGCTCAATTCGATTTCAAAAATAGATTTAGTTCAATTTGAGATTCAATTTAAAAGTATGTGATTTGCAGGGCTCTACCATATGGAGATAAAATCAAGAAACAAAAACGAAAATGGCATCTGCAATGCAACATTTGCTTTCATGTTTTTTTTTTCAACAGGTGAAATTTTACAGCATTGTGGGTCAACTCCATGAAGTTAGATCTGTGACAAACTGTGTAGCCCAAGTATGATCCACAATATTTTTGTATATCCTGGTTGGCTCTGATGTAACCTGGCTGAAAAAGTGATGGTGAGGGTGGAAAGCATGTCTTCCCAACTTCAGAAATGGAATATTTATTTCTAGATTGATACACATAAAACAGTTTTCTCAAATTTAGTTAGCCTATGAAAGCTTTAGACATGTTTTTTTTTTTTTTTGTGCTACAGAATCAAAGATGAAGCATGATGTTCACAAATGAAGTTTAAATTGGAATGGCTGTGAGCAAATCATCTTTAACCCTTTACCTAACATGAAAAGCAGACGACACTTGCAAAAAAAATTCTTGAATAACTAATTTTTTTCATTTTTTGTCTCAAAAACATAGGTTATGACACCTCATTGGAACGAGCTTGACGAGCTCGTTCCAACAAGGGGTCATAACCTATGTTTTTGAGACAAAAAATGAAAATATTTTGAAAATTAATTGGCAATTTTTGAGAATAGCGCTGGCCGGTTTTGGCCGTTAAGTTGGGTAAAGGGTTAAAGAACTTTCCCATTATGAAATTTTGATTATGACATATATTAATGACATATATCAAATTTGGATCTAAAGAAAGCATTTTTTGGACAGTTTTGAATAAAAATTTTCATTTGACAACTGGGAAGGTACCATGTAAGTATGAATGGGATAAGGTGTAAGTAACAAACTTATGCTGCTTGCTTACACTGTACCCACATAGAATTTAAGTTATGAAACACTATTTCACCTGCAGGATTGATGACACAAAAGTCACTCTACACTGAACAGACCGATGCTCAGAATGTTATCTTCTTTATCTATCCAAGAAAAATAGACATTCCGAGTTTTGATGAGAAAACTGAGGCTTCTGCTGGATTTTCATTTATCCACAGTATTAACGAAAACAGGACTAGATTGTTCCTTTCAAATTTAACTTCTCTATGAATGGTTAAATCTGTACTGAATATGCTTAAATAGTCATTTTGTATATGTTTTTTAACACATTCCTCCCACATCTCTGGGAAGGCCATGCAGTTTTCAACCAGATTACATCTGATCTAGCCTGGCTATACAGAAATTTCATGGATCACACCTAGACTACACAATTTGTTATGGATCTAGCTTCATGCTATTGCGGGTAGGAACGTGGACAGAAAATTTTGACCAGATCACGACTGGGTCATGATTTGGTCAAAATTCTATCCACTTTTGTAATAACACTGCTGTACATTATTGATTCCTTTCATATTCCACTTCCTGCACTTGCACAAACTGTTTGATTCACACAAAAAATCTCGAGAACATTCTGTCACAATTGTTTCCTATGGTCGAGGCTGCACTGAGTGACTTTGTTCATATCTATTTATGAGTTGATTCATTGTTTCCTTGTTAATCATATACTAAACATCACTTGAATCATTCAACCTTCTGCATTCAATATTTTTTAATTGTCCTAACCTATTCTAGAGAGATCTCATGGCATCTGTTCACCAACATCTATTGCTTTTTTATTATATTCAACATCAGAAGTCATCATCTGGACTCTGCTGAAAAGGCTTAAAGCCTTGATATACATGTACATGAGAGCTTTTTAACACTTGATCAAATATGCTGGGATCTATCTATATTCCTTAAATGTCAGATGGACTCACAAAGCAGCCGATATAATAAAACTTTTAATATATAAAGAAAAAGGTAATTCTATGCCCTTTTGGGTGGGATATAAAGTACTCACAAAATTTAGGTAAAGCTAAAAGATAGGGGACTCTGCAGATTACATTAACTGATAGAGTGCTGAATTATTTTTGACCATCAAATCTTGTACACATGTCGTTGCCTTGTTACAATTTATGGGAGAGTGCCAATTGGCACTCTCCCATAAATTGTAACAAGGCAAACCCTTACAGACTAAATAATGTCACTTCAAAGATAATACAAAGCACATCCACTGAATATGAGCCTTCAAGTTGTGGTACCTGCACTAAAGAATAAAGCCCAAATATGGGCTTCCAGTACTCTACCAGTTAAAAAAAAAAACATGCATTTTCTCACCTTTTATGTTCGTTTCCTTATTTCTCAAACTTTTTTTCTATAAAATATCCAAGAGATATTTAATTTTCACTAACATGGGTGAGTATTTTAACTCCTTTAATACTTCTATCACAGTGATCCAGCATCAAAACTTCCTTTTTGATATACAAATGTACATATTTCTTTTACCTGTTGCAAAAGAGGGATCTGTTTCTTTTGATTTATCAGATTCGCCCCCTCCCCCACATTGAAAATGGGAGAATTTACTAAGTTTTGTGAGGGTTAGGATTAGCCTTCAGTACGCTAACTCTAACTCTCACTACTCTAACCCTAAATTTAAGGGTAAAGTCCTTGTTTCTTTGGGGTATTGAAATATTTATGGCTGGTACAGTGGAACCCTGTTAATTGAATAGCCAATTTGTCAATGAAAATTATTCAATTAACAGGAGTATTCAATTAACAGGGATTGTGTCACTTTCCTGTATTATAGAGATAAACTTAGCATTTATTCTATTATATCTTGTTTGATAGAGCTCCATGAGCTCTCAGCTCTGTCAAACAAGATATAATAGATTAAATGCCTATATTGGATGGATGTACTGAGGCCAAATAGGTCTATAAACAAAGAAAAACTGGGGAGAGTCAGGGTATTTTCTCGACAGGTTACAAGATTTTTTATTCAATTAACAGGAGTTTACTCTATAACCTATATTCAATTAAGAGGTAAAATTTGTACTAGGGGTATGGCAAATGGTTTTGTGTTGGGAAATTATATTCAATTAACAGGGTTACTCAGTTAAGAGATATCCAATTAAGTGGGCTCCACTGTATAGTGAGGGTAAGGGTAGCTTACCACTAAGATAACACTCACTATACCAACTCCAAAACCAGGAGTGAATGTAAAACATGTATACCAGTTCATTGTAATGGTTTCTCCCTTAAGACATCAACAAAAAAACAACCAACATGAATGGAAGGTACTGAAGTACGATCACAAATCATGAATGAGTGTTGAATCCGAATATTATGGCTTTCGAAACTGAAAAAATGTTGTCTGAAGGCTATGACTGATATTAATGAAAGTGTCAATTACACTGTAGCTTAACTTGTCTGTGTGTTGTGTTTGATGAAAAGGATAATGTTCAATATTTATGAAAGGATTATGAAATAAGACAAGAATTGTGATAATTGGGAATATGTTAATTTCTGTTCCCTGTATGCTATGTTTTTAATAAAAATAATATGAGGTGTGGACTGTACTAAAGAACTGAGGGGTGGGTTAATGTGGCCTTTACAGTTAACGTATGTGGCCCTCACAGTTAATGTATGTCAACAAAAGTTACCAAGTTACAGTGAAATTATTCCAAAACGAGTCATCCTATCAAGTTACAATGATATCCCTTCATAAATATGGCCTGTAGACTGTGCTAAAGGTTTTCGGGCTTCAGACCTGTCTAGCCATCACGACTGACAGATTGCAACTAAAAGGGGACATCCTCATCTCGACATTGTACTGAGTCATTCTACCAAGTTACAATGAAATCCCTTCATCTAAGCATTATATGGAGTCAATCTAGCAAGCTACAATGAAATCCTTCCATAAATACGACCTATAGACTATGCTAAAGGTTTTCAGGTTTTGGGCTCAGGCAGCCATCACAGCTGAATGATCATGACTAAAAGGGGATGTTCTCATCTAGACATTACTTGGAGTCATCCTACCAAGTTACAATGAAATCCCTTCATAAATATGTCCTGTAGACTGTGCTAAAGGTTTTCGGGCTTCAGGCCCCTGTAGCCATCACAGTTGAACAATCGCATCCAAAAGGGGACGTTCTCATCTAGAGATTATATGAAGTCAACCTTCCAAGTTACAATGAATTCCCTCCATAAATATGACCTGTAGACTGTGCTAAAGTTTTTCGGGTTTTGGGCTCAGGCAATCGTCACTGTTGACAGATCACAACCAAATGGGGAAGTTCTCATCTAGACATCATACAGAGTCATCCTACCAAGTTGCAATGAAATCCCTCCATATTAAATATGACCTGCAGACTGTGCTAAAAGTTTTTGGGTTTCGGCTAGGGCAGCCATCACGGTTGACAGATCATGACCAAAAGGGGACGTTCTCATCTAGACATTATACAGAGGCATCCTACCAAATTACAATGAAATCCCTTCATAAATACGACCTGTAGACTGTGCTAATGGTTTTCGGGTTTTGGGCTTAGGCAGCCATACCGGTTGACCGATCGCGGCCAAAAGGGGATGTTCTAACCCAGATATGAAATTTTGTGACGATCAGACAAGAACTACGGGGTGTAGCCTGTGCTAAAGGAAAATGTGAACAGACTCACAGACTAACAGACGTCCACACGCATGATGGCAATAGCTTATTTTGACTTTGTCAAGTTAAACTAAAAATTGAATATCTTTCGGTTAATTTACAGAAAAGAGTATGAGAAATATTATTATTATTTATTTATTGGTGTTTAAGGTCACATACTTATGCACAAATGGCTAATCATGACCGCGACAATTTTATGGGTGTAGGAAGCGGGAGTACACGGAGAGAACCATCGAGCAACGACGAGCAGCTGCCAGCTCCCCAACATAGTAACTATGCACTGCAGTACAGGCAGGGTTAGATTGGTTGAAGACATGTGCACCATTGACGTGCAGTACACCTTAGTACACCGAGTCATCGTGCCCCCATGTGGACAATGGGGGTTAAGTGCCTTGCCCAAGGACACAGTGCGGGAGTCCGAATTGATCGCTCAGCCATCCGATGATTAACCGGGCTCAACGTTGCTTAACTCAGGTGATCTAACAAGAACCGGTTACCACAATGCCACCACGCCCCCATAGAATGAGAAATAAGAAAACAAGTATGAAGGTGAGAAAATTTTGTGATTTTTATATAATTTGTTGAGAGTCCCCTTTTTTTAAGCCGTTCCAAAATTTGTTGCATCAAGATTATTTTCAGTGATTAAACATGTATAGTACAGTTGCCGTGGATTGGTAGTAATCCATGAGTGGGCAGTGATGTTCATGCATGCATTTACCAGGTAATAAAAATTATCAGCAGCAAATTTTAATAAATGAAGCACCGGGTTGTACCCGGTGCTTCATTAATTAAATATTTGATGATTATTTGTGTTAATGGGGGCGTGGTGGCATTGTGGTAACCGGTTCTTGTCGGATCACCGAAGTTAAGCAGCATCGAGTGTGGTTAGTAGTTGGATGGGTGACCATTTCAGCGATTGATTCGTGCTCCCGCGTTGTGTCCTTGGGCAAGGCACTTAACCCCGATTGTCTACAAGGGGGCACGATGACGTTGTGTACTAAGGCGTACTGAATGCCGATGGTGCGCATGTCTTCAACCAACCTAACCCTGCCTGCGCCATGGTGCAGAGTTACAATGTTGGAGAGCTGACAGCTGCTCATCGTTGCTCGGTTGTTCTCTCCGGGTTCTCCAGCTTCCTCCACCCATAAATCTGTCACCGACATGATATGACCCTGGCTGTTAAAGTGTCATTAAACCATAATAAATAAATAAATTAGAGGTACTGTGAGATGGCTCACAAACTGATACCCCCCACGCCTCAGTTGTAGCCTTTTTGGTACATTAAAATGTATAAGTTAGATTATCTCCCATTGGAAATGTCAGAACGGAATTATATTGCTTCATGCACGTCTTCATATGGAGTTCTTCCATTGTGTAAAGTTTCATGAAAATTCTTCGGTTTAGGGGGAGTTGCGCTTATAAGGATGGACAGATGGACAGACGGATGGACGGATGGACAGGGTGATTCCTATATACCCCCCCCACCCCCCCAAAAAAAAAAACTTTGTTTGCGGGGGGTATAATATATTCGTGTAAATAGTATTTGAATTTAATATTATTGCATCCGTGAAAATATTGCCCACCCTTGGAAAGTGACCAGTCCATGACAGCTGCACTGTACAATACTGATCACAAAAGCAGACAGAGAATTCTGAACAGATCGCGACTGGGTTGCAATCCAGCCATATTCATCTTTCCACTTCTTTCGCCACGGCATTGTGAAAGCTCACACACTGGAAAAGAAATGTGAAAACTTTGAATCTGAGATGCCATCATTATTTGTTCTTGATCAGGTCTTTATTTTGCAATATTTTATGTATGAAATTTCATCCCATGGTGCGTAAGGGTGTTATGACCTGATCACAATCTATCGAGAAAAATACCTCTTTTGTGATCACAGTACTGTGTGTGTAAATTTGGGCACCTGACTGGGTTGAATTTCATGTTGTCTTTGTTTGACAAGACCCAAGTTAGATGTGACACACTCTAAAAATTCCAAACAGGGGAAAAACTCAGTGAATTTTACATGAAGACATACTTTATCGCATTACACATAACACTCATATCTATTTATTTATTTATTTATTTAATTATTTACCGGTATTAAGGTTTAATGACACTTTAACAGCCAGGGTCATAACGTGTCAGTGACAGTTTTACCGGTGGAGGAAGCCGGAGTATCTGGAGAGAACCACCGAGCAATGACGAGCAGCTTCCAGCTCCCCACCATCGTAACTCCGCACTGCAGCACAGGGAGGGTTAGATTGGTTGAAGACATGTGCATCATCAACATGCAGTACGCCTTAGTACACAGCATCATCATGCCCCCATGTAGACAATCAGGGTTAAGTGCCTTGCCCAAGGTCACAATGCAGAGTCCGAATCGATTGCTCAGGCGGTCATCCATCCAAGGACAAACCGGGCTCAATGTTGCTTAACTTTGGCGATCTGACAGGATAGAAATTTGGCCCCACAAATGCCTTGGATTAACCAGTTGAGTGCAAGAGCCACTATCAGGGCTTTCAAAAAATGAAAGTACCAGAGCAAAAGCCAACATTTTTCCTTGCTCATGATTCATATTCAGTTAAACGCAAATAATATTGTTTATATAGATTTGCTTTTTTTTCAAATTATTGGAGAGTGCCTATGGCACTCTCCAATAATCTGTAAAAAAAAGAATAAACAAATTTTGAATAACAAATTTAGACCACCAAAAATAATGTAGCCCTCAACCAGTTAAACCTTCAGCACATTCTAACATATCTTTATTATGACACCCACGCTTTATGAAAAAAGCAAAATAGCTTCTGAACCAATTACATCTAGTCTGGAAACAGCATTTTAACTCAAATTCTTCAAATCTATTTTCAGTATTAATGAACAGAATAATCAACCATCAGACAGAGATGGTATACAGCACATCTGCCCCCCAGGTGGAGTAAGTGTGCAAAGTTTCAAGAGTATTCAACAATCCAACCTGAAATGTATACAACACATATGGCACCCATGAGCAGTAAGTGTTTGAAGTTTCAAAGGAACTAGTAAAGAAAAACACCAGTTATTCCTCAATTTCCTTGGCACTGAATTTGCCAGACTGAGAAGAGAAAACTGACATGATTTGTTTATTTGGGTCTAACACCACTTTCAACAGCCAGAGCCATAATGTGTTGGACAGTTTTAAGGGTAGAGGATGCCAGAGTACCTTGCAAGAACCATCGAGAAACAACGGGTACAATGAAACTCTTAGATTCTCTAACTTATTAAACCGGCATGAGCAGGGTAGAATCAGTTAGCTGAAGGCAAGTGTACTATCGTCATGCCCTGCATCTTGGTACACAAAGGGTTACTGTGGGCAAGGAGTGATAAAATTCAAGGCTATTCAAGGCCATTTCTTTACTTTTTTCAAGGCCTAACAATACCCAAATTGTAAGGCCATGACTTCACTAGTTCTAATTATGACCCTTTGGTCATTACCCCCTCCTCCCACTTCCCTTCTAGGTATAAAACTATATGATTACACGCCTCAACAGCATTTTCATTTAATTAATAGTCAAGGCCATTTTCCAGGATTCTGAGGCCTCCAATGGCCCTTCATCAAATTCAAGGCTGTCCCTTGAATCCAAGGGCCTGAGGAAATCCAATACACAGTGCCACCATGCTCTCACATAAGCAATCAGGATGAACTAGCTTTCAAAGTATATAATGTAGATGTTGTGGGTCAGGATTGAAAGCAAGCTCTCAGGCCACCAGTCTAATTCTGTTAGAAATTTGATGCTGTTATGGGCTGTTTCCAAAAATATAGATATTCTTTCCTGTCTCAATTATAGATATTTCAATCAATAAATATTTAATTCCCCTTGAAAACATCAAGATATTAACATACTTTGTGGAACTACCCATAACACTATGGATGTGGTGAGTCTTAATTTCTGACTGTTATGTCATCAAAATGTCAATAAAATCAAGTCTCTATTAACTCTTAACCCGCAGAGTACATTCTTAATATTTTCCATCATATCTAGTCATGGATGTTTTAAAGCAGCCATGACTAGGTTTGGTGAAAAATTAATCTAAATGTAACACAAGAAATCATTCGCGAAACAGATCTATTCCATTTACAGGAGACAATATGATTAAACATGCAGAAATTATACTTATTCAGAGACAAGAGAAGCCCTACGCTGGGTAGGAATATCCGCCAGCAGCATGCAAAGAGTTCAGCAACATTTCTAGCCTTGATTCACAGAAAACAGGGTTGGTGATTTTTTTTTGAATTTTTTTTATTCAAATCAGATTTTGATTTAAATCGATTTATTTGATTTTTATTTTCATACCATAAATTATTCAAAAGGGGATAGCTTTTTCCTTTAGATAGTGAAACTGAGTGTTTTGGTAGCAGGTTGTATCAAAAGCTACCCAAATTGTCATTGCATTGCTTGAAGGAAGGCAACTTCTTGAAAATCGGTTTCGCAACTTGCAACGTTCCTAAATCACTGATCCTTGTTCTCCAAGTTGATTTCGTATTTTTCATGGGTTCATTAAAGATTATCATATGTATGGTTTAAAATTTATGTTCACTTTAATAAGATTCTATTCATATGAGCTGAAAATTATATAAACTTATTAAACTTATTCAGGGACATTCATTCAACTAACCTACAGAACATTCAAATACTCAAGACACATTGGGAAGTATATTCCCACTCTACAAATTGGTTTTAACTGTCTTATAAACACTGTCTAATTACTGTATTTCAACAGTTAATATGAATTCTACCTTGTTTGAGCTCATTTCCAAGTTGTTTGAAAATATTCCTGACAATTTGTAAAAACTTTTATTTAAATAAATGATTTTTTTTTAAAAATCATTGATTTAAATCATGATTTTAATCAATGATTTAAATTGGTTGATTTAAATCAGCCAACCCTTTTTCAGATTCAATCGTGCAGAATATATCATATGATATTCCAGATGAGTGAATTGAACATATAAGAGATGACCTGTTTGGGGGCTAGACTGGTTCCAGGCCATAACAACACTGAATTTCTTTCAGAATTTGGCTTGTGGCCTGACAGTTTGGATTGAAATGTCAACCTTTCGATCTCAGATTCAGTACTCCAAACAATGAGCTACAATGCTCTATAACTGAGCAGGCCTGAAAATAAGCAGTCGGACATTTGCAGAATGAGGTCCCCAGAGGGTGAATTTGATGGTGCTATCCCATACCGTGGGCCAATTTATCCTCTGTTTAGTTTTGAGACCCTGATCCAGATTGAGGTTCACAGAAGGTAAATATAGTGATGCCTCTGGGGACCTCATTTTGCAGATGACAGTCTGCTTATTTTCTGGCTTGTAACTGAGATGGATGGAACTCAAGATAGATGGAATTGATGAACATAGATACACACATTACTGTTATTACAGAAGTGGACAGTGAATTTTGACTGGTCATGATCTGGTCAAGATAGGCTGTCTGTTTTTCAGCCAAAAAAACACTGGAATCTCTCTTCTGAAAAAAAGAGAATAAATCTGGAGCTGACTTAATTGAATATCTTCAAATTGACCGATTTTCTGTTAATTGAATTCTCCTGTTAATTGAGGATTTTTACCATGCAACCTGGCTATTCAGTTAAAGGGGTTCCACTATACCAGTAAATGTCCTAAAACCCAAATAAATCAAACAAACAAACATTCCACATCACATGTACAAGTACACTGAGCATGTACAATACTGTCATTACAAAAGCAGAAAGAAAATTTTGATCAGATCGTGACCAAGTCACAATTTGGCCTACATTATCTTTCTGCTTTCCTCCCCATAGCACCGCAGAATCTAGTTGGAACCAGTAGGGCTGCATGATATTCAAAAATGAATATCGGTATCGGTATTTAAAAACATATCGCGGTATACTGGTATATCAAAAACTGCTCAGATATATGAACATAGGAACCACAATCGAGAGACTTGAGGCATCACAGTAGGAATGATTCAGCATGCCTTGATGCGGTTCGAAAAACATTTACCCAATGCAGACGATATCAAAATTTATTATTTTAAAAATCAGTTTATCAGATTTTTCCCCCAAACTTCTACAAAACAATATCATGTGACCCCCTCATTGGAACGAGCTCAACGAGATCGTTCCAATGAGGGGTCACATGATATTGTTTTGTTGAAATTTTAAAAATTATTTTTAAACTGGGGAATTTGTATATTACGTGGGCGCATGCAGATGATTCCTTGGGAGGAGGGACAATATTATTCATTCGGGGCTACAGTTAAACAAGCCAAGACCAATACCGGGTCTGGACCTGTGTCGCTGCATGCAATTGATTGCAGAGATGAACAGACTTCAAAGTATCGGCAACAGGAAGTGGCTGCATGGCAGATCTGAAAATTAGATACACGATACAACTCATCATTATGAAGCAGCAGACCAAATATAAAATCATTCCCTTTCATAGAAGCCAAGAAAACTTTGACGGAAGAAGTGTTTCGGACGGACTGACGGACAGACGGAGTCGAGCGGTTACTAGACCTGCTCTGCCGCTGGCGACGCAGGTAAAAACTCAAGTCATCTTGAAAATGAAATTGTGGGTAAATAAATAATGACGATAAACCGATACTTTTGTAATTACACCGGTATTCAATCGATATTGGTTTGAATACCGGTATTTATCGGTTTATCGATATACCGTACAGCTCTAGTAACCAGTTAGAAAAAAATTTGAGAATATTGAATCAGATCCACTATTTTTGTTTGTTTTTCGTGAGTTAGCCTGGATTTCGGAATATTTTATTTATGAAAGGGATCATGATGCCTCAGAGGCTATGGCAATGGACTTCAACCTGAAAGGTCCATGGTTCGATCCCTGCTAGAGGTAACTGCATTGCGTCCTTGGGCACGGCATTTAAACCTGATTGCTCTTGTACTGCACACTGATGGCGAAAGTTGTCTTCAACCAATGCTAAGCCTGCTTTTACTGGAGTTAGCTAGTATGTTGCTGAGTCAAGACAGTTGCTTGCTGCTGTTTGGTAGTTCTCTCCAGGTACTCCGGCTTCCTCCACCCATAAAACTGTCCGACATGAGTAGACCCTGGTTGCAGGCCTGAAAATAAGCAGTCTGACATTTGCAGAATGAGGTCCCCAAAGGGTGAATTTGATGATGCTATCCTATACAGTGGGCCAATTTATCCTCTGGGCACCTCTTTCTGTTTAGTTTTGAGACCCTGATTCAGATTGAGGTTCATAGATCGTAAATTTAATGAAGCTACCCTGCTATCCAGGGTAGCATCACTAAATTCACCCTCTGGGGACCTCATTTTGCAGATGACAGTCTGCTTATTTTCTGGTCTGCCTGGTTGTCAAAGGTACCAATAAATAAATAAATTTATGAAATCTCGACCCATAGGTGAATAGGCGCGTGTTGCAACCAGATCACGATTTGATAGATGAAAACATCATTTTTCATGCCAGTCAAACAGGGTGCATTGTGAGATAATAAATCACAATAACATTGTCTGTTTCCTTTATTGATATACTAAACCCTGACAATGAATCTTGGAAAGTTGACTGATACTGTTAGTTTAGGCTGTCATCCCTTCATACCAACAGATAAAATAAGAGTACTCAACAGAATTAGTGAGAAGTAAACAGGTAGCTTAAAGTCTTCTAATTTCTAATCTTCAGCACACAGCCACACACACACTGGATGGAAATCCTGATCACTGATGGGAAACAGTTGTACCACCAATGTTTTTGTTGGCAGTTGGTTCATGGAAATACAATTTTGCACCTTTTATACAAATACAAGTAACTGTAATAATGAGTCTTCCTGTGTGATGCATAGTATTTGGGTTCCAAAGATAACTTTGCTTGTTGAAACTTGGTGGATAATACATGTATCTTTGAATTTCCACAAATGCTCAGGTAGCATACCTATACTACATGTACTCACATTTTGCTAAGGATCACCCACCTATTCATCAACACAATTTGTACATGAAAAGAAAATGTGAACATTATTTGTTTGTTTGTTTATTGGGGACCAATGACACTTTAAGAGTCTGGGTAATATCAAGTTGTACAAATCTATGGGTAGAGGAAGCCAGAATACAGATAGGGAAGAATGCTGCAATGCTGAGTAATTGTCACACTCTCCAATTTATCATCCTTGCACAAGCAGGGATAGCATTTGTTCGAAGGCAAGTGAACTGTGGGCATAGAGCATGTCGACCATTGAGGTACAACATGTCAACATAACAGTTACCTCAAACCAGTACTATCTGCTTGTGTTAGAATGGTAAATTATAGAACCCAAAAGTTACTCACTACAGCTCTGTGGTTGCCTCCGAATATTCCCTACTCCCTGCAACAATAAAATTGTCTGACATGATATGATCCCAGCTGTTGAAAGTGCCATTAAACCCAAAGGAACAAATACAGTTAAAACTAGAAGTCCTGTCGTGAGATGCGCACAAATAGCACGTTGATATGTGTGTTAATGTACGCGTTATGGCCCAAGTAAAGCTATCAAATTCTGTACATATGGCCTGTGCACAAGCAATGTTTCAGCCAATGGACCTCCGGGTAACCCGGAGGTCCATTGGCAGAAACATTGCATGTGTTTGCTATGAGTAACCAAGAGAACCTGCCGTGCTTTGGATGCCATTCGATATGGCAAATGCGCGCAATTCCAATGCGCAATTAAGCCTAGATAAGCGCACTATTCGTGACAGGACTTCTAGTTAACTGTAAACCTATATACATTTGACCTTTTTTATGTATCAAATATGTAGATGGGTGGGAGTGATTCTTAGCAAAATGTAAGTAGTATATGTCTACACAGTACAAAGACAGTGCTTAGTCTGAGGCATGCGATCACACTTGAGCACCTATCCCACACCTCACTCAATCATGTTTGTTTGTTTGTTGGTGGTTAACGTCACATATTTATGCACCATGGCTAATCGTGACACAACATGGAGATGAAGTCAAGTTTAGTCAATCGTTGATCTACATGGTGCCCATTTTAGAGGACTTACACCCCAAGCATTGGTGACTGGGTCCTATTTTACTAGTAAAGCGGAACTGGTTTACCACAGTAAACAAGTGCTGCTTTCACTCAATCATAAAAAGTGTTAAAATGAACATGCCTCAACCCTTCTGAATCGCACCTGTGTACACTGGTGTGATGGTTGATCACTTTGCCAATAAAATGCCACCTCATCAAATGTTATTACTGATGATTCCTGATTCATAAAACTTGAAAAATGAGACCTGCCCTTAACCCTTAACCTGAGCGGTCACTTTTCAGGTCAGGAACATGATATGTCATAACGTCATTAAATAGGATGGCGGTTCAGTAAATGTGTGGGGTAGACAAATCAATATTTTCAATGTGCAGCCCCGACACTGCACATTGAAAATACTTATTGGTGTACCCCAAATAATGAATATGGACTCTTCTTATTTCTGCCATTGAACTGGCATGGAAGATACCACTTGAGTTCAAAGGGTTAAGTACATAATGGTATGAATGTACAGAGACGTTCATTCTCTTCACACTTTTATAACCTTATATTCACCTTCCAACCCCATAATTACCCACTGTACTTCAATGTGAACTTCTGTCGTCTGTGGACTGAAAATCACCCAACAGCAACTAACAGGTGACGCACATAACCTTAAAAAATAGCTCCTCACCAGAATTCATGTTACTTTCAGTAAATAGTAGTTGTAACTTGAGCCCCAAGGACATTACCTTCTCCTCCCACTTCCCTGGAGGGAAGTGGAAGGAGAAGTTCATAACCTAAGGGTCCTAGTTAGCAATATAGAAATAGCACCCTCAACCTATTTATTTATTTATTCATTTATTTATTTAACTTAGATACCGAACGAATACTGTGATACAGTGGAACCCTGTTAATTGAATAGCCACTTTGCCAATGAAAATTATTCAATTAACAGAAGTATTCAATCAACAGGGATTGAGTCACTTTCCTGTATTCTAGAGATAAACTAGCATTTATTCTATTATATCTTGTTTGACAGAGCTCTGTCAAACAAGATATAATAGATTAAATGCCTGTATTGGATATACTGAGTCCAAATAGGTCTATAAACAATGAAAACTGGGGAGTGTCAGGGTAATTTCTCGACAGGTTACAAGATTTTTTAATCACTTAACAAGAGTTTACTCTATAACCTATATTCAATTAACAGATCAAATTTGTACTGCAGGTATGGTAAATGGTTTTGTGTTACAGTCTAGAGCTGAAACGGTTAACCAATTAATCAATGATCAACATCTTGATCGATCCAAAAAGTAATTGTTCGATTAACTGTTACTTTTGAACTACTGTATTATATGGGTCAACAAAGGAACAAACTTGCTCCAAAACAGGCAAACATGGTCACACTGACTGACTCACTCACTCACATCACTTATATGAGACAGAGTAAAGCATGCAAGTTACTTGCTGACATACTTGTTTACTTGCATGATCATCATACTGTATCAGTAGCTGGGAATGGTCATTCTTAACCCTTTATCCATTGTGAGTATCCGACGATACTTGCAAAATAAATTCATGAATTACTAAAAAATTTCAATTTTTGTCTCAAAAACATAGCTTATGACCCCTCATTGTAACGAGCTTGTCTGGAACGAGCTGAATGAGCTCGCTACAATAAGGGGTCATAAGCTATGTTTTTGAGACAAAAATTGAAAACATAATAAATTTGAATGAAGATTTGTGTATACAGGCCTAGTGGGTTTTGTTTGTTACTTTGGGTAAAGGTTCATGCTGCAAATCATCAACGGTATGGCAATTATTCAGATATCTATTTGGACAAGTGATTAATCGGTTAATCAAGGTTAATCCACATGATTAATTGATCAAGAAAACCCCTTAACCGTTTCAGCTCTACTGTAGTCTAAGGTGCACAGCTCCCCACTTTATCCATACTAACTTCATGTGAAAACTAAATTCGATGCTACTTTGTAAGTTTTTCTGGAAACTAGTTAACATACAAAGTACACAAGTCCCCTTGTACACAAAGCCAATTCAACCACTTTACCTTTGATAAATTCAAAGTAATTTCTTTCTTAACAGATAAATACAACCACCCGCTGACAGTAAAATACATCATGCATGCAAAAGATCTCAATGTAAATATATTCCTAGACGCTTTTTGTTATTTTTAAAGTAAAGAGCTACATTATTTACAGACGACTTCCAATTCTTTTGGTGCTGGGATCATTTATAATCATCCCCCAACCAAATTCACAGCATTTGTGTAGAGTAATCAAGTGCAACAGTGAGATATATGTGATCAAAAAAGTAAATTTTTGTTATTTAAACATAAGCATTATTAAACAAGTTATTTACAGAGTGTTTTCAACCATAGAAGAATGTAGGCAATAGAAAAAAAACTCTTTTTTTCGGTCAGAAGGGGAGATACATGTACAGACCTATACTTACTGGACAACAATCATTTTATTTGCTTTTTGTTTGCCTTAAAAATAATGAGGATAAAGGAAGGAGTAATGTGATCACGAATGTGGTCTCTGTCGTGATCAGATCCCTATTGGACCACGACACACTTACCCCAGTGGAGCGTAGAGCTGGGAGGGATTCTTCTTCCCCTGTTTGGAAAGGGTCTGGGGCCCATGGAATTGTGGAAAATTGGCATCATAAAAGCTCCAATTGGGAATTTGTTTGGGAGAGGAAACACATAATGAATAAGAAATGTTACTTTAATATTGAACAGAGAACATTAACCCATTGAACCCCAGAGGTTTTTCCATCCAAGTAACATCATACTTCATAATTTCATTAACCCTTTGAACCCTGGTGGCTGCACGTTGAATATATTAATTGGTCTACTCCCAAATAAAGAATATGGACTCTTCCCATTGCTGCCATTGAACTGATACGGAAGATACAACTAGGGTTCAAGGGGTTAATAACAAATGGTTGCATGAAATAATTATGAGTCTTTGTAAAATCTCTATTAACTGGTTGAGTGCTAGAAGCCACTATCAGGGCTTTTAAAAACAAGCGGGTACCTGAGCAAAATCCAACATTTTCCTTGCTTATGTTTCATACTCAGTCAAACACAAATAATATTTTGTTTATATCAATTTGTTTTATTACAAATTATTGGAGAGTGCCTAGTGGCACTCTCCAATAATTTGTTATAAAATAAATTTTTAATACCAAATTCAGACCACCAAAAATATTCTAGCACTCAACCAGTTAAATAAATTATTCTTTTCAATTAAATTATGAAGGTATTTATCCTTTTTACTACACTTCGATTGTCTACATTCTGTGGGTTTCAAGTTGTGTCTAGGCAAGTCTTGACTGCCTACATAGGCAGCCAAGACTTGCTTAGATACAGCTGACAAAGTTCTATGGGTGTAACTTACAAATGTATCTAGAAACTGCATGATAAGGCACATGTTTTGTTGCAGTAAAATGTGATTAAAGTCAGCATTAGACATTCTAGTATTTAAAGAAATAAATTTCTATTTGAATGAGGACTGGGATTTGGAAATTTTGGGTCTGAATTGGGAAAAATCATGCCAAAATGCCATGGAATGCTAGGAATTTATCCAACTCAGTCTTGTTTGACGTGAACTGAGCTCTGCCAAACAAGACTGAATTGGTTGAATATCTAGTTGTATTAGTTGTGAGGAAAATTTGCTGCTTGATCGAATTGGTTAAATTCCTGGTTGCATTGTGGGAAAAATTTGCTGCTTCAAATTTTCAGTATATTGACATCAGTGTGTAGAGGGTTGAAGTGACCTTTTAGGGGTCACCTTAATTTCTAATTGTACAGGTCTGTGGCACTCAATTGGTTAATGGACGGAATAAACTTATGGCAATCTGGTCAGCCAAAAAAATACAAACAAAACACTCTGAAATAATTATTAGCATATACAAATCCACCACACCATGCAAATGCATTCAATCATTTATGGATATGTCGTTGCGTCAAACAATCAAGTAATATTGCAGACTTTCTCGTTGATTAAATTCCCTAACCTTTTGGTTGTAGAGTCTGACCTCATTGTCAGTTCAAGTACTCTCCATTTTTTTTTAAAAACAATTATGACAGTTTGGGCATGCAGGAACATGCACATATTTAATTACTTATTTTTTGGTGTTTAATGCCACCCTTTTCTGCACAATGTCTAATCGTGACCGCAAGATGGATATAAAGTCAAGCCTTGTCAAGTGTCAAACATTTATACCCATGTTGCCAATTTTCAAGGATTTCCTCCCAAGCCTGAACATAAGCAACCTGTCATTTGCAAAATAGGGTCCCCAGAGAGTAAACTTCTGATGCTATCCCACACAGTGGGCCAATTTATCCTCTAGGTACATCTTTCTGTTTTGGTATGAGACCTTGATTCTGACTGAGGTTCACAGCTGTGCAGGGTAGCATCACCAAATTCACCCTCTGGGGGCCTCATTTTGCAGATGATAGTCTGCTTATTTTCAGGCTTGTTTCCACCCAAGGCTCTGGTTACCGTGTCCCATATTACCAATTAAACAGAGCTTGTTTACCACAGTGAACAAGACCTGCTTCACTTCCCAGAGGTCCCACAGGGAATGTGCATGTACAAACTGAGTGAACCATCATTTATTATTTGCCTCAAAGAAGTAAAGTGACAAATTACTACAATTGTACAAATGTTGATATTAAATAAACACATTTACCCCAAAATGCATGGCATTCTTTTGTTAACTGGTACATGTGGGGCTGGAAGCCCATATTTGGGCTTTATGTTGAAGTGGAGGTACTGCAACATACATGTAAAGGCTTTAAATATTCCGTGGATAGATTTATTTCTGTGTGGATTTCCCTTGTTACAATTTGCAGGGTTGGCGGATTTAAATTACTCAATTTGATGAATGATTTTTTTTTTTAAATCATGGATTTAAATAAAAAATTAACAGGAATATTTTCAGTCTGTAAAATTTGATGAAAATGCTCGTTTCATTCACAAGGTGGTTACGCAAATTTAAATCTACGCAAAAAGATGACCGGTCAGCCAAATATTGCATCTTGAATGATAATGTCTGAGTAACTTTACTGGTAGAGTGCTCATTTTTTTTCTCAGCTTCAAGATTTATTCACACATTTTTGTCTTGTTACAATTTATGGGAGAGTGCCTGTAGGCACTCTCTCATAAATTGTAACAATGCAAATCGATGGAAATGAAGAAATTTTACTTCCAAGATAATATGAAGGACATCCACAGAATATGAAGCCTTTAACTTTAGGTATCTGCAGTTCAGAATAAAGCCCAAATATGGGCTTCCAGCACTCTACCAGTTAACCAGCCTTTCTTATGTCCGGATAGATTTTTAGACTTTTGCCTTGAGAGGCTATATATAGTCCAATTCCACGCAATATATGAATAATTGTTAATGATAAAGAAGCAGTTTTCCCAAGAATTTTTACGTAGCCGAATGTTCAGTTAGCCATCCCCAAACCACGTGAACAGTAGCCAGTTGGTTAGAGTCATTTCTGAAATTTTGCACGCTGATTTTCAAACAACTTGGAAATGAATTGAAACAAGAGGGAATGCATATTAACTGTTGAAATACAGAAATTAGACAGATTTTATGACAGAACTAATCTGTAGAGTGGGAGTATATATCCCACTGCGTCTTGACTACTGGAACGTTCTGAAGGTTAGATAAATGACAACAGTGTCAATCAATTTAAATCAGTGCCAATCAATTTAAATCCTTGATCAAAATCAATGGGTTTTTTTTTAAATCATGGATTTAAATAAAAAATTTACAAATTGTCAGGAATATTTTCAAACAACTTGGAAATGAGCTTGAAACAAGAGGGAATGCATATTAACTGTTGAAATACAGTAATTAGACAGTGTTTATGACAGTCAGAACTAATCTGTATAGTGGGAATATACATCCCAATATGTCTTGACCACTGGACAAGCCAGAAAATAAGCAGACTGTCATCTTCAAAATGAGGTCCCCAGAGGGTGAATCTGGTGATGCTACCCTGCACAGCAGGGTAGCATCACTAAATTTACCCTCTGTGAACCTCAGTCTGAATCAAGGTCTCAAACTTAAACAGAAAGAGGTATGCAGAGGATAAATTGGCCAACTGTATGGGATAGCATCAGCAAATTCACCCTCTGGGGACCTCATTCTGCAATTGACAGATTGCTTATTTTTAGGCTTGCCACAGGAATGTGCTGAAGGTTAGTTAAATGTTCCTGAGTGAGTTTAATAAGTTCATATAATTTTCAGCTAATATGAAGAAAATCATATTAAAGTGAACATAGATTTTAAACCATATATATGATAATCTTTCAATGAACCCATCAATAATACTAAATTAATTCTGAGAAGAAGGATCAATGATTTAAAAATGTTGCAAAGAGCCAAAATTTATTTCAAGAAGTCCTCTTCCTTCAAGTAATGCTGTAACAATGAGAAAACATATGTTTCAATGATTCCTCTCTATTTCCATCTATGCTGGCTATGCTATGATAAATGCATTCTAGAATTCTTCCCTCATGTCACCCTAAAGACTGAAATGGGTAACACAGGTAAATGTTTTAGTATCAGTTATTGTGTGTCCATTCTTTGGGAAGCCTTTGATACAACTTGCTCCCAATACACTCTATTTCTCTTACCAAAAGGAATCATGCAGGGGAAAAAACTATTCTCTGGTGAATAATTTATAGTACGAAAATAAAAATCAAATAAATTGATTTATATAAAAAAAATCTTATTGAAATAAAAACAATCGATTTTTTTTTTTAAATTTGAAAAAATCACCAATACTGGTAATTTGAATTATGCTAAAAGGCAGGCCTTAAAATTTGCCCCAATTCATGGCAATCAGTTTGATTCTCGCAAACACTTGCTACAGGAATCAAAATTCAGTTCTTACTTGTACAATGTATATAATTTAGAATTTGATAGTTTAGAATTTGATAGTACAGTTATACATGTACTCTTGCGAATGCAACCAGAAGCCATTACTTTAAAACTTTTACAATTGTATTTTCTAGAATTGTATTTTCTACCTATTTATATAACTGACTAAAAGGAATCATCAGCATTTGAAAAGATATGGCAAATTGCCATTTGGCAAATTACCATATCTTTTAAAATGGTAATGAATGCTTTTAGTCATCTTTGAAAATGCTGATGGTTCATTTCAACCCATTTGAAGTCACAACTAGAAAATACAATTCTAGAAAATACAATTGTAAAAGTTCTACAGTATTGGTGCCAGGACATATTCCAAAGTTACATCAAAAACAAGCCTCATATTGTTATATTTACAGGAGTTGAACCCTAAAGGGGCCAGTTCTAATTTTGATAAGTTTCTTGACTTTCATCAACCAGAGTTCTGCTAAAGTAGTCAGTAAAGGTTGGGAGTATCCAGCACTTTTTTGTTTATTTCCAATCACCAGTTGGCGAAAAAATTTACATGCAAATCTTCCCAGTTGCCACATTTTCATCACAGAGGAGAGCTTTGCCCACCTGTTATTGTCTCGGAAATATTGGGGCAGAAGCCCGATATAAATGTAGAAGACATGTTCCTACATACAGGCTTTTGGTGGGCTTGCTGATGGACATTACAGTGCCTTAAAAGTGGTTTCTAGTGAAGTCTTGGCTGCCTGTATAGGCAGCCAAGACTTCACTAGACACCACTACTAAATCAAAATTTATAACCTTATAGGACTTATTTTGACTTTAATCACTTCTTACTGCAACAAACAGGTGCCTCCTAGAGCTGAAACAGTTAAAGGGTTTTCTTGATCGATTAATCACATGGATTAACCTTGGTTAACCAATTAATCACTTGCCCTAATAGGTAGATGAATAACTGCCATGCCATTATTATTTATTTATTTATTAGTGTTTAAGGTCATATAATGACCGTGACAGTTTTACGGACGGAGGAAGCCGGAGTACCCGGAGAGAACCACCGAGCAACGACGACGCTGCCAGCTCCCCAACATCGTAACTCCACACTGCAGCACAGGCAGGGTTAGATTGGTTGAAGACATGCGTACCATCGATGTGCAGTACGCCTTAGTACACAGCATCATCGTGCCCCCATGTGGACAATCGGGGTTAAGTGCCTTGGCCAGGAGTCCAAATTGATCGCTCAGATGGTCACCCATCCAATGATTAACCAGGCTTGATGTTGCTTAACTTCGGTGATCTGGCGAAAACTGGTTACCGCAACGCCACCGTGCCCCCTGCTGTCCCATTGACGATTTACAGCATTAACCCTATACCCAACATAACAGTCAAAACCGGCCAGCCCTACATACAAAAATGTCCATTCAAATTTTGTCTCAAAAACATAGCTTATGACCCTCCATTGGAACGAGCTTGACGAACTCATTCCTATGGAGGGTCATACGCTTTGTTTTTTAGACAAAAATTGAAAATTTTTAGTAATCCAAGAATTGATTTTGCAAGTATCATCTGCTATCAACATTGGGTAAAGGGTTAAGAATGACCATTTCCAGCTACTGATACAGTATAATGATCATCCAAGTGAACAAGTTTGTCAGCAAGTAACTTGTGACTGTTTGTTATAAAACTTACTACATGTACTATAGATATAGCAGCTTCTGTTTTAATGTCCCCAGCTCAATATGAAGGAAACATTTATTCTTTGTGTGTTTCTTCTTTCAAACAAATTCCCAATTGAGCCTTCAAGACAAAAATTTTCCCAATTGCATGGACCCAAGACCCTTTCTCAAAGAGGGTAGAAAATCCATGATTCTCCTTTAAATTGTATCAAGACAAACACAAAATGAAAAAATTTTGATATGGCCAAAAATAATACATTGGCACTGACTGATCATGGTCCTGAAAAGGTTAGAGTGCCTCTACCAGTTAAGCTTTTCAGAACTGTGATCTGTCAAGTCTGTAATGACAACAGGTGTAGAATATCAAGAGAATCAGATTCTCATAATGATTCTCCGAAATTTGAATCTGAACAGCAGAAAAGAATGGACTAATATTATAGAAATACGATCCAAAATTCTGTCCCTGGACAATTAAACTTAAAGTGTTCACTGACTTTGGTAATGAAATGCCTTCATGTTACCTGTGGTGATTAAATTGAAAATGTAATTCATAATGAATACAATTATTCCATTTCTTGAAGTAATGATTACAATAACTTGTAAATGTAATTAATTTCATATTACAGAACACTTCTTACTTCAAAGAGATGTTGTGTATTCCTACACTACTGATGTTAAATAGCAGAACCACCAGTTTTTACGGTGACATGTGCTAAAGGTGCCAAATGAAATTTTTTTTTAAAAATCTGGCACCTTAATTCAAAATTATGAACCTGGTATACAGTTAAAACTAGAAGTCCTGTCACGAACTGTGCGCTTATCTAGGCTTAATTGCACGTAGGAATTGCACGCAATTGCCATATTGATGGCATCCAAAGCACGGCAGGTTCTCCTGGTTACTCATAGCAAACACGGGCAATGTTTCTTCCACTGGACCTCCGGGTTACCTGGAGGTCCATTGGCTGAAACATTGCTTGTGCACAGGCCATATTTACAGAATTTGATAGCCTTACTATGGTCATATCGCGTAGATTAATGCGCATATCGACATTCTATTTGCACGCATTTCGGGATAGGACTTTTAGTTTTAACAGTATTCTTGATTTTCATCCATCTAACTGATAAGTCCCAACTCTGGGCTCCCAGTGAAGGAGCTGTAATCAGATTAATCTACAGATTCACACCTAATTATGTGTGCTGCATTGTACTGGCAATCCTTGTCAAGCTGCTATTTAGCGAAAGGAGTTGTATCCAGTTGTTGGTCACCTTTTGAGCTGAAACGGTTAAAGGGTTTTCTTGATCGATTAATCACATGGATAAACACTGGTTAACCGAGTAATCACTTGCCCTTATAGGTAGCTGAATAACTGCCATACTGTTGATGATTAATAGCATTAACCCTTTATCCAACGTAAAGGACAAAATCAGCCAGCTCTAAATACAAAAATCTCCATTCAGATTTTATTATGTTTTCAATTTTTGTTTCAAAAACATAGCTTATGATCCCTCATTGAAACGAGCTCATTGAGCTCATTCCAATGAGAGATCAAAAGCTGTGTTTTTGAGACAAAAATTGAAAATTTTTAGTAATTCAAGAATCTATTTTGCAAATGTCGTCTGCTACCCGCATTGGGTAATGGTTAACTTAAGAATGACCAGTTCCAGCTACTGATACAGAATAATGATCATGCAAGTGAACAAGTATGTCATTTCGTAACTTGCATGCTATACTCTGTCTCGTACAATTGATGTGAGTCAGTGTGACCATGTTTGCCTGTTTTGGAGCGAGTTTGTTCCTTTGTTAACCCAGAAAATACAGTTGTTCAAAAGAAACAGTTAATCGATCAATTACTTTCTTGATCGATCAAGATGTTGATCACTGGTTAATCGATATGTTGATCATTGGTTAATCGATTAATCGGTTAATCGTTTCAACTCTAGTCACCCAGCAGAAATTCTTGTGTGCATGCTGGGTCCACGGTCGACTGTGAGCGTGCATTCTATGAGCAGAACATTATTAAAACAAAGTTAAGAAATAGGCTGTCTGTTCCTCACCTCAATGCACTCATGAAGATTTCCATTGGTGACCCTTTAATATCCAAGTTCAATTTTGGGAAAGCATTCCAGGTTTGGACTAGTGTTAAAACTCGAAGTATCTTTAAGATGTTATTACATGTATGTTCTAGTACTGAAATTGTTAACTGGATAATCAGTTTGAAACCAATTAGCCACCTAACCGATTAGAAAAACCGTCAACTGGTTATCCGAAATATCGATAGTGATCGTCATTCTACATTTAAAACGTAGTAAATCTGCCGCTTCTCCTTTGTGATAGATTACACATCGAAGCCGCGTTGTATATATTGAGAAATAATCAACTTTGGTGTTCAAGACTTCATTAGTGATCGACAGTTTGTTTGTTTGATGGTGGTTAACGTCACATATTTATGCACCATGGCTAATCGTGACACAACATGGAGATGAAGTCAAGTTTAGTCAATCGCTGATCAACATGTTGCCCATTTTAGAGGACTTTCACCCCAAGCATTGGTGACTGGGTCCTATTTTACTAGTAAAGCGGAACTGGTTGACCACAGTAAACAAGGGCTGCTTACTTCCCGGGGTTCCCACGGGGAAGTGATCGACAGTTTCCGTGAGTAATGAGTAATTGCATAAACTATTCCGTAGTGAGTTTACAAACGAACGTTGTCGAGCACTTGACATCGTTCATTTGTATACACACTATGGAATAGTTTGAGAATACTGCTTCCCAATTCCTATAGTTTTGATCGCATATTTGGTGAAATAATGGCCACGAATAACCGGATATTATCTGGTTATAGCTCTCGGTTAGTTGGTTACGAAAATGGGCCAACCGTTTCAGCCCTAGTATGTTCTTGTCAAAACCTTAGGTCATTGACTTTCTATATGTAGAACTATATATGTTTCATGATATTGTACTATTTTATGTTCCATTTTATGTTATATTTCATTTTATGCTTTTGATCTTTCTTGAATAAAATATGAAAAAAGTTTTTATAGTTCTCCCACACACATGTAAAATACCCATTGCACAAAAAAATCCTATTTGGCACAAAAAATTCTCAATTGGTGCAAAATATATTCAGCTTTCGCACATTAAAATATTGAGCCAGCGTGAACAATAAGTAAGAACCACAAGGAAGTTTGTTACATTTCACTTTCATCGTTACTTCAAATACTTACCCTCCAATTTCTGGGTTTTTTTTTATGTTTTGGATTTTTTTTGGGGGGGGGGGGGGCTTGGGAGAGGGAAATTTGTGGGAATTATGAACAGACAATATTTATTTATTTATTTACTGGTGTTTAATGTTACATATTTTTGCACAATGACTAACTGTGGCTGCAACATATAGATAGAGTCAAGTTTAGTCAATCGTTTATACCAATGTTGCCCATTTTAGAGAACTTGCATCCCAAGCATTGGTGACTGGGTCCTATTTAACAGTAAAACAGAGCTTGTTTACCACACTAAACGAGCAGAGCACTGAATTACTCACAGGGTTCCCATGGGGGATCAACAGCAGGGTATTTAATGACTGGATTCGCTTTGCAAAATGCTAATCAAAAAGGTCCAAATGCTAACCATTTCTCTTGCATATTGACCTTATATTCACTATTTATCAACACTTTTTGAAACAAATATGGAAACTGCTAATCAAATTTTTAAAAACAAAAAATACTCTGAACAGATGATAAAATGAGACCAAAGTTTACTTATGATTATCCAACAACTCATACATTTGTACAGTGGTAATAAACTTTTGATTCAACTGTCAGGATCAGCTTGGTGTGAACAAAATACGTGCACATCTAATTAAAAAAAATTTGCGATTTCTTCATCATTAAAAAAGAAATCTAAATTTTATAGTAAATTTCCTTTCTTATTATACCTACCACAATTGTTTACTACAGGCTTGCACTACAGTGGAAGTCCCTAACTCGGATAAAATACTCTCTATTTTTGTCTTTCCCAAGCAAGTTGGGAAAGAAAAGTGGTGCAAAAGCACCAATAAAAATAAGCCAAAACTGGGTCGAGTGCAACCGGCGCAGACCCAGTACGGGACGCTCTCTCCCAAGTACAACTCCACGACTTCCGTTGCCAGTGCGCATACCATCTCTAAAGACTCATTCTTTTTGAATCCGTAAACGTTAGAGTTATGTGATCAGCGGGGAGGAAAGATTCTTTACCCGTAAAGAAGACGGGAGGGCCTCCATGTAAACAATTGTGGTAGGTATAATAAGAAAGGAAATTTACTATAAAATTTAGATTTCTTATCAACCTACTCACAATTGTTTACTACAGGCTGAATAGACAAAAGGCTGGAGGGAATCGCATAACCAACCCCCACATAACCCTAGTGCACTGGAACCGTGAAGCAGAAGGAAGAGGTCCCGAGGCTTATCAACCATAATGTCGCAATCATTGGTAAAGGACAATGAAAAGAGACATATGAGCCTGTGTGACACACAGACAGAAAAAAGGGGCAGTAACAGCACAAGGCTGAAACTGACCTTCAAGAAGCCTAATGGCTATGGCAGACAACAGCCTGAGCAGAAGAAAGAGGACCCAAGGCAAAAAGGTCCTCCGACTGCTCCTGCAACTGGCGTAAATAAAAGGTGGAGAAAGTAGAAGCATTTCTCCAGTAGGCTGCCTGCATAACATCCGACAACTTGTCGGAGTCAGAATAAGCCCAAGAGGTAGACAGTGCCCGCACCTCGTGGGCAGAAATACGATTGGTAATACAATCGCCAGCTGCTAAACGACTATAAGCCGTACGAATAGCAAGACAAATCCATCGAGAAATGGATTGAGGAGAGATCTTCTGTCGACCCGGAATGAGAGACAGAAAAAACCGTTTTCTGCCCTTCCGTATGAAGCGTGTCCGATCAAGATAAATGCGAATAGCACGGACCGGACAGAGCAAAGGGCGAGTACCCTCAACAGAGGGAAGAGCCCTGATACAGATAGGAGGAGGAGTAGTATCTGGTAACTGATTCTTAGCCAAAAAGGAGCAATCAGTGGTAAAAGTAACACTGTTGGGAGAACTCCTAAAAAAGGCCGGGTCAACCGAGAGGGCGTGAAGCTCACTAACCCGTCTGGCCGAAGCAAATGCCATCAGAAAAGCCGTCTTGTATGTGAGAAATTGCATATCCACCTGGGATAAAGGTTCGAACGGCGCCCCCCCCAAGCAAAGCAGCACCCACGAAAGATTCCATCGTGGAGTAAGCTGCAAAGTCCGAGGCCTTTTCAAAGAAAAGTGCCGAACAAGCTTGGAGAGGTAAGGATTAGTGCCGATACGACGCTTCCCCACATAAGAAAAAGTCTCTGAAAGCATAGACCTGTAACCCTTGATGGTAACAGGCTGGAGACCCCGAGAATCAAACAGATATACCAGAAACTCCGCAATCTGTGAAATCGAAGGATTGGCATAATCAACAGAGTGATCAGCACACCATCGACAGAAGACCTTCCATTTAGCTGCATAAGCTAAACCAGTGGAGTGCCTCCTTGAAGAAGAAATGCACTCCACTGCTCGTCTCGAAAAACCTCTACGGAGGAGACAGGACCTGACAAAAGATATGCGTGAAGGCACAATGAAGTCGGGTCGACGTGAAACCTCCTCGGGCGACCTTGACAAAGAAGGTCGCGACGTAGCGGGAGACGTGCCGGAACCGCCGCCATCAGCGAGCGGAGCTGATTGATCCACACCCGCTGAGGCGACAGGGGAGCGATCAGAATGATTCGACAACTGCAGGTTCGAATTTTGGCGAGAACCTGAGGAAGAATCGGAACCGGCGGGAAGGCGTAGCCGACTAGACCGTTCCAATCGAGTGACAGAGCGTCCACGGCAAAAGCCAGAGGATCTGGACACGGGGACACGAAAGTGTCCACCTGATGGTTCCAACGAGTCGCAAAGAGATCGATGTGGGGACGTCCCCAGAGATCGCAAAGCGACTGGAACACTGCCCTGTGAAGCATCCACTCGGTGGAAATAACCCTGCCCTGTCGGGACAGGGAGTCGGCTAGGACGTTCAGACGACCGGGAATGTGACGAACAACCACCCCGGCGTGAACCTCCTGAGCGAGCAGTAAAAGATCCCGAGCTAACTCGTACATCGGAAGCGAGTGCGTGCCGCCCTGGTTCCGAATGTAAGCAACCACTGTCGAATTGTCGGATAGTAGAAGGACCTGGCGATTCGACAAGTGAGGGATCCACTGCCTGAAACTCAGAAGAAGAGCAAGAAGCTCCTTCTGGTTGATGTGTAGAGCTGCTTGATCCTGGTCCCACATCCCGTGTAGGGAAAGACCGAGAGGATCCAACGTCGCACCCCATCCGAGATCGCTGGCATCTGCCGTCAGGACGCGATCGGACGTGGGTAAGTCCAGCGGAACACCCTGCGTAATCCACTGAACATCTGTCCAGGGAAGAAGGTGAGGATACAGAGAGTCCGGAAACGGAAGCACCTGATCCAGAGAATCTACATTCGGTCTCCAACGACTGAGCAGAAAGTGTTGGAGAGGTCTGACACGCAGCCGACCTAGAGGAATGAGATCCGTCACCGAACCGCAGAGACCGATCAGCCGGAGAAAACTCCGAGCGGTCGCGGACCTGGACTGGGACAGAGTCAGAGCAAAAGCTGAGAGAATCACAGCCTTGGCCTGGGGAACAGCCACCAAATTGAATTTGGTTTGGAAAGACATCCCCAGATGACAAAACGACTGAGAAGGGACCAGGTCCGACTTCTCCTCGTTGACTCTGAATCCTAGCGACGTGAGCAAGCTCAACAGAGTGGCGACATCCGATTCCAGTAAGGCAGCATTGGAATGCCTCTGGAGGATATCGTCCAGATATGCCGAAGTAGTCACCCTGGACTGTGTGCGATGGAACGCTATCACATGCGACATCAGTCTGGTGAACGCCCAAGGAGCCAGGTTGAGGCCGAAAGGCATGGCCTTGAACTGGTAAACTCGCCCCAGAAAAGCGAACCTGAGATACTTCCGTGACGCCCGATGCATCGGAACGTGGAAGTAAGCGTCTCGCAGGTCGATGCTGGCGGCGAAATCTCCCTGGTGAATTGAATGGCGGACCGACCTGAAAGTCTCCATGCTGAACTTGGGAGCAATGATAGACTGGTTCAGGATGCTCAGATCGATAACCGGTCGGAGTCGGCCGTCCTTCTTCGGCACCAAGAACAGGCGGGAATAGAAACCCACTGACTGAACGTTCTTGACGACCTCGATCGCCCCCTTTGCCAGGAGATTGGCAATCTCCGTGGACAAAAGTTCCCGACGTAAAACGTCTGAAGGAACTGTGGTTGGAAGAGGCACCCTTGACAGAGTGGGGTGCCGTCGGAAGGATATGCGCAGCCCGGACCGAACAACATCTAACACCCATGGATCGGATGTGATGGTGGTCCAATGGTCTGCAAACTCTGCTATCCTTCCTCCAACCTGGGACGAGTCGAGGTGAGGACCTTCATTTCGAGCCCCGACGAGGCCCGCGAGAGGAGAAACCACCTCCTCTGCTAAATGAAGAATCCTGAGACTTCCCTCGATTCTGCCGACCCCTACCTTTACCCCGTGAGTAAGAAGCAGAGGAGGCGGCAGAAGGACCAGCCTTTTGCTTCACAGAGGAAGCAGAAGGGTACTTGTTAGGCTTGGAACGGCCCTTGCCTCCCCGAGAAGGCTGATCAAGCTGACGAAACAGCAGCTGATCTTTGGAATGACGTAGGACGTCATCCCGGACCGTCGACACGGAACCATGGAAAAGTTGCGGACCTGCCAAAGAAGCAGATCGAAGAGTAGCACGCTGCTCCTCGGGAAGGGATCGTCCTGTGTCCAGCACAGCGTCCCTTCGAACTAATTCCAAATTGGCCGTGTTACAGGCATGCGTGTGAGTAAGGTGCATAAGCGCCTTGGACAGCACACGCAAAGGAGCCTGTACCTCGTCAAACTTATCTGGAGGCAGATAAGCAGCCAAAGCTGAGACGACGTGATCTGAGAGAGAAAGCATGCCAAGCATCTCTCTAGATAAGCCCAACGTGGACTCCAGAGTCATCATTGGAATGACGGCAGACTTGGGCTTGGAAAGCCCGAGGGAAGTGGAGTCCTGATCCAGAACCGTCAAAGTCTGGCAGACTGACGGATTGGCGGAATCGTAGGAACGATAACGCACAGGAGGCAAAAAGGTGTCAACCCTGGTGAAGAACGAAGTCTTCAAAGCCTTGGAATTCAGCTTGGCATCCAATGCTGAAAAAGCTTCAACCACCTGTACCGACTGGCACGGTCGAAGGCGCCCAGAAGCAGGTTGCTCCATAGGCTGTTGGCGCGCGACCGAAGATCGCGGCCAGGCTGACACTGTCGGCTGGTTAGCAGGTTTGAGCTCAGGCAGAAACCCAAACACAAAGTCAAGAGCCGCCCCCAAGTCCGAAGACTGCTGGCCCTCGACCTCAAGCATGTCGGACTCCTCCCCAGAGTCGGAAGACACATAGCCCATCGTGGGCAAACCAGCCGACGCCTCCCATGGTGTCGGGACACCAGAGGAATCGGAAACCGGCCTGTTTCCAATCCCGGGAGGCGGCGCCATAGGAGGCGCCTGGAAACCACCCATAGCCTCGCTGGAAGCAACAGGAAGGCTCTTTGAGAGAACCTGAGTGAGTAAGGAGAGGGCCTCCCTAAGCTCACTGCCTGTACCGACCGGTTCGACAGGGGAGCGAACCGGCAAAGTGGCTTCACCTCTGACCCTCTTAACCAGCGAAGGGTCACGATCCTCCAAAACACCCGACGTGGGACGACGGGCGGCAGCCGAAACATCTGAAGGCAGACGTGTATAGGGGTACGATGCACCCCGAGGATCAATATTGCGAGAACTCATGAGAGTCACCGCGGACCTCTGCGGGGCAGAAGGTCCAGGCTGCACAAAAGGCGTTGGTCCCCCAAAACTGGCCGTGTGACCAGAGTGAGCGGACGGAAACGCCCCGGAGTTCATAGTGTTTCCACTATGAACATCCGAATCCAAAGACACAACTGTGGTACTCGACGGCGACGAGACCACAGCGATGGGCTCGGCCGGCAGCCCCTTCCGACTTCGCCGAGTTGAAGTCAGGGAAGGCTGGGGCCGATATCCCACGTCTACAGTATCGGACAGTTCTGCAGTCCCCTGCAGCGAAAAGCCGAGGCCGGCTGAAACAGACAACGAAGCAGACGGACCAGCAGCAGTAGTAGATACGTCGAGAGTCGTTGAGGCTGGTGAAATAATGGAGAGAGCACACCGGCTCGGCTCCGAAGGAGGAGTCACAACCCTAGTGACAGCCTCAGATGTCGACTGGAGGGGGACCGTAGTCCCGGAACCAGGCATCTCTACACCAGAACACTCAACGGCTCCCGCAGTATCCACCACAGGAAAAGACTGCACATCCCCCACGGAGGAGGAATAACTCTCACCAGACAGAGTCGGTTCGGGAGGCCCCGAACGACCACGTTCTCCTTTCCCGCGGGAGCGGGAGGCACGGCCACGAGAACGAACGACACGATTTACAGACGCCCAAAAGGTGGAAGACCATGTTCCACAGACACCACACGGCCGCTCGGCCGAACACCCATTACAGGAGGAACACGACGAATGTACATCGTCCACATGCTTAGGCAGCAGACACTGCCCACAAGGAATTGTCCTAGGCATGAAAGAGGTGAGAGGAGCAGAGAAGGTGAGATCAGAAAACAGAACACCCCCAAAGAGAGAAAGGTGACAGAAACAAAGACCCCAGACGGCCGACCGGGAACCACCCAACAGGAAGACTACTCTCAACAGAAAGAAGAAACACTGTAGGAGTGGTACCCCGCTGACACCTAACTCTAACACAATTAAAAAATTTTGCAAAAAAAGCATTAACAATAATTGTGAAATAATCTAAGTCCGAACCGCGTGGCCCGCGAAATTCGCGCGCGACTCGAGAGAGAGCAAATAAATATACATGATGGACATATAATAGAAAAAAGAGAATATAAAACACTGTTCCTGAGAATACAAAGGATACACTGCGGTATAATGAATCAGGAAACATCAAACATCGAGTTGGTGGAACACTGATAAGCGTGCAAAAACATCTCGACACGAAGCGGATTTTAAAAAGAATGAGTCTTTAGAGACGGTATGCACACTGGCAACGGAAGTCGTGGAGTTGTACTTGGGAGAGAGCGTCCCGTACTGGGTCTGCGCCGGTTGCACTCGACCCAGTTTTGGCTTATTTTTATTGGTGCTTTTGCACCACTTTTCTTTCCCAACTTGCTTGGGAAAGACAAAAATAGAGAGTATTTTATCCGAGTTAGGGACTTCCACTGTAGTGCAAGCCTGTAGTAAACAATTGTGAGTAGGTTGATAAGAAATAACTTCGTAAAAGTACATGAAGCATGATAAACTCCTCATGTTTTTGTACTCAAACAACTGGCGGATGGACAATGCCCCTTATTAATAATATCAGCTGCCAATTTTGCAGAGTACTACATACTAGTAAGATTTTTAATATCCTATTGGTGAAAGATTAGACACAAGTTTATACCAACATGTACATGTGTGCTACCCACTTTTGAAAAACGTGCTCTCCAGGCATTGGTTACCGCATCCTATTTTGCAGGGGGTGGCACCATGGGTGGGTCTGGGTGTGAGGGTGGTTGAGGTGTGACCCCCCCCCCCCCCCATTGGGGAAATAGCCTCTTTTATTGTGTGCTTGCCAGGGAATACCCTTGCCCCTGCATCGGGGAACACTATCCCCTCCCCCTCCATTAGGGAAATTCTGGCACCACCACTGCTATTTCGCCAGTAAAATACAACTTGCCCACATCTGTAAACAACCACTGCTCCACTTGACAAGGTTCTCACAGGAAAAAGGATGTGGAAATATGTATGTGTGATAGCTAAAATGGAGGATATTTTGAACCTACTTCTGCAATATCAATATGCATGTAATTAGGGCTGCACTGTGTATCGATAAACCGATATATACCGGTATTCAAACCAATATCGATTGAATACCGGTGTAATTACAAAAATACTGGTTTATCGTCATTATTTATTTACCCACAATCGTCTACTTGTGCCCTCATAAATATACAAATTCAGCAGTTGCAAAAATAATTTTCAAACATTTCAACAAAACTATATCATGTGACCCCTCATTGGAACGAGCTCATTGAGCTCGTTCCAATGAGGGGTCACATGATATAGTTTTGTTGAAATTTTGGGGGAAAATCTGACAAACTAATTTTGAAAATAATAAATTTTGATATTGTCTGCGCTGGGTAAAGGTTTTTCGAACCGAATCATCAAGGCATGCTAATTCGTTCCAACTGTGATGCATCGAGTCTCGATTGTGGTACTTGTGTTCATATATCTGAACAGTTTTCGATATTTCGTGCAGTCCTACATGTACGAAATATCGCGGTATTTTTTTTAATACCGATACCGGTATTCAGTTTTGAATATCGTGCAGTCCTACATATAATTGGCCATTGTGGTGTGTTATACCAATCATGTATGCAGGGCAGTTATTTATTTTTTGGGGGGTATAGGATCACATATTTCTGCACAAAGGCTAATCATGACTGCAATATAGATATCAAGTCAAGATCTGCCAATTGTTTATACCAATATTGCTCATTTTAGAGCACATTCTCCCCGAGCATTGGTTACTAGATAATATTTTCCAGTAAACAAATACTGCCTCACTTCGCGAGGTTCCCACAGGGAATGCAGGGCAGTTCCTCACAAATCAAATGCATATTGATACATACAAACATTAAAATACACAAAAATTTGTATGTTTTTTATGGGTGCTTCAGACTGTCAGCAACACAGTTGGATGTACTACTGAAAATACCTGTAATGCAGATAGATGTTTTAGCTTCTGCTTTTAACACTTATCATTATTTAATGATGTTTACAGTCACTTTTAGTATCTAAGACTATATTATGACTGCAATACAAGTATAAGGTCAAGTTTAACCAATCATTTATACCTATGTTACCTGCTTTTGACCTTGGGCATTGGGTACCAGGCCCTATTTTACTAATAAAAATGGGAGCGCAGTGGCTCAGTGGTAGACTGTTGGACTTCTATGCTAGAGGTCCCGAGATTGATCCCAGTCCAGGATGAGCCGCATTGTGACCTTGGGCAAGGCACTTTATCCTGGATGCCTACATGGGGGCACGATGATGCCGTGTGCTAAGGAATACTACAAGTCGATGATGTACATTTCTTCAACTGCTGTAATCCTGCTTGGGCTAAGCTTGAACAGAGTTAGGATGTTGAGGAGCTGACAGTTACTTGTCAATGCTTGATGGTTCTCTAAGGGTACTCCGGCTTCCTCCACCCGTACATGTAAAACTGTCACGGTCACAATTAGTCATTGTGCATAAGTATGTGACCTTAAACATCAATAAATAAATAATGAATAACCAATAAAAACAAAACTTGTTTGCTACAGCTAAGAAGCACTGCTTCACTTCCTGGGGTTCCCATGGAAAAGCCACAGGCACAAATTCTTGAGCTCCCACAACTACAGTAGTTTTTATTTAATTATCAGGAATTAATGGGCATAATTTGTACTTATGATGTGATCAACAGGTTGGTGTTGGAAAATGATATGCAGTTAACAGATTTTTATTAAGATGGACTCACTGTTATGATAATCCAAATCACACTCTCTGTAGTGTAATATACAGTGAAAGACTCTTAACTGGGCTCATACTCTGCACTGAGTCTGCAGAAGTGTTTCAGATTACATGTATCTTTTGACAATAAATTATTTTGTGTGGGGATTTCCCTTGATACAATTTATGGGAGAGTGCCTTCAGCATGCTCGGATATAAGCAGACTGTCATCTGCAGAATGAGGTCCCCAGAGGGTGAATTTGGTGATGCTACCCTGCATAGCAGAGTAGCATCACTAAATTTACCCTCTGTGAACCTCAATGTGAATCAAGGTCTGAAGTCTAAACAGAAAGAGGTACCCAGAGGATCAATTGGCCTTCTGTATGAGAGAGCATTAGTAAATTCACCCTCTGGGGGCCTCATTCTGCAAATGACAGATTGCTTATTTCCAGACTTGCCTTCACTGTTCAGGCACTCTCCCATAAATTGTAACCAGGCAAAAATGTGCAAACAAATTTTTAACTCAACCAGTTAACTTAATAGGCACTTTGCGAGTGAAAATTATTCAATTAACAAGGGTATTCAATTAACAGGGATTTGGTCACATTCCTGTATTCTAGAAAAAAGCTGCGCACTTACATGTAATCCATTATATCTTGTTCGGTAGACCTCATGGACCTCTATAAAACAAGGTATTATAGAATAAATGCCTGCATTGGATATACTGAGGTCAAACAATTCCTTAAACAAGGGGAATATTAGAATTGTCAGGGTAATTTCTTGACATTTTACAAGATTTTTTATTCAATTAACAGGAGTTTACTCTATAACCCATGTACAGTTAATAGATCAAATTGAATGCTTGGTAAACAGTCCAGTGTTTGAAAATCATATTCAGTTAACAAGGATGTTCAACTAAGAGATATTCAGTTTAGTGGACACCACTGTACTGATAAACATGTACTAGATGTGTAACATAAGGCCTGAGACAAATGCAGCAATACAGAGTACTGCAACCCAAACGCAGAGAAAAATTTGACTCCAGTCAAAATTATGTCCATTTTCCTCCTGGTACATGAAACACTGTAGAATTTCACGTGATGAAAAAGAAAAGTGCGAACAATAAATTCAAAATCCTATTTTTCATTTGTTTATTCTTGATGCAGTCTTGATCTTGCTGTATTTTATTTATGAAATTGAAACCCACTGGTGTGTGTCACAACTCTGTCAATTAGTGTCAACTGTCGGCAGTGCACAGGCAAAATGTCGAAGAAAAATAAATCAAGCAATCGCTTTTGGGATAATTATTTATTTATTTATTAATTCATTTGGTTTAACAACACTTCCAACAGCTTGGTTCACCACATGTCAGACAGTTTTATGGGGGAAGGAAGTCAGAGTACCTGGAAAGAACCACCGATCAATAGCGAGTAATTTCCAGACTGCCAAGACAAGTGCACAATCGACATGCAGTACAGCTTAGTACACAGTGCCCCCATGCCCTCAGATGGGCAATCGGGATGAAGTGCCTTGTCCTATTGTCCAAGGATATTGCCTAGTTACCCCTAGCGCAGATCGAACCACGGACCTTTGGCTTTTGGCTTAAGTCCAGTCCAATGCCATAACTGAGCCATTGTGCTCCCGCTTTTGTGATATTTTACCACTTAAGCATAACTCATTTACCACAGTAAACAAGCAATGTCCCACTTCCTGTGGCTGCCACAGGGAAACAATCATCAAATTGTCCATGTTTTTGTAGACCTACATTGTATTATGCCCCCAGCACAGCCAATACAGTCCTCGTGCTCGGCCAAACAAGATACATGTATAATTGATTACATGCTCAGGTACCCAAAGTGACTATTCAATTAACAGGGTTCCACTTTATAAGTATCCCCCCCCCCCCCAAAAAAAAAAAATATATATATATTCTTGTGCTTAGGGAAACCTGTGTAGGGTCGGTAGATAAGGATTTTTTTTATTTAATTATTTTTTGGGGAAGGGAGGATGGGGGTAAAAGTGTTAAACAAGTTTGGAGAAGAAAAATGTTCTTGATATACATCAAGGATTCTTTTGGGTGTCTACAGGGAACCTTTCCCACTGACATTTGGACCCATTTAAAAATTTAATATACAACTCGTGGGCAGTTCAGGACACCAAGTGTGACATCTGTAAGTAACAATGGGTCAATGTAAAATGGTATTTCATTCTGTTATCAACTGTAGGTGTTACATAGACAGTGGTGTGCCAGCTGCTGCTTGGTACTTTACTCATGTTGAGAAGCCACATTTTTCTACATTTCAATGAAAATCAGACAATCCTCAAACACTTTTATCAGTTGAAAATCAATGGTGCACAAATGAGTTTCCTGCATGTGTGTATAATGTACCTGCAGTAAAACTAATATGTATTGAATCTCTACAGCATGTAGATAATGGATTATTACTGAAACTCCAAGAGTGGAGTTTCCCCTGGGGTAGTAATTCTTCAATTCTGTTGAAAAGGTAGAGATGGGCAATACACCGAAAAACCGAACCAATATCCATATGGAGAAACCAAACCAATTATTCAATATCAAAACCTTCTGTATTTTCAATCTTCCCTACATTTGCTATTTATAAGGCCTTGTTGAGCTTGTTCTAATGAGAGGTCACATGATATGGTTCTGTTGAATTTTTTTTTAATTGTTTTTTTTTCAACTGCTCAATTTGTACATTATGTGGGAGGATGCAGATGATATCAACATTTATTATTTTAAATATTAGTTTATTGAATTTTTAAAAAAATTGGACACAACATTTATCATGTGACCCCTCAATGGAACGAGCTCAATGTGCTCATTCCAATGAGAGTCACAAAATATGGTTCTGTTGAATTTTTTTTATTATTATTTGTATATTACGCGGGCAGATGTGGTCGATTCGTTTGTTAAAGGGATAATTTTCATTCAGGACTACAATTAAATGAACCCAAGAAATCTTGAATAATGATAAACCAGTATGTTTGTAATTACGCTGGTATTCAAACGATACTAGTTTGAATACCAGTATATATCGGTTTATCAATATACATTGCAGCTCTTTCATTCATTTACACTCAACTTTCATTTCGCTTATGAAATAACTTTTCTTGATTTTTATTGATGTATCTATGCCGCAAATTGTAAATTTAGTTTTCGAGGAGAGGAGTCTCCTAAGTTGTTATAACTTGTTCTCCACTTCTTTTTGCTGCAATTAGTGGCAAATACAATATGTTAAAACTAAACAGCGCAGCCCTCCTACACACCATATCACCCAGGATATGAGCCCCCAAAAAGGAAAACTGAAGCTCATGTTCCACTGGGCAGTCTTCCCAGTGGTCCATGAGCTGCAAGTTTGTTTGTTAGATCCTTATGTTTTCTACTTGTGTAACAAGTAGTGGTGACCAGTGGCAGTACCAGATATTTGTTCAGGGGGGGTAGGGTAGGACAGGTTCTCCTTCTGGGAAAGCAAATTTGGTGTGACTTTGTGACATGTGTGTGTCTGTTTGTGCGTGCAAAACCATTTCCTGGGAAAATACCACCTCAAATCCACTCCAGAACCCCCAGGCATGGGGGAAGGTGTGGAGGGCCAGTGGGGTGGATAATGCCTATTTTGGGGGTACATGCCACCCCACCCCTGAAGAAATACCTCTCAGGTGGTAGGGTATTAAATCACTCTACAGGTGCACACTTGAGTTCACCATAACTGCGTGCAGCCCCTGAAATCACGAAAACATCAGAAACAAGAAAATGCATGTATAATGCATACAGTTAAAATTAGAAGTCCTGTCATGAAATGCGTACAAATAGCATGTCGATCTATGAGTTATGACCATAGTAAGGCTATCAAATTCTGCATATGTGGCCTGTGCACAAGCAATGTTTCAGTCAATGGACCTCTGGGTAACCGGTGCTTTGGATGCCATTCAATATGGCAATTGTGCGCGCTTCCTGTGCGCAATTAATCCTAGATATTAAAGCGCACAGTTTGTGACAGGACTTCTAGTTTTAACTATACATGTATAAACACACAGCATTCATGTATACTGTATGAATATGGGTTTGTATTAAATAATTTATTTTCCCATAATCATTATTTGTCCATAATAGTTTGTTTTTATGTAACTTGCAGAGTGCTACATGAGTACATGTACATGTACATGTGGATTGTCACTGTAAATATTCTTCACATAGGTTTGCTTGTTATAATTTATCAGAGAGTGCCTATAGGCACTCTTCAAAAAATTGTAGCAAAACAATCCACATGAAGAAACCATTTATGCTTCTAAAAAAAAACATGACTGAAACACATCCACAGAATATGAAAACCTTTTATTTCTTGAGCCAGCCCTACTGAAAAGAGCCCAAATAAAAGGATCAAGTACCAGCCCTGTTGATGACATGTATTTCTTTCCCACACAAAAAGTTCCTCAAATTATTAGCTCCCCTATAAGATATGATTGTAACCCCAAAAGAACATATAGGCCTTAAGAAGAGAAAACATGGCCCTGTACACAGTGGCAAAGCTAGGATTCTCAAATAAGGGAAGGGGGCTGAGCAATATTCAGGGTGTGGGGAAGGGGCACAGCATGGCAGGCATGTCCTAAGGCCTGAAGGGTTATGCAGGTGTAGGGTCTGGGAGGGGGGGGGGGGGCTTCTCCCACCCTAGAGGGAGGTCTAGGGGCCCTCTCCGGGGAAAATTTTGAAAAGTCTAGTACTCTGAGAATGAATCTGGGGTAGAAATTGCTTCAAAGTGGTGATAATTATCTGTGCCAGAAATGAACATTCCCCAACACCAAACACTGTATCTGTGTTTTTACCACAGTCTTGGTGAAATCTGAGATAGATGGGTGAAAACAGTTGAAATGGGGTTTGCATTGGGGGGGGGGAGATTTGAGGGGATGGGGTGGGTCCCTACCCCCTCCCATCCAGCTCTGCCACTGCCTGCACATGTACAGTAAAAGATGAAAAGGTTAAAGGATTCTGACAAGAAAAATCTCACAGTTGGCTCATGATTATGATACAAAATTCAAGCTCCTGACATTCATTCACTTTGAAAGATTCACAGAATCAATGTGATTATGAACTTGTATTATCAGTAAAGAGTAAAATACGAAAATGAGTCTAAGGAATCAATGGTGGGGTTGCAGGTCTATTGCAATCCCTTTGGCACACTTCACATTTGTTATAGTATTATCTATGAATAGATACTTAACTCTAAACCAGCTGAGTATTTTGAAAATATTTTTCAGGAAATCTAGACATGGCTGCTTCACAGCAGCCATGACTAGGTTTGCTGAAAAAATCCATTTAAATTTAAAACAAGACATTTCTGGTTAAAAAGTCCATTCAATTTACAGGAAGGAAATTTGGTTAAATGTGCCCACATTATACTTATTTCTGTGGCATGAAGTTTCGAGTCTTGGGCAGGAATATCCCCCAGAAACATGCAAGAAGTCAAAGCGGAATGTCCACGCGTTTATCCTGCAACTTATTTCGACATGCAGTGCAACATTTGTCGTCAACATGTTGGAGAGACGCGAAAAGGCATTCGATAAACAAAATCAAGGGCAAAGATGCTTGGACGTTTCGCATTCCTAAATCCTGATGAGGTAGAAAATAATGAACTTGTCTGAACCTGAAAAACTTGAAGTTTGTACTGTGAAAGGGATTGGCGACACTTGTCACGCACTCAATATCGAATGGGGCAGATTTTTTCGGACAGCGCCGCCGCCAGTGCAGTCTCCGTTCAACCGGAGTCTCCGATTCAGTTGTGTGACAGCTGATACTTAATAACAAAAGTGGTTATAACTGGTATTTAATCTCACCCAGCTCCCGAATATATCGGCCTGTCTCATTTGCTGTTTGAAAGAAAAGACTGCGATCCAGTACATAGACATATATTCCACAAACTTTTGAAAGATTTTTACACACCTGTGACAGAACCTGCCATAAACACAAGATCGATAAAACGTGCGGAATAAAGTATGAATGAAAGAAATGTACAGAAATAGACGCCCCTCGGTTTATATCCGTGAACAAGAATTCAAATCTTACATTCTATGTTTTCTAAAAGAAATATTTGCACACTATCCGAAGGAATAAAAAATTTCTTCCGCTATCCGTCACATTTTCCTTCTCGCCATGTTTTGAAGAGGTGCATTATGGGAATTCCAGGTGAGTTGAGAAAGAAAATGCGTGGGCGGGGTTCATCGCGAAATCGTCACACACGATTGAACAGTTTCAAAAACAACAAAGTTTACCGTTCGACCCAGTTTAACGGGAACGCTGAAGACAATAAAGAGAAGTGTTCAAAACATAATTGTCAATCAAAACAGACAAACACGCCCATTCGATGATCCATTTCTTCGACGGCCCTCACATAACGATGATAAATTGTACTAATTAAAGATTATAAAGGCTATTATTAGTATTAAATTCTCTCGACGAAAGCTTCTTATTCCAACACACGCTGAACGCACTCATTTGTAAGTCTAATGACCAGTGCTCAGAGAAATCAGATGAAGAGAAAACAAATAATTTGTTGCCATCTGTTATTTTGCATGTGTGGTGCGAGATTTGGGAAGTGGAGGGAATGATTCGAGATTCGAATTTTTTATAACG
This sequence comes from Pictodentalium vernedei, assembly GCA_031216915.1. Classification (NCBI taxonomy): domain Eukaryota; kingdom Metazoa; phylum Mollusca; class Scaphopoda; order Dentaliida; family Dentaliidae; genus Pictodentalium; species Pictodentalium vernedei. The sequence continues at coordinate 669,076,450 of CM062296.1, forward strand.
GTTCACGTGTGCATCATTTTTTTTTAAATCTCTCGATTAACCCTTTACCTCTCGTGAAAAGAAGACGACACCTGCAAAAAAAAAAATCTTGAATGACTAATTTTTTTTCATTTTTTGTCTCAAAAACATAGGTTATGATCCCTCATTGGAACGAGCTCGTTCCAACGAGGGGTCATAACCTATGTCTTGGAGACAAAAAATGAAAAAATAATTAAAATTACTTGGCGATTTTTTAGAATAGCGCTGGCCGGTTTTTGCCGTTACGTTGGGTAAAGGGTTAACGCCCTGCATGCTGATGCTGAAATATCAAAATTTCAACCCGCAATTTTCCTATAATGCAATTAGGAATTTTAACAAATTCAACACTGTTGGACAGAGCTCAATGAGCTCAAAAACAACAAAACTCCCAAACCCTAACAACCCTTAGTCAGAGAATTGTTTCTAGTTTTAACAAAACACATAAAACAACCAAAAATATGACCAAGCATCATCATGTCGTCATAATTTTCAATAGTTGGAAATTCGGAGGTATAAATTCCAACAGTTGGAAATGCAAAGAAATCAATTTCCTTCATGTTTTCTACTTTTTAGACTTTTCCGACTAGTCAATTTGAATTTCAACCCGTGATTAGTTTTCGATCAAATTCTCCAACATTTCTAATCCACTTACAACATTTTCTTCCGAAATTCCGACTGCAATCTGTGACAGGTCCGGTTTTTCGAATTTATCGTTCCGATTCCCTCACAAAGAGGACGCTGCACAAGGAATATAGACTGACAGCTATTCAGCCAATACCTGCTCCTTCCAACTAGCTGTCAGTCAGTTGGAAACATTAGGTATTGGTCGAACAGGTGTCAGTCTCTTGTCCTTGTGTAGCCTGATCAGATGTAAGGGAAAACTCATGGACCTACCTGGGGAAATGCATCTTTCTCGGGGATAAAATGACAAAGTTTAAGCCAGAGGGAGGCTTAAGAATCCATCTCAGGAGTTCAACAATTAAAAAATCTTCCCGGGTGAGACCCCCCCCCCCCCCCCCACACACACACACACAAACACACACACACACACTCACCAGAGGGCGATACTTTCCCCTAACACGGGTCTGCGGCACTCGGGACATGCCTAGGGCATGTCGTGCTGGAACCCAATCTAAATGGTCATCCCCACCCACCCCCAGGGCGTCATGCTAGAGAAAAATCTGGGGGGTGGGGGTCGGCAACACGATCTAAGCGGAGCGCCACCATCGATTGGCGCGTAGCGTGCCCCAAAATTTTTGCAAAAAATGCCTCCCAGATTGCCGGAAATGGCACTTCCCAGGCCTTCGCCGAAAATATTTGGGGTAAATGAATTAATGATATCATTAAATCGAATTTATGATATCACTAATTCCGTTCTATTTAGTGATATCACAAAATCCATTTAGTGATATCATAATATATTTAGTGATATCGCTAAATCATTTCATGATATCAATAATTCGTGTGGAAGTTACTATTTTGTGATATCAATAAATAATTGGTGATATCATAAAATATTTGGTGATATCATAAAATCGAATTATTGATATCGAATTATTGGTATGTATAATCACTTGGATTTAATGTTATCACTAAATGAATTTAGTGATATCACAAAATGATTTAGTGAGATCACTAAATCGATTTAGTGATATCACAAATTGATTTGATGATATCAGTTATTTCCGACTATTTTATGATATCACAAAATTGATTTTGTGACATGTACAGCGATGGCCGTGTCGCCACTGCATGGAATCGGATGATTTAGTGATATCATTAAATCGAATTTGTGGTATCACTAATTCACTCAATTTGGTGGAATCACAAAATGATTTAGTGATATCACTAATTCGATTTTCTGATATCACAAAATGATTTTATGATATTAATAATTCGATTTAATGATATCACTAAATGTTGTCGATTTAGTGATATCACTTATTCGATTTAGTAATATCACTAAATCAGGCAATGAAATGGGCTGATATGCCGTTTTCATATTTAGTGATATCACAAAATGATTTAGTAATATCACTAATTCGATTTTGTGATATCACAAAATGATTTAGTGATATCACGAAATCGAATAAGTGATATCACTAAATGACAACATAAAGTGATATCATTAAATCGAATTATTGATATCATAAAATCATTTTGTGATAACACAAAATAAAATTAGTGATATCACTAAATCATTTTGTGATATCACTAAATAATTTGTGATATCATTAAATGAAATAGTGATATCACTAATTCATTTAATGATATCATTAAATAAGGAATACTAGAGGGATGGCGCCCCATACGTCCCTGACATCATGAGATGTGTTGTGTCCTCTAGACTGCTTATAAAAGTGAGCACATATTTCTGGCAGTAACTACAGAGTTGAAGAGGAAGTCCTTAATTAAGAGGTATTTTGGGAAAAGTGCGGCCTGGAATATTCATGTTTCGGCCTCAGTGTAGAGGGGGTTGACGTATGGGTGGAATGTGTAAAACAACATACTGTGTACAACCGTTGCTTTGAAGTACAGCAGACGATTGTTTAAAACACACCACCCACACGTTACAGCAAGCCAGGCTCCAAACTAGGATCTCAAAATATTCCAGCATGGTGGGGCGAGAGTTAAACCTTTCAGACAGTGTTCCTGGGTCATTGACAATCGTCCGCCAATAGGCCTACGAACTTAAAACATAATACAAGATATATCGTTTAACTGGTAGACCCATATTTGGGCTTTATTCTGAAGTGCTGGTACCACAATCGTGAGCTTTCTGAGCTCGTTCTTTCTATTTCTACTCCTACACTGGTATATGGCCACCGACTTGGACCGCGACTGTTCCTACTCTAAACTGAGCACTGTGGCTCCCCTAACATTACAGCGTGCCTATACGTTCGCGCCGATGCGGCACCTCCCTTAACCCACAGCATGGAACATCCCCATCTTCTCGTCTACGACCCACAGTCTTACACGCCTTCAGGCTGGAATGAAATTTTCGAGAACTCCCCCGATTTTTATTTTGATCGCCAGAACATTAATTCTCATCTTAATTGCTTCTCTTCAACCTGGCCGCTTAGATTTACCTTAATTTAATATTCGCTTTTAAGTTCCTTTGAAAGTCTCGCAATTCTCGTATACCCTGACATTCGGTGACAGACTAGATATGTAATATGCGTGTGTGTTCAGAATCTGTGTGATGTACTGTTTTTACAAGAATTACCTATTAACTGGAGATACTTACACAGATAATGACTGCATGAGACGACTGGCTTTTACTCCTTTCATCTTTTATCCGACAGCTCATGTGGCGTTCAACAAATGCGCAATTTATGGCCATTAAGGTTTCATGCTTAATTAGCAGCGCATGCATTATTGCTGGTCTGTTTACGTGACAAATCGGTTTTCGGGGTCCGCAAGATACCTATCTTTTCGTTTTATATTTAGCCCAGTGAGAAAGATTATCGAAAATATATACACTTAAAAAAAAATCGTCACTTTAAGCTATCACCTTGACAACCCCCGACCAAGGAATATACTCTCAGTTGTTCCAAATAAACCAATGGGGTAGCATTCACGTGCATTCACCCTCTCCCTTCTCTCTTAGAATTATCCCAACTCGCGCTTCTATTCCACCGACATAATTTCACACACACAGTCACACACATGCGCACACGACGCGTACCACAAATAACTCTCCAGTATTTCACCTCGGTTCCCCGTTGGAATACATGAGTCTATCCATATCTCATATCAACTCGCACACACACTTCCACTGGCGCACAACAGGAGATGGTCGTTGGTACACAAGCAGCCAACAGCCCCCCCCTCCCCCACACCCCCTCTCTCTCTCTCTCCATTGAAAAATATAATACTAACTCTATCTCACACATGTATAGACTAACGCAACACCTGCGTAAAAAAACAATTATTAGTAAGGGGTTTCCACCCTAACCCATGCCAGCCGATGGGCCCCTTGCACTAACTCCTTTCACCCCACTAACTTGCCCCATCATTGAATAGGGTGCCCCGCCCGGCTCATGCCCATCAGCGGATCTCGTGTCCTGTTAGACACTACCTTCCATATTCCCTTGCTATTTCCTAGAGAGCCCCCCGACCGCCTTCACCTGAACCTATTCCTAGTGCGCGTCCTCTACCAAGGACCCCACTCGTCTTCACGCCCAGCACATACAGGTCCCCATGTAACTGCTGCCGAGTTCGCTGCCCCAGATGCAACGTTCTGTTGATTGACACCTGCCGAACCTTCCTTTGGTGCCCCACTCCAAGTCCCAGGGCTCATTCTAACTCTCCCTTTATGATGCCCTTGCGTGACTACCCCAGCCACCTCATGCGACCTCTCCTGGCCTAACTCGCCTCTCCCAGCAAATAGCATGGGTTCAGTGTCCTTTATATTTTGGCATCTCCGCAAATACCTTGCGCGGAAAACCACTTCCCTGTCTTTGTCCAGTCGGTCGGTAATAACCGTGGCCCATTATTTTTGTTATAGCGTATGGCACCTCCCACTGTAACCGCGGTCTATTCGACTTTGTCGGCCGGAGCACGGTTACCTTTTGAACGACCGAAAAGTTCCTAACCATTGGTCTGTCTACTTCCGCACCGATCATTATGCCCGCTCTCATCCATAAACATTGGCTGCTTCCGTTCAACCAGTACCTTGACTTCCGTCGTAGAAGGGTTAACCTTAGGGGCCTCCATTGTGCACTCTCCCCGTGCATCCTTACTCGTCTCCACTGGTCCCTCCAGTGATTTCACCGGCCGCTTTATCTCCGCGGCTTGGGCTCGGGTGACCGCCTTTTGGGTGCTTTCCTCTCCGACTATGTCTTATCGGGTTCTGAACATATTCCATGGTATGTTCTCAAACACGAGGTCATAGGTGGGCGCTTCAATACACATTGCCTCTACCTCACCACAAAAGAAAGGGACATCCATCCTCGCCATCGCAAGGGGGGGGGGGGGGGGAACCTCCTAATCGTCCCATCTATTAGCACGCACACGTGGTCGTGCCCTGTCAGCTGTCCGTCGCTATAATGAGCTCCATCTTTACCGCCGCGCTACTGCACCCTGTGTCCCGTAGCATATGAGCTTCTCGGTCTCACATACGCTCGGTACACCGGCATCTCCTCCTTTTTCCAAGGGAGGGTATCCCTCGCACAGTCCACTAATTATGGGCAAAACTTACCCACCTTCCAGTCTGAGCTGCCCTGTCTCCAGCGTTTGACGCAGTGGGCTCCTCTCTGGCCCAGTTGTTTGGCAGAATGCCGCTGTCTACCTTTTCTTCACATGCTGGCTGTATCGCATTATTCTTCCTTCCATTGCTAATCGGGGACGGGTCTCTCCTTCCCTCCAGTTCTTTGGGGGTCTCCGCTTTTTTCTCCCCATGACCATCCTTCTCCAACAGTCTCTTGTCAGGTGCCCCTTTTTGTTGCATACGTGACAAATTGTGTCCCTGGGTTCTGACTCTCTTTGATTCCCCGGGAGCTTTCCGGCTCGGGACTTGGGTTCCTAACGGGTGCCTTTGCAACCACGTTACTCCCATTCCTGCCCGACCTACCCTGGGTCGACCTCCCCATGAGCCTCCAAATACTGCTCGGCCACCATTGTCATTTCCCCTACGCTACTCGGTTTCCCCTCTTTAATAAAGAATGCCATCTCGGGGGCACACAATGACATAAACTGCTCCCTGATAAGTAAGTCCTTCAGGGAGGGAAATGACTCCTCTATTCCTGATAGTTCGACCCATCTGTCGAAATATCTTGGCCCTTGACACAAACTGGTACACACTTTCACCCTTCTCAGTCTTGCATTCTCTGAATTTCGTCCTGAACCTTTTCTCGGTGTCCTGGTATCTCTTGAGGATACCTTTCTGAGCTCACCGTAGTCATTAGATTGGTCAGAGGGAATCCTCACATACACTTGTAGCGATTTGCCGCCAGCAGCGGAATAAGGCTGACTCCCAGGCGTCATCGGGCCAACACTGACTCGAAGCAAACCTTTCAAATCTCTATAAGTGAGCGTCAATGTCGTCAGTCTGTTCATTGAACTTGGGTAACTGTGGAAAAGGTGTCCTCACGTTTCCCCCCGGGAATTTCTCCACCTTGTCTACACCACCTTGTCTACCATTAGCTCAGGATAACTGCGCCCTGGCCCTTCAAATTTCCATTCCCCTCTCATATTGCCTTTCAGCCTTCTCACGGGTCTCTTCAGCCTCCTCACGTGCCCTTTCAATTCTCCACGCGCCCTTTCAGACCTTTCGCGTTCAACCTGAATCTCTTTCTCTCGTTCCGCAACTCTTAGTGCTGCCTCTCTCTCTCTTCCCTTTCACGTTCTAACGCAGCTCCTCTCTCTCATCTCGTTCAGATCTTTCTCGCTCTAACGCAGCCCCTCAGTCAACTCTTTCTCGCTCTAACGCAGCCCCTCAGTCAACTCTTTCTCGCTCTAACGCAGCCTCTTTCCCTCGTTATACTGTCCGTAAAGCAGCCTCCTCGCGCTTCAACGTAACCTGACGCTGCAACTCTGCGGCCATTTCTTTCGCCACACGCTTTTGCTCACCTTTCACAAATTTTTGCAACTCACTACCCGTGAAGCCTAACCACTCTCCCATGCTAATCAACTGTTCCAAGCGTGGGGTATCCATTTTTGACGTTTATCCGGGGTGTGTGTGTGGGGGGGGGGGGGGAGGGGGTAGTAGAAAATTTGCAAACGTCATGTCCCATTTTTCGGTTTAGCCCTTTTTTACACCCACCCACCACCTTGTGCAATTTTTCTACTGCCATTTTCAGACACACACCCCGCTTTCCCATTGAAATTACGAATTGCTTTGACAAACATCATAATAGGTATGAAAAGAAGTATAGTTCGCTGATTAGTTTGATTTCACCAGTGATTCCAAGTACTTGTTACAACTTTTTATTACCCAGGAAGGTTAGTTTCACTTCTTGTTTGCAGAATGCGGCTCCAGCAATCTTTAAAAAAAAACTCATCCAGAACAGCTTAATGTCCAGGGAAGTATAATGATGGCCTAAGATGTGCCCAGTCCTATTCCCCTGGTTTGACGTAAATAAAATGTGTTCAAATTATTCCCCTGATTTGTACAATAGAAGTAAGCTAAAAATGACAAAAAAATTCAATCCATTCTGATCCATTTATTTATTTTTTACTTGATTCTACATGATTGATTCCATAACTGACTCAAAATGCGAACCTTGTTATTATGGTTTATTTATTTTTTGTTTATTTTTGCCTAATTCTCAATTAAAAATCAGTTGAAAATGATATTTGTCAATTTTCCAAAAATCTCAAGTTACCAATGACACATATGCATGGTAAAGTCGTAATACACAATAATAGCAGGTTAAACTATACTGAATATTATTTTGTGACTAGGTCAGATAAGATAAGATAAATTTAATTGCAATAAAACATCCATATGGACAGATTGCATAACAACGATGAACATATACATATAGAAAAGAACATACACATATTTGAATTATAATTCAAATACGTGACAGGTAAATCTCAATGTGCAAACGATTATAAAGTACTTAGCAGCAATTGCCGAGTGTCAAAGAACTGTCGGATTACGCTGCTGACTTTCGATACAATTTGTGGACAATTATTTGATATAATAAGATATGGTTCAAGCTCTAACTGGCTCTTAAAGAGACGATATGTTCTTAGTTTACTGTTATCCGTGTGTATTTGAAGATTAAAATTTCATTTCTGTGTGCTGATACATTTATATTACAGGAGGCTAAACTATCACCACTAATATGCGTATTAATTCCAAAAGATTCCAAAGTTTTGAAAAGTGATTTGTTTGAAGTTAGATTCATGTGTTCGGTAGCAGCATTTTGCAAACGTGTGTTACTTGAGACTGATGCTAATTTGTTAAGGTAAGATGCCATACGACAAAGAATATCAATGTAAATTGGGTAACTGCCCAGTTCAGCTCTAACAGCATTATTGCATGCATATTTTCCAACTCCTAATAATTGTTTACAAAATTTAATGTATAGTTGCTCACGATTAGTATTCTTCTCAGTTATTTCCATACCCCATAACTCACAGCCATATAAGGCAACGGGCTTTACTAGTTTGTGAAACAGTTTCAGAGAAGTTCCGACAGGAAGCGGTGCAGTTCTATGACAAGCGCTGAGTAAGGAAAACAATGTCATGCAACAATATTTGAAATTTGAAAACGTGTTGGAACTGTTAACCAAGCTGAAACAGGGCAGTTGTCACAATCAGATTCACTTATCTCTAGCACTCCTTCTCCGTCATTTTACAAAAACAATGACAACGAGTAAACAACAGAAAATATTCTCAAATATCCTTTTAACATTTGAGTGAATGAGTGAAGCCCTTGAAGTGGAGAGAATATTAGTTGATACTATCACGTTTTTACATTAATTCATGCTGTATCTGGTGCATTATAAAGCATTTTTCCCCCAAAAATGTCCGGCATATTTTCTACATTGAGAATCCGACACCCACCCCTCCACCAAGATGTATTATTTGTGATATTTGCACAGATTTCACTTCATATTAACACTTATAAAGGCTCCTTGTGTTGCAGTTAACCTATTAGGGTTGATTTACAGCATTTTCTCAGTGGTTTGGAACATAAATAATGATATATCGCAGACAATTATGAAAAATTGCATAATTTGAGAACGCACGTTTTTAGCGAACCCATGAGACCCACCCACCCCACACATAACGTATCGCAAATGTTTGGTGCCCCCCCCCCCCCCCCCCCCCACGGTTTATCACTAAACATTGCACACCAAAAATATTTTTTCTAGTCAAAGGATTAATTATTCCCTATCCTACACTGCGTCCTATTATTACGCGAGAATTTCCACCACCGTTATTTTAAATTCGCCCATCGAATTCAAGAGCTAATTTGACCAATGATTAACTCCTTCACAACTTATGAAAACTATTAAAATTTAAAAGCGGCAACCTGTATGAAAATTAAAACTGAAGCATATATTAAAATTGTCATTGAGTGATCCGGTTGATTTTTAACTTTTCAGCTGTTACCTTAGGACGGTCCTGGTGTTAGTCTCTCCAGATGCCGGAAACCCGGGCTTTGTCGTTGCTGGGGGAATAGATTCGCGCGGCGTATTCAACCAAAACTCAAGGATTGTCGCCTGAACCCGTGCGTAAATGTATGTCTCATCGTGACGAACCCACCCGTTTCGTTTTTGTTGGGATGGGTAATTTGTGACTTACATGAAATCCAATGCATCAGAAAAACAAAACGTCAATCACACCCCACCCACACAGTTTTTGAGTCACTTGCGGGCCAGCATTCTCTGTTGTCTCTGGTTTTCCTTCTTTGTCGCTGGTGTTTGGACTTTGGTCGCCTTTTCACTTCACTCTTTCACTGCTGTCGCACGGCCACTGACGCATTGTCACTTCACCGGACGCCTTTGCTCTAACATGTCACGCACTGTCACTCTACCACTGCCGTCGCACGGCCTCTAACGTATTGTCCCTTTACTATATGCCTTCCCTCTAACAAGTGACAGAATGTTACTCTATCACTGCCGTCGCACGGCTTCTGGCTTATTGTCACTTACTGGACGCTTTTCACTCAAGCAGTCGTCATCAATGGGGTTAAAACCTCCCCTCCATTTATCTCAGAATAATGTTCATATACAGGCAAAGTCTACTCTGCCTACGCATGGTTTGCCTCATACAACCGGCAATATCGTCTATCTCAAAGCCAATTTTCGTGAGCTTCCTGAGCTCGTTCTTTCTATTTCTACTCCTACACTGGTATATGGCCACCGACTTGGACCGCGACTTTTCCTACTCTAAATTGAGCTCTGTGGCTCCCCTAACATTACAACGTGCCTATACGTTCGCATCGATGCGGCTCCTCCTTTAACCTGTAGCATGGAACATCCGCAGCTCCTCGACTACGACCCACAGTATTACACGTCTTTAGACTAGAATGAAATTTTCGAGAAATCCCCCGATTTTATTTAGATTGCCAGAACATTAATTCCCATCTTAATTGCTTCTCTTCAACCTGGCCGCTTAGATCTATCTTAATTTAATATTAGCTTTTAAGTTCGTTTGAAAGTCCCGCAATTCCGTATACCCTGACATTCGATGACAGTAAAGATACGTAATATGGATGTGTGTTCAGAATCTGTGGGATGTACTGTTTTTACAACAGTTACCTATTAACTGGACATAATTATACAGATAATGACTGCACGAGACGACTAGCTTTTACACCTTTCATCTTTTATCCGACAGCTCACGTGGCGTTCAACAAATGCGCAATTTATGCCCAGTAAATTTTCATGCTTAATTAGCAGCGCATGTATTATTGCTGGTCTGTTTAAATGACAAATCGTTTTTCATCTCCATAGTGATACGTGGTGTTAGTGCGCATGCGCAGCGCGTGTTGTTAGGGTGATACGTGTTTCCGTCGTCCATTTTGTGTACTGGAGGCCGCCATATTGGTTTCTATGGTAGCACGCGATTGCTATGTAATCTAAGGCCTACAATAGGACAGGGGTATGTTCGGAGGGTATGTTCGATTGAATCGGAGTATCTTCTGGAACGACTCCCCTGGATAATTACCACAAACAACCCAACAACTTGTATTATTTGGAATTATTCCAGAATTCTCTGCTTCTATCTATATATGCAAGTCCGTAAAATTTGAATTCCGTGATTTGTCATCAACACACGAGGGTATTCCCCTTCCCTATTGGAAGAATTCAGTTTAATGGGTTGTAGTTTAAAAATTCAGATCACCTTTCGTTATATTTCATTAAGTTTAAAAATTTATTCATTTCAAAGGGTGTTAATATTTATTTATATTATGGTTAAAAAATTCATTCAGTTCAAAGGGGTTTTAATTACATAAAGTTCATTAAAACAGTTCAAAGGGTTAACATTGGGTTATATTTGGGGGTTATAGTTCATTCAAACAATTCAAAGGGGTTTTAATTATATATACCTTTATTAGGGTTATAGTTCATTCAGTTGAAAACCTTGTTATGGTCAATTCACTTCGATACCTTCATTGGGTCAGTTCTCTTCTATCTGTTATGCTCACTTCGATCTTGGTTGTGTTGAATCTTCGTTCACTTCATTCGATCAGATCAAACTAGTTCGATCAATCCGACTAGTTTGACATTCTTTCACTTTGTTATGTTTACTTCGATCTTGGTTATGTTGGATCTGTACCTTTGTTACTTTGTAGTGACTGGTTGTCTCTGTTCAGGTTCTTGTAGACATTGTTGAATTGGGTGTTATCAATCCCTTTCCATACCCTCGTGTGTTGATGACAAATCACGGAATTCAAATTTTACGGACTCGGCTAGGAATCTCAATTACGGAATGCCTTATATGTATACAGGGGAAATCTGATTCAACCTTGACCAATGTTACAGTCGAGACTGAGATAGGTATAGCTAGGACGTAATGGGTGAGATATGGGGCAGAATAACAGAAGCCAATAGTACTGGTACAAGGCCGCAATGGAACAAGACTTTTGTAGAAGCTAATGATAGGACAGATAGGCCATAGACCTGTAATGGCATTGGAGCCTTGGCGACAAGATGGAAGCGGTTGGTAAGATTACATTAGATCCATTGAGGGCTTTTACATAGCCTAATGCGACAAAAAGGGAATTCTCCAAAAGGTATCCTCGATAGGTATCCTCAATAGGTATCCTCAAATAATACAATACCAGGCCATAGGTATCCTCAAATACTGAAATGAGGCTAAGAGTCGTAGTAAATTATACCTCATTGAGGGATTTTTAATGGTCCTCATAACCTCAAAATTCAATGAGGCTATGAGGGATAATAAATGAGGACTCATTGAGGGCTTTTACCTAGCCCTCATGGCCTCATACGACAAAAAGGGATTCTCCTAAAGGTATCCTCGATAGGTATCCTCGAATAATACAATACCAGGCCATAGGTATCCTCAGATACTGAAATGAGGCTAAGAGTCGTAGTAAATTATACTCATTCATACATACGACAAAAAAGGGATTCCATAGCCACGGGTGTTTCCCAAAAATGGGATTCCATGGGATATGGCCATTGGATATGGAGGTGATGAGAATCGTATACGACTTCGTTGTAATAAGGGGAGATAACTCTGCAAACAGATTATGAGAAATCAAGCAATCTGAATGGTTATAAATGATCTAGATATATGAAACAACGAGAGTACTTGGAACAGGGTCAGAACTAACAAGAATAGACCAGAATAGCTAATTATAGTAATAATAAGTAAAGCTGCTCCAACTAATAGGCTCATCTACGCTACTGGAGTATACTCCAGAACAAAGGAACATGACCAGGTGGAGGAAAACGATTGCATATATAGACAGAAGCAGAGAATTCTGGAAGAATTCGAAATAGTACAAGTAGTTGGGTTGTTTGTGGTAATTATCCAGGGAAGTCGTTCCAGAAAATACTCCGATTCAATCGAACATACCCTCCGAACATACCCCTGTCCTATTGTAGGCCTTAGGTAACATAGCAATCACGTGCTACCATAGAAACCAAGATGGCGGCCTCCAGTACACAAAATGGACGACGGAAACACGTATCACCCTAACAACACGCGCTGCGCATGCGCACTAACACCACGTATCACTATTTTTTTTTTCCAATTATTTATTTGGTGATATTTTGCAGAGGCCACGATTTTACAATCCTCCGTACAATCTCACGTGGCTAGGAGATGCAAGAGGGCATACAAAATATAACATATTATGTTATCAAATCTGTCACAGCGAGATACTCTAACAATTGGAAAAAATGTGTATGTATGTGTAAGTATGTACAATAGGGTGTACGCGGGGGGGGGGGGGGGGGGGGGGGGGGCGGTGAGTGTGTTGTGGTGGAGGTGGAGTGGGCTTAATGGGTTAGATTGAGACTGCTTCTATGAAAAAGACGATAGAAGGGGTAATTTGAGATGACTTGCTGAGACAATTCGTTATTTGTATATGCAGCTATATTTTGTCGATTAGCTCAGTTTTCACTCGTTTGAAGGCGGGCATCCTAGTGACCGGATTCGGTGTTCCCGGGAACTTTGCGGATGAAGAGGAAATGAGCCTGACTCTAAGGAAGATGCAATGGTCTCAGTTCTTTAGTCCCCTCACAAATTTTAGTGACCCCGAGTTCCAGAAAAGAATGTCCAAAATCACACTTAAAGTAACCTACCAGTCATTGCAGGCTACAAGCAAATATATATGTCTGAGGAACGGACTTTTGAGGTCGTAGGGATTACATCCGCGCCCTGTGTGTCTATACAGATTACGTGGGACGTCATGATACATGACCTCTTCTATCGGATTATTACAGAGGTAATGTCGGAATAGGTAATTATTCGCAAGCAATATTGTCGAGTTTGTTCCATTTTTCAGAATATTCGCTGGCTAGGTTATTTTTTGTATATATGTGTTCCTCTATTTCGTAAAATCTTTTTAGGCGGATTCTAAAGTTGGCGAGGCTAGGAGACATTTGTTGATATTTACAACAGTATATATGGTGTTTAGCCAAAATGATGATACTATTGATTATGTCATTAGGGTCTTCTGTTCCGAGTAGTATATTTCTTTTAGTCAAACAGATAGATATGTCCCGTTCTTGTAAAAATATTCGGCATTCCTTCCAGCATTCTTTGATTATGTTGCAGGACCAGAAGATATGGGAAATAGTTTCTTCTTCTGTTTTGCAAAAAATACATAGAGGGGAATGAGTATTGTTAAATTCAGCTATATATTTGTTTACTCCTAATATACGATTGATAATTTTGTATTGAAAGTATTTTAATTTGTTGTCCATAATACCGCATTTAAATGGATTTTGGTATATTGTAGTCCAGTTTAGGTCTAATTCGATTTCTGATTTTCATTTCAATTGTGATTTACATTTAATGTTTTTTTGTGTATTTTGAAGCTTCAGCAATCTGTGACAGTAGTATGTCTCGGGCTTTTGAGGACTCATTTGGATGACCCCGGTGGATGACGCCGGAAGTGACGTCATGTGCTAAGTCAATAAAACCAATAAAATGGGAAATCCGTATCAAATAAAGTCAATTTCGGTGATTTCGGGTGGATTTTGGTGATTTGAAGGGATTGTCGGGTTGTTTGTGGTAATCAGATTTACCCCTGTTCAATCGAACATACCCTCCGAACATACCCTTGTCTTGTTAGAAGCCATAGAAACCAAGATGGCGGCCTCCAGTATACAAAATGGACGACGGAAACACGTATCACCCTAACAACACGCGCTGCGCATGCGCACTCACACCACGTATCACTATGGAGATGACGTCACAAGATGGCCGCTCACGCGGGTTACCATGACAACACAACATGGCGCCACTAGGTCACGTGACATGACGTCACTTCCGGGGTCATCCACCGGGGTCATCCAAATGAGTCCTCAAAAGCCCGAGACATACTACTTGTGACCTTTTTCTGATAAGATATTTTGATAAGGGGTGGGGATAATAGGTTGTTCGATTGATGCAATTGTTTCTTGGTCTAACTTAAACTCTTTCATTGCTTTTCTAATTCCCGTTATTACGCCAGAGTAACTTATAAAATCGGTGAAATTTCCATATCTATCTTTAAACATTTGATAAGACATGAAACTACCATCTGGATTAAAAGTATCTCTAATGCATCTGATTCCACGTTTATTCCAGGCTGGAATACTAATTATATTTTCCATGTTATTTAATCCACTGCTATAACCAAAGGACTTAATAAAATCTGTTGCTGTTCGTTTGAATGTTACTATATACTGTTGCCATGATTGCAGGACATCGAGCCAAAAAGGATGACGCACAATGCGTTTTTTTAGCTTTTCAACAAATTTATGTTCCGCAAAATTTTCTCCGATTTGTGCAATATTAGCTATGGACTTGAAAAAAAACCGTTGAGAAACTATTTTTTGTGAGGAGTCTTTTTATCCACGAGACCTTCATAGTGTTTATATGTATCTCTAGATCTATAATTTTCAGGCCCCCCTCTGCATACCCTGATATGAGACGCCGCTTCTTTATTTTGTCTACACTACTTCCCCAAATAAAGTTGAACAACAGGCTGTTTATTTCTTTTAAGATTTTGGTGAGGGGTTGTGGATCGAAAGAAGTAAATGATTTAATTGGGGAACTAGAAAGGTTTTAATTACTGTTATTTTTCCCAGAGGTGTTATTTGACGTTTTTTCCAGAGATTTAGAATTGCTTTCATTTTATCCATTTTTTTACTATAATTTTCTCCGACCGGGTCCTTATCTGCCATATTGAACTCCACACCGAGAAGCGTGAATTTAGAAGCGACCTCCATATCAGGATATCCAGAGGGGGCATGGGCTCTGCCTTTTATCGTTCCTATCCCTGTCAATTTTGTTTTCTTCAGATTAATTTTTAGCCCTGAGATTGTGGCAAATTTATTTAAGACCATTAACGATGTTGCAGTTGATTTCTGAGAGCCATCTAGTAGTAGACACGTGTCATCTGCGTACTGGCTAAGTTTAAATTCTTTCCCCGAGTGGCATATACCTGTTATATCTTCATTTTGTTTGATTAGCATTGCGAGGATTTCAGCACCTAGAATAAATAAATATGGGGACAATGGGTCACCCTGCTTACAGCCACGCTGCAGGTGGACAGGCTCCAACATAAAACCAGACTGAAGCACAGTCGAGAATGTGTCGTTATAGATAGTATTTACCTATTTTTGGAATGATTCACCGAAATTAAAAAACGTGAGTGTTTGTAGAAAAAAATTCCATTCAATGGTATCAAACGCCTTTTCAAAATCTATTAACAGTAAACTGCCAGGATGATTTTCTGACTCTGTATAGTCTATAACATCTTTCACTATCCTGATGTTTTCGGCAATGCATCTACCTTTAATAAAACCTGTTTGGTCATCATTAATTACTTTGGGTAGGAGAGGTTTGATTCGGTTTGCCAATGCGGTCGTGGTAATTTTATATGGGATGGTGAGGAGGGTGAGAGGTCGTTGGTTGGTTATTAGGGCTTTGTCTTTGTCCTTTTTGGGGATGCATTTTAATATGCCATGGCGCTGTGTGACTGAGAGATTTTCTACATCATACGCATAGTTTATTGAATCTAAAACGTAGTGTCCAATGTCTATCCAAAAGAATTTAAAGAATTCAACCGTAAATCCATCGATCCCAGGGGCTTTTTCGTTTTTCATACTCTTTAAAGCATCAGTTAATTCTACTAAGTTCAGGTAGCCATCTGCGGTTAACGATTCAGCTTTGCTTAGGGTCGCCACCTTTGATTTGTCAATTATCTGGTCCAGATTAACGTCTTCTAGATTTGTTGTCTTATAGAGATTTTGGTAAAAGTTCTTCAATTCACTTAATATTTCCTTTTGTTCCGTTAAATATGACCCATCTGATTGTTTAATCCTAAAGATTGTGTCATTTTGATAATTGCGTTTCTCAAGTCCCCAGAAATATTTAGTTGGTGTTTCCCCATCTTCCACCCACCAAGCTCTTGATCTTATTAATGTACCATTCAACCTATTTTCTTTAATTTTTTTAAGTTGACCGTTAATTTCCTCTATCTTATTATTTACATTGTTATCATGAGATGGGTATAGAGTTTCCAATTTTTCCAATTCATCTTCAAGTTTTTTTCCCCTTTAGCTTGGTTCTTTTTTATGTATGAAGCATGTGAGATAGTAAAACCACGTATCTCTAAAAGAAGAACTTCCAAAAATAATTGGGGATTTATATTGATTTCATCATTTAGGGTTGAATATTGTGTTTTTACTTCTTTAATTTTTTCCTTAACTCCTTGGGCATAGATTCGATCCTTTAGTAATTCCTTATTGAATTTCCAGTACCCTCCTACCCCTTACGAAATTCGTAAATTTTATTTTAATATTGACTAAGCAGTGGCCGGATATTTCAGGGCATTTTGTATGTACTTGTATTTCCTCAACGAATTGTATAAGATTATTTGAGATAATGAAAAAATCTAGACGGGAATACCTACGTCTGTTACTTGGCCACCATGTAAAAGAAGTTTTATTTCCATACAGATAACGCCAGGGGTCACACAGCTCTTGTTCGTTCATGTAATTAATTACAGATCGTTTTGAGTTAATGTTATATTCTCTCGAGTAATGTCTTATGTCCAATTCATGCTTGAGGGTTAAGTTCCAATCACCACAGAGCAATAGCTGGTCGTTTCCGCAGATGGCTACTTGATCCCATGTATGTTGATAGAAATTTGGGTTATCGGTGTTTGGGCCGTAGATACCGATAAGTGTTAATCTTTCTCCTTCCAGAGAGATATCTAGAATAATGCACTGGCCATCCCCAATATTGGTGAACCTGTGAACCTTATATTCAAAATTGTTAGCAAACAAAAAACATATGCCTTTTTCAGTTGACGTATATGAATTAAAAACACAATGGCCTCCCCACTCGTTAGATATTATGTTTTCAATTTCGCAAGTAAAGTGGGTCTCTTGCAAACATAATATCTGACACTGTTTTGATCTCAAATAGGAGAAAACCTTCCTACGTTTTCGAGCATCCGCCAAGCCCCGGGCGTTGTATGTAACTATTTTAAGACTCATACAGCAATTTGAGTGGGTATTTATATTTGGGTGTTGATAAAGTGGATGCATTACCAGTCACTGGAGCTGCCTTTGTTTGGACAATCGGCGATCTGAGCTCCTTGCGACATTTCCTCCAGCGTAAAAAAACAACTGTGAAGTGGTATCTTTTGCAAACATACATAAAAAGTCTCAAGAAAAGGGACGAAAATATATACACTGTAGGGGTTTGGGGTTTTCTTTAAAAAAATGTGTAGGAACTTCGAGTATGTTAATACAGGGGTAGAATGTAGGTAGTCATTATTCCTTAAAAATTCTCTGCAAAATGTATTGCTTCAATGTGCAGAATTTTTTTTTTTTAAATTCCATTTAGATGGCGTATGGTGTTTATAGTGATCGATATTGATCCTTTTGCCGACTCAAATATTTGGGAAAAAAGATGGTAGAATTTTACTTTCTCACCGTCCAACAAAGTCATGGCTGATAGTGAGCAGCCATGTCCCAATTAGTCGATAAACTTCAAGGATAATAAATCGAAAATAGCGCCAATTCAATGCTCAAATATAGTTACAATACAACAAATGTTCCTTGCATCGATTGAGTCAGTTTAAAAATAATAATATTTTTAAGCCCAACCATCAACCTGGGTCGTGGCTGCCGAGGACGCGTATCACTATGGAGATGACGTCACAACATGGCCACTCACGCGAGTTACCATGACAACACAACACGGCGCCACTAGGTCACGTGACATGACATCACTTCCGGGGTCATCCACCGGGGTCATCCAACTGAGGCCCGTCCGGGTACGTGACATACTACTCAGCGCTATTCTCAAAAATCGCCATTTAATTTTCATTATTTTTTTCAATTTTTGTCCCCAAAACATAGGTTATCACCCCTCGTTGGAACGAGCTCGTTCAGCTCGTTCCAACGAGGGGGCATAACCTATGGTTTTAAGATAAAAAATTAGGTATTCAAGAATTTCTTTTTGCAAGTGTCGTCAGCTTTTCACGTTAGGTAAAGGGTTAAACCATCAAGATATTAACACAATTAGTGAAGCTACGCGGCATAACTACCTACCTACGGGTGTGGTGATTCTTCACTCCTAATGGTTACGTCATGAAAAAAGGATCAATGTAACTGTCGATTGTACATGGGTTCATGAACATAGGTGGGGGTGCGTGGTCAAGTGCCAAAAAAATGTGCGAAAACAGTTAATGCATTTTTTTCCTTTTTCACTGTTATGGCATCTTTTATGTCCAAGACTGTAACAAAATGTCACCAATTGATCATAAAAGCCCATTAGAAGCATTATTAACAAAATTAACCCCCTTAATATAAAAATATTGGAGAATTTCATCCCAAACTGACTTATGGATGGGGGTGGGTGCCCAATATTGAGCGGAAAAAAATGCCCGCCAACTTTCTTCTAAAGCCAACAAAAATATCCATTCACAACATAATTTACTCATATCAAGTTTTTTTTTAAAATAGAACATTCATCAAAATAAAGCATAGTATACATAATATTGTCTAATGAGTCATCATAGCTAGGTGGGACTGAGTTTTCAAAATGAAAAAATTAAAATATTAATTTTTATTTCAACAAAAACAAAAAAGTCTGATTTAACAAAAATAAAAGTCTTTTTGATCGCTATCCTGGTATGCAGATGCGATAACAAAAATAAAACACAAGGTTTGCCCTTCTTAAGCCAGAACGAAACAAGTTCCCATTAACTCAACCAATATTTGCAACATATACACGGTTACAGTATAAGCAGTAGTAAATTAATTATGGGCACAACAGGCACAGTGCTCACATATGCCTACATGTGCCATGATTTACAGAAACTAGACTGTTCGAATTGCATATCACTGCATATCAGAGATAAAATTAGGAAAAGCTTATTTAAATTTGGTTTAAAATCAAAGGTTTCTGGAAAAAAGAATAATTGAGTTTCATTTGCAAGGTAAACACCCACCGAGAAACTAGATTTGTAAGAATATTAAGCTACACATTTAGTTTGTCTCAATTGTCTGATCTGGTTTGATTGGGGTTTTACATCGCTTTCAACAACTATGGCTATATGATGCCTATATCACAACGTTGTTAGCTCCCAAGATGAAGGTAGAATTATTCAAACAGATCCACTGGATGGCCCAAGGAATTCAGCAACCACTGGAGGAACAGACAAGTTCATCCACACAGACACCTCTGTATAAGGATAAAACAAATTCCTTAGAATTTTCTACATCAATATAGCATTAAAATGTCTGTATGAACAACCAGGCCATGCGTTAAGAACCTGGCTACCAAATGTGGACCTATTATACCCGGACCCGCACCGGGTTCAAGCCCTACAGTAATGTGTCCTTGTGAAGTGATGTGAATCTGGTAAGTCTTCAAAAATGCACCTGATAGAGTAAATGGAAACATGTTTGGACATATAAAAATATGCATTGAATCATTGTGCATTACGCGTTTCGAGTTAGTGTTCGAGTGCCAAAGTTTTGTATATAAAATATATGAGAAGGAGGGGGTGGGTCCCCCAAAATGTGATGGAAAAAATATGCAGGAAAGGGCGGGTGAGTCAAAAAATCTGCAAAATAAAAATTTCCACCTGTGTCCACGCACCACCCCCCCCCCCCATCCCCCCGATGTATGCTGAAAAATATAGAGGATATTCACGAAAATTTGATGAATACCGAAAATATCTCGTGAGTGGCTACAAAGAAATATGAGGATCTTCACGAGCGACGCAGTCGCGAGTGAAGATCCTCATATTTCTTGTAGCCACTCACGAGATATTTTCGGTATTCATCAAATTTTCGTGAATTTTCTTTTTATTTAATGCTCTACGACTACAAACTCTCCAATTTGTGGCCTTTATTTGCCATTAAGGCGCAAAATTTATGTGCCGAACCGGCGCCCATACAAAAATTACAACAACCAAACTCCAACCATTGGAATGTGTGAATATCCGCACAAAAAGTAGTCCCGTCTTATTTCTCCCCTAACTTTACGATTTACCAAGGCTGGCGAATTGAAATAATCGCAATGTGTTTCGAAGAAATAGAACAATAACAAAAAACACCACTTTCTTATTTTCAATAACAAGACACGTCATTTTATTTTTTTTGAACTCAATGCACTGAAGACGTGTGAAGTTGAACTGAAGAAATTTGAAAGTGATTTCGGCTTTTCGCTGGAAGGTGAATGAGAAAGTCAAACTTTGAAACCGCTGATTTAATGAATTGATTTAGTCACTGTCACTATCAATTATTCGAATTCGTTTGTATTTGGGACTCTGGAATTCATTACTGATGTGCTGACTCGTTTAAAGTACATGTGATTCGTCATCCGAACCTACGATGAAATATCGATTTCTAAATATCATTTTGATATTTCGTTTTGCCGACCGACAGGGGAATATGACTTAATTTTTCAGCGTGAATTGATGCCTGAGCATTAAATAAAAAGTTCTATTCATATATTTACAATGATCAGAATGCTAGCATCCCTTTTCTTTTACTAACAAACAGCGAGCACTGGAAGCAATTTTGGGTGGTGGGGAAAGTTACGTTTCACAATACCCTGTATGATAAATATTTGTCGTCACATTTTGTCTTGGGGCCAATACTATAAAACTTTTACAACTGTATTTTTTAGAATTGTAATTTTCTAGTTATGACTTTAAATGGGTTAAAATGAATCATTAGCATTTTCAAAGAACTGGCAATTTTCCATATGACAAATTGCCATATCTGTTAAAATGCTAATGATTCATTTTAGTCAGTTATATTAATAGGTAGGAAGTACAATTCAAGAAAATACAATTGTAAAAGTATTATAATGGATGAATTCCCAGTCGCAAGAAAAGTCCATATTGTGTTTTGTCAGTATACTTATCACTAATGAGGACAGGTGTTTTTAAAAGTAGTGGAAGCCAGTTAAAGAATTGATTGCAGAAAACCAACCTTAAATTGACAGCGATAGAAGCAGGATTCGCATGTTTGACTGCCTCAAAGATAATTGTAGAAGCCAGTGATAGCGTTTATATGGTTGCATTAGCTGACAACAACAAGCAGTTGCAGCATATATATATATGGTACAATGGAATCCACTTAATTGGATAACTCTCAATTGAATAACCTTGTTAATTGGATATGATTTCCAAACACAAAACCATTTAATAATAATAATAACTCTTTGGCCAGCCGCTGATTTGTCGCGGTCCTCATAAGAGAAGGCCATCATTCCCCCTGCACCCCACCCCCTCTTCCCCTCCTCTCCTCCGAGCATTCAGATATAAACTGCTTAATAGTGTCCCTCACTTCCTCTTTTTCAATTTCTTCAATAAGCATTCCTACCCTCTCCCTCGTGTCCCCCTTCAACCATCTATCCTTTGTTTCTTCACCCCACTTCTGCATTATTCTTCCAGTAAATTTTATTCTATGAGGTATATACTGTGGGCATTCCAAGAGAAAATGTTCCAGGGTCTCCACTACTCCAGAGTGGCACATTTGGCATCCCTTTTCCCCATCTCTCCCAATTTTTCCCCGAAGCTCCAGTGATCTTGATCTCAGTTTGAACAGCAGTGACCCTCCAAAGGTGCCATCTAGGTACTTCTCAAAAGCTGGCTTTTCTTTATATTGTAACCCCTGCAGTGATCTTTTCACGCTAACCCCTGCTCGCCAGTTTCGATTGCAATCTTCCATGACTCTCTCTTTGACAAACCTTTTGCCTTCTTTCATTCCTACTTCTATGTTTGTGACCTCTATAGAGTAATTGTCCATTAGTTCCCTCACATGTTTTGACCACCCCGTTTCTATATTAGAATTCCAAATGGTATCGAGCATCAATTTGCACCACCGGTTGTCAGGCAGGTTTCTCAAGTAGTTAAAGTAACACAGTTTTCCCAAATCTACCCTGTCCTTGATTTTCATCCACCCAAGCTCCCCCCTTACTGCTTCCAAAGCTGCAGCATTACTCGACCCTGTTATCCATCTGCCGGCATCATTTTGAGTATTTTCCAACTTCTTAGTAACGGTTTGGTTTAATGGAATCACGTCCGTGCCATACGTTATACTTGGTAAACCCACCCTCTCCCACAGTGTTTTCCCCACAAAGACCTTGTTGAAACTATTTTTCCCTAAAAGTTTTAGTTGGTTCAGAATTCTTTTCCCCTTCAGAATCAGTTTGGCTGAGTAATTTCTGTACACCCCTCTTCCCGTTATATTTATGCTTACCCCTAGATACTCATACTCTCCCGTTTCTCCTACAGTGATTTGTTTGCTTTCCCCTTCGGGGATTGAGAACTCCCCCACTCTCCATCTCTTCGTCATATCTACCTTGCGTCCAACGGGTATTACCTTGCTCTTATTTTCATTTAGTTCGAGCCGCCAAGTGTTCCCATATCTACCAACAATTTCCAGCAGTTTTTCTAGCCCCTGTTCAGTTCTAGACATTAACACCATGTCGTCCGCAAAGAATAAGCCTGGTATCTTTATGTCTCCAACATTTACCCCCTCCGCACTCTGAATTAGTTCGTCCCCTAAATCTTTAACATACAATGCAAACAAAATCGGTGAAAAGATACACCCCTGCTTGAGGCCTATATCCATAGGGACTCGTTTTGTAGTGATACTCCCTAGACTGAGTTGGCTTTGCACATCTGTATACAGTGCTTTCATGATTCCCACAAAGTCACCCCCCAGTCCGATGCCCTCGAGCTTTCGCCACATACCTTCCCTCCACACTCGGTCGTACGCTTTTTTCACATCTAGAAATGCCAGAAACATCTTTTTCTTTTCAGCCTTTGTTGATTCTATCAGTTGGGTGAGTGTAAATAGGTGATCAGTGACTCTTCGTCCTTTCCTGAAACCATTTTGAATTTCTCCTAAAAAAACTTTCTCTTCTATAACTTCCTCTAGTCTACCGTATATGACCTTACAGAATACTTTTCCGATGTTACTACTAACTGATATCCCCCTATAGTTATCTAGAACTTCCTTATCCCCCTTTTTGTGTATGAACGACACCTTACTTTCCCTCCACTCTCTGGGGACCTCTTGCTTTCGCAGAGCCAGGTTGAAAAGGTTTGTCAGGACTTCAATAAGTGCCTCCCCTCCATTTTTGAGGAATTCGTTCGGAATTTCATCAGTCCCTCCCGCTTTACCATTTTTTAATTTCGAGACCACGTTCCGCACTTCTTCTGCCGTTATTTCGCTACATACACGATTGGATAGGTTCTCCTCCACCAGTGTATTTCTTTTTGGTGGGGACCCACTGCCCCATCGCCTATCGTTTATCTTTTCCCAGTGCTTGACTAACTCTGAAGCGATACGGCCTTTATCTTCTGTACTTTCCCCATCCACTTTGATACTCTGCACACTACTTTTCCCCCGTTTATTTACCCAGTTCCAAAATACGTTTGAGCTCGAACCCCCCGTTTTCTTTATTTTTCTGGCAAGACTGCAATTGCGCTCCTTCCTATTATTATCCTTTATCTCATTCACCTTTTTCCGTGCCAGTTCATATTCTCCTTTCATTAGTCTCGTGTCATTGTTATCCACCCCTTTAAGCTTCCTACTTCTTCTGTAAGCAGCGCATTTTACCTTCCTTTCTTTTATAGCCTTTTTCAGTCCCTCGTTAACCCTGTATCCAAGCTCTCTCGTTGGGACCCTCACCCTTCCTATACACTCCTTCCCTGCCTCTGTTAGGCTATTTACTATGCCATCTGAAATTCTCTGGACATTTGCATCCCTAGGTATACATTCAAGATTTGGTTTTAGTTTTTCCCGAAACTGCTTCCAGTCGGCTCCTTGTTTTAGTCCCCAAACTTCCTTGAAGGTATTTCTGTCTCTATTCGTCTTTTTGCCCATAATCTTAACTGTTATCAGGTTGTGATCACTACCCAAGTCATTTTTTCCCTCGTCATCTATTTCTACATCTATAACCTCCCTCCATACGCTAATGTCAGTGAGTATATAATCAATTATTGTTTTCTTATCGTTCCTCTCCCAGGTCCATTTACCCTTACATTTCGCATCCCTGTTCAGGATCTTTAAACCAAGCTCTTTTGATAGGTCCAACATCTTCCTCCCATTCGTGTTAATTTTCCTATCACCTCCCTGTATGCCCTCCTCCTTATCCCCGATGTGCCCACTGAAGTCCCCCATTAGGACAATACTGAACCCTCTGCTCCCTGCTCTGCTTTACTATACACTCTAAAACCAATTGGGTTAAAAAATAACTGAAATCAACTGAGTTGAATGAGTATGAACCCAATTGGGTTCATATTTACTCAGCCCAGTTGATTTGGATTGATATTTAACCCAAATGATTTTAAAGTGTACCTTCAGTATAAATTCGACCTGTTATTTACATATAGTCTACAGAGAAAACTTCTGTTAACTGAATAAAAAGTCTATGAAATATTGAAGAATTACTCTTAAAACCGAAGAATTCTCCATGTGTATAGAATACTTGGCCTCAGTACATTCAATATGACATGTAATCCATTATAAATTATTTACTAAAGGAAATGCCCAGTTTATCACTAGAATACATCAATATTACCAAATTTCCGCTTAATGAATACTCCTGTTGATCAATTCAAATAACAGCTAGGGTTCCATTATACTGGGAAAAGATATTCGAAAGGGTAGAAAAGGAATGAAAAGACAAATCCAATTTATTCATTTATTTATTGGAGTTCAACGACACTTTCGACAGCCAGGGTCCCCTCGTGTCGGACAGTTTTACGGGTGGAGGAAACCGGAGTACACGGAGAGAACCACCGAGCAACAGCGAGCAACTGCCAGACTCCCTAACGTACTTACGCCACACAAGCAGGGTTGGCATCGACGTGCATTACGCCTGAGTACACAGCGCCACCGTGCTCCCACGTGGGCACTCGGGATTAAGTGCCAGGCCCAAGGACACAGCGCAGTTACCCCTATCGGGATCGAACCGTGGTCCACTCAGTCTGAAGTTCAATACCGTAACCACTGAGCCACCGCGATCCCGACAATTCCAATAAAAAAGTAATATTCGGCATGCTGTGCAACATTAGTGGTTCTAGTTGCAGTAGAAGCCAGTTACGTCCAGTCCAACAAAAAAATAATGGTAGAAGTTGTGATAGAGATTTAGAGTAGCGCCGGTTATGGGCTAGATGAAAAAGTAGTGCCATCAGGCAGTGGTGACGATAATGACGAGGATCGTAGCTACATGCATTAATAATGGCAGTGGAAGCTTCACAGTTTTTGTGATAGAAGTATTTGGTCCAGGCAAGAACCAAAGTTGAAAGCTTAAAGGGAATAAATCTCTACCAGGGTAAACAGCCTCGTCATTCAGAAACACTAAATTTAGAAACAAACTGGCACCGGGGTGACAGATTAGGTATTAAAATCGGACATAAGAAGCCAAAAGCCTGAGAAGTGGTAAGATGAGGCAGATTTTATTTCAAACTGAAATCTCTTTTAATCTACCGGAACAACTTCTGGAACAATCTAACATACCCAAATTTTCCATATTACAACACCATGCTCACATATAGGGTGCTTTAGATGGGAATTTGGTGAGTGAATATTATTGACCTTTTACTCAACGTAACGACCCAAACCGGCCACCGCTATTCTCAAAAATCGTCAGTTAATTTTCAATATTTTTCATTTTTTGTCTAAAAAAAAATAGGTTATGACCCCCTCGATGTCAAGCTCGTTCCAATGAGGGGTCATAACCTATGTTTTGAGACAAAAAATGAAAAAATTGGTTATTCAAGAATTTTGTTTGCAACTGTCGTCTGCTTTTCATGTTAGGTAAAGGATTAACGGACATGTCATAGGCTAATTAGGACCAAGGGCGATGTAAACTGTCCCGTCTATATTGTTAGAATGGTCTCTTTGGGTTGTAGAGTTCTCAAGAGCATATTTTTACCGATGTCCTGCTTGAGGAGGGAAACATGCACAATAAATAACACGCGCTGTGCATGCGCAGTGACAATTTTTGAAACATGGCAATTACATCAGAACGTGGACGCTCCAGATACCATGACAACCACGTAACCTGAGCATGCCATGCAGTGCGACGCTATGACAGGGCCTCACTTTTCTCTTCCCTAGGGGGCGAGGTGGCGTTGCGGTAACCGGTTCTCGTCAGATCACAGTAAGCAACGTCGAACCCGGTTAGTCCTCGGATGGGTGAACGTCTGAGCGATCGATTCGGACTCCCTCGTTGGGCCCTTGGGCAAGGCACTTAACCCCGGTTGTCCACATGGGGGCACGATGACGCCGTGTACTAAGGCGTACTGCACGTCGATAGTACGCATGTCTTCAACCAATCTAACCCTGCCTGTGCTGCAGTGCGGAGTTGCGATGTTTGGGGAGCTGGCAGCTGCTCGTCGTTGCTCGGTGGTTCTCTCCAGATACTCCAGCTTCCTCCACCCGTAAAACTGTCATGGTGATGATTAGCCATTGTGCATAAGTATGTGACCTTAAAACACCAATAAATAAATAATACTCTTCTCTATTCTTGCAACTGAGTGTCGCTCTGCCCTTGCGTTCAAAATGTTCGTCTTAAGGGAAGACGTTAAAATATCCTCTCCACCCTTACCGCGAACAACAATAACTCACCATTGTTCTAACTGTAAATTCGTAATAGTTTCTGAACCGGGTATTGAGCGATGTACTATTGATGGTGATAATGAAATGAGACAGCTTTCAAAAGGAAAATAAGTCGCGAATTTAAAAAAAAACTAAGTTGACCACTTGACAAAATCACAATTTTCTTTATGCAAATGTACCCGTATGTTTCCTATATCATTCTTATAAGCGAGTACGTGTCGATTAACTTTAAATTAACTTCAAGGCCAAAATTTTTTATTGGCTTTATGAAAAAAGGCAGACAATATTTTTTCATCCCAAAGTGTAATGTCATTTTCCATATCCGTTTAAATTTGCTCTCTTAGAAGGACAAAGGTGAATTTTCTGTACACGCGTTTCTATTTATAGCATACGCGTCCATGCAATCTATTTCGGATGTCAGTAGTCGATACACGTTCCGTGGCTTTTGTGGGAAGCACAACTGCGTTTTATTTACAATAATATAAAGTTTTTGACCAGACAATGCCTAATTATTACTAAAATAGTGCATAGTCGTTGTTCGAGGCGATCAGTCATTCGGAAGCAGCGAAGGTATTAAAATATCTCCACGTGTATCAGAAATTATAATATATGATTGAGTTGACATCGGATCACTTGCGGGCACTTTCGTGTGTCTCTTTGCAATGTCGTATCTTCTGAAAATTCGTCTGCATTAAAGTTTTTTAATCACAGATTTAAGTAATTCCGTATTGCTTCTGGTATCTAACGTTTTGCATACAGTGTTTTTTCATCCTCTTCCACATACTTGTGGTACATCGCTGGGGAGCAACATGACCAGTTTGGCTGTCTTGTTGCTGCCCACTTGCAGAAATTGTTATTATAGGAACAGAACAGTGCAACTACTTTAAAAGATTTTAGGTAATTCGTTTTCTGGTCGCAAAGTAGTTGGAAGTAAAAAATAACATGGATGCACACAACGAAAATAATAAATGGAGTATTTGTGCAGGTGGGGTATTTGTCTTAGACTGGGGATTGTACAGTATTATATGTGTTTTTCCTATTAAACCTATTCGTAAATATACTACTCAAAGTTTGCTAAGCACCAAGTATATCCAACTACCTGTTTTACGTTTTAGTTGAAATATTGTTATGAAAAGTGTATATATTTTATATTTAATTATATCTTTAATGATTTAAGCACAGAAATTACGATTTTGTTTGTGTTTGACATTATTTTTTAGCTTTTGAATACGATAACCATAGAAAATGGATATTATTGGTAAAAGAGGAAAATTTTCAAATTTACCAATAAGTTGACAGAGCGAACTTTTATGAGTTCAATATCAAGTATGAGACCAATTATGTTATTTACAGCTTGACAACGCCTTCTCATGCTCCCAATCAGGTTCCATGTGGTCCTTTGTGGGATGTTGTTTCATTCTTGGACCAGCATGGCACCAAGCTCCTGGACATTTCTTGGTTGGACTGGACGGGCTGAAATTGCAAGCTGCAACTCATTCCAGACATGTTTAATTGGATTGAGGTCAGGGGATTATGCTGTACTCCCGGACAGCATGGACAACATGAGAACGGGCATTATCGTCCATCAGAATGAATCTATCACCCATTGCACCTGCATACAATCTAATGTGGACATCCAGGATCTCATCAATATACCGCAGTGCAGTCAATGTACCACGGTCAAAGACACAGAGCTCTGTACGTCCATCCCAGCTGATGCCACCACAGACCATTATTGACACTCCGCCATAGCGGTCATGTTCAGCAATGTTGGCTGCATGGAATCGCTCTGCTGGTCTTCTCCATACCCTAGAACGCCTAGCTGTGTTGTCTGGGCAGTACCTTGACTCATCTGTAAAAAGGACAGGTCGTCAATCTTCTCCGGTCCATCCAACGTGATCCATGGCCAATTCATATTGTGCCTGGCGGTCATTCTGGGACAGCTGAATGCGAATACATGGTCTTCTCGATCGGAGACCACCTTCGTGCAACTTGCCCGGATAGTCTGCGTCGAAACATTTACCCCGGATGCATTCTGAAAGTCACTGCGAAGCTGGGTTGCTGTGTCAAAGCGGTTCCTACGGGCCTGAATGATCAAAACCGGTCTTCAGCTGCAGATGTTGCCCTGTCTCTGCCACCACCATGTCGCCTGACTGGTGTGACATACTGCTGAAATCTTGCCCAGGCTCTGGTGATCACCGTATGGTGCATACAAAGGGCTCCACCAACCTGGCGATAGGTAGTCCCTTGTTTGTTCCACCATTCATACAGCCCACCACATTTCTGCTTCAGTTAATGTTTTCTTACATTTGCATTCGTCATATTCAATCATTAAAACACAAGGGTTTGTGTTGAAATGAAGACTGAATACCATACACATGCCATGTACATGTAGACAGTACACGAAAACATCATGGAAATTAAGGGGTACATGCTTTCCATGACTGTCACGAAAAGTCTGCCTGTCAAGAGAGCTAATGTAAACACTGGGGACCATCTCAATACATTCCTCAATCATATCCACTAAAAATATCGGAAATGTGTCACAAGAAAATTTCACAATGATGTGTCAAATATGTGGTGCTTAGCAAACTTTGAGTTGTACATAATATAACAGTCGCTTGTATGACTTATTTTCCTTCCCTTTGCTACCTGAATGCATTTAAAGTGGAATTAAATATAAATGGTGATTTGTCTTTTCTTTTTTCTTTCTTTTTTCTCTCATCAGCTACCTCAAGAAAGAGAGAAAAGGTATGTCCGAGTAGAAAACCCGGAGAAAGGAAAAGGTAAATAGGTGTTGTAAGCTCTAGATTCAAGCCATTCAAATATTCAGATGTTCAGATAGATCCAGTAAAAGATGAGCATCAGTAAACTAATGGTCATACTCGTCTCTACCAGCCAATTGTGGCTTTAACCCTTTGAACATTGATGGTATCGTCCATGCCAGTTAAATGACAGAAATCGACGAGTCCATATCCATAATTTGGGGGGTATATATAATATCTTTATTTTGCAGTATACAATTACATAATGTATATATATATGCTTGTGGTATTTTCTACAAAGATAAAATGTACACTGCATGGAAATGGCATAGCCATGAAGGCTGTCTTCCTGCCATTCCCATATGAAATAGTAAATGGTCTGACATCAGGGACAGTGGCAAGCTGCTCTGAAGTCTTTGTAAAGAATTCGGCATTATCAAAAAGGTTGCACGTTGAAAATATTAATTGATCTACCACACACGTTCAATTAGTAGCCATCTCACTTAATGAAATTATGATGTACTTTGTTGCTGGACCGAAAAGCGGTCTCTCGTGTATAAAGAGTTAATTATTCAAGCAGTTAGGGCAGTTTCGATTGTTGCAATTAACAAGAGTCGAATATGAGTTAATCAAAGATCTGAATAGCGTTTTTTTTTTTAAATTAGATCTCGGAACAATACATTGCAAGTTATTGTCAAGTTCGTTCCATATACGCTGTATGGTAACTGCGGCGGTAGACGTCACTATGTTTGGATGTATACAATATGGCGGCTTTGAAGCGACGAAAAGTGAACGACAGATACGGTTTTGATAACTGCCTCCAGTACTACGCACAGTTTTTCAATATTTTTCGGCGGTGCTCATACAAATAGAAAGGGGTAGACATAAACAACCCCAACACCCCTAAATGATAGAAGATGCCAGGTGTGCGATACCGGTGAAATAGAGAGCGGAAAACATTTTATTATGGATTGTGAGGCATATGTCGAAATTAGGGAAACGGGATTCGAAGAAATTATAAAAGAAAAAAAGAATTTAAACAATTAAATGATGCGAAGAAATACTATTATGTATTGAAAAACTGTGATAGTAAATCGATTAATATTATTTCTAACATGATCTGGTCATTCTTCTGTAAGCGAGATCATCTTGTTAAAGAAAAAAGTCATTAGTACTTTTTGTTATATGTCATGTTTATTATATCTTCTTATTTGTTATGTTTGTATTGTGCAAATGCCATTATGGGGTAATGCAGTAACCTATTAAACTAAACTTAAACTAAACTAGAAGTGACCCTTAGCTGAAGATCGAACATAAATTAAAGAGTAAAATCTCTACAATATTATCGCTTTCAATGATTCATTGTTCAAACGGCCGCATCCCAAAACGTCGAAAAAATGAAAATCTGTACCGGTGTGTTTATACAAGAGAACAAAAGGCTTAAGGCTATAGTCTATATCTAATTAGGATCGGTTATTTTGTGGGAAGGGTCTATAACCGTTGGGAATAACCATGGGTGTCTGTTGTGTAATTCTCACTGACGTTTGAATGATTTGTAAAACTTGAGATGCGTATTTTTGTTTGCTCCTCAATTTTTACCTCTGATTATCTTTAGAAAACTGGTATGGATACCAATGACTTGTACGTATATACAGTGCGTGGAAAGGGTATTATCACTAAATCACCTGCAGAGTGGGGATTCCATCTAAGCAATAATTGCAAATTTGTTGAAAAGCATAACAAAGACAAGCAAAGTTCCAGCCAATGGACCTCCGGGTTTTACCCCAGAGGTCCATTGGCTGAAACATTGCTAGTATTTTTTGGTCACATGTACAGAATTTGTAAGTGATACTTTGGGTGATAACTCTACTCGCCGGGTGATTTAGTTACAATCCACTCTCCATGTACTCAGTAAACTCTGTTCACCGAACACAGAAAACACACCGACTATTTCTCTGATTGATCTCTGAAGGCAGAAACATCTCAGGAGTGACCACTAATTAGATATAGACTATAATTATTATCAAAACAAACTTACCGAGATGTGAATTTTAGTTTTTCGACGTTTTGAGAGCACACCGTTCAAACCGACCAAAGTATTGATCGCCCTCAAGCCCATAAAAGTTTTTTTCACTAACAGTTGTTTTAACTG
This sequence comes from Pictodentalium vernedei, assembly GCA_031216915.1. Lineage (NCBI taxonomy): Eukaryota > Metazoa > Mollusca > Scaphopoda > Dentaliida > Dentaliidae > Pictodentalium > Pictodentalium vernedei. Next base: position 669,108,648 of record CM062296.1, read on the forward strand.
AGCGTTTGAGTTAAAGAGAAGAAAAGTAATCTAGTTGTGCATATTACCATTACGTTGCACTTCATTTTACCAAACGCGAATGAAAATATAACATCTTTTTTAATTAAAAAGTGTGTTCGGTATGGTCGACGGTTTGGATTGTGGTAAAAAATATTTTTTAACGGTTTGGATTCCTTGGGTGTTACGGTTTGGACATCACGAACATCGTTTAGAATTCGTCTTGAGCAGTGTTCTTGAAAGTTTTTTTTTTTTTACATTTTTACAGTTGGTGAAAGTGTCTCCCTTGGACGAATCTTCCTATAATTTATAGATACGGATATGTCGAGTTCCATTCATGAATGGCACATCTGTGAAACATGTGGACGACAGTATCAGACAAAATGTGGTCTACAGAAACACATGTTTATAAAACACCAAATCACAAGACCAAAAATGCCTTAAATGTCAGATATGCAGTTTGAAATTTGCCACGAAAGGACACCTGGATACATCAGCATTCGGCGCTCGAATTAGTCGACTGTATTTGATCGTGTTACCTGCCGGACCCGGTCATTGCGACCCATACCCGTATCTTTACCTGCCACGGTCACAATATACCTTTAACACGATCTCTTCTACCCAAAACATACCATGGTAGAAATATATACTGGTAGACCTACACCGGTTTACATCCCCAGAAGCATTATTGAGCTAACATACACCAGTTATTGGCGCTCGGATTGGTACCCACCGATAACCACCAATAGAGTATTCGCGCTCTCAACACAACTAACTACCAAAGCTACAGCTGTTTATTGTGCTTCGACAGTTTTCTGTCAACAATAACACCACCATATAAAGTCATGACATATTCCGACACTCACACTCACGACTGCTTTACCAAAAGTCGCTGCCACTAATAACCCTGACCAACAAATAGGGTTCCACCTCACCTACCTAAACTCTTCATCTCATCTCCTCCATGGAGTCATTACACCCTGAAACATCATGAAACACACCGTAACTTCCGACCACAGCTCAATAACACCCGGAGACTCATGTTTCTGATGCACACAATAAACACAGCATTTACCAATAATGCAATACACAATTACCCCTGCACATCGTAGGAAACACCATTGCTAAGTCTGAGCCCTGAACCTTCATCCTACTAGGGGCTGACCTGAGGTCTATCTAATGTGACCATACATTAAAAACCCACCAGTTACCACCTATGGAAGTAGTATCCACGGGCGTCCAGTCCTAAGCTATAAACCGCGCGAATCACACCCCTACACAAGGCAGGAAGCGTCATTTTTCAATTCTGAGGCACGAACCTTCGACCTACTAAGAGCTCATCTAAGTTCCAATTACGGTGACCATATATTAAAAACCTACCACAGTTACCTCCTATGGATGTGGTAACTACGGGCGTCAAGTCTTACCTACGAATCGTGTGGCAATACCTAAGAACCAAACAGAACCCTCCTACCCCACCTCTAAAAAGGTATAGAGGGCAAAATCTTCGGCACGGTAGCGGACACGTCTCTACGAGGACCATCCACACACGGACTGATAAGGTCCATCAACGCTCGGCTTCGTGCATCACACACCTTCAGTGTCCATACAGGGGCCAAGCTCACATGATTGAAGCTACCAAAGCCCTTATTGTCTCACACCACCGTCAGATGACCACACCCGAAGCTTGAGGGCGAGCCGAGTTGCTGCTTTGTCCCTTAATAATCTGTAACATCCCCACAGTAGATTAACTTGCCACTTGGTGCCTCCCTCCACCCTATATACCAAACAAACCCCTGCTTGGACGCAACAACAGTTTCCCTTCCTCTTAACCCTAAGAAGTAAGAGGGACTCTATTTCCGAGAAGTGCATCCTGTCACCATAAAAGGGACAGATGCTCCCATGACACGAGAGCAACGCCTGTCCTACCAGGTTATAACGAACCCACTCCTCCTTTTTCGCTACTCCTTGTCCCACAAAGGGACCCTTTCAGGACACACCCTAGTAGCTCCCTAGATCCCTGGTCTACCGGCTATCTGATGCCTGCTGATATCTATATGACCCATTCCCTGGTGATTTCTGCCTAGCTCGGGGTGTACCACTATATTCTAATCCACCCCTAATGGATTTTACACCTACTTTCCACTCTACTGACTGAGACACATCGTCTCTGACATGCTTCTGTTCCACGGCCCCGTTATACTGCATAACTTTAATCCCATTCCCACACCCATTATGATCGAGCAAATCGACGGTCCTACCCGATGTATAATTGCCCTATACCAGCGACAGCTATCAACCTACCCGAAGATTCCCTTACCTCTCCTTGGTTTGAAAAGCCTGTATTAGGCGAAGCTAGTAACCCCCTGCGGATAGTGCTTCCGGACGAGTGATTAAGGACCTCTGTAACAACCAGAAGTGCAATAATCAACCAGTAGTGTAATATTAACCAGTAATGTAATAAAATTAACCAGTAGTTTAATAATCAACCAGTAGTGTAATAATCAATCAGTAGTGTAATGCAAATCAACCAGTAGTGTAATAACCAGTAGTGTAATAAACTTAGCCAGTAGTGTAATAAACATCCACGAAAACCAACAATTTTTCAACAAAATTTGAACATTTTTTGGGGTAGCTCATATCATAGTTTGGGTACATCTTATCGATTTTTAATCATTTTATCGTACGTGTAAAGGCATTTTTGCAGGTGGTTCAATTCGGAGAGGAAAGGTATTTTTATGATTTGTATGTGATGTGCGTATTTTCTGGTGTTTAATGTCACTTTCTGCATTTGTAGCTTTCTGTAAATTCAAAGTTGGGCAATTATTTATGATAATGTTGTGGTTTGAGAGACTTCTTACCCCAGGCATAAGTTGTCAGGTTCCATGATAACAGAATAAATTATCATGGTAACTAACAGGTGCTGGAGTACGATATTCAAGGACGTGTCTCCTGCGTGATGTTTTCAGTTATAATATTTCATACGACCTTGACGAATCACTAAAGATCTCCCAGTCCCCCATTTCCCGCTTTACGCGTCTACCTTTACTGGGGGTAGGGGTGGGGGTATCTTTTTGTTGACATTATACGACGTTTAATTAACTTTTACCTGTTGTAAAGGAACATCGATCTCATTGGCTTTTAAAGAAGTGTTAATTCTATTAGTTCTGGGTGAGACATTGTTTTTAACTTTCTATGTGGGAAATCTCAATCCAGTGATAGTTATTTATCGCACTAGTACTGGTAGTAATAGTTGAACTAGTACTTGTAGTGGTGGGTGTACTAAGACTAGTAGTAGCAGTGGTAGTTGTAGCAGTAGTAGTACTACAACTACTGGTAGTAGTTGTACTAGTACTGTTAATGATACTTGTATGAGTAGTGCAAGTATAATAGTACTGGTAGTTGTACTAGTACCGACAGTGGTACTAGTGCTAGCACTGGTAGTCGTAGTGATACTAGTACTAGTAGTGATATGTGTACTAGTACTACTGTTAGTGGTACTAGTAATGTTAGTGGTACTAGTGGTGAAAGGTGTACTAGTACTAGTACGACTGTTAGTGGTATTAGTACTGGTAGTGGTACTAGTACTACTACTAGCACTGGTAGTGCAACTAGTGCTACTGCTATTAGTAGTAGTTGTAATAGAACTACTACTGGCAGTGGTAGCTGTCTTAGTACTAGTTCCAGTAGTAATAGTAGCTGCACGTAGTAGTAATACTAGAAGTGGTAGTTGTACTTAGTCCTAGTAGATAGTACTAGAGAGTAGTACTAGGGGATAGTACTGGATGGACAGTACTCGTGAATAGTACTCATTTTTAATACTAGTGAATAGTGCTTGTAGATAGTACTATAGAATAGCACTAGTGGATACTGCTGGTGGCTAGTGGATAGTACTGGTGGATAGTAGTAGATTGTAGTAGCTTGTAGTAGTCGTAGTAGTAGTAGTAGTAGTATATTTTAGCAGATAGTAGTAGATAGTAGTAGATACTAGACAACAGACAGTGGGTAGTGAGTAGTAATGGTAGTAGTAGTAGACGAAGATAGTAGTAGACGAAGATAGTAGTAGTAGTAGTAGTAGTAGTAGTAGTAGTAGTAGTAGTAGTAAGAAGATAGTAGTAGTAGTAGTAGTAGTAGTAGAAGATAGTAGTAGTAGTAGTAAGAGGAAGATAGTAGTAGTAGTAGTAGTAGTAGTAGTAGTAGTAGCAGTAGTGTATTATTATTATTATTATTATTATTATTATTATTATTATTATTAGTAGTAGTAGTAGTAGTAGTAGTAGCAAGAGATATAGTAGCGGTAGTAGTAGCAGATAGTAGTAGATACTAGACAACAAACAGTGGGCGGTGAGTAGTAATGGTAGTAGTAGTAGCAGTAGTAGTAGTAGACGAAGATAGTAGTAGTAGTAGTAGTAGTAGCAGTAGTAGCAAGAGATGTAGTAGTAGTAGTAGTAGTAGTAGTAGTAGTAGTAGTAGTAGGTAGTAGTAGTAGTAGTAGTAGTAGTAGACGAAGATAGTAGTAGTAGTAGTAGTAGTAGTAGTAGTAGTAGTAGTAGTAGCAAGAGATATAGTAGTAGTAGTAGTAGCAGTAGTAGTAGTAGTAGTAGCAAGAGATGTAGTAGTAATAGTAGTAGTAGTAGTAGATAGTAGTAGCAAGAGATATAGAAGTAGTGGTAGAAGTAGTGGTTAGTAGGAGTAGTAGTAGTAGTAGAAGTAGTAGTAGTAGTAGTTAGTAGTACATATTAGTAGTAGGTAGTAGTCCCCGAAGACGGGTCTCCACTAGTTCCCAAAGACTTGTCTCCAGTGGTCCTTATCAGTTCCCACAGACTGGCTCTGGTGATCCCCAAATACCTTGATGAGGATATGATGAATGGCAGATTGTACCTTAATAAGGAATTCCCTCATGGTCCTCACGAAAAAGGGTGCCAAATGTCTACCTAGGACCAGAGCTAATAATAAGGACATAGCCAGGTACCCAAAATAAATAGATTAATAACGGGCAGTAGATGGTCTAAGCAGTCAAAAAGGAGGTTTCTATACACAATTCAAGCCACATAAAGACGAGTATTCTGGAAGAATCCGTACCTAATAAAATCCTGTAACAGAGTGGAAACGAGGATTTGCCTGCAAGGCCACTCTTAGAAAAAATACTCTAGTACAATCGAACACCGCATTTTTAAGGTCATATAACACTACGTGGTACCCTGGACAGGTCCGTGTCCGTTAGAAACGAGGATTCTGGGAGAACCCGGGCCACTGAAATGCCAAGAACATAGAAAACGAGCTTTCTTCGCGAATCCGAGCCAGATAAATAGTTGTCGGTCTCATTTGGGTATTCATTTTCTCCCGTCCAATCGAACTTACTCTCAAAACATATCCTTGTTCTGGTACTCGCCATTAGGCCCATATAGCAACCACGTGCCACCATAAAAAACAAGATGGCGGTCCCCAGTATACATAATAGCCGGCGGAAACACGTGTCACCTAATTATACGCGCTGCACACGCGAACTTACATCACATATCCCTATGGGAATGACGTCACAACATGGCCGCTCCCGCGGGCTACCATAACAACATAACATGACGTCCCTGGATCCCGTGACTATGACGCCTCTTGCGCCTCCCCCATTCTCTCCCCAATGATGGTCATTTATCCACGACACACTTCTAATGGAGTATAAGAGTAGTGTTAACCCATCAAGAAATTCTGCTGAAACAATATTTTCTACATGTTGAATGAGTTCAACCTTTTACCTTAAATGTAAATCATCACAGGATCTAAATAGCTGTCTACCATTGGTAATCGAGAAAATCACTTGACATGGCAGACGGAAATGGCAGTGGACCTCCAAAGCACCCACCCTATTCACCTCGCCTTAGATACCCTCTACTCTCTTACCGACCTCCTGGTTCAAGATGGGAAAAATAACTGACCGCAGATTTTAGGAACCTCCGTAAAATATGGTAGAGTGTCTATGCTCAAGGAATATGATGAGCACCACTCCTAGAAGAGCCACGCATAATGATACAGCGACTGAAATGGGTGGATGTGAGAGAGACCTTCAGAGATTCGCCGGGGTCATATTAAATATTATATTTGTAGACAAGGGATGAGATCACACAATTCTAGCCCTTGAATACCACACTTTATCACCCATAAGTTTTCTGGTATGATAGGACCTAAAACTTAGGCCTGGGGTAAGCTGTCTCTCAAAAGCACAGCATTACTATAAATAATTGACCAACTTTGAATTTACATAAAGCTACAAATGCAGAAAGTGACATTAAACACTAGAAAATACGCACATCACATAAAAATACCATTCCTCGCCGTATTGAACCCACGAAATGATGTTTGACCTGCAAAACGCATTTAAGTGTACGATAAATTGATTAAAAATATGTAGGATATACCAAACTATGATTTTGAACCAACCCAAATTTTTTTCAAATTTTGTTGAAAAATTGTTGGTTTTCATGGACGTTTATTACACTACTGGTTACGTTTATTACACTACTGGTTATTACACTACGGGTTGATTTGTATTACATTACTGGTTGATTATTACACTACTGGTTAATTTTTATTACACTACTGGTTAATATTACACTACTGGTTGATTATTACACTACTGGTTGTTACAACCCCACGTGTTATCAACGCCAGTAACGATTTCCCAAAATGAATACACTTAACCCAAACCCAACAGCGAATACGCAAAACCACATATTCCCAATTGGCGAACTTTCCAAATAGGAGAGAGGGTTCCTCCCGCCAAACATTAAACCCCGCGATGTTGTGTTGAAAAGATGTTCCCGCGACATTTGAAACAACAAGTAGCACCCCACCCTCTACTATGCTACTTCCAGCCCCACAAAGGGATTCCCTCCCAAATATACTACTCAAAGTTTGCTAAGCACCAAGTATATCCAACTACCTGTTTTACGTTTTAGTTGAAATATTGTAATGAAAAGTGTATGTATTCTTTATTTAATTATATCTTTAATGATTTAAGTACAGAAATTAAGATTTTATTTGTGTTTGACATTATTTTTTAGCTTTTGAATACGATAACCATGGGAAATGGATATTATTGGTAAAAGAAGAAATTTTTCAATATGCCAAAAAGTTGACGGAGCGAACTGGTATGGGTTCAGTATTGATTAGGAGACCCATTACTGTTCATTACAGCTTGACAACGCCTTCTCATGCTCCCAATCAGGTTCCTGGTGGTCCTTTATGGGATGTTGTTTCATTCTTAGACCAGCATGGCACCAAGCTCCTGGACACTTCTTGGCTGGACTGGACGGGCTGAAATTGCAAGCTGCAACTCATTCCAGACATGTTCGATTGGATTGAGGTCAGGGGATCTTGCTGGCCAGTCCATATGCTCAATCCCCTCCCTCTATCGATACTCCCCGACAGCATTGGCAACATGAGGACGGGCATTATCGTCAATCAGAATGAATCTATCACCCACTGCACCTGCATACAATCTGACGTGGACATCCAGGATCTCATTAATACACCGATGTGCAGTCATTGTACCACGGTCAAGGACACAAAGCTCTGTATGTCCATCCCTGATGATGCCGCCCAGACCATGATTGACCCCCACCATAGCGGTCATGCTCAGCAATGTTGGCTGCATGGAATCGCCCTGCTGATCTTCTCCATACCCTAGAACGCCTATCTGTGTGGTCTAGGGAATACCTTGACTCATCTGTAAAAAGGACAGGTTGCCAATCTTCTCTGGTCCATCCAACGTGGTCCATGGCCGATTCATAACGTGCCTGGTGGTGGCTCTGGGACAGCTGAATGCGAATACATGGTCTTCTCGATCGGACACCACCTTCGTGCAACCTTGCCCGATATAGTCTGCGTCGAAACATTTACCCCGGATGCATTCTGAAGGTCACTGCGAAGCTGGGTTGCTGTGGCAAAGCAGTTCCTACGGTCCTGAATGATCAAAAACCGGTCTTCAGCTGCAGATGTTGCCCTGTCTCTGCCAACACTACGCCGTCTTACTGTGTGCCATACTGCTGAAGTCTTGTCCAGGCTCTGGTGATCACCGTATGGTGCACACCAAGGGCTTCAACAACCTGACGATAAGTAGCCCCTTGCTAAACCATCCCTACAGCCCGCCACATTTCTGCTTCAGACAAATGTCTTCTTACGTTTGCATTTGCCATATTCAATCATTAATTCACAAGGGTTTGTGTTGCAATGAAGATCGAATACCCTACACATGCATGTCATGTACATGTAGACAGTGCACGAAAACATCATGAAAATCAAGGGGTACATGCTTTCCATGACTGTCACGAAAAGTCTGCCTGTCAAGAGAGCTAATGTAAACACTGGGGACCATCTCAATACATTCCTCAATCATATCCACCAAAAATATCGCAAATATGACACAAGCAAATTTCACAATGATGTGTCAAATATTTGGTGCTTAGCAAACTTTTAGTATTTATCCACAGTAGCATCTCCGTCGCAGATTAACTGGCCATTTGATGCTTCCTCCACCCTATGTATAAAACAAACCCCTCCCTGCAACCCACTCCCTGCAACCGTTTCTCTTCCTCCTAGCACCTTAAGAAGTAAGAGTGACCGCTCCTCCCGAGGACTGACTCATGTCATCATATAAGGGAAAGCGGCTCTCGTGACACGAGACCCACACCTGTCCTACCAGGTGATAACGAACCCACCTCTTCCTTTTCCCTGTCCCATAAAGGAACCTTTTCCCGACACACCATAGTAGCTCGTTAGATCCCCGATCTACTGGTGATCTGATGCTTCCTGATCACTATATGCCCCATTCCTGGAGATTTCTGCCTAGCTTGGGGTGTATCACTAACTCCTTTTATAACCCAGCAGTAATAACACTTGAATGAATCCATTGTTGTCCCTGTAATAGAAAGAGAGGGCTTGAAATGATATCCAAACCGTAAACAAATATTACAAAGAATTTATCCAAACCGGATTATCCACTTAATCCAAACCGGTACATTAAAGAGTGAAAGCGACCCCCTTGCTAGGCCATTTTGAGGATTCGGGGGCAACTTTGTGAATCGTATATTTACACAAAGATGTTACAAACATGATGATTATATTAACTACTCTTTATTCAGACAATATATTCTGTTTATATTCTGTTTATATAAACATCAAATAACAATTTCAGGGATACTGCGTTGATTGAACAACAAAACAGCATTAAAAATACAGTCAGGGTTTAATTTTTTGAAATTTTTTTTTGTATCTATGTGACACTTATCTCTTAAGACAACAAAACGTTTAAATAAACATGAAAATCTCAAATTTCGTTTCTGTTCGATTCGTAAACTCTGTTTTTCAAATCGAGGAGGCTGGATCGGTCTTTGGATGGTATGATGGGCCAACCAAAATTTTAAATTCCAGGGTCCCAAAACCCCCATTTCCATGCATCTGAGCGGATAATTTGAGATTTTTCAGGAGATGTATTTGAATGATTTAACACTTTGAGAGCCGTTAAAAACGTCGGTAAAGCATACAGGTGAGGTCTGTTTATCAGCTTTGGTCGTAACGACCAAAGCTGATAAATAGACCTCACCTGTATGCTTTACCAGACGTTAACAGCAATTATACTGTCTGAGGATTATCTTGTCTGGGGTGGATTTGGTACTTGTATGTCTGTAAGATTGCGATCCATTAAAGTTAAACGATTTTTTAACAGACTGTATACATTTTAGCGTTTTCTGCCAGTAAAAGATGATCCGAAATCCAACGAAACTGAACCAGTACGAGAGAAACATAGCTGGCGAAAATATGGGGGAGGTTCTGGATCCGCCCCTTGTTTCACCAGTCATTGTTGTGTTAAAATAAATGCATACAAAAAAACATGGCTCGGCAAAAAAGTGGTGGGGCTGAAGCCCCCCCCCCCCCCCCCCCCCCCACACGCCGGCCCCTGCTTAGGAATCGCCATATCGTGTGCATCCAAACATACGTCTACCGCCGTAGTTAGCATGCAGTGATATACATAGTACGGAAAATGTGTTCAGGTAAGTGGCCTGCAAAGTGCATTCGGGGAGTACTGCTATATACTTGCCCGGTCTGTCTGGTTGTCTTACCGGATGGATGGATTGATTGATCGACGTTTTGGCCAGTGATTTATTGAGTAAACGTCTCGTAAATTTATCCTCAAAGCTAGTCATGGCTGCTTCACAACAGCCATGACTGGATTTGATGAAAAATATTTAAAAAAATACAACACGGATTAAGAGTGAATGAAATAACAGTTCATCGAAAATCCCGATATATAGCCCAAGAACATTAGGTTTCACTAGGGAAAAAAATCGGAGAAAGCTGATTTTTTCAGGGAATGTCGAGTACATGTCACTGAACGATTAGACAAAAGTCCCCTAAAATCCCAATTGAGATTTTTTTTCTACAGCCTTTTTTCGAAAACGCGTTTGAAAAAAATAAAAAAAAATCGCACGAACTTTGTAACCTCGAATTGATCCAACTGTATTTTTTGTTTACGCGTATTTCGAGCTACATAATGTCTAATATACATTTATCTAGAGGAAAATGTGCATTCTGTGACAATTTCTGCGAAAACTTATTGAAAATTCACAAAAAAGTATCGGATTTACGCAAAAAATGACGATTTTCCTAACGGATTTGCCCAAAGGGTCGTAGTACAGAACGGGATGTTAGTTGGACAGACGATAAAAAATCCACCACCATTTGAAGACTTTTATCATTGCTTACAAAATAGACATTATGGAAGACCCCCTCTGCTTCTGGCCGAGTTCCCCTTTTGGCATAAAATTCGTCAGCATGAGAACTCAACTATTTTCGGGCTTGGGACCGAACAGACACGTCTGTGTCTGGCAGCATTAGATCAATAAATAATATTTACAGAATGTACAAAAATCAATAAATAATATTTACAGAATGTACAAATCAATCAACATGGATTAAGTTACATTGACTATTATCAACGCTATATACAGAAATGACATGACCTATATACATATTATTCATCGAACTCAGAAATTTCCGACAGGACAGTGTTTCTGTGGTTGTTACAAGAATCCGAACTGCAATTACACAAAGCTGAGCAAGAGAGTCCTGCCTTCTTACACCCACACCTTTTTGTACAAGCACTTTTGCAACCACAACTGATCAGATTCAGTAGGTTATCGGGGGCACATGGCTTTGTAGCTGCAGTCGGTACAGGAAGTCCATTGTCTAGCGACCACCCCCAATCCGTCGGAGGAAGCGAAGTGCCCAGCCATTGTTGGACCTGGAGATAACATCTGTAGACATGTTGTTGTGCAGCATCGCTGCTTGGTGGGAGTGAGGCTAGGTCGATGGGTTTATTCAGTTTAGATTTTGCTACATAACGCTTGTAAGTGACATATCTATATTGGTCGAGAGAGGAAACAGTTTTACTCCCGTATAAGATCAGGAGAAGTTGTTCCCCGGCAGCGGCTACTGCACTTGGTGTACTGTCATCCGCCAAAATTGTGTTGACATACTGTTGTGAGTCGCTAGTAACATCGGAGACAATTGTACTGAATACTTTCTTCTTACCAACTCGAAAGAGTGCAGAAGTAGTGTCACAACCACTTATAGAATGTGCTACAAGGAGGTTGCTTCTATGGTCACCCATTTTGGTTGCTATTTCACTAACTGAAACTAGTAAGTTTGGGGTAATGGAATACATCATGTGAATATTACATCCCGGTTGAACACGAGAGGTAAGAATGACTAACAAGTCTGTGTCTGTTCCCACAACGACAACATTGTTGTCATCTTGAGCGATGTCAAGTGCAGTTTCGGCTATCAGTACATCAGCATCAGCCTCGGCCTGCTTGGACTGAATATTGATAGCAGATAGCTCCTGCATTAGAAGATCGATCAGTTGGGTTTTGTTCTTGGCATTTGCAAGGAAATCGGATTGGGGTGTGGTGGCTGGTAACTCGGGTGAGATATTGATATCAATGGAATACCTGTCTTTAGATCTACGGGCTTGTTCCATGCCCTTTGTCGACATTGTACAAGCATAACCATCAAAAACAACCACGACGTTCGCCCAAAAATGTCTCACTAGATAATTGGAATATGATGTACATATGTCCTTATATGACGACTGTTTAGGCCATACAACTGCCCTCAATAAAACTCCACCATCTACAACAAACAGAGAATGTTCTGGGATTTTAGTTTGCTCGGAACCGTATGTTTTGAGGATCTTACCGAGCGTGCTTTTCGGTGTCTTCCTCATTCCAGCAGAATCAAACAATGCTGGTGGTTTTGGGGCGAGCTCATATTTGAGATACTCTTCCATCTCTGCTTGTGACTGAATAACACATGTGATGCGGTTGAACAGAATTGTGGGGTCAATCACTACCTTACTTCCATGGACTTTGATGGTATTTGCCATCGATGCGAAAGACTTCACAGTGTCAACACGTCGTAGTTTGATGCTGTTGAACGTTTTGCTTACAACATTCGATACGCAACATTCACCAATTTTGCGAACTTGGTCACAGTTCACAGTTTCGTCGGCCACAAGCCCGGTCGCTATAGAGACTAATTGCAGTGGATCTCTATTCTGAACGGGGGAATGCACTCTGAGCCAGTTCAATAATTTGGTGATATCATTGGCATCAATCAATTGTGAATTTTGACGGAGATCCCGATGTTGTTCGCCATGACCAGTGTGAACATGAACAAAATTTTCGAGAGCATTACATATCGGAAGGCAAAGAGGTAGTCCATGTACTCATTTCGCAACAGTGCTATCGGTTATTCCCCTGCCATGTGTGAGACCACCAGGGAGCTTGAACATTCTCATTAAACACTGCTCTATGGTCTGATCAGAATATATCCCGTCCCAGAATTTATCTGAGCACCTTATGGTAAAGTAACCTTTCTCAGTGAACAACTTCAAATCATCCTGTTGCATTATTTCTGTTAGCTCATTTATCTGCTGCAAATAGAGATGAGAACTTTTTGCGTATGCAAAATGACCACCTGCGTGAAATACTGGAATCACATTGCGAACACAATATGTGTGGAGTTCCCAGTCGCCTGTGCGCTCTGCTCTCAAGAACAACCGGAGAAGACCTATTTGCTCGTAGTATTGTACCCAAAGCTTTCCTGTGCGTCCTACGGACGCATTCTGGAGCAGTTCGTGTAATTTTGACAGTGGATGGTTGACACTTTCTTGATTGACAGCGTCAGCTGTTGCACAGTCACCTCTGGCAAGTCCACAGAATATTTCATTGACTTCTGTGCAGTCTATGTTATCTAGTGTTCGGCTTACTTCAAACACAAGTTTTGTAATGGCAATTTGTGTTAGCAAATGGGCACGAACTGCTCTTGAATATGCATGACCACTGATCAAATGATGGATTGACCCACCAGCATAAACAGTCCCCCAAAGTTCATCCAAGCCGCTACCAGCCATGATCGAACCAATTGCCCCTAAATATGACATAATCATATGTTTATGAGTACACATCAAGGGCGTGCACACATTACATGCCAATGCATCTTGAGTGTAGGCGAACACCACATTATGTGATTTAATCGAACATGGAAATTGAAACAATGATGCTATAATACGGTATTTGAATGAGAAAAGTCGATGCCGTTTGAATTTGAGTTTAGGGGGTATGGTTAATATTTCACACGTTTCACCAGTTCATTATGGAATAAATGACTATTGTTATATATCATTATAAAGCCACTGTTTTTCTGCAATTTTTGATATATAATTTAACTCCCAAAGTAGTCGTAGATTTGATTTAATGGACGTTGTGTACCGTTGTGTGTATGAAAACAATAAATTTTTTTTCGTAATTTTGTACATTTTCGTGAATATTTCACCATTGAGTGTGAGGATTGGTACAAAGTTGGCATTTTCTGTTGGGGATATGTATTCTCAATATAATTCAGCACGATATTTATGATTCTCACCCTACTAAGGCGAATAAGAATGAGAAATATGGAGCTGGGTCGAATTTAAAAAAAAAAAATTTTTTCATCAAAAAAACGCTATAACTAAAAAAGCTCAACTCGGATTCGCGGGGACTTTTCACACTTTATCCGCAATGTGTGTCCCGGAAACATATAAAAAAATCAGCTTTCTCCGATTTTTTTCCTTACTTTCTCATTTTTATGTCTAATGTGCCTGGACTAATAAATCTGTCACTACATGCGTGAACATAAACTAGAATCACACTATCTGTTATCATGAGGTTGACTTATTTTTTCGTGTATCTCATACTTTCGTGAACATCAAAGGAACTTGTGAGAAGAAATTATGGTTATCTCCTTTATTTAATTACATTTAATGACATAACAATCGATATTTTTTCTTTGAAAATCATATTCTGGCCACAAAAAATCTAACATTATATTTGAATTTAATTACATTCTTCCAGATGGACAAATTAGTGGGAAATGAACACCGAAATACTGAGTCATGCGTTAAATACAACGTCTATCCCAGACGCAACTCACGGGAGCTCGATTCTGTATTCCGTGAAAAGGTAATGATAGGATTATGAGCATGTGTAGTGTAACCTTAGAAGTATGAAGTCGGAAAAATGAAGCGTCATTTTATTCAGGGGAAGGACACTGACAGCGTACACCATGTTCACTTCGTACCGAAAAGTTTTGTGGCGGGGGAACCGATAGGCATCATAGCCATCCACTGAAACAATATTTGGTAGTGCCCATGTGTTGTCGCGCATAACATTGCAAACTTGGAAACAGCTAAAGATCATGCGCGGTCTCCATTGAGCTTTTATAAATTGGCTTTCCTTTTGAATGGGTTTAGGCCTATATACATAATTTCGAGAATATTCTGACTGGAAAACATAGTGGCCATGTGCAAAAAAGTCATCGGAGAGTCAGACTGACCTCCACTTTCCAAAAGTTTCCTTAAGGAGGCTTCCGCATCCCGCCAACGAGAGTGAAATACTCCCTCTCGTGCTCGTCTCCCACAACTCGCGGCGACGCGTGTCGGATGATCTTCCGCATCGTTACCGATGAGTGAAACGTGGCGCCCCCAAACCCTGAATCTTAGATTCGCCATTGAATAATGTGGCAGACAGAGCCCGACGCTGCGATTGCCCATACCCAAAACTTCTACACCACGGTTCTTTACTTAGGATGATACCACGGTGTGTTGCGGTACATTTGTATTGGTCTATTATTGCATGTAATGAATATCTACCCATTAAGAATCGCCATAAAACTTTCAGGAATCGTTTTCGGCCCAAAAGTGAGACAGACACACTTTCCTGAAAATGCGATCGCCCAAACTTTTAAGGAGTCACGAACCATCCATTATGCTCCTGATTATCTGGGCAGTTTGTTGCAACGATATGTACCATCTCGACTCCTCCGTTCAACAGCTTCGAACTCCCTGATATCCAAATCAAGCGTCCTTGTAACGGCAGGCGATCGGGCGTTTTCCGCGGCTAGCCCTACTCTTTGGAATAGGCTGTCCGATCACTTAAAGGCACATCAGACGCTAGAAAGCTTCAAAAAGACACTGAAACCCCACCTTTTCGCCCGCGCTTTCGGTGTTCATTAACTTTGATCAACTTTTAAATACATGTACACTATAGCAGCAGAGCATTGTAAAGCCCGAGAGCGCAATTTTGTGGATTCATGGCTCTGAACTGCATTTATTTATTATTATTGTTATTATTATTATTATTATTATTATTATCCGTTGACTACTCTGCTTCCCCCCTCCCCCCCCCCCTAATCATGACCACGACAGTTTTATGGGTGGAGGAAGCCGGAGAGAATCTCCGAGCAACTGCCAGCTCCTCAACATACTAACTCCATGCACACACGAAAGGTTGAAGACAAGTGCACCATCGACGTGCAGTATGCCTTAGTACAGTACACAACGCCACCGTGCCCCCACATGGGCAATGGGGGCGAAGTGTCTTGCCCAAGGACACAACGCGGTTCCGCAGGTGGGATTTGAACCGAGGACCTCTCGGCTTGCAGTCTGCACCTCTACCTACTGAGCCACCGCGCCCCCGATTATTTAAAAGACAGGGCAAAATAATTTGTACTCATGATCTTTACAGGGATCATTCGAGTTCAGTTTGAAATCACCTTATCAATGGTAGGAGCTATATGCCACCCGGGTGGAACATATCCATGTCTCATTATTTAAGCTATTTGCCACCTGGGTGACAAATAGCCAAAATAATGAGGAATAGTTATTTGCCACTCGGGTGTTAAATAGACACTTCCTTATCAACTATATATGACTTTGATAGATCTTTGCGCAGTTACCAAGTACGAGACAAGTTGGTAAAGGCATCATTAGTGGGATTCAGAGAAGAGGGTTGCAACCTTCTTTAGCTTGGAACAAAGACTGTATGTTAAGGTTTTTGTGCAGTCATCAGGATGTACACACATGTATTCACTAAGGTTTCCACCTGGACCGGGAATTCCGGGTTATCGATTGCTTTTTTGGAGACCCGATATCCGGCTTTTCACCACCGGGAACCGGAATATCAATCCAGTAATTATAGGTCTAAAATTGATTGACTACTGATAACATACGAAGAAATAGAATTTCTGATTGCCGGCCAGCAAGCTGGTAGCCATAGAACCGTCTTTTTTACAATACACAAATATGATCATACTTTTTCTTTTTTAACCCTTTACCCAACGCAGACGATATCAAAATTTATTATTTTAAATATCATTTTTTAAACTTTTTCAAAAAATTTCAACAAAACCATATCATATGACCCCTCGTTGGAACGAGCTCGACGAGCTCGTTCCAATGAGGGGTCCCATGCTATGGTTTTGTTGAAATTTTCTGAAAAATAATATTCTTTCAAGTGCTGAATTTGCATATTATGCAGGCGGATGCGGCCGATTCGTTGGGTAAAGGGTTAACCAACAGTAAAGAAAAACTCTGTCACCAACGACTGAATCAGACAGGAAAAAACAGAGATAAAAAAATAAAAATTCGGAAACCTGCTCCCGGAGCTTGTGTTACGATCCGCCTCGAGAGGGAATGCCGGGCTTACATCCGCTGAAAATCTAGTCACCCATTGATCACGTTTTGGGGAGATTTTTTTGCAAAAAAGATATTTTATTTTGCTTGTTGATATGAGGTGGCTTTGCTAGAAACTGACCTGTTCTCTTTTACAATTTTCTGCCACAAGTCACCTGCCCTTTACCCAAAGCACTGATTGGTTGAATTCCTCCAACGTCACAATTTTCATCTTTGCCGTTATTTCGCCGTCCCTTTCAGACAACATTTTCCCGCTATACTGGCGAAACGCGGGAAAAAAATATTACTTTGATACTACATTTATCGTCAGATACGTTTTAGGTTTTTGCGGAAGCCCTGGAGGGACATTTTTTGTTACTAGTTATTACATACTTGTTATTACAAATAACAAATAAGTAATAACAAATAAGTAATAACAAATAAGTAGTAAAAATTGCTGCCTGCCCATAGTAGGGAGGGTGATCGGGCACTTATTTCTTATTTGTTATTGCAAATAACAAATAACAAATAAGTAATAACAAATAAGTATTAACAAGTAAGTAATAACAAGTAAGTAATAACAAATAAGTAATAACAAGTAACAAATAAGTAATAACAAACAACAAATACCAAATAAGTAATAACAAATAACAAATAAGTAATAACAAATAAGTAATAACAAGTAAGTAATAACAAATAAATAATAACAAATAAGTAATAACAAATAAGTAATAACAAGTAACAAATAACAAATAAGTAATAACAAATAAGTAATAACAAATAAGTAATAACAAGTAAGTAATAACAAATAAGTAAAAACAAGTAAGTAATAACAAATAACAAATAACAAACAACAAATAACAAATAAGTAATAACAAATAACAAATAACAAATAAGTAATAACAAATAACAAATAAGTAATAACACATAACAAATAAGCAATAATAAATAACAAATAATAAATAGGTAATGACAATTAGCAAATAACAAATAAGTAATAACAAATAACAAATAAGTAATAACAAGTAAGTAATAACAAAATAAGTAATAATAAGTAACAAATAACAAATAAGTAATAACAAAATGAGTAATAACAAATAAGTAATAACAGATAAGTAATAACAAATAACAAATAATAAATCAGTAATAACAAATAACAAATAACAAATAAGTAATAACACATAACAAATAAGTAATAATAAATAACAAATACCAAATAAGTAATAAAAATAACAAATAAGTAATAACAAATAACAAATAAGTAATAACAAGTAAGTAATAACAAATAAGTAATAAAAATAACAATCAAGTAATAAAAATTAAGTAATAACAAATAACAAATAAGTAATAACAAATAACAAATAAGTAATAACAAATAACAAGTAAGTAATAACAAATAAGTAATAACAAATAACAAATAAGTAATAACAAATAACAAGTAACAAATAAGTAATAACAAATAAGTAATAACAAATAACAAATAACAAAGAAGTAATAACAAATAACAAGTAACAAATAAGTAATAACAAATAACAAATAAGTAACTTGTTATTTGTTATTACTTACTTGTTATTACTTATTTGTTATTTGTTATTACTTATTTGTTATTACTTACTTGTTATTTGTTATTACTTATTTGTTATTTGTTATTATTTATTTGTTATTACGTATTTGTTATTACTTATTTGTTAATACTTACTTGTTATTTGTTATTTGTTATTACTTATTTGTTATTACTTATTTGTTATTACTTGTTGTTATTTGTTATTACTTATTTGTTATTACTTACTTGTTATTTGTTATTACTTATTTGTAATTACTTATTTTTATTACTTGTTGTTATTTGTTATTACTTATTTGTTATTACTTACTTGTTATTTGTTATTACTTATTTGTTATTTGTTATTACTTACTTGTTATTTGTTATTTGTAATAACAAGTAAGTAATAAATAGCAACAAAAAATGTCCCTCCAGGGCTTCCGTAGGTTTTCTTCCATTAATTCCTATTTACCAATATTTTTAACCAGTTAGCGCAAGTTTACAGCATGCACCAGTTCAACACCTTTCTCGTAATTATCCAACAGCATAATTCATAGAATTCGTTCTATGATTTATGTTCGCATGCTTTTGATAACAAAATCGAACTGTGTAACATTTCCTTCGGACTTGATCCACTTTGTGTGACGTGTTTCGCGATTCGCGAACCAGTCGATCTTTTTCTGATTGTCGGAGACAATGACTTTTGTGTAAAACGATTGCCAAACAAAATTCTGGAACTGAAGTCGAGGTTTGTGACTAAGATTATAAAGAATATCGCAAATTCATTTTCCTTTGTTGTCATCTTCGATTAATAAAACTCAGTTTATTTCCTCTAAATTTCACTTAAAGTCTGCCGAAAAATAATCACCCTACCTGTGTCATTTATAGTCTTAATTGCAGTAGAGCATTATGGGGAAAAAATCGTGAAATTTCCAGATTTGGGGTCTGAAAAATTCTCGGTAGCGTTTCCTGTAAAATATTAGGAAATTGGAAACCGAAGTATTCACCGAACTTGCTAACGACAATTGGCTGTGGCTTGATAAATTGTTTAAAGTAAACCCCAATATTGTGGGGGTTTTAGTGTATGTGTGTTTTTAGTTAAACCTTTGTTGTTCCTTTGAACTGCGGTCCATTCAGATGTAACCGCAGTAACGTTATATTTCAACCCAATAAGATCGCAAGGTTGGTTGTGTCAACAAGTCGATTATTTCCGGAAAATATAAGCCGATTATGGTTGCGGGCACAACATAGGCCGATTACTCCCGCACAATGCAAGTTGTTTGTATCCGCGAGTAGACTGGCTGGGGAGCGTTTACACCCATGAAACGCGAGCCAATTAAATTCTGTAGGCTAATCGACCTGCGGACATATTCGACCTAAACAACGTTACAATGAACTCGGGGCGATTAAGTACCCAGTCACCCGAAGACTAGACATCCGCCTATCTATACACTGCTGGTAAGATCAGTAGAAGAAAGTTGGTAACCTTGATGACCATAACCCTTTACCCAACGTAATGAACAAAACCGCCATTGCTATTCACAATGAAAGTGTCACTGACACTGTAGCTCAACGTGTGTAAGACATGTACATGTATAGTATGTGACACAGCAACGACACACATCTAGGTAATGACCTGATAACAAAGGTACATGTAAAGCATTGTAAAGGTCTGTACATAAATAATGACCGTAGCCTGTAACAAATGTACAGGTAAAGTATTGTAAAGGTGAGCGACGGTTAGATGCTAAACTAGAAAAGAAATCTCCATGGGGTCAATGTTACAATGGGGATCCTTGTATGGTGCACCATAAGCCAAATGCTAGCCACTGTTTTGGCCTGTTTGATTTAAACCCTTTTAAGGTTGATTCACACTAATTAATAAGTATTTGTCCAGTCCTTCTTAAAATATTGGTACTTGAATTTTTTATCTTTAGCTCATAGGGTTCCCACAGGTGAGGAGGTTTTATTTTTCTCGTCAGAGATAGAAAATTGGGTTGTGCTAATAATGTGTACCCTCCCCAAACAACACCAAATATTAACACAGGAACTTGGCTTCAACACCTTTGAATATACACATCCCAGGGATGATGAATTCAAGAAACATTATTTTGTTTGGTGTTTTTGGAAAATATTTTTAATTATCTCCCTTTTTAAGTCCCCGGGTGGGTCTGACTGAACCCCAAAATCGTTGTTCTCATACCACAGTGATAACAAAGGCACCCAATAAATTTATAGCAAATATTACTGACATAAAAAATCTTCTTTACAGGTTCTGTACAAAAAATGTTATACACACAATTTCCATAAACATGACTGCCGACAGGCATTTTTAATTTTGGGCCGAGCCCAAAAGCACTCGTTGCCATCCCATGATGACAACAAACGTAGTCCTAGAAGTTCTGTGCAAAAAGTGATTGCACCTAATTTCGGGATAAAATGGCCGCCGCTGCCATCTTGAATTTCGCACTGCACCCCAAAACACTCGTTCTCGTCCCAAGGTGATAACAAAGGTACCCAAGAAGTTTCGTGAAGATCGGTTTACAAATACAGCCTCAGGCCCGAACCGTATTGACATGTGCACTTACTGTGTATAAAAAGCACCGAATAAATCAAAATTCATCTAATTTGCATAATTTCTGCACGAGAAAAAAAACCCGCATTATATGTGATGTATTCCATGTTACTAAACATTCATTCAAAAATTTATTCAAAGCAGATCCTTCATTTAGAAGTTCTGCACCAAAAACTGATTGTACCTAATTTCGGTACAAAATGGCCGCCGGCAGCCATCTTGAATTTCGGACGGCACCCCAAAACACTCGTTCTCGTCCCAAGGTGATAACAAAGGTACCCAAGAAGTTTCGTGAAGATCGGTTCATAAACACAGCCGGACCATAGCTTTTTAGTGGAAAGAGATATCACAATGAAACTCACACAACATATGTACCGCCATTAGGTGGTGTGCTGCGTATAAAATTCAGGATCGACCCATCAAGGTCAAGGTCACAAACATAGGTCAACACTTCACATCAGTAGTCACATCCACACAACCAGGCCCCCACGAAGTACAGTGGAGTCCACTTAATTGTATATCCCTGTTGACTGAATATAATGTACAAACACAAAACCATTTCGCATACCTTCGGTACAAATTTGACCTGTTAATTGAATATGGGTTATAAAGTATACTCCTGTTAATTGAATAAATAATCTTGTAATACGTCGAGAAATTAACCTGACAATCACCAAATTCCCCTTGTTTATAGACCTATTTGGCCTAAAAAATTCAAATACAGGGACTTAATCTATTTTATCTTGTTTGACAGAGCTCCAAGATCTCTGTCAAACAAGATATAATAAAACAAATGCTCAGTTTATCTCTAAAAAACAGAAACATGACCATTTCCCTGTTAATGGAATACTCTGTTAATCAATTAGTTTTCACTGAAAAAGTGGTTATTCAGTTAACAGGGTTCTATTTATTTATTTATTGGTGTTTAAGGTCACATACTGCTGCACAATGGCTAATCATGACCATTTTACGGGTGGAGGAAGCCGGAGTAACCGGAAAGAACCGGCGAGCAACTGTCAGCTCCCCAACATACTAACTCCACACAAACAGGGTTAGCACTGGTTGGCGACAAGTGCACCATCGACGTGCAGTACGCCTTAGTACACAACGCCACCGTGCCCCCACGTGGGCAATGGGGGTGAAGTGTCTTGCCCAAGGACACAACGCGGTTGCCGCAGGTGGGATTCGAACCGAGGACCTCTCGGCTTCCAGTCTGCACCTCTACCTACTGAGCCACCGCGCCCCTAACAGGGTTCTACTGTATAATATAAGTTATTAAAGAGTAGGTTTGATGTTTGTGAAAAATATATGTTTACTATGTGCACATTTTCCGTGACAATGCAAATTGAATATTCACAACGAATTTTAGTTCTTGTTGACAAAAAACCAGGGGCGGCGGAACCGGGGGAGGAGGGGCTGGGGTGTGTGTGTGGCTTCAGACTCCCCCCCCCCCCCGACACAATTTTTAGCCGGACCATGTTTTTTGGTATGCGTATAGTTTAACACAACCAATGACTGGTGAAACAAGGGGCGGATCCAGAGCCTCCCCCATATTTTCGCCAGCTGTGTTTCTCTCTTACTGATTCAGTGTCGATGGATTTCGAAGCATTTTTTGCAGTTAGTGGCAGCAAACGCTAAAATGTATACAGTCTGTTAAAAAATCGGTTAACTGAAATAGATCGTAATCTTACAGACATACAAGTACCAAATCCACCCCAGGCAAGATAATCCACCGACAGTATAATTGCTGTTAACGTCTGGTAAAGCATACAGGTGAGGTCTATTTATCAGCTTTGGTCGTCACGACCCAAGCTGATAAATAGACCTCACCTGTATGCTTTACCGACGTTTTTTAACGGCTCTCAAAGTGTGAAATCTTTCAAATACATCTGAAAAATCTCAAAATATCCGCTGGCAGTTTGATGTGCGATGTTTTTCGAAGACGTTCCAACAATCCAGTTGTATGGAGATCAGTGGTAATTCCCTGCTGCGAAATAATACAATAGTACATGTGAACAAATATTCCCACGCCTTCCGGACTACGGATATGAAATTTTTGACACCCAGTTCATTCAGCGATTCAGTGCGAACTGATAAAATGCATTGGATATCTACAATATAGCTTATCTTTTTCCGTTACTGACCATGTCAGCACCCACAATGATACTTGTAAAGCTCTGTCAGACAGAGAGTATTCCCGGTGAATGACGGTGAAAACGATGGCTTGGGGTGGCCGTGTGCCCTATCGCGGTCTCAGATCATATATTTTTCCCCCTTTCCTACTTCAGACGAGCTGAACGAAGTCACTCCAATGAGGGGACCCATGAGCTACGTTTTCAGACGACTGAAAAAAAATAATTAGTCGCACCCCTACTTAGATTTTAGTTCCGCCGCTCGTGTAGCTTTGTAATAAATATGTCATAATGTGTTATTTTCTGTACCGTAAATGAAAAGAGGACCATATAAAAATCAAAAATAGGACAGAACATTTCATCCAATGTCTCGCAACCCGTTTCAATAGTTGAATGACCAAAAAGTGCAATTGACCATATCGACTAGGCGAATTTAGATTCTTGCTTGAGACACTCGGCTTCCCTAGAATTTATTTTTGGAAAAATCCCCCCCCCCCCCCCCCCCCCAACCGTGGTCACACCAACACGTACTTTCTCCAACTCAAGATTTCGATCTTCGGGATACGCCTGCGCTATACAAATTCTTCAGTGGACCCCCAAAGATCCCTGTAGGGCCTTCTTCCCCAATTGTAGACACCTGACTACCCGCCTGCTGAAGGCGGCTTTCACTAACCACCTAACTTAATTTTTCATCAGTGCAATCCAAAGCCATCCAACTAAATTTTGTTTGACAGAACTCACTCAGCTCTTACAAACGAAATATAATATACTACTCAAAGTTTTCTAAGCACCAAGTTTACGTTTTAGTTGAAATATTGTAATGAAAAGTGTATATATTTTTTTATTTAATTATATCTTTAATGATTTAAGTACAGAAATTAAGATTTTATTTGTGTTTGACATTATTCTTTAGCTTTTGAATACGATAACCATGGAAAATGGATATTATTGGTAAAAGAGGAAATTTTTCAATATGCCAAAAAGTTCACGGAGCGAACTGGTATGGCTTCAATATCGAGTATGAGACCCATTACTGTTAATTTACAGCTTGACAACGCCTTCGCATGCTCCCAATCAGGTTCCTGGTTATCAAGGTGATAGCTAAAAGTGGCGATTTTCTTGTTTAAAAGTGTAAATATTTTCGATAATATTTCTGCCTGGGTTAAATGTAAAGCGTGAAGATAGGTATGTGACGGACCCTGAAAACAGATTTGTCGAACTGAAGATAATTCAAAAGCTTCTAAATGAAGTATGAAATTTAATGTCCATTATGGCGCACTTGTTGATATCAGATCAGTGGGAAGAGAGACAATATTCTCTTCTGTATCGTTATCTGGGTAATTAAAGCCAGTTAAAATCTAATTATTGGAAAAGGTGCATCACAAATGGTCTGGACATACACCCATATTACGCATCTATCCTGTCTCCGAAATGTCGAAAGGGTTCACCTCAAACGAAAATTCTCATTTATATATCGAATTACAAAGCACTCGTTAAATCAGAATTAGTATGTTTAAACTTTGCGTTCGGACTGTATAAAGAGTGAAGCAGAATTCTGAGGGGCAGTTGGCCTGAGGGCACTCAGAGAAGGTCCGAATTTAGCCTTGGCCATCGAAGGTCATAGGCACCGAGATTGAAAGTCCGCGTATTGTCGTAACCCTGTGAGGGTTGTAAGGAACCGATAATAGTTTGTTAACGGTTGCGAACCGTAGTGGCATAGTAGCCAAAGAAGTAAAAGCTGTAACGTTGAGGTCTAGCGACCGTACTAAGAGCTTGAGTAAGCGCTGGAATAGCTCGCGAGATAAGATAGTTTTAGGCGGTGCGAGAATTTGTGATGTTGAGAACACTTTGCAGAATATTTTTATGTAAGCTTTGTTAAGTATATATCTGAAGGCGAAGAATAACATAACCCCGTGAGAGCCAGACAAGGCGCAAAGTGATCGTGAACTGTGGTAGACGCCGATTGAATTGTGATTGAACTGTGAGAACGCTGATGGAGTCACACAAGCAGAGCATTATATGAGTTAAGCCCGACTGACGGCGAAGTTAACCCTGCGAGAAGGAAGCAACGAGAAGTGAATAGACACTTTGTATTTGTCACAAACCGTGAGAGGATAAAGATGATGTGAGGTTAATACAACGGACACAGCTAGCTGTGGGAGACGTCGAAGGCCCTAAAGAATAAACTTTTATTCGCGTAATTAGTGTATTCTTATGGATAATTTTGTGAGTAATTTGTTTCATATTATATTTCTTCGTACATGGAAATAAACAATCTTTCAGTGAGTTATCGTTGATCACCCTTCGGCGTTGTAAGCCACAGGCACCTCCAGGAATCCTAAGAGTCCCAAGCGTATAGGGCATTGATAAGGTGGCAAGGTTTACATTCGAACCGGGGTTCAGACGACAGTTACTGGCTGTCGGCTGAGCACTGATAAGAACATAAATTTTCCTCCATCACTTAATCCCCGTAATCCCGCGACACTGGTGGTGGTCCTTTGTGGTCCTTTGTGTGATGTTGTTCCATTCTTGGACCAACATGGCACCAAGCTCCTGGACACTTCTTGGCTGGACTGGATGGGCTGAAATTGCAAGCTGCAACTCATTCCAGGCATGTTCGATTGGATTGAGGTCAGGGGATCCTGCTGGCCAGTCCATACTCTCAATCCCCTCTCTCTGTTGGTACTCCCCAACAGCATGGGCAACATAAGGACGGGCATTATCGTTCATCAGAATGAATCTATCACCACTGCACCTGCCTACAATCTGACGTGGACATCCAGGATCTCATCATTATACCGTTGTGCACTCAATGTACCACGTTCAAGGACACAGAGTTCTGTATGTCCATCCCAGCTGATGCCGCCCCAGACCATGATTGACTCTCCACCATAGCGGTCATGCTCAGCAATGTTGGCTGCATGGAATCGCTCTCCTGGTCTTCTCCATACCCTAGAACGCCTATCCGTGTGGTCCAGGCAGTACCTTGACTCATCTGTGAAAGGACAGGTCGCCAATCTTCTCTGGTCCATCCAACGTGGTCCATGGTCCATTCATATCGTGCCTGGTGGTGGTTCTGGGACAGCGGAATGCGAATACATGGTCTTCTCGATCGAAGACCACCTTCGTGGAACCTTGCCCGGATAGTTTGCGTCGAAACATTTACCCCGGATGCATTCTGAAGGTTACTGTGAAGCTGGGTTGCGGTGTCAAAGCGGACCCTATGGGCCTGAATGATCAAAAACCGGTCTTCAGCTGCAGATGTTGCCCTGTCTCTGCCACCACCATGCCGTCTTACTGATGTGCCATATTGCTGAAATCTTGCCCAGGCTCTTGTGATCACCGTATGGTGCACACCAAGGGCTTCACCAACCTGACGATGGGTAGCCCCTTGCTCCACCATGCCTACAGCCCGCCTCATTTCTGCTTCAAACAAATGTCTTCATGCGTTTGCATTTGCCATATTCAATCATTAAATCACAAGGTTTTGTGAAATGAAGATTGAATACCCCACATATGTCATGTACATGCAGACAGTACACGAAAACATCATGAAAATCAAGGAGTACATGCTTTCCATGACTGTCACGAAAAGTCTGCATGTCAAGAGAGCTAATGTAAACACTGAAGGCCATCTCAATACATTCCTCAATCATATCCACCAAAAATATCGCAAATATGTCACAAGTAAATTTCACAATGATGTGTCAAATATTTGGTGCCTAGCAAACTTTGAGTAGTATATGTAGATGGGTTAAATTTCAAGGCTTTATGAAGAAAATGGCAGACTACGGCCATACGTTTGTTGGGATTTTAACATTTTTAAAGTCGCACACATAACATCCTGTAGGCGACAATGCTATAAATTACAGAAAGCACACAATCATGCACCAGCTGATCATGATCAGGTGTGTAACGATGACTTAAAATTATGACTCATAAATATTTAATGGCGTCATGTCAGGCCGTAGTGTTCGTGTTTTTCAGTTTGTCTTGAGCAACGATACTTCCTCGGGTTGAGGGAACCTTTCTCCCCTTAAACATCTCCGACTAGATAAATTTACTATTCGGTTCACACTGGGCTTTAGATATGATTGCATCTGGACCCGAAACTAGTGAGGATGCGGTTGGAGTTGGTGGCATTTATTTATTTATTGGTGTTTCACGCATTTTTACTTTTCTTTTATATATATCATTCAACCCCCAGAATACCAGAGAATAGAAGTATTGATGCATTTTTGTCATCACATGCCCTAATGTTCCAAGTAGTATACTGTCAAAATATTTAATGGTACACTCCCTGGGCAACCTGACCAGTACATTGGTCTATTTTGGTATATCAAAGTCCATGTTTGTTTAACACGGATACAAGCAGACAACTCTATATGTACAATTTTGGAAGTTAGGATTGGTGAAAATAAAATCGTATTTCAACATAAGATCAGCTGTCATCATTTAATTAACCTTGCCCCAGGATCCAAACTGTAAATCCCCAATACTGCGAGGATATGAGAATATAGACTAAGGCTGTCGCGATTATTCGATTAGTCGACTAACCGTCGACTATTGAAGTAGTCGACGTTTTTTATTTTTAGTCGATCGTCCTTCATTTTCAAGGTGGTACACGTCTACTACACGTCGGGGCTAAATTGCATTGTTTTGGGAGGTGAATGATCAATGAAGGTGAATAACTTTAAATATCTAACCATAGTTAACATTCATATCCGGAAGACTGTACGACTGTCACTGACTGTGTAAGAAAGAACACTCACAGTTACTCGAGAAGAATAGATTCTTCTGAATTTCTCCAGTCTTGTACACACGAATGCACCCATTGGAAAACCAAAAGCGCGGAAGTGACAAAATTATGACGAAAGTCAGAACGTCAGATCACTTCTCAAAGTTCGGAACTTCAGACTAAGATCCAATTTTAACAACTGACGAGGGAATGCATAGATCTCAATGTTCAAAATTTCGAGAAACTTATTGCAGAAAGGAAACATATGCAGGAACGTTCTTTGGTAAATTCATCGGCTTCAATCTAGTTCAAACTTGGACCCGCAGTCAGTAATATTATTTTTGGGGTTGGTACGTCCTACAGGACGTACCAACCCCAAAAATTATATTACGGACTGTGGGTCCAAGACTGGACTGCATGTAGCTTCAGTCGGGACCGATTTGTTGTTCCCACAACCCCACTTCGTCTGAACACACTGGTGCTATTGTCATTTTCAGAGTTTTACGAACAGAAGAATGATTTGCTAAAAAATCATGGGAAGCGACTATTAATCGACTAACCGTCGATTACTGGTCACGATTAGTCGATTACAAAAAATGATAGTCGCGACACCCCTAATATAGACAACTGACAGGCAGAAAACCCACCTTATTATTCAGATGTTTTTCAATACAACATGCTCATCCATCAACTTCCTGTGAAGACTATTGACAAATAATACTGGAGAAAATGATGTATACATTTGGGACCACCCGTCAACATTCTTAAACTGTAGTGAATACCGAATACGACTGTGAATATCCATTAAAGGGGGTGGGTGTCAGAAATTGGTCGGAAACTGTCGAGAATCGGAAAAAAATTGGAGGAAAGGGATGGGTGGGTAGGTGGTTTGGTTTTTCTAACATGTCGAAAGATAAAAATCATCGTGTTTTCCTGGAGGTTTTTTTCCAAAATATTGGCCAAAAGGTTTAAAAAACCATACAACCCATATCGACGAAGAGGTAAATTCACATAAAAGTACCATACAAATTTAAAATCCGCACCCCCAATTGCAATAGAGGGTACCATACAATACTCTTTTATAGATAAATACACCAAGTAAACCCACATTTCGTTCAGAATGAGGGAGGGGCGATTCTTTATGCTGCGTTGGCTCGTTGGTTCATATTCAAGCAAACCAGTTGATTTGGGTTGATTTATTTATTATTTATTGATGTTTAAGGTCAGATATTTATGCACAATGGCTAATCATGACCGTGACAGTTTTACGGGTGGAGGAAGCCGGAGTACCCGGAGAGAACCACCGAGCAACGACGAGCAGCTGCCAGCTCCCCAACATCGTACCTCCGCACTGCAGCACAGGCATGCAGGGTTAGATTGGTTGAAGACATGCATACCATCGACGTGCAGTACGCCTTAGTACACGGCGTCATCGTGCCCCCCACGCGGGCAACGGAGATGAAGTGTCTTGCCCAAGGACACAACGCGGTTGCCGCAGGTGGGATTCGAACCGAGGACGTCTCGGCTTGCAGCCTGCACCTCTACCTACTGAGCCACCGCGCTCCCATTTGGGTTGATTTTTAACTCAAATGATTTCAGAGTGCACGCTTGAATTAACATTTGGAAATTCAAGGCGAGGCAGATGATAGCATTTTTTTCTTCGTCAGTCGTAGAAAACCCCACAATAATATAGTGTATTTACCTAACATGAAAAGCAGACGATACTTCAAAAAAAAAAATCTTGAATAACTAATTTTTTAAATTCTTTGTCTCAAAAACATAGGTTATGACCCCTCATTGGAACGAAAGGTCATAACCTATGTTTTTGAGACAAAAATTAAAAAATAATGAAAATTAATTGGAGATTTTTGAGAATAGCGCTGGCCAGTTTTTGCCGTTTGGTTGGGTAAAGGATTAAAGAAGAAAGTTTACTTGAATATAGTGCTTGTTATCCGAATGGGCTAAATTTATATTATAAAACCACGCTCTTTCACCTCCGTTTCCTTCTACTTTCTTCTTGCCTTAGTCGAATTTCGATTTTGAATTTAGTGTCACGAAAATTTGAAAGATCGAATTAAACTTTTTGAAACTTTGTTTAATGCAGAAAGTCATAAATGACTTCAATTTCAATTCGAGTGTCCGCGGGAAATTATATTCACTGTCAATGTAGTTGCGAAAATTAATGCAGTCTGCAGTGAAACATAATTTGAACGCCGAATTTTGCAATTGCCTTTGTGGAAACGATTGGGGAAGTGAAACAAGCTATCTTCTGCCTCGCCTCAAATTTAAAATTGTTAATTTAAGCGGGGTGAAGTGGGGTGGAGTAACAGCCTATATTTTTAAGGCAAATTGGGGCCTTCCGTGGCAATTTTAGAAGACTTGATCTTGATGATGAGGCGCCGCCGGCGGGGGGGGGGGGGGGGGGGGGGGGCACATTGTTTATTTTTGTTCATGAAATATCAATATAGAAATTGAAAACTATTTAATACAATAGCGACGTAGGCCATACAGGCGAGGTAATGATGTAAGAACGAAATTATTCTAGTCGCGACGATCGTAAATGCCAGTTATCTAAAGAGCCCAAACCGGCTAGCGCTATTCACAAAAATCACCATTCAATTTTCATTTTTTTGTCTCAAAACCATAGCTTAATGATCACTCATTGAGCTCGTTCCACCGAGGGTCATAATGTATGTTTTTGACGCAAAAAATTAAAAAAGAAGGTTTTCAAGAATTTTGTTTGCAAGTGTCGTCTGCTTTTCGTGTTAGGTAATGGGTTAAACCTTTCAACCCTGAATTATATCGTATTGTGCACTGCACTGCTATCGACAATAGACTGAACAAGTATATTTACTATTTATAGGGAGTGTCATAATTTAATCATATACAGCCAAAAAGCATTAG
Source organism: Pictodentalium vernedei (assembly GCA_031216915.1). Taxonomy (NCBI): domain Eukaryota; kingdom Metazoa; phylum Mollusca; class Scaphopoda; order Dentaliida; family Dentaliidae; genus Pictodentalium; species Pictodentalium vernedei. Next base: position 669,139,578 of record CM062296.1, read on the forward strand.
CATCAAATTAGTAATAATCCACCCCGCCCCCCCCCCCCCCCCCTAGTCTGGTATTTATTTTGTTGCTTGTTTATTGACTGTCAAGGTTTTTTACGCAAAAATATATGCATTTGGGAACGGTCTGAAAGTATTAATAGTGGGATTAAAAATGCGTCGCGTCGTTCCGCGCCTTTATAGTGGCGCACGACAACGTTTTGCTTAGCATGCACCTGACTCACCACTGGTTATTAGCTTCTATACCAAGATCGTTGTGTTTATTAAAATTCAACTTTTCCCGATACAATACACACATTGCGACATGATAACAGTAAAGGAATTTAGGGAAAAAAAACTGTTGCCCACTTTTTCAGCTTTCACTTATTTATATGCAGAATGATTGTTGCTTTTGTTTCGTATGTATACTCATGACGTTGGTCTTGTGTGGATGTAAGTCCCTATGATGTCATTAAACTATTCTATTCTGTGCTGGATACCCACACAAAGTATCCGGCCCACGTGTACGAATGTAATGTAAGAACACATCTAATTGGTCGTTACGTATCAGAATGACGCTATGACTTGAATGAAATGCTTCGACACATATATTATCAAGCAAGAACACAGAAATCGGAAAAATCTTATGTCCGATTTCTTGCGCAAGAAGGTAAACAGACGGAAGTGATATTTGATTTTAAAATCTATGTCCCATTCACGTAATTCAAGTTTAATCGTAGTATACAGGGGCAGCGGAAGCTTAAGAAAGTGGGTGTCACACCTTTCTGGGTACCCTAAGGGTGTAGGATGGAAAATATTTTTTCTTCGGGGTGAAGGGGGTGGTCAATGGTGGTGGGGCGGTGTGTATTCATGCAAAATATATAAATTGATACACGCTTCCCCTCACCCTTGTTCCAACTCTATTTAAGAAACTAACCCCAGCGACCTCAACCTCAGCCTAACCTCGTCCTTATTGTCATTATTTTGCGTTATTGGATACTGACCGATCAATATTGAATAGTGTGGCATCAGCTGTCTTCGTGTGCATGGTCGTGTGTCTTCGGGTGTCATCACTGATTAGGGTAGTGTTACTGGATTTATTTATTTATATTTTTGATTAAGAGTAGCATTCGTCTTTATATATCTCGCCTCTTGGTACACACTGCAACCTATATGCAGTGGCGTAGCCAACCCCAAGCAAGTGTGTCACTGTGTGTGTGTGGGGGGGGGGGGGGGGGGGGGGGGGAGGGGGGAGGACAAACTCGCAGAGCCTTGCTTAGCTCCATTTTAAGGGGGGGGGGGGGGTAGGGGGTGAGGGTGGTGTGTGCGGGTAAAGCTTTCCAAGCCATCATCTCTCAGAAATTTGCGTCCCTAAAGTTTGAGCTAGATAAACAAGGTAACAATAATCAGAGTTTCCACTAGAGGGAAATAAAAAAAATTCCGATATGGGACGGCCAAGTGTCGTCGATGGGGTTTTTGAACCCCGGAATTTAAAATTGTTCTACCACGGGCCGACCATGGTTCGGCCCGTGGTAAAAAAATTTTGAATTTCAGGGTTAAAACCCCCCATCTTCTTGCATCTGAGCGGATATTTTGAGGTTTTTCATGTATTGACGACTGTCTACCTTTTCACTGACACAGATATTAGGACAAGCAATCTGCAAATCTACAACCTACCCCCATGGACCTTACCCCCCTACGATTGTTATGCCATTTTTGGACATATTTCGAGGACCAACTTTGAAGGAAAGTGGGGGGGGGGGGGGGGGGGGCGTCCCGCAATCCTCCCCGTGGCCACGCCACTGCCTATAAGACGCCCACCCAATTCGCATACTTTGCATTGAATTGAACTCGTTCTTTGTCATTGAATACAAATTTATATTTTGCAAAATCACAGAGTAAAAGTGAACGAGAAAAGAAATCCTGTACGTATGAATCGAATGAGAATTGATAGAAAAGAAATGAGACATTATTGTGGTTGTTTTTACACATTTTACGAGTTGAATTGCGTCGGTACGAATATAGAGATGCCGTTCGGGTACATATAATTGGTGAAAAAAGTGTAGAGGGGTGGACGTGCCCCCTGTGCACCCCCCCCCCCCCCCGACTCTGTCGCCCCTGGTAGTATAGATACAAAACACAACTCGGGTAGAGTTTAGGGATTACGGCGTTAGTGAAACACTTGGAAAAACTCCGGTCGTTGATTCCTGTTCCCCGGACTCCACCCTCGTTGTATTGTTTCATAATGTTGATTAACTCACCTATATAAATTCCAATGAAAGGACCAAACACAAAAGCACGTGGTAGACAGCGTTCAGCTGGGCGGGAAAACGTCGGCTGTCATTGACAAATGAAAAACTTTGGCCAAACTTTCATGTTCAACATTCAATTAATGAATGAGGAAGTGGCAAATACTATCTTTCGTCGTTCGTACACACGAGCGATTCAATCGTATTTCTGAGATCATGAGTATTTTCATTATATTGACGACCGCAGTGATCTTTGCAACAATATAATTGAACCTTTGTTTGTATGTATGGCCATTTTGTAATCAAGTTCACGGGTCGCATTTGCGGAAAGAAGATTTTATCTAACCCATGACACAAGATGTTTCCTGTCGCTTATCGACAAACGACATCCATTATTCATGCCCCTTCTGCCTGTTTACGTTATATACTGAGATTCACTGACGCATTTGTCGCAAGTAACAAAATTAGCACTTTACAAAATTGCAGCTGTTTTGTTTTCTTCATACACACTCTAAAAATCTACGGCAGCGTATTAGCGCCATTTCGTTTTTTTGCGTAACTTATGTTAAATTGTAATTACAATTTAGCTAAATTGTAATTACAACTTAATAAATTGTAATTACAACTTAATAAATTGTAATTACAACTTAGCTTAATTACAACTTAGCTTAAATTGTAATTACAACTTAGCTTAAATTGTAATTACAACTTCTTTATATTGTAATTACAACTTAGCTAAATTGTAATTACAACTTAATAAATTGTAATTACAACTTAGTTGTAATTACAATTTAAACTATATTTTGTAATTACAATTTAAGCTAAGTTGTAATTACAATTTAAGCTATATTGTAATTATAATTTAAGCTAAGTTGTAATTACAATTTATTAAGTTGTAATTACAATTTACTAAGTTGTAATTACAATTTAGCTAAGTCGCAATTACAATATAAATAAGTTGTAATTACAATTTAAGCTACATTGTAATTACAATTTAAGCTATATTGTAATTACAATTTAAGCTAAGTTGTTGTAATTACAATTTATTAAGTTGTAATTACAATTTAGCTAAGTTGTAATTACAATATAAATAAGTTGTAATTACAATTTAAGCTATATTGTAATTACAATTTAAGCTATATTGTAATTACAATTTAAGCTAAGTTGTAATTACAATTTATTAAGTTGTAATTACAATTTATTAAGTTGTAATTACAATTTAGGTAAATTGTAATTACAACTTAACATAAGTTACGCAAAAAACGAAATGGCGCTAATACGCTGCCGTAAAATTCAGTGGAGTTAAAAATTTAACCCAATCCAACTGTGTTTAGTGTATATGAACCCGATTGGGTTCATATTCACCCAACCCAGTTGATTTAGGTTAATTTTTTGCCCAACTGATCTTGTGTATACAAATATACAAGCCGAATTAGAAAAAAGGCGAATATTTTTCGCATACGTAGAAATCCATTTCTATTTTCGCCCCACAATTAGAGTTTGTCAATCGAACACAACTTCATCGGGCGAATTTTCGCTTCTCGACCGGCTGAAAATTAGAACGTAATAAGCATACCGACATTCCTTTCCAATGAAGACAATTCTGCGCAGGAATTTCTTCGAGTTATCCTCCGCAACTCCTGACAATTTCAGTCTCACAGCGCAAATCGTCTCGGAGGAGTTGCATTCGCTAACAAAAATACATCCAGCGCACAACACATTATGGTGTTAATATAAAATATATGCCCCCACATACAGGCACATATAATTATGGCCTACATACACGCGAGCATACACGCTTTTGTGTATTGGTATTTAATGTCCTCATGCAAGCAGAAGATTTTAGGACCATTTTTACATAGCGCCATCTTACATCCGGGACTCGATATGTCCGTTCAAACCGGCTTTGTTTATCAACAATGCATACACGTGTACTGTACTGCTGATCGACATTGAAAGCTTCGTTTTTAGTCTCCGTTTTATCAATTAAAATTCGACAATTTACCTAATCTGCGTTCGTTTTCTTCCCTAAAGAGAACGAAGGTTGTGTGTTAGAAATTTGTGCGTGTTGCGATGTTATATTCCATATTTATCATTTTCGTGTTACAATCCGTCATGTTCGTTCCGACGTTCGTCACAACTCTCAACTACAATGTACCTTTGACTTCTTTAAAGCTTAAATGTTTCGCTCGAAGAACGGAAGGCAGGCATGCGATCGAATTTTGTTTCAATAAAACAACAGCATTGCCAAGAAATATTTATGAAGTGAAAATAAACGATTTGAATGTGGCGTTCAGGACTGTACAGCAGATGTGGGCGCAATTTTTGGTAAAAAATCTGAATGGTTGATTTCGACGGGCATATCGAGTCTCGGATGCTAAAATAGTCTATTATACAAGGTACACATATTCACGAACGCCCGAACGACGGTCCGATTAAAGACAGTCGATCATCGAGTTGCCAGAAAACAAATCGGACCAAGCGTATTAATGCTAAACAGTCTTGGATGCAGCATGTCAGCTCCCATCTAAACGGCATCTTGATGAGATTGGCTCAGTATATCCCGGACCATATCTGCAGTTTCTCCCATTGAACTAATGAAATACTATATGACACACTGACACTGTTCGAAAGGGCTTTGAGAACCCCATTCCAGCCAGTCCTGGAAATGAGACGGGTGCGAGTGCAATTGCTCCCGTCAGCACCCGCGTTTTCTATTTTACGGGAGCTAAAAAATGCACTGGTTGAAAAATATTGTGCAGCACTAATAATACTGTGAGGGCATATAAATGTGTGTTGTTTTGAAAAAGCAGCACTCTGCAGCCATTGGCAAGTTACTGTCATAATCCAGCAGTTCCTTAATACATTTAGCCCATTGAACCCGATCGGCCGCTTTTCTGGCCAGGAACATGATACATGTGCGTCATAACGTCATTAAATAGTATGCCTGTTCAGTAAATGTGTGGGGCAGAGCAATCAATATTTTCAGCGTGCAGGCTGCACGTTGAAAATATTGATGACCCTACCCCAAACAATGAATTTGCACTCTTCTAATTGCTGCCATTGAACTGGCACGGAAGATACCACTAGAGTTCAAAGGGTTACGGTTTCTGGTGACAGTATTCCCTCGAAATTCATATACTAACATTTTACGGGTGCAATTTACTCCCGTCTCTGAAATCACGGAAGCTTAAAACGGCACCCGTCAATTTTGTTCATTTCCAGCACTGCTTCCAACAGTAGGTCACATAATAGCAAGGGAAAATGAAAGCACACAACAATGTTGGTATCTCTCCAGAATAGATCGTATCATCGAAGCAGCTTGACGAGTGACAGTTATGTATGTTATTAGCTCAATCTTTTGAACCCGAGCGGCCGCTTTTTCGGTCAGGAACATGACACATTCATACACTCTAAAATCAGTTGGGTTAAAAATTAACCCAAATCGACTGGGTTGAGTGAATATGAACCCAATTGGGTTCATATTCACTCAACCCAGTCGATTTGGGTTAATTTTTAACCCAACTGACTTTAGAGTGTAACGTAATTTTCTAGGATGGATGTTCAGTAAATGTGTGGGGTAGACCAAACCAATCAATATTTACAACGTGCAGCCTCGAGGCTGGTTGGTCTACCCCAAATAACGAATATGGACTCTTCTAATTGCTGCCATTGAACTGGAATGGAAGATACCACTAGCATATGTGGGGTAGCCCAATCAATATTTTCAACGTGCAGCCCCGAGGCTGATTGGTATACCCCAGATAATGAATATGGACTCTTCTAATTGCTACCATTGAACTGGAATGGAAGATACAACTAGCATTCAAAGAGTTGAGGACAGAACGCATACATTATGTCGTGTCCTTTGTTTTTAACGAAGCCTTTTTGTTGTGAAAATGCACACGAAACAATAATTTGCGAGCCTTATTGAAAAAGACCGTGAAAGAGGCGTGGGCACATCAAATAAAGTGGTAGGTAAAATAACTTTTCTCCTCCCAATGGGCAACAGAAGAATATTGTACACCCCACCCACTTCATGTAACCCCGTCCTGGATTAAACTTGTGCATTTCAATAAGGGAAAGTCCAAGGCCTTCCCTAGGTAGAAAATTACATGCTCCCACTGGTGTATCGGGAGGCTTAAGTATCCTGAAAGTAGAGGGAAAACCACAGAAAAATGACCGAAGAAACCTCAGGGAGAGAATACATGAATCAGTTTTAGGAGTTTCAGGCATGAATGCGCATAAGGTTGACATTTCTCATGAAAGGTATGGGGCGGGGACTACGCCGCTGACCAGTGCATGATTGGCAAAAGAGTCAACTAAACGAACTGCTAGTCATATCAAATTCACATATCTATCACTCGATTAACGCCATGTCGTTACAGAATTTTGTGCCCCTTATAGTTGCACCTCGGTAGTCCAATGTCTATGCGCATTAACCTCTATAAATACGGAATATGAACAACAAACTTTGAAATACTTTTATAAAGTTCAATTTGAGAACCTGGGAAAATGTAAATATGTCTTGTCTATTAGGGCTACCTGCTAAAGTCTTTTTGTTCAGTGACTTCTCTAGTCAAGGGATACACCAGAATTCCAGAACTTTCTTTTTGTTTGAACATAAGAGCCAGGTCAGTAAAATAAATGTCATAGACCTGGCAATTACAAGTAAGTGTTCCAAGTCACAGTTCTCTGGTCACCATGATGTTCGAGATCATTCGTCAGGCCTGGCATTCTGAAAAACGCAGGAGGGCAAAAAAAATCGCTCTCCTCAATCAGCTTAGGAGAGCAATTAGCTTTACACAGCATTTTAAGTATCCAGTTGAACAAACTCATTGAAACTGAAACCAACAGACTATTACATCAGTGATTTTATTAACTTTACTAAGGTAAAGCAAAATCTCTTAGACATCTAGATGTCTCACTCAACAACCGAACACACACTTGACAAGACCTGTGTGTGTACCCAGACCTGTTGTCCAAGAAAGTCATACGCCTACCACTACCACCTTCAACCCCCCAAGGGGGGTTGAAGGTGGTAGTGATAGGCGTATGACTTTCTTGGACAACAGGTCTGCTTGAATCTACAGTCACATCCTGGTGCAAGTGCTTCAAGTGACAGGATAGTAGTAATGGTAGTATATTGTAGTGTCAATATTCCTTGAATAATTACCCCTCAAACTGTGATGTCAGTTGAACTTGAAACTGACAGAAAAAAAAAAACATTGCTGTGACCCATTTTGCTTCAATTGATTGCAACTGTGTTTGGGTATGGTTGCAGCCATTACCTTTTACCACTAAACCACTTTCAAAATGAAATTACGTGTTTTGTGACTTCGAAGTTAAATTACATTTTTGCTTTACAACAAGAATTTAATGTGAGCATAATACACGTAATCTCAATCATCCCAGACCAAAATATTTAGGAGGGCAATTTTTCGCTCTCCTTAATTCTTTCAGGAGGGCAGTAAGGAGAGCTAAAAAATCGCTCTCCTGAAATTGCCAAGCCTGATTCGTGAATACAATTTACCAAAAACAAAACCCCTAAAACTGCGGCAGCGAATAGTTCATATCGTATAATTATAAATGAGTATTCACAGATGGTGTACTTTAACCCTTTATCCAGCGCTATTCATAAAAACTGCCGTTCAATTTTCATTATTTTTTCATTTTTTGTCTAAAAACATAGCTTATTACCCCTCATTGGAACGAGCTCGTTGAGTTCGTTACAATCAGGGTCAGTGGCTATGTTTTTGATGCAAAAAAAAAAAAAATAGTTATTCAATAATTTTGTCTGCAAGTGTCGTCTCTTTTTTCAAGTTAGATAAAGGGTAAAAAATATTGTCCGTTTCTAATTCCATAGATAAGATAAGGTAAGGTAAGATTTATTAAGCAAATACACCAGAACAAAGGCAGATTGCTTTGACATGCAACGTCAACACAAATAGAAACATAAAATAATACTAATTCCAAATGACAAACGTAAATATTAAGGCTTATAGTGGTTGTAATATAAAATTATTAATGTCACCTCTTGGTGTCAGATTGACAAAACTTGTTCTCGTTGTTTTAAGAATTGCTGGATCATATTACGGATGATACCGCATCGCACAACCGTGGCACATTGTTTCTCATCAGGAATATGAATCTCTCGGATGTGTCCATCTCAACAAACTCTTGGTATTCAAATTTGTAAAATGCACGTTCTCTGAGAGATGCATATTCACTGAACTCCATAACGAAGTGCCATTCTGTTTCCACTGCACCAGAGCCGCACACCGCGCATAAGCGTTCACTTACGGGGATGGGTGGTTGGAAATGCCTCCCCCTTTCTATCATAAGTTTGTGGTTACTTCCACGCAAACGAGTAAATATATTTCTCGCCTCGGATGATGTTGCATAGATCAAATAAAGCTCCAGGTAATATTTGTTCTTAAACTCTCGAGAAGTTCTCAGTTTATTTTTTCCTGTTTTCCTGTTGTCATCACATATTGCGCTATAAAAATTATTTAAATGGGTCTCTTTCAGATTTTCTCTTAGTGTTATGTATTTCACAGGTTGAAACTGAATTTTCTGTTCAGATTTATTTTGAGGATACGGCATAGTATAATTCGCAGATTCAGTTCAAACCTCTGATAGTAAGGAAGGGGTTTGAAGATCATATATAGTTTTGATACAAGCTTAGCCAAATGGATTTTGGCATCTATGTGCAGTGGTACTGTCCAAGTTTAGCTATCACTGCATGGTTCGATGATTTATTGTTCACTCCCAGGACTATCTTACAGAACTGAATATGAACAGTTTCACATGGCAATTTATCAATATTAGCATCGTTGATTTCCGGGGCCCATAATTCGCTGCCGTATAAGAGAATGGGTTTTATCAGGATGTTGAATAGTTTTAGTTTAACCGAAACAGGCGGAAGGCACTTTCTTTTAAAGTTGTTGTTCAGGCTGAAGAAGGCTTTTAAACCTTTCAGTTTCAGATCTTGTTGCGCATTCTGTAGTTTCCCATTGGATGTAAACGAAAGTGCCAGATATGTGTTTTGATGGGCGTGCATAAGCTCATTGTTTCCAATATGGAAACCATGGAACTCCTTATTCTTTCGCGATTGAAAATCATAACTTTAGTTTTGTCAACAGTTACGCCAAGAGTGGTGTTAGTGTAGTAGGCGTTCAAGTTATCCAATGCTCTCTGTAGTCCCCAAGACGAGTTTAAGATGATCATTAAATCGTCAGTAAATAGCAAGTGACTTAGATTCGTGGTATGTAGACGGACGTGGTCTCATTTTTCATAAACAAATGAGCCAATGTCGACGATAAAAACTTTGAAGAGCGTCGGCGAGATCACACAACCTTGTCTAACACCAATCGTTGGCATTAAGGGTGGGCTTAATCCTCGCGAATTTTTTGTTTGACAGTGACTTGAGCAAAATAGGGATTTTAAAATTTTAAATACATTATCCTGTATGCCGAGGCGGTGTAGTTTATCAAAAAGGATGTTTCTATCAACAGTATCAAATGCTTTTCTAAAATCCACAAAAACAGCATATACGGTTGTTTAAGTTTTTTTTATATTCGTTTATAGCTGTTTTAAGAATAAGGGCGCTGTCAATAGGGCTACAGTGTTTTCTAAACCCGAACTGATTATCACTAATCAAGGAATTATATTCAATATAGGTATTAATCCTCTAGTTGGTAACTCTGTTGAATAGTTTACCCAGAACAGCACTAATGGAAACAGCTCTATAATTATTGGGATCGTTTGGATCACCCTTAATATATAATGTGGTGAGAACAGTTTTACTCCATGAGGGGGGATAATGATGTGATTCAAATACCTGATTAAAATAATTTAGTTACACGATTAAGCATATGCGGGACTATTATTTTTAATTTCGTTTGAAATATTATCACACCCGGTCGATTTATTATTTTTTTTAGACTTCTCAGAGAGTTCATTATTTCGGTAGCCGAGATTTTGTCATTATTCAATAGGTGTTGAATATCCACTTCTGTGTTTATAACGCCGGGTGTATTTTCATGGATTTGTGGTAGACACAATATCTTTTTAAAGAAATCAACAGACCTGTCGGAGTCTAGATAATTGATCTCAACATTGTTTGTTCGAAGGGACTTAATTGTCTGCCAATAGGTTTTGGGATCTGAAGATGATAATTTTTCGAGGTTTCCCATACGTTTTTGAAGTGCAGTTTTGATTTTTTCTTCGTTGCTCTTTATACATTTTCTTACAATGAAAACACTTTTGTAACAGAGATCTATCCTGGGGGTTTTGCTGAAGAGTCTTAAGTGAATTTTGCATGGTGTATTTTAGATGTTTGCTTTCATCATCAAACCATTTCCTCTTAGGTTTTTTAAATTTTAGGAGCACGCAAAATTCTCATGGATGCCAGATTGTTTATGTCGGTCAGTATAACAGTCAAATCAGTTATTGCTTCTTCTGTACCAGAATCGTCATTAGTGTAATTTTTCATTATAAACTGCCGATTTTTAAACTGAATGTCTTGTTGCAAAATGCCTCTAAAGCTATCGTTGGGCTATCTTTCGTCCATTTAGGGTATACTTTGGTTGGATGTAACTGTGTTTTGGAGCTGTTTTGGTCGGAAGATTATGGCATAGATTTTTTAAAGTGTAGCGTCAGTTGGCAGTGGTCAGAGTGCTCAGTTAACTCTTTAATAACCCTTTACCTAACGAATCGCCCGCATCCGCCCACATCCGCCCGCGTAATATGCAAATTCAGCATTTGAAAAAATATTATTTTTCCAAAAATTTCAACAAAACCATATCATATGACCCCTCGTTGGAACGAGCTCGTCGAGCTCGTTTCAACGAAGGGTCACATGATATGGTTTTGTTGAAATTTTTTGAAAAAATTGAAAAAATGATATCTAAAATGATAAATTTTGATATCGTCTGCGTTGGGTAAAGGGTTAATAGAAAAAATAATCTACATCGGACAAATATTTATCTGATACTATGATATGATCTACGACACTCGCTCCATTATATTGGTAGCTGATAAAGTTACCCATTGCATCTCCCTTACTCCTCCCTTTGACTATTCTCAGTTTTGCTGATTCACGTAGGGCCAGAAGCTCTCTTCCATAACTATTAGTCATTTTGTCTAAGCTAAAACGGTTAGCGCAAGAGTCAACGGTGTAGGAATCGGGAAGTGGGGCGTGCTGTGCAGTATCATCTGTAATGCAATCAGGCGTTTCTCCTGTTCGGATGTTGAAATCACCCCCAAGTAGAATTAAATCGTCACACCCATACTCCTCCAGTTTTTGATCAGTATTTGCAAATATAGAATTTTCGAGTTTGATCGTATTCCAGTAAGAGGAATTGTTAGGGGGTACATACACGGAAACAAAAACAATCGGGACCAACATATTGAACATTTTGCCATCAAATTGTACCCACAGCGATAATTCATCGACACAGAATGATTGCTGAAAGAACGGTTTATATGTGTCAAGAGAGTAGAACGCAACGCCCCCCCCCCCCCCCCCCCCCCCGTTTTATACGGGAGACGCCGCGGCTCATATCAAGGCAAGTACAACCCGGTAGTACGATTTCATGCTTAGTCCGATGCCACGTCTCTGTTATCGTGATGAAATCATATTTTGGTCATAATTGAACACTATCAGCATTCGGAATTTTGTTTATAAAGTCCTGGGCATTCCAAAAGGTGTAAGTAATTTTTGATGCTGCCTGATAATTTGAAATCGTATCCATATAAGAATGACCTGAAAGTATCATAGCAATTAGTGAATGGCTGAGATTCTGAAAACCGAATACAAATAATGGTTGTTGTTTGGAAGGTCTATCTCTTGACACAGACACTCTCGCTCTCTCTCTCTCTCTCTCTCTCTCTCTCTCTCTCTCTCTCTCTCACACACCCACATACGAGACACTTCCTAAGAACCCAATTTTAGAGGCCTTTTCTGGGGTTACGCCACGCATAGAATCCTCACCACACCCCATCCACTCCCAAATCCACCCAAAACAGAACAAAGCGAAACACCCCTCCTAATAAAAAAAAACATTAGAAGCCGGCAAAACAAAACACAATAATAAATAAATAAACAAATAAATAAATAAATAAATAAATAAATAAATAAATAAATAAATAAATAAATAAATAAATAAATAAATACCCCCCCCCCCCCCCACACACACACACAAAAAAACCTAAAACGAAAAACACAAACTTCGTTGTGGCTTCCATCATTGAAAAGGTTTAAAACCCTTTACCCAACGTAACGGCCAAAACCGGCCAGCGCTATTCTCAAAAATCGCCAATTAATTTTCATTATTTTTTTCATTTTTTGTCTTAAGAACATAGGTTATGACCCCTCGTTGGAACGAGCTCGTCGAGCTCGTTCCAACGAGGGGTCATAACCTATGTTTTTGAGACAAAAAATGAAAAAAATTAGTTATTCAAGAATTATTTATGCAAGTGTCGTCTGCTTTTCAGGTTAGGTAAAGGGTTAAGGTCGAATTTACAATTTTCGGCTCCGTGATTACGACACTGGACTTCAAACAGAAAGTTCCATGGTTCGATCCCCACCAGGGGTAACTGCGTTGTGTCCTTCAGCAAGGCACTTAATCCCAATTGCCTACTTGGTGCCATGGTAGTGCTATGTACTAAGGTGTCCTGTACATCACTGATCCACTTGTCGAAAATCAATGCTTCCCCAGCGTGTGTGGAGTTAGTACGTGGGGAGTGTGACAGTTAATCGCTGCTACTCGGTGGTTTACTCCGGATTCCTGCACCAGAAAAACTGTCCAACACGAGGTGAATTTACGGAATTTACAATATGCAAACGATATGTATATCTTGTTCAGAAGCTTAATATGGATGCTTAACCCTTTACCCATCGAATCGGCCACATCCGCTCGCGTAATATGCAAATTCAGCAGCTGAAAAAATATTATTTTTCAAAATATTTCAACAAAACCGAGCTCGCTCCAATGAGGGGTCACATGATATGGTTTTGGTAAAATTATTTGAAACATTTTAAAAAATGATATTTAAAATAATAAATTTTGATATCATCTACGTTGGGTAAAGGGTTAACATGCGATCTGTGAAACTGTGCTCCTGTGGTTTGCACATCATATGTCCCGCTGTTACTGCTTACCTAAATTCAATTCAAACCTTTCAATCTCCACTCGCTACCGAAAAAACACTTTTATCATCCACAAAAATAGGCACCCATAATCCTGAACAATTTAACCCTTTTGCATAACAAATCGGCAGAATCCGGTCATGTAATTTACAAATTGAGCAGTTGAAGACATGTTATTTTCCAAACAATTCAACAAAATCATATCATGTGACAACTCATTGGAGCAAACTCGTTCCAATGGGGCGGGGGTCACGTGATACGGTTTTGTTGAAATTTTTTGAATTAAAATAAAAAAAATTGATATCGTCTGCGTTGGATAAAAAAAACCCCACGAAAACTCAAGATCCTGTTGCAGAACTGAAGGGTTAGGGCAAAGAATAGATACCACCACGAAGCGAAAATTTTAACTACTTCAAATAAATAAATAAATAAAAAAAAAAAAAAAAAAAATAAAAAATAAATAAATAAACATGTGTGATGGGCGTAAAACAAAATTAGATTTGAGTGTCTGTTTACGTGGAATAAATATTTACATATTCATTACAGTTGGTACATTTTGGTAAGTAAATCCGGAAGCATGTTACAGACGCCCCCATTTCCTCTATTTGAAAACCCGGTTACGCAATTACCATAAACTTCGAAAGGTCAACGCAAAATAGAAAATAAATCACAAGATCTAAATGAACAGATGGACAGGTTGGGACTGATTACAAAACAATTTTAGCGCAAGAAGTTATAAAGGAACCTGGGTAACTTCCAAAAAATGTTGATCATATTTTTACTTTGCTGATAATTTCAAATCTGGACATCATTTCTTGGGAAGCTCTTCTTGAGAGCTTCCCAATAAATTAAGTCGAAGGTCGGAATTATCGACAAAGAAAAATATTACAAAGTTTGAAGAATTTTCCATTTCTGCTTATCCTACAAGTTATTCCAGAGAGCACCGTAGTCCTTTAATCCTTTACCCAACGAATCGGCCACATCCGCCCGCGTAATATGCAAATTCAGCAGCTGAAAAAATACAATGAGGGGTCACATGATATGGTTTCGTTGAATTTTTTTGAAAAATTTAAAAAAATGATATTTAAAATAATAAATTTTGATATCGTCTGCATTGGGTAAAGGGTTAACTGATCGTCAGTTTTATCAAGTTCTTTAGCGGAATAAGTGGAGGGGACGTGACAACCGTTACTTATTCCCAGTTCCTCATTCGAGATTCGTTATCAGCCGATAAAATCGGGTGATAGCGAATGTCGGATAAGGAACTGGGAGTATTAGCGGAAGGCAATTTACACATGATGCAGAGTGAAGATGCAGAATGAAAATGTGAAGTGCTTGAGGATATACTTTTATGGTAGTTGCTTAAAAATAATGCATTTTTCGACATTAGTGTCAATTTCTGAAAACTATTATAAGAATTCCTTGGAAAAATTAATTCAGAACTGGTGTTTAATATACCCTGAAACTCAAATGGAATTCTAATGATCTAGTTTAGTGCACGCTTTACTTCATTTCCTTTTGCAGAATTGGCTACTTAACCCTTTACCTAACATGAAAAGCAGACGACACTTGCAAAAATAATTGTTGAATAACTATTTTTTTTCATTTTTTGTCTCAAAAACATAGGTTATGACCCCTCGTTGGAACGAGCTCGACGAGCTCGTTCCAACGAGGGGTCATAACCTATGTTTTTGAGACAAAAAATGAAAAAATAATGAAAATTAATTGACGATTTTTGAGAATAGCGCTGGCCGGTTTTGGCCGTTACGTTGGGTAAAGGGTTTTAACAAACCAATGAGCACTGATAAAACTAAAAACCTGGGCGGGTGGAGTCGTTGGAAGAGGGGTTGTTAAGAAGTGAAGTCACGAGTGCCCGACCGAATATATGTGCCTATCTTTTCAGCTATTAACCTTCCGCTTACAGGAGTGACATCTGTGTCTAATCTGAACTACCGACATGGCCGTTAATCTCGGGGCGAGGGAGGGAAAGCCGCGACATTCATATAGCTGAACCCCTCTCGAAATGTCGTCTCGTGCATTGGTATCGTTTCTCTCACAAACCGTTTACTATCCACCATAGTATCTTTTCAAAAAGAGATTCCATCACTAAACCTAATGTGCCAACAACACAAACCTTACTGTCATGAATATTCTTTTCATCAAAAGGGAATGGCAAGAAGACAGCCTTTTAGGCTATGTCATTTCCTTGCAGCGTAATCACCTGTAACCAGTCTTATTGTTATATTGTATATTTATATGCTGCAAAATCAATCAATCAATCAATCGATCAATCAATCAATCAATCAATCAATCAATCAATCAATCAATCAATCAATCAAAACATCTCCCATGCTCCCATTTCGACGAATCGCTGATTCGTCGAAATGGGAGAATGGGAGAGGTTTTGATTGATTGACAAGTATGGAATCAAAACCTCTCAATCAATCAAAACCTCTCAGGTTCTCCCATTTCGACGAATCTCCGCTCCCGATTCTAAACCTTAGTATGCGATGAATTTTCTGAACAACTCTCTTCTTCATCTCTCCAATCATCTTATCAATACTTATTGCCATCATTAATTCGTCGTCATACAAATCTATGCTTCAAATCACTTCACCATGCCTGGTAACGCCAATTTTCATAATTACGTCCGACGAACCCTGTGAACATTTCGCTGTAAACAAATTGGTTGCGCCCAGTAAAGTATCGTCGGAGGGGGGGGGGGGGGGGGGGGGCAACTCTAGCTTGGTGATCATCCGAGTTTGGACAGTTGCGGGAAAGGAAATCCTATCTAATAAATAAATCTTTGCATTGCATATTCATCTGCCTATCTGCCACCACATCCTCTACCTTGGAGTCGCGGTGACTCAATAGGTAGAGGTGCAGGCTGCAAGCCGAGGGGTCCTCGGTTCGAATCCCACCTGCGGCAACCGCGTTGTGTCCTTGGGCAAGACATTTCACACCCATTGCCTACGTGGGGGGGGGGGGGGGGGCGTACTGCACGTCGATGGTGCACCAACCAATGCTAACCCTGCTTGTGTGGAGTTAGTAGGTTGGGAGCTGACAGTTGCTCACCCTTGCACGGTGGTTCTCTCTGGGTACTCCGGCTTCCTCCACCCGTGAAACTGTCGTGGTCATGATTAGCCATGACCTTAAACACCAATAAATAAATAAATAAATAAATAAATAAATAATCCTCTACCTTATCCTCGCACTGACGTTAGAAAACATCGATAACATACCAATAAATTTGTATATTGTCAATTTTTGATAGACCTTAGTACTCTTTTCATTACAATATCACCCGGTCATACATTATCGATTCCGGATACATCACACGATGCTACACACGGAGTGCGATACTTGACCCGTGAAGATATACGGTACAGAAAAAAAATTAAATATGGTCATTGAAAAATATATGACTGTCTGAGAACCATATTCATTGACATTTTTGTATCACAATATCCGTCGATGAAACATTATCGATTGTTTATTCATTATATGCCGGAGCACTTGGAAGTGTGATGATTGATGGGTCAAGATATATGGCACAAAAATACTTAACCTCGGTCATCGAAATCACTCCTGGGTACTTAAAAGTGAAAAAAACACTTTTATGTTTTAGCAGTAGTTAGGGAGGGCCATTTGGGCTTAAAAATTTAACGCTGAAATTCACATAGACATTTGTTAGCCGTAGTACATCCAGGTCTGGAGGCCGTTGGGCGTAAAATTTTAATACTGAAATTCCCATAGACATTTTTACGCTAGAGTGTTAAATTTTTACGCCCAATGCCCCCCCCCCCCCCCCTTACTACTTTTAACTGTGTAATGAACCATAACACAGCAAGTATGGATATGAACATGTGAAAATGTACAGTTCTGACGTCAAAACTCTCCATTTCATCACTTTGTCTTTTGAAAATTTTAAAATTCCTTCCCCCAGGAAACGAAGTAGCACTTCGGAAACCTGTGGTTTCATCATTCAGCAAAATGAAAAACGTATAGACGTATTTCCCCAAAGATTTGTGTCCAACACGTACACGCCCTCCACAATTGCCAACCCAATAACGTTTCAACATTGCCGGTCACGTGCTTTTCAAGGCAATGGCGCGCTCCCAATATGCGTTACGATATGATGTCACATCGAAAAAACAGAAAATAATACTGGACGGTCGGGGTTATCTTGACTATACTAGACCCTGCTTAACCGCTATCGCGACATGGTCGCTTCACTTACTCGCTTATCAAAGGCAGCTTCCTTCCCTGAAGATCTCAGCTGACCCTTTATCAAACATAACGGCCATACCGACCACACTATTTACAAAATGAACATTCCAATTTTATTATTTTTTAATCTTTTCATTTTTTTTACATAAAAATATTGCCCGTGGTCCCTCATAGGGACGAGGTCAACGAGCTCGTTCTAAGGAAAGGTAGTACGCTATGCTTTTTCGGCCAAAAGAAAAGTTATTCAAGAATTGGCTTGCAAGTGTCGTCTGCTTTTCGTGTTGATTAAGGGTTAAGGGGACGTCCAAAATTTTCTCCAAAGTCCAGAGAAGGCCAGAAAGGAATAACCCCAATAAATTATATATCAATTTGTTTGGAATGAAACACAGATTTTGTTGAAACTAATATTTGCCATGGAACCGCTAGCATGAAGCAGAAAGCACTGCCTGAAAGTCTACTATGGAATAAGTAAGAGATCAGATTTTATACAATAAAATACCTTAAAATTATTGAATAGTTAAATTCTGCAATCCTTCTTGTACAGACTCGGAGCAATGTTTTTCTCATCCTTGCAAGGAACGGACTGCGAGACCAATTGTAATTTAGGATGCGATGAGGTAAACGGGGACGATTGGGGGGACCCCGGTGGGGACCCCGGACGTGGCGTCATGTCACGTGACTCAGTGGCGCCATGTTATATTGTCATGGTAACCCGCGTGAGCGGCCATCTTGTGACGTCATCCCCATAGTGATACGTAGTGTTAGTGCGCATGCGCAGCGCGTGTTGTTAGGGTGATACGTGTTTCCGTTGTCCATTTCGTAGAATTACCACAAACAACCCGACAAATTTTACTATTTCGAATTCTTTCAGAATACTCTTCTTCTATCTATCTATGCAATAGTTTTCGTCTACTTGACTATGTGCCTTTGTCCTGGAGTATACTCCAGTAGAGTAGTAGAGTCTATCAGCTGGAACAGCTTTGCTTATTATTACTATATTTATCTTTTCTGGACGGTTCTTGTTACTTCTGGCCCTATTCCGAGTACTCTTGTTGTTTCATTTATCTAGATCGCCCAATCAGATTGCTTGATTTCTCATAATCTGTAAGCTAAACGAGCAGTTACTGAAAAGTCATTGCTCGAATGACTCGAAGTCCATCGAGCAAATGAGCTATAGAGCATTTGTTCGTTCGAGTAACTCGCACACACGACTCTTAACCTCATTTCGTAAAAAAAGAATTCTGCTAACCCCCGACGTTACCCAAAAAGGGATTTTGTCAGTAGAATACCTAGAAACAGGGTTGATGATTTTCCCCAATAAGCTGAAGAGCCAAGGGAGCAATTGTTCGAACGACTCGAAACCCATCGAGCAAATGAGCCTTGGAGCAATTGCTCGATCGAGTGACTCTACATACTGCTCGAACGACACGAAGTCCATCGAGCAAATGAGCTAACGAGTAATTGCTCGTTCGAGTGACTCGCACATACGACTCTTCGACTCATTTCAGAAAAAGGGGCGCCTAAGAACAGACGTTTTTTTTTTTTTTTTTAAAAAGAAGGGATTCCGTAAGTAGGATTTTCCCAAATAAGCTAAAGAGCCAAGAGAATAATTGCGCCAAGAGCAATCGCTCGAACGACTCGAAGCCCATCGAGCAAATAAGCTATAGAGCAATTGCTCGATCGAGTGACCCCACCTACTGCTCTACGACTTATCTGGGTATTTTAGGATACCTATAGTATTGGACTATTGGAGGACACTTGTTGTAGAAACCTTACATCCGGGTACTTCATGCTACATCCGGATTCTTCAGTTGGGATAGTAGGTAAAAACAAACAACAGTATATAACATTTCATTCATTTTTATTCGAGTGTACAATTCAATTTATCAAGGCATCATTTTCGCCTTTGTAGTTCTTCTCTCATGGGCTAACCATCTCATCTTCTTGATGGATGGAGCTTCTTCCCATTGTCTGGCTAGGTTCTTGATAAAACACGTTCTCTCATTGATAGCTGGTAACTTGGCTTTGTTGGTTGCTTTAATTTCTTGTCTGGCATTTTTGGGTTCCTCTTTCTTGTCTTTTAGCTGATTAATAGTGGCAACCTCAGTCTTCTGAACATGATTCTTAGTTTCAGTAGAAACTTCAGGCTTCTTCGTAGTGGTAACTTCGTTCTTTACGGAAGTTGGCATCGCTCTCTTGTCTTCAGACTGATTCGTAACTTCATTCGTAGAGGTAACTTCTTTCTTTATGGGATCTGGCATCATTCTCTTTTCTTCGTGTTGTTTCGTAATTTGAGTAGTAACTTCATTCTTATTTGTATTGGAAGTATCAGTCAGTTCTTCTGTCTTTATTCTCTTGGTTGTAGTGGCAACTTAGGTGGTTAATGAACGGCCTGTATCCACACATCTTTGTTTCTTTCCACCAGAATCTAGGTCTAGATTTTTTCACTTGGCTCCATTTACCACAAGATTCACTTGGGCCTGTTCTTGGGAAGTCAGCTTTAATCCAGCATCATTCTTGAAGATCTGTATGTGTAAGTCATCTTTGAATCTGAGCACTGTTGTTGACACAGACATCTTCACTCTTCGACGATCAGAACGGAAATGAGTTTATTTTCATACCATCACTCCTTTTATACCCTTTTCTCTAATCGTCTTCTTCTTCTTCATCATCTTCTACTCTGAACGAGTAGTTTGTCATAAGGTTGTCGAACAGAAATCTTCGCTTTTCCAAGGCATATTTCTGGGATTCTTCAAAGTCAAAGTCCTCTTCTTCACGAAGACGCTTGGCAGTTTCTTGAATTTTCTTGTGTACCGAGTCGTTGCAAAAATTTCTAATGTACACAAGGGTATTAATGTATTTCGCTCTAATGGCTTCTCTGACACTCTTTTGAAGTGCTCTATATGCTGTTTCAACTGCATCTTATCTATCAATTCCATCCTCGATATATTTGTTCATGAGGTTGTCAAAATCGTCTTGGTATTAAAAAAAATTGTCATAGGCACTTTGGACGATAGTTCCATCATAGAAACGTCTTCTTCTTCTACTTCTTCTTTCTTCTTCTTCTTTCTTCTTCTTCTATATCTTCTGACAGTTCCGACGACTCATCCGAGTCCGAATCTCTTGACAAATTTTTTGGTGCACAACTGGATTGCATTGCGTCCGCTCTCTTCGAAGGTCAGATTACGAATGACAAGTTGCATATGAGCACGACCCTTTTACAGGATATCTGACACAACATTGATGATGGGTTTGAGTAACTTTCCTAAAATCCTTCTTTCTGTTTGATCGTCTTCTTTTCCGATAAGATAGTTCTCTCTTTGGTAAGGCAATTCTCCTAATCTGGTGTTTGTATGGGATTAGCTTAGCTCTCTCAGATTTGGTTATAGGTACCGTCCCCTTGAAGATATTCGAGGCACAATCACATATACATTGTATCAAATCATCATTGGTCGTCTTGATCATAGTCTTGGCTTCATGTCGATCCGCACCAGATAGGATTCGCAGTGTATCTGAATTTCTGTCTAGTCTTGCAGTGTTGCTCGATTTTTCCGTTTGTCGGTTTGGGCAAACTTCTTTGTGCCTCTTCATGTTAAACTTTCGGGAAAATGTTTTTCCACAGTACTCGCAGCTATGAATCGCCATGTCTTCACTCTTTCCTGATCGTAGAACAAATGAGCATTTGGTGTTGGTACATCCCTTTTATACCCTTTTCAGAGCTAGGACTGGGTTGATAAGCGCCGAGAGAAAGCAACTCTTTCGTAATATACATTTTTTTATATCGGTAGAAATTCCATCATCTGTTAGCAGCTTCAATACATGTTCGTATTTTCTCAGGTCATCAAATTCAGCCAAATTCAGTGGTATCTTATCTTCGAGGATGTTGGTAGCACATTTACATAAACAGATAATCAAATCTTCATCAGCAGAGCGTAGAACGACATCGAGTTGCTCCTTTTCAGCATCCCGTAAAAATTCTAAAAGTTCTTTAATCTGTCTGGGCAGTCATTGAATCTCCAGTATCTCTCTGCTCTTCTGTTCTTCGTGGACAGTGATGTTTTTCATGCCTCTTCCTATTGTGCGGTTGGGTGAACAACTTAGTACAATATCTGCACTGGAGCCGACGATGGTTCTTTTCGTGTCTTCTAGCATTATCCGATCTCGAAAATGACTTGGAACAGTATCTGCAACGAACCGGTAACACGTCTTCACTCGACGACGGTCAGGACACAAATGAGGTTTAATGAAGAATGAATGAAAGGTTTTAGCGCGCCGAAGGCGCGCAGGGACGATGTGGGATTTACAAATCCCTCGCGACCCGGTTAACCTTATTTTATTTTAATTGGATCACACAGATCGCGAATGGTATCCTGTAGATGATTTTTAATTATGTTTCGGGACTTGCTGGCCGTCCAAATGCCTTTGTCGTCTGAGAACTGCAATAGGTCAACACGGTTTTCCCTTCTTTTTCTATGTCATTCACATATATTATGAGAAGAAGCGGGCTTAGAACCGACCCTTTAGGTGTTCCCGCTTCGAGTATTACTTCCTCTGACACCTCGCGATTAACCCTCACTTTGATTTTTCGGTCAGTTAGAAATGATGATAAGATCCTCAGAATTTTAGTGGGTAATCCCATTTTCGCTAGTTTATATCTAACGCCATTGTGCCATACCGAGTCGAACGCTTTTTTACACCCAAGAAAAGCGCTGTTCCGATTTCGTTTTGACTAAATGCTGTTTTCATATAATCGACAAGTCTATATACGTGTTCGATTCCCTCTTTCTGACTCCTATACGCTCTTTGCCATTTGTTGAAAAAGTTGACTGATTCGAGATAGCTGCGAAGTCTCGTAGTGAGAATCCGATCAAATATTTTTCCAACACAGCTAAGCAAGCTGATTAGGCGGTAGTTAGAAGGGTTGGTAAGGTCTTTGTCAGGCTTAGGTATCATTACTCCTGTGGCCACTTTCCAGCATTTTGGGAAGTACCCACAGGAGAGACAGCAGTTTAGGAGTTTGGTAAGTCTGCAGTAGAAGATGTTGGAGCACTGTTTCATTATTTTGTAAGAGACTTCATCTTCTCCTGGGGACGAAGATGACTTGCATTTTTTTTATTATACCCATGACCTCTTCTACGCTTATTGGTTCGGTTAATTCATGGTCGTCCCCGTCTTCATGCCTTTGGTCGAAGTTCGGTTCATTGAAAATTGAGTTGTTATCTTGGACAAATTTATTTACTTTTACCTTAAAATCGTTGTCACATCTGTTCCCTTCTTGCGGACGATGCGCTTTCTTTAGGCAAGTTCGGCAAAAGCGCTGGCCTTTGCCTTGTCGTCCATGGCCATAGTTCCGTCGCTAATCTTCAGTGCATTATTATTGGTACTTTTGCTCTTTTGGCCAGTAAGAGTTTTAAATGTATCCCAGAACCTCTTAGGTTCTCTCAGCCCATTTAGGTTTTCTATTGCTTTTTCCCATCTCACGCGATTGTCGTTAGCTATGGTCTTTTTTACTTCTCCATGTAGGCGATTATACGCGGTTTTAAGTTCTGCTCTTTTCATTTGATCATTCTCTGATTGGTAAGCCCGGAAAGCTTTTCTTTTTTGTTTGATTATTTGAAGAGTTGTTTGGGTTATTCTGTTTATCCGCGTCTTTACTGTTTGCTTGGGACAAATTTCATCTAGTGTACTGTTGATAACCTCGTTAAGATGGGTGCAGGCTTTTTCTAGTTCATGAACATTTAAGAGGTCATTTGCCTTAATTTTTACTTCGATAATGTTTCTGAAGAGGTTCCAGTCAATTTTATTCACAGGAAGATACCTTGCGGGACCAGTATTACATTTCAAAGTGGCGTGAACCGGCAGGTCATCATGCCTAGCTCATCATTCCCTACAAATATGTATTGCATTTGGCTGGTTAGTGATTTGCTGGTGATAATCAACTCTAGGATATCTGACTGATGGAGTGGGTTGTTGCTTATGTATGTTACGTCTTGATCGTTATTTAACACGAATAGATCGAGTTCTTCAGTGATGTTGAAAAGGGCGTCACCATTAGGCTCAGTCTTATGACAACCGAATACTTGGTGTTTGGAATTGAAATCACCCAAGAATATGCAGTGCTTGTACTTTTTGGTAAAGAATTCAAATACTTTCCTGTCTACTGTTGCTTGTGGCTTGTTATAATATGATATGATGGCCACGTGTTTGTGGTCAAGTTCAATTTCAGCTGCAATCACTTCAGCATTGAGGTGATCGCATGGTATTGTTTTGTATTTAATCTCCTGCCTTATTAGCAGGGCGACACCGCCACCTTTTTGGACGGGTCGATCTCTTCTAATAATATCAAAACCACATAAAGAGAATTTTTTGTTTGGTTTAAGTTGGTTTAAGCCATGTTTCGCTAATTCCAATTACGTCCATATTTTTGAAATAATGTGACATTTGCAAGTTTTTCTGATTAACGCTTCGAGCGTTCCACTGGACTATTTTTAGTGTATCCATGAATGGTTTAGGAATAACTGTACTAAGTTTATTTAACCCTTAAAATGCTGAATTGTACCATAATACAAGGTTTCAGCACAACTTATGCTGTGACAAGCACCTTAAGGGTTAAGTTTAATTACTATTTGTCATATTGTTACATAATTATATTTTGTAGACGGCCGCTTCTAATAGCGTGTGAGATATTTGAGTTTTATATATCTTAGAGGCAGTTTTACTAATCTCTTTGCAAACGTACGAAAGACTGGTGTCAATATGTTTCTTCATTATACTGAAAATAGAGCCAGCCATTAGAGTACACGTGGAATAAGGGGAGGATGAGTTCTCGGCATTACTTACATTTAGAGCTTTAAGGTGGATGTTTGTTTTAACTTTTTTGAAGTGGCTACACCCCAGGTAGTTTCTGGGGTGTTGACCACCGCAGTTGGGGCATTTCAGAGTTGTAGCACTGCATGCCTTCGCGATGTGTTTGTTACCGCATTCCATACATCGTTGCTCCCCGTTGCACTGTGTGACAAGTGCCCAAATTTCTGACACTTGTGACACTGAACGGGTTGAGGAAGAATACGATATTCCTCGGTTCCGTATTCTTTGCCGTTGATAATTACCCCTTTGCTTATCAGATTTAATTTCGTTGCTCTATCAGGGCATTTTACTTTTATTTTCCAAGTATGATTGTCCGTGGCTTTGGAGATTAGTCTCTCCGACGAGCATCCTTGAAGGGCTTTATCAATCGAGTTTTTTCCGAATTGGGGTTGACGCGTGTGATTACGACACAGGGGTTTGGTTGCGGATGGCTCTGTGTCTTGTTGGTTTTATTGGGCACCTTAGGGGGCGTTTTGGTTTTTACTTTGTCGACGTACGTCGCGCTATCGATTGGGCAAGCTGTCGCATTCACTATTTCCGGCGATGTAGGCTCTGTTGCGTTAACAGAGCCCCCATTTCTTGGTGTGACCACCGAGTCCTTTTCAGTAGCTGTGCTCTGTGAATTTTGCTTGATAGTTTTTGTCTTCTTGACATGCCGATCAGTAGTCGTACAGAAACCATTTTCGTCTTCGACGTCCACGGTTTCATCATTTTCACGGAACTCATTCGAGAGTTTCCTTTTCGATCGATTTTGGTTTGGTGATTTTTTCTGTCGCTGCGATTTTGGTATTTTAGCTGAATTTTTATCTAACTGAATTTCAACCGCCTCAGCGGGGAGAGCTGCGGCCGTGTTGGTGGCTTCTTCTACTATGAGGTTTAAGCCGAGCTTGCACCCTTTTTATATCTTTCCCAAACAGAAGTACCCGGATGTAGCATGAAGTACCCGGGTGTAAGGTTTCTACAACGAGTGTCCTCCAATAGTCGAATACCATAGGTATCCTAACATACCCAGATGAGTCGAAGAGCAGTAGGTGGAGTCACTCGATCAAGCAATTGCTCTATAGCTCATTTGCTCGATGGGCTTCGAGTCGTTCGAACAATTGCCCCTGGAGCAATTACTCTCTTGGCTCTTTAGCTTATTTGGGAAAATCCTGCTTACGGAATCCCCCTTTTTAACCCCTCCCCCCAAATCGTCTGTTCTTAGGCACCCCTTTCTCTGAAATGAGTCGAAGAGTCGTATGTGCGAGTCACTCGAACGAGCAATTACTCGTTAGCTCATTTTGTTCATGGACTTCGAGTCGTTCGAGCAGTATGTGGAGTCACTCGATCGAGCAATTGCCCTAAGGCTCATTTGCTCGGAGGGTTTCGAGTCGTTCGAGCAATTGCTCATGGAGCAATTACTCTCTTGGCTCTTTAGCTTATTGGGGAAAATCATCAACCCTGTTTCTAGGTATCCTACTTACATAATCCCTTTTTGGGAAATGTCGGGGGGTTAGCAGAATCCCTTTTTTACGAAATGAGGCGATGAGTCGTGTGTGCGAGTCACGCGAACGAGCAATTGCTCTATAGCTCATTTGCTCGATGGACTTCGAGTCGATCGAGCAATGACTTTTTAGTGACTGCTCGATAGCTTATTGGCTTTGGGAATGATATAGGTTTTTGTTTTACAGAAGGGAGATAACTGCTTATAGATTATGGGAAATCAAGCAATCTGATTGGGTGATCTAGATAAATGAAACAACAAGAGTACTCGGAATAGGGTCAGAACGAACAAGAACAGACCAGAAAAGCTAAATATAGTAATAATAAGCAAAGCTGTTCCAGTTGATACGCTCTTCTTCTCTACTGGAGTATATTCCAGGACAAAGGGACATGGTCAGGTAGACGAAAACTATTGCATAGATAGAGAGAAGAAGAGTATTCTGAAAGAATTCGAAATAGTAAAACTTGTCGGGTTGTTTGTGGCTTTGGGTCACATACTAGTAGCAAGCACGCGCTACCATAAAAACCAATATGGCGGCGTCCAGTATACAAAATGGACGACGGAAACACGTATCACCTAACAACACGCGCTGCGCATGTTCACTAGCACCATGTATCACTATGAGGATGACGTCACAAGATAGCAGTTCACACAGGTTACCATGACAACACAACATGACGCTACTGGGTCACGTGACATGACGTCACTCCCCCCCCCCCCCCCCCCCCCCCCCCACAATCGGCCCGTTTACCTCATCTCCTACTACGTACTTACGTTGGAAGACCCCTTTAGACCGTCCAGGGGATACTGAGTAATCGAAATTCTTGGCAAAGGACGATATCGGAAGATATAAAATCTCTGAATATCAAAACAAATTCTTTCTGATATGAATGATCGATAGGGATCTTATTACAATGATATGTCACATAACATTTTCCGATCAAAAGAAAGATCCACCAGGATGTTATCACCATGCTGGAAGTAAAAGTTTTAATGCGTCGACGGGAGGCAATTTTTCTTTGATAGGACAGATATGTAGAGATTTTATTACCATGATTACAATAGTTTGTTACATAACATTTCCTCATCAAATATTATCACCATGCAAGAAGTAAAAGTTATAAAATGTCGACGGAAGGCTGTTCTCTGACTGCATACATTTCCATTTTCGTTTACATTCTCTAACTAGAGCAGTTCCAAGGGCACGTTTTCTCGACGCACTTCCTCGAGATTGAAATCACGTGGCCTTGATGCATATTTGCCCGAAATGACGTCATTCTCTGGATTTTACTCGTGTTGAACCCCACTTCCCGTGTAACAGTTAGGAAGAACTCGATTAGGTGCGCCGCATGCGATAGGGGTGATCCGGCGTACGCCGATTTATTATCAGTTGAATACCGGCGTATGCCACTGGCGTCCGTCGCATGCGCTCTTGAAATTAATTGGCTCATCGGCGAGAAAATCGGCGTAACATGACGACGGAGCAGATGCAAATGTTGTTTTAACCCTTTACCTAACATGAAAAGCAGACGACACTTTTTTTTCTCAAAAACATAGGTTATGATCCCTCTTTGGAACGAGCTAATCGGGCTCGTTCCAATGAGGGGCCATAACCTATGTTTTTGAGACAAAAAATGAAAAATTAATTGGCATTTTTTTTGAGAATAGCGCTGGCCGGTTTTGGCTGTTACGTTGGGTAAAGGGTTAAGATGCTATATACGTAAGGGAAACCAACTTACTATGCAATTCTCAAGTCTAAAATTCCATAAATTCCAAATAAATACACACAATTTATAATCAAAATGGAGGTTGTGGTATATTGAACACGAAAAAATTATGTGTGTAGCTCACACAGTTGATAGCAGACACCCACGGTTCCTGAAGGTCTGCTACTATATTCGTACTAGAAGTCCAGAACTGATGGTAAAATAATATTTCATGAGAACAACACGTTGCCAGATATGCTTCGGGTATCCAATTACAATGCTGGGAATTCAAAATACTACAAAATGCATCACAGGGCTGGGTGGAGGCAAATGCAAACACTGTATTTTTCTTGTAGCTTGTTTGTTATTGTTACGTGATACTTTGGATACTCTCTAATTTATAACAGAAACCGATTTGGTAATAAGCCCATTGCCGATTTGCCATATTTGAAGTTAATGATATGCAAGGTCAGGGGTCCTTTCGGGTAAACATTTCGATCAGCCTGCATGTTAAGACTGTCGAACATGCGATAGAAACAAACAAAAACAAAATGAATGCCGCAATGAACCCCTTCCCATAAGCGAAGGCAGACTTGGCATCGTGACTTTTTTTCCGTTGGCGATTGACAAAATAGCAGATTGATCACTCAAACACACAAAGTTCATTGCGTGAGTGAAAATTCAAACCATGGGTATTCAAACAACAGATCAATACAAATATTTTCAAGCATAACACACAGATATTCCAGCTGGAAGAGGTTGGGGGAAGGGGCGTGGTCCCCAAAAGGTGAAAATCGTCTGCTAGTAGCAGTGTTGCGTGTCTAAATAATATTTTGTCCACATACCATACATGTCAAAATGAGCTGAATAAGAACCACGACCGACCGGTAAAAACCTTTGATGTAATGTTTTCTATACTAATAGCACAAGAATCGGGCATAAAAAATATATAAATTCTTCTTTTGACAATGTTCTCCTCCAACTCAAACTTAGGTCACACAGTGGACAAAAACACCCACAAAGTCTTAGTAAAAAAAAAACCCCCACAAAGTGGAAGATCCATGCAAGGCCCGGAAAAGGAAATTCTGGCCTCGGTGTTAATTCAATGACGTACCCTCCGCCCCCACCCACCCCCCTCCGCCCCTTTAAAAATGTCGGAATATTGCGCAGATGATAAAGGCATGTGCAGCGAGTGCCAAAGGCGCGACCGACCATAGGATGCTTAAGGGGGGGGGGGGGGGGGGTCTCCCCCAAGAAAATTTTGAAATCGATTATTAAATGGAGTCTTCTGGCGGCTTTAGGGATAAAAAAAAATCACTCTTGGCCGTCAAAATGACCTTTTTAGCCGCATGTTTCAAATTTCCAAGTTCTTCAGTGAGTATCCAATGACGTAAAGCTATAGCTATTGACTGCACAATTCTTGAAGTGATAATTATTTCCTCAAGTTGATTTAATAAAGTTATTACTTCAAGAATCATGCAGTTCAGAATTTCAGCCGTTGGTCAAGTGCCTAGCTTCATTCACGACACACACCCCTTCTTAAGTGTTGGCACAGGAGTCAGAACTTTGCCAAACATGGCTTGAAAGCCCGTATTTAAATTTTTGGTTGTTTTGGTACGCCCATTGAAATGACGTACTAACACCCCCGCTCCCCCCCCCCCCCCCCCAAAAAAAAGTAAATAAATAAATAAATATAGTCTTTCGGGTCATGTTTGGACAAGGAGGTGCTGGTGGGAAGGCGTAACCAAGAATCCTTGTCTCCTGGGTCAAACCTGCCCCCCCTCCCCAAAGTTCCCGACTCGAGGGTTACTACTCCGGGCCCCCACCCTCTCCCCGGCCCTGGACCCATGACTAAAATGTGTACACATGGATATTTGATTACAGTACAACAGGGTGATTTTGAACTTGTCCTCTAAATAGGTGGATATACATATATTTCCAACATATTCTTACCAGTTTTGTAGAAAGTTGGGGACTCAACAAGCTCATCTGCAATTTATAAACCACCAGATAACTGACTAATCAGTGGTCCTTAACCCTTTACGCAACGAATCGGCCGTATCCCCCCGCGTAATATGCAAATTCAGCAGTTGAAAAAATAGTATTTTTAAAAAGAAATTCAACAAAGTCATATCATGTAACCCCTCGTTGGAACGAGCTCCTCGAGCTCGTTCCAACTGGGGGTCACATGATATGGTTTTGTTGAAATTTTTTGAAAAAAATTAAAAAATGATATTTAAAATAATAAACTTTGATATCGTCTGCGTTGGGTAAAGGTTTAAACGGCAGGTTTGCTTGGTGAGTCACAAGATTTTACTGGTTGTCGGGTATGGTCAGTGGTTGATGACCATGTGCGTTGTTTTGCATAAGCAAAATTCCAGCCAGCGGACCTCCGAGTGGAATTCAAAAATCACTTGACTTACAGTACGAATCGAAATAAGTTGTAGAATAACCACTATAAACTATGCATCTTCAACTACCCCAATATCACGAACCTGACATCATTTTCTGGAAAGCTCTCAGGGAGCTTTCCGGAAAATAATGTCAGGTTCTTGTGTTACTGGTGTAATGGAAGTGGGCTACCTTGTTTATAGCGGTTATGCTACAACTTATTTTGATTCATACTGTATTTGTAGACTTGAACATATGCTTCTGTCTTGTACCATGCATTTATACTCATATGAAGTCTTTTTTCCAGACATTTCATACTTAGCTATTAAATAAATAATTGGGGGGTCTCATCATTCTTTTCTTGGTATGAACTCGTTCATCAACAGTTTCTGGTCGAAACGTAACTTTTCAGGTATGCGAAGACTGACACGTGACGAACGTTTACGTGCCGTTGGCATGTTGGAAGCTGGCAACAGGCAGACTGCAGTGGCTCAAATTCTCAACGTTACTCCATCGGTGATAAGCAGGTTGTGGTCACGCTACCGTCAGACAGGTAATACTGATGACTGACATCGGTCAGATTGTCCATGGGCGACAACTGCTAACCAGGATCGTTTCATCCGAACCACAGCATTACGTAACCACCACCAAAGTACTCCAGAAATTCGACAGCAAATGCACCGAGCGACAGATGTGCGAGTCAGAGGTCAGACTATCCGAAATCGCCTACACAGCTGGAATTTGTACGCTCGACGACCTCGAATAATTCCACATTGTACTGAACGTCACATCGCAGCAAGGCGTAAGTGGTGTGGAGGACGACAGCGCTGGGACAATCGTCGGTGATGCAACGTTATGTTTTCCGATGAATCTAGGTTCACTCTCGACTTCCACGATAGGTGAAACGGAGTATGGCGGCGGCGGAACGAACGATACCATGACGTAACCGTTAGGCAGCACGATCGTTTTGGTGGTGGATCGGTCATGGTGTAGGGAGGCATAACCATGACAAACAGAACAGCATTACATGTCATCCAAGTGCGTGTCACAGGGCAGTGCTACCGTGACAACATGTTATCAGCTCATGTGGTGCCATTTGCGCGACGTCACAGCCGTCGATTCATTTTCCAAGATGACAATGCAAGAGCACACAGGGTCCGTGTCGCTAGAGTTCCTCCGGGAGCAGAACATCACTACAATGCCTTGGCCAACACTAAGTCCAGACCTTTCACCAATCGAGCACGTCTGGGATATGCTTGGCAGGCGCCTACGACAAAGCCAACAGCCCCCTACCAATGTCCAAGAACTCGCTGCTGCACTGCAGGAAGAAGGGAATGACATCAGTCAAGCTGATATTGGATGTTTGGTGAGGTGTATGCCACGTCTGATCCGCGCTTGTCTCGCGAACCGAGGAGGATTTACAAGGTATTGAGGTCTTGGACGGAATGTGGTAAATTCTCTGACTGACCGTCAATGTCTTCTACAGCTCAGTGCGTGGAATGTGTGCTTGTCAGACACCCAACTATCGCTGAAATCATTCACCAGATGTCTTTTTGATGAAAATATAAATATATTTCTTCATAGAAATGGAATCCCTTTTTCTGAAATGAGTCTAAGAGTCATTCGAGGAGTCACACGAACGAGCAATTGCTCGTTGGTTCATTTGCTCGATGGGATTCGAGTCGTTCGAGCAATAGTTGCGAGTCACTCGACATAAGACGGAATCCCATTTGTGGAATCCCTTTTTGGAATCCCATTTGTGGAATCCCTTTTTCGAAAACGCCTATGGCCATGGAATCCCTTTTTCTGAAATGAGTCTAAGAGTCGTTCGAGGAGTCACTCGAACGCGCAATTGCTCGTTGGCTCATTTGCTCGATGGGATTCGAGTCATTCGAGCAATAGTTGCGCGTCACTCGACATAAGACGGAATTCCACTTTTGGAATCCCCTTTTTGGAATCCCATTTGTGGAATCCCTTTTTCGAAAACGCCTATGGCCATGGAATCCCCTTTTTCTTAAATGAGTCTAAGAGTCGTTCGAGGAGTCACTCGAGCGAGCAATTACTCGTTGGCTCATTTGCTCGATGGGATTCGAGTCGTTCGAGCAATATGCCGAGTCACTCTATCCAGCAATTACTCTAAAGTTCATTTGCTCGATGGGATTCGAGTCATTCGAGCAATGGTTTATCAGTAACTGCTCGATTGCTGAATGGGTTTGGGAATACTTTTGATATACACAAGGGAGATAACTGCATTATGGGAAATCAAGCACTGGTAATTATAAGACTTGGACGAGAGAACCAGAGATAGTTTGGACTGGATAGAATGTTACTGATAGAGAAACATATGCAATAAGCATTAAAAATGGGATTCTGGGAAAATCAGCCCCTATACTCATATTCAATAGAACATACCCCCTGTACCCCTTGGTACTATAGCATAACGTGTTATTTTTATATGCCCGAAATGGGGCTTCACATGTCCGTTTGGGTGGTTTGGTGGGGATTTTGGTGGTTTGTAAGGCTGGTCGGGTCTATTTGGGTAATTCTACAAAGTAAACGAGGATTTGAGGAAAATCCAAACCAGAAAAATACTCTAGTTCAATCGAACACACCCCCAGGGGACCCCGTGCTACTATTATAAGCCAAAAGAATGGCGGTCCTAAATAGGGTTCTGACAGAATTCGAAATAGTAAAACTTGTCGAGTTGTTTGTGGTAATTCTACGAATGGGGAAAATACTCCTGTACAAAGGAACATACCCTCCGAACATACCCCTATCCCATAAGAAGGTTTTAGGTAACATAGCAACCACGTGCTACCATTGAAACCAAGATGGCGGCCTCCAGTTTACAAAATGGACGGCGGAAACACGTATCACCCTGACAACACGCGCTGCGCATGCGCACTAACACCACGTATCACTATGGAGATGACGTCACAACATGGCCACTCACGCGGGTTACCATGACAATCAAACATGGCGCCACTATAAAAAATTCGAACGATCGAGATAAAAAGTCGATCGATCGAGATAATACAAGAAAAAAAAAATCACAGGATGTCCTTTCCCAGCCACTGTACTCTCCCAGCCACCGTAATATAGGGATACGTTTATCCGTTAATATGGCTAATAGCGTGCGCGCAGAAAAGACAGTGAGGAGGGTTAACTATATTCAAAACATCATGGCACGCATGTAATAATGGCAAAAGGATATTGTACAGCAGCTCTCCTGTTCACATCCTGCGCATCGCGCAACACGGAAAACTGGCCGCTTCAGCAACCAAGTTTTCATTTGGACTTCTTTCTGTTCACGAGGAAAGAACGCTATGGACGATTCAGATAGGTATGTCGATGTTGATGCATGTGAAATCTTTATTATACTCACTGATTGTGGAATACGCGATTATCGGGAAATCGAAAAACGGAGTGGAAAAAATGGCCGCCATATCCATTAAAACAGCTGTACGCGATCGGTAATATCCGGTGTCGGGTCCCTACACTTCTTTATAATCTGGTACATTTTGGTTCGAATAGCTGTCACACTAAAACCGACATTGGGTCTTGAGTTTGTCCCCACCGCTTGTCCAATCTTGCTGTATTCTCGAATCAGCGTGGATGGTTTCGAGAACAAGCTATGGAATCAATCGCCGGACCAGGCCAGGCCAGGCCAGGCCAGGCCAGGCCAGGCCAGGCCTAAATCACACAAACATTATACCCACCGCGACGCTACAATTCCTTCTCTATCGATATAAGTTACAACATCTAATATCTATTTGATTTTTTGGTGTTTTGCACCTTCAAAACATATATCTTGAACCATTCCTGATGTGGACTCGACGAGTTTACTCAATTCAGGAATCATGGTAACAGACTGGAAGAAAAGGTACATCGTGCTGTCGTATGCATATTGCGTTAACCCTTTACCCAACGTAACAGCAAAAACCGGCCAGCCCTATTCTCAAAACTCGCCAATTAATTTTCATTATTTTTTCATTTTTTGTCTCAAAAACATAGGTTATGACCCTCGTTGGAACGAGCTCGTCTGATGCGGACTCGACGAGTTTACTCAATTCAGGAATCATGGTAACAGACTGGAAGAAAAAGTACATCGTACTGTCGTATGCATATTGCGTTAACCCTTTACCCAACGTAACGTCAAAAAACGGCTAGCGCTATTCTCAAAAATCGCCAATTAATTTTCATTATTTTTTCATTTTTTGTCTCAAAAACATAGGTTATGACCCCTAGTTGGAACGAGCTCGCCGTTCCAATGAGGGGTCATAACCTCGCCGAGCTCGTTCCAACGAAGGGTCATAATCTATGTTTTTGAGACAAAAAATGAAAAAAATTAGTTATTCAGGAATTCTTTTTGCAAGTGTCGCCTGCTTTTCATGTTAGGTAAAGGATTAAGACTGAGCTTATATACACTGATAAAAATGGCCTCCCATTTTGCTACGACTTTCACATGAAACGTTGCATTATACGCCAAATACAGACACCATTAGTCGAAAGTGCCGTGAGTGCGAAGATCATTGTAGGCAGGCACTCCACTTTAACCCTTTACCTAACATGAAAAGCTGACGACACTTGCAAAAAAAAATTCTTGAATAACTAATTTTTTTCATTTTTTGTCTCAAAAACATAGGTTATGACCCCTCGTTGGAACGAACTCGTTCCAACGAGGGGTCATAACCTATGTTTTTGAGACAAAAAATGAAAAAAATAATGAAAATTAATTGACGATTTTTGAAAATAGTGCTGGCCGGTTTTGGCCGTTACGTTGGGTAAAGGGTTAACTAACTATGAGTGTCTCTTGGCCGTCTGTTCACATTGAAGACTGCCGTTTAGGCGTATATGTATAATATTTGGATAACTCGGTAATGGTTGGCATCGCCACATCATATTTTTAGAATCATGATAGTCTTCGTCCCTATGCAGTTACACAGAGGGTTTGACGCACTAGTCTCCATACAACTGGATTAAAGGAACGTCAACAAAAAAACGTGATAACACACCCCTATCCCGCCCCAAGATGGGGTCAAGTCAATCAAAACGATAACTCATCTCAATCGATGACAGCTTTCAGTAAAGACAGCTTCCAGTGAAATCTGTCATCGATTGAGATGAGCTATCGTGTTGATTCACCAACACCTTGTGTTTTGCATTATTTTTTTTTGAAAAACTCTCTGAGAATTGAAGACCCCATATTAAGCAGATGGGGGGCGCGGTTGCGTCGCGGTAACCGGTTCTCGTCAGATCACCGAAGTTAAGCAACGTCGAGCGCGGTTAGTAGTTGGATGGGTGACCATTTCAGCGACTGATTCGCGCTCCCGCGTTGTGTCATTGGGCAAGGCACTTAACCCCGAGTCCACATGGGGGCACGATAACCCCGTGTACTAAGGCGTACTGCACTTCGATGGTGCATATGTCTTCAACCAATCTAACCCTGCCTGTGCTGCAGTGCGGAGTTACGATGTTGGGGAGCTGGCAGCTGCTCGTCGTTGCTCGGTGTTTCTCTCCGGGTACTCCGGCTTCCTCCACCCGTAAAACTGCCACGGTCATGATTAGCCATTGTGCATAAGTATGTGACCTTAAACACCAATAAATAAATAATAAATAAATAAATCAAGCAGATGCTTTTGTTCTCTTAATATTATTAGTATGTCGTGATCTGCATTATGGGAACAAATTTTTGCATGAAATTTGAGTAATTGACAAATGTAATAAAAGTAATTAAAAAGTAATATTTATTGCATTTTAAAAGTAATTGTAAGGGGACATATGATAAAAGTGAGATATATGAAGAAATATATTTATATTTTCATCAAAAAGACAGTTGAGGCATTGCACAGTGACATTTGGTTTGGTGGAGATTTTGGTGGTTTGTAAGGGTGGTCAGGTCTATTTGGGAAATTCTACAAAGTAAACGAGGATTTGAGGAAAATCCGAACCAGAAAAATACTCTAGTTCAATCGAACACACCCCCAGGGGACACCTTGGTACTATAGCACTACATGCTACTATTATAAGCCAAAAGAATGGCGGTCCTAAATAGGGTTCTGACAGAATTCGAAATAGTAAAACTTGTCGGGTTGTTTATGGTAATTCTACGAATGGGGAAAATACTCCAGTACAAAGGAACATACCCTCCGAACATACCCCTATCCCATAAGAAGGTTTTAGGTAACATAGCAACCACGTGCTACCATAGAAACCAAGATGGCGGCCTCCAGTATACAACATGGCCGGCGGAAACACGTATCACCCTGACAACACGCGCTGCGCATGCGCACTAACACCACGTATCACTATGGAGATGACGTCACAACATGGCCGCTCACGCAGGTTACCGTTTCAACCAAACATGGCGCCACTAGGTCACGTGACATGACGTCACTTCCGAGGTCCTGCACCGAGGTCCTGCCAATGGGTCCTGTAGGGGAACATGACATACTACTGACGAGGTGAACAATTTCGAGACAGAATTTGTTCAACGACACGAATTAAAAAAGAAATTTTCATTTTTGGCCCGATTTTCAGAGATACATATTTAAATTCGAATACCTTAAGTGAATGGTCCTCCCGTACCCTCAAACATTTTATATATTATCCAAAACAAACGTGCAGGCGTGTTCGATAATTAGCTCCGATCACCCCAAAAATATTTCTTCCTAAGTTTATTTATTTATTTATTAAGGTTTTAACGACACATTAACAGCCAAGGTCATATCGTGTCGGTGACGGTTTTACGGGTGGAGGAAGCCGGAGTACCCGGAGAGAACCACCGAGCAGCGACGAGCAGCTGCCAGCTCCCAAACATCGTAACTTCGTACTGCAGCACAGGCAGGGTTAGATTGGTTGAAGACATGCGCACCATCGACGCGCAGTACGCCTTAGTACACGGCGTCATCGTGCCCCCACGTGAACATTCGAGGTTAAGTGCTTTGCCGAAGGACACAACACGTCTGAACATATCGCTCAGACGGTCACCCATCCGAGGACTAACCGGGCTCGACGTTGCTTAACTTCGATGATCTGACGAGAACCGGTTACCGCAACGCCACCACACCCACCGCCCCCCCCCCTCTACTTTTTCGTCAATAAAAATTACTTTTAACAATTTCATGTAAAGAATAATCTTCGGATGTTGGCACATTTTTAAAGCGCATTTACAGACTTGTTCAGAGAGGAACCGCATCTATCAACATAATTATGGCGGATTGGGTGAGAAATCGGCAAAAGATGACACGCTTCGGTGTACGGCTAATAGTCTTGGAAATAAAATACGGTGTCTGGCATTTTGTTTTTGTCGTGAATAAAATTCCAAGCATTCGAGACCATTAACTACGCAGGCTGTGTTAATCTAATCGTTATTTACCGGCCTTTGTTATTATGAAATAATACATTTTAAAACCACACATTTAGCGGTAATTCACATCAGCGTACACGATCGATAATTGTTATTTCGGAACGAAATATTTAAAAGATTTTTGACGTAAAACATAGGTGCATGCCTTAAGTTGCACTGAAATCAGTTAATAACTGTTTTTTTTTATCTTCTTCAGATGAATGCATCTAATCAATCAATGGATTTGTCTGCTACAGTTGAAGACTCCCAAGAAAGACGGACATGCTGCGAGTGCGGTTACGAAACAACCATTAGAAGTAATTTTAAATGGGCTTCAAACAGCTTCAAAGAGAATAATAGTCAAACGTTCAAACTACTGATTGGCAAAAATTATAAAAGCCACCCTTTGTATTTTTATTCTGCTCTACAAGAAACTGTCTGAACGTTATGACATGATACACGCACCGATGATACAAATTTGCTAACGTTTTTAACCCTTTACCCAACGCAGACGATATCCTAATTTATTATTTTAAATATAATTTTTTTAAATTTTACCAAAAATTTCAACAAAACCATATCATGTGACCCCTCACTGGAACGAGCTCAATGAGCTCGTTCCAATGAGGGGTCACATGATATGGTTTTGTTGAAATATTTTTAAAAATTTAATTTTTTCAACTGCTCAATTTGCATATTACGCGGGTGGATGCGGGCGATTCGTTAGGTAAAAGATTAAATTCAAGTTTGATAGGAAATTCCCATGCCTTTAGTGTTAAATTTACCGACAGCTATAGGAAATTAGGGGAATTAACTTTCCTATAAATCTCTTCCAATGACGGTAATTGTCAGCCATGCAGTAATTTTAAGCTATATTGGTCTCGGTATAGTACACAATTGCTCACTTTACCATAAAGCTCAAACCGAGGAATCACATCCTACCGAAATTGTTAACTGGGGTAAAAATTAGTTATCATTTTATCGCATCGATCGCAACGTCCAAATCGCGCCGATAGTGTGTTAATCTGTGTGTTATAACCTTTTGCTAAATAAACACCTTTGTCGCACCAGGGGCAACAAGTAACTTCCATTCTAAGAACGTTTAAAAGTTATTACCCAAGAAAACCCAAAATGTTACACACCTCTTTCTCGCGGCATACTCCGAATTCCCTCTCATAGACATTTGTTAGCCCCCCCCTCCCCCCCCCCCCCCCCATGCACACACATACACTTCTAACGATCTCTATGTGCCTCAGAAATGGGTATAGGGCCCCGCGAAACTTCGAGATTCGATTCGATTTCGAATTTAAGTAGATATTCGGTTTGATTCGAAGTCGGCTGCCCAGATTCATTTCCTCTCGAATCTTTTTGATAGGAATATAGCTTGGTATCTGTCATCTTCATCGTCTCGCAGAACGTATAGTTCAGATGGAAATCGTACACAAATAATGCTGAAATAAAAGACTGAGTGTAACTTCCTATACATTAACATCTGTACTTATAAATAACATCTGTACTTATGCCACCAGACATGTTAATTCCAATAACACAAGGTTGTAGCCAGGGAGGGTCATGGGGGGGGGGGTCGTTTGACCCCCCCCCACCCGAATCCCAAAGGTGCGCGGCCGATATTTTCCATAGCAATCTAAGACAGGTGTACATTGCATTTGGTTCACTTTCACTCAAATTGAGCAGTTGAAAAAATTAAATTTTTCAATTTTTCAAAATATTTCAACAAAACCATATCATGTGACCCCTCATTGGAACGAGCTCATTGAGCTCGTTCCAAGGAGAGGTCTCATGATATGGTTTTGTTGAAATTTAAAAAAAATTATATTTAAAATAATAAATTTTGATATCGTCTGCGTTGCATGAAATCTTTGATCACTCCTAATATCAAATAATGAATTTTTTTTTTTCTGGGGGAGCCCCATCCCCACCACCGGACCACCATCGATGGCTAAAGATCAAGTTGGAGGAGATTATGGGAGGGGGGGGGGTCATCCCCTCCCATAATCTCCTCTAACTTGACCTTTGGCCATGGCTTGGCCTCTGGCCAAGATTTCAGTCATTTTGGTTGCCAGACCTTCTCATCCTTGAGTTGCATTGTGGGCGACCCCCCTCCCCCTAAAACAAATTGCTGGCTACATCCCTGTATCACTTGTCCCTACCACTGTTAAATACAAATTTAAGGTTTCCAAACTTTGTCGACGATGAACTATAATCCTTACAGGAAAATATTCCAACTACATTATCAAGGCATGCTTTCGACGAAGGCATGCCTTGATGATCTAGTTGGATTGTTTTATCAGTCGGGACTTGAGCCATCATCGTCGGAACAAATCGGGTTTATAGTACCCCAACCCCAATTGGTCATCTTCAAGACGCCACTGATTCGATTCGAGATTCGATTCGATTTCGAATAATAGACATGATTCGATTCGAATCGAAAATGTGTGATTCGCAGGGCCATGAAAATAGGATTATTTTAAATCTTCAATTTCCTCCTTTTCTGAAATCCGATTGCAATAAGCAAGAAAAGCCAAAGTACAAACGATCAGTTTATCTGACTCACTTTCAAGAGACTTACATCGATATCGAATATCAACACACTAAATAATAAAATGTAGACACGTCCGCCAATCTTTAATTAACTCGCACTATTTTGAGATGGATAAATCTTCTAATAGTATTTGTTTGTCGGATCACGGAATAGTACTTTCCTGGCCAAGGTTAGAAATCATAATATATTGAAATGAACCCTTCCACTAACAAATCAGTCCGTATACTAAAAAACTATTAATTTGTATTCCCTACTTTTTGTTTGCCCTCCTTTCACAACTGATATTTATTTATTTATTGGTGTTTAACCCTTTACCTAACATGGAAAGAAGACGACACTTGCAAAACAAATTCTTGAATAACTATTTTTTTTTCATTTTTTGTCTCAAAAACATAGGTTATGACCCCTCATTGGAACGAGCTCGTTCCAACGAGAGGTCATAACCTATGTTTTTGAGACAAAAAATGAAAAAATACTGAAAATTAATTGTCGATTTTTGAGAACAGCGCTGGCCGGTTTTGGCCGTTACGTTGGGTAAAGGGTTAAGGTCACATACTTATGCACAATGACTAATCATGACCGTGACAGTTTTAAGGGTGGAGGAAGCCGGAGTACCCGGAGAGAACCACCGAGCATCGACGAGCAACTGTCAGCTCCTCAACATTATAACTCTGTTCAAGCTCCGCTCAAGCAGGGTTACAGCGGTTGAAGACATGTGCACCATCGAAGCGCAGTACGTCTTAGTACACGGCGTCATCGTGCCCCCATGTAGGCAACCGGGATAAAGTGTCTTGCCCAAGGACACAAAACGGGTCGCCCCGGACGGGGATCGAACTCGGGACCTCTAGCATAGAAGTCCAACAGTCTACCACTGAGCCACCGTGCTCCCTTCACTACTGATATATTTTTTCAATATTAAAATTGTGATGACCTCTTCAAACTTCTGCGGGACAGGCTAGAGTTCATTCACCCGAATTCCTTTGTCAAAATAATACTCCGCGTGGCAAATAACAATGACTTGCAAGGACAGTTTTACGGGTGGAGGAAGCCGGAGTACCCAGAGAGAACCACCGAGCAACGGCGAGCAAATGCCAGCTCCCGAACATACCAACTCCACGCCAGCAGGGCTAACATTGGTTGAAGACAAGTGCACCATCGACGTGCAGTACACTTTAGTACACAACGCCACCGTGCCCCACGTGGGCAATTGGGGTAAAGTGTCTTGCCCAAGGACACAACGCGTTGCCACAGGTGGGATGTGCAGCCTGCACTCCTACTGAGCCACCGCGCCCCCGGCCCAATCAATGAATCATAAATGGACATTTTTTTACCTGCAACTTATTTGCATGATGTTTAGAGCAGTAATGTGAGTATGGAAAGAGGTGTCGTTATTCTTAAAAATCTTTGGAACCCACACTGAAGTCTTGAGAGGGTTAAAAGCATTGAACTGAATAATTTATACTTTATTTACTTGCAAAATAAAGGCTTTCTCTCACCTTGGATT
The DNA here is from genome assembly GCA_031216915.1 of Pictodentalium vernedei. Lineage (NCBI taxonomy): Eukaryota > Metazoa > Mollusca > Scaphopoda > Dentaliida > Dentaliidae > Pictodentalium > Pictodentalium vernedei. The sequence continues at coordinate 669,181,047 of CM062296.1, forward strand.
AAGGAACTGACAGACATCTGATTAAAATAGCAGATAAAATTTAATGTTTGACAGCTAACTCCACTAATTGTTTACATTGTCTCCATTGTGAATAAACTGAACATAGTATTGCTTCAGGATAATATACTGTTACGGGAAATTAGAGGCTGTGAAAACCATGTGGCCGCCTGGGCCATACTCAAGAGCTCTAGCGACCTAAAAAACATAGGCGGCCGAGAACTTGTGAGTGTCTATCAGTATGCCAAAAATTAGCGAGATAGGACAATTCGTTATCGAGTTATCGTGCTGAAAAGGAAGTGAAGAGAAGACAGAAATCAGGATATTAAGAAAAAATAAGAGAGAAAAAAAAAGAATAAAGAAAAAGAAACTGTACAAAAACAATAGTCTGTGTGTTTCACACAGACTAATTATTGGACAGAAACATTCGACATGGTACTGATAAGATATCTTCACAGCGCTCGTCGGCTCGACATGTCACGAAGGACTCTGATCGTAATTCTAGTATCATATCCTGGCCAAATGCTATCTCCTCTGAACCAATGGCAACTAAGCGATCTATGGTTGTTGATTCTCAAATATCGGCTGAAGTTATTGCTTTGAAGCGCGAATTGATGAACTTGAGGGTCTTTCAACATTTGAAATAGACTGTCCTAAATGTTATAATTGCATACTTTTACAATTCAGATTAGTCAGTGTCAACACACCAAACTTCATTGTTTTTGTTTAGTTGAAAAATCTTCTTCCAGTTGCATATCGTCTATGATAATTTCAATATTAGTAACACAGTTGTATGAGTTAATCTATTATGGTAAAATTTGTGACATCACTTATTAGATTAATCACTATCCAACTTTTAGTCTAATGTGTTTGGCAATGGTAGTATTGACTGTGCGTGCGTGTTTGTATTATTCGATATATCATATTGCACACATGTAACTATATTAACGTTATGCGTCATTATCAATACTTAACTTTATAAAATAGTTTGGATAAGTAGGATAGAGAGTAATGTATGAATACAATACGACTAAAATTCCATTTGAATACGGATAAAACTAATAACGTTATACGAACGTTTGACGGCTGCTAGCCCCATCGGCCTTTCTATTTCATGTTATAATCATGTCAAAACAAGGTCGTATTGACGTAATGATTTTTGCACATTCAGATATACATACGTCTTGGAATGCACAAGGGGCGTATAATAAGATTAATGACATCATATTTTTTAATTTAATATGTAAATTCTAATTTATTACACTTGTTGAAACTTGGCATCAGAAAGATGATGACATCGATATTCCAGGTTATGAATCTATACAAATGTGTGACAGTGACGGTCATAAGCACAAGGGGATATCATATTTTATTACTTTCCAGTGTGATTTACTGGGATTTTCGGGTTTGATTATAAACGATAACTTCACAAGTGAATTATGCAATCAACATTTGTGTCATGTATCCGTGCGCGCAAACGAAGACGCTTTGCCGTGGGTGTAATGGGGACTTCATTGTGTTTTGGTTTTCTTAACCCTTTACCTAACATGAAAAGCAGACGACACTTGCAAAAAAAATTCTTGAATAACCATTATTTTCATTTTTTGTCTCAAAAACATAGGTTAAGACCCTCATTGGAACGAGCTCTACGAGCTCGTTCCAATGAGGTGTCATAACCTATGTTTTAGAGACAAAAAATGAAAAAATAATGAAAAGTAATTGTCGATTTTTGAGAATAGCGCTGGTCGGTTTTGGTTGTTGCGTTAGGTAAAGGGTTAAATAATATAATTATCGTTAATAATGAAAAGTAATAAACCGAGTAATCGCTTGACTGGACTGGTTACGTGAAATAATTCATTCGAGGCGAGGGACTATATTGTAAAACTCGTGTTTGTACAAAGTCCTTCACCTCTCATGAATTTTTCATGTAACCAGTCCAGTCAAGCGATTGCTCTCTATTTGCTATGAGAGTAAATTCACAAGATTTATCGTAAGTAGTTACACTGTAAGTGAAATTGCTCGTAGTGTTGAATTTTCCGGGAAAATGTTTAACCTCTCATCTAATATCATTTTTGTATCGCTGTGTATACCACCAAGCAATTCTACATTCTTGAAAACCAAAAATAAAGATAAAGATTTATTTATTGAAATTGAAATAGAAAATGCACTTTTGAAACATGATGAGAACAAACAAAAGAATTATTATTGCTGGCGATTTGAATTCTCGGACTGGGGAATTGCCGGATCATGTTTCAATTGAGAATGATAAACATGAAGCCTTACCTATGGATAGTTTTAATATATCAGAGGATGTTAGCTTGCGCTGTTACCTGGATGATAAGGTGAATGCCTTCGGTGGACAGCTTATACATTTTTTTGTCAGAGTGTAGGTGTTAGAATAATAAATGGCCGAGTGCCTGGCGATCGACTTGGAGCTATCAATATAATGGAGCAAGTGTCGTAGACTATATTCTTATCACAATAAGATTTTTAACTTCCATTGATTATTTTTGCGTTCGACCTCCTACTGAATTTTCCGATAACTGTCAGTTGGGTTTACATCTCATATTTCAATGTAGTTATCGGGAGTACCAAATTAATAAATATCAATACAAGAAACTACGTGTCAAGTTAAAATGGAATGACAAAAGTTCCCAAAAGGCGTTGGATATGGTAAACTCATCAGCATGTCGTCAACAGTTGATGAATTTCAGAATGCAATCATATCAATCGGAACCAGAAGGTACTATAACTGCGGTGAAAGAATTCATGGAAATCATAACGAAAATTAATTGGCATGCCTTTTCGAAAATGCCAAAACACAAACCAATTCACTGAAAAAGAAAATGGTTTGACAATAGATGAAAAGAATTGAAACAAAGCTTAGACAAAATTGTTCGTAATATGAGGAGTAGCCCATTTGATACACAAGTGAGGATAAAGTATCACCCAATTAAGAAAACATACAAACGAGAATTAAAGCTTAACCCTTTACCTAACACGAAAAGCAGACGACACTTGCAAATAAAATTCTTGAACCACCAATGTTTTTTATTTTTTGCGTCAAAAACATAGCTTATGACCCCTCATTAGAACGAGCTCGTTGAGCTCATTCCAGTGAGGGATCATGAGCTATATTATTGTGACAAAAAATGAAAAAGTAATAAAAATTGAATGGTGAACTTTGTGAATAGCGCTGGTCGGTTTTTGCCGTTAGCTTTAGTAAAGGGTTAATTGAGATCAGATTTATTCTCAAGTTTCAAGCTAGATAGATTTCAAACCAAACCTCTTCCAATGTTTCATTGTTACTCATTTTAATACAAGTAATAAAGCTGCAAACATTATGGGATCTATAGGTTTGCACTCCTCACTCAGGTATTCAAATTATCAACGGGTTAACAATCTGAGGCCCTTGATCAAAGACAAAAAGGTACCCAGATCTACATGTTTGGTAATAGGATAACTAAAGTTCCTTCTAAGTAAATTGGAAGCAGTCAAGACTCGTTTTCGCTATATTTGGTGAAATTGAGTTGATATTTGTTAAAAACAAGCATTTGGAAAAAAATCGCAGGACATGTTTTCCACCTCTCAATCACCCACCCTCCCACCCCTCGAGTAACCTGGGGACTCCGTAGTGGGCCGGGGAAGAGGGCTCTTTTTCAGGAAATGGATGAGAGAGAGAGAGAGAGAGAGAGAGAGAGAGAGAGAGAGAGAGAGAGAGAGGCTTGTGTTTCTCTTGGATTTCGGTCATTGCAATCTTTTTGGGAGTTATCGGGAAAAGGGTGTACTGACTCTTTACTGAGATGTGACCGATGATTCCTCGTATGGTTTGTCTCTTGTATGGCCTTCAAAGTCGCGACAATTTCACATTTTTGGCTCCATATTTGACCCTTTACCCAACGTAACGGCCAAAACCGGCCAGCGCTATTCTCAAAAATCGCCAATTAATTTTCAAAATATTTTCATTTTTTGTCTCAAAAACATAGGTTATGACCCCTCGTTGGAACGAGCTCGTCGAGCTCGTTCCAACGAGGGGTCATAACCTATGTTTTTGAGACAAAAAATGAAAAAAATTAGTTATTCAAGAATTTTTTTTGCAAGTGTCGTCTGCTTTTCATGTTAGGTAAAGGGTTAATAAATGTGGGGACATTTGTTAACCCTTCACCCCACACAGACGAGATCAAAATTTATTATTTTAAATATTATTTTTTCAAATTTTACAACAAATTTCAACAAAACCATACCACATGTGACTAGCTCGTTCCAATGAGGGGTCACGATATACTTTTGTTGAAATTCTTTGAAAAACATTTTTTCTGCTGATGAATTTGTATATTACGCGGACGGATTCGTTAGTTAAAGGGTTAATCATGGCGCCAAAAGTATGCGCTATTCTCAACAGCGGAGGTGCGCTAGTCCCGACATAGCTTTGCGTAATTGTACTCCTTCCATGCCACTAAGGCACGCGGACCACTCAGTGATAAAAATCATGGTGTGTGTGGATGCCATTCTTGTTCTCCCCCCAAGTTCGAAATGTTCCTGTACCCCTTCAGACTACACACATTATGTTACGTCAAAATTGCTAATTATTACTTTATCGCATGGCTTGTATTCTTGCGTCGTGTGTAAAGGTCTTCACAAAATATTTCGTTACGATGAGCTCCCTCTCTATTATCTGAAACACTTGTGTTTCCTTTCAGGAACCTCACAGAAGTTCAGTCGGTACAAATCGTGACAGATAGACGAAGACACTAATGCTAAGTAATGACGTACCTTTCTATGCAATATTCACCTTTGATCAGAACAAAGGTGTTCACGTGCAACATGTCAATTTACGGTTTTTTGTTATTCTGGATCAGTCAATCGAACTTCTTGAATGATGTATTAATTCACTTTATCATATTGGAAAGAATGGAGAATTGACAATTTCGGTACCAAAACTGGGTATTCTTGAGTATATTCATCTGTTATACGTTTACTCTGTCAATCTGGTGTGCTCAATCATTCCACAATGGAACTTGCCGTATATGAGCAGACGACACATTGAACTCTAAATCGGTAATGACCAGGGGCGTAACTTTTAGCGAGTAGGGGGTGGGGGGTGTTCGCAAATAAGCTTACAGTCGGGATATTTTCATTTAGATTGAAGTCTTAGATATAATTAACCCTTTACCTAACATGAAAAAAAGACGACACTTGCAAAAAAAATTATTGAAGAATTAATTTTTTAAATTTTTTTCTCAAAAACATAGGTTATGACCCCTCGTTGGAACGAGCTCGACGTCGGTCATCTTCCCGACGCTCTGGATAAGGGAAATTAGAAATAATTTAATATCACAGTTTCTTGTCACTGTACGTACCTTCGTACAAATACAAAACAGTCGATAGAAAGTATTTTATGCTCACCAGGTGGACATGGCGTTGTGTGCTTTTTGACCATTTCAAACTGCAGCGACTTTTACTGTTCTGACTAAATGTCGTGCTACCAGTAACTGAGAGCGATGGAGTTTGCTTGTGGTAGTATTTCAGACAAGTTCTCCGAAAAGTGCTGTTGCTCCGTTGGAGACAGCTCCCCTCTGAGAGGTGCATGCTATCGATCCTTGGGAGAGATTCTGTGTAGCATGCTTGATTAACACATTACGCAACACGTCCAGAAGATGCCACTTGCAAAAATTCATTGAACAACTATTTTTTAAAAAGATTTTATCTGAGAAACATAGCTCATGCCTCCTAAATGGGGCGCACTCGACTCGATAATTGTCACTCGTAACACAGTTTCCATTGTGCACTATCTTGTTCGACTAAATGTTTTTCGGCCTTTTCTGCGACTTCTCCCAGTTATCATGAACAACCCAAGAACACCAAACGGTCATGTAATACACCACTGTAAAGCTTATTCATTCCCCTTTCCACTGAAACCGGATACTGTTGGATAGGTTGTGTGAATCAAATTTGAGGGGGATATAACGAAGATGAGGGCTACCGTTTTCGAAAAGCGAGTTGTGTACCTTGTTAATATTTATATACCATTATGGGTGCACGTCAGCATCGATTCAAAAATGTTATCAAATATCATTTTTCTTTCGATTCCGCGGCTTGTGCCAAGTACCTGTGAGTTAAACGGCATTTCCAAGTTCTTTCCTATGGGTATTCTCGCTTCCTTTACCTGTAAATTTGTACAAATCAATATGACCCTGGCTGTTAAAAGTGTTGTTGCTCCCGATAAACAAACATACAAATAATCTCCACATTTTCCTTTTATATACAAATTAGGTCGATGAATTGGGGCGATCTTTAACAAAATGTGAGTAGCATACAGGGATGTGGCGACGGGGGGGGGGGGGGGGGGGGGGGGGGGGTCTCACCCCCAGCTAGGAGTATTTTTTTTTCAAAATAGTTGGAAATTCCGAGATCAAAAATCAAATGGTTGGAAATTCAACAAATTAACATTGTTCAATGAAAAATATTAAAATTCCAACTAATGATGAGAAATTTTTATCTTTCATTTCCAATTGGAAACTTGAGTTTCAAATTTCCTACTCTAAAATTGACATGGCCTCAAAATTTCGACTCTGACATCAATCCAGTAAATTTTCTGACCCAGACACATTATAACTGATGTTTTTTCCGTTTCAGGAGCAGTGAAAATTTACAGAAGGGTTCATAACCCTTTACCCAACGCAGACGATTTCAAAATTCATTATTTTAAATATCATTTTTTAAAAAAATTTCAGCAAAACCATATCATGTGACCCCTCTTTGGAACGAGCTCGACGAGCTCGTTCCAAAGAGGGGTCACATGATACATGATATGGTTTTGTTGAAATTTTTCGAAAAATAATATTTTTTCAGCAGCTGTATTTGCATATTACGCGGGCGGATGCGGGCGATTCGTTGGGTAAAGGGTTCAAAGATATCACCCAGCGCTGCAGTGCAACCACCTATCGAAACCACTCACAGTTGGAATTTACACCGGTGGCACCCCCCCCCCCCCCCCCAGCTGAAACCCTCTAGCCACATCCCTGGTAGCATATATCGATAAATGTTTGAATTCCCATTGTCTCTCATTAAGATGAACATGCCGTGGTTTAGTCATTGGCCGAACCGTCTCTACTATACTTCAATCATCTACCAACTCGAAGGCTATCCTTCGGGTTGGGAGATGGTTTAAGGCGAAGAGACGGACCGAAACGCCCGAAGGTGGGATTCTTTGGCCAGATACATCTAAATTTGTTTCGATAGTCAAATTACAGGGATGCCCGTATATATTGGCACGTTTATATACGCCCATTTTAACTCCCTGTGTAACCGCGTAAAATGTCTGTGGAACAAGGTGGAGGGGTACGTGTCTCCGGTGCCCCTCTTGTTCCGCTGCCTCTGGCAAAGCTCCATTTGAGATTTGACAGTTATGAAACCGTATAATTTCCATCAGAAATTAGCGATGCATTACACCACACGGTTCTACTTACGGTACGTAGCGATGCATTGCGTCGCTAATTTCTATTGGAAATTTCATGGTCTAACCCCCAACAGAAAAATTACTGCGACAAAGTATAAATGGTTTAGTTTGAATTATTCTGTCGTTCCTAAATCGTTGTAATGAACGCTTTCCTCTCTACTGGTTGATAAAATTAATTTCTATAATTAAATGTAATGCATTCAGATTTCCCATCTCGGTTCGACGATGTATCACAGAATTAAGGACTCTGGCGGGCATTTTATAGTTCAAGCGATAATTTTGCGTAGATTTTATTATAAGCGGCTACATGTTGAATTATTGCATTAGAACGCACTTCGAGTATTGATCTTAGTTGTCGATGAACTGAGCAACTAAGTACAAAAAAAGTAAAATAAGTACAAACTATTGACCTCTCAGAAGCTGCTCACGGTTATTCACGCCTAGAACATGGGGAAAAGGAGAAGAGAGGCACGAGGGAGCATGCGCGCAGCGAGATATTTATTTTAGGAGCGATGTGTGGGTGTAGGAGGGGCACATTGATCTTTTGTGTGGATTAAGAGTTTTTATGCCGCAGGCATATCCTAAAGAACGAAATCTTGGGTTGGGGAAAGGCATGGAGGTGGTGTCTTTCTCGAGTTGGAGTGACCAGGTCATGGTGGGAGGGATATTTAAAAAAAAAAATTCCCCGGGGAAGGGCCAGGCGTGGGCCTCACATGGGGACATTCTTTGAAAAATAGGCCCCAAATTGCGCTTTTTGGAGACATACTGAGTCTCGTCAGTTTCATCAAACATGGTAGGTATAATTTCATTAGTTGACATCCCATATAGATCGTAAAATTGGTGATTTTAAGGGGGTGGGTGGGGAGTATTGGGGCCATGGCTCCTCCATGGGGGTCTGGGAAGAAAATTGCAGATACAGGACTGAATTCTTTTTTTTCTACAGAATACCAAGGACCACCACCATCTTCCTCATGTAAGCAACATTCTTTCTCATGCAGAATTTTACCGTCCATTAAAATAAGTAATGCACTTATTTGGGCCATATTCTGTGCCAAATAATATTATACAGCCAATAGAAATCAGAAAAACCTGCATGGTTATTATTAACCCTTTGAACCCTAGCGGCCGCTTTTCCGATCAGGAACATAATACGTCATAACGTCATTATATAGGATGGCTGTTCAATAAATGGATGGGGTAGGCCAAGCAATATTTTCAACGTGAAGCCCCGAGGCTGCACGTTGAAAATGTTGATTGGTCTACCCCAAATAATGAATATGGACTCTCCTAATTGCTTCCATTGAACTGGCGTGGAAGATACCACGAGAGTTTAAAGGGTTCAAATATATGGCTCTATTGTTGTACCTATATTTCAAGCCTGTCACTTTTCGACATTGAAAGAGATTTACGATAAAGTTAGCTCCCTTTAATTTCCTAAGGCTATCAGTAAATTTAATTCCAAAGGTATGGGGATTTCATATAAAGATAGAAATTTCGAAATATTAGCGTGGTTGTATCATCGAGATGCGCATCATTTCACAAACTTTAGGCATTTCCTGTAGAGTAGTATAATAGAGAGAGACTTGCTTTCTTAGACTTTTTTACACAATGGATTTGAACGTTTGACCATTATTCTCTTTTGAAATCTATTTTAAAAATACGAAACGGCATTTTCACTATCGTGTGATTTTCGTAACCTTTTTCTGTTCATTACATCAACAGTGTGCGCTTCCTGACATATAGTACATACAATGAATGTCCTTAATGACTGTCCAGGAGGTGAGATTTCCTAATTGTGTTCCTGGGAAGAATAAAAACCTGCAAATTTCTGTAATAATGCATTCGCTAAACAACGAGACAAAGCGGACATTTAGTATTGGAAGGTGTGAGACTATTAGTTACACAGTTTGTTGGTGGCCTAATATGGTATATATGGTGTCAGTTAATTTCATATTGGACGAGAGCGAATATCTTACCGACTGCTGCATCAATGCACAGAACTAATAACAGCAGTGATCAAAATTAAATGAGAGAATTCTCATAATGTGTTCACGTGTCTTTGCCTTGTTACAATTTATGGGAGAGTGCCTACAGGCACTCCCATAAAATGTATCAAGGCAAATTCATACATACCAAACAGTTTCATTTCGAAGGTAACATGACACACATCCACAGAATATGAAGCCTTTTAAGTTGCCTAACCTGCACTTCAGACCAAATATGGGCTTCCAACACTCAATCTTTCAACTTGAATCGTTTATCGGCTGCCGCCATTTTGAATAATCAATGAACAAAGGGGAGATTACCCATAGCTGTCAGCGTATATTGATGTTGACAGGCAGTATATGGTTTTATATGCAGTCTGCATGTGACGTCTTTGAACCAATGAAATTTCCAGATACTTGTAGGAGGTAAGATATTGATAGATATTCTTAATGGCAGATTATCTGTGAGCAAGTTGCCTCTAAATAAACTTGCCAAAAGAGCCGAGGTTCCTTTTATTACTTTTAATAAAAACGAAAATAACAGAAAGCTCCTGGAGCTGTCTGCTACATTCATTTATGAAAAGTAACAAAAAGAAACTTGACTTTATTTCTCATTATGTCACGGCACAAGCGTTTCTTCAACGACTATTTACTTCTTAACTGCACATTCCTCTCTCGTCCTTTCATTTCAAGGGAGATAACTTTATCTAATGTCGATTTTCATGACGAAATAAGTCGGGGATGTCCTGTTCATGAAACAAATACTGCATGTATGTGTCCCAAGCACTCTTAATGTCTTTACACACCAGATACGATACGAGGTTCCGTGCGCTGTTATAAAGCAATATCAAATGTTCATCCCATCTTGCATTTTCTCCATGGGGTGAAGCCTTTAATGTGAGCCTCGTTTTATCACATATACTAACTGCAATGAAATTGATGTACAGAGTGTGAAAAAATCACTGAATATAATTTTGAGGCAACGTATCGTAAAAAAAAATCGCAAATGTGTTATGTTGGAGTTGTTTGGTGTGATTATTTCCTCAGTAGAACACACAAATAACTGATATTCAGAAGGGCTGTAGTCGAGATGTTGGAAAGTGTGTGTCCTATAAATGTGTGAGCTTATCACCGAATGTCGACAGACCAGATGTATTAACCAATGAACGGCCATGGACGGTAATAACTAGTTAACAAGGCCCGAGGAATGCACCAACATTAATGGTCAGCACAATGCTGCAACCGCGTTGTGTCCTTGGGCAAGGCACTTAACTCTTAACCCGCTGAGTATTTTCAAGATATTTTTCATCAAATCTAGTCATGGCTGCTTCAGGGGGAAAATTTGATTAACTGTGCCCAAATTATACTTATTTCAGTGGCAAGAGGAACCCTGTCCTGGCAGGAATATCCAGCAGCAGCATGCAAGGAGTTAATCACAATTGCCCACGGTGGCGCTGTTTACTAAGGCGTACTGCACGTTGAAATACAAGTTAGTACCGCAATTCATTGTACCTTAGTTTAAAATTAGGGTACCGCAACTAAAACTTCTCACACGCTGTGCATGGCCTCTAGAAGAAATTCCCTACCACCCATTGCCAAAGTAATCGACCAAATGCTACAAACCCAGCCGTGGGAGGTACAAAGAAACAAACTTCTCTTAACTGTTTGTTTCTTTGCCTATCACGGACCTCAGCCTGTGACCCTCACTGAATTGAGCCTGTTGAACTCATTCCAGTGAGTGCCATGGGCTGTGATCGGGGGAAAATTGACGATCTTGGAAAATGAAATGGTACCGTCCCCGGCAAACTGCACCAGTTCGGAAATAAGAGGTATTCCAGCTAATCAAAAAAACAAACTATAAGCCGATATCACCACCCAACCAACCAACCCTGAATATGTGTATAACATATCTAATCTTATTACAAACTGTATATACTTGTTATTCCATAACAGTTACTTCTGTTTTTCTTCTCATCCTCTTCAAATACTGCCACTCACTCTCACTGTTGCGCAACCAACCTGTATCAAACATACTAACTGCATTTCACGGCACCTTGGCGGGCCTTTTTCCAACTGTTATCCAGACTTGAATCATGGGTATTAGCATCGAGCAACACAGGACGGCAGTCGGTTTGCACAACAATCTCCTCGTGTACAGGCACCGTGTGACGATTAAACCAGGTAGACCTCAGCATCGCGTGACGATTCGTATCGTAAAAGTCCGTTTCACGCTGGTTTTGTGCGTTATTCTGGGCATCATTCTTCTGTCTGGCGACATCGAAGTTAATCCAGGGCCATCCCAAACTGGGACAGCAGACGTAAGTAGTATTTCTATACTTAATTATAACACCAGAAGCATCAGGAATAAGCTTGATCATATTATAGACGACATTGATGATTTCGACATTATCTGTTTTACCGAAACGCACCTCGATCCCAGTTTCAATTCTAACAACGTTTTGATCCCCAATTACCCCCCCACCAGTTAGAAAGGATAGGAACCAACATGGTGGCGGTGTCGCGGTTTATTTTTCAAAAGAAATATATGCCAAACGTTTACCCGAACTAGAATTTGACCAGTCGGTCTTATGGTTTGAGATTACCTCAAATCGCAAGTTTCTGCTCTGCCTGGCATACCGATCGGTTCAGTTCTCTACCAATGACTACTGGGAGAAGCTCGAAAGAGCCATTGAAGAGTCAATCAGCATAAATCCGTCCTTGATAATTACCGGAGATTTAAATAGCGACCTTCTTAACCCTTCCAGTCGATTAAACGAAATTATAAACTTTTACAACCTACAAAACGTCACTGAACAGCCGACTCGTGTAACGCCAACCTCAAGTACTTTATTAGACCCAATAATAGTTAGTGATAATGTTGTGATTCTGAACTCAGAAGTTCACGATCTTGGTGTTTCCGACCACAAAGCTGTATCAGCAGTCATAGAGACTGGAATTGCACAGTCCGAAACGAAAATTTGACAGATCTGGAATTATAACAGGGCAGATTTCCTCAAAATGTATAATTTGATTTCTGAAACAGACTGGTCCTTCATCTCAGACACGACTTTCCCTGATATATCATACCATAAATTTGCATCCAAATTTTTAAATATTGCTAGAGAATGTATTCCATCTTATAACATAGTTATCCGTCCCCATGATAAGCCCTGGTTTGACTCGGCTCTTCGCCGGGAAATTCGCCATAGAGACCGTTTACGGAAACGAATTCTGAAAAATCCAAACCCACGAATAATTGAAAAATACAAACACGCCCGAAACAAAGTAAATAACATGAAAAAGAAGGCTAAATCCACCTATTTTTCAAAATTAGATACTTCACTTTCAGTAAGTAGAAACCCTAAAGATTTCTGGCACACTGTTAAACAGTTACTGAATAATTTTGAAAGCAAGCCTTCTGTCCCTTTTCTTAACCATAAAGACAATGCGGGTAGTCCAGTTATGTTAACAGATTACAAAGAAAAAGCTGACTTGCTCAACAAAACATTTTTGTCAAATAGTAAGATAAATGACGACGGGCATAGTTTACCTGCTTTCAGAAGCAAGTGTTCTGAGAGTCTCTCTGAGATAGACGTCTCTGAAGATGAAGTGACTCGAATCCTAGGCAAACTAGATACCAAAAAAGCAACTGGACATGATGGCATAAGTAATCGCATGCTTAAAGAAACCAAAGATACAATATGCAAGCCTTTGGTTCAGTTATTTAGGCTTTCTTTTTCTTCATGTGTCTACCCATTGGAATAGAAGCTGGCAACTGTTGTACCCATATTTAAAAAAGGAGACACACACGACCCCAGTAATTATAGACCTATTTCTCTACTAAGCTGTGTCAGTAAAGTTATGGAGAGGATTGTTTTTAACCATATGTACGAATACTGTTGTGTCAACAATTTACTTTTTAAATACCAGTCTGGCTTTCTACCCCAAAATAGCACCGTCTATCAGCTCATCGAAATATATCATAATCTCTGCTTAGCCTTTGATAGGAACCAGTTTTCACTTGGGGTATTCTGCGACATATCAAAAGCGTTCGATAGGGTTTGGCACAAAGGGTTAATTTATAAACTGAGACAAAACGGTATATCTGGCCCACTCCTTGAGTGGACCAAAAGCTATTTATCTGATCGTAGACAAAGGGTAACTGTTAACTCAACTCCCTCTGAGTATTTACCTGTTGATTACGGTGTTCCCCAAGGATCCGTCTTAGGTCCCTTCTTCTTTCTTATATACATAAATGACATTTCTGAAAATTTAAATGCACCGGATGCTTGTAGACTATTTGCAGATGATACAAGTATAACAGAAACTGGATTTGAACTGGACGATATTGTTTCAAAGTGTAATGAAAACCTTGCGGCCGTTTCCGAATGGGCAAAAGCATGGCTTGTTACATTTAACCCTTCAAAAACAGAAACTGTTTTATTCACCAAAAAACGTGTTAATGTAAGCAGTATGGTAATGTTTGGTGACACGCCACTCGAAATGTAAAAGTCTCACATCCACCTCGGCCTATCTTTACAGGGGGACTTAAACTGGAATGTCCAAATTAATAGATTATGCCAAAAGGCTAATTCCAGACTGTCCCAGTTACGAAAATTAAAGTATATTCTAGGTCGAAAAAGCCTGGAAACGCTGTACAAATCATTCATACTTCCTATCTTAGAATACGCCGATGTGGTGTGGGCCGGTGCGCCCGACTACCAACTTACCAAATTGGATAGAATCCACGCGGATGCAGCGAGAATAATATCCGGTCTAACGAGATCAACCCCGGTATCTGCTCTATTTGCGGAACTTGGTTGGGAAACCCTTGCGCAGAGACGTCATCTCCACAAAATGAAAACATTTTTTAAAATCGTAAATAATCAGGCCCCCACATATCTCTCTGACTTATTGCCACGGACCTTCGAGGATATTTCCACGTATAGCACCCGGCTGCACACTAATTTTCAATTACCACTTACGCACACGGCAACATTTAAGCGCCCATTTATCCCCTCATGTATCTCGGAATGGAATGCATTACCCCAAGAAATAAGACAATCGAGTTCACTGAATAACTTTCTCAGATATTTTAATAGTGGCGCATGCAGACCACCTAAGTACTTTAACAATGGCGATAGAGCCGTCAATATTATACACTGCAAGTTGCGAAATTCGTGTAGCGACCTAAATTATGATAAATACTCCAACTACGTCCATGATACACCTATCTGTTCGTGTGGCTACGAGACTGAAGACGCAAACCATTACTTTTTCGACTGTAATAACTATTCAAACGAAAGACAAGTCCTACAGAGAAATCTTGCGCATCTTACAATAAGATCGACCAGCGATCTCCTTTATGGTATCCCCAACCTACCAGAATCCGTCAACATCCACCTTTTTCGAAGTGTACACAATTTCATTAAGGCCACGAAGAGATTTTAAGACTGGACCGTAATCAGGCAGACTAGTCCGTCAACATATTCCCAGCCAAATGTCCTATAATACGAGTGTCCGTTTTCATTTTCATTTCCATTTCCTTCAGTTACGTCTTTGTGCATTCCGCATGTTCGTCCTGTATTCCCTGGCTATAACAGTGGTAACGGGGCTCCGTCTAAATCGCGGTTCCGCTGGAATCACGATTGTACCGTGATATGACACGTTGGCTAGTTGACCAAGTCCAGCAGTGTTGCGATGTGGCAGTTCATCTTTCACCTTTCTGTTCTCCTTCCTCTCGCCTATCTGTTTTGACTCTTGTGAAGTCGAATACCTACCAACATCCATCTTGAAGAGTGTACATACACAATATTGTTTTAATTATTCATAAGTTTGCTTTGCCATTGCATGCACATTTTGGTAACTTTTTGTAAATATTTGTAAAGATAATCTGAAATTTTCAAATGTATATTAAGGAAAGGATATTATCTAAGTGCTAGGCACTTGTTATCCAATCCATTTTGTTATAACAAATAAAATATGTTTAATAATAATACTGAACGTCGATGGTGTACTACTTGTCTTCAACAAATCCTAACCCTGCTTGTATGGAGTTAGTACGTTGGGGAGTCTGACTGTTGCTCGTAAACAAATGAATGCCGATAGGAAAATGTAACGAAACCATAAAACGGTTTGCAAACAGAACTTACGATTAAACTGATGAGAAAAAAGGCTGGTATTATAAATTCGTTACGAGAATAACATTAGGCTCGGCTAAGGTTCCACTCCACAGTTTTCCAGGCATCTCTAAAAATGACATGCCACGCACTCACTTCAAATGTAAATATTCTGTAAATTAGTTATCTAACCCATAACATGTATTACAATTCTCAAATCCATTAAAAACATATAAAACTATCTGACTAAGTAGAAATAAGCAATCTGAATGTGGGTGAAATTATTGTCAAAGGCAAGACTTCAACCTGCAAAATAGCATTAAAAAATGCCAATACCAGTCATTTTCAGCCACCCAGCATCCTCAAAAGCAGATTTTTTCAACTCTCTCCACTCACCTTACCCTGGGGCATACAATCCCCTGTCTCTAAATTGTGAAAAAAATTCACCGTTTCCGTCTCCTTTTTTTAGTTACATGTCCGGTAACAAACCCGTGTAAAAATGACATTTAAAAAAATAACAAATTTTTCGAAGCCACTGTTTCCCATAATCCATCTGGTAATTTACCCCAATGCATCAGACTCCAACTTTGAGACCAAAACTTCAAATTCTCTTGTCCAACAAATAACCTAATGTAATCATATATCTGATACTAAAAATATATCTCCAATTTACACATGGCATTAGTTTCACCATATGCCCTATTTTTAGAATTTTACCCCTGTGCAATAGTGCGAAACTGTAGAACGAAAGCTAAAGCCTCGCCTAATATTGCTCTCACTTCACCTCGTATGGCACCGTATCCGCCATCTAAACACCCCGCTGTTATAGTATTTGGGCTTCTTATTATCCACATTCTTCCAAGTCAAACTGGTAAAGGTTAATGAAACATGGTAAAAAGAGAATATCAATCTGGATGCGATAATGTGCGTGTACATTGAAAATCTAACCCGTAGAACGTCTTTATCTCAAAGTCAGGACTTGAAAAGTTTCTCTTATCGAACTAGTTTTTTGAATTTCTACTCACGAAAAACATGGTGATTAAAGCATGGTGAGACCATTGCCCGTGGTGTGAGAATGCTCATCACAAAAAGTCACTTTGAAATTGAAAGTCAATGTCCAGTTCAGAAACGAACTGTTGCTACGGTTTTTTGGAAAATGTTTTCCAAAACAGAACAGAGAGTTAGACCAAACGTCTTAAGGATATAAAGTTTCAAATGAGAATGTGCATCAGTTGAGTATTTTTATTTGTTTTGAGGGTCTTGATCAGAACCAGAAAAGAGCATTTCATTGATAAAGCAGATGGTCTCGCAGCTCCCCTTTTGCCACAAAAAAGGGATGATTTCTAATGGGAGTTACTTTGCGCAGAATAAGAGGATGCGCATGTGTAATAAAAAATTCGCATCGGAATTTCGAAAAGTGTTGTTTTCGAATATGTTAGCACAGCTTCTCCTAGTCAGAAAAGAAGAGTAAATAAGAAAAGATGTTACCAAGGTTGTGGAGCTGTGCTGTGCTGGTTCAGATCTTTATTTTTCCATCGAAGGGCCGAATTACATCTTGAAGAAAGTGCGCGAACAGAGATATCAGAGGGAAATTAGAAGAACCTTATCTCGCCCGTGTCGCTTGTCTAGCATCAGAGTACAGCAGTGGTTGAAACAGCATGGATAAAATTTTAAATGATATTGTCGATGTCGTGAATCTCAACATTAAATTTAGCCCTTTAGGGTACAGTCACCGTGGACTGGTCGTAATCCACGCATGGGCAGTGATGTCCATGCACGAGTTTACCACGTAATAAAAATCATCATCGGAAACATTTTAATTTATGAAGCACCGGGTTGTACTCGATGCTTCATTAATTAAATTTTTGATGATTATTCCTATAATTAGTGTTTGGAATCTAATATTATTGCGCCCGTGGAAATATTGCCTACCTGTGGAAAGTGACCAATCAACGGCAGCCTAACGTAACCATCACTACTGTCCAGCCCTATTCGCAAAAATTATTTTTGTAGTTTTTGCCCCCGAAATATAGCTTAAGATCACTCTTCGATCTCGTTTCAATCAGGGGTCATAAGCTATGTTTTGGAGGCAACAAATGAAAAACAAATTCAGTTACTAAATAATATTTTTGCAAGTGTCGTCTGCTTGTCGTATTATTTGAATAGTTAACGTTAAACATTACCAAGTCATGCAGAGGATATGGAAGTTACTCGCGCCTTTGATCCATGCTGTAAAAGCAAACAAGAAGGCCACCATGAATAATTTCCATTAAAATGGACCTGATAATAACAATTTTTAATTCATTTGATTACACTCCTGTCCGTGCCTATAAATAAAAGAAATGTACTTGAGAACCAAGTGACCGCAACAGTTTATCTATTAATGTGAAAGGGAAAATATATGAACAGTTTACAGGAGTACGTAATGTACACAGGTATTTTAACCCTTTACCCAACGCAGACGATATCAAAATTTATTATTTTAAATACCATTTTTTTTAATTTTTAAAAAAATTTCAACAAAACCATATTATGTGACCCCTCGTTGGAACGAGCTCGTTCCCACGAGGGGTCACATGATATGGTTTTGATGAAATTATTTGAAAAATAATATTTTTTCTCAACTCCTGAATTTGCATATTACGCGGGCGGTGCGGGCGATTCGTTGGGTAAATGGTTAACTGTACCTGATATAACGAAAAATCTACGACCAGAGCGCTGATCGCTATACTGCCCCCCCCCCCCCCCCCCTCATATAGACAGACTTCAGAAACTAACGCAAAAAATGGAATATTTAAAACACTGCTCTCACTGCTTTAAATATAGAAAATCCACTTAGTGACCTATGACGTCGACCTTTTACCTATTGTGCTGTAAATGCCAAATTTATGGAACAACCCTAGAACCAATTTGTGTGCCAAATATGGCCAGCGTTGCTTTAACCCTTTCAACGCGGTGTGCATACATTTTTGCGTGGAGAAAGAAATAAGCAGTCGACGAGCAGAAGATATATAGAGCAAAAACAAAAAAATCTGATGCGAGGCTCGGCAATAATTTAATCCAACAGCTCGACAGAACTGAACCTCCCAACAGACCAGGGTGGTTTCGCCCATTTCGCCGTTGACAGTATTGACTGCAATGATACCTTCCAGTGCGCCTGTGTTGAAAGGGTTAAGGGTAGCAAATATATCGTGTGGGCATACATATATTCTAACAAACATAAACATGGATTGGCCAGGGTATGAGACATTTTTCTTTTTAATACCCAGTTGTACGGCACGAAAATATTGTGGGGCTTGCATCGTACCACAGTCCTTTTGTGTGTTATTTCGTCGTTTCATACCTCAAAGAGTACTTATTTAATATTTTACTTTGCTTAAAAAGTGTTATTCATGCAGCAGCATGGGGTGTGTGTATACTTTGTAAACCCAACATCGTCAACATACACGTCAACAACAACGTCTTATAACTTTTGTCAACCCCATAAAAGTTGTTTTTTAAAAGAACCCACACTAAAGGGGTTTATGGATACCTAAAAATGCCCAATATCCGGAAGAATCCGTATTCATACACAAAGAGACAGGTATACGAATCCATCTTTAAACTGTCACACGGCTCGCATCAGTAGTGTAGCTCCGACATGTGACCTCTTTTGGGTGACCTTGTGAATGACCTAGAACGTTTCGACATATTGCGATGCATTGTCGGTGCCACGTGTGTTGTCTTGGTAGTCCGACTGAAAGGCTGTGTTTGTCACCATTACCGCGTTGACGCGCGGTATTAGTGCACAGCAGCGCGCATGGTTAGCTTAGGTAATACGTATTTCCATCGTCAATTTTGTTTACTAGAGACCGGCATATTAGCTTCGTTGGAAGCGTAAGGTTGCCATGAGCCTTGGGCGGTCTCTAATGTAGTGGGTGTGCTCTTAGGGTACGTTCAACTCGATGAAACAACGGCAATGTGTACAATTACCAAAAACGACCTATTTTTCACTAAATTTTGTTTTAAATCCACTTTATAAACCCACCATCTTGAGCATGTAGTGGTATAGGGCAGAACGACCTTTAATAGAATGGAGGTGGGTTTTGGGGTAGGTTTGGTTCTATAGGAGAATATATAATTACCAGAAACTTTCCAGTAACTACCTCTTTGTCTGGTTCGTGTCCGTGGAACAATCAAATGCCCTCTCCGCTCCACCTCAGGAGTTATCATCGGCTTCGAAGGATACAAAAATCTGAAAGGCGATTTTGTGGTGATGGGTTAAGAAGAGTGTGGGGAAAAATGGATGGGTGATCAGAGTTTATGACGAGTCGCATAATGATACCATCTGGCTCCAGATATTTATCGCGAGAAAGCTGCACATGTAAATACTGGCCGGCTGCGATATGGACTACTAAATGGAAAATCTATAAACTTTGTCATGACAAGCCTTCCATACCACCACGAGAAAAATGAATGAAAATCGATTCAACTGATTTCCTAGAAAGTAACTATTTTATTGTAAATATCTAGACAATGAAATCGATTAGCGCCTGTTGAAAGTGAAGCTATAATTGCATATGCCAACAAAATGTATTTGAAAATCGTGACGAGGGAATTAGGTGGCAACTAAAAAAAGCAACGAAACCATTCATTGAAAAGCGACACAATCACATATTGCAAAGTGCCCGTTATGCAATGACTCTGTTGTATATATATACACGAAATCTTTACGATGTAGGAGATTTTCAGGTATCAATGAATCCCCAAGATGTGGATTATTTCAGGGGTGGCGCCAGGGATTTCTCGACAGGGGGCTGACCTCTCCGACATGGGGGCTATAACATTTGACCTCCCAAACGAAGGAAAATGAGTGAAAATTGGTAAATTGGAGAACCAAAATAGAAGCAAATTGAGTATGTTTGTTGATTATTTAACCCTTTACCTAACCCGAAAAGCAGACGACACTTGCAAAAATAATTCTTGAATAACTAATTTTTTTCATTTTTTGTCTCAAAAACATAGGTTATGACCCCTCGTTGGAACGAGCTCGACGAGCTCGTTCCAACGAGGGCCATAACCTATGTTTTTGAGACAAACAATGAAAAAATAATGAAAATTAATTGGCGATTTTTGAGAATAGCGCTGGCCGGTTTTGGCCGTTACCTTAGGTAAAGGGTTAAAGTAAACATATTATAATAAGGTCGGTAAATATTTCATCTATAAAGCCAGTTTGACGAACGACATTAAGGAATTTCGTGAGAATCACTATTCTCTATCAAAGTTCCAGTGCTGCACGGGTTCGAGACAGACAAGACGAGATATCTACATTCGATTGTCGGAAATTTCTCGTGAAGTCGGGTTTACGAGACTCTCCGACGGACTGACTAAAAATCTCCGACGGGGGGGGGGGGGGGGGGGGGAGGGGGGGGGGGGGGGGGCTGGACCTCTCCTAGAGCCCCCCCCTGGCGCCACCACTTGATTATTTTAACCGTTTACCTAACATGAAACGACACTTGCAAAAAAAATTCTTGAATAACTAATTTTTTTCATTTTTTGTCTCAAAAACATAGGTTATGACCCTTCTTTGGAACGAGCTCGTTCCAACGAGGGGACCCGAGCTATGTTTTTGAGACTAAAAATGAAAAAATAATGAAAATTAATTGGCGATTTTTGAGAATAGCGCTGGTCGGTTTTGCGCTTTACTTTGGGTAAAGGGTTAAAACAATTGCTATGGAGTTTATAAATGTTATATATATAAATCCTCACATAGCATTCTAAAGAACTGTGATATGGGATGTACACAGTTCATACCTTACCCGCGCAACTTTTTTTAAATTTACTGTTTTTAAGCAAAGTATAATAACTGGTGCTTAACCCTTTTAACAATGGTGGTATCTTCCACGTCAGTTGAACGGCAGCAACTGGAAGAGTCCATATTCATTATTTGGGGTTAAACCAATTAATATTTTCAACCCACGTTGAAAATATAGATTGGTCTAGCCCACACATGCACTTAGCATCCATCCGACTTAATGAAATTATGATCCATCATGTTCCCAGAGCGGAAAAAAACGGTCTCTTGTGTTCAAAGGGTTAAGGTCTGAAACTTTGAGGATACCATGCATATCCCGCAATTATTCAGTACCCCACAATTTGGTATTAAATCTAAAAATGCCCTCTATCAGAGACAGTTCGAGTTTATTGTTGCACAAATGAGTCATTTCACAAAAGCCTAGATGACCCAGAGGGAGCTCGGTGACTCAGTGGTCGGACTTCGAGCCGAGAGGTTCACGGTTCAATCCTGACTGGGGGTGACTGTGCTACGTCCTTGGGCAAGTGCGGAGTTAGTACGTTGGGGAGGCTGAAATTTCTTCCCACTGCTGGTTGGAACTCCGGCTTCCACCACCCGTAAAACTGCTCGACACGAGGTGATCCTGACTGTCGAAAGTGTCGTTCAACCCCAGTAAACAAACAAATAAATAAATAAATAAATAAATAAATAAATAAATAGGTTTGTTTTAAGACGATAACTACACATTACTGATTCCAGAGCGGCCGAGGTCATAGCGACCTAATATTACAGCATCCAACACAACGTCAAAATCAATACCAAACCCAGACGATTGCTAAACTGTACATGTAACGATCGGTATTTTTAATCACCTGTCCTTCAAGGCAAACCATTCCACAGCACAGGTAAAATGATTCATTATATTACAACGATAGACACCGGCTGGTAATCAAAGTAAAACAACTTTAACGAGAGTTTAAAACTGCTGAGCAAACCATGCCATCAACCAACAAATATTAGACCTTTTGCTCCGCCACACACCTAATCCACTGACACTGATTCAAAGTGTTGGGTTGAGTTTCAAAGAGAGTGATCGCTTGACTGGACGGGTTACGTGAAATAATTCATAAGAGGCGAGGGACGTTGTACAAACACGAGTGCGCGAATGCCTCGAATGAATTATTTCACGTGACCAGCCCAGTCAAGCGATTACTCTGTTTATTACTTTTTTAACGATAGTTATATTATTTAACCCTTTACCTAACGTAACGGACAAAAACGGCAGCGCTATTCTCAAAACTCGACAATTAATTTTCATTATTTTTTCACTTTTTGTCTCTAAAACATAGGTTATGACCCCTCATTGGAACGAGCCCGTCGAGCTCGTTCCACTGAGGGGTCATAACCTCTATTTTTGAGACAAAAAATGAAAATAATAGTTATTCAAGAATTTTTTTGGCAAGTGTCGTCTGCTTTTCATGTTAGGTAAAGGGTTAAAAAAAGCAAAAATAAAAACCCAATGAAGTCCCCATTACACCCATGGCAAACCGTCTTCGTTTGCGCGCACGGATACATGACACAATTGTTGATTGCATAATTCACTTGTGTGAAGTTATCGTTTATAATCAAACCCGGAAATCCCAGTGTATCACACTTTAGAAAGTAAAAAATAAAATTAACCGAAATTCACGCGAGGACCAATTTCGAGCTTGTTTTCCGTACACCTAAAATAGACAAAGAACCCCGCCGCCGCCCTTCTGGATTCACTGGGCCAAATATGGAAAGTAAAGGCACCGGAAGCATCCGACGGCGGGGGGAGAGTGGTATCATAAGGGGCACTCGACTCTGGGTATAAGTTAAGACCGGATTTTTACAACTTAACATAAATTGTAATGTGACACTCAATTGTGTTGACATTATATGTATATCATCCCTTGAGAGGAAGGAACAAGGTGCCATCTGCAACTCTAAAACATTACGGATGGCCCGCCCCTTGTTCCACCCAAGGGACGATATAAACCTTTAGAAATCATCCCAGCCGATTGTTTAGCATCTTTGTTTCGTGAGTATCGCCCAAACTCCATTATTATATCTGATAGCACCCCCCCACGCCCCCCTCCCCCCACACACACACGCGCGCGCGCTGGCATTGGCACACGTAAAATACGTTAGAAACAAATACTCGAGAGTTTCTCTGTAACAGTTCTCGAAAAATAAAGTCTGTTCCACAAGCGCCCTTCTAAAGAAAAGGGGCACGCACTGCCCACTTGCCCCCCCCCCCACCCCAGCCCCAGGGCAAGGGAGCAGCAGCTTCTTGTTTCCAGAGCCCGTGGATCGACTCTCCATTCACCCCATTCCCAGATGGTGCGCTCAAATACATCCATTACCTTCAAGAATAGATCATGACAAAATTAGATGTGGTGATGAATTTTCGCTCGTAATTCAATCTAGTATTACGCGGCTATCACTTTCCAATCAGAGAACAACTGAACTGTATGACTTCTCGTATTCGAATGATGTATTCACGAATAAGTCCATCGGAAGCTCACATCTAGAATGTTTCCAATTCATCGTGGTTAATTACGGTAATTTCGGACGTTTTTTAACAGTCTTTGGATGTCAGTGGATGAGTTTGATTGATTCACTCTTCATGTTCGAAAGGTCGACCAGTTTGTACTAGAAATTGAAAAACATTATTTGTGATCGTAAAGTGATTGTTGTAATAACAATTTTATCACTCTAGTCGATTAAAAAAAAAGAAATCAATGGATGGTCCATACGGCGGATGGCCGTTTCGGCCAGTGGATGTTACGGTCTTGCATGTTAGGATTAGAACGCTTCGGTCAAACATTTTTGACTGGACAGACGTTTTGGCCAAAGTTATATAACATAGACAGAATTTGTTATCTCAGATTTGTTTTGTGAAAATTTATTGGAGAGCGCCTGCAGGCGCTCTCCAATAAATTATTACAAAACAAATTTTTTTTACAAGGATATATTTGATGGACGTTAGGGTAACTTTTGTCGAGCAGTATTGGAAACTAAAAATGTTTGGTTGATGGAACCATCAGCCAGGTTCATGCTTCAAGACAGGGTAAATTTTCTGCGAAGTCTTGTCGGCCAGCGCTGGGTCATTCACAAGGTATTGTCCCTTTGTTAGCACTGACCGCACATTAACACAGCCTGTAGTGTCGAACTAATATGTCACGTGATGCGTCTCTTAATTCCGCAGAAGAGGATGGGGTTATGTGGACGCGAGCTTGCAAGAATAAAGAAATTTAGTAAAGTTGTCCCCCACTGCAAGTCTGCCATTCAACAGGAAAGTTCAGTTTCTGAAAAAGCGTCGAATAATGTACTCACGTTTTACTATTAATTTTGAATTGATTTGCATTGATCATACAAAAAATGCAGATTTTAATGAAAATGTTTCAATAAATTTGTTTGTCAATAAAATACACAGATACCATAGTATAAAAAAATACTTAACAAATCGTTTTTATAGAAGAGTAATGTGCACATGTCTTCAACCGCTGTAACCCTGTTTGAGCGGAGCTTGAACAGAGTTAGAATGTTGGAGAGTTGACAGTTGCTCGTCGATGTTCGGTGGTACTCCTGCTTCCTCCACCCGTAAAACTGTCACGGCCACGAATTGCCATTGTGCCTAAGTATGTGACTTTAACCACCAATAAATAAATAAATAAATAAATAAATAAATAAATAAATAAATAAATAAATAAATAAATAAATAACGCCTTTTGGTCGAAACATCCTTGGACGATATGTCCGATGGTCGAAACATACTTAGTTGAATATCCTAGATTCAAAGACTGTTCTGGTTTGCTTTATATGTAATACGGACAAAACCGATTCAAGCTGACATTTAAGAGAGAACCCGATATGTACATATTACGCACTCAAATGAAATAACATCGCTTTTTGTAATGTCATGTGTTACACGATCCTTCAGTTTTTTCAAACGACGGTAATTATGATTTCATGAATAAAAGCGATAAGACAAGTGTCAAAGTGTGTCATTCTGTTTTATCAGTTTTAAAGATAAGAAATCCGAGTGAGTGCGTGTGTGTACATATAAATTAACACTATTAAAACTTTCGCCATGGAATGTATGTATAAATTGTTTTTAATTTACAGCACTTGTAAAAATAAACAAAAAACAAAATATTTACGTAATGATTATGTAACTTATACACATATCTTCCAGTTCCTAGAACTGAAAAATCTGATAATAAGTTACCAAATAAACTTACGAACCATACCACTTAAAGCCCATTTCCCAAAGTCGAATCAGAGAATATAAAATGTTTTGGTTTCAGGATCTAAAGCGTCCACAGAAGACAATGCATTTTTCGAACTCAGAGACTGAATGTCCCACATTTCTAGCACTTAAAACTGTCGGGTTAGCACATATCCAAATCAAACTAAATTCTTCAATCCTTTTTGACACTGGGAGCAAGTTGGCTCAATTGTAAAACCATTAGACTCTAAACCGAAAGGTCAACAGTTCGATCATAGCCAGCGGTAACTGCGTTGTGTGTAGGAAGCGCGGTGGCCCAGTTGGTAGAGGTGCAGGCTGCTAGCCGAGAGGTCCTCGGTTCGAATCCCACCTGCGGCAACCGCGTTGAGTCCTTGGGCAAGACACTTCATCTCCGTTGCCCGCGTGGGAGCACGAAGACGCCGTGTACTAAGGCGTACTGCACGTCGATGGTACGCATGTCTTCAAACAATCTAACCCTGCCTGTGCTGCAGTGCGGAGTTACGATGTTGGGGAGCTGGCAGCTGCTCGTCGTTGCTCGGTGGTTCTCTCCGGGTACTTGGCTTCCTCCACCCGTAAAACTGTCACGGTCATGATTAACCATTGTGCATAAATATGTGACCTTAACCATCAATAAATAAATAAATAACTGCGTTGTGTCCATGGGAAAGGCACTTTGGCCCGAATGCCAACGTGGGGGTATGGTGGCGCTGTGTACCAAGGCGTACTGCTCGTCGATCATGCTCGTCGATAATGCGCCTGCCTCCAACCTCTACTTACGCTGCTTTTGCAAGCAGTAAGTAAGTTGGATATTCTGTCAGTTACTCGTCGCTTCTCAGTGGTTCTCCTAGGGAACTCCGGCTCAACGACCCCTAAAAAACGATGTGACCCTAAATGTTGAAAGGGTAGTTAGCCCTTTACCTAACATGAAAAGCAGACTACACTTGAAAAAAAATTCTTGAATAACTAATTATTTTCATTTTTTGTCTCAAAAACATAGGTTATGACCCCCATTTGGAACGAGCTCGACGAGCTCGTTCCATAGAGGGGCCATGACCTATGTTTTTGAGACAAAAAATGAAAAAATATAATTGGCGATTTTAATGAATATCGCTGGCCGGTTTTGGCCGTTACGGTGGGTAAAGGGTTAAACCCCGACAAACAAATAAAGTTACAATTTGACACTTGCCTGGAATTGTGTCGGGGGCGTCCCAAAGACTTATGATGGCCCTTCTCGAATCCTGAGTTGGTTTTTTTGCATAACCCTCTTCCCTGAAAAGGTAGCAGTGCTTCAATAAGGGCCTGCCAAAATGGGATATGTATTTACTACTGACGTTTTGTGTGTTTTTTTTCTTTTGTGATTAATATAAGTTTTTATTAGAAGCTTGGCGATCTACGAATAGGTGTCTTTTAATGATTTATTTATTTATTGGGGTTTAACGACACTTTCGACAGCCAGGGTCACTTCGTGTTGGACTGTTTTACGGGTGGAGGAAACCGGAGTACCCGAAGAGAACCACCAAGCAATGGCGAGCAACTGTCAGACTTCCCAATATACTAACTCCACACAAGCAGAGTTAGCAATGGTTGAAGACAAATGCACCATCGACGAGCAGTACGCCTTAGAACACCGCGCCACCGTGGGTGATCGGGCAATCGGGATGAAGTGCCATGCATAAGAACACCACGCAGTTACCTCTGGTGGGGGTCGTATCGTGGACCTTTTGGTTTGAAGTCCAATTCCGTAACCACTGAGCCACCGCGATCCCGTGTTTAAATGATAATTTATGGCCAGTTATCGTTTTTCAAGCGGAGTAATAGTTGTGAGATACTTTACCCGCAAGGTGTCTGATTTTTGAAACAGTCAAGTACCAATATAAACGAGTACGTACAGGTTAACCTTCACCTGACGTAATAAATATAACAGGCGAACGATATTCACAAAAATTGCTCTTAATCCTTTACCTAAATTGAAAAGCAGACGACACTTGCAAAAAAAATTCTTGAATAACTAATTTTTTTCATTTTTTGTCTCAAAAACATAGGTTATGACCCCAACGAGGGGTCATAACCTATGTTTTTGAGACAAAAAATGAAAATATTTTGAAAATTAATTGGCGATATTTGGGAATAGCGCTGGCCGGTTTTGGCCGTTTCGTTGGTTAAAGGGTTAACCCTTTACCCAACGCAGACTATATCAAAATTTATTATGTTAAATAATACCCCCCCCCCTCCCCCCGCAAAAAAATCAACAAAACCATACCATGTGACCCCCTCATTGGAACGAGCTCGGCGATTCTACAGAAAAAAAGGTTAAAATTTTATTACAGTTTTTTTTTTAATTTGAATCTCCGAGACATACGTCATACACGTCGATGGTGCACCTGTCCTCAACCAATACCAACCCTGAGTTAGTACGTTGGGGAATCTGACAGTTGTTCACCGTTGCTCGGTGGTCCTCTCCGGGTACACCGGCTTCCTCCACCCATAGAACTGTCCGATAAGAGGTGACCCTGGCTGTCGAAAATGTCGTTAAACTCCAATAAATAAATAAATAAATAAAGCTCCGAAATATAGCTTATGACCCTAAATTGGAACGAGCTCTATGAACTCGTTCCAATAAAGGGTTACAAGCTATGTTTTTAGGCAAAATTTGAAAATATTTAGTTGTTCAAAGTTTTTTTTTTATAAGTGTCTTCTTCTTTTTGTATGTTAGGCAAAGGTCAAATGGATGGAACATAACCTTAACATTCAGTCCATACTTTGGTTGGTCAGACAAAAACTTCCTATAATAAAAAAATATATTTTCTCATTTTCCGATAAAAATATAGACACTATCAAAGTCAGGAATTCAGGATTTGAAGACAAGAATGATCAAATATTAACCAACACGGGGCTATGTCTGCAAAAGAGGCCTACTGAAACGAGCACATTAAATTGAAAAATAAAAATCAACAATAGAAAAACAGGGCTTGAAGGGACCTATTTGAGTGGCGAAAAAGGGCGATGTTGTTTTAACAAGAGAGCTATGGACAGCACGAACGGTTCATAAAAAACACTTCCTCTAGTTGCTGTAGAGACTTCGTATTTTCGATGAAACTATCTTATTTATTTATTATTTATTTATTGGGGCTCATCGGCACTTTCAACGGCCAGGGTTATATCGTGCGGGATGTTAAAGTTATTGAAAACATGTGCACCATCGACGTTCAGAACGCCTCAGTACACAGCGCCACAGCACCACAGTGCACCCTCCCCCTTCCCGTGCACAATCGTAATTAAGTGTCTTGCCCAAGGACCACTGGTCGAGATGGAACCGTAGACCTTTCAGTTTAAGTTCCACTGAGCCGCCGCCCTCACCATAATCTAAGGGTACCATCCCATAAGGTATACGTGCCATTAGTCATACAGTCTAAATCATTATAAAAACATTACCCTTGCACACTGATTAATGGTATGTTCTGATTACAGACTGGTCAATTTCAGCTGTTTTAGGGGCCTATGCATAGAAAAATAACAACAACTGCTGTCAAGTGTTGGTGTTTATTAAATATAAAAATACTTGGTTGAGATATGAATAAATAAATTTAAAATTCATGTGTATATGCATGCATGTCAAAATATTTTGAAAGCCTAGCTTTGTTCTCGAATATCTGAAGCATATTCGACCACTAAATGTTCTCGAGGAATATTATTTTATTATCAGTTCTGGTACGAATATGGTAGCAGACTTTCAGGAACCATTGATACCTGCTATCAACTATGTGATTTGAACTCATGTATTTCTCGTGTTCTGTATACCAGAACCTTATTTTTGATGTATAATTTATGCATATTTAGAGGAAATTTATGAATTCAAGACTTGGGATTTTCAAAAAGTAAATTTCTTGCCCTTACTTCTATAGCGCCGTAGGGCCCTGCGAAGCTTCCTTATTCGATTCGATTTCCTTGTTGAAATTGATATTCGATTCGATTCGAAATCAGCTGCCCGATTCGTTTCCTTTGAATCTTTACACGGGAATATAACTTTGTATAAGTCATTGTCGTTGTCTCACAAAACGAAAAGTTCAGTTGGAATTTATACGTAAATAATGCTGAAAATAAAGACAGAGTGTAATTTCATCAATACTACTGAAAGTTTGCTAAGCACCAAGTATATCCAACTGCCTGTGCAGTCAATCTACCACGTTGAAGAACACAGAGCTCTGTACGTCCATCCCTGCTGATGCCGCCCCAGACCATGATTGACCCTCCACCATAGCGGTCATGCTCAGCAATGTTGGCTGCATGGAATCGCTCTCCTGGTCTTCTCAATACCCTAGAACGCCTATCTGTTTGGTCTAGGCAGTACATTGACTCATATGGAAAAAAGACAGGTCGCCAATCTTCTCTGGTCCATCCAACGTAGTCCATGGCCCATTCATATCGTACCTGGCGGTGGTTGTGGGACAGCGGAATGCGAATACATGGCCTTCTTGATCGGAGACCACCTTCGTGCAACCTTACCCGGATAGTCTGCGTCGAAACATCTACCCCGGATGCATTCTGAAGGTCACTGCGAAGCTGTGTTGCTGTGGCAAAGCGGTTCAGCGGGCCTGAATGATCAAAAACCGGTCTTCAGCTGCAGATGTTGCCCTGTCTCTGCCACCACCATGCCGTCTTACTGGTGTGCCATACTTCTGAAATCTTGCCAGGCTCTGGTGATCACCGTATGGTGCACACCAAGAGCTTCACCAACCTGACAATGGGTAGCCCCTTGCTCCACCATCCCTACAGCCCGCCACATTTCTGCTTCAGACAAATGTCTTCTTACATTTGCATTTGCCATATTCGATCATTAAATCGCAAGGGTTTGTGTTGAAATGAAGACTGAATACCCTACACTTGTCATGTACATGTAGACAGTACACGAAAACATCATGGAAATCAAGGGGTACATGCTTTCCATGACTGTCACGAAAAGTCTGCCTGTCAAGAGAGCTAATGTAAACACTGGGGATCATCTCAATACATTCCTCAATCATATCCACCAAAAATATCGCAAATATGTCAAGCAAATTTCACAATGATGTGTCAAATATTTGGTGCTTAGCAAACTTTGAGTAGTATATTAACATACATAGCATCTGACCCATTCCACCTCCCATGCTAATTCCAGTCTCACCAGTCTGTACCACTGTTGAAAGCAAAGTTAAAGTTTCCAAACATTGTTGAGGATGAGCTGTTGCTAGCGGCTAGTCCTGTGCAGTGCTTAGTGATGGTAAGTCTCGCACCAGTTCCTGGGTGATATTCCAACAACATCATCAAGGCATGCCTTCCAGGAAGGCATGCCTTGATGATGTAGCTGGAATATATTATCAGTCAGAACTTGAACCGTCACAGTCGGAACAACCAGGTTTACAGTCTCCCCTCCCCTTATCGATCATCTTAAAGACGCCCAGAATTCGATTCGAGATACGATTTAAAATAATAGACCCGACTCGATTCGAGATTCTATTTGAAAATGTGTGATTCGCAGGGCTCAACTTAATGGCCATGTCTTCGACAACTTTTGTTAGATGAAAGCTGAGATTTAATCCTCCGTTCTTTTCATATTCATCTGCAGATCATCATACCCCTTAGAAAAAATACAATTTTGACTAAACAAATGACTGCAATTCTCGCTTGGGTGGCAGAAGGTTAATATTTTATCGGCATGTAATAAAATTCTGCGGAAGTTAAAAGATTATTGTCGGTGATCACAGTGACAATCACTGATAGCGCGGGCAACACTAAAACGCCGTGAGATCCATCGATTTCCGAACGGCGTTTATTAGAGACGTGGATGAGATACATTTAATCAGAGCAGAATTATGACGATTATTTGTTCTGAATGGAGAGACTATCTTTCCGGACAGGCAGCCAATAACAATTTTCATTTCCAATGACAGCGTGTGTCATGTGAGCGTAGAAAACACTGAAAAACAGCCAGTCATTCATAGAAGAACATTTTCGAAAGAAATTAATCTGTGGGTTCATGCACAGTAAAGGTGTATCTAACAGAATATTTTCGGCTGTGGAACATCGGTCGTAGTTTGACTTTCTTGAACAAAATATGGTCGAGTTTTAATTTTTGTACCACAATTGCTGTGCGTATTCAACGTTATGCAATCCATTACGGACATTGCGAAATATTCTAGATAATCCACACGTGGTATCTGGTTTACGCGTAAGAACGTCATGTAAGAATGCATCGGATTGGGCGTTACGCGCCTGAGTGACATTACAAGGTGAATGAACTGCTTCGATACATATAGAATAAACATATAGTGTTTTCAATTAAATAATTTATTGTACGAGTAGGTTTAAGAATGAAACCGACGAGCCTCTGGCGAGTCGGTTTCATTCTTAATCCTACCAGTAAAATGTTTTTTTTTCTTGAAAACACTATACGTTTATTTTGTTTATCCCATAACATTTTGTTTATCCCATAAATCATTTACAGGGCAGTTGCGACGAAATCGTGCTGTTACTCGCTACAAAACACTGCGAGAAGTCGAGAGAGCACATGGGTTCAATTCGATTGACAAGCAAAACTGCCAAAAATAACCATGGCACAGTAATACATTTCTGTCTAAAAATAATTCTCCTACAAACTTGAGCTAAAGTTGCAAAAATTCTTTATTAAATGAACAATGTTTATCTTCCTTATTTTCGTTGTTTATTGTTGACTTTTTCGTCGTCGATTCAACTTGAGTTTTATAAACATAGCAAAAGATACGTGCATTTGTTATTTGTACTTTCCTAATTTGGAAAATGAAACATCACTCATCATGTCTCCGCCTTTCACAATCGAACTTGTATGCTTTTCAACGCTTGATTTCGATTGATTTACTTTGTGTTTTCTTTGTTAATTGTTGTTCGTTTTATTTTATTATTAGACAGAGTTGAAATGAGTCATATATTCTAAAACTAAATATTTCAATGACGGCAAACGTTTGATAAACGTCGCTTCATTTTTTCTCCCACAAACGTAAAACAGGTCATGACAACACGAATGCGGTAGAGATCCGAGGCCAACAAGTCCGTTTCTACAAAAGGAATAAATTCTTTCAGTGTTAAACCTACGGGGAAAATTTATCACCCTACTAGCAGCTGCTACTAGGTGAATAAAGCAAAAATTTATCCAAGACTTTTAATGCTCGAATACATCTCCATTTATGGAATAAAAACGGTAAAACAAGAAAGTTATTAGACCACCGATGGTGAGAGTTTGCTTCAGAAATATCAGCTTCATTCACTTAATTAACGTTTAATCGTGGTATAGATGCAGAACACAACTCGGGTAGAGTACAAGCCACCTTACTGGAGTTGTTCCTGTATTTCACGCGCGCCTCCACGCACGTGAAATAGAGCAAAAAATCCACATCGTGTCGTTAATTCCAGTCCCCCGTACTCCACCCTCGTTGTGTTCTGACTTAATCCCAACTGACCTGCTCTCAGGTTCTCTCCCGAGACAGAGAATTTTTGTACTCAGCCTATCTGACAAAAAAACTAATGGCATAATAAACCTTTTTCGAAACTTCCATCTTGGACTTTAATCTATGCAAGGTCACAGGTCGCGGAGTGTTCATCGCGTTGGGTTCTGTGTCGGTCAAATCAACTAGTTTTGTTAAATATCAAGTTTAAATTCGTAAAACCGGTGTCATGATTAGAATTAACTGAAGGTGCAACCCCAGACGTCATTAAACGATGGAATATCGCAGATTTAAAGAGGGTTTTTTTTGCGGAGGCGAGGACTTGTTTTGGGTGGCAACAAGGACTCGTGCTGCACGGAGTTTCTCGGCATGGGAAATTCCCGAAAGTTGTTGAAACAGTGCCTATGGCCACGGAGTCACCACCCAGCGTGCATTCAAACATAATTTTTGTCGCTAGGAACTCAATTCGAAATAATGAATGTTTTCATACAATATTGTCATTGCCTTAAACAAATAGTAACCTTGGCTAAATGTTTTTTGAATTCGCCCTAATGAACGTAATGGGGTCCAAAGCACTTCACCCGCGCTCTTCTTCTCCCATTACTTACAACGTGTTTCTTGAAGTGTTTATATCTCGCGACTTGTGACCTTGCATAGATTTTAAAGTCAACGATGGCAGATTTGAAAAAGGCTTATTTAAGCATTGTTAATTTAATTCTCCGTTCAGTACCACTGATCGCACTACCACTATCAACATAACACCTGAGTGGACTATCACACCGATAGCACGCACTACTGATTTATTTCATATGATAAATCAAGAAAAAGAAACACCAAAAGAACATAAAATTGATAGTTTCATATTTCATATTTCATTTTATCTATTCCTGATTTCATAGCCGTGCCAAAATCAGGTAGTGTAAGAAAACTAGAAACATGAAAAACTAATCTACAATCCCACATCTAAACTGAATTGCGCTATCGTGCTGAATGACCGAATCAGTTAACACACGGACAACACACTGTCCGTGACACAGTTACACTTCACTCACGGACAGAACGATCAGCAACATATATTTCCAGTCTAATTCCACGCGGTCAACCGACAAGAAATATATAAATATGAACTAGAAAAACACACACACAATAATTTGCATATTCACGTGTTTACAACAGGCCAAATCAAAGTGTAATATTTCAAGAATGTGGTTGCATTATTTACATAGTACTTTTCAGCGAATCAAATCAGCGGATTTCAGTCTGCCAGGAAACAATACTTTTTGTCCTTCCCATTAAGTGGCGTGTTAGCTTTACACCCTGACGTACACCACCGCATCGCCGTAACAACATCTCAAGAAAAACAAACGAACCACTGCTCCCTCGCCATGAACCACGATGGACATCCAGTGCTATTCTTATTATCTTAGAAACAACTATATAACACCTGGGAAAATGGTGGATAAATTCACCACATAGTCTCTATGAAGCTCTCATGCCACCAGCCAAATTATGTTACCCACCTTTTGTGGAATTTGCGCGCAGACTACCGTTTATCTAACGCGATGCCCCTTTACTCATCAAGATATACATATATTCTTTCTTGCCTCAGGTATTTCACCCACTAAGTATTTAATCTGCCTTAAAAACATCAAGATATTACAGAATTAGTGGAACTATGCATCGCAACCACAAAACTACAGATGTCGTGAGTCTTCTTTCAATTCAGTTCAATTCAATTCAAATTTATTCGCTCATCAATCCGACATGGAAACATTTCTCACGTTGACAGAGAAATATGAATGTTTATGGGATTTTCATAGTCAATCGTCTGAAATAATTCAGTTGGTCTGAAATATTCCAGCCGATTGAATCTAAAATAGGCCATGAACTATTTATGGGCTGGACCATAAATGCTGTAAGAGTCGTTTAGGAAATTGACGGGTGGCTTGAGAGTTTGAGTCTCCATACCCAATATCAAATAATAATGATATACTAACAATATATCCACAGCCCTTTATAAGTGAAGTCTTTTTTGTAATCTATCGTTCAGATCCGCTAAGTGGCAGGCCGCGATTCCTAGGGGCGTAGCAAAGGGAGGGGATAGGGCGGGCGCTCTGGGTATTAGCTGGTAGAGTGTTGGAAACCCATATTATTCTGAAGTACAGGTACCGCGACTTAGAGGCTTCATATTCTGTGGATGTGATCCATATTATCATTGAAGTGAAATTATTTAGTCTGTGTGAATTTGCACTGTGACAATTTATGGGAGAGTGCCTATAGACGCATCTTCCACAAGCTATAACAAGCCAAAACATGTGAACAGATTTTAATGATTTAGCACTCCACCAGTTAATCGTGCACTTTCTTATGGGACTAGATTTGTTGATACTTGTACAAATGTCAGGCACATAGTAGGTCAAACAAATCGATGCTTGTGGTATCTGAGCCTGGCAGTTGGGGCTCAGCATTGTCAAATTAGAGTACAGTATGCGTTAATTACATTTATTATATATTTTAAAAATAACTACATTTCTATTTATATATTTATTTATTGATGTTTAAGGTCACATATTTATGCACAATGGCTAATCATGACCGTGACAGTTTTACGGGTGGAGGAAGCCGGAGTACCCGGAGAGAACCACCGAGCAACGACGAGCAGCTGCCAGCTCCCCAACATCGTAACTGCGCACTGCAGCACAGGCAGGGTTAGATTGGTTGAAGACATGCGTACCATCGACGTGCAGTACGCCTTAGTACACAGTGTCATCGTGCCCCCATGCGGGAAATGGAGATGAGGTGTCTTGCCCAAGGACACAACGCGGTTGCCGCAGGTGGGATTCGAACCGAGGACTTCTCGGCTTGCAGCCTGCACCTCTACCTACTGAGCCACCACGCTCCCAACTACATTTCTATTGGCTGGATCTTATACACGTGACTGGAACTCACAAATCCATGTACACCGGTTTTCCAGTGAATATCAACTTTCTAAATATAACTTCTAGAAATCCCCTCTCTAGTTCTATTTCAATCGACGTAATCTCTATAACAGTATGTATATTTATGCTATTCTGAAGGTGAATTGTTGAATAAAAGTATTTCTGGTTGATATAATTGTACTTTTAATAGACAAATTGAAGATTGTTTTTTTTTGAGGATGGTGAAAATAATAAAACAGTTATGGACTTTCATTGTGGTAAATATGATGTGATATAAACCTAAAAAAACTTATATTGACCTCGGTTAACGCCTCGGTCAATATACATTTTTTCGGTTCATATCAGATCATATTCACCACCACAAAAGTCCATAATTGTATAATAATTAAGAAGCAACGTCACGGCTACTGAATGTATACTTTATTTATCCACAAATAAATTTCCAAGAGGTCTTGAGTATTTGAACTATTTATTTATTTATTTATTGGTGTTTTAAGGTTTCATATTTCTGCACAATGGCTAATCATGACCACGACCCCGAGAGAACCACCGAGCAACGGCGAGCAACTGTCAGCTCCCCAACATACTAACTCCACGCAAGCAGGGTTAGCACTGGTTGAAGACAGGTTCATCATCGACGTGCTGTAAGTCTTAGTACACAACGCCACCGTTTCCCCACGTAGGCAATGGAGGTGATGTGTCTTACCCAATGACACAACGCGGTTGCCGCAGGTGAGATTCGAACCGAGAACCTCTCATCTTGCAGCCTGCACCTCTACTTATTGAACATCGCACCCCGAGTATTTGAATTATAATATCTACTGACTAATATCCCAGCTATATCATTAAGGCAAGCCCTCAACGAAGGCATGCTTTGATCAGGGCCGCCGAGAGCGATGACTGGCCCCGGAGCAGTGTTTAGAACGGGCGTTACAGACCCTACGAGCACCGAAGGCGCGAGGCGATAAGCGGGTGGTCTGGGACTAATCCCCTCGAAAGTGTCTTTAAAATTAGTGCTAGGAGAAGCATTCTATTGCATTTTTTGGATAATATTAGCTCAACTATTTCCTTACAATTTGGGTAATTTAGTAATCTGTATTTCTATGTGTATGGTGCATTTTTTCTCCAAAGATAATTGTGACCACCACGATGCAGGGAAGACCGGTGGAAAGCCAACAAATTGGAACAGGTGTTTTTTTTATAGAAATGAAAACGGGCCAGAAATGCAACTACGTACTCTTGCCACCTCCACCAGGGTGGGAGGCCTGTACCAAAAGCCTTCCCAGCTCAAACGTATCAATAGGTCAACCAACACTTTTTAGAACACCAAAAATCCCTGGGCAGTTGCCTCCCCCTATTCTCGGCCTTGATGATGGGGCTGGAATATTTTATCAGTTCGGACATGCTCAATCACAGTCGGAACAAAATCAAATTTACGCACCCAATCTATCATCTTCGGTCCTGTCGATTCTCCATTGGAACGAGCTCGTAGCTCCTTACAGTAAGGTTAAAGGCTTCGTTTTACAGAGAATAAATGAAAACTTCGAACTGTTCAAGAACAATTATTGCGTGTGTCGTCTGCAAATCGTGTTAGGTGAAATGTTAATCTATAGTTTGTAAAGCGTATTGGCATATTTATATATGAAAAAAATTGATCGAGGAAACATTGGCAGAACTTCAAAGAATTGACTCTTTTTTGTTTTTATTATACTGCGTGCTTTCTATATATAGACGTGTATTTATTTACACGATATGAATGGCTGAGTCCGCGTGTGGTCTGTCGAACCCACTGCATATCGACAAAGAGTATAAGTGTCCTTGTAATTCTATTCAGAATTCTATATAACGTGGTGAGATAAATATAATAGTCCCCGCGATGGTCTTGTGGACGTGCTTTCTTTCTATCCACCCACATTTTAACCACTTTCAGTCGCGTATCCAGGATATCCTTGGGAAGATTCCAAAATGTATATCAGTATGCATTTAAAATAGTCGTCACTATTAGCCAGCCTCCTTAATTTCTGTCTTTATCCGTATACAGTTCATATATATATTTTTATACGTATCCAGATATTTTAAGTTAGGCAGTCTATTGATGGATAAGTACAGAATGGTACGGGGTAGATAAAAAATTATGTTCCAAAAAGACTAAAATCCTGGCCCTCTGATCAGAGGCGGCGGAGCCAGGGGGGCACAGGGGGCACGTGCCCCTCCACTTTTTTCCACAGATATGTTTCGCGCTTACACAGTTAGTTAAAATGGGCGCATGCTAACTTGTCAATATATATGCATTCCTGTAACATTACAAAGTCTACAAATCCAAACAATTTTTAGCCAAATAATCCCACTTTCGGTCGCTCCGGTCCGCTCCGGTCCGTTTCTTCTACTTCAACTATCTTCCAACCCGAAGGATGGCCTTCGGGTTGGAAGATGGTTGAAGTAGAAGAAACGGACAGGACAATGACTAGGCAGCGGCATATTCATCTAGACGGGAAACTATAGCTAGTCATGGTACATTTATCGATATACGATTGTAACCTTTTGCGCACTGGGTCGAACAATAGTAGCATTGTGAATTTGTGCCCTTCCGCGTTTATCGAGCCTCCGCCGCCCTGCCTCTGATTGGATGAGCGCTTGCGTAGTTTTTTTTGTTTACGGCTCCATGCAGTAGCATATGATCCAGTAGCATATGTAACCGTTTGACGTCATCAATGTCACCAGGCGAAATAACTGGAATGAGATTGCCCGTTTTTAAATTATTTCATCAAAAGAGTGATTTTTAAACCGCTTCATTTTTTCATTCGTGTTGCAGACATTGTTCCGAATGAAGTGGTGTTTAAATTACAAATCAGTTTTCAATTTAAACTAAAATATGGTGACCTCTGACCTTTATTTGGTTTATTGATTATTGATCCAGTGACTTCGTGGGCTGCACGAGAGGCTAACTTACTAAACTTGCTATCGTTAAAAGTTGCCTTATTCATTTCACGATGTAGGTTTCGGGCTATGGGTGGGGTTTTATTGGAACAAATACGTAATTGTGATGAATTGACGCCACTTTGTCGGTAACATGGTCTGAGGTTTGCGGCTTGTAGAGTATGTTCAACCAAGACACTGCGCGTCTCGGTTAAACATAAGCTCCGAATCGCAAACCCCAGACCATGTTACTGCCAATTTATTTATTTATTTATTTATTTATTTATTTATTTATTTATTTATTTATTTATTTACTTGTTGGTGTTTAAGGTGACATATTTCTGCACAATGCTTAATCATGACCACGGGCGGAGGAAGCCGGAGTACCCGGAGAGAAACACCGAGCAACGACTAGCAGCTGCCATCTCCCCCACATCGTAACTCCGCACTGCAGCACAAGCAGGGTTAGATTGGTTGAAGACATGCGCACCATCGACGTGCAGTACGCCTTAGTACACAAAGCCACCGTGCCCCCACGTGGGCAATGGGAGTGAAGTGTCTTGGCCAAGGACACAACGCGGTTGCCGTATGTTGGATTGGAGTTGAGGACCTCTTGGCTTGCAGCCTGCACCCCTGCCTACTGAGCCACTGCGCCCCTTACCGTCAATTGAACATAATATTTGGGGCGAGGCTCCTCACCTGTCCACTTAGAGACTGAGCAAGTTCATATATTCTATTCACAATTTGCTAAGAATTACCCTCTGCTCATCGACGAATTTGTACATAAAAGGTAGATGGGAGAAACATGTGCGGTTCAAATCACTTTCCGCAGTATAAAAGTTTTCATTTGTTGTTACCTTTATGGCATCATACGTGGGGAAGTTGAGTAATGTGAAAGTGGACCATCCTTTTTCTGGGGATTTCAAACCGCACACAGAACAGTTCAGCTTTATCAAAAACGATTTTTTTGATGTCAAGAAAAGCAGTCTTAGTATGCAATATGTCCCCTCTGGCATTCGAATTTTTTCTTACAGTGTTCCCGCATTCTTGTATACCTATTTCGCATGCCTTATATGGCAGATTGTCCTATTCACCAACAAGCGTTTGGCTGAGTTCTTTGAGGGTATTGAGGTGGATGGGAGAGGGCCCTATGTAGTCTGGAGCCTGTCACGTCCCTGCTCCACGGAGATGAAGTCGAGTGAGTATGCTAGCTAGTACATCCACCCAATTATACCCCCTTCACTTAGTGGGTGGAAAGTCTGGCTCGATGGGGACTAGCAGTGTCATCAATTAGAATGAAAAGTGCGCTTACTGCCTTCACACACGATCGCTCAAAAGGTTCCAGAATCTCATTTATGTACACTCTAAGATCAGTTGGGTTAAAAATCAACTCAAATCAACTTGGTTGAGTGAATATGAACCCAAATTGGTTCATATTCACTCAACCCAGATGATTTGGGTTGATTTTTAACCCAGCTGATTTTAAAGTGTACCATTTTCCATTTTGATTCTCATTCTGGATGAGACTGGGTTCTGTGTGGTCATCCGAACTAACACCTGCCCACACCACTGCCCAACCACATCTATACCGGTCATGCACCGTCACACTGACATCAGCTAACCACTCAATCCCCCCTCTCACGTGATGGCATGTATACCAAGTTACGTTACTAACTAAATGTGTATATCGAGCCTATCTTACCGACTACATTTTATACACTGAAATAAGAAAGGAGACCAATAATAAATGATAGAATTGTAACTTGTTTAACCGCAAGCGGTTATCTTCAGTCGACATTTTTAAACATCGACGAACAAAGGAGAGTTCACCTCTTGACTGTCAGCTGCGCATTGATTTTCACTCTCCTGGCGTATAATCTATTTACAGCTTGCACGTGACGTTTTAAAACCGATGAAATCCTTGTCGGAGGGTAAGATATAGACTACTGTATACAAAGTGTGAGACCTTTGCGAAGATCCCTTGAAGGAACATATGTATTACGCGAACAAGAACCCAGTCAGTAAGTTTGGGGGTCACATTTGAGGCCTTACCAAAATGCTACCGACGGATGCAAGGGAAACTTCTAATAAGCAGTTTTATATTTCAGCTTGCACAGTTGTATCACTGTAACATTTGATTTCTTTGTTTTACAGGACGTCCTAAATACTGTAACTGCGCTGCAAATTGAATGCTGAAATAGAGTGGAAGCCCGTCGATAGTTTCTTCATCGCATTCATACCCAATGCATTGTGATTGTGAAAAGGTCTTTTTAATGTTACCCGTCATTTATTTATTTATTTATTTATTTATTTATTTATTTATTTATTTATTTATTTATTTATTAGGGTTTTACGACACATTAACAGCAAAGGTCATATCGTGTAGGTGACAGTTTTACGGGTGCAGGAAGCGGGAGTACCCGGAGAGAACCACCGAGCAACGACGAGCAGCTGCCAGCTTCCCAACATCGTAACTCCGCACTACAGCACAGACAGGGTTAGATGAGTTGAAGACATGCTCGCCATCGACGTGCAGTACACCTTAGTACACGGCGTCATCGTGCCCCCATGTGGACAATCGGGGTGAAAGGCCTTGCCCAAAGACACAACGCGGGAGTCCGCATCGATCGCTCAGATGGTCACCCATCCAAGGGCTAACCGGGCTCGACATTGCTTAACTTCGGTGATCTGACGAGAGCCGGTTACCACAACGCCACCGCGCCCCCTACACGTCATTTGGTGCACCATTGACGATAAATCCACTGGTTTGTGTAAAGGAAATCCCGTGAACTACCCACATGTTCGAAATGGAAACACGTTCTTTACGAGAAACAAACATAACATATTCGACTGCTGAAACAGAAGTTCTGTAGTGTGTGCCCTCTAAAATCAATTGGGTTAAAAATCAACCCAAATCAACTGGGTTGAGGGAATATGAACCCAAATGGGTTCATATTCACTCAACCAGTTGATTTGGATTAATTTTAACCCAACTGATTTTAGAGTGTGAAATGTAGACCATCACTGAAACTGCGACGGAGTGGTTTCTTACCAAACAAGATTCTAAAGTCCCGTTAACACTTTACCTGATACGACCAGATGCCGGAATTGACAAAACATCTTAAATAACCAAGAATTTTAATTGTTCACCTCCAAAACATGATTTATGACCCTCCATTAGAAAGTGTCTTCATTGGTACGAACTCGTCGAGCGCATTCCAATGGAAGGTCGTATTTTGACGTGAAAAATAAAAAAAAAAAATGAGTGCCGATTTCTCATTCGTCCCTACACTCGATCTATTCCGATTCACGGCATTTGACCTCCGGTGCATGACAGGAGGGATAAACCCCATTGTTCGCCGGATAAACTTAACCAGACAGTCTGCAATGTAAATAATCCTTTAAAAAAATATGCGCATAAAAATAAATAGGCATCTGCCGTTTAACAAATGTCCCAAAACGGGAAAAGAGAATTTTTTTTACATGTTTGAAACAACAAAACAAAAATGAAATACAAGAGAAAACCCCATAGAACCGTGTATTTAACCCTTTACCCAACGCAGACAAGATCAAAATTTATTATTTTAAATATAATTTTTTTTAATTTTTAAAAAAATTTTCAATAAAACCATATCATGTGACCCCTCATTGGAACGAGCTCAATGAGCTCGTTCCAATGAGGAGTCACATGATATGGTTTTGTTGAAATATTTTGAAAAATTAAATTTTTTTCAACTCCCCAATTTGCATATTACGCGGGCGGATGCGGGCGAGTCGTTAGGTAAAGGGTTAAAAAGAAAAGTTTAATTTAATTTAGTGCTTGTTTTTGGATAGCCCAAACATTAATCCAGATCATTGTCCTTCAAACTTGCCTTGGTTGAAGTTGGATTTTTTAAAACTACTTTTATTGTGGTATTTCAGGAAGAATTGCGATTGATAGTCCAATCAATCTGATACTTTACCCACAAGAAATTGCTGTACAAAAGATTTTGCTTTTAAACGAAGCATATATGTCGAAATAACAGCGTTCTAAAAATCCCACGCGGGAAAATTATGTTTTTGATGACTTATGTCATCGCGAGAAAACAAAAATAGTCAAATTATACCTCAACCGCCAAGGAATTGGTATACAAATGTTTGTATTGTTTTGGGGCAAGAATTAATATGCATGCAAAATAACATATGAAATATCCCAATTAATCCCATCAAGGTAGAAATGGTTATTTTGGGTGAAAACATTGAAATATTCAATTAAATCGGCGAAAATTGGAATTTGCACAATACTCATTAAAAGAATTCAAACAACAATCATTTCCAAGGTACTTAGATAAAAATAACCGTGTACAATATTACACTTGAAATCCCAATTACTGAACACAAGAAAATCTGTAAGTTTGGGGTGAAAATTGTGAAAAAGAAAATAACATGTACGAAAATTGGAATTTCATCACTACTCGTTCAAATAGTTCCAAGCACAAACACTGTCATCATATTATACACTAAATCGGTATGATTAATACCTCTCTTAAACTCCAAATCATTGGTAGCAAGAAAAATGTGATTTTGGGGGTAAAATGTTTTAAAAATTACCGTTACATATCCAGTTCATATATAAATAATAAATATAGAATAATAACCGCTGCAATGTACACGATTATTTTGATTTAACCCTTTACCTAACATGAAAAGCAGACGACACTTGCAAAAAAATTCTTGAATAACTAATTTTTTTCATTTTTTGTCTCAAAAACATAGGTTATGACCCCTCGTTGGAACGAGCTCGACGAGCTCGTTCCAACGAGGGGTCATAACCAATGTTTTTGAGACAAAAAATGAAAATATTTTGAAAATTAATTGGCGATTTTTGAGAATAGCGCTGGCCGGTTTTGGCAGTTACGTTGGGTAAAGGGTTAAATACCACGGAAATGATTGTTGTGTGGACTCTAAAGTTTAATGAGTAATGAGCAAATTCCAATTTTCGTTGATTATACTGAATTTTTCAATGGTTTTCACCCCAAAATAACAATTATCCCGTGATAGGATTAATGGGGATTTTTCATATGTTATTTTGCGTACTAATTCCTGCCCCAAAATAATACAAACATTTGTAGATCAATTTCTTGATGATAGGGGTATAATTTGTCTTGATTGACTTGACTATGAGATATCCGAGGAAATTTATATTGTCAAAGAAGATGAGAAATATTTTTAATAGAGTCGTCTGCTGTGGGACAGAATTTGATTACAGAAGTTTACACCAGTCTGATACTGCAAGAAATTCGATGCTGTTATGGGATGTTTGTTTACTCACTTTTTGTGGAGTTGATGCAATGTGAGGTCTCTCTACCCACAAAGATATACAAATATTCTTCCGTGCTTCAGTTATAGGTATTGTAACCTCTAAGTATTAAATTCACACTGAAAACACCAAGATATTAACAGAGTTAGAGGAAATACGTAGCGTAATCATAAAACTATAGCCGTGGTGAGTCTTCATTTATTTAGTGAGGTTTAACCCTTTACCCAACGTAACGACCAAAACCGGCCAGCGCTATTCTCAAAAACCGCCAATTAATTTTCATTATTTTTTCATTTTTTTTCTCAAAAACATAGGTTATGACCCCTCTTTGAAACGAG
This sequence comes from Pictodentalium vernedei, assembly GCA_031216915.1. NCBI lineage: Eukaryota > Metazoa > Mollusca > Scaphopoda > Dentaliida > Dentaliidae > Pictodentalium > Pictodentalium vernedei. Next base: position 669,225,602 of record CM062296.1, read on the forward strand.
CTCGTTGAGCTCGTTCCAAAGAGGGGTCACAACCTATGTGTTTGAGACAAAAAATGAAAAAAATTAGTTATTCAAGAATTTTGTTTGTAAGTGTCGTCTGCTTTTCATGTTGGGTAATGGGTTAACGACACTTTCGACAGCTAGGGCCACCTCGCGTCGGACAGTTTTACGGGTGCAGGAAGCCGGAGTACACCGAGAGAACCATCTAGCAACGGAGAGCAACTGCCAGACTCCCCAACGTAATAACTCCGCATAAACAAGGTTATTTATTTATTTATTTATTCATTTATTGGGGTTTCACGACACTTTCGACAGCCAGGATCACCTCGTGTCGGACCTTTTTACGGGTGGAGGAAGCCGGAGTACCCAGAGAGAACCAACGAGCAACGGCGAGCAACTACCAGACACCCAAACTCCGCGGAAACAGGGTTAGCATTGATTGAGGACAAGTGCACTGTCCACGTGCAGTACGCCTTAATACACAGCACCACCGTGCCTCTACGTGGGCAATCAGAATGAAGTGCCTTGCCCAAGGACACAACACAGTAACCCCTTGGCGAGGATCGAACCGTGGACCTTTCAGTTTGAAGTCCAAGCCCTAACCACTGAGCAACCGCGCTCCCTGATATGTCTGATACATACACTGCAAAAAATATAGGTTCTCTTTAGAACCAAAACTGGTTCTAATCTTGTCCCTGAGATGAAACCAGTTCTGTTTAAACAGTATTTATTTCAAATCAAATAAATTTACCAAGATTAGCATTCAATTTTAACAGTATATTACACGAACTAAAGTAGATTCAGCAGTAAACTTGGAGCTTATTCAACGAAGTCGCCAAACATTTTGAAAAACAAAGGAGATATGAACAGTTGGCATATCGAACCAGTTTTGGTTCTGTATAGAACCAAAACTGGTTCGATATGCCAACTGTTAGTAGGTAATAAATGAGAGTTCGAGCTCACCTGTACATGTACGTGTACATGTACACCTCCATAGGATTTAGTGTTAAAATCGTGTACGTGTACAAGATTTTAACGGTTTTTAGGGTGAGCTCGAATTTTTTTAAAACTGAATTGTATCCTAGACGCGCGTAGTTTTACGTACACGTACATGTACCGTTTTGATTGAAATCTGCAGATGAGTTTTCCCCATAGGATTCAGTGTTAAATTGCGAGCAAAAAAACGTTTTGAGAGTTCGAACTCATCGTCTTGTCGATTCTAACAATCCGCATCCGTACACGATTTTAACACTGAAACCCTATGGAGAGTGTTAAATTGCGAGCAAAAAAAACGTTTTGAGAGTTCGAACTCATCATCTTGCCGATTCTAACAATCCGCGTCCGTACACGATTTTAACACTGAAACCCTATGGAGAGTGTTAAATTGCGAGCAAAAAAAAAAAAACGTTTTGAGAGTTCGAACTCATCATCTTGCCGATTCTAACAATCCGCGTCTGCACGCGATTTTAACACTGAATCCTATGGGGGAAACTCGCTTGCGGATTTTAGGTCTGAAATCGACTCGCGTGAAGAGGTGATGTTTGAATACGCAAACCCACTGTAGCGTTTCTCGAAGTGAGACTGGCGCACGTTATTGCGAGGTGGGGGTCTCGACGAGCACTTGATGGAAATGTTTTGAACGAAGAGTGTTGTCGTTGTCAGTGTGTTGGAAATTCGCGAGCCCGCTGTCACGTTTTTGATTGATATATATACAGGGGAGAAAAAAAAATATAAATAAATAGTTATTTAAAAAAAATTAATATATCAAACCGAATAGATAATAAAAACGTGAATCATGAGTGATTCTCAGGAAATTAGAGTGAGGTTTCTTTTAAAAATGCTGATGAGAGCCTACGCATTCTGCGTGGACGAACAACTAGGTCGTCTCTTGTTAGAACGATGCGTCGGATGTCGGGATCACCTAGACTTCGATCACGAGAATCATTCGTGTCTGTGGATGGAAAGGGAAGATATGGTCGTCAAGTATTTCGAACCGGCATTCGAACGCGTTCAAATCAATAAAGTGATCGCGCTTTGGAAGAGATTACTCTACTGTAAGAATCGAAGCAAGCCCACAGATTCGGAAGAACAGAAATTGGTGTGTGAAAGTCTGACTTTACGAGATAAGGGATGCATCTTGAAATTATTGTTCAACGAAGCATACGTCTAAGTTTTCTCGTTGATATAAAATAAGGGAGAATAGAAAATAAAAATAAATACACACATAAATTTTTTATCTAATATTAGAAAGAAAAAAAAACAAAAATGAGAACCAGAAATAAATTGTATCCGACGTTAGTGGACGACGAGGACGAGAAGCCGAACGGCGTTTTGCCGACGGCGCCGTCACTAGAAGAAAGAGAAAAAGGAGAGAGGTATCGCATCGATCAAATCAATAGAATCCAAGAGTATCTAATTCGAGAGAGAGATTCTCGTCGTTCCCTCAAGAAGAAGTATTCGCGTTTCATGACAGTCGTCAATGCGATCGACACGACACTCATCACGATTTCCCTGGGTTTACACGCAGCCGGCATCGGATTTTTATCGACCGCGGTCGGCATTCCGATCGTGTTGACCGCAGAAGGAGTGGCTCTCGCCGCCGGATTGTTTAGCATGCTCGGAAACTTTTTGAGTAGGAAATTATATCTGAAGGCGAGGAAACATGAAAAGATTCGCGTCTTGGCCGACTCCAAGATCGACACGATATCCGAAATGATCTCTATGGCATTGAAAGACGGTAGGATATCGGACGGTGAATACTTCACGATATTGAGCGAGAAAACGAAATACGATGCCATGAAAGAAGCCGTGAGAATCAAGACTCGTCAGATCATCAAGGAAGAGATGAAGGATTCTCTCGTGGAAAAGGGGAGGAAAGAGGTCAGGGAGGAATTCAGTAAGATGATAGAACTCAAGAGCAGCGATTGAAAAAAAAATATATATAATAAGAACAGAATTTTAAAAAAAAAATATTAAATTTATATATAAAATAAAAAAAAAACGAAATTAATTTAAATAACTCTTAAAAAAATGTATTGCGTAAAGTGTAAGAGAGTTACTGAGACGAGTAATTCTAGAGAAGTGCGAACTAAAAACGACAGACGGATGCTTCGCGGAATTTGCGACATGTGTGGTTCTATCAAGACTCGATTCGTCAAACAAAAGAACGTGAGCAAAGGTAAAGGCATCGTGAATAAAATGCTCAACAATCTACCTTTCGAAATGCATCTGCCCGGTCAGAGTTTCACGGGACCTGGAACGAAATTGAACAAGAGACTCAACGCCGATCTGACTCCCAAATCTTGGAGCAAACCCGTGAATAGGGTGGACGCAGCCGTGTACGATCATGATCTGTGCTACGCCGGACATCCCGACACCAAGACTCGCAACGATGTCTGCGACAAAAACATGTTGGGGAGATTGAGAGGCATATCGAATCCGACCAGGAGAGAGAAGATGGAACGTTCGCTGGTCGGCAATCTGATCGGTGCGAAATGTCGATTCGGATGGGGTGTTAAAAAAAAAAGGCGCATCTGAAAAGAAGAAGAAACGATTATTGACGAGCGAATTGGCCGAGGAGTTACACAAACCCATAGTGCGTACATTTCGAAAGAGAAGGGTGTTCGTGAAGGGTCTGGATGACATTTGTTCTGCCGACTTGGTCGACATGAGGTCGTTTTCGAGGTGGAACGAGGGCGTCAAATATCTATTGACGGTCATCGACGTGTTTTCCAAATACGGTTGGATCAGAGCTTTGAAGGATAAATCGGGACCTTGCGTCGCCGAGGCTCTGAAGAGCGTGTTCGACTCGTCTTCTCGAAAACCGAGTAAATTGTGGGTGGACAAGGGAAAGGAATTCTACAACAAGCATGTTCGTCGATTGGTAGACCTCTACTCGATCGAAAATGAAGAGAAAGCCAGTGTGGTGGAACATTGGAATCGAACGATGAAGGAAAAGATGCACAGATACTTCACGGCGAATTCGACCAAGAAATACATATACGCTCTGAACGGTCTGGTCAAAGATTACAACAACACGCGACACAGATCAATCAAGATGACTCCCGCAGAAGCTAGCGATCCTCGAAACGAAAAACGGGTCTACGCGAATCTATATCCCGAGAGATCTAAGATCAGGAAGAAGTCTAGAACGCCGAAATTTGCGGTCGGCGATCGAGTGAGAATCTACACTTATAAGAAGCACTTCGAAAAGGGTTATACTCCTCGATGGACCTCGGAAATTTTCGTGATCATCAAAATATTTCACACCGATCCAGTGACTTACGAAATCGAAGCTTTGGATGGAGAAGAGATCATCGGAAAGTTTTACAAACAACAATTACAGAAGACGAAGTTTTGATGAAGAACACAAATTTTTTTTTTTTATTTACTCTCTTTGACATTTTCTTGTTTACACACATATATATATAAGAGAGAAAAAAAAATAATAATAAAAAATAATTAAAAACTATTTTTAGATAAAAGAAAGCAAGTTAATTAATAAACAAAAAAACTAAAAAAATCCTTTAAAATGACAAACATACTAGATATAGCACAAAGCATAGTGAAAGATGAAAGTATTCAAGAATATGAGGTTCACGAATATAAACCGGTAACCGGGACGAGTTTGAACAATGCGGGAGAGATAAGAATCAATGTCAAAACTCAAGATTTATTGGTACATCCTAGCGAGAGTTACATAGTGGTGCAGGGACGTCTCACCAAGGAAGATGGGAGCGACTACGCCAACGACGACACGGTTACTCTAGCCAATAATGGCATCATGCGTCTATTCAGTAACATAAAATACATGCTATCCGGACAAGAGATAGAATCTGTGTTTCATCCCGGTCAGGCCACCACGATGTTCGGACTCTTGACGTATCCTGATGATTTTTCGAAATCCAGAGGACTTAATCAGTTGTGGGTGAAAGACACCATAGGCCCTGCTAGCGCAGGCGCCACCACGATATTCGACTACGTCGTCAAGACGTCCAGACCTAAAGGAACGTTTTCATTCAGAATACCTTTGAAACACATCTTCGGATTCGCAGACGATTACAACAAGATCATGTACAGATTCAAACACAATCTGACGTTGATTTGAAAAGGAAACGACGATGCAATAGTGAAACTCACCGTGACCGATGCGGGTAAGATAACTCTACACAAGATATCGTGGTCCGTTCCGCACGTGGAGCCTTCGATCGTGGAGAAAGCGCGTCTCTACAAGATCATAGAATCCAAGAGTAAATTACCCGTGGGATTTAGAATGAGACAGTGCGACAAGGCTAGCATTACTCTCTCCACGAATCACTTCGATTGGAGATTGACGGTGAAATCCACTTCCGAGAGACCGTGTTTCATCGTGGTTGCATTTCAGACTGATAGGGACGGGGCTCCGGAAAAGAATGCGTCACTGTTCGATCACTGCCATTTGAGAAACATGCAAGTGTTTCTGAATGCCATGAGATATCCAGCAATCGATTACAATGCGTCGTTCGACAAGAACGATTTCTCCAGACTGTACTGCGACGCCGCTGATTTCAGAAAGAAGTATCACGGTCTAGACGAATTGATGAGCAATCCCAACATATCTCCCGGCGAATACAAGTCGATGTATCCCATGTTCGTGTTCAACGTCAGTAAACAGAGTGAACGACTCAAGAGTAGCGTGTTAGACATTCAGATCAAGATGCAATTCGATAGGAACGTGCCAAGAAAAACCGAAGCCTTTGCCCTGGTCCTGTCGGACAGAGAATTACAATTCGAATCGGACAGAAATAAGATGTCGATCATTCGATGAGAGACGAGTGTGTGAAAAAAAAAAATAAAAAACAAAAAAAAAATAAAAAGTAATGTGTGATTATTAAAAACAAAACAAAAAAAAAAAAAAATAAAGTAATGTGATCTAGAGAGATTGAACATCTTTCTAAATCTCATTACTTTTGTTTTTGTTTTTGTTTTTAATAATGACACATTATTTTTTTTTTTAATTCATTATTTTCCACGTATTCACTGTTTGTTCAAAGGATCTAGTTTGATCAGTAGACTCACCACGGAAGTGGCGGCTTCGGGATTATTGGTTTTCGTGACGAAATTAATCATGTCTTCACTTTGAGAGGCATGCCGAACGTGCTAACATTCGCGTGTTGATACTCAGTCTTTTCGACGCTGTATCTCTTATCGCTCTCCACACCATTCACCATGAGATTGACGACCGGTCTGTTATTCAAATCCGAGGAAGCCAGACTCATTCGAAGGATTTCACCTCCCAACGGCATGGGATATCCAACCTGACCGTGTTTTGATCTGCTACCTCCATTTCCGAAAGACCACTCGGCTTTTCCCTCATCTAAGGCGCCGGCCTCTTTGGCCCACATGGTGATCAATTGTCTAGCATATTTGACTTTCTCCACAACCGAAATCAGGGTGCAGGCATCCGTCATGTTCACGGGATCCGGTAGATTCGTGAGCGCGTGTCCACCCATGTCTAGTTTACCTTCCATGATGTCGCCCTTTCTCCAGACCGAGTTGTCATCCACATACTTCCTGCTTACCACGCTGGAATCGAATTCGGGATCGTGATCGAGACCGAATAAATTGTGACCGTTCATGTTGATGCCACCCTCCATGGTTCCGCCAGATTCTTTGTTCAGGTAGAGATTGTCCACTTGCGATTCTAGGTATTCTTGTGATTGTATCACGGCAGAATCTACATAGCCCTTGTTGACCGCGGTTGAGTCCGCATCCGTGTCGTCAGTCTTCGACAGATTCAATATCTTGTGGAATCCCGCATTCAGATCCGATTTCATTTCTCATCTGTCAGACTTTCTCTGTTTCAGATCTACATAGTGTTTGGTCGTCACGTCCTTGGGATTCATGGGAGTGGCCACGTTCGTTATCTTGTTAGAATTGGCGTTCAATTCCGAGTGCATCGTTTTCAGAACGGATCTATTTCTCAGGTGTTCGCTCAATCTCGCGTGAGAGTCGTCCACGTATTTCTTGGTCATGGCATCGGTGGGATCTACGGGATTCGCGACGTTCACCAAACGTTTGGATTTCAGATCCAGATCGTCGGTCATGGTTTTATCCACGTAATTATCCAGCAGGATTCGTTCGAAATCGGCGTTCCCCCTGTCGACGTATTTTTTAGTCGCAGCATCTGCGAGATCTATTGGCTCGGGAAGATTGTAGAGCTTCTTATCGTTCATGTTCAAAGGTTCTTCTTGAGGTTCGTATCTCCGAACGTAACGTTCGTCCAAGTTGGCAACGTCGTAACCATCGTCGACTTCGAACGTCTTCCTCTTCTTTCTCAGGTTGACTTTTTCATCGTCACTTCTACCAAATTTATCGACTGGCATGTTGTTGTAAGGATTTTTTTTTTGTTTTTAGAAAAAATATATTCAAAACGCAGTTTATTAAAAAATGAACTATGTTATTTTATTTTTCGTTTTTATTCGATTAAAATTTTTTTAAAATAATTTTTTATCTTTATATATACTATAATAAAAAAAAAATCTCTCTCTAATGTAAATCATTGAGAATGTCTTGAAATCGATCTCCTTCAGACCATCTCTTGAGAACGTAGAGGCAGAGGTGACCGCAAAACACTTGATCTGGTGATTGCACTTGTTCCGTGTTGTAATGAACCATCGATTTGTTGAAATAGTTCTTTATTTCTTTTGGCGGCGAGATTCCATAGCTGTTGAAATAATAATTTTTCTTCTTCCCGTTCTTCATCCACGCCACCCAGTGAGTGCCTTCACCCAATGAATCGTCTAGATTTAAAATTCCGCATTCCGATTGTCGAGGTCTTCTCTTCGGCAAGGCATCTCTGGAAAACACTCCTAGAAAATCTTCGATTTTCAAATCTTTTGCTGCATTCAACAGATCGATGTTGGATAGGGGTTCGTTGGGTAAGACGACACCTTCTACGGATATCTTTATCTTCTTATTCATAAATAAGTATATATTTTTTTTATTTATTTTATTATGATTTACTAAAAATGACGTTATTTTTTTTTTCTGTTTTTTTCTTTTTCTTTTTAAACTAACTTTCTCGATGTCACTATCGATTTCTATAATTTTGAATTCGTCTAATTCCTCTTGATTTTCTGGAATCCAATCATCCACATTCATATCGTCTATAGTTAGTTCCACAGTCCAATGTCCGAGTGCCAAAGTGCTTATTTTATCGTCTAATATGAATCTCTTGTCGTCGTCGGCCATCAGCGAAATCTTGTTGACTATTTTGGTATACAAGTCGTGATTTTCACTTCAAATCGATTTCATAGTCTTATACACCAGACCACTTCTTAACAGACAATCTTTATACTCTTGGAAAGAGATGTTTTTCTTCACCACGCACGCTTTAACTCCTTTGCACTTCTTGATCTCTTCATCATCTTCTAGACAATAAGCATACAGTTTGGGTCTCAAGCCCACGAATTCGACGATTTGTTTACCGCCGCTCTCGTCCTTAAATTTACCCAACACCTTCTTGTTGTCGTTCGATTGAATGTTGGACGGGATAATTGCTCGTGTCGAACCACTCGGCCACGTCCTGAGATATATCTCGGTAGACGTCTTTCATCTCTATCTCGTAAACTAAACTGTCCGTGTCGGTGAACAGTAGTTTGGCTTTATCACCAAATTTTCGTTTGACGTAATCGTAGTGAAAGTCATACATCAATCGCTTGCTGATATCTAAGATGATCGGTCCAAGATAATACGGTTTGTCGAACTTCAGGTGCGTCTTTTGCATGTGAACGGCCACTAGATTTTCGTCGAATATGGTTCGGTGTTTGTAATTGGGTTTCGCCACTAATGTTTTAGCTCTTTTCTCACACGTGACGAGTCGAACGTCGGTTCTCTTCCTGATGTTTTCCATCGATTTACCGTACATGCAGTTGTTCATGAGTTTGAAGAAATCTTTCTCGGCTCGAGTTCTGAGATTCGTGTTGAGATCGATGTATTTTTTCATCCAAGGCTCTTCGTCGAATTGAATGATGCGATGTATGTTGACTAATTTCATCCCGTAATCGATGTACTGTTTCAAATTCTCGCTGTAGACAACGTAGTTACGTTTGTTAAATAAATTGGGAATGAGTTTTTCCTCGTCTCCCTCGTTCGGTTCCATTCGTTCAGAAGCCAGCGGATAATCGTTGTGTAGATCGTGTAATTCTTTCGGATAGTTCAAATCGACTTCTAAAATGCAAGGATAGTCTCTCCATTTTTGAATCTCTTCCGTTTCCTTCACCCATTCAAAATTTCCAATCGGTAAAGGATGGCTCATAGCCCAACCATACAGATTATTAGCGTCCCAATACTGTATGTATTTAGTCGATCGTTTCGAATCGAAACCTTCTTTCATGTAGGGATTGTTAGCTTCAGAATGTCTGTGGGAGATCATCGAGACGCCACCTCTCGCAGCCCTTTCGAACATGAGCAACATGTCCACGTTGGATAATAATTCCAATTGGACTTCGGTGGTCTTCAACAGAGCGTCCCACGCCAAACCGGGTGCGGTGAAATACCAAGCGGGATCCAGATCGTAATTTCGACAACAGACGTCTCGAAAATTTTCGAACACGTCTGCCAAGAGTAGAACGTCAGTCTTCAGATAGAGATCGTGATAATCTCTCATGGTTTTCATATCGAATGATTTCCACACGTTTTTAGCATGTTCGTAATTCTCGTCGGAAATGTCAGATTCATATAATTTCGAATAAAAATCTTCTTTCGAAGGTAGTGCGGTGTCTTCAAATCTCTTTAGATCGTTCATGGAATCGTAAGGATAGACTCCTTTCCTCAACATGACGTCTACTCGTTCTTCGAAATGTTCACTCATGATTTTAAATTTATCCTTGCTCATGTTATCGACTAATTTTTCCAGAGCGGTCGACATGAATTTAAAACTGTCGATGAAACGTATGGCTCTACAAATGAATTTCGTTTTTTCTTCCAATGTTTCTCCATCGATTACTCTTTTCTCCTCCATGAGCTTCCATTTCGTGAAGGAAATGTATCTTTCTTCGCTGTTCGCAATGCAATTTAATTCTTCGTGTGAGGTGCCGAGATTTTTCACGAACAGATGACTGTCATAACCCAAGAGATTGTGAAACATCACCGGATAGAAAGCGGCATCTCGATATTTTAAATTACACTTGCTGTGAGCCAGACCGCGATACAGACCCGTGTAATGATCGTGGTCTCTGACCTTCCTATTTTCCGTCGAATTCTCGTCGAACGATTGTCTGCATATGTGACATTCGGTGGCTCTGTTATTTTCATCCTGCTGCTCTCGCGTGATGATCATTTTTGCCAGAGTTTTGAATTTGTCGTATAACATTTGAAGTTTCCATTCTAACTCTTCCACGAACCTTTGAGCCACGTCGTCATCTTCGTACTGTTTCATGTAGGTGAAGGGACCCATGTCGTGTTGCGAGTTGAAAGCGCATTTCACGTAAATGCAATAGCCCGAAGGTATGTGTTTTTGATATCTTTCGACGTAACTTTGAAGAGGGTTGGGTTGACAGGAACTCATTTTCGCGGTGAAACATTCGAAATCAGCGTACACGATGAATGGTACTTTTAACCTTCTATTGTGATTTTCAAACTTCACGATGGTGTTGGGTTTGGGCATTTCGACAGTGACACCTTGATTTTCATTGCAATATTCCTGATGTTTCGCCAACGAGTCTTCGCTGTGAAACACGTTCATGCAATTGTAACATAAAGATATCTTTCCGTTATGATTATTATTTTGTTTCGACAGTAATTGACTCGGATGTTTAACCCAACAATAATGATGATTGTCACCATTCGAAATCAATAATAAAATAATCGTCTTTTCTCTTCCGAGATACGAAGTCAGTCTGAGAGGATGGATCTTCTGTTTTTCGTTGTCGTATCCCAAGACATTCACCACAACGGTGGGATTTTGAGCCTCGAAACATTCGATGTGTTTTAACTGCGTTGGAAAAGTCACTCCAGTCCAATCGAGATTTTTAGAAGTTTCCTCGTACTGAGAAACTCTATCGGAGTTTATTTTGACAGGGTATAAAGCAGATGTGACTGCCCATTTAAAACACTGATCATCGTTATTTTTCACGTTGTTCACGGCGTATTTCTTAGCGAGGAAATACGGCAATTTCACGTAGGAAGACCCTTTCAACAAATCGTTTTTAGTTATGTGAATTTCGAGTTTCAACACCTCATCAAACGTCCAATTACTACCTTCATGTTGATAATTCGCGAGAGACGTCAACATCTTGTCTTTCATCTTTTCAAAAACGTCTGATAAATCTGAACCTCGAAATACGGGTTCGACGTTAGATCTGAAATATGCATTTTTCACGATGCTCTCGCCGGACTTCACGTTGATTTTATTCATCACGCAATGGAGTATCATCTTAATTTTTAGTCCCATGTTCATGTATTTGCAAAACAAATCCAATACCTTTTTCTTCACCCGTTCCATGAACAATTTCGGATCGATTTTCTTCAGCGAGGGAACCACGTCGAAAGTTTTAAAAATGCCTTTGATCGCACTCTCCCATTCCACGGACTTCGATTGAAATAGTTCTGCGGCGAGTTGCACAAGATATTCTTCTCCTTTCCCTTCGTCTATTGCTCATCGAAGTTCGTTCGATATATCTCGTTTGCCTAGAATCTGATGTGTATCACTCGTTTTCGTTTTTCTTTTCTTTTCTTTGGAAACTTGAAGTTCTTCAACAGCTTTTCGTTTGGTCATCTTCTTATTTTCCACAATCGAAGCGTTTTCGGTTTTTTTCGACGTCAGCATTTCGATTCCTTTTACTATCTTTTTCTTCTTCTCATTTTTCACAACCGATGCATTTTTTGACGTCGTTGCTATCGGCATTTCGATTCCTTTTACTATCTTTTTCTTCTTCTCATTTTTCACAACCGATGCATTTTTTGACGTCGTTGCTATTGGCATTTCATTTGCCTTTCCATCGTTTCGCAAATGTTTCTGTATGACTTCAATCTTTTTTGATTTAGTTCTATGATTTCTGAAACGTGAAATTTTTAATAGTTTACAAATCTCGTTTAACTGAGGTATGGTTTTCTCATTTAAATTTCCCAATTTTTTTTATCTGTTTGTTTCATTTTGTAAGAATATATTTTTTCGAATTTTGTATTTTAAATAATTTGTTTAAAAAGTTTTGTTTTTTTAATGTGAAAAAAAACAATTTTTTTTATGAAATTAATTGATTTTTTTATGTTCCTTAACGTTAAAAAAAAACGAGAAAAAAAGGATGTTAAAAATTTAACAAATATATAAAGAGAAAAAAAACTTTTTGAACAAATTATTTAAAATACAAAAATTTAAAATATACATTATTTGCAAGAAGTCGTAAAACAAAAAAAACTAAATAATCGATCATGATGACAACATCCACGATGGAATCTCGACATAAACGTCGACGTTGTTTAATAAATCATTATTCTCCAAAAAACCAAGAAGAAAAAAATCGTAATTTATATTTACGCGTTTTGAAAGAAAACGATACGATTTGCGATAGAAAATCGAATCGTAATACTATTAGCGAACAAAAATTAATTGACAATGTCGTTCGAACTATTAAAAAAGAAGGTTCAAGACAAATAGAACTCTTACGACTTTTACGCAAAGTCTCGCACGAGGTTCAAAACAAATTTCCGCGAAGCAGATGCGTGTTCATGTCACCCGATACCTTCGCAATAGATGATGATAACTGCAAGATGCGAAGGCTAATTTTTAAACGTTCAATGTCTTGCACGTTCTAAAAACTCGTGAAAAAAAATTAAATTAATACGAAAAAAAGGATGTTAAAATTTAACTTTTATATATATTTAAAGAGAAAAAAACTTTTTAAACAAATTATTTCAATACAAAAATTTAAAATATACATTATTTGCAAGAATTCGTAAAACAAAAAAAAACAAATAATCGATCATGACAGCAACACCTAAAAGATGCGAATTGAAATTGAAACGAGTCGAAGCGTGTACGAAATTAGGTTTTAAAATCTATACATTACAACAACACGATCCCATCGAATTGAACAAGGTCGAGACGATGGGCTTAGAGCGCTACTACAACAAATATCATATGTGTTTGAAATTGGATGAAGCCATGCTCGATTTGTTTTGCGAGTACCAAAGTGATCTGGTGAATAATATCATCATCGCCGAAGACAGAAAATTCGACAAGGACGATTTGTTGTTGTTCTTTAGAAATTACATATATCCAATAATCTCACTCGAACTCTTGGACAAATTGGGTGGTGAGAGCGCGTTCACTTAAAAGAGTAAAGATAAACATACAAGACATTTTCGTAAGTGAGAAAATGACGCATGTCAACATGCTCATAACGGACTTGGAAATATAAACAATAGAGAGATTGATTTTAGCAAAGAAGAAGGAAAAAAAGTAATGAGATCTAAAAGTGATCTCATTACTTTTTACAAAAAAAATTTTCACATTAAAGAAATTAAAATTAAAAACAACTTTTTTTTATATATATATAAAAAGCAAAAAAAACAAAACTTTTTTTTTAAACAAATTATTATTTAAATACAAAATTTAAAATATACATTATTTGCAAGAATTCGTAAAAACAAAAAACTAAATAATCGATCATGAAGACAACAACACCTAAAAGATGTGAATTGAAATTGAAACGAGTCGAAACGTATAAGAAATTCGGTCATAAAATCTATAGATTACAACGACACGATCCCATCGAATTGGACGAGATCGAGACGAAGGGCTTAGAGCACAAATACGAGAAATATAAGATGCCTTTGAAATTGGACGAAGCCTCGCTCAATTTGATTTACGAGTACCAAAGCAATCTGCAGAACATCGTCATCGTCGAAGATAGAGAATTCGACAAGGATGATTTGTCATTGCCCTATGGAAATTACGTATTTCCAAACATCTCATTCGAACTCGTGAAGAAATTGGGTGGTGAGAGCGAGTTGACCGATGTAAAAAAACTCAAAAGAGTAAAGATAAACATTCAACATGATTTCGAAAAAGGAGAAGACACGAGCGTCAACATGCTAATAACGGACTTGGAAATATAAACAATAGAGTGATTGATTTTTAGCAAAGAAAAATGAAAAAAAAAAAAAAAGTAATAAGATCATCTTTAGATCTCATTTACTTTTTTTTTTTTTTTGTTTTCCTTCTTCTTCACTATCATCATAATATATTATAATAACGTTTCCTTTTCTCTCAGTTTTCAGCGTCGATTCTTCTTCTTTTTCTTTTTTTCTTTTTCTTTGTGATGTGATACGTTTATGGCAACATTTTTGTTTATCCGAATCATAATTATGAATGAATGTTGTGCATCTCTTGGTAACACTCGCATCATTACCATTCTCTTCAGAAGGTAGTGGTGACCGTGGAAAGCATCGTCTCATTCTCAACCATCTATCCCGCACTTCATCTATCTCTTTCATTAGTTCTTTCCTTAGATATCCATCATTAGCGTCTAACCATTTTTTTAAAATTTTTTCGCTCTCTGGCTCGCGATGTTCGTCATTATCGTCAAATTGTTTCTCCACCTTTTCATCCAGGTGACAAATTTGTTTCTCCACCTTTTTATCCATTTTAGATATATTATTTTATACTTTCTATGATTTTATATATTTTATATAATTTTATATTTATAATAACATATTCAAAATCGGTATGTTCTTAAATGGCGAATTCTCACCGAGCAACAAACCCTTGCCGAGTCGCTTGACGTTCAGTTCACTCTTCAGAAAGAGACCGTTTCCTCTCAGAGAGTTGCCACCTCTAACGGGTTCTAGATACAATCCTTTACCGCTGTCGTCTATGTGAACGCAACACACGGCTCCTCCTTTCTTCAAAAACAGTCCGCTGCCACCCATTAATTTCTCAACTCCCGAACTAGCGAGTCCTGTGAGAGCTCCCATGCCGAGAGTCTTTCCGAGAAAGGGTAGCACCTTTGCGGCGAAGGGTAATGCTTTTGCGGCGATTCCTGCCAATAGCGGTAGGAAACCACCTTTCATTCTCAAATTGTATCTCAAATGAGCGGGACTCATTCTCACCGTCAACCCTCTTCCATCGCGAATCGCTTTCTCCATCCTTTTGATTTGACTTCTGGTCCAGGCGATCGAATCCTGACCGCCTCTCGTCAGATCTTCGTGAGTGAATTTGAATCTCACCGCCTCGCCTCGAGTTGTTAACGCTCTCTTAAGTTTCTTCCTCTGTCCTGTGGATATGTTCACGTTTTTAACCATGTATTCTGTCATAATTCTGTTTTTTTTTAAATATATTTACTTCAATTGTTTCTTTTTTAATAATTATATTAAAATAATTTTGTAAAATTAATATTGCGTTTATTTTATTTTTGTTATCTATATATATAATATATTTTTATTTTTTTTTGCTTTTATATTTCTCTTATGTGAAATCGTATCATCACTCTCTCTCCGCGAAGATCTAACAGTTCACCATTTTGATCCGTCAACGTGGTTTTGAGACTATACAACGTGTCTAAAATCACTGGTAGATAACCTAATTTTCGAGGTCGCTCCATGATCTTATAACCCGGTGACACGTTTGGAAAGAAAGAATAGATCATCGGTTGAGCGCTAACATTCACGTAGCTTCCAGCAATCACGTCCACGTTCACCAGAATGCTATTGACTGCGAGAATATCGACCGTATTTTCAGATGCCGCATGGCCTCGATACATCTTTCGATCGAATCCCAACATCTTGCCTATAGAATCGTCCGTGTTGAAATCCACTCGAAAATTATCTTCCAAATCCAACATCGTCTGTAAGGTATTAGGATTGGGAGCGAGTCTGATCTTGTTGCTTCCCTTTCCATCCATCTTCATTCGCGTCTGAATGTAATTGTTCAAATCGTCTATGTCGTAACTCCCTTTGGGAATTCGAATCTCCAACCAATCCGTTCCGTCGGAATACTTGAACGAGTTATTCTTTTTGATGACGTTGGGAAAGGAATAATAAGTCTCCAGATTCACCAAAGCCATCTCGCAAGTTTTCTCTCTATTCAATTCGATGGAAGGTTCGAATTTCGTAGCGAATCGAGTCGAATCGCCACTCACCACGATTTGAATGGATTGTTTTGCAGCCGTATTCTCGGCTATCCGTTCTAACAATTCTCCATGTTCGAACATTATATTTAATTTTATTTTTTTATTCAAAACTAATTATTTGAAGATTTAGTATTTTTCTAAATTTTATTTTCACGCTCTATCTTATTATTATTACCATCGGAAACATAAAACTTGTCGAATCCGCACCGATATTTTCCGCAATTAAATTCGCTTGTCAAATCGATCACGACGAAATTGTAAAGTCCACCATCCCAAACCCTCTTGCAGAATCTCCTGAATTCCGCAGCGCTCATGTCGTTTGCGACATGATCGCCGTAGATGTGATTGAGATTCTTAAGATCTTGGCGAAAGAGACATAGAAAATTAACGTTCTCCCTTATCGTCTGTCTGGTCCACGTTGCTGTGTCGACCCCTAATGTAATACGATTCGCATCGGTTCTGTCTCTCCAAAAGCAGATCGTCGAAAATCATGAGATTCTTATCTTCCGATTTCAGTTCTCTAGGATCCGGAAAGTCGCTAGCATTCTCATAAAATCGACACTCGACGTTCGAAGATGCATTTCTCTTCATCAGCTCCGTCGCCGTGCCGTCCAAAACGGTCGAGAGTGGAGCTCCGCTCTTGTCGAATTCCTCCCTACTGTCAAAGATTCTGGCTATGATGTCCTTGGGCAATCTGCGATCCATGCACTCTCGAAGCAATCTGTATTCAGGTTGAAACAAGCTCTTGCCAAACACGAACAATCTGTCGTAATCCAACCAGTCGGGTCGGGACAACAGATTCATCAACAGATTGGTCTTTCCACAATTCGATTTTCCCACTATCAAACCTCTTATGCTCTTGGGAAAGAACTCGTTAGTCGACCTCTTGGTCGCGGCGTCGTTCCAAGACATATCTTTAATGTTCATCTTTGTTTTATTTTTTTTTTTGTCTGTTATTTTAGATTCTTTTCAAACACAAATTATTTTATGTTTTTCAAACTCTGTTTTTAATGTTATTATTTATTTATATCGCACCGTCGTGAGTTCTCTTCAATCCGGATCCACTCGTCATTTTGGCAAAATCTTGTATGGGCACCACAACATCCTTAAAATCTTTCCAACTTTTCGGCGTTCGCTCTAACGCAGCTCGCTTCGCCGGCGGACTGATCAACTTGTCGATCAACGCGTCGGCTGCCCTCTTGCCAGCCACAGAAGCTATCCTACCACTGGCTTCGGAAGCGGCTTTCTTACCAGCATCCAAAGCCGTCTTCTTACCGACCTCAAATGCGGTCGATGCGAGTTTTCTACCCGCATTGCTCGTGAACGCTCGCATTATAGAATCGACGATGCCAGAACCGCCTTGAACGTAAGTTCTGACGTATCCCCTGTTCTTTATCACCAACATATTTTATTTTTATGATATATTTTGTGTTTTTTTTCACTGGTAAATCGTTTTGTCATTTTTAAATACTTTTATTATTCTAGTGTAAGAATTTACTGTTTTATTTTGTTTGTTTGTTTGTTTGTTTTGTTTCTCTCTCTACTTATTATATACACATCAATCCTTCAATTCGTTCATCAGCCTTTTATACTGGTTTTTATTCAAAACCTTCTGTCTCAACAATTCGACAGATACAGCAACTATCTGATTATCTAATCCCGTGTTACCAGCCCGTCTGCTCGCCATCAACAAACTCAATCTCTGAGACTGAGCGTCGGAATCGCTCGGAAGAAAAGTGGTTTTCACCCCTTTGCCAGTCACCGATTCGACGAACTTCTTGTTCATGTCCCATATGGGTTTCACCACTTTCGTCCACTTGTAACCTCTGTTGGCTTTGGGTCTCGTCTCTCTGGCATCGTTGTTTCTCTTCATGGCGTGAGTTTGAACTAGAATGTCGCCGTAATTGTCGAAATCCTGTTCCGTGTAATCCCCAGGCTTGTCGTAAAGGAGCAATCTCCGCAGACCATCAGTTACTTTATATTTATTCGAACCCACGATCAATTCATCATCGTCCATTTCCACTAACGTATCACCTACAAAAGTTCTACCCTCAGAATCCGTATAAATTCCATACGACTGATCTCTCTTACCGCCATCATCATCGGACGATGCGATGCTACTAGTGGTGATAGTCGAAGCCGTATCGGTGTCGCTCTCGCTCATATCTGTTTGAATTCCTGTGGGAACGTAATCCGGTGTAGATTGAACGGAATACCGATTTCCAAAACTAGGAGGCAACGAACCCATTCTCAAAGAACTCTCCTTTATAGGTCTCAATTCTTCGACTATCTCCTTCCTGCTTTGCTCTTGACCCTCCGTCATGGGTTTAAATATTTTTGTGGCTTCGCGTCTGAGTTCCATCTCACCAAGACGTCTGCTCCTATCAGCTGACTGAATCCCCTTCTTAGCACGTTCATACTGTTCTAAAATTCAATCTCGGTGTCTAGAATCCATCTGTAAAAACATCTTTCGTTTTAATTGTTTTTATTTATTTTTCAAAATTAAATGTTTAATTATATTTTTATGTTTTTGTATTTTAAGTAATAAAAAACTCTTTCCGTCTTAATATAATAATCTGAAAATATTCACATCTCAAACTGACTGTGTTAATTGAAGTTTAAAAAAAATACGTTTAAACAGTACATGACAAACCGGTTTCTGATTTAACGCATTTTGACAGTAGTGTTTACATTTTGTCAAAAGATCTTCATTCATTCACACATCAATTCACCGAGTGTCGAATTAAGAGAGAATCCTTTTTGATGACTGCGATTGCTATCATGAATATATTAAAAATTTTACCACTCAAAACCTAATTGAGCGGAAAATGCGTTTTAAACATTCCGATAAGTGTATCTGACTTTTTCCAACGAACGCTTAACAGTCAATCTCTCTGATCAAGGCAAAACACAAATATCTATTACAGATCAACTCCCCTTCGAACAAAAAAACCCTCAAAACTCAATTTTTATCCGTCCCATCAACAGAAAACATCAATGTTTATAATACAGACTATATTCATAATCGACTCTTTTTGAACAAAAAACCTCATTCACTCATTACGATAACATGTGTTAGTTTTTTTACTTCAGGAAGACGTGACTGGGTTCGCAAATTTCCAACACACTGACAACGACAACACTCTTCGTTCAAAACATTTCCATCAAGTGCTCGTCGAGACCCCCACCTCGCAATAACGTGCGCCAGTCTCACTTCGAGAAACGCTACAGTGGGTTTGCGGATTCAAACATCACCTCTTCACGCGAGTCGATTTCAGACCTAAAATCCGCAAGCGAGTTTCCCCCATAGGATTCAGTGTTAAAATCGTGTGCGGACGCGGATTGTTAGAATCAGCAAGATGATGAGTTCGAACTCTCAAAACGTTTTTTTTTTTTGCTCGCAATTTAACACTCTCCATAGGGTTTCAGTGTTAAAATCGTGTACGGACGCGGATTGTTAGAATCGGCAAGATGATGAGTTTGAACTCTCAAAACGTTTTTTTGCTCGCAATTTAACACTCTCCATAGGGTTTCAGTGTTAAAATCGTGTACGGATGCGGATTGTTAGAATCGACAAGACGATGAGTTCGAACTCTCAAAACGTTTTTTTGCTCGCAATTTAACACTGAATCCTATGGGGAAAACTCATCTGCAGATTTCAATCAAAATGGTACATGTACGTGTACGTAAAACTACACGCGTCTAGGATACAATTCAGTGTTAAAAAAATTCGAGCTCACCCTAAAAAACCGTTAAAATCTTGTACACGTACACGATTTTAACACTAAATCCTATGGAGGTGTACATGTACACATACACGTATATGTACAGGTGAGCTCGAACTCTCATTTATTACCTACTACTGTTCATATCTCCTTTACTTAATAATGATTTGAGACAACCTCGTATAAGCTCTAAACGTACGGCTGAAACACCCTCAATTTATGTTTAATTCTGTTAATATTTAATGTTAATCTTTATAAATTGATTTGTTTTGAAATAAATACTGTTTAAACAGAACTGGTTCCATCTCAGGGACAAGATTAGAACCAGTTTTGGTTCTAAAGAGAACCTATATTTTTTGCAGTGTAGAGGATATCTAGTGTTTTTGAGTGGATATCGAAAATTATCTCATGAGTGACCGAGGAAAATAGCCATTTGTCTCGGTCACAAGTGAGATAATTTTCGGTATCTACTCAAGAACACTAGATTTTCTTTTTATTATACGCTTTTTATAAGAATCCGATAATTCCACTCGTTTCAACCTTGAATTGATGCATGAAAGTAAACAGCGCATTGAATCATTGATACGCGGAAGTGATTTGATTGATACTCGGAACAGATAGCGTCTTGCAATCTGATTCAGTTGGTGGGTTTCTACTCCAAACATGGCCCGAAAGTCCGTAATATAAGTTTTTGGTTTGGTACGTCCTTTGAACCAGCGGGTTTCATGCATCAATTCAAGGTGAAAATGTGTTGAATTATTGCTAGAAATGATCGGTATCCACTCAAAACACTAGATTTACTTTTCGCTATGCGTTTTTAGAACAAATTGATCATTTTCAGTGATTATTTGAATCGTATTCACCATGAAGTGATGCTTTGAAAGCCTCCATTTTGAGTGATACCGTGAAAGTGAAAATTTCTATATCTTCACAGTGAGGGATACGATTTCTTTCTCAAGTTCCGCAATTCCTTCGATAATCTATCGTTTAGCGTATAATAAAAGGTAATAATAAGCAGGTTCGATATTTATTGAAAGTGACATAATTCTGTTCACAACCAATAGGGGGAATCGATCAATCCGCTCACGTTTTCTTGCCGTTGTTTGCTATAAATGTTGAGATGTTTGTTACTCAACAACTCCGCCGTCTGTGAATAATAGGTATATTATGTTATTGGCATCGATTTAGACACCAAATCGATCACTCTCGACGACTATAGTTTATCGAAGTGCAGCAGCAAAATTATTGGTGTGTATTATGAAATGAAATTTCACTGGTCGTCATTCCCGAGTCGTCGCTGGCCAGTCGCAAAGCTGAAGTCTGGAAAACGTACAGTTTAATTTGCCATTTTTATTTATTGGAGTTTAACGACGCTTTCGACAGCCAGGGTCACCTCCTGTCGGACAGTTTTACGGATGAAGGAAGCCGGAGTACCCGGAAAGAGAGGTTGAACAACTGTCAGACATCCAGACGAACAAACTCCACACAAGCAAGGCTAGCATTGGTTGAAGACGCGTGCACCATCGACGTGCAATACGCCTTAGTAAACAGCGCACCGAGCCCCCACGTGGGATTTAAGTGTCTTGCCCAAGGATGCAGCGCAGTTACCCATAGCAGGGATCGTACCGTTAACCTTTGGGTTTGAAGTTCTATGCCTTAACTACTGAACCATCGGGGTCCCCAGTAATTTGCCAAGAAAACAAACACGCAGTAAAGTTTCGCCCAGTTCTAAGAACAAAAGTTAACCCTTTATCCAATGCACAGAACATTAAAATTTATTATTTTAGTTATTGTTTTTTAAACTTTAAAAAAAATTTCCAACAAACCCATATCATGTTACCCCTCATTGGAACGAGTTCGTTCCAAAGAGGGGTAACATGATATGAGTTTGTTGAAATTATTTTAAAAATATGTTGTTTTTTTTAACTGCTTAATTTGTAAAATTACGGAAGGAGGAGGATGTGGCGATTCGTTAGGTAAAGAGTTAGGAAGCGAAAGCAAAATTTAAGGTAATAGATCACCTAATTAGTGGTGCTACCTCATTTTTGTTAACGGAGGGGTAAGTGGGACAGGTTCTCCATCGGTGGGGCTTGGGGTGTGGTCAGGTTTTACCCCTTTATCACACACCTATTAAAGTAAAACACGAGGTTTCGATAAAAATAAATGTGGTGATACAAAACACGTTCGATTTCGTTTCCAACGTAAACAGAGAAGGAACCCGTCTAAATAATTCACGTCATCGTTAGTCGATGACGTGAATTATTTAGACGGGTTCCTTCACTGTTTAAAATAAAAATAACACTCTGTCTGCTTGTTCCTTGACAAATACTTTCCACAACTGGTCATATAATGATGGAGTGTACTAAACTTATTAGCTATTTAAAAACTTTTTGTTGTGTTATTCTCCATTGTTTAGTCAATATTTAAAGTTCGATCATCGAGACTGTGACACTGATTGGTATCTATTAGTTTCGACCAACTGAATGCGTAAAAATTAAAAAGCAAATTAGGGTTGGTACCCCGCCCATTAACAGTGATGTCTCCTTGGCAGCGAAGGAAAAGCAGCAATTATCAACTTAGAGAGTACTTTTAGTTCAATTTTCGTGTAGGCTGGTTGTTACATGGGGGATGTGTGATAAATACAGAACCGCACATACGTTTGAATGGGTTAAGAATTATCGCACGAGATTGCTTTGACCCAGGATATCACGAGAGCCGAATCAATCTCGTGTGATAATTATTAACCCATTCAAACGTATGTGCGGTTCTGCATATTTACGCAACACGAATAGAAGAACCAGTCTTGCTAAAGATCGTGAATAACAAAAAAAAAAAAAGATAAAATTTAAAAGGGGCGTTTTGCAAACAACTGGGAACACCAATGCTCCGCTCCACGGGTGTTTTAGTGGGAATTTACTTTCTCTCACCACTAAGGTACTGAGATATGTATAAAGTCGTGTGGGACAGCTGGGAGAGATATGCCTGTCTCACTCCACTCACGTGACAACTATCTCCCCCACCCACGTGACCAACCTATTTGCATATTTAATTGGCGCCGAAACTATTTAATCATCGCAAATCATGTCTGCACATGTATAAACAAACAAAATGGAGGCCGTTTTGCTTAAGTAAATAAGACTTTATAAACGAAAATCGAAACCAGAACACTCAAAAGAAAAACTTCAGCACACCTCAAATTGCTCTATCAGTTTATCGAATAGAAATATATATCTGATATCATTGCGCCCTGTCAAACTGAAGTACAAGTCTGAAAATGACGTGTGCAGGCATGTCTATTTCATTTGAGGTCACTTCGGTGCATTAACGCCCAACATGCGGTGTTAGTCTGCGTGTTTTAAAGTGTATACCTTTTCCTTTGGTACATACCGCACTTCTCGACAAGCTTTCCGAATATCTTATTGGTTTTCTTCTAGAATGAACACACTAAGAATTATTTTTTCCCGAAAAATATAGTATTTTCTTACTAATGGTCTCGAATCCCTGAAATGACGGGAGACAAATCATCCCCGATGGATACCTGGTGGGACGGGTAAATCTCACCCTCGGGGTAAGATATTTGAGCCAGTCACTCGGCAAGCCTCGTGCCTGGCTCAAATATCTTGCCCCTCGGGTGAGATTTCCCCATTCCACCCAGATACCCAAATGGAGGAAAATAATAATCTACACACTTCATACAACTAAACAGGTCCACCCCATATTCATACTCCAATAAAACGATTCTTATATATCTTACTACTTTGACTATTGGTCTAAAAATTTCTCTCAGTCCTATAAACTTTTCGACAAAACGTTTGGTGTGTGTGTGTGTGGGGGGGGGGGGGGGGGATTCCTTCTATATCTACGTCCTTGCTTTGATTCAGAGTTTAACGAAAACAGAAAGTGGTCATAAAAAATGCTTCTAAACGGCATATAATGTATCTGAAAGTTTTTTTGTTAATATTTATTAATTATCTTCTATAATATTTATGTCAGGATGTCCTCCCGATTCCATAACTGTGTCAACCATGAACTGGTGTGGCTTCTTTTGGAAAGAAAATATCGAGAATTTTTGTCTGCGCAAGCGTTATTTAAAAGCAAAAAAAAAAAAACTCAACGGTCCTAAAACATCGGAAAAGCAAAGATGTTTGGTCGTTTTCTCTGCTTCATCACGCTAGATATGTGGTGCTTTTTTTATTTATTTTGGCGTATCTTGTAACAGATAATCCCACGAAGCAGCCTGGTGGCACACATCTTATGAAGCCAAAGAAGAGAAGAGCGCGAGGTATCGTTAAATATTTTGTTCAAGAAAGCTGAAAGATTGCGTACGAAAAAGGCACAATAAACAGAACGCAGAATCTTCCAGATAGGCCTACTGTAGTAGATGTGTCTCGCCTGCTCACAGTCACAGTACAGCTGCAGGTTATATCAAGTTCTCAAGACACCAGACAAATTCTGTAAGGAATTCGACGTTGTTATGGGTTGGAACCAATCTAGCCCTTCAACAGTGGAAAGCATCTTGTTAGAGAAGATCTCGTTATAGTGAGAAAGTATCCCGTTATAACGAGAAAGGCCCCTCATACTATATTAACTCTTTGAACCCTGGTGGCTCCTTCTATGTCTGTCCAAAGGCAGCAATTGGAAGAGTCCATATTCATTATTTAGGTAGTCCATGGATTGTTTTCAATGTGCAACCTCGGGGATGCACGTTGATTAGCAGCCACCTTACTTAATGAAATTATGACGTATCATGGTCAGGGCCGGAAAAAGAGCCCTTCGACTTCGAATGGTTTAATGTCAGCGGTAACAAATTCACGTTTATTTAACCATCCACCATCATCTTTTTTGTGCAAAGAAGCTAAAAGCTAGCCCTTTCAACACTTGTGTCCTGGAAAGTATCATTTCAATCCGCGCTGTCAACTGCAAAATGGGCGAACATATTCTGGTTTGTTGAGGTGTTCAGTAATAATTTAATCCAACAGCTCTGTCGAGCTGTTGGATTAAATTATTACTGATCGTCGCTTCAGAATGTTTGCTCTTTATATCGTCTGCTCGTCCACTACCATTTTTCCTTCACGCAAACATTTATGCACACCAGGTTGAAAGGTTTAAATTAAGTTGGGATTATGATAGGCTCTCTTTCAAACTTTTAAGAGGAATAATTAACGAAATTGTTGATGCTATAATTCATCCACCCTTATCAAAAAGTACTATGATACACCATGGTGCCTTGGAGCAATACCATGGTTCTTTTTCATAACGGTAATTATTACCTGTGAAACTTATCAGCTACTGGCAACTACAAACTGGGCTACAGGTGTGACTTTCATCACAGAGCTACCTCGCGGTCGGGTTTAAAGTAACACCACATGAAGTAATTTAGACTATCTCTACTGACAAACATTGGGTACTAATGTTGTGTAACTAGTCAAATTACTCTTCATAAAAGTTATGCATGTATCAAACACTGGTTCATATTAACAGTAATATTAGACTAAATTGACCATAACCAATTATGTAAAACATGTATATATACTGTTTGTGAAAAGACACGAAGGCAGTTTGGTTCCCAGCTCCGTACGAATTAGTAGCCAGTACGCCCGGTAGTATGGAATATCTGACATAGGTGCGTGTAATGTTTTGTTCTACACTGGAATCTACCTCCAGTAAATTTATACAGTGCAACACTACTTCTGTAGATGCTGAAATTTAAACATTAGATAATGACAATCTTGTTGATTCAAAAAATCAAATGTGTAAAGTATCATCTCAAGCGAAATCAAAAAGAATTACAGAAAGGGTTCTAAAATATAAAGAGACATTTTATGGCCATCAGTATTTAATAAAATGGGAAAACCTACCTCCAAATAAGAACCCTTGGGTTCATGAAGATGATTTAGATGAGGCGGCGGTACAGTACAGTACATCCGTGAAAACCCTCATATGGTTCGCAGAATGCTCTCTTTCACACAAAATGCAAATTTGAAAGAAGACAGAGTGAAAGACAATAAAAGTCAAATCATTCTCTGCGACGTGAGCCACAATGCTAGTACCATTCTGCTGGAAGCAAAGCCTAGTAATAAAACTTCCAATAGAGAAGATTCTTTATGCGCGGAAGACAAAAGTCACATAGTTCAACCTTCACTGACAGATGGAGTTTTCCTCTACAGAGTCAAGTACAATATCAAGGAAGAACGAACAATAGCCGCTGAGACTTTCCCACTCAGCATTTTACAAAGATTATATCGAGAGTTCGTGCAGTCCTGTGGTATAGACGTAACCTAGTAACACTTTCCTTAAATTTAAGTCATGTTCCTTTTTGATGAGCAAAAACCATCACATCCGTATCTTTGTGCGAGGAGAAACAAAGTTTTCAAGCCGGAGGAGATTATCACAGGGAAATACCTGTGAAAATTATCAGCTACTGGTAACTACAAACTGGACTACAGGTGTGACTTTCATCACAGAGCTACCGCGCTTTCGGGGTTAAAATAACACCACATGAAGTAATTTAGACTATCTGTACTGACAAACATTGGGTACTAATGTTGTGAAACTAGTCAAATTTACTCTTCATAAAAGTTATGCATGTATCAAACACTGGTTCATATTAACAGTAATATTAGACTAAATTGACCATAACCAATTATGTAATACATGTATATATACTGTTTGAGAGAAGACAGAAAAGCAGTTTGGTTTCCAGCTCCGTACGAGTTAGTAGCCAGTACGCCCATTAGTATGGAATATCTGACATCGGTGCGAGTCATGTTTTGTTCTACACTGGAATCTACTTATTGTGTAAATAAATGTTGATCGTAATTGGGCTGCACGGTATATCGATAAACCGATATATACCAGTATTCAAATCAATATCGATTGAATACCAGTGTAATTACAAAAATATCTGTTTATCGTCATTATTTATTTACACAGAATTTAATTTTCAATATGTCTTGAGTTTTTTAACTGTAGCCCCGAATGAATAATATTATCTCTTTATACAACGAATCGTCTGCTTATGCCCTCGTAATATACAAATTCAGCAGCTGAAAAAATAATTTTCAAAAATTTCAACAAAACTATATAAAAAAAATGAAAATTGCTAAAGTAAACCCATTTTTAATTCCGGCGACCCCCAATTATTCAATAATTATCAACCCATTAGCATTCTACTAAGTTTTTCCAATGTCCTGTAAAACATGATGTATAACAGGATTTCAAAGCAAACATCACTTATCGGTTTTATTAGGATTCTTCGAACAAGCTCTCTTTACTGTCAAACCAGTACTGCATCTCTAATGTCACAGAAATGAAAGGTTGGCCAGCAACAAATTGCGCCTTGTGGGTGTTTCTGGATCCCGAAAGCACTGACACTACAAACTACCAAGTTGTTTTAATTTGTTTTTTTTTTTAAAAATCATTATGTTGATAAAGCGATTGAAATGTTTCGTTTTTAAATCATCCAAATGGGAGAAATCAATATTTATCGATTTCGAATACAAATTCTGACTCTTTAGAAATACCAACCGGCGTAGGACAAGGATCAATTATTGGCCCTATTATTTTACATTAAATATAACTGATATAAACCAATTAGCTGGAGATCGTTCCAATCAGGAGTCACATGATATGGTTTTGCTGAATTTTTTTTTCAATTGCTAAATCTGTATATTACGCGGGCGGATGCGGTGTATTTGTTAGATAAAAGGTTAAACATACACGGAGTTTACAATTTTCGTTAAATTAAATACGTTATACAAGATTTTAAACCCAGATGTTAACCGAAGATTGAAGCGATAAAAAAATCTAATAAGTATAAATATGGATTTTAAATGAGGAGCGATTGAACTTAATGGATATAAGGGGTAATTATTTTTCTCATCATGTTCTTGCTGTAAAAAAATTGATTGAATTGTTTTCTCCATAGACAACAGTGTTAAAATTTAGACGGTGTTTTCCCCAAGAAGGCACGCATTCACAACTCGGACGAATTTCTCGTATTTATATGATTTCTCAAGTGAAAATCATGATCATCAGAAATGATTTGCTGGTATACAACCCACAACACAAATAAAATGAACAGAGTGTTGCCATCTTTGATGACATTTAACTGGTAGAATGTTGAAAGCCCATATGTGATCTTTATTCTAAAGTGCAGGTACAATAACTTGAAGGCTCATATTCAGTGATGTGCTCTGCGCTGTCTTTGAAGTGACATTATTTAGTCTGTAAGGGTTTGCCTTGTTACAATTTAGTGGAGAGTGCCCATAGGCACTCTCCAATAAATTGTAACAAGGCAAAGACATGTGTATAATATTTGATGGCCAAAAATAATTTAGAACTCTACCGGTTGAAGCAGAGATTATCACCAGGACAACATATCGTCCCCTGAATACATCAAGGCACCATCCGCAATGCTTTAACATTGCACATGGCGTCTTTATAGTCATGGGACGATATGCATTTCAGAAGCTTATTTGTATCACAAAATTGAAATATTCCTCTTCATGGGTAACTTTCTCTCAATAAAAACAGATGATACAACAAACTGCAGAACAAGTCGAGTGTAACTGTATAACAAGTGGGTGTTTCCACACCGATAATCTAAGTGTCCTCAACTGTCTACACACCGAAGACATATTATTTATAACGTGATATGCATTGTGTTTTTGCCTGACGAGTAGTACTTGAACCATGCCTTACACACCAATTCCTTTGTCTTCTCAGGGTTGGTAAGAGGCGTGAACTTCCCGATAGAACAACAGACCAGGTGTTCAACACCTGCACTCACTTACCATACCTGGGTCCGTGTGGTTCTGTGAATTGGCGTGTAAGTAAGTTAGTAATCTCGCTGTATGCATTCATGAATTTGAACAACCTGCCAACGTACTGTATGTAACACCTCGACCCTTCGCGGCTCGGCGTCACATACCGCACGTTGGCAGGTTGTTCAAATTCATGAATACCGACAGCGAGGTTAGTAACTATTACATATCTTTTCCTGAAACTATCCTCCACCCAGTTTGGTTTGGTAGTCATAATAATATTATCAGATTAGTACGGATGGGTCGAGATACCCACACTCACATTCACAATTAAGCCACCTTTATGAATCTGGTAACTCCTCCATCTAAAGAGATAGATCAGTGGGGTAGGTCGCCAGATTTAAAGTTGAAGATCTACTCACAACTACCCACAGGTCTTTTTATCACAGCCTAAAACGCAGAGCATGTAGTCAGTTTTGGAGTTAAATTTATTACGGGAGTGACAGGTAAACAGCAGCCAATGTGCCTATGTCATCTTCCAACGGTATAGATTAAGTATACTTATCGAATTATCTATATGTATTCAACACTTAACCCCGATTGTCCACATGGTGTACGATGACGCCGTGTACTAAGGCGTACTGCACGTCGATGGTGCGCATGTCTTCAACCAATCTAACCCTGCCTGTGCTGCAGTGCGGAGTTACGATATTGGGGAGTTGGCAGCTGCTCTTCGTTGCTCAGTGGTTCTCTCCGGGTACTCCGGCTTCCCCCAGCAGTAAAACTGTCACCGACACGATATGACCTTGGCTGTTAATGTGTAGTTAAACCTTAATAAATAAATAAATAAATAAATAAATAAATAAATAAATAAATAAATAAATAAATAAATAAATAAATAAATAATATGTATTCAAACGTTAGATATGTAATTGCATGTAGACTATACCGTTAAAGAAAATCTATCTATCTACAATATGTACGCCTTGTCACAACAAAGGACACTAAATGTCAGTTGGTTTTTTAGAATATTGTATTGAATCTAGAGCCCTCTCCGTCCATGGTTAATAATAATCTTCTGCTGTCCAGTATCACATTTTGAGAATGAGCTAAAATCGTATTCAGCAGAAATATACTTAGATTGCTTTGTATTTTATAACGAGTGACGATCTCAAGAATCTATTACTGCGAATGACAGATAATGTCTTTGCTCGTCACCTCCGGAAATGACTTTATTTCATATAAAACACCTAGAATGCCACGATCAAAAACGGAATAAAAAGTCATCTTTTCTCAACAAACGACCAATACAGATGCAATCAAGAACACGCGAGCCATTATAAGAAGATTGACAGAATCCCCCAACATAAAAAATAGAACTTCCTTCCAAACCGTACCACAACCTATCATCATACACAATATATGACAGGTGATAGACAAGTTGAAGACCCAGTCATTGTTTGTGAAAACCATTCTATTACAAGACAGCTCTGAAGACTTATTAACCCTGTAAATATTATCGTCTTATTTAGTTCAGAAATGACCCTTCACATTCGGTTCCGCTGTTCAATTTATAACACTATAAGAGATGATTCTATGAGGATTCTTACCTGATATATGGACTGCAGCATACTGTTATACGGTCCAGAATACTCCAGTAAGCAGCTGGATGAAAATATATTCAAGAGTATACAATGTTACTTTTTTAAGGCATTCCTGGCCTATCTCGTAATGAAAATCTACTTTCGCTAAAGTTATCTCCCTTGAAATTATTAGATTAGCGAGAAAAGTCCAATTAAGAAGCATGTATTTGTCGAGGAAACACCTATAACACCAGTGGAAAATAAGCCAAATTTCCAGTTCTTACTTTTAACCCTTTACCTAACATAAAAAGCAGACGACACTTGCAAACAAAATTCTTGAATAACTAATGTTTTTCAATTTTATCTCAAAAATATAGGTTATGACCCCTCATTGGAACGAGCTCGACAAGCTCGTTCCAAAGAGGGACCATAACCTATGCTTTTGAGACAAAAAATGAAAAAAATAATGAAACTTAATTGGCGACTTTTGTGAATAGCGCTTGCCGGTTTTAGTCGTTACGTTCGGTAAAGGGTTAATCAACAAAACAACAGACAACTCTTTGTTGTTTTTCGCCTATTAGAAGTAACAAAAGGAAACTTGGCTTTTATGGCAATCGAATTAGAAGCAGCTAGTTCACAGATAATTCGTCGTTAAGAATAGCTGCCAGTATCACACCAACCAACACTAAGGGTCGAATTTGGCTCTTTATTTTGCGAATGTGTTCTTACAGTAATTTGCAAGTTTTATTCTCCCCATGAAATCTCATCTCGTGGGCTTTTATATTAATGGAAGGACGGTGTCTGTATTATATGTCACCATGCGCACACTATTGACGTAATGAACAGATAAAAACTTACAGAACATCAAGAGATGGCGAAAACGCTGTTTTCTTATTTTTATATGGGTTTCAACAGAGATTAACACTGAAACTTTAAAACAGACTGGGTGAAAAATTGCCAACCCCCCCCCCCCCCCCCAACTTCTGTATTTTAAAACTACTCTATGGAAAAATGCCTGACGTTTGTGAAATGGTGCATACATACAACCTATGCATTAAAATTCATTTAAATAAACAAATTTTAATTCCGATGTTTAAACCCAAAGGTGAAGAGTTTGTTTTGACTGAAGCTGTACTGATCAAATGGATCGTCATCATCGATAAAAAATCAAAACAACCTTTTCGGAACCAGTGTTTGTTGAAATTCACATCGCTGTTTACTAACAGTAATAGCCACCAAATGGTTAGGCGTGAATGGGCTTGTGCCCATTCACGCCTAACCATTTGTTGGCTATACTGTTAGTAAAAATATAAGTTCAAATATGTGCACATTTGCAAAACAGCTGGGAGAAACGTTTTTAAAAGAAGTTTGAAGCATGTCAAGATATACGAATATTTACCGAAATAAAGTTGAAAAATTTAGATATAATGGGATCCACAAAACGAGACGGCCACGGGACTGGGTTAATGTTCTGGTTGGAAATGATTGGTTTTTTAAAAAATATTATCTCATTTTTGGCTAATTTTTTGTGAACCGACTTTATTTTGCTTTGGACGTTTTCATTTTCAAACTATGCGACAGACTGTCGATGACTGTATAACGAAATTTGGAAACTTTTCGAAGCGCAACTAAACTGTGCGGTAAAAAAGTTCCGGCTTGTCTATCACCCGTTGATTACAGAATCATTTATATCATAACGGCGATTCCGTTGAATACAAGGATTTAAAGTTTAATGGATGTGTAATAAATCGATGATACAAGTTCGCTAACATTTCAAAATTTCAATTTTTATATGAAATTCCCATACCTTCGGCGTTAAATGTTTTGACAACTTTAGGAAATTAAAGGGAGTAACTATCCCGAAATCTGTACCAATGACGAAAATTGTCGACTATGCCTGGACGGAAAACTTAGATTATTCAGGGTCTAAACAAACTTTAAACCCGATTGGTAAATTTGACCCTGACTATGTCGACATAACCCATTCAACCCCTTGTGCATAAATGCCGTTAGATAAAAATGGCAGTGGACGGGCAGACGATATAAAGAGCAAAACATCCGAAGCGAGGTTCGGTAATAATTTAATCCAACAGCTCGATAGAGCTGTTGGATTAAATTATTACTGAACCTCCCAACAAACCAGGATGGTTTCGCCCATTTCGACGTTGACAGTTCTGACTGAAATGCTGCCCTCCAGGGCGCTAGTGTTGAAAGGGTTAACTCACCCTCCAAATTACTGTTATAAATACGGTAAAAGTACTGTCAATCCAGTCGCTGGTACTTCTACCGTAACATATTACGGTGAAAAATATCGTATTTAAATAAGTTTGTCAATGCCGACCGTTTTTGATCGATGTTGAGCAAAAACGGAGGAACTGATATTTCGTTTATTTCGTTTATCGCATAAGAAGGCTGTAGGTTTGTCATACATCGCAGCCCAATTAATATCTTTAACCCGCTGCCATAAGGCTGCAGGTTAAACATATTAATTAGTCTGCCTAAATTTGAGTATTTTAAAGCAAAGTTTGTCATGGACAACTCAAAATTGCAAAAGCGGGAATTGGAGTTGAATGCGTTCGTTTTGAAAGAAGACTTTGCTCCGCTTCACATGATCTCTCCTCTTTAAGTTTTCATGTGACGAAAGTTTGAGTTGTAACAATCATCACCGTAAAATTTAGGTAGATGAACGGCAATTTGTTACCAAAATGTCTACAGTAGTTACAACGGTAATTTTTTTTTTATTTTTCCAGTGTAACAGGTATTCTCGCAAATCGGAATAAGATAAAGAGAAAATTACACTTGAAGGGCCTGATATTTGTGTCAGTCAGAAGACGAGCCTCGAGTCCGTCGCACCTATAGTTATTAAGCATTTACTCAACACGCACAGAATACAACACTTTTCTTGAATAACTGAACATTTTTATTCTGTGACCAGTGATGCTGGGGGATGTCGTTCTCCTACAATTTTAGGACCTGGAATGGCTTGATCTTCACGAATACCCAACACAGCGAGCACTCTCACGTCTTGCTAGTCGTATAAACACATTTCAGCTGTGTGTAACTCGCACAGCCTCGTTGAGACACCAATTACTAATTATTGTTAAGAATTTGGGGTACTAAATTTCAAAATTTTCTCAGAGGTGGACCCCGCAACCCTCTACTACGAGAGGTGAATATCCCCTCTTGGGCTCGCACCCAACGACGGGCCCTTTACCCAACGTAACGGCCAAAACCGGTCAGCGCAATTCACAAAAATCACCATAATTTTCATAATTTTTTCATTTTTTGTCTCAAAAACATTGTTTATGGCCCTATTTGGAACGAGCTCGTTCCAATGAGGGGTAATAACCTACATTTTTGAGACAAAATATGAAAAAAATTAGTTATTCAAGAATTTTGTTTGCAAGTGTCGTCTGCTTTTCATGTTAGATAAAGGGTTAATTTCGGATAAGGCCACTGCTTATGATTCATCCATCTTTGGAACGAACTCATCGAATAGGGGACATGATCTATGCCTGTTTTTGAGGCGAGAAATTGACAACATAATAATTGAGCGGGTTACTTGTGAATATCGCAATCCGGTTTGGGCCATTACATCAGGCAACGGGTTATTAAAGTGGTTTTAAAAAAAAGCTAAGAAACGTTGCATCATCAGTTTTCCAACCATTTATTTTGGTCTGAAACAGACATATGGAACAACTCCAAGAAAATCAACCAGTAAAGCCGAGATCAACATTTTTCATTACAGCATACTTACGCCACTCGCTACACATACATGACCACGAACTTCGAAAACCCGCATTTGTTCAATCTGGAGAGAAAACAATTCCCCTATAACACAGGAGATGTAAAAGATTGATTTGGGATTTACAATAAATCTTGATTTCCGATAAGGATATCACGGAGATCATATCTAGTGATAAAGGCAAAAGCTGATTGTGTATCGACCAATTCCGCTGTAGGCAATTGCGAAGTCAGTGGGAAATGTTCAAGTGACAAATATATTAAACCTTTGAACCCTAGCGGCCGTTTTTCCGAGCTGGAACATGACACGTCATAACGTCATTACATAGGATGGCTGTTCAGTAAATGTGTGGGGTAGACCAATCCATATTTTCAACGTGCAGCCCCGAGGCTGCACGTTGAAAATATTAATCGGTCTACCCCAAATAATGAATATGGACTCTCCTAATTGCTGTCATTGAACTGGCATGGAAGATACCACTAGAGTTCAAAAGGTTAAACCAAGTCAGCCAAGAAGATAATTGAGGGGGTATAGCTAGAATTTTTTTTTTTTGTGGGGGGGGGGGGGGGGGGTGAGGATAGAGGGTGTGGGGTAACACGAACAGAAAGATATAGGAACGTCTTGGCGTTTTTGCGTGGTTTCTCCACGTCCTAACTAGGACCCTCGGTCATTACCCAGCCCTCCGACGTCCCATTAGAGGAAATGGAAGGAGGGGGTAACGACCGAAGGTTTTAGTTTGGAAAAGGCGAAGGGCTGAATACTTAACTGTTCACATACAGAAGCGCCCGTATCCGATCGCATAATTTTCAAAATGAGCAGTTGAAAAAAATTGTATTTCCGAAAAATTAAAAAAAACAACCCCAAAACATATCCTGTGACTCCTGACTGGAACGACCGCGTCGCGCTCGTTCCAGTGAAAAAGGAGGAGGGGGGGGGGGGGGGGGGGGTCACATAATAGGGTTTTGTTACAATATTGCTAAAATATTGGGAAGAAAATAATTAAAACTAGAGAAACGGAATTTACTTTAATCAGTAAATTCAAATCTGTGTGAAAATTGTGAAAGCATCAGAAATAAACTATATAGGAAGAGAATTTATTTTTAGGAGTAAAATAGTTTTAAAGAAATCAGAAATGGGTTTTCGTGAACAGGAGTTAAAGAGTTTCAGACACATTTTTCAAGAGACCAGAAATAATTTCTGTGCGCAAAATTCAGCGTGTTCTAAAAAGAAATCAAAAATGGATATTTTTGACTCTTTTTGAGTGATGACATACATGTTTGACTTCGAGAATGCATTGGGGGCTCACAAAATGCAATGGGACGTCGCACCTCTTCACCATTGGTTCTGAGCGTGAGACCGGAAATTTCCAAGCCGTGTTGATGCGGCACATAACTTGTTTACCGAAAAGGTTACCTACCTCATGATTGTAGACAAGTTTGGTTGCGTGTATGGGGGTGTGGCGTCCCGACCTGGGCCCCGGGGTGAACGGCTGGTTCTATTATCAACTAAATTTAATAAGTGAGGGCCTCGGCTTCCAGTCCGCAACCCTTTACCTCATAAAAAAAGCAGGCGAACTTGCAAAAAAATTCTTGAATAACTAATTTCTGACATTTTTTTGTCTCAAAAACATAGGTTATGACCCCTCGTTGGAACGAGCTCTACGAGCTCGTTCCAACGAGGGGTCATAACCTATGTTTTTGAGACAAAAAATGAAAAAAATAATGAAAATTAATGGGCGATTTTTGATTTTCCTCAGCAATTTGGCAATCGTTATATTTGTTATTTTGCTATTTTTTCTTTCCACTGTGATATGTATGTTATATATTGTATACTTACAACAACTTTCAAATAAATATTGTTTAAGCTAAAATGCGATTTCCAGCAATTCTAAAAGTGCAATTAGTGACCCCCGTGTTACCTCAGTGACCGTGAACCATATTTTGAACCCCCATCGAGTTTCGACTCATTTGGTGTTGGTCCGATGTCCAGAGGTCATACCGTACTTGAGATATGAGCGTGACCCACTTTCAAAACGCCCCTAGAAACACCCTCAATGCCCCAGTGAACCGAAAACACATATGACAGAGTATTAGTGACTGTCTGTCAGTATGCCAAAAAGCAGTGAGATAGGAAGATTTGAATCTGAGTCAGTGGTGTAGCCAGGGTGGGGGGGGGGGGGGCTATGCCCCCTTAAAAATTACAGTGCCCACCCCCCTCAAAATGGGAAAATTAAAGCACCAGAGGGTTCCGGATTCAGTCTCAAGGCATTGAAATTTCAAAGCTTTCTTGGGGAGCCCTACCCCCCCCCCCCCCATGCGAACCTCACCAATGGGGGATACAGTAGGCCAGAAGCGGAGTGGGTATGACCCTCCCAATGGTCATACCCTCCCCACCTCAGGCCTACGGCCTTCGATTATGTCTGTGGCATATATCAACCAGGCACACCCCAAAAATTATACACCCCCCACCCCTCAATAGGAAATCCTAGCTACGCCCATGAGCTGAGTTATCGGCCGGACAAGGAAATGGGTAGAAGACAGAAGACGAGCAGAAGAACAAGAAAAGAAAACTACACAAAAACAATAGTCTGTGTGTTTCACACACTCTAATAACACAGTTGTTGGGTAAAGGGTTCACGAGCTAAAACAAAGCAACCGGAAGTAAAGAGTGTTCATCCTATCCTGCTATCCGTCATCAATATAAACAAACTTTCCATTGTTTAGTGTGTTACATATTATCACCTCTCAGGCAAAAATGAAATTGACGCCCCAGATAAAGTCGAGGATGTTTATTTTCTTCTGAGCATGAAAACCTAGCAAAATAGGTCTTTATTATACGCAAAACGATAGATTATAGAAGAAATTACGGGAAGATAGAAATCGTATCCCCCACTGTTAAGATATAGAAATTTTTACTTTCACGATATCAATCAAAATGGCGGCTTTCAAAACATCACTTCAAGGTGAATACGAGCCAAATTATCACTGGAAATAATCAATTTGTTCTAGAAACGTATAATGAAAAGAAAATCTTGTGTCTTTGGGTGGATTCCGATCATTTCCAGCAAAGTACAAATTTCTGTCAGTTTTTTCCCACAATGTAGGTTAAAGTATTAAGTACACCACAATTCTTGGAAATAAATTCGTTATCCTTGTGTTTTCCAGGGTGTATGGGAATTTACATCGATTTGGGACCCAGTTCCCAAACCGGTGTAAATTCCCATACACCCTGGAAAACACAAGGATAACTTATAGTACATTTCCTGTTTTATCGAGATACCAATCTTTTGATCTCCTGACTGCCGATATAGTTCGGTTTCTTATCTTTCGGTATTTCTTCCATGCCATCGGTGTAATTTTCAGTTTAGCAAACCGATAAATTATTTTCCTCTGAAGAATTAGGGTTCTGATTTCATTGTGCATCCGGAGAGGGGGGGGGGGGGGGGGGGGGCATTATGTCTTGATGTTATTAGTTTATTTGGTATGAGCTTGTGGCTACATTGTCTAATGTTTTCTGGAAATCACCAGATGTTCATGAGCGCGCACCAGCGGCAAGAATGCTATCCCAGTCTATATCCATAAGTGATTTATTAATTACACCAAAGTCCGCATTATCAAACATCCATTTCTCTGAACGCCACTAATTTAAAAAAAAAAAGAATATTCAGCAAAACGACATTATTCGTTATGGAAAAATACCACTGCGTCTCAAATATTATTTGCGCTTGTTATAAGTTTATGACAATCGAGCAGTCATGTTCACTTAAAAAACGTTCGTGATTCGTTTTCGATTTGTCGAGCACCTGTATTAGTATTATTTTAAAGAAAGTATTTCGTGAAACGAAGATAATTCTTTAAAATAATAATAATAAACGAACATTTCTGACCTCTTCTGTCATTATTGGTTCAAATAAGTATATTGAGTTCGGTATCAAGTTTGTACATAGGGTCGACGATCCGGAAACCATGTCGGAAAATTTAAACTCTCGACTCACCATGTTGGAAAATTTTGAGATCCTGACTATTCGCACCTGCTAAAATATTTCCTTTTTTCTTCTTTGCGGGAATTGGATATTTCCAGTCTATTTCTTTATCCATTTTAGTGAACATTTAGTTTGTATAATCAAAGATAAATAGAGGATATCTAGTGTTTTTGAGTGGATAATATCAGTTATCCTTGTGTTTTCCAGGGTGTATGGGAATTTACACAGATTTGGGAAATCATACACCCTGAGGCGAAGCTGAAAGGTGTGTGGGTTCCGAAACCGGTGTAAATTCCCATACACCCTGGAAAACACAAGGATAACGAATTTATTTCCAAGAATTTTGGTGTTCTTAATACGTTAACCTACATTGTGGGAAAAAACTGACAGAAAATTTGTACTTTGAAAGTTTCTTAAATAAAACCAGACACATATGGATGTCACTGGAACTGGCTTAATGAGCCAGTTCCAATGACATCCATATCTGTAATATTTTATTGCACATAAATATTAAATTTCCTGTATTTTTATTTTATTCTAACATAACCGAGCAGAAGGTGTGAATTAATAATTAAAAATGGGTACTTTTTTAGCCATATAGCTTGCTCTTGTATATTCTTGTTTTTACACGTGGTTAAACACGGTGTAAAAAAGCCACTGTGGATTGCAAGTTACACCGTTCCTCTCAGCCAATCAAAATGCAGTATTTTGTTTCATTTGGAAATAAACAGTAATACACCCTCCTCCTCTCACCTCTGGTGGAAAACTCTCAATACGCTTCTCTGTAAGAACAAGTCTGATATTCCTGCTATACACTT
The DNA here is from genome assembly GCA_031216915.1 of Pictodentalium vernedei. Lineage (NCBI taxonomy): Eukaryota > Metazoa > Mollusca > Scaphopoda > Dentaliida > Dentaliidae > Pictodentalium > Pictodentalium vernedei. The sequence continues at coordinate 669,264,332 of CM062296.1, forward strand.
TAATAATTCCATTCTATCATCCAACGCCGATAAATGTGAGGCCTTCAACGAGTACTTTTGCGCTATATCATCCATGGATGACACTACTGCCTCAATACAACTTCTGAATAATTCTTATGATCACCCAACATTAGAAAACGTAAGCATAGATGAAAACCATGTGGCGGAAGCTTTGTAATCTTTTCAAGTTTTCAAAAGCAAGTGGTCCCAACAGAATAAGTCCAAGAGATTTAAAAGAATGCCCAGAGAGCTTAACTAAGCCCCTGACACACATTTCCAGCTTTCTACTCAATGCATGTTATTTCCCAGACAAATGGAAAAGAGGAAATTTTTCGCCAGTTTTTAAAAAGGATAGTCCAAATATCATTAGGAACTATAGGCCAATTTCACGTTTGAGTTATGCTGCTAAAGTTTTCGAAAAATGTGTATTCAACCAGGTTTTTGATTTCTTCAGCTTGAATAATCTTATAACCCATGTCCAATCTGGCTTTACCACGAAGGATTTAATCTCTTTCCAGTTAACTGAAATTTTTAATACTATAAACTGCGCTTTGATGAAAGTAAAGAAATGCGCTTTTTGTTCTGCGACGTTAGTAAAGGATTTGATAAGGTGTGACACTTGGGCATATTCTTCAAATTGGAAAAGATGGGTATTAAAGGGAATCTCCTGAAATGGTTCGAGTCATATCTGACACATAGACAGCAACGGGTTAATATTCAATATTCAGCCCGCGGCGTCTTCGTGGAGAGAAATAACAGCACGGGTATCCCAGGGTTCGATTCCTACCCCCTGCTTTTTATTGTATATATGAATGACATTGTCGAAAACATTTCCTGTAACATCCGGCTTTTTGCTGATAATACATCACTTTATCTCATCGTAGAAGCTGCTCGACTCCCCCAAGGCGACATTAATGAAATAGAACAATGAGCCAGTCAGTGGCTCGTTGCTTTTAACACAGTAAAAACGGAATCCATGATAATATCCCGTAAAACTAACAAAACTGCACACTCACCTCTGCCAATGGGAAATGCGAATGTTGAAGATGTACAACACAAACACTTAGGATTAATACTAAATGACTGCGGGACCTGGGAAAACCATCTTAACGAAATTACATACAAGGCATGGAAAAGAGTAGGCCTACTAAAAAAATATAAATTTTTTTCTCGACCATAAGACTTTGGAAAAAAATTTGTATAGCATTTATACCACCTATTCTAGAATACTCTGACACGGCCTGGGACAACTGTACTACACCCGAGAGTGACGAACCGGAGAAAATCCAGTAAGAAGCAGCGAAAACCGTAACAAGTGCGACGCGGAGTGTCAGTATACAGCTGCTGTATACCGTAACGGGCTGGGAACTACTAAAATTTTAGCCAGTACTACACAGTTATGGAATTTACTGCCAATAGAAATTCGTGAAAGCAACTCATTCCTATAGTTTACCGACTTTCTGAACCGCAATAAGCTACTCCGTACCAAGTTTTTTCGTCAATGACAAATCACGTAAAGCCCAAATATACCACTGCAGACTCCGCCTATCCTGTAGCAACCTCAATGACCACCTCTACAAAAATCACCTCTCACCTACAGCAGCTTACAGGTGTGGTGCGATCGAAACTACTGACCATCACCTACTCCAGTGTCCGATCTATTTTGCAGAAAGAAATGCCACCATCAGACAGATTCCTGATATGTTACTGTTCGGAAGTGTTAACTATAGCAACGGAATTAATTGCCATATCTTCAAAAGTCTCCATGAATACATCCTAACTGGTAAACGTTTTTAAATCATCGTATGTCACTGTGATGTGAAACCAACATTTTCGGTGGCGATGAATCCCCATCGTTCTGACTTGTGGGGGCGAAGTTTCAGGATACTGTGGGAGTCTCAGGATAATGAGAACTTTATATTTATATTGGATCTAGTCGGATAAATCATTTCCACTTCATTTACGCAGCCTATCAGGTGGTTATCTATATTGATATACAAATGTGTAGAACCTCTCTATGGGTATGGGCCATACCTGCCCTCCATGACGTAAAAGTTAGTTACCCTTAATATTAAATTACGTAATTCAAATACTCTACTACTTCTATAGCTCGCAGTTGTAATCGTTTCAAGTAACGAGATCTGAGCTTGGTAGCTTGTTCCGCACTCGTATTCGATATATGAGACTTGTGTAACGATTTGGACTTTCACACAAGAAGAGAAGCACGTGCCATCAACTCTCTACCTAACAGAATGTGGTGCATATTCAAGTTAAATTGACAACGTCTCTGCTGGTGGCAAGGAAAATATTCACTTCACATGTGACTGAGTTGCTATCAATTCCTCCTGGGCATCCCTTCCCAAGAATTCCTACAATTAACAGACCTTCGTGTTTATTTGATCTCCTTTCGCCAACAACGCATCGGAAGTTGAAATTGTTCGAATCTACTGTAGGGTGAAACTATAAATTATAATTCGTCGCCTGAGTGCTAGAATGTTCTATGTCCCCTATGGGACATAGAACATTCTAGCACTCAGCCGACGAATTATCAAATATACATAAATCAACTCCCTCGTCATGACTATCAGAGATTGCAAATTGTGTCCCGGAGACGGCTTACAAAAGCAAAAATGCTTGCTGCCGAATCCCATCTTGTGTCTAGTCTGTATGACGTTATTGTTCATGTTACTCATTGCACCATTGTTTTTACATTCATACTTCTTTTCACAAATAAATATTGTTTAAACTAAATGTTAACTTCGTGCGACCACAAAAAAAAATCCACAAAGAGGATCATGGGCTCTTCATCACTAGCTTCCGGCCTGTAATTACAAGTCATACTGGAATGATTCTCAGGAAATCCAATGGTTAGCTGTTGAACAAACTGAACAAGCGTGGATAAATTGCAAGGAAAACCTGCAAGTCTGCCTACAAATACTAAGCTTTACTCTCAGCGCCGAACTTTCGACAAACTGAATAGAGAAGATCAGAATTCCCCATATTTGGTTACGTGGGAGGTCGCATACGTCACCTTTGTATTCAAAACAAATCACACATGGGAAAAGTGGCACAATTCTAGTGAGAAAATGGTAGGCATTAACTCAACTCAGCGTAAATAATAAATCGATATTGGTATATTATGGGCTGGATCATTTGTGCTAAATTTACTTTTATAGTGTGTATCAATTGCAATATTAATAATATGATAAATCCGAGGCAAAAACAAAACTTTAAGTTAAGAACACAGGGATATGTGAATGCGTACAGTCTGAATCGAGTTGCGTAACTTCGTTGCTTTGCAAAGCGAAACTGTGATACCATTTCGAGAAGTTCAACATTCGAAATTCATTGAAAAAATAAAGTATTGTCAGTACCTGTGCTATAGGTGTTTGCACAGTTGAGTTATACGAAAGGAAACGAGTGACATAATAATAGTTTGGCCGGCCGCTGATTTGACATATGAAGTTGTTGACGGTAACCGCCATGATCGATCCATATTTCGCTCCACACAAGTTTACTGTTTTAGAAACAAATGTGACTTTTGTTCACCCCTCGCGACCAAAGATGGAGAATGCTAATAAAGTGAATAGAAAAATAAAAGTCAGCTACAAAACAACAACAATTTGCAAATTTGTGTAACTACAACAAAGGTAAAGTCTTTAGGAAATAAATAAACAAACTTGGTTCACGAAAGGTGAATAAAAACATTCCATGGGAAAAATCAAGCGATGGTGGCATTGTGTTAATCAACGACCCTTGGTTTTTTTTTCTATATCTCACGTAAGTGTGGTGCTCAACAATTCGAAAACGAATCACGAACGTCTTTTTAATGCAAAAATTACCCTTTTGACAACTAACATTTCAACAACATTACAAAACTTGAAACCACTAATCTTTTACCCGGTGATCACAAACAAGATACAGACATTACGCATATTGAATGAACCAATCGACCACAAGGAGGTAAATTTTGCAACGAAAATGCTTGAAGATAATAAGACAGAACTCATCGAGAATGGAGTATGGTGTATTGGATCGACGATCCGAGTTGGAGTTTTTCTTGTATTTCACGTGCGAGGAAGGCGCGCATGAAATACAGGATAGGTGTCAACAAGGGTAGTTGATTCCTGTCGCACGTATTCTACACGAGTTGTGTTCTGTATTTATACCACGATTAAACTTGAATTACGTGAACGAAGCTGAGATATTTTCAAAGGATAATTCTCTTTCCGCTGAGTGTCTTATTTTCTTACTTCACACTGTTTTTTGTCGAAGCATTTCATTCACGCAATAAAGTCAAACATACGCGTAACGTTCAATCAAATGCGTTCTTACATGACGCTCTTGTAAGGTAATCCAAATTCCACGCGTGGGGTATCCGGCACAAATCTCAATGCCTGAATTGTAATGCGTAGTGGTATAAAAAGCTGCGAGAATTGAATGATATACACTGGAGTTTTAAAAAATGTAAAATACACAGACCTCCTGGGCCGAAATGTATCCAGCTATTTCGAAAAGGGACAGATTCACGATGAGTGGGAATATGGTGTGATTATGACAACACATAACGAGGGTAGAGTATGGGATACGCCGAAGTCGCGCGTGAAATAGTGGAAAACAACCAATGATCGTTGATTCCTGTCCCCGTATTCTACCTGAGTTGTGCTCCATATTTATACCACGAATAAACTTGAATTAACCCTTGAACTCTGGTGGTATCTTCCATGCCAGTTCAATAAAAAACAATTAGAAGAGTCCATATTCATTATTTGGGGTAGACCAATCAATACTTTCAACGGGCAGCCACTGGGCTGCACATTGAAAATATTGATTGGTCTACCTCACATGTTTACCGAACAGTCATCCTATTTAATAACGTTGTGGCGTATCATGTTCCTGGCCGGAAAAGCGGCCGCTAGGGTTCAAAGGGTTAAGTGAATGAAGCTGATATTTTGAATGAACAAAAGTGTCACCCTTGGCGGTCTGATATCTTTTGTGCGCGACACTGTTCTATATCAAAGTATTTCCGCGTCATAACGTCACCCAGACGCGTGACCTCCAATCAGTCCCGTTCTTACTTGAGGTTCTTACATGTAATCCAGATTCCACGAATGGTGTGTCCAACTCTTCTGAATGCCTTTATTGCATCGTGTAATGCTGAATAAACACAGTGATCGCGGTATAACAAATCTGTCAGTTTTAAAAAAAAATGTTCAGGTCTCCCGTTCCGAATTTTATCTAACAATCATATACATTTTGGCTTGAAAATCACGAGAAACGGGAAGTATCACATAATGTGTTCCGATTCCGTATCATATAGACGACTCATTCTGATTCCGTATCGTATAGACGACTCGTTTCCGGGAACGCAACAGGCTATCATAACAGGTGCATGAATACATTCTATGTGCGTTTCAGCTGATCGCTTACAAAACAAAACAAAATTCCTTTCAATTAGTGACAGAACTATTAATAGTCAATGAAACCCCCACCCCCACCACAATAAATAGAAATTGCACAATTAAATATTGCACACTTGTAAATTCAAGCGTATTATCACAGGAAGTGACATTGAGAGTGAATAATTTTACAACGCAACTTTGAAAATTTGCGGTGACCACGTTAATCTTTGTTTGTTAAAGTGCACAACAATATTGTTCCATAAAATATAGGTTTTTTAAAAACTTTTTCTCGCCCAACATTGTATCCCAAAACTATATTAATAATTTAAGATTTAATCTGTTTATGTGACAGAATTGCTAGATAAATGAATTATCATGATAATCTGTATATATCCAACTGTTTCGAAAAATGACAGCTTCCCGATGAGTGGAAATATAACGTGATTGAGATACACAACGATGGTGGAGTATGGGGGACAGATCGATCATTGATGGCGCCATCAGCGCTCGTGACATACAAGAGAAACTCCACCAAGAGTCGTTGATTCCTGTCCCCCACATTCTATACGAGTTGTGTTCTGTATTGTGTCGAAACATTTCATTCACGTCATGACGTCACCCAGACGCGTCACGTCCAATGAGATGCGTTCTTACATGACGTTCTTATGTGTAATCCAGATTCCACGCATGGTGTATCTAGACCATTTCTCAATGTCTATATTGTATTGCTTTACGTTGAATACACACACCAGTCGTGGTATAATAAACCAATACCCCAAAGTGATACTGCTCTGCTGAGTTTTCGAGATCCTTCATCCTCTCATGTAACAATACTGCTATCAACACCGAGCAAGGTACATATACGTGTATCCCGCATTCTCGTTTGGGTGCATGGCTGGAGGAGAACAATATTATTGCTGACGAACAAAGCGGTTTCAGAAAAGATAGACGCTGTACTGATGTTATAGTGTAAACATTACAATAATGGTGACAGAAAGAATCCGAGAATCAACGACAATAACTTGAATTTAACTATTCTAAAATTTAATAACAAAAATAATTTGAAACGACAATGGTACAAAATCTTTTACACTCTTTGGTTTAGAGAATAAAATAGAAATAATTATCAGTTAGTCCAAAATAAAGTTCAACAGAATCCAGTAATCCTGTGATAAAGAAACATATCATATACCTGTTCTTTACAGTATTGCCCACAGTAGAAAACTGTCCCGAAAAACTACATTTGCCTGTTTTATTGAAGCCAAGAGCAATTGACACTATGAGCCGAACTTGACTCTGGTATAAATTGAGACGCATGGAACTACAAAGCAAAGTGTATGACGCGAGTCTATCCCTTTAAAATGATGTGATGTGCTCTCTTTGTGTTGATGACATGCTCACAGGATTCCTCTGCACAACACACCGTGTGGGATGAAACAAGGATGTGATCTGTCCCTTATCCGCGTCTCCATTTATTTCAACGATCTGCTGATGGCATAAGAACTTCAAACTTGGTGATTTGATGGAGATGGGAGAAAGGTTGGAGTTTTGTTGTATTCCGACGATATAATTTTGTAACCTGTACCCCTACCCACTTTTCCATCTATATCAACAATCGGGCCAATAACATAAAAAAAGTTCAAACTTGGTGATTTATATAGATGGCAAAAGGCTGAAGTTTTGTCATATGCCGGCAACAAAGCCTTTTAGCAGAGACCGAGGATGATCTACAAGATCAACTCAATATATTAGACCAGTGATGTAAAAATTGAAACGACTATGAAAAATTCAACGAAAGCATTAACGCCTCTTGCGGTGCATTAACACATGTTGCCAAGAAAAGTGGAGTTAGGAAGCGTCATTACGGGTATTATCAAATGGTACAATTTTGAATCGGATGAGTAGAATATTACATAAACTTTAGTATAAATAATGAAAGGCTTGGTGTTGACTTTGCCAAAGTAGTGGCCCTCGTGGAAGAATAGCAGGAGGCGGGTGGACTATTTTTTCTCGAGGACCACTATATTTGCATTGTCAACGATATGCTATGCAATAATTATTTTATTACTCTGAAGTCAGTTGGGTTAAAAGGTAACTCAAATCAACTGGGTTGAGTGAATATGAACCGAAATGGTTTCATATTCACTCAACCCTGTTGATTTGGGTTGATATTTAATCCAACTGATTTTAGAATGTATATCGAACAAACCGAGGAAGCATCTTGCTACCAATCAGGAGTCTAATACTAAGTATAATACTGCCTTTTGTCAAGGACCTTTACCAAGACCAGTATTTCAATTCATGAACTTTTTAGAATCAACGAAACAGAATTTCCGAAAAATCTCTTAAAAAGGCGCTGTCCGTATCGTCCGTTGAACGTCCAAAAGTATTCCACGGCTATTTTAGAAGGTTATATAGTGCATGAAAATAGTGCTTGATTATTTTTAGAACCCTCAATAGCTAAAACTAATTGAAAAGATAAGGACCTTTCAGCCAATCAAAGGAAGGGAAAGTCACGTGAGATATAAGATAATAAAAAAAAATTATGCGCCTTACTAGTTTTTAATTACCAAATGTGGGATCTAAATGCTCCTCGTACCACAAGAAAATATTGATATTCTTTCAGTGTGCCTCGCATTTCATTGGAAGCAAATAATATACTCTCCCAAAAAAGAAAGTGTGCATGCTAAAAAATAACACTAAAAAAAGATATATATCATTTTCATTCATGGAAATTTTATTCAATCACAGATGAATCAATTTGTGATCAACACGAGGAATTTCATTACGCTACGACGAATACTCTTGGTGCCATGGAGAGTCAAAGACACTAAGGGTCAAACACAAAAGTCACACACTCAATATCTGGTATGACCTTCGTCTGCATCGACTACTGCTGTGCAACTACGCCTCATGGAAGCGAACAAGTTAGCATGGAAGTGTTGTGGGATGTTGTTCCATATTCTGATAAGCTGTCTTTGGAGTTCCACAAGCGTTGACGGTGCATGGGGAAGCCGGCGTAGCTGACGTTTCATTTCGTCCCATACGTGCTCAATGGGTGAGATATCGGGCGAATTTGCGGGCCAGGGAAGAACATCCACTTGTTGTTGCTGCAGATACTGTTGAACAATACGAGCTGCGTGGGGTCGGGCGTTGTCCTGCTGTAGAATGACGCCGGGGCCGTGACGTTGCAGAAATGAATGGGACAACAACAGGTGTAAGCACTTCATCACGATATCTGGCTGCATTGAGATTGCCATCAATAATGACCAGCTCAGTTCTGTTACGGGCAGTGGTGCCACCCCACACCATGAGAGACCATGAGAGACCCTCCCCCATAACCGACACATGGATCTGCGTAGCGTTCGTTTCGACGTCTGTACACTCTCTGGCGGCCATCTGATGATGAAAGATGGAAACGACATTCATCTGTGAATAAAACACGTCGCCACCAGTGTAAGGGATGCCTGAGATGTTGTCTACACCACTGCAGTCGAGCACGACGATGACGTAACGTCAAAATCGGACGAATTGCAGGTCTTCGAGGATGTAAGCCGTATTCTCTCAGCCGGTTGATTACTGTTTGAGGATGTATCCGTCTCAGGTTAGGGATGTTCCTGGCTATCGTCGTTGCCGTTTGTTGCCGGTTCCGGAGATGGACGACACGGATATACCGATCTTGTGCAGGGGTGGTAACTCGGGGTCTCCCGGAGCGGGGTCGGTTCGAACGTCATCATGTTGTGCATGTCGATGGACTAGCCTGTCTACAGTGTTACGGTGCCAGTTCAAATGCGGGGCAACCTCTCTGTGTGTTCTGCCAGCTCTAATCATACCCAGGGCAAGGAGACGTTGATTCATTGTCAATCTTGGCATGCTAATGTGGAGTCGTTTTAACAGCAGCGCAAGTTTGAATGTGGACGATAGGAAGGCCTTACTTTAGTGTTTAAATACCCAAGGATTCACACTGCTGCATGAATTTTCAGACTCTCCACGTGCAAAACATGCCTTTTCACAAACGTGCAGCACGTCATTTAACGTTAATGCAATTTTAACGGGGAAAGCTGTTTTTGTGTTCAATATAACTTATTCATGAACAGGTTAACACTCTTTACACCTACGAAATTATTTTTTGGGAGTTTGATCAATTTCTGCAATGCACAGTTTCTTTTTTGGGCGAGTATTTTGTCCGTGTGGATTTGCGTTGTCAAAATATATTAACGAGTGCATTCGGGTACTATGCCTCATGAAATAAGCCCTCTCTCGTAAGTTGTCATAAAAGTTGTTGATAAACACACCCTGATCACGGATGAAATCCACATTCCACCAGTTAACCCTTTTCCCAACAAAACGGGAAAAACTAACAATCCTACACTCGAAAATCGCCATTCATTTTTTATTATTTTTTCACTTTTTTGTCTCAAACACATAGATTATGACCAGCCATTGGAACACGATCGTTGAGTTTGTTCCAATGAGCTATAGTTCTGGGGTAAAAATGAAGAATTTTAGTTGTTCAAGAAATGTTTTTGAATAACTGGAAAAAGACTATTACACTACGTATCCCATTGTATTTGGTGCAAATCATATAATTTATTTCGTTACAACTGCTCTTGCGCACAACATATGCTCAGAAAAGATTGGTTACTTCCCTTGCATTATTTTGGCTATCGTATTAAATTTACCTAAACCAATATTTTCCGATCGGCATATCGTCGTATGGGAACTATAAGGTACTATCTTCCACTTAGGAGATAAACGACTCTTGTTGAGATAGACATTTTGAAATTTGACTATGGAAAACCATTTGTTAAGGAGCCCCGAAGGGGCGAGTTAACAAATGGTTTTCCATAGTCATATTCCCGAATGTCTAACGAAACAAGAGACGTTTATCTCCATTGTAATTCCTGTCATCGTTAGAAGTGAAAAAATTCTTCAAACCCGTTTTATTTGAAGAAGAACAATAGAAAAATGTTATTCTCGATCTCGGTCTATTTGCCATGATCGAATTTACAGAAAACAACTTTGCTATCTATGATAGCAGCGGTTTAGCGCCGTCGCTCGTGGATACAGACATGTTCTAATTTACCAGCTTCCGGCAATTAGAACACGATAAGAATTTACATGAGATTAGAGCGCGGAGCCGACGGCTCCCAGCCAATCAAATTACGGGTTAAGAAAGAACAAAGAGGTCGAATTTAACTGATGAATAACAATGGAAGATAGAACCTCATGGTTCTCACGCGACGATATGTATAGTCAAGTAATAAGACCAGTAATAACTCAATTCTTGGATTAAGTTATTTCTACGATTAAGTTATTTGAACGCCTTCCGACAAACGCAAAATGGCATCAACCAGTTTGGTGTAAACTATACTATTCTGGTCCGCACTATTGAAAGGGTTAAGTTACCTCAACTTGATACGCTATGTGGAAGTCGTCTAGTGAACATGGGTATCTGAATTTTGTTGAATCTTCCGGCGCCGTTTTTATCCGGAGATAGACAGATGTCTTATCAATAAATTGTTTTTGTACAATTAATCGAAAAAGGGGAAATACATGTAAATTGAATATGCTGGTTTCTACTTTTATTCGCGGATGTAAGATACGAGGTATGAATGATTCAATTCATTGTGTCTCGAAAGTATCGCTAAACTTCCATTGAGTTGAGATGGAGTTGGCTTTTCTTTCAATTGACTTATTATTCTGGCATAACTAACCTTTTTCTTAATCTTTTCAACACTGAATTCCCTATTGGTATTGTTCTAAAGATTAACATTAACGGCAAAGTGGGTGTATCCAAGGGGGGGGGGGGGGGGGGCAGTAATAATTTAATCCTACAGCCCTGTAGGGCTGTAGGATTAAATTATAAGTGATCTCCCTTCCCAATTTGTTATATATTGTGGTATCTTATCAAATCCTACAATTTTCTTGTTGCTAAAATTTATGCATAACGAGTTGAAAGGGTTAATTAATCGGATTGGCTCGACTCCTTTACCCCAATCATATCTCGGAAACATAACTAGCTCTCACAATGTGAGTCCATCACCCAAACTTATTGACACATTAAAGAAAGTGAGGACGAACAGGAATGATGACAAGTGCTTGAACCTCGTAGAGGTTTGCGACTTTGACCGAGGGTGGGACTTTGAAATTGATTGGGGGATTCACTTGCATTTTCTGGTATATAAGCATCTGACTAGCGGCACCTAGCCCGTTGGGTTCGCTATCTCCTGGACAACTGATGTTAAAATATTTATATTCTATTGCTTTAACCCTTTACCCAACGCAGACGATTTCAAAATTTATTATTTTAAATATCATTTTTTAAACTTTTTCAAAAAATTTCAACAAAACCATATCATGTGACCCCTCTTTGGAACGAGCTCGACGAGCTCGTTCCAAAGAGGGGTCACATGATATGGTTTTGTTGAACTTTTTCGAAAAATATTATTTTTTCAGCTGCTGAATTTGCATATTACGCGGGCGGATGCAGTCGATTCGTTGGGTAAAGGGTTAAATGGTAACACTGTCGAGTCCGACGGCTCAATTATCCTTCTCTATCCGTCATTCAAAATTATTTTAGAAAAAATTTATCCCCTTTCTCTCCCCTAAGTTGCCAAGTCTGTAGTTGCATTTAAACTTTAAGGGTTAGAGGATTGTAAATATAATTTAAAATGCCTGATATTGTAATACCCCAATCGATAGTTTGTGCTCCATTTAAAAACAACCCGAATATCTTCGGATGCTTAAATAGGAAATTCTGCACTGTGTTCAATTCAGGCTGCAAGAGCCCCGGGTAACCCAAGCATTCTTAAATACCGAAATTGGAAAATCAAAGTCAACGATATTCTCTTATCTTGGCATGTTCTTAGATGTTATCAGATTTGTTTACGCCAGGATTCCAGGTTCAAAACCTCTTTTGTCGCTCGTATGAGTAGGTTCCGGCAAATCACGATGTTTCTCTCGAATCGAATCAAGCAAAAGGTTCGAAACCGAATTGAATCTCGAATCGAATATACTTTTCAACTGTTCCGATACTGCGACCTCCTGGAGCTGTCTATCTCCGTTGTGAACCCAATATCAGTAGGCATACAAGACTATTAAAAATTGACAGGTATCACTAAGGTGGTCGAAGAAAAAGCCATTTACCATTCTTTGAATACAACAAGGGCCATCTACAATGCCAAAGCATTGCAGATGGCGCCTCGGTTTACTTAACGGAGATATATTGTGCAAACGAACCGTAACGCAATCTCCACTGTCGTTTCATATGTCTTTTTATGAATTTTCCGACTGTACTTGTGCTATCTAGTTAGGCTGCATAGGCTCTTCACAGTTCGATTTTTTCGAATAATCGTGATGGTTTCGAATCGAATCAATGACAAAAATCGAAATCAAATCGAATCTCGAACGTTCGCTGGACCCTGCAAAAGAGAGTTCACCTGTTTAAAGGATTCGTCATGGGTTCGACGAATACCGTGTCAATTTTCCTGCTGGTCATGGTTGAGGTCCTTCGAGATTTACAACAAGAATACTTTTGTGCAAGCACCAGCGCGCCGTGAGAAAAAACCCATGGAAAACTTTTATTTTGTGCATATATAATGCAGTGACCTCGGATGAGAAAATAAACAAACATTCTATGAACAAATTTCGATCTCAGTCATTAACATCTATTGCATCGTAAAGCATTGTGACTGGTGGTTCACGAGAAATTCTTTTTAAATACTTTATAGTTTATTGGACAGGGTTCTAAACGTTAAGAGTTAACAACTTCATTTGAAAACACATGAAAGGGTACCCCCCCCCCCCCCCCCCCACACACACACACACACTCACACAACACACACAAAACAAAAGAAAAAAGCGTTTTGGACGAATTTTCCTGGTACGAGACTGGAATAGGAAGGAAACACCTGGACCGAGCTGGTTTTGACACAGAATGCCCTGGATCCACCTCAAAGTATTGTGACTACATAGTGGTTCACGAAAGTTCTTTTTAAAATTTTCATCCGAAAAAAGTTGGAAAACGACCACACCTCGACAAAAGAAAAAAGAGAAAAGAAAAAAAGTAGAATGCTTAAATGTAGTGTCAAAGTTAGAAACGATTTATAAATAACTTCGTTGGCTGGAATTCTGTAATCGAAAAAATAACGAGATAATCAGAAACAGGTCATATTTACGGGTTCAATCTGCAGGCAATAAGAAAAAAAGATTTAAATACAGAGAAAGGGATAGAGATAATTGAACGATAATTAGGAGGAATGCGTGAGTCATCTGCTCAACCGGTCTTCGAACGTAGCGTGAAGGCTAAAACGGCAAAGCGACCAACGCAACCTTCCACCTTTTGCCGAAAATATTTATCTGCAGACATATCGCGAATTTAGGGAAAATATTCACGCAGGTATCTCATCTAATATAAGCGAGAGTGGATGTTATCATATCAAAAATGATCTTACAAGAGAGACAACTCCCAAAAGCTTATAGCTTACCACTGAATCCCATACATTTATTCTTGGATTGTGTTGTTCTGTTACATTGTATACCATTAATTTCATGAGTTGTTCCTTTTTATCTGTTTGCGTGATGTATACAATTGTCACTTTCAGTAATAAATATTGTGTAAACTAAAAATGATCTTAAAAGGTACTTCTGATGCGGAAATACGTAATTTGAAGTCTTAGGTCATTGCATCCGTTGCCTTGGTTACCGGAATTTTCATTCAAAGATAAAGGGAGGTGTCATAACACAACACCTATATTGATCGCATTAAATTTGGTGAATCCCAGATAAAAATTTCTACCCGAACTCGGCCGATAAAGTTTGTAACAGAATCAAAGACGTTTTCTAGAGGGTATCAACCTATTGTCCACAAGGATTTAATTTCTTAACACAATGAAGGAAAAAGTTTACTCATTATGGAAATTGGATTTCCTTATCAAAATTGCTTCGAGATTATATTTGCTTTTTAATTATTTGGCCGAGTTCAGAGTCTCATTCCTGTAATTTGACTATGATTCCTCATAAACGTTATTCATTTTGCGAAAAAGGCAGCACCACCCACTAATCGTCTAAAAAAGCTTGCATCTTTTCACTTGAAAAGGCACCCAACTCCACAAAAAATGCCTTGACAACACCACACATTTTGGCTTTTCTAAATTAAGACAAATAGTTCAAGTTGGTCAGGTATTCTGATGCATCAGACGAGTAAGCCTTGTAATACATCACAATTTAAAAAAAAAGACACACTCTTGGGGGAAGTAAAAATATATAATGTACATGGGTTCTTGAATTTTTTGCCCTTGTAGTTTAACAATATCGCCGTTGCCACCTACAACGTACAAACCCATTTTAAGACTAATTTAGTGCTTTTGAACTGTATTCCTGTTTTTCTTATCAAAGCCGAAAACCACTAAATTAACAACGCACACGGGCTAACCCAGTTTAGCTTTTCAAGTGATTTCTGAAGAATAATTACTGGGTGTGATAATCTTATTAAGGGATTAAGTGGTAGATATTAAACTGCTTTCAGTCAAGTTGTCATTGGAAGTTCTGAAGTCCTATACTGAGCTCACCAATTAAAAACTTATAAGACCTTCAATACAGATGTTTAGCTTACCACACGAATTTATTTTGCCCAATACAAGTAAAAACGCCCAAGCAAAATACAAATCTGTATTGAGAGTAGCAACCGCACGTGCGATCAATCGACTCAGAAAGAAAACGCCTTTTATCTGCACACAAGTGGCATAGAGTTATTACACATGCCAAGGCGGCCGTTTTGGATAACAGTAATTAAATGACATATAAATCACCAACTCAAAGAAATAAATTAGACTAGATCATTTTTTGCCATAACAACAAGCCAGAAAATAAGCAGTCTGCCATCTGAAAAATGAGGCCCCCAGAGGGTGAATTTAGTGATGCTACCCTGCACAGCAGGGTAGCATCACTAAATTTACCCTCAGTGAACCTCAAGCTGAATCAGGGTCTCAAAACTAAACAGAAAGGGTTAACCAGAGGGTAAATGGATCCACTGTATGGGATATCATCACCAAACTAACCCCTGGAGACCTCATTCTGCAAATGACATACTGCTTACTTTCAAGCTTGCATAACAATACTTTTATATAGGCTTACATGCGTTAAACATGAAAAATGACACACTACTATAAACTTATAGTAAAAGAAGAACAATGAATGGGGACTACGCCATGCCCAGCGCCAGAACGGTATTCCATGACGTCATGATCTTCATTCATAAAAAAAAATAAATTCATAGACCCCAAATGATTGTCAAAACAGACGCCGTTAAAAACTGTACCCAATCCCTTCATCATGCGAACAAGTCAGGAAAGGGGGGAATATTGTAGTATAAACTGGTTATTACCCCCACATGGGCTTCCGAGATGGTGTGTTGAAGTCTCGACCTCGCCTCTGGGCATACATCGACGGACTCATCGATAACGGTATATGCCCAGAGACGATGTCTCATCTTCAATACACCATCCCGGAAACCCACATGGTGGTAATAACCTATATGAATACTGAGTGAAAAAAGAAAGTATAATAAACTTTGAGGAGCAATTTTTTAGTATTGTCGACTTTAATCCCAAACAAATTATTGTAAATTCATATTTCGAGTCTAGCTGTATGAATTTGCATAATTTCATGTTCTAACTGTTGCCAGCGTCACGTCAGGACATCGCAATTCAGACATGGGGTAAAATGAAAAGTTCACACATGCAGTCAATGGCGTGTATGTCCACCGTTTGTCCCTTGGATGGCAAGACATCTACGACGCATGGACCTGATAAGTCTCTGGATGTCACCCTGTGGTATTGCGTTCCACCCCTGCCTTAGAACATTACGTAAATCGCCTAACGTCTGAAGATGATGAAGTTGTACCCGACGGTCTAATTGATCCCAAAGATGCTCGACTGGCGACAAAGTGGGGTCCAGTTAAGACGTTTGATGCTCTGTTCCTCAAGAAAGTCACGTTAGATACGCGCCACGTGACATTGGGCATTGGCTTGCTGGAATAACTGCAATCCGACGTTAGCGTTGAACAACGGGGCAACAACAGCGTTAAGAATTTCGTCCTTATATCGCTGTCCATTCAGATTACCATCGATGAACATCAACTGCGTTCGATGGTGCAGGGAAATTCCGTCCCAAACAATTACACTACCCCCACCGAAACGGTCGCATTCCCGCACGCATGCATCAGAAAACCGTTCTCCTCGTTGGCGATACACGCTTGCCATACCATCAGCGCGCCGTAGACAAAAACGTGATTCATCACTAAAAAGAACTGTGCTCCAACGCCGCTGAGTCCAGCGAACACACTGATGTACCCTTTCCATTCTAACGGTACGATGGCATTGGGTAAGGATTGGTCCGTAGTATGGACGCCTACTTCGGATGCCGTGTTCAGCGAGTCTGTTGCGGACAGTTTGTGCACTAATTCTATTGTTAGTTTTACCAGGAGGAATTGCTGCTGTCCTCGTCGCCGGAAGGAAGCGATCCCGCAAGTGAGACGTCTGATGTGTCGGTCTTGTACAGGGTTCGTAACTCTTGGTCGACCTGAACGCGGTCGGTCGGCAGTAGATCCAGCGGTTCTATACCTTTCAATGAGACGGTAAATAGTGGCCACAGCGACACCGAACTCAGCAGCGAGCTCATCTGGAGGTACCCCTCCCTCATGCATACCAATGGCAGGCAACCTCTGATTTTCGGTTAATCTTGGCATTTTTTAAAATGTCGGAAGACAAAAACTAGCGTGTTTTCTCAAAAACCCAGGCTCTCTAGCACAACATAACACAAAGAAAATCGTCGGTCACCCATTCAATTTGATATTCTCGGGTAGCACGTGCTATTTTGAAATCCGTAGAAAAATTGTATAAGGTTGGGTGGACAACAACAACATGTCATTAAACTCTTTGCACGACTTCTTGTCCACAAACATGCAAATCAGAACTGTTACATTTCATCCTTTATGCTATTTTTTCATAGTTGTTTCTATTATACTTTTTTTTTGACTCAATATATTTTCTCTAGACATTTTTACTTGAATTGGGGGAAATGCGTTCTTTTTGTATGATAAATGGAGAGATTACTGGAAGGAGAGATTGTTTCCGATAACTTGATCAGGTTCTCGGTGTTTGTAACATTTTCAGTTACAGTTTGAGTTCTAGAAGTAACTATCGTGGCTCTACTTAAAAAGTACTCAAAGCCACTTTAGTGGCTTTACATTGCGTTCATTAACGTTCAAATACACCCTCCAATAAACTATAATAAAACAATTATTTAGGAACAAAAGCTTGCTAAGCTATGGATCACAAAGCTGGTGACATTGTATTTTTTTTAAAATACAGTCGTGACAAATTGCCATTTAAAAATAGTTCATCACTCTACCAGTTAAAAGTGGAATTGACGTCAATACACAGAACGACACGCGCGTGAGAATGGGTGAATCGATATGGCACTTGTGATATCGCGGAAGGATAAAACTCGAGACCGCTTAACACACGCATGTCGTTCTGTGTTTATTACATGCCTTCACGACGACCATAAAATCATTATTAGAAGGACAGTCAGCAATTCTCTTGACAACTATCAACAAAAACAACACATTTTATCGCCAATCAAATTTGTGTGGACAACCCATGCTACTATTTCTTCCCCATGACTGGAACATAGAACACATTGCAACTCAGGGGAGATTTTCGCTTCTATTTAAAAATAGACCGTCAACGATTCCCGTAGATTTTCATTTTACGCATGGTTTAGTGTTGCTGTAGATGGGGAGTTCATAGAACAGGCGTGTAATAAAATGGAGTATCTACGTCAGAACTCATAAGAAATAAGTGCAGGTCAACCGACACGAAGAAATCGATAAGCAAACTCTTACACACTGAATACCATTTGAGGGCTGCAATAAGTTCTAAATACTGACTATTCTTCTGAACTGAAAATTTTGAAAGCGTGTGATTCCCCAAGTTTGAGCCTTGCTTTTGAACAAAGTCAATACGTAACCGAGTCTAACGTCCAAAGCGAAATAATATACAATCATTGAATATAATTGAGCCGCAACGAATCGTTACGTCACAGTTATAATCAGTGATTTTATATTTCAGTTTATACATTGGTCTCGGTGCTGTCAACATTTATGTTTGTTGTACAGCAAGAATCGAATTAGAGGTATAAAACTGTGTCGACGAAATTGCAAATTGAGAAGAAAGTCGTCATTTTATAGGCTATATTTTTTGCATCGCTCACAGCGCTCGAAGTCGCGTTCACTGTGTAACGGACTAAATACAGCACAGACGTCGTGAACTGGTCGTAATCCACGCATGGGTAGTAATGTCCACGCATGCGTTTACCAGGTAATAAAAATCATCAGCAGCAAAATTTTAATGAATGAAGCACCGGGTTATACCCGGTGCTTCATTAATTAAATTTTTGATGATTATTACTGTAATTAGTGTTTGGAATCTAATATTATTGCGTCCGTGGAAGTACTGCCCACCCGTGAAAAGTGGCAGAGGCCGCACTGAACTATTTCTGTACCATTGTCGCACAAACCTGATTTACAACGCCAGATTCAATTGACACGTAAACTTCTCCAACTCAGATACGTCGGCTGTACTTGTTCAAATTCTTTCTAACAAGACGGCTTTGCGGTATCGGAGCGATATTTAGATGGCTAAATCGTCCAATAGTCGTCATACAAGCACCGACGTCACCCAGGGTGGAGGAGTTAGCTTGTTGTGGTCAGTGACGTAGATGTGTAATGACGGAAAAGGGTGGTGATTTTTGAAATTCTGAAATTCGTGGTTCTCTTTGCTTATGGACGGATAGAGGAAGAGACGTTAGTACTTTATATGGTGCACCTACATAATAAATTATCCATTCTACTGCATTAAGAATTACACTTCACCTACTTTTTCTCTCGCCACTCAAGCGACTAATTAGTCCAGTAAAAGTATGATAGACCTGGAAAAAAATGTACATAAATGGTTTGAACGTTTTCGGATTCTATGAACATGCCTCAACTTGAGAAAAAAATCCGAGCTTAAAGTCATGCGCGTTCTCGAGAAATCCAATATGGCATCCAAGATGGCCGCGAAGACAAACAAAAAATTAATTACTCATTTTAACTCCCGTATTTGACATTATAGTATGACAATATAGGCTTATTTATACATGTATCGTGATCTACAGACGAAACTCCATCATATGGTACCAAATTCGTCTATACAATATCCTAAGTGACCCCCAAACGAGGCTCTGAAATGGAAAAAGTACATTTTCAGTCGAATTTAGCAAAATATTCTATCAGTGTTTTGATTTCTAGGAAGATTAGCAAAAGTCCCACTATTCATACTGAATAGTACCTCGCTCGTAAATTAAGACATTTCTCAGCATCTGCATTCACGATTTGAATCAACATCCGGCTGAAAAATATAGCGAACATAGAAGTCGATACAGCGTGTTAGAGCTGCGTTTCGAATAAAGCGCATTTCTTGGCTTTTTACGTTTTGCAATGCAACAACGTACTAGTTACGCGATTTGAATGCGACAAAATATAAATCATTCAGGCGTAACGAAACGAGTACTTCTTAACCCTTTGAACCCTCGTTTCCTGGCATGGTATCGCCTTTGTGTACAATTGCAGTGAGATGGGTCAGTCTAATATCAATATGCAGGGAGCATAAAATAATAACTGCAGTCTTCAGCCATCCGGCTGCAGACTGCAGATATTATTTTATCATCAATGCCCAGTGTATAGACCTCTTATAATAAGACAAAAATGTGACGAAATTTTGCCTAGGACCGAAAAATGGGTCTTACGAGTTCAAAGGGTTAAAAATGAAAAGATAAGATGAGCAACGAAGCGAGTAAAACTATCGATCGATAGGTAAGCGAGTCTAAGGTAGACTAACTCAAAAGTCCATACGGCGTGTTAGAGCAACGTTTCGAATGAAGAGTGTTGATGTGAAATAACACCAGATTTGCAACGCTGTTGTATTAGTCTACCTTAGACCTTCTTACGCATCGATCGATAGTTTTACTGGCTTCGTTACTCATCTTTTCAATTCGAAATTACATCCTGCCTATCCTCTAGAGATAATTCTTTATATTCCCTTGTCTATTGTCATTTTTCCCATATGCTTAAAAGTATCTTATATTAATGTTTGAATGTATAAATTGCGTGTTGTATATGTGGCTTCCTTGTGGAGGGAAAGGGTGGGAACACATTGAATGAGAAAAGTGTTCAGAGGCTGTTGGACGCAGCTCCAAACGTGGCAAGACATTCATTGTCACTACTGAGTGTGTCGTACACATTAAATGTCGACGGAATTTCTCTGAGAGCAGTGGAGTAGTAGAGTGTCGGCTTCGACAAAGCGCAAATTCGATGAAAGCCTAAATGACCAGGAAGGTCTCAGTTTCTCAGTTCACATGTGGGTTCGTTTTGTTTCAGTACCGATTGGCCGTTCTGCGGGCGGTGTATTGAGGAATTCAAAAGAGCCTGACTTTACAGTGAAGTTTGTCTCGCCCGAACAATGGATTTCCAAAACGAAATTTTGCAAAAATGTAAAGAACGAAACGTTGATTGGGGTAGGAAAGCTATAGAATTTTCACAAGATCTGCATGCATCAGATTCTGTTTACCATCAAAGATGCAACATTCAGTTCAGAAACAATAAGGGCCTTACTGGCGGACTCATCTTCAAAACTAAGAAAACGTCATGGGAATTATTGCGATTGCAGCACCGAGCAACAAGATATTTCGACCAATTCCTCGCCTTAACCCTTTACCTAACACAAAAAGCAGACGATACTTGCAAATAAAATTCTTGAAGCACCAATTTGCTTGATTTTTTTGCGTCAAACATAGCTTATGACCCATCATTGCAACGAGCTCGTTGAGTAAAGGGTTAAAGTCATTCGTGATGAAATTGTGGCCGTTGGAGGCATCAAACTCCAAGCACGAAATGCAGCAAAGACTGCTACCTTGAAATTCTGCAACCTCCCTCTTTCATCCGTTAGAGACCCAATGACAGAAACTGACTGCCAATAATGCTTTCGGCCACATGTTATCAGGTAAAGCTATTGCCAGAGCACTGAGAGGCTCTGGGATTGTTTATGTTGTTCT
Organism: Pictodentalium vernedei; assembly: GCA_031216915.1. Taxonomy (NCBI): domain Eukaryota; kingdom Metazoa; phylum Mollusca; class Scaphopoda; order Dentaliida; family Dentaliidae; genus Pictodentalium; species Pictodentalium vernedei. The sequence goes on from CM062296.1 coordinate 669,285,892, forward strand.
CAATTGATCTCGATATTATTGACTAAGTTTGCTCTCCTAACGAAGACGGAGAACAGAGTATAACATTAATGTTCTCTCTGCAGTGCACCTCCACCATGGTAACAGCCTGTAGGGTAGAGACAGGGAGCAACTCCATACAGACAAATGAATGTTTTTATGATGTTGCAGTCTTGTTTGATTCTTTGTTGAGGTGTGATATACAATAGTCATCGACGTCTTGCAGACAAGCATCTACCGAAACAAAGAAGCTATTAACGAAACACATAGATGAATTACTAGAATACAGGATAGCAAAATCACGGCACCAGAATTCCGAAATGACACAGCTCATTAGGATCGAAAGAAGTGGTGACTGGCAACTCCGCCTCCGAGTGTTGAGGAATATGTTACCACTTTTCGTGGCGGACTGCCACAATCTCTATGCATAGTCTGTTAGCATCTATCTCTCCACCATTCAAGATCTAGATAAAACAAGTCCTGATGTATTCCAAATGTCCATATCTGGCTATTACGTTGTTCATATTGATGGGCAGTATTGGGGTGGACTTTCATCGGCTCTGTCGAAAGAGCAGAAATTAATGAGAAGTCTTAAAACGGTTGGGGGTCTCACCAGAGGTTGTGGGATGAGGGAATGTGAACGAGCTATTTATGTCCTCTTCAGACCTGCTTGTTCTGAAATTAATGACACCATGCAGAATATATCTGGATGTTCATATAACACAAGTGAGCAGCAAAAAGATTCTGAAAAGGCACGTGTGTCCGGGCTGAGGAATATACAAATGGGCTCGTTTCCAATCTCAGTAATGTCGATAAAGCACATGATATTGGTGAAAGAGTTGTATCTAAAATGTTTGACATGGACGCCAATGATTAAACTTTTAAGAAGAAGGGCCAAGTCAGCCAAGTGAATGACAAATGTGGATTGAAAGTGAGTGGGTCATGTGACTGTGGAACCTTCCAGAGACTGGTTGCTGTTGCTCTGGGAACAACACACGGCTGTGTTTTCCTATGAGTTGAATACACACCTGACATCTTTGTTCGAGTCTCCTGACAGTATGGGAGAGGCAGACAAGCCTGTGTTATTGGAGGCTACCCGTACAATAGCCAAGCCAGATGCCCATATTGACTGCAACTATGTCCAATATGTTTTAAACGGAGGAATACTGTTGCATTGGATCCCGTGGGCTAGGGTCAAATCCGTCGGTGGATAAATTTGCGAGGCACATTTGGTCTTGTCAAGTCTCATTATCCGGGGGCAACTGCGGTTTGTGATGGCTACACAAGCGGTGCATCAACTGAGGATGATATTCACTCCAGACAACTTGGAGCAAGGGCTGTGTAGAGATCATCGTCGACTCCAAAACGTTTTGAGTGTTCAGAAGGAGACGTGTCTCGCTAATAGTAAAAACAAGCAACCAGTCTTCACATTACTCATTGGATATCTTCAGCAGGGCGGAATAAGTACATGCCAATGGTGACGCAAATGTCCTCATAGTTCGAACTGTGCTTAACCCTTTACCGAACAAGAAAAGCAGACGACACTTGCAATAAAAATTCATGAATAACTATTTTTTTTCATTTTTTGTCTCAAAAACATAGGTTATGACCCGTCGTTGGAACGAGCTCAACGAGCTCGTTCCAACAAGGGGTCATAACCTATGTTTTTGAGACAAAAATGAAAAAAATAATGAAAATTAATTGACGATGTTTTCGAATAGCGCTGTGTCTCATGGGAGATGATACTTCTCGTTCTCCAATGCTAACATGATATATCCACTTATAAGGCGATACATCTTGCATCGAGGTCCAGCTCAAAGAAAAACATAGGTATCTGGTATATACAGGAAAGCAGAAGAGAGTTTAAGTGCCGACATATGCGCATATATTCTTTCTACGTGCTTTTACTAGTTGTGATATCACATCACGGATTTTTGATGTCGGAAAGCTACTGTTATCAAACTATTTAGATCCAGTCCACACTTTAGAGCTGCCGCTGAGGTAGTTTGTAAACGTCCCCGTGATGTAAATAAAGATGAAATAATGTCAGCTGGTGAGTTTGCATTCATTTGTCTATATAAAGGTGTGGTGACTGGTAACTTGGATAGTTTGCGTGAGTCCATCTTCACAGATAAGGTATCCAAATCGGTGTCTGCTGTCGACCCGAAAATATTCCCACCGACTAAGAGTTCAGCTCAGTATCATAACATGAGGACGTACCTCCAAATATGTGAATGGAGAGGTGAAGATTCGTTGATAGCCACAGCCTGGGGATGGTCTATGAAGGAAAACGTTCTGCATCCTTTGAAGACAAATAAACTCCCAGCACCCGAAAGTCTTCTGAAAATTGTTCGCTGTAACTGCAAAAATGGCTGCATGTTGGCAGAGTGCAGTTACAAAAAAGGTTGGCATAGGATTGACAACGATGTGTGGGTCGTGTAGAGGTACGGCCTGTGACAATGCGCAGCAGCCAATAGTAGACAAAGATTGAAAGTTTGGGTTTGTCTGTTTTATTTTATTCTGTTGGTCATTTTCTTGATAGGAGAAAAATATCTCCTCTTTCCGGGTTAGTAATGTGAGGTATCTGTAAACATAGTGTGTCATGAGGCACACAAATACATTGTTTTATTTATTTTTTTTTTTGGTGGGGGGGGGGGTGGTTTAGAAAGTAGTCGATAATTTCCCTATCCACCCGCCCTAATGATCTCAATGATTGGGGGAAGTAATTTTTAGGTGATCATTTTGACCCTGTTATGTTGGGTTTCTGATTTCATGTTCTGAGCTGAACGACATATCGTCTCCTGAGTGCTAGAATGTCCTATGTCCCACGGGGGACATAGGACATTCTAGCACTCTGGCGGCGATATGGATATGTTGACATCTGTTTCCTATTATTGTAACATGCATGGTAGTTATTTACATTCTTCTGTTCATTTCAAGAACTTCACAATATTGGGAACTGTGCCACCTTCTTATGCCATTGTTGGATATAAAAGTGAGATTTGGTGGGTGTTGCTTGTTGGTCCGAACCTCAGTATGAATATGCACACTGAGCAGTCATCTCGTAGCAGCCGCTTCGCTCGGACAACATCGTAGCGCATTAACCTCTTTTGGTTCATTTGCAATCAACGGAAACCTTATAAAATTTGTAATTGTGGGTGTTCCACACGAATGTTGTGGACAAAATTTACGCAAGCTATTTGAGGATGGCATTCTCTGTGATAGCATAACATATTTTGTGACATGCTCACAAATCCCGTCTCTATATCAGAAAACATACACAAAAATTATGAAAAAATCGATTTTTTCTAAGCCGTTTTATCAGCCCACTGAATTCAGATGTATAATTCTAATGTCAAATGTATCTCTGATTACTGTAGCCCATCTTCTAACGAGTCATTAATGCATGATGTCATCAAAACAATCATCCTCATAGTGTGTATTTTAATAAAAAAATAAGTACATGTACCAGGAGGTGTGCCATTGTTTCAGCTGACTGCTGGGTCATCTTATCTTATCTCATCTTATCCAATTGTTTCCCAGCTCTTTAGCCACGTTAGGTAAAAACACATACTTGTAAAACAGTCTGGTTTAAGATTGCGCAATGCACAGCTTGGGAGACAATAGGTAGACAGCCAATCTGGCTATATTGTCTCCCTGCAGTATACATTGATATTGTCATGCTTGAGTAGTGTTAATTTACAATTTTTTTTTGTATCCTCAAAACACTATTTACTACTGTATGTATCATCTTTATTTGTGTCATGTATATTGCAAAATAAAGAAATCAATCAATCAATCAATCAAACAACTTGGTCGAATTTTCACAATCGACGGCCATCTTGGACGCCATCTTTAATTTTTTAAAACGAGCGCGAGTTCGAGATCGGATTGTTACTCTGTTTTTGGGGAAGGTTCGTAGATTCGAAAAAAGTTAAAATCAATTCTGTACAATTTTTTTCTAGGTTAACCGATTATAGTCGTATTTTGATTGGACGATATTGACTAAGACACGCACTGCTTCATTTTAATATACAAAAGCCAATGTTTTTCCCTCCCTCCCCATCTCTCTCTGGCTGGCTATATACGTTTGTTTGTAGCCTATAGACTCCATCTGCCCTGACCGAATGGGATAAAATTTGGCACCTAGGAAGAATTTGACCCGGAAAGGGCACCGATCACTTCCAACGCCGCTTTAGCTTTTCAATCAGTGTAACGCCGTGCAAAGTTCGATTCTGCCGTGTCTCACCCAATCGAGACTAAACCTGGAGCATAGAGGTAATTTGTTATCAAGAATAACATGGGCAGGGTGAAGTTTACGATAACGCATTAAGCCTTTGAAGCAGAGAGACCGTTTTTCCTATCCAAGAACACGACATGTCATGATTTCATTAAGTAGGATGGCTGCTAAGTGAACAAGTGGGGTAAAAAATTAATATTTTCAACGTGCAGCCCGAAGGCTGCACGTTGAAAATGTTAAGTGCTCTACCCCCAAATAGTGGATACGAACTCATCCAATTACTGCCATTTAACTGACATGGAAGATACCACCAGGGTTCAAAGGATTAAGCCTTCAACCAAAACACCGAGGGGATACACTCCTACATTTTCAGCGATGTTGAGAGGGAATTCGGCACATATGGGTATTTTTATGAGTAGTAGCATGACAGGGTTATGTTTTCTGAATTGTTATCAAGAATAACAAGGGCGGGGCGATTTGACGTCCGATAACGAGTTAACCCTTCAACCATAATAAAGAGGCGATGCAGTCCTACATTTTCAGAGATATCGAGGTGCAATTCGGCACATTTGAGGTTTGTATGAGGAGTAGCATGGTCAGGGCTATTTTTCTGTGTGATGTTGCCTTAACCTTTCAACCCTCAACTCTCCAACCAAAACATTTTCAGAGATATCGAGTTGAAATGTAGTAACTAGGTTTACATTTTTTTATTAAGAGTTGCATGGGCAGGGTGCATTTTACGTGTAGTATTGCATTAACTCTTCAACCAAAACAACACCGATATACATCCTACATTTTGAATCTTGTTCAGAGATATGGCGCTGAAATTTGCCACTTAGGGGGCAGTTTTTCATCAGGAGTAACATGGACGGAATGCAGAGTACGTACGATGCTCTGTTGCCTATTCAATCAACAACCCTGTAACCAGACCAATTCTGCGATGCAATATTATTACCTACTCCGAGATATCGATCTGAAATTTGGCACATAGGGACAATTTTTTTTGGTTCAGGAGCAATATGTGTAGGGTGGACTTTTAGGAGCGACATCGCTCAACCCTTTGAACACGAACGGTGCTTTTATGTCCAGAAACATGACACGTCATAATTTCATTAAATAGGATGGATGCTAAAAGCATGTGTGTGGTAGACCAATCAATATTTTCAACGCGCAGCCCCAAGGCTGCACGTTGAAAATATTAATTGGTCTCCCCCTAAATAATGAACATGGATTATTCCAGTTGCTATAATTGAACTGATATGGAAGATACCACCAGTGTTCAAAGGGTTAACCCTTCACCCCGAGCAACGCCGGATACATACACTAGAGTTCTATAAGAACATACAAGAAACAGATACAAAGTTTCAGCCAATGGCCCTGCGGGTTGCCCTGGAGATCCATTAACTAAAAGTATCCTTCTTTCGTTTTACTTTTGCTCTTTTTCACAAAATTTGTGGTTTTGTCTGAATAGAAACTCAACTCCGACGATTTTTTATTGGTATTCCACTCTGCGCGCACATCTCTCCATTCCAGTACACACATCGTTAGTCGAGAAAACGTTAACAATTGACTGTTCTGAAGAAAATCTCCGATCTTTTCTCAAACTGACACTCCAGCCTTTGGTAATCAGTTGTAATTAAAAAAAACACGCCAGTGGCGCTAGTGTAATTTTGTTCAAAATAATTCTTGATGTATGCTTCCCCACCTCGAGCTGTCAGTGGAGGAAATTTGACAAAGCAATGTCCACTCAAGGGGATCCGATTCTTCCAGTTTTTTTGTTAAATCATTGCGACATATATAACATGCCGTGTCCCACGTACCCTATTGATTTTTGTTGAGACGTCCCGAGATTTAATTTTTTATAGTATTTTTTAAACAAACTCTTATTATATACGGCAATAACAAATTCCCAATTGTGTGAATTTAAAAGCGTGGGAAGTATGAATGTTTACGCACCTGTATTGTGTCTAGACCTGGTGATGATTAATGGGTTTTCCCAGAGAAAAAGAACGCAAGACTGGCAGGGTGTGTTCGTTCAGAATGGCCACCACGCCTTCCATTTCCAAATGACGTTGCCCGGCTTAATGGTTGCTTTATTCTTATTGTTTAAGTCATCATTGTATGCATTTGCCTTAAATATTATTCTATACTTTTGGCAGGGCCTATTTGACAGGCAATCAAGGCTGGTACCAGGAGTTTCGCGACAAACGACCCGTCCTCCCCTACGGCACCAACCCTATAGAGTGGGGACTATTCGGTAGTAAACCCGCCAATTAAGGGTGACATCTAGGGACTTAAAATGACACTTTTACACAACGATTTTCACTTTCTATCATCTTTTGACCTCTGAGGTTCCATATTACAAAAGGTATGTTTGGAGTGAAAACATCGCATTTGATTGTCAGATCACCGAAGTTAAGCAACGTCGAGCGTGGTTAGTAGTTGGATGGGTGACCATTTCAGCGACTGATTCGCGCTCCCGCGTTGTGTCATTGGGCAAGGCACTTAACCCCAATTACCTACATGGGGGCACGATGACGCTGTGTACTAAGGCGTACTGCACGTCGATGGTGCGCATGTCTTCAACCAATCTAACCCTGTCTGTGTCGCGGTGCAGAGTTCAGAGTTACGATGTTGGAGAGCTGACAGCTGCTCGTCGTTGCTCGGTGGTTCTCTCCGGGTACTCCGGCTTCCTCCATCCGTAAAACTGTCACGGTCACGATTAGCCATTGTGCATAAGTATGTGACCTTAAACACCAATAAATAAATAAATAAATAAATATATCGCATTTGATTAAACACTAGAATCGTATTAACATTCCAAACAAAGACGGTAATTGTGGTGTTGTAGTATTGACAGAGGCAGAGACGTGAGGAGTATTTCGAACTTGGGGTTGGGGTGGGGCACGGGCATACAAAGGCACCCAAACATCGATATATAACAGTGGTGGCCCTTGTGCCTTTCTTGGGTGATAGAAATACAATACATTAAGCAACACTCTTAAATCAGTTGGGCTAAAAATCAACCTAAATGAACTGGATTTAGTTAATATGAACCCAAATGGGTTCATATTCACTCAAGCCAGGTGATTTGGATTAATTTTAATCCAACTGATTTAGAATGTATGTATGGGACTCGTGCACCTCTACATTAGCTAAAAACGCCATTTTGGGCTTCATATGATATTTAACAAATTTGTTGAATATGGAGACAAAATTACACATTTTTGTCTTACTTTTAGAGGACTTTGACTTTAAAGACCGTCATCCTTAGAGTAAGGAGTCCCTGCACCCACGTTCAGCTACTTCCAAAGAAGACTGCAATGGAGGGCTCCTAAAGAAGATAATGTTAGCCTAAATTCCCTCTCTCTCTCAGTTCTGAAAAAAAGTTGGAGGTCACGTGCTCCCCATGCCACCGATTCGTATGTCCTTGGTCAGAGGGTGTGTTCTATCTGATGAATTTCTTTGTTCTGAGTTAATTTGTTCAGTATTTTCAAGAGAGTAGTTTTTGCGTTGGTCACTGTAAAATCTTAAATGGGGTAACTTTTTTCACCTGTTTCCATACACAAAAGATTGAGCATTAATTCAACTACTTCTATACTTTACAAAATAATTCATGGAGAAAGCCGTTGGTATTAAAGTTCATAGTTTCTGGGACCCACATCGTCTCGCCGTAACTACTGGTGTCATCACGACGCATGCTCGGTTTTGCGGCGTGGCATTTATGTCTTTTTCTCCATTGCAGCATTAGGATTTCACATTAAATTCACATCACCACTGAAACATGTCTGACGCTGACGTTCTGTTATGGGTTAATATCGCCGCCACTTACGGATATCTCATGTTGAAAGTTCAGCTTCATATTCACTTGAAGTGTCATTCACTGTGTTAAATCTACTTTCAACACACACTGTCTGTCAAAAAGCTTAAAATGTTTAAATCGCCAATTTCACCAACACGGCTATTCGCGTTTGCAGTACACCCTCATCCAATAATTCGACAACAGTATCTCTGGAGCTTCTAGCTCTCGAAATTACAACTTAAACCTTTGAACCCTGGTGGTATCTACCATGTCAGTTCAACGGCAGCAATTGGAAGAGTTCACATTCATTATTTTGGGGGTAGGCCTATTAATATTTTCAACGTGCAGTCCGAAGGCTGCACGAACAGAATATTGATTGGTCTGCCCACCATTTTTCCTGGAACAGAAAAAGCGGTCTCTCAGGTTCAAAGGGTTAACAAATGCCGCTCTCACGGTTAACCCTTTACCTGACATGAAAACCAGACGACACTTGCCACTTGCAAAAAACAATCTCTTGAATAACTAGTTTTTCCATTCTTTGTCTGAAAAACAGGTTATGACCAACCATAGGAACCAGCTCATCGAGCTCGTTCCAAAGAGGGGTCATAATCTGTTTTTGAGACAAAAAATGAAAATATAATGAAAATTAATTGGCAATTTTTGTGAATAGCGCAGGCCATTTTTGGCCGTTACGTAGACTTGCTTCCCGGCTTGGTATTGTTAGTACTGCCCTGGAGTGGTTTCGATCGTACCTGACGGATCGAACACAGCGGGTAACTGTCACAGGCTCAAACTCAAAACAGGCTCATTTGAAGTTTGGTGTTCCCCAGGGGTCAGTGCTTGGTCCTTTGCTATACGTCATTTATATTCTGCCCCTTGGCGATATCATCCGCAGACATGGCCTGTCATTCCATTGCTACGCGGATGATACACAGCTGTACATACACTTTACTCCACAGTCCAATACAATGGTCAAAGAAAAACTTGAAAATGTGTAGCTGATAATAGATCTTGGATGGTAGAAAATTTCTTAAAACTGAATGATGATAAAACTGAAATCATATACATTGGATTAAGCCATCAGTTATCTAAATGCTCAAGACCCGATCTCAACATTGAATGCAGTACTGTCTCACCATCGACCACGGTACGCAATCTCGGATAGTTTATGGATGAGAACCTGTCGCCGGGAAAACATGTCTTGCATGTATGCAGGACTTCGTATTATCATCTCCGAAATATCAGCAGGGTGCGGGGCGTGGTTGATGGTGCAACAGCTAAACAACTTGCCCATGCCTCCATTACAAGTCGCATAGACTATTGCAACTCTCCCCTATTTGGTTGTAAACAGAGCAACATTGACAACATTGCTACAATACAAAAATGTTCAGCACGTGTAATTACTATGACCAACCGTTCCTGCACATTACACCTATTCTTAAAAATCTGCACTGGCTGCTTCCGAGGGAACGCATTGAATTAAAAATTCTCATATTAACATGGAAATGCTTAAATGGCGAGGCCCCATCGAATCTGTCCACTTTGGTTGCACGTTTACAAACCCGATAGATCACTATGTTCGAAAACGTCACGCAATCTTATCCGTGTACCAGGTGACCTCGCAACAGCTGGCGATCGGGCGTTTTCGGTGGATGTTCCATTCCTTTGGAACCTGCTTCCGAGTGGGCTGAAAGCATCCCAGAGTCTGCCATCTTTCCGATCAGCTCTCAAATCACATTTGTTCCAGCGGGTATATAAATTACGATGAAGACAGCTGATTGTGATTCATCCGCTTGGAGACAGTCAATGGAATAAGAAATGCAGAGTGATATATACATATAAAGTTTTTTTTGGTGTTAAGCCCAAGAGCTCTATGAGGATTTTCGGCTTTAAACTAAATTTATTATTTGTTAAAGGGTTAAAGACTATTACTGGCCGTTATGGCCTTCGTTTTCCATAACTGTGTCATATACACTAATTTGAGGGTTTTGGACCCTCATCATCAATATATGCGAATTGTAAGAGTAATCAGTTTAACCCTTTACCCAACGAATCGCCTGCATCCGCCTGCGTAATATGCAAATTCAGCAGTTGAAAAAATGTTATTTTTCAAAAAAATTCAACAAAACCATATCATGTGACCCCTCGTTGGAACGAGCTCGTCGAGCTCGTTCCAACGAGGGGTCACATGATATGGTTTTGTTGAAATTTTTTGAAAAATTTAAAAAAATGATATTTAAAATAACAAATTTTGATATCGTCTGCGTTGGGTAAAGGGTTAAAAACCGACATCGGTTGAACATTTATCTACCAAAGGAGACGAAATGGTTTGGAATTAATTTTTCTCTTATCTAAGAAGTTCAACATTTTAACAACTTTACTCGGGGTATTCTGTCTGGTAAACTAATTTTTAATTTAGTTACAAATTCCCTCTGCCTTTCTTGATGGGTAAGGTGTTAAATACGATTGGAGGATCTTGACTTACCCGTACCGTGTTTATGAAATAGCTGCACACGTTGGAACTGATCATATATATTAGTGTCACGAATATACTATTGTCACGTGAGAACCATGGGGTTCTATCTTCCGGTGGAAGAGAGAGCATTGTGGTTGTCAGATGACGATATATCGCTAGACGTAGCTTACCTTCTTTATATGTGATGACAAAACACTGCATGCACCTTGCAGTGATGGGGCTTTTCTGGAGCGATGCGGCCTGGTGAGTTGGCTGGAGACAGTTTGATATTTGATATTTGTTTGATGAGTACAAGGTATCAGCCCCCCTCTTTTCTTCCTTCTCTTTTCTTTCGCTGAATATCTATCATATTAACACCATTGCAATCTTGAATAGCGTATTGTTTATTATGATGTGTTTATATTGAAAAAAAAATGCTGCATTTACTTGTTAATCGTATACAAAGGAGAGGACGTGTTTTAAGTGTTGAGCACTTGTTGTCCAATCCTTTTTGTTTATTTTGACAAATAAAATATGTTTAAACTAACTAATTTTTATCAGTTTAGGCCTTTGGTTACTTTGAACACTTCACACACAACCTCACGCTGACACAGAATCTAACCCACACACGTGTAGTTTACTTAACATTGTATGACTAATGTACATAAATATGGCTATGAGACGTGTACCAGGGTCGGGTTCCTTTAGAGTCACTTCTTTCTCTCCCTTAATATCCAATTTTCTGAACGAGTGTGACAAATAATGTCAGTTACCCAGATATTTGTAAAGTGTGTCGTTTTCCCGTGATACTGTTTGCATCTATCTGCAATTGAACAACCGATCACTCAGACACTGCACCCCAAGAGCTGTCAAAAAACTACCCTTAATCAATATACGATTAACGACCCAGGGCGAATGAATGAATGAATGAATTTTTTATTCAGCAGTATGCAGCAATATAGATATGTACATATATACAATACAAACAAGAGATTAACTATGCATGTATACCACATGGAGGGAGACGACATAGCCAGATTGGATGTCTACTTGTCGTCTTCCAGAGATTATACTGTGCAGCATTGGAATCGGACTATCAGACAACAGTTCATCTGTACTTGGATGCTGGTGGCTTGGTGCAGCTAGCATATCTACCTACCTCCCGCCACTGGGAACTCGGTCAAATAGCTGATGCCATCGGCATTTCCTGGTAAAAATATATGATCATGGTTTGAAGAGTCCTATGCTGGGTCCAAAGAAGAGCTATATTTGCATTGTTTGTGGGGGATAGAGACCTCCTACACCGTTCACTCCGCACCACGGTCACTCCCAATGCCCGCTCAGAGACTGCAAACACAATTTAAATTTTTTTTTATATATTCCACAATATTGGACAACCCAAGACTACCCAAACTAAACACTTTTACCAGCCCCTGTTTCAGTGTTTACGGCTTCCGCAGGGGCACCACAAACACCCACAACGCAAATAGAATAGACGATATAGGAAATGTCTATTGAAGAATTCCTTTCTGGTGTGTATTAGCATTATCAAATAAATGTTTTTAATTACTATCATCGGGAAAATCAGGATCAACCAATATATTCCTAATTTAATCATATTACTACGAGGAGTTGCCTGGTAGCGAGACTTAAGAGACGAGAATATGTTTCAGACATATACAGCACCAGCGGAGATGGGTCACTGGATAACCACTACACAATTCCTCTCATACTTCTTCCCCGCTGACAGCCACAAATCCCGACGTCACTCCGTGCGAAGCTCCAACGGAGAGCTCCCCACTGAATGACGCAAAACGCTGGGAGTCATCAGCTGAGTAAAGCCCCACCCGTAGTGTTTACCACTAGCTTTATCGGTAGAGTTAACTACAGGGTGGAATCTGTATCTGAAGGATACCGGCAAAAACAACTACAAGATTTATCTGTAGTCATTCAGCAACCCAGTCCGCCGTGTTACAACCGATAATGTTACAACGCCGCATAATGTTACACCAACGCATAATGTTACAAAAAATGTTGTAAACAACCGATAATGTTATAAACTCCGCATAATGTTATAACTTTTTTCAACCCGTTATGTTATAAAAATCGACGCATAATGTTATAACTTTTTTCAACCCGTTATGTTACAACAAATTAACCGATAATGTTATAACTAATGTATACTAATTCCAGTTACAGCTTTTGTAGATGGACTTTACCACTTATCATTTATTGCCACATAAAGGTAAGTAATATTTATACTAAAGGTTTCTGCTCTGGTTGAGGAGAGGCGACACCCACCCCCACCCCCCAACTCCCGGGGATTTATCATAGAATGACCTAGTCACATTACATAGACGCGGATTATCCTGGTAACTCAATCGTGTGACGTCAGTACCATGATCATCCAGTGCCCAACATGGTGAAGGCGGGGGTGGTGGAGGAGGGGTGTGTCAGAACACCTGAGGCCCCGTAAGGCCTGGGCTGACGTGGGGTTATGTAGTCCCGCTGATGAAGTTGCGGGAAAATTAGACCAACGTGGAGGGTCGGAATCCAAGTGTCGCGAACTCGGCGCAGGGAGCTGAGTTAGACCGACGCCGTGATTCCTTCTCTGCCAAATTGGCCTTAAATAGGTTCGATTTCCGTTAGGTGTGATTCCTAATCAATTCAGGCTGTGTAATGGAAAGAATTACTTAAAGTAGCAACGATTCTTTTATTTACACATCAAAATAAAGCCGTTTCAATATTTCAACAATCAACAATTCGATCCTTTTCACAGAAATTTGGTTGCTAGGATTAAATAATTCTCAACAATCATATAGTCATTCTATAGCCATGTACTGGCACTATAGTCTACACACTGGAAATGTTACTACTGTGAGCTCGCCATAAGAGCTTCACAAATCTGAAATGTTATTACTGTGAGCTCGCCATAAGAGCTTCACCCGTTTAGGCCCAAATGTCAATGTCTGCGCGTAACTGTACCTCTGGCTGTCGGAGGGTTCCGACCAGCAATGTTCGTCATCCATAAAGCGACCGTACTCCTGATTTGGGTCAGATATTGTCTACTCATACCTTATGTGCCTTTTGAAAGTCATCCGTGAAAGTCCCATTGAAATATTCACTGTTCCTGGTTGAATTCACGATTCACAAATGCCCCTGTTTGTGCTAGGGCGAAATTGTCACCCACACCGATCTCCAGTCGGTATTACGATGCTTCGACAGCAAAACAAACTACTCAGAACGCAATCACTCTGACGCTTCGAAGGGTTAATACGCACAATACAATTAACCTACACTTCTGACTATTGCAGGCTGATACCTGCTACTCGACAATCTAAACTTTAACGTTCCACCTTGGGTTTTTCCTTCTCAACGAATTTGGCACTGTAGCCGCCTATCAACCTTAAGCTAAATCAATCTTGGAATGCCCTCTCTGGCGATTTCAGCAGTTTCAGGGTCCTATGATCGAAGGTCCCCCTATGCCAGGAAACAGAGTCCGCCTGTCCTGGACTTCACCAACGTGTGTGTGACCCCAAGTGTGTGTCTAATGCTCTGCTCTTCAAGGTATATATACTTTTTACCCTAAATTGTCAGGTGGGCGGACGCTCATCTGTCCATCTGTCAAAACGGTGGGAGATGACGTATATCGAGGCAGAGTCAATACAAGTCATCTCGCGCGTGACTTAACGGTGATTTCACTTGTCGAGAGAACCGATTCGTTTCTGTCAGTCATTGTCATGACAGACATTTCTATCTCTTAGAATCTCGTTTCTCAATCGGCCGTGACGATATCCTGCCACCAACCGATTACGTCTCGTAAGACTCGCGACTACTGTATAAATTAAATGAGATTAGACCTTATCTAACATACCGTTTCTCCCCTGGGTCCCTGCGCTGAAGCTGGATATACACCACGTGTGTTTTTTCCATGTCCAGCTTCACAGAGAAGTGAAATTCACGTAGGGTTTTCGCCTTGATGCGGAATATATTTTGAACTTACAATAGTATTAAATATGAGGCCCCTTGCCCCTATATTTAGGCTGGCTTTGCCCTGACAGGGTGCTATTTTATCCGATTGGTACGTTTACCAACATGCGTAATCTCCACTTCCAGAATTGTAGTGTACCATAGTCCTCTGACGCCTTTGGGGATGGGCAAATGCCTCTGTTTCTGCTTGTTTTGGGCATCTAAAACTCATTTGTCGCATATTTCTTAGTCATAAGAATATCTTATTGTTCATTAATTTGACATTTTAACAACTAACAGTGAACAAAAATGAGGTGGAGTTAAAAGAGGTCAAAAAGTTGCATGGAGCGAGGCACATATGGTGGATGTGGCGGGTTGGTAGTGTCGCACGGAAGCCGAAGAATAAGATGCGAGACTGGGTAGGAAGAGGGATGAGGTTTAGGAGGATTGAAAGAGGTGGGCAGGGATTAGGCTGAGAAAGAGAGGAGGTCATGGATTAGTACATCAGGGTGATTGTGCAAAGAAAGCTATCTGAGAATACTATAAGAGAGTAGTGCTAGACGGTATGATAATATAGATGGTGGAGATGTTGGAAGAAGTGGAAGTAATGAATTTGGGATTACAGGTTCTGGAAAAGGCGGAATCACTAGAACAGGCAGTATAGGGAGAAGGAGGAGATTGTGGAGGAGGAGTTGCGTTGATGTTGGTGTTGTGGCGGTGTTGGTGATGGTGTTGAGTAGTTATGCATATTGAAAATGAGCCATTTTGTAGGACCCCGGGGCAGGACCCCGGAAGTGACGTCATGTCACGTGACTGGGCGGTCATGTTGGGTTGTCATGATAGTGCACGTGGGTGGCCATGTTGTGATGTCATTATCATGAAAAAGGTGGTAGGAGTGCGAATGCGCAGCGCGTGTTGTTATAGGGACACGTGCTCCGTCTCATCCCCAACAACCCGACAATAGATATCGAATTAATCCAAACAACCCGACAATCTTCAGGAAACTGTGCAAAACATTCCCGAAAACACTTCCGAATCCTGCCAGTACCGATTTAGTAACTCGCCAGAAACTCGAGGGACCGGGACTTCAGGGGGTGCAGGAGCAAGGGGCAGTAGGGCTCCGTGGACAGGGACGGCGCCCCCACCCCTTCCAGTTTATCTCTCAGTTAAAAAAATACTATTGTAATAAACCAACCATTATTGTAATAAACCCATTGATACTATCCTATATTTTAAGGATACTAAACCCACGGAATCCCCCTTTTCGTCGTATGAAGCAATGAAAGCTATGAAAATGAGCACGATGCGCGCAAAATCATACGTCTCAAAATGAAACTATGAAAATGAGCGCAGTGAGTACCTCTTCATACGTCTCATACCCTCATTAAGGATACTATCCTGCCTTTATTTGGGAGTGTTTTCGGGAGTGTTTGGGTCAGTTTTCTGAAGATTGTCGGGTTGTTTGGATTAATTCGATATCTATTGTCGGGTTGTTAGGGGAGAGACGGAACACGTGTCCCCATAACAACACGCGCTGCGCATTCGCACTCCTACCACCTTTTTCATGATAATGACATCACAACATGGCCACCCACGTGCACTATCATGACAACCCAACATGACCGCCCAGTCACGTGACATGACGTCACTTCCGGGGTCCTGCCCCGGGGTCCTACAAATGGCTCATTTTCAATATGCATAACTACTCAACACCATCACCAACACCGCCACAACACCAACATCAACGCAACTCCTCCTCCACAATCTCCTCCTTCTCCCTATACTGCCTGTTCTAGTGATTCCGCCTTTTCCAGAACCTGTAATCCCAACTTCATTACTTCCACTTCTTCCAACATCTCCACCATCTATATTATCATACCGTCTAGCACTACTCTCTTATAGTATTCTCAGATAGCTTTCTTTGCACAATCACCCTGATGTACTAATCCATGACCTCCTCTCTTTCTCGGCCTAATCCTTGCCCACCCCTTTCAATTCTCCTAAACCCCATTCCTCTTTCTACCCAGTCTCGCATCTTATTCTTCGGCTTCCGTGCGACACTACCAACCTGCCACATCCACCATATGTACCTCGCACCATCCAACTTTTTGGCCTCTTTTAACTCCACCTCATTTTTGTTCACTGTTAGTTGTTAAAATGTCAAATTAATGAACAATAAGATATTCTTATGACTAAGAAATATGCGACATTAGATGCCCAAAACAAGCAGAAACAGAGGCATTTGCCCATCCCCAAAGGCGTCAGGGGACTATGGTACACTACATTTCTGGAAGCGGAGACCACGCATGTTGGTAAACGTACCAATCGGATAAAATAGCACCCCTCCTCCACCACCCCCGCCTTCACCATGTTGGGCACTGGATAATCATGGTAATGACGTCACACGATTGAGTTACCAGGATAATCCGCGTCTATGTAACGTGACTAGGTCATTCTATGATAAATCCCCGGGAGCTGGGGGGGGGGGGGTGGTGTCTCCTCGCCTTAACCAGAGCAGAAACCTTTAGTATAAATATTACATACCTTTATGCGGCAATAAATGGTAAGTGGTAAAGTCCATCTACAATAGCTGTAACTGGAATTAGTATACAGAAGTTATAACATTATCGGTTAATTTGTTGTAACATAACGGGTTGAAAAAAGTTATAACATTATGCGTCGATTTTTATAACATAACGGGTTGAAAAAAGTTATAACATTATGCGGAGTTTATAACATTATCGGTTGTTTACTACATTTTTTGTAACATTATGCGTTGGTGTAACATTATGCGGCGTTGTAACATTATCGGTTGTAACACGCCGGCACTGTTCTTGGAAAGCTCTAAGTTAGTCTAATTTTGAAAATTCATACCCACACTATTACTCTGTTGTTAAATAGAGCATTCGTTACAGTATGGATTATTACAGTCGATGTTATCGGAGTACTGGGACAATAATTTTAAGGTTAATATGTTTCTTGAAAATGTTTCTGTTACTTATGTTACGTAAATCGAAGTCTAAGTCATTCCAGAGTTTAGGGTATATGTGTGTTGGAAAGTTCTCAAGAGCCCTTGTTCTTGTTCTGCCAATTTGGAGAAGATCCCTCCTTCTACTAGCTCTACCCGTAGTGTTGACTACATGGTGGAAGTAGTGTCTGAAGGATACCGGCAAGTTACCATGATACCAATCAAATACGAAGAAGCACGCGTGGAGTTTAAAGAGGTCTTTCACTTTAAGAATCTTATTTTCGAGGCGTCAGTCGGTTAAGTGATTGAGGGCTCATGTTTGTTTTCATACTTTTAGCGGACGAATACGTTGTTTTGTTACAATATTTTGAAGAGTTCCCGTGGGCATTCTCCATTAAACTACAACAAAGACAAATATCAATGAACAAGTCCGAGCACATCCCCGACAAATCGCGTCATGAAAATCGACTTTCAATAAAGTTATCTCCCCTGAAAGTGTTTGATGGGAGAAGCTCCAATTAAGAAGCAGGTAATTATTGTGAAAACACCTATGACATCAATAGAAAATAAAGCCAAGTTTGTATTTGTAACTTTTAATAAACGAAAGCAACAGACAGCTCTCGGAGCTGTCTGTTGTTTTCGGTTATTAAACGTTACAAAAGATAAGTGGACTATTTTTCATGACAAACTAATTGGGGGCGCGGTGGCGTTGCAGTAACCGGTTCTCGCCAGATCAACGAAGTTAACCCTTTACCTAACCTAACGGCAAAACCGGCCAGCGCTATTCTCAAAAATCGCCAATTAATTTTCATTATTTTTTTTCTTTTTTTGTCTCAAAAACATAGATTATGACCCATCGTTGGCAAGAGCTCGTCGAGATCGTTCCAACGAGGGGTCATAACCTATGTTTTTGAGACAGAAAATGAAAAAAATGAGTTATTCAATAATTTTTTTTTGCAAGTGTCGTCTGTTTTTCAGTTTAGGTAAAGGTTAAGCAATGTCGATCCCGGATAGTCGTTGGGTGGGGTACCGTCTTAGCGATCGATTCTGACTCCCGCGTTGTGTCTTTGGGCAGAGCATTTCACCCCGATTGTCCACATGGGGACACGATGACGCCGTGTACTAAGGCGTAATGTACGTCGATGGTGTGCATGTCTTCAACCAACCTAACCCTGTCTGTGCCGCAGTGCGGAGTAACGATGTTGGGGAGCTGGCAGCTGCTCGTCTTTGCTCGGCGGTTCTCTCCGGGTACTCCGGCTTCCTCTACCCGTAAAACTGTCACCGACACGATATGACCTTGGCTGTTAATGTGTCGTTAAACCTTAATAAATAAATACATGGTAACCTAATTAGAAGCAACTAAATAACTGTTCACCTTGACTCTTTGTTTATCGAATGCGTTTTTACAGTAATTTGCAAGATTTATTCTTCCCTAGACAAAATCAGCAAATGTTACCTTCAAGACTTTTATATTAACCCTTTACCTAACGTGAAAAGCAGACGACACTTGCGAAAATAATTCTTGAATAACTAATGTTTTTCATTTTTTGTCTCAAAAACATAGGTTATGACCCCTCGTTGGAACGAGCTCGACGAGCTCGTTCCAACGAGGGGTCATAACCTATGTTTTTGAGACAAAAAATGAAAAAATATTGAAAATTAATTGGCGATTTTTGAGAATAGCGCTGGCCGGTTTTGGCCGTTACGTTAGGTAAAGGGTTAATGGAAAGGTCAGTGTCTGTTTTACAATGTCACGATGTACACACTGTTGATATAATGAGTAGAAAAAAGCTACAGAACCTCAAACGATGGTGAAAGCTCCGTATTCCTATTTTTATATGGGTTTAAACAGAGAATAATAGTGAAATATTTAAACTGATTAGGAAAAAATTATTATAACCCACCATGTGTATGTTTAGTCTACTCTACAGGTAAATACCTGAAGTTTGTAAAATGATCTCGATGATACAACTTCGCTAACATTTCGAAATTTCATTTTTTATGTGAAATTCCCGTACCCTTGGTGTTAAAACTGTAAATACTGACAACTTTAGAAAATTAAGAGGAGCTATCTTTCCTGTAAATCTCCCAATGCCAAAATTTATCAGCCATGTTTGCCGTTTAAGATAAAACTATCTGGCTTGTGTTAAAATTAATTTGTCAACTATTAAAACTGAAAACACTGACAACTTAGAAAATTAAGGGGAGCTAACTTTCCTGTAAATCATTCAATGACGAAAATTGTCAGCCCACTGCCATTTAAGATAAAATTAATTTGTCATCTGAAGGTGCGTGGGGATATTAGAGAATGATGCATGACTCAAATGTCTGGTAATCTATAAGACCATCTGATATTCGAGACGTATCCATTACCGTAATTTAAAACTAATCACTTAAATTCATTTGTCATTGTTTCGAAAAGAAACAGTATTCAAAATGACTCCACTGAATTGTCAATTACTTCGAGAATGATGAACACAAACACGTTTTAATTTGCAATATGCAAGGTACTTAATCCCGATTGCCCCCGTGGAAGGGTGGGGGCGGAGGCAGTGGTGCTGTATACTAAGGCGCACTGAACGTCGATGGTGCACCCGGCTTCAAGCAATGCTAACTCTGCTTGTGTGGGGTTAGTACTTTGGGGAACCTGACTACGCTGGGTACTAAGGCGTACTTTACGGCGATGGTGCACCTGGCTTCAACCAATGCTAAGTCTGCTTGTGCGCAATTAGTACGTTGGGGAGTATGATAGTTGTTCGCCGTTGCTTGGTTGTTCTCTTAGATACTTCTGCTACCTCCACCCGTAAAACTGTCCGACACGAGGTGAGTCTGACTGTTGAAAGTGTCGTTAAACCCAGTAAATAAATTCCTCGCGCGTCTAATAATTTGAGGAGATACAACTTTATGGAAAGCCAATCTTCGTGACGAGATACGTTAGGGGTGATTAGTTAAGCCTCTGTTCTAACTAACATTATTATGCCTCACGTTTGTAACATCAGCCATGATTGGTTAATTTGACACCTTCTAAAAGTCATAGTACTGGAGTTTTGGGGAAAAACACGGGTACTATCGGAATGGTCTTCCCTGGCGACAATAGAACAAAGAAAACGTAAGCTCCACTTTCATTGATCAGCGTCGATTTCGCACGCTCTGGTTGGAATTTCTCAACACCAAACGCTGGCGCCGTGTCCGTTTAACTTTTTTCGTCACCGATAGACACAAACATACCAACAAATATATCATCTTCAGTGGGTGTGTTTTCAATTTTAACTGCAATGAATTCAAAAGAATCAGAAATATTAAAAACTCACGTGTTGTTCACCACTTCAGTGAATCCTTAATATGAGTTATGACTTCAATCAATTATGTTTCCACAAGTTTAGTACTCCTCAACCTCACTGAGCCTCCGCTTCAAGTTCCAAATACATTGTTTCACTCCGCTTAATTCTAACAACTGTTGTCGTCCAAGAAACATGAATTTATATTCCATTAATTTATACCACTTATCACACAAGCATTAACAATGAATTATAACATGAACAGCAGAGTGCAGTTGTAAACACTGGCATTTGGTGATACAGAAACTCCCAAAGCGACGGCACTTGTGACAGGTCATTCGAAGAGACGTCATTCGTTCGAAATGACGTCATGTTTTTGGGTTCCACTGCATTGTTATTACAAGATTGATGGCATGTTGCAATTAACGCTTAACAATGAGAGTTATTTTTTGTTCGGCATAATAAAATAATTAGAACGTTTCTTTTCATGTTCTATCGGTCGATAGTACCTGAGTTTGTCCGATTTCTGAAATAAAACGTTCAGCAGCTTCGCTACTTCAGGTTTTATTTCAGAAATCACACAAACTCGACCGATAGAACACGAAAAGAAACGTTCTAATATTATACTAGATATATGTTTTCCTCGGATAATGATTTCAACACACGAGTGTTAGAAGAATTGTATCTTTATTTATTTTCAAATAAAGGACATTCCGTGTAGGCAGTCGTAAAGCCCTGCCGTATTCATCCACTCTTTATATAAAGTGCGCACAAGAATTCCTTAGAGTTTAGGTTATAAAAAGCAAGATGTGATTAAATTCAAAGATGAATTGGTGGGGGGGGGGGGGGGGGGGGGGGGGGGGGGCTTTTCAAGTCTAATATTCCTCTCAAAGACCTTAGGTGAAGCTCGAAAAGAAGATGGTGTAACGTAGGTCTCCGGATTTGACGCAGCTGAGAATGTTTGGCGGGAATAGCTGTCATTTTGTTTTGCTCGAAGATGGAGAGCGACAGTAATCAAATAACCTTATTCGCAAGTGAGTCTCTCTGTCTCAGATAGCTTGACAGCTGACGACAAAGACAGGAAAATATGTCTTCCCACATATTTACAAATCAATTAACCCTTTAATTTCACAAACAAAACAGCACACTGGGTAATCAACATAAAAATCGTCTTCACTATTTTTTGTTACATTCTCCCAAATAATCGCTTATGGTCGCACATTGGAAGAAGCTCAGAAGGTTTGTTCCAATAAGACGGCACAAACTAAGATAAAAAATTCTTGCATCCGGGGGATGGAGGCCGAAAAAAAATGCATGAATATAGGTGGGGGTGGGTGGGTGGTTGGTCAATTTCCAAAAAAATGTACAAAAACAGTTAATGGCTTTCTTTTTCTTTTTCTGTGTTATCACATCTTTGTGTCCCAAACTGTAATAAAATGTCACCAATTGATCATAAAAGCCCATTTAGAAGCATTATTAACAAAACTAACCCCTTGATATAAAATTACTGGAGAATTTCATCCAAAACTGACTTACGGATGGGGTGGGTGCCCAATATTGTTCGAAAAAAAATTGCCCGACAGTTTTCTTCTGAAGTCAACCAAAATATCTATTCACAACATAATTCAATCATATCAAGTTTTTTTTAACCCTTTACCCAACGTAACGGCCAAAACCGGCCAGCGCTATTCTCAAAAATCGCCAATTAACTTTCAAAATATTTTCATTTTTTGTCTCAAAAACATAGGTTATGACACCTCGTTGGAACGAGCTCGTCGAGCTCGTTCCAACAAGGGGTAATAACCTATGTTTTTGAGACAAAAAATGAAAAAGATTAGTTATTCAAGAATTTTTTTTGCAAATGTCGTCTGCTTTTCATGTTAGGTAAAGAGTTAATGGAACATTCTTTAAAATAAGCCATATGAAAAAAAAATGAAAATATTAATTTTTATTTCAACAAAAACAAAAACGTCTGATTTAACAAAAACAAAAATGTCTTTTTGATCGCTATCCTGGTATGCAGATGCGATAACAAAAACACAAGGTTTGCCCTTCTTGAGCCAGAACAAAAACAAGTTCCCAGTTACTCAACCAATATTTGCAACATATACACTTTATAGAATAAGCAGTAGTAAATTAACAAGCACAGTGCTCACATATGCCTGCATATGCCATGAGTTACAGAAACTAGACTGCTCGAAGTGCATATCACTGCATATCAGGGGACGCGGTGGCTCAGTAGGTAGAGGTGCAGGCTGCAAACCGAGAGGTCCTCGGTTCGAATCCCATCTCCAGCAACGGTGTCCTTGGGCAAGACACTTCACCCCCATAGTCCATGTGGGGCACGGTGGCGTTGTGTACTAAGGCGTACTGCACGTCGATGGTGCACCTGTCTTCGACCAATGCTGACCCTGCTTATGTGAAGATATAGAGCAGGAGCCCGAGGGGGTCAGCCTAGTTGAGAAACTAACCAATTGCTATGTGTATGGCGATACTCTATATAGACGCCTATTCAAAGTTATAGGCGTCTGCCGGGTACACACTGGTGGGTGGGGCCAGGAGGGCGCCTTACAGCACTCAAAAAACCCAGCTAGATCAGCCCAAAAGCTAACCACTTGGAATCACAGGAGAATTGATAGCCACCATCCCCACAACCTTATGACATGTTTGCCAGACATTTTCAGTGGTGGGGAGTGTCAGCCAATCATAAGTAACAGCCCCCTAAAAGTGTGCTAGATCAGCTCATTTATTAACCGGATGAAACTTATCGCAAAACGTTCAGCATACTCCGTTGTATCATAAATGACTATTGCCAGACATTTTTTGTGGTGGAGAATCTCAGCCAGGCGATTTTATACTGCCCCACCCTAAACGTGTGCTACATCAGCTCATTTACTAACCGGATGAAACCTATTGCAAAACGTTCAGTATACTCCGTTGTATCAAAAATGACTATTGCCAGACATTTTTTTGTGGTGGAGTATCTCAGCCAGGCGATTTTATACTGCCCCACCCCAAAATTCTGCTAGATCAGCTCATTTGCTAACCGAATGAAACCTATTGCAAAACGTTCAGCATATTCCGTTGTATCATAAATGACTATTGCCAGACATTTTGTGTGGTGGAGTACCTCACCCAGGCGGTTTTACACTACCCCACCCTAAATTGTGCTAGATCAGCTCATTTACTAACCGAATAAAACTTATTGCAAAATGTTCAGCATGTCCCGATGAATCAAAAATGACTTTTGCCAGACATTTCCTGTGGTGGGGAACACAAGCCAAAGAGTCTTATACCGCCCCACACTAAAAGTGTGCCAGATCAGCTCATTCACTAACCAAATGAACCTATTGTAAAACGATGTATCATAGTGACTACTGCCTTACATTTCCTGTGGTGAGGTGTTCCAGCGAGAAGGTCTTATATACCCCAAGATCGTGCAAGTGCAATTTTTTGCCTATTCAAACTGAAAGCTATTGCAAAATATCAGGATACTTCCGGATGAAATGAATGACTGCTGCCAGAAATTTTGCGCAGAAGGGTACCATAGCTAGATGCCTGTCCTAATCGCTAAATCGTTTTTTTTTAGCCTTTTACAAGTACGTATAAGTAATAGTCAGTAACTGTGTTGGAGGTGTTCATTAATTCGAACAACCTACCCATGTTCGGCGTTTGACGTCGGGCTGCGAAGCGATGAGGTGTCATAGCACGGATCAGGTTGCTCAAATTCATGAATATCAACAGCGAGGTTGGTAACTCTCTTGGGCCCGAATCTAAATAAAAAAACTGCACGGGACCAAGTATGGTAAGTGAGTGCAGGTATTCAAGTGACGTCACTCGGTCCCTTAGTCCTTTGTTCTATCCGATAGTTCATATCTCATACCAACTTGAAGAAGACGAAGGCATAGAGCTGTAAGTATTAGAGTTCTAAATCCCTATTGTTTTTGTCTTCCCCGGGATGGTAAGAAAGATGAAATATCCACGCTGTGTTTCCTCGCGGGTCAATGTCACTCATCCCACGTGGGAAGGTTGTTCAGTTAGTAACTATTACTAACTTATCATTGAACAACATTGTTCTAACTCAACCAACCAAAATGCAATTGTCCTTAGCTGGTGGCGATCAACTGGATAGAATTAATGCTTGGTAGCATTTGCATTCCTGAATTGAATTCACAATTCGTCGCCTGTGTACTAGAATGTTTATGCTCCACTGGGACATTGAACAGTCTAGGACTCGAGCAACGAATTATAATGTTTTTTTTTATTAGCAAATATACAGGTGGCAATGTTTGTAGTAAATATCTGCCTGGTATTTTTTATTATAGTGTGTTTTCCAGTATATAATTGCTACGTGACCATCATAGTTTCCGCATGTTGGGGAAGCATTTTGTTACAATTGTGCTCTCGAGCATTTTTTTCTGGAAAAGCAAAGTCAAAGCCATTGACACTGTGGAGAAAGACAGAACTGGGCGTTTCGTTGACCTCTTCATTAGTATGGGAGACAAAACACAGAGCCCTGACCTTGATGTTGCCCCCGACTTTGTCTGCCGCATGTATGCATAGAGTAAGTCCAAAGATGTTGATGGAGCACGGTATAATAAACTGATGCAAATGACTGGCAATATTGATCAGGTAATAGGAGGTTACTCCTTTGTTTTCATGTATGTGTTTAAACTTTTGAAATGCCCTTGTTATTCGGGAAAGCTCTCCCTCACCTCATATTATGTTCGCAAGTTTTGCGTTCAGGAGTCTTTGTACTACTTGGAAATTCTGAATGACCCCTCAGTCAGGGATTTATGCAATCTTTGGGAGTTTATATTATTTAAGACTAAAGGTGTTTCGAGTTTTAATTCCCGCCCTATTGTTTCAAATGTTTTATTGTAGTTGTGTCATCTGTACTGTGTTTCATTTGCCACATCCTCATGTTTTCAATTGTCTTTCGGGGGAATCCGCTATCAAATGTCAAGAAGATCAACTATGCTCTTTTACCACCTTCACATCGAAGCCTCAAAATGAAGATCATGCGAGCCCGGTATGTTTCTATTTTGTGGACCTGAGCGTCGTCAACATATCCGGATGACGGTTTGTCTGCAACAGAATATGGATGGTTCGTGAATGATGGTGTCCTGCAGCCAGTCTGGTTCCAAGGTCCTGCGATTCCAAACAGTTTGTTTAAAAGTGACACCCAATGGCAGCCAGTGATTTGGCATTGGGAACTGACGACTTGATTAATCAGTCTCATGAAGAACTGAGTGATTCTGATGGGGAAGCATGGTCTGAGGATTTCGATTCCGACACAGAAGAGTACTTACTAGATGTGCTCAACAGAAATTAACATTTGAAATAACTTTTGTCTTTGGTGTCCTATTGGGGCCAAGTTTGCAGCGTCACGTTTCTCTAATATTTTAGGCGAAAACGAGACAAAGCTGTAACACGACAGTACCGTCGTCCACTTTGTCGTAATATAGCTTTCTTGCGTTTTTCTAAGTACATTCTCTTATAAAATACTCCCTAAGAACGCAAAAAAAAAAACGACAAAGCGAAACTACGATAGTACTGTCGGTATGTCGTGTTTTCGCTTTTTAGGAAGTATTTTATATAAGAATGCACTGAGAAAAACGCGGCAAAGCTATATTACGACAAAGTGCACGACAGTACTGCAGTATTATAGCTTTGTCGCA
Source organism: Pictodentalium vernedei (assembly GCA_031216915.1). NCBI lineage: Eukaryota > Metazoa > Mollusca > Scaphopoda > Dentaliida > Dentaliidae > Pictodentalium > Pictodentalium vernedei. Next base: position 669,312,282 of record CM062296.1, read on the forward strand.
TTTTACCCCAAATTGCCTTCAAAACGCCACAAAGCCATATTACGACAAAGTGCACGACAGTACTGCCGTATTATAGCTTTGTCGCCTAAAATATTAGAGAAACGCGACACTGGAAACTTGGCCCCAACAGGACACCATATTTATCTCAGGATCAAGAGAAATAATACTCACCAGATTTTTTTTTTGTTTTCTGTTTTGCATTCTGGACTGATATTGTCTCAAAGTTTGTTATGGTAAAATATTTTCGGATTTTGCACTATACCTAATTATCTATCAATTTAATGGGCACATCCAAGCATGCATTCTGACTAATCTTATCACTTTTGAGGAAGACCCACTAACACTTCAAAAATAAATGACACTTTTTGGTATTCGGAAATTTTCGCTAAACGCTTGCTTTGATAAACTGATCAAGCATCGCCTTAAAATGTTAGGTAAACCATCCCTGGAAATGTCTGACAGTAGCCATTTGATACACAGGTGTATCTAAAGTCTACTGCTAGACATTTTCTGTTAGCCTTACTACTTTGAAACCACAAGAAACATGGTTGTAGCCATTTGTTCATTGAGGTATTCTAAATGCTTCGCATTATGTCCTATTTGTTTACAATGGATTATCTTTCGGATGGGTAATATAAGATCTTCCGGACTAAGCACTTCACCACTAGAAATTTGTGGCAGCTATCATTTTTTACACATGAGGGTAAGCTGAACGTTTCGCAATAGGATTTATTTGGTTAGTGAATGGGCCAATCCACCAAACTTTATGGGTGAGTCATAAAACCTTCTGGCAATAGTCATTTTGATCATCGGAGTAAGCTAATTGTTTTCCAGCAGGTTCCATTTGGTTAGTAAATAAACTGATCTAGCACACTATTAGGGTGAGGTAATATAAGACCTTCTGGCTGCCGTACACCACCACAGCAAACGCCTGGCAATAGGCGTTTTTGATCCATTGGGGAATGCTAAGCGTTTTGCAGTAGGTTTCAGGTGGTTAGTAAATGAGCTCATGTAGCACAATTTAGGTCGGGGCAGTATAACACCGCCTGGCTGAGGTACTCCACCACAAAGAATGTCTAGCAATAGACATTTTTGATACAACGGAGAATGCTGAACGTTTTGCAATAGGTTTCTTTCGCTTAGCAAATGAGCTGATCTAGCACATTTTTAGGGTGGGGCAGTATAAAACCGTCTGGTTGGGGTACTCCACGCCGAAAAAATATCTGGCAATAGTCATTTATGATACAACGGAGTATACTGAACGTTTTGCAATAAATTTCATCCGGTTAGTAAATGAGCTGATCCAGCACACATCTAGGGTGGGGTAGTTTAAGATCTTCTGGCTGGGGTACTCCACCACAGAAAATGTCTGGCAGTGGTCATTCTTCATACATGGGGGTATGCTGAACATTTTGCAATAGGTTTCACCCGGTTAGTAAATGGGCTGATCTAGCACACGTTTAGGGGGCAGTTACTTGCGTCTGGCTGACACACCCCACCACTGAAAATGTCTGGCAAACATGCCATAAGGTTGTGGGGATGGTGTCTACCAATTTTCGTGTGATTTCAAGTGGTTAGCTTTCGGGCTGATCTAGCTGAATTTTTGGAGTGCATTGAGGTGCCTCTTCTGGCCACACCCACCAGTGTGTACCCGGCAGATGCCCATAACCTTGAATGAGAGTCTATATAGAGTATCGCCATACACGTAGCAATTGGTTAGCTTCTTAGCTAGGCTGACCCCCTCGGGCTCCTGGTCTAATAGTATGTTGGGAAGCTGACAGTTGCTCGGCGATTCTCTCCGGATACTCCGGCTTTCTCCACCTGTAAAACTGTCGTGCAGAAATATGTGACCTTAAACACCAATAAATAAATAAATAAATAAATAAATAAATAATTAAATATAAATACTGCATATCAGAGATAAAATTTGGAAGAGCTTATTTAAATTTGGTTTAAAATCAAAGGCTTCAGGGAAAAAGAATAATTGAGTTTCATTTGCAAGGTAAACACTGAGAAACTAGATTTGAAAGAATATTAAGCTACACATTTAGTTTGTCTCAATTGTTTGATCTGGTTTGATTGGGGTTTTACATCGCTTTCAACAACTATGGGTATATGATGCTGATATCATAACGCTGTTAGTTCCCAAGATGAAGGTAGAATTATTCAAACAGATCCACTGAAAGGCTTAAGGAATCCACCAACCACTGGAGGAACTAACAAGCTCATCCACACAGACACCTCAATATAAAACAAATCCCTTAGAATTTGCTACATCAATATAGTATTAAAATGTCTGCATGAACAGCCAAACCAACGCTGCTGTGCGTCAACAACCTGCTACCAAATGTGGAACTATTATACCCGGGTTCACACGGGGTTCAAGCTATGCAGTAATGTGTCTTTGTGAACTGACGTGAATCTGGTAAGTCTTGAAAAACGCATCTGATACAGTAAATGGCAACATGTTTGGACATATAAAAATATGTTATCTCCCTTGAAATTATTAGAAGAGCGAGGTGGCCTCAGTTATTTATTTACTGGTGTTTAACGACACTTCCCACAGCCAGTGTCACCTCGTGTCAGACAGTTTTATCGGGTGGAGGAAGCTGGAGAGAACCACCTAGCACCGGCGCGCAAATGTCAGACTTCCCAACGTACGAACATGCAGGGTTAGCATTGGTTGAAGACAAGTGCACCATCGACGTGATTAGTATAGATGCGAGAATCATGCCTCATTGTCCGGACCCACCATGACCCAGACCCCGGGACACTGACCCCGGGGTCAGGACCCCAGACCCCTGATCCCGGCACCCAAAGCCATTAGGCCTTCCCTCTACCCCTTCCCCCTAGGCCTAGGCTATTTTTAGGCACTCCCATACCCCTTCCCGCCCTTTACGTACCCTATGTTTTAGGCTATCCTTCCCCAAAGCCCATTTTAGGACCTTCTAAAGGGACCCAGACTATGTATAGCTCATTTAGGCTTTCCCCTCATTGTTTTGGCTTTTCCTGTATGTAGGCTCTCCCTTTCAAAAGCCCAGTCCCTCCCCACCAAAGCCCTGGACTGTTCCACATCCTTCCCAAGGCTAGCCCAAAATTGGGGGACTTCCAAACTGAAGCATCCAATGAGTACTAACAAAGAGTCCCCTCCTTCCCATCCCCCGCGTAAATTTCGAGCTCTGTTGGTGTATCTAAGGTAAATGTTGTCAAGGACATGTACACGTAACTACAAACAAAAAGATTAATTTGAAGACTACCTGGTTTGTTTAGACATGTCATAAAGGAATTAAGATAGAGAACACCTGGTCTTTGTCTATGTATTGCATAGATAAAGGTGATTAAGATAGAGGGAATCTTTGTTTAAAAGAATATATGATAGTGTCACGTTGTATAGTTATGCAAATAGATAAGGGACAACTGGTATGTTTGATTATGTCATAGATAAAGGTATTATGACAAAGGTCGCAGGTGACTGATAACCCAGTAAGATCGCAGCGGTGTCTGATTGGTCAAACAGTTGTCCAATGAGATCATTCCACATGGCGGTATGTTCCATGAGACCAATAGATAAGCGTGTTGTAGAATTATCCCACGCATGCATTCTCTGACTGGTCAAACAACAGTCCAATCAGATCGTGCCATGCAGTATTTTCTGCGTGGGGAATAGATGAGTGATCCGGAGTGTGACAATAAAAGGCAAGCAAGACTGGAAGTTTTTATCATTCTTTCAAAATCATTTGATCGAGAATAGTTTGAACATTTTGAGAAAAAAGATGGAATCAGTAGTTAGATTTGGCTGTTAAGTTTGTGAGAAGACCTTGTCTGAACATTGCAATAGGAAATGAGTGTGCTGTGATAAAAGATTCTCTTTTTAGGAAATTGGGTGGCCCTGAAAAGGGTCGTTTTGTTTGGCTTTCTACAGATTTTTTCTGAGGATTTTTGATAAGCTAGCTAGAACAGGTCTCAGCAACATTCCTAAAAAAACACCTTTCTGTATGATTCGTCTTGCTTTCCCAGCAGATAATTTTTTGGCTATTTTCCTGATTTCATACTTGTGTGGAATGAGGTATACGCATTCTCTCATTGTCATTGGTACATTGAAATTCAAAACGTTCTTTGCACATTCACATATGCATTCAATCGGGTCATCGCTGGCCATCTTTACCACATTTTTGGTTTGCTGTTGATTAGCATAGGCTAGAAATCATAGTTGGTCTGTGTCTTCTCAACCTGGCTAGTGCTTGGTTTGGAGCTCATAATTTATCTCAACCTTGTTGAGAAAGTAACCATCTTCCATGTCTTTCATGGTTGGATTCTTCTGATAGGAGGGTTCAACTGGTGGTATATTTCCTGTTAGTGGCCATATTGCCTGGGGCTTTGCAGTTCGTGGCATTGGTACCAGTGACATTCTGCTCGATTCAGTATGCTGCTGTTGGTAAATATGAGGTAGGTTCATAGACGTCAGCAGGTTAGTAGTATAGGGGAGTTGGTTATAGGTAGATCCGGCTGTAAAATCAGGTCTATTTGCATTATCTCTCCTTATAGGATGGCTTTTGTATTCATCTTTGTGTAATGCTCATCTGTGTCGATAATAATTTTTATGTGAGTAAGATTTTCGGCACAATTCGCAGATATAGCGTGAATTCATCTTATTCAGTAGCGAGCTAACAGATTTGTTGGGAGGGGATAATGCTCTTCCATGTAAATGCAAGAATAAGTTGGGTGCTACCCCAACCTGTCAATCGCTGATTGGTCAATTATATACCAGGATAGCATGGGTTCTACCCACCCTACCGATTGATGATTGCTTAAAATTCTTCCACAGTGTATTGTGGGAAATTACAGTGATGTGACTTTGGGGTAAAATAAGGTTTTGCTCGACTTCACACTACTTGACACAGTTTACTTTAAAAAACAAAACATAAAAGTCAGATAAATGTCAATTCAGGGAATTATACATCTAAACTTCACATGCCAACTTGGTAACAAACTTCCGCCCATCAATGTTACAGGAATCTTCTGCTTATTGAACAACATATGTGCTACAAAATGGTCTCAAATGGTCTTAAATATTTTTCAAATGGTCTCAAATGGTCTTAAGTGTTTTTCAGATGGTCTTAAATGGCCACTAAATGGTCACTAATGGTCTTAAATGGTCTTAAATGGTCACTAAATGTCACTAATGGTCACTAAATGGTCACTCATGGTCATTAATGGTCACTAATGATCACTAAATGGTCTTAAATTGTCACTAATGGTCAATAAATGGTCACTAATTGGTCACTAATGGTCGCTAAATGGTCAGTAAATGATCACTAATGGTCTCAAAGTGACCATGTTTAGATAACCATTTAGAGACCATTAGTGACCATCTAAGATCATTTAGTAACCATTTAGTGCCCATTAGTGACAATTTAGTGACCATTAGTGACCATTTAGTGACCATTTAGTGACCATTTAGTGACCATTAGTGACCATTTAGTGACCATTCAGTGACCATTAGTGATCATTTAGTGATCATTAGTGATCATTTAGTGACCATTGGTGACCATTTAGTGACCATCAGTGACCATTTAGTGACCATTTAAGACCATTTAGTGACCATTCAGTGACCATTAGTGACAATTTACTGACCATTAGTGACCATTAGTAACCATTTAGTGACAATCGAATTCACGCTATGTAGTGACCATTAGTGACCATTTAGCAACCATTAGTAACCATTTAATGACCATTAGTGACCATTTAAGACCATTAGTGGCCATTACTGACCATTTAGTGACCATTAATGACCATTTAGTGACCATTAGTGACCATTTAAGACCATTAGTGACCATTTAGTAACCATTTAAGGCATTTAAGACCATTTGAAAAATATTTAAGACCATTTGAGACCATTTTGTAGCACATATGTTGTTCAATAAGCAGAAGATGCCTGTAACATTGATGGGCAGAAGTTTGTTATCAAGTTGGTGTGTGAAGTTTAGATGTACAATTCCCTGATTTGAATTTATCCGACTTTTATGTTTTGTTTTTTAAAGTAAACTGTGTCAAGTAGTGTGAAGTCGAGCAAAAACTTATTTTACCCCGAGTCGCATCACTGTCATTTCCCACAATGCACTGTGGGAAGATTTTAAGCAACCATCAATCGGTAGGGTGGGCAGAACCCATGCTATCCTGGGATATAATTGACCAATCAGCGATTGACAGGTTGGAGTAGAACCCATCCTATTCTTGTATTTAAATGGAAGAGCATTTGTCTCCTCCCCACAAATCTATTAGCTCGCTACTGAATAAGATGAATTCACGCTATATCTGCAAATTGTGCCAAAAATCTTACTCACATAAAACTCATTATTATCTACACAGATGAGCATTACACAAAGATGAATACAACAGCCATCCTATAAGGAGAGATAATGCGAATACACCTGAATTTACAGTCGGATCTACCTATAACCAACTCCCTATACTACTAACCTGTTGACGTCAATGGACCTACCTCAGATTTACCAACAGCAGAATACTGAATCGAGCAGAATGAAGCCCCAGGCAATATGGCCACTATCGGGAAATGCACCACCAGTTGAACCCTCCTACCAGAAGAATCCAACCATGAAAGACATGGAAGATGGTTACTGTTTCATTATTATTAAACATATTTTATTTGTTATAACAAAATGGATTGGATAACAAGAGCCGAGCACTTAGATAATATCCTTTCCTTAATATACATTTGAAAATTTCAAATTATGTTTACAAATATTTACAAAAAGTTACCAAAATGTGCATGCAATGGCAAAGCAAACTTATGAATAATTAAAACAATATTGTGTATGTACACTCTTCAAGATGAATGTTGATAAGTATTCGACTTTACAAGAGTCAGAACAGATTGGTGAGAGGGAGGAGAGCAGAAAGGTGAAAGGTGAACTGCCACATCGCAACACTGCTTGACTTGGTCAACTAGCCAACGTGTCATATTATGGCACAATCTGTTTCAACAAGGTTGAGATAAATTATGAGATCCAAAACAAAGCACTAGACAGGTTGAGAAGACAGATCAACTACGATTTCCAGCCTATGCTAATCAACAGCAAACCAAAAATGCGGTAAAGACGGCCAGCGATGACCTCATTGAATGCATATGTGAATGCGCAAAGAACGTTTTGAATTTCAATGTACCAATGACAATGAGAGAATGTGCATACCTCATTCCACACAAGAATGAAATCAGGAAAATAGCCAAAAAATTACCTGCCAGGAAAGCAAGACGAATCATGCAGAAAGGTATTTTTAAAGAAAGTTGCCGAGACCTGTTCTAGCTAGCTTATCAAAAATCCTCGGAAAAAAACTGGAGAAAGCCAAACAAAACGGCTCTTTTCAAGGCCACCCAATTTCCTAAAAAGAGAAACACTCATTTCCTATTGCAATGTTCAGAGAAGGTCTTCTCTCAAACTTGACAATTAAATCTAACTACTGATTCCATCTTTATTCTCAAACAAAGTGTTCAAGCTATTCTAGATCAAATGATTTTGAAAGAATGATAAAAACTTCAGAGAGAAAGAATCTGCACTTGGGGATGCGACATGCACCCCATAAGTGGATGAGTGATGGCCTTCTGTTGCACGAACACATACTGCCCATAGTGGACTGGTGGCTACTCGGCTGGTCTTGATTACTACCTCTTTTGTTTCTTCCATTTATTCTTTGGAACTGGAGGTGGAGGTGGGGATTCCTTAACTTTTGAAGGTGTGGACCGTGGTGCCATGTTTTGATGTTGTTTGAGATTGACGAGTTGGGAAAGCAGTTCGTCTTTCTCTTTTAATAGGTCTGCCACTTGGTTATCAAAGGAATCTTTGGTTTCTTGAAACTCTCTTTCTAATCTACGCTTGGTTTCCTCCTGGAGTGTGATTGTTATTGGCTCGGTGGCCATGGAAGAGCTATCTGTTGACTCTTCTGTGCCCACGATCTGTTGTTCTAGTTCGTGGGCGAGCTTACTTAGTTCTTCATCATGTTCCATCTCAACGTGGGGGTCCAAGCTTGAGATGGAGGCATTTGATGACTGGGTGGTGTCTATTTTTCCGTCTGGATGGGGGAGTGGACTTCTATTTCCTCTTCCTTCTCTTTGCGGCTTTCTTCAGATTTTCTCCTCCAGGCCTCTAGGTGCTTGGCGTCCCGACGCTTAGTGGATGGGCTTTTCTTCTTGCCCTTGCACTTGAGCTTTTCAGGGTCCTCTGGGTGTGGACCAGAGCGCGATTTGTCTAAGGTAATACCACTCCCCAGAGGATACGATGGACTAGCTGCAGGCTTCTTTTGTCTCCTTGTTGGAGCAATTCCAGGTGGTATAGGAAAGTCCAATATCACCTGGAAGGTATCACAAGAAACATGGATGGTCCAGTCTCTGGTTTTACCCACGTTCAGACATGTTAGCATGTCAGATGGCTTCTGCGGTAGAATCATTATGGCTGTAATTTGTGGTGCTAACGGAGAGTCATGTGAGCGTCTGAGCTGATCAACAGTCAGGTGTCATAATGATTCAACAGTATAATGATAATGTCAATGATCGGGCCACACAAGCGACACAATTATAATTTTGTCTAATGATAATTATCGGGCCACACAAGCGACACAATTAAGGATAAAAACTTCCAGTCTTGCTTGACTTTTATTGTCACACTCCGGATCACTCATCTATTCGCCGCGCAGAAAATACTGCATGGCACGATCTGATTGGACAGTTGTTTGACCGATCAGAGAACGTCTGCGTGGGATAATTTTACAACACGCTTATCTATTGGTCCCATGGAACATACCTCCGTGTTGAATGATCTTATTGGACAACTGTTTGGCCAATCAGACACCGCCGCGATCTTACTGGGTTATCAAACACCTGCGACGTGACACCATCTTACCTATGACATAATCAAACAGTGTACATGGTCTTTATCATATTAAGCTTCTTATAAACAAAGGGGACCTTTGTCATAATACCTTTATCTATGACATAATCAAACATACCAGTTGTCCCTTATCTATTTGCGTAACTATCCAACGTGACACTATCATATATTCTTTTAAACAAAGATTCCCTCTTTCTTAATCACCTTTATCTATGCAATACATAGACAAAGACCAGGTGTTCTCTATCTTAATTCCTTTTTGACATGTCTATACAAACCAGGTAGTCTTCAAATTAATCTTTTTGTTTGTAGTTACATGTACATGTCCTTGACAACATTTACCTTAGATACACCAACAGAGCTCGAAATTTACGTGGGGGATGGGAAGGGGGGGGGGGGGGACTCTTTGTTAGTACTCATTGGACGCCTCAGTTTGGAAGTCCCCCAACTTTGGGCTAGCCTTGGGAAGGGTGTGGAACAGTCCAGGGCTTTGGTGGGGAGGGACTGGGCTTTTGAAAGGGGGGAGCCTACATACAGGAAAAGCCAAAACAATGTGGGGGAAAGCCTAAATGGGCTATACATAGTCTGGGCCCCTTTAGAGGGTCCTAAATGGGCTTTGGAGAAGGATAGCCTAAACAATAGGGTACATACAGGGCGGGAAAGGGGTGTTGGTGCCTAAAAATAGCCTAGGTCTAGAAGGGAAGGGGCAGAGGGGAGACCTAATGGCTTTGGGCGCCGGGGTCAGGGGTCCGGGGTTCTGACCCCGGGGTCAGTGTCCAGGGGTCTGGTTCATGGTGGCTCCGGGCAATGAGGCATGCTTCTCGCATCTATACTACTGACGTGCAGTACGCCCTAAAACACAGCGCTACCGCGCCCCCACATGGGCAATTTGGACTAAGTGTCTTGCCAAAGGACATAACGCGGTTGCCACAGGTGGGATTTGAACCGAGGATCTATCGGCTTGTAGCCTATGTCAGAAACCGGGCTTTGTCGTTGCTGGGGAAATAGATTCACGCCGCGTATTCAGCCCAAACTCGATGAGTGTCGCCTGGATCCGTGCGTGAACGTATGTCTCACCGTGACGAACCCGCCCGTTTTATTGGGATGGTTCTTATCCTGAAGGAATCAATGACTTTTCCTCAAAAAGCAAAAATCAACAGAGGTTCACTAAAAACAGCAGTTTTAATACATATATATATATATATAAATAAATATGGTAATTTGTGACTCACATGAAATCCAAATAAGAAAAACAGAACGTCAATCACACCCCACCCACGCAGTTTTTGAGTCACTTGCGGACCCGCATTCTCCGTTGTCGCTCGTTTCCCTTCCTTCCTTGTCGTTGGTATTTGGACTTGGACTTTGGTCGCCTTTTCACTTGACGCTTTTACTGCCGTCGCACGGCCACTAACGTATTGTCACCTTACCGGACGCCTTTTGGTCTTACACATGACGGAATGTCACTCTACCACTGCCGTCGCACGGTCACTAACGTATTGTCACTTTACTATATCGCTGTCCCTCTAACAAGTGACGCAATGTCACTCTAACACTGCCGTCACACAGCCACCAGCTTATTGTCATTTTACTGGACGCTTTTCCCTCAAACAGTCGTCACCAATGAGGTTAAACGCTCCCCTCCATTTATCTCAGAATAAGGTGCATACAGTCAAGGCCTACTCCGCCTACGTAGGCGTGCCTTCTACAACAGGTAATGCCGTTTACCTAAATGCAAATAGCTCCCTGAGCTTGTATTTTGTGTTTCTGATCCTATTCTCATATATGGCCATCAACTTGGCCCACGCCTGTTCCTATTCTAAATATGAGCTTCGTGGCTCTCCTACATCACAACGTGCCTTTACTTCCGCACCGGCGCGGCACCTCCTCTAGCTTATAGCATGGGACCTCCCCAGCCTTCTCGCATATGACCCACAGCCTTACACGCCTTCAGAATGGAATAAAGTTTTCAATAAACTTCGATAGCTAGAACATTAATTCTCAGTTTAATTGCTTCTCTTGAACTTGGCTGCTTAGATCTATCTTAATTTAATATTCGCTTTCAAGTTAAGTATAACCTGACATTCGGTGACTGGCTAGATGCGTAATATGTGTGTCTGTTCAGAACATGTGCGATGTACTGTTTTTACAACAATTACCTATTAACTGGCCATAATTATCTAGATAACGACTGCAGAAGAACACTGGCTTTTACTATCTTTAATGCTTTATCAGACAGCCCATGTGACATTCAACAAATGCGCAATAATGGACATTAAAATTCATGCTTAATTAACAGCGCGCGAATTATTGCTAGTCTGTTTAAGTGACAAATCGGTTTTCGGGGTTCATCATACAAACGCACATCTTGAAACCTTTGGCCCGAACGAGAAAAAATATCAAAGACATATACACTTTTAAAACAAAATCGAAAATTCAAGCTATCACATTGACAACCCCCTTCCAAGGAACATACTCTCAGCTGTTCCAAATACACCAAGCCAACAGGTCCCTCTATACACTCTCTCTCCCTCTTTCCATCACAAAATATAATACTACTCTATCACAGATATGTACACTTTGGGCAATCCCTGCACAAAACTTTGCTAGGAAGGGGTGTCCACCCTCACCCAAGCCAGCCGATGGGCCCCCTCGCTTCAACCCCTCTTACTGAAGGCTCAGGTAGTCAGCAACCACGTTTTCACTGCCTCTGATTGCCTCTATCCTGAAGAGGTAATTGCGCAGCAGGAGGGACCACCTTATAATTCTGCTGCTTTCCACTTTACACTTCTGAATGTATGAAAGTGGCCTATGATCCGTATGTAAAATAAACTCCCGTCTATACAAGAAAGAAGTTCTGAAACCTTTTAACGGCGAAAACAATAGCTAGGCACTCCCTCTCTATAACTGAGTAGTTCATCTCCCCAGGGAGAAGCTTTTTACTGGCATATGCCACTGGGAAACGTCCGCCATCGTATTCCTGTAGCAATACTTCCCCCTCGCCTGTATCGGATGCGTCCGTTTGCACCAGGAATGTTCGGGAAAAACCGGGCAGGCGAAGGAGAGGCGCCCTGCTCAACAGGTCCTTCAAGACCTTGAATGCCCGGTCCTGGATCGGTCCCCATATAACTTTGTTGGGCTTTCCCTTCTTCGTGAGGTCCGTCATATTTAGTCAACTGCAAAATGATATTTTTGTTTATATATATTTGTTTTATAACAAGTTATTTGAGAGTGCCCATGGACACTCTTCAATAATTTGCAATAAAATAAATTTTGAATAACAAATTCACACCACCCAAAATAATCTCGTTCTCAGCCATATATAATGATGACGTTTGTATCATTCGATGTAGAATTCATCAGACAGAATTATTGTATATAATTGTGAAAAATACCGATTATCAGTTGCCCGGAAAATCTCAGTAAAACCTACAAAAAAGATTTAGTGTTTGCAAATATACATTTCCCCAGTTTATCTGAGATTTTTCGGGGGCAGCTGATGATCGGTAATTTTCACAAAAAATATAATACTACTGGCTGGTAAATTCTGCATCGACTGATACTAAACTTCATCAACGTGGATGGTCTTAAACAGTTATTATAGTTAAAAATATATATTTCGTTGAAAAATTGACGGTAACCTTGGAATTTGCCCTCTAAAGAATTTTTTCGTCCCAAATTGCAGGGACAATCATTGTTATTTTCTTGTAAATGCCTTAAAGTCTAAAGAAAATACATTCAGATAAATGCCAGATCGAAATGGTCACGGTTCTGTATCGTCTTTACTCCGCCAGGATGAAATGACACAGAAAAATACATGAAATTTCACCTGAAATCTCGACTATAGATAGATTCATTGCCCCTCCCCTCCCATTCTCTCGCCCTCAACCAGAAAGGAACTGTTTAATGCTAACCCATAATTCTTTCTTTCTAATTTCAATTATCAAAATACTAACCCTCTCCTTTGTATCACCCAATAACCACCTACCCTTCATTCCCCCATCCCATTTCCTGATTACAATACAAGTTAAGGTTTAATACCGGGAACAGGAATTTCACAACTCTGCGGCTCCCAGTTCTGAAAGTCAGTCACCATACCTGGGGAATTCATCATAGACCATAGACCATGGTATCAATGATTGCGTAATATAGTTTATGAGATTACGGCCAATATCAATTTCTTCCAATGCCAGCAACGACATTGAAGCTATTGTTTAATCTAGCGAACGGAAATTTCCAGGTTACCGGTTCTGAAAATCAGTGCTAATGCCCGGGAAATTCCCATACTAGATTCGGGAATCAAAGGTTGCGGAACGCAACCTTTGATTCCCGATTCTGTCTTATGAATTCCCCGGGTATCGGGACTGATATTCAGAAACGAGAACCGGAAAATTCCTAGTATTGTGACTGGCTTTCAAAAAACGAAAAACAGAAAATTCCCGTTCCCGAGATTGAACCCTACACCAAGTGAATCCCATTTTGTCAGACTGGTATTTTCGACATTCTACAAGAAAGTGCTCAAGCGTCTCCACTCCTCCCACATTACACATTAGGCATACTTTGTCGCCGTTTTTTCCAACCCATCCAAGCTCGAGCGACATCCTCATCACGCAGGTCACCCAGAGTCGATTGGTGGCTTGGGGGCGTGGATCAGAAGTACAGAACTTATACTTCTCGGACAGTTTTGGTTTCCGAGTAAGTGATAAAACACAGTGTGTAAAATAACGATAAACAGAAATCCATTGAATCGATGAATGCCAATAATGTTTCGTGCAAATATTTATTGTACATCACTGGATGTTATTAGGGGGATCAATATCGAAGAGAAAACATGATTTCATAGGGCGGAAAATAGATTACACCTCATTAATGGAGTTGTATTAAAAGGAAATTTTCATAATGTGTCTGGAATAATTGACATTCTTCCCACCACAGACGAATAGAAATAGTGAAAAATATTGTAACAGGCCTAACCATCACCAATTAAGTTTATGTAACGATTTCATCCTCTTACAGAGTGTGGTGTCTGCACTTTATGCCTTGTCGACGAACAAGACAAATGCGTGATTAATTGTACTGTTTTCTTATCTATTTATTCATTTATTGGGGTTTAGGAACACTTTCAACAGCCAGGCTTATATCGTGTCTGTCAGAGTTACGGATGGACACGAATCCGAACTACCCGGAGAGAATCACCAAGCAGAGGAGAGTAACTCTTCAGCTAACTAACTCCGTACAATAGAGTTAGCATCGGCTCGCCTTAGTACCATCGACGTCCAGTGCGACTTGCATTACTACTTTAGAAGTAGCTGTTGTTTTCGCGTATCATTTAACCATTTACCTCACATGAAAAGCAGACGACACTTGCAAACAAAATTTTTGAGTAACTATTTTTTTTCATTTTTGTCTCAAAAACATACGTTATGACCCCTCTTTGGAACGAGCTCGACGAGCTCGTTCCAAAGAGGGGTCATAACCTATGTTTTTGAGACAAAAAATGAAAACAATAATGAAAATTAATTGGCGATTTTTGTGAATAGCGCGGGCCGGTTTTGGCCGTTACGTTGGGTAAAGGATTAAAGGTCCTGGGGTGCGCGATGGCTCAGTGGTTACAGCATTGAACTTCAAACCGAAAAGTCCGTGGTTCGATCCCCGACTGGGGTAACTGCGTTGTGTACTTGGGCAAGGCATTTAATCTCGATTGCCTAGTGGGGCACGGAGGCGCTGTGTACTAAGGCGTACTGCACGTCAATGGTGCACTTGTCTTCAACAAATGCTAACCCTGCTTCTGCAGAATTGATCGCCGTTGTTCTGTGGTTCTCTGCTTCCCCCATCCGTAAAACAGGAGGTGATCCCGGCTGCCAAAAGTGTCGTTAAACCCCCAATAAATAAATAAATAAATTTTACTGTGACGATGTTTTTTGTATGACCTCTGGATAGACCAAAACACCTGATATTCATTCCCGTTAGCTTCCTTCTACCAGAAGATGTTCAATTGTGAAGATGAAAAGACCAATTAATATTTTATTACATGTACACCTACAGGTTATGGATATCGTTTCATTATTAACCTTAACCCTTTACCCAAGGCACATAATGTCAATATTTATTATTTCAGTTATTGTTTTGTCAAATTTTCCACAAATTTCAACAAAACCAGATCATGTGACCCCCCCGTTGGAACGAGCTCGACGAGCTCATTCCAATGAGGGGTTGCGTGATATGGTTTTATTGAAATTTGTCAAAAAATACATTTTTTTTGTCTACTGCTTAATTTGTAAATTACGCCGATGGATGTGGCCGATTCGTTAGGTAAATGGGTTATATATTTATTATTTATATATTTATTTATTAGGGTTTAACGACACTTTAACAGCCAAGGTCATATCGTGTCGGTGATAGTTTTACGGGTAGAGGAAGCCGGAGTACCCGAAGAGAACCATTGAGCAACGACGAGCAGCTGTCGACTCCCCAATATCGTAACTCCACACTGCAGCACGGGCAGAGTTAGATTGGTTGAAGACAAGCGCACCACTGGCAGTACGCCTCAGTACACGGCGTCATCGTGCCCCCGTGTGGACAATCGGGGTTAAGTGCCTTGCCCAAGGACACGACGCGTGAGTCCGAATGGATCGCTCAAACGGTCACCCATCCAAGGACTAACCGATCGCGACGTTGCTTAACTTCGGTGATCTGACAAGAACCGGTTAAAGCAACGCCATCGCGCCCCCAGGTGAATGGGTTAATAAGGGACTCTTCCTGGAAAATTCATCTTTCAATTTACACAATACCATTATTTAATGCTACTGGAGTGAAAGATTTAAATGAGTTAAATTCCCACTGAGAGAATTTGAAGGATAATTTCGCCGTCTTTTATATTTTAACACCAGTTGTTGTTCCCGAAGCTTATCGTGGAGGTACCAAGGTCAACGAAACCTTTTGCTTCTCCAGTTTTCTCTCGGGACACAATTTGTAAAAATACGTGCACAATACGTGCGCACATACGGGTGTTAGAGAATCACACTGGGCATAGTGACGGACTGCCCACAGTGGCACATGGATTGTTGTTTAGTGTAGGATTAACAACACTTTCAACAACCAAGGTCACATCGAGTCGGATCTTAGAGGGCGATGATTTCTAGTTTTCTTGTATGTGCCGCTACGTTGGTTCACATGTTGTGATAAATATGCGCAAGATAAGAAACACACGCGCAATTGCGAGTAATGAAGGATCTTTGGGTATAATGGTGTACTACAGGATGATCGTTATCATCGGCCACAAGTTGTGTCCCACAACCATACTTTTTAGTTACCCAGTTTGTTAATATGGTATATGTGGTGTCAGTTAATTTAATTTTGGGAGCGAGCCAAGCTCGCGCCCAATATAAATTTAACTGACACCAGATATACAATATTAGGCCACGAAACAACTGTGTTATGCATGTGTCGTGGGGACTATTTTTTCTATGCACTGAACTAGCGACTGCGGTTAAAAATAAACGATAGAATTCTTATTAGTTTAACGCGAGGCGACTTTAGTGTTCCGACATTTTAAAAGATGAATAATCAAAGGCGACATCACTCTTGAATGTCAGCTACATACAGATTCTGCCTGGCCATGTATAGTTTATATGTAGCTTGCATGTAATGTTTTGAAAGAAATGAAATTCCTTTGTAAGAGGTAAGATTGATTATGGCTTCGCCTGTTCTCTTTTATCTGTTTGTGTGTTGGTACACACATGCATGGTATTTGAGACTCAAAAGGAAAAAAAACAATATTAACCCTTTACCTAACATGAAAAGCAGACGACACTTGCAAAAAAAATTCTTGAATAACTAATTTTTTTCATTTTTTGTCTCAAAAATATAGGTTATGACCCCTCGTTGGAACGAGCTCGACGAGCTCGTTCCAACGAGGGGTCATAACCTATGTTTTTGAGACAAAAAATGAAAATATTTTGTAAATTAATTGGCGCTTTTTGAGAATAGCGCTGGCCGGTTTTTGCCGTTGCGTTGGGTAAAGGGTTAACAGAGATCATCAGTATTGGCGAATAACGACCGGGAATCATTATTGGATGATCCATTTTGGAGGATCACGTGCAACGCAATTTCAAACTTCTACTTCCATATCTCAAACTTCAAAATTAAATTTATAAATTTTTAATAATAAGCATCAATTTTGAAATCTGAAATCTGAAAAGTAAATGTGCCTTATGGGGTTTCGATCATTAGGTGAGAATAAATATAGGCGCACCCCCAATAAAGTTCAATAAAACAAATATATATAAACATGACACCGTTTGCTTCCAACGAAATATAATAACGTTTAAAATATCGAACACATTTAACCCTTTGAACTGTAGTGGTATCTTCCATGCCAGTTCAATGGCAGCAATTAGAAGAGTCCATATTCATTATTTGGGGTAGTCCAATCAATATTTTCAACGTGCAGCCTCGGGGGTACACGTTGAAAATATTGAATGGTCTACCCCATACATTTACTGAACAGTCATCCTATTTAATGACGTTATGACGTATGACGTATGATGCTCCTGGTCGGAAAAAAGCGACCGCTAGGGTTCAAAGGGTTAAAAGTGCAATAATGTTCTATTTTGAAAACAATAAGTTGAAGATTTGACGAAACTACAATTTTTTTCATTATGCAAAAATACTATTATGCTTCATATATCATTTGTGTGAAAGCGCCCGTTTCGGGTAAATAAATTAACTTGAAAGGGCTAATTTACAGGCTTTTTAAAAAAAGGGCACACAGCCCTAAAAAATCTCGATCTAATAACCGAATTTTCCGGAACAAACTGCAATGTCATTTTTAATATTCGTGGTAATTTGCTTTCTCATATGTCCAAAGGTGAAGTTTGTATCCATGTTTTCTGTTTATTGCGTATGCATCCATGCAATTTGATTTTGGGTTGCCATTAACGGTCCATCTGCTGTGGCTTTTATTGCAAGAATAACTGCGCTTCGTTTGAAATAATACAAATTTGTTGGACTGATGCACAATTGTTGTTCGGGTCGGTCATTTATTCAGACAGCAGCGTAGGTAAAATTCTTCCAACAGGTATTTAGAAATTATGCCACGATGTCGTGCTAACTTGTTGGGAATTCCTCCGATCACTTTCGGACAACTTCGTTTATCTCTTCGCAATGTCGTATCTTCTGAGAATTCGTCTGCATTAAAGTCTTTTTTAAAAGTAATTTCACACTGCTTCTGATGTCTTACACTTTACAAACATAGTTTTCTTCACATATTCTTTCGCATGCAAGTAAAATCTGAGATTTGAGATCTTTTTTTCAAATTGAAGGCACTTACTTTTCACACCGGTACGCATAATTATTGCATAAAAGAAAACTCGGTGGTTGGCGACGAAACGACATAATGAAAACCAATAGTAAAGAGGGATTAGCAATAATTGAACCCAACAACCTCACAGGGCTGTTGGATTAAACTAAAAAACACCCCGCAATTTTACAAAAAATGCCATGAGAAACATAAGATCTACTTTGTGGAGTCTAATTTTGACAGTATTTTTAAAATATATTTTAGTGCCAAATGGACTTGCTCAGTCGCTATGACAAGCAATGCATGCAGAATTACCATTTAACCCTATACCAAAGTAACGGCCAAAACCGGCCAGCGCTATTCACAAAAAATACTACCCGATTTTCGTTATTTTTTATTTTTTTATCACAAAAACATAGCTTATGACCCCTCATTGGAACGAGCTCGTTCAGCTCGTTCCAATAAGGGGTCATAAGCTATGTTTTTGTGATAAAAAATGAAACAAATTGGTCGTTCAAGTATTTTATTTGCAAGTGTCGTCTGCATTTCATGTTAGGTAAAGGTTTAAAAAACTAAGCGTTGAAAAGGTTAAAAGCCATGATAATGACTCCGGCATTTCTTAATGGGGTTTAAAGACACCTTGTACCATGCTCACCTCTGTTACTATCTGTGAAAAGCCTGTATGCTAAATTTTAGCTTTTACACCCACCACCGGTGCGAAGCTTCTGCTGCGGTTAAAAGTATTTACACCAAAAGACGAAAGTTCATCCAACTTGACCTTTGACGTGACGCAATTTGCCAACTTCGATACATTCACACTGTGCGATGTTTCATTCAAACATAAGACGTTTTGCGGTACTATCTACTACGTGCAATGACTTATTAAGTGTAAAATACCTACAATTAAATATTTAAAATAAAATTTAAGAATTGTTAATAATAATCTGACTGAAAAGGCAGGTAAATTCAATCAACTATGACGGTGAGTCTAGAAGTCAATCAAGCATTCACGTGCAGCTGGTAGTACTGCCTACCGGCGCAGATGTAAACAAAATACCCGTGTGTTTGCGAGAAAGTGGTGTTTTTTCTCCATTTTAAGTGACAAAGTCGATTATTTATCAAATGCATAGTATAAATAAAACAAGTAGGTACTAGGGCCGGTAATCAGATTTAAACCACTCGTAGTAACGATTTTAACCACTCTGCAAACCGAGTGGTTAAAAACCTTATCCAATTGGTGGTTTAAATCTTATTATCGTCCCTCGTACCTATTTATTCTATATTTCAACAGCCAGGATAACCTCCTGCCTGACAGTTTCTCAGGTGGAGGAAGCCAGAGTACCCGAAAAGAACCACAAAGATGCGGCGAAAAACTTTCAGACTCTCCAATGTACTGACTCAGCACAAGCTGGGGTATCATTGGTCGAAGGCAAGTGCCCCGTCGATGCGCACAATGTCTTAGTACACAGCGCCAATCGCGATTAACCCTTTGGACTCTAGTGGTATCTTCCATGCCAGTTCAATAGCAGCAATTAGAAGAGTCCATATTCATTATTTGGGGTAGACCAATCAATATTTCCAACGTGCAGCCTCGGGACTGCACGTTGAAAATATTGATTGATCTATCCCACACATTTACTGAACAGCCACCCTATTTAATGATGTATCGTGTTTCTGGCCGGAAAACCGGCCGCTAGGGTTCAAGGGGTTAAGTACCTTACCCAAGGCCACAAGTCAGTTACCTCTGGTCTGGATCGAACCGCGAACCTTTCGGTTTGAAATTCATTGCTCTAACCACGACTCCCGCACTACGATAATACACACAAATATAATTTGGGTTAACCTTCCCACGCAAGCTGTACAATGGATATTACATTAAACTGCTGAGCGTGGCAAATTGCATTTTTATTTTGAATTAGTGCCTCAACTGAAGTTCACTCGAAGTGTGAAACACTCAATGCCACCCACTGTCTAATGTCAAAATGCTTTTGCGAACCTGAAAAAAGAACCAGTAACGCTGAATTCAGACAAATGTGTTTAGACGTGAGTGGTTTAAATGAGCTCGAATTAAGGCAGATGACTTGGTTCAACATCATCTTTGAGAATTAATGATGCGATACAGAAAATTGGAGTTTCCCCTTACCCTTTTAAAAATTATTTCCAGATGGTATCACCCAATGTAAAAACGGACTTCTACGAATATCTATTTTATCTATTTTAGACCTCCACAGATTACAAGCAATAATTTAACCTTATTGCCAAAAGGCACTGCAGAAGATAATTCTTAACCTTTTGGAGACGAAAGTCTGATTTATTTTTTGGATAATATCACCACATGCTCTAATTTCATAAGGTAAATGCCTGTTCAGTGAACATATGAGAGGAGATCAGCCATTGCGTGACAACCGCTACTTATTTTCAGTTTTCTTATTCGACATTCGTTATCAACCGATTTCATTGGTCCATAACGAATGTCTAATAAGGAACTGGGAATAAGTAGCGGTCGTCACTTCCCCAGATCAGCTAATAGTTTAAGCGTGCCGCGACTTGGACTCAGTACATATTGAAAATATTAATGGATTTACCTAGGGCTGCACGGTATATCGATAAACCGATATATACCGGTATTCAAACCAATATCGATTGAATACCGGTGTAATTACAAAAATATCGGTATATCGTCATTATTCATTTACCCACAATTTAATTTTCAAGATGTCTTGAGTTTTTTAACTGTAGCCCCGAATGAATAATATTATGCCTTTACCCAATTAATCGTCTGCATGTGCTCACGAAATAAACAATTTCAGCAGTTGGAAAAATAATGTTAAAAAAGTTCAACAAAACTATATCATGTGAAACCCCTTATTGGAACGAGCTCGTTCCAATGAGGGGGTACACGATATTGTTTTGTAGAATTTTTTTTTGAAAATCTGATTATCTTTTTTTTAAAATAATAGATTTTGATATCGTCTGCCTTGGGTAAAGGTTTTTCGAACCGCGTCATCAAGTCATGCTAATTCGTTACGACTGTGATGTCTCAAGCCTCGATTGTGGTACTTATGTTCATTTTTCTGAACAATTTTCGATATACCGGTATACCGCAGTATTTTTTTTTGAATACCGATACCGGTATTCAGTTTTGAATATCGTGCAGCCCTAGATTTACCCCCGAAACAATGAATGCGGTGTCTAAATTGTGTAGCAGAGTACCTATTTATTATTATTTATTTATTGGGGTTTAACGTCACTTTCGACAGCCAGGGTCACCTCGTGTCGGACAGTTTTACAAGTAGAGGAAGCCGGAGTACCCGTAGAGAACCAGCGAGCAATGGCGAGCAACTGTCAGACTCCCCAACATACTAATTCCACACAACCAAGGTTAGCATTGGTTGAAGACAAATGCACCATCGACGTGCATTACGCCTTGATACACTGCGACACCGTGCCCCCAATCGGGATTAAGTAGCAGTGTATCTACTCTCGGGCTCCAAATAAACGTACAGATATGTTTTCAAAGATTTTCCCCCGTATGAAGCTAAATGGGGTCTTTATTTATTTATTTGGGGTTCGTCGACACTTTTGACAGCCAGTGTCACCTCGTGAAGGACAGTTTTAAGGGTGGAGGAAGTCTGAGTACCCGGAGAGAACCACCTATCATCGGCTAGCAATTACCAGACTCCCCAATGTAAAACTCAGTACAAGCAGGGTTAGCATTGGTTGAAGGCAAGTGCACATTCGTCGTGCAATACGCCTTAGTACACAGCGCCACCGTGCCCCCACGGGAGTAAGTAGCAGTGTATCTACTCTCGGGCTCCAAATAAAAATACGGGTATTATATGTTTATTAATTTTCAAGGATCCCCCCTCCCCTGTATGAAGCTAATTAGGTCTGAATTTATTTATTTATTGAGGTTCTACGACACTTTCGACAGCCAGGGTCGCCTCGTGTCGGACAGTTTTACGAGTGAAGGAAGTCGAGTGCACCCGGAAAGAACCTTCGATCATCGGCGAGCAACTGTCAGACTCCCCTACGTTCTAACTCTGCAGAAGTAGGGTTAGCATTGGTTGAAGGCAAGTACATCATCAACGTGCAATAGCCCTTAGTTCATGGCACCACCATGCCCCACGTGAGCAATCGGGATTAAATGCCTTGCCCAAAGACGCAACGCAGTTACCCCCGACGGGGGTCGAACCGTGGACCTTTCGGTTTCAATGCCGTGAAACACCGCGCTCCACATTGGGGTCTGTATGTTTATTAACAAATGCATCGGCTCCAAGTGAAAGTATATCGTGACAACGAACTAATGTGCTGAATTGATTCGCCTTATGTCTAAATTTAATGTGTCCACCGTTCTACTTAGGTTTCAGAGTTCACACTGGCTCAAATTATTTTGGTATTTTAGAATTTTTGTTCGATGCCAAATAATTTTTCATTTTGGGTGCCACATGAAAAATTTATTTAAAGGTCTAATGTTATAAAAATGAAATTTGGCTTTTTATGGCAATGTAATTAGAAACATATAGAATATACCCATAGTAGCTGGGTGTACCAAATGTTCACCACGAGTGGTGAAGTGGTGTTAATCGCGAGCTTTTGGCGAGCGGTTAACATCACTTCACCACGAGTGGTGAACATTTGGTACACCAAGCTACTTTGGGTATATTTTATTTATATCATGATCGTCAGATTATTAAGTCGCTATTATGTTTTCTCGATTTTTCTGAGCAGCAGACGTACACACTTGAGAATCTGTTTTTGTTTACATGAGCACTGGTGGGCGGTGTTCCGCTGTCAATTTTATCACCAAAACGAAATGAAAAAAGAAACGCGCAAATCAAGGGACCTTTTTCATTTTAATAACATAATAACATACTATTTCGAGTTATGGATGCTTTATTAACATGAGACAACGCATGTTTGTTAATATTTGGTATCTTATGAGGTAAACTCATTTAAAAACGTAATAAATAATTGCCGCTTTCATATCAGTCTTCGCGAGGCGACGAGCGATAAACTTCGACAACTTTGCATTCAGGTCGAGGTCACTAAAGTTCAGTTTGGATGTAGTTCCACTGTATATATAAGGATAAATTTTAACTATTGAAATCTCATTGCTGGCGTGTTCACCACAGACACACGTGTCCACCACGGTTGGTGTGTAAAGCTAAAATGTATGTCATAGACTTTTTTATATATAGTAGAATAGGTAATCATGTTATAAATCTAAGTAAAAGTCAGCTTTGACTCTTTGTGCAGCGAATGTGTTTATACAATAATTTGCAAGTTTTTATTCTTCTCAAGAAAAAAATAGCAAATCTTACCTCCAAGACTATTACGTTAATGGAAAGGACAGTGTCTATATTATTAGTCACGATGTGGCACATTGTTGATATAATGAACAGCAAAAAATATGGTGGAAGCGCCGTTTATTATTTTTAAATGGGTTTAATCCTCCACCCAATGTAACGGCCAAAACCGGCCAGCGCTATTCACAAAAATCGCCAATTAATTTTCATTATTTTTTTCATTTTTGTCTCAAAAACATAGGTTATGACCCCTCGTTGGAACGAGCTCGTCGAGCTAGTTCCAATGAGGGGTCATAACCTATGTTTTTGAGACAAAAAATGAAAAAAAGAAAGAAAAAGTTATTAACGAATTTTGTTTGCAAGTGTCGTCTGCTTTTCATGTTAGGTAAAGGGTTAAACAGAGTATAATAGTAAAACGTTCTAAGTGACTGGGAAAAAATTGTAAAAAAATGTAACACTTTGTTTCTTCCATTGTTTGTCAAATTTTCTGATGACCAACGCAGTCTCACTTGACCAAATTCAGGATGATCCGGCCTTTGACTTTGTTACTCAATTCAATCATGAAATTAACTGTATTTCTGAAGGATACTATTACCCAACTCACGGCCGTCATGAACAAATGTAAATACCACACATCGGAAACTTTTTCTTCAACAGTAGGTACGTATAAGAAATCTTTCGCCTTATTTAACATTAATTGCAGGAGCATGGTTGCCAATTTTGAATACCCACAAAGCCTGATTTGAGATCTCCAAACAAATGAAAATATCTTTGGCATCATAAGCATGACAGAAACATTCAGTGTAAAATAAAATATCTCCTTCACCTTGGCTGGCTATCAGCAACCTGTCCTTCGTTCTCGTCCTGTGGGTGATGATGGGAGGTGGGGTGGGGGGGGGGGGTGTGTCTTCGTTAAAGACTCTATGCCGTTCAAAAATAAGAAACGAGTCAAGCATTTTCATTCCCCATGTGTTTGAATCACTGTTCATAGAACTTGGGGGCGTGGTGGCTCAGTAGGTAGAGGTGCAGGTGCGTTGTGCCCTTGGGCAAGACACTTCACCCCCTTTGCCCACGTGGGGCGCGGTAGTGTTGTGTACTAAGGTGTACTGAACGTGTCTTCAACCAATGCTAATCCTGCTTGTGTGGAGTTGGCATGTTGGGGAGCCTGACAGTTGCTCGTCGTTGCTCGGTGGTTCTCTTCGTGTACTCCGGCTTCCCCCACCCGTAAAACTGTCCGACATGAGGTGACCCTGACTGTCGAAAGTGTCGTTAAACTACATTAAATGAATAAATAAATAAATCCACAGAACTTACAGCAAAACAGAAATCAATTGTAGGAATTGTTGAGCGCCCTAATACCGCCCCGAAAGCTGATCTGGACTTGTTCTTATCATAATATTCAAACCTACTTGATCAACCCAATACGGAGAAGAAAGTAACTTACCTGATGGGCAATTTTAATGTAGATGTAGATCTGCTCAATTTTAACCAACACCAAAAAATAATCAATACTAATTTCTGTTTAGTACGGAATTCCCGCCCATGATAACCAAACCAACGAGAGTAAGTAGTCATTTAGTCACTATAATTGATCACATATTTTGCAAAAAACTAAACGCTAACACCTCTGGAATAATTAATGCAGATATGTGCGATCACTTCGCTACGTTTTACATCGAAAATAACAAATCTACCCACCCTAAGAACAATACACTGCAAAAATATAGGTTCTCCCTGAGATGGAACCAGTTCTGTTTAAACAGTATTTATTTCAAATCAAATAAATTTATAAAGATTAACATTAAATATTAACAGAATTAAACATAAATTGAGGGAGTTTCAGTTGTAAGTGTAGAGCTTATACGAGGTTGTCTCAAATCATTCTTCAGCAAAGGAGATATGAACAGTTGGCATATCGAACCAGTTTTGGTTCTATGCAGAACCAAAACTGGTTCGATATGCCAACTGTTCATATCTCCTTTGTTTCAAAATGTTTGGCGACTGCGTTGAATAAGCTCCAAGTTTACTGCTGAATCTACTTCAGTTCATGTAATATTCTGTTAAAATTGAATGCTAATCCTGGTAAATTTATTTGATTTGAAATAAATACTGTTTAAACAGAACTGGTTCCATCTCAGGGACAAGATTAGAACCAGTTTTGGTTCTAAGGAGAACCTATATTTTTTACAGTGTACATGCCAACCAAAGAGAATCTTCAACACAAGGAATATCAACTTATTTAAACAGCTGCTATCTGAATCCGATTCCAATAATGTATTCCAGGAGGTTCGTGCTAAAGAAGCTTACGAAAAAATTTCAACAATTCTTAACACGGCGTTTAACCAAGCCTTTCCGCCGATGATAATGAAGATCCCGGAAAAATATATAAAACGAGAACCATGGATGACTTCCGCTCTTCTCCAGTCCTCCTTAAACAAGCATAAGTTGCTTGAAAAAAGTACAAGTACCCGGCCAACGAGAATATTACCTGATACAAAACCTATTGTCAAATCTTTAATCCTTTACACAACGTAACGGGCAAAACCGGCCAGCGCTATTCACAAAAGTCGCCAATTAAGTTTCATTATTTTTTCATTTTTTGTCTTAAAAACATAGGTTATGATCCCTTTTTGGAACGAGCTCGACGAATTTTGTTTGCAAGTGTCGTCCGCTTTTCATGTTAGGTAAAGGGTTAATCAACTAAAACGTAAACATAAGAATAATTATTATAGTCAAATAATATTAGAAAATTAGGTAAACATTAAAATCTGGGAAATTCTCCGCAAGGCAATAAATAAGTCAAACCTTCCTCCTTCCCTACCATCATCGTTTATTGTTGATAATGTGGAGTTCTCTGACCCGATCCAGACTGCTGATAAATTTAAGAAGTACTTTACTAACATTGGAAATCGAGTAACCAACAACACAGCAAGCTCCACACATCGGTTCGCTGATTACCTAAATAACAGTGTCTTCGGCTCATTTTTTATATCACCTACAAGCACCGAAGAAGTCATATCTTCAGTAAAAAGTCTTCCCCTAACACTTTTGCTGATCAGGGCAACATTTCAACGAAACTACTACAAGACATTATTAATGAGATAGTTGTTCCTGTATCCCCTATCCTAAATACCTCATTCTCAACTGGAATTGTACAATCCAAAATAAAAATCGCCAAAGTAATACCAATATTCAAATACGGGGATAAACAGTCATTTATCAATTATCGTCCAATTAGTATTCTTCCCCCATTCTCTAAAATCCCAGAAAAGTTAATGCATAAAAGACTAACTCATTTCTTGGTCTTACACAACGTAATCTATAACTATAAATTCTGTTTCAGAAAGGGACATTAACCCTCTGAATATTGATGTCAAAATGGCAAAGTTTTCAGCAGCACATATTTCCCATAATGCAGTTTGATATTTAACCAAATATACCTTGTTTGACAGAGCTCAATGAGCTCTGTCAGACAAGATATAATTGGTTAAATTCATAGTTAAACAAGAGAAAAACGGAGTGACTGGAGAAAATTCTGTCATACTATCAGAGTGCTAGGGGTTAAGCATTCCATCCAATAATGCATCTTATCAACTACGTTTCCATAAAGAATAACAAAGCAACTGAAGGTTACATATTATCCATTTTTTAGACTTTTCGAAAGCATTCGACACCATTGATCATGAAATACTCTAGAATTGAAACGGTTAACCGATTGATCGATTAACCCAATGATCAACGTCTTGATCGATCAAAAAAGTAATTGATCGATTAACGTTACTTTTGAACTACTGTATTTTCTGAGTTAACAAAGGAACAAACTTGCTCCAAAAACAGGCAAACATTGTCACACTGGCTCACATCAATTATATGAGACAGAGTAAAGGATACAAGTTACGTGCTGACATACTTGTTATACTATATCAGTAGCTGGAACTGGTCATTCTTAAGTTAACCTTTCCACAATGCGACACTTGCAAAATAGATTCTTGATTTACTAAAAATTTTAAATTTTTGTCTCAAAAAACATAGCTTATGATCCCTCATTGGAACGAGCTCAACGAGCTCGTTCCAATGAGGGATCATAAGGTATGTTTTTGAGACAAAAATTGAAAACATAATAAAATCTGAATGGAGATTTTTGTATGTAGAGGTGGACGATTTTGTCCTTTACGTTGGGAAAACGGTTAATGCTATAAATCGTCAACGGTACGGCAATTATTCAGCTCCCTATAAGGGCAAGTGATTAATCGACTAACCAAGGTTTATCCATATGATTAATCGATCAAGAAAACCCTTTAACCGTTTCAGCTCTAAAATACTCATCAGGAAACTTGAAACACTATGGCATTAGAGGTATAGCAAATTCTTGGTTTCATTCACGAATGAATCTTCTGATTAACTAAATGTTACCACGAGTGTCCCCCAGGGTTCGGTACTTGGTCCTCTTTTGTTTGTGCTATTTATCAACGACATCTGTGGGGGGTCAACTGACATGAATATTCTATCCTTCTACTGTGTGCGAATAAAACAAAAGCCATACTTCTCCACCCCAAAATGACAATTACAATTACAACAACGTACAGAGCCAAATGTCATTGAATAACTCAAACTAATAATAGCAGGTACTAATCGTCAAAACAAAATCATATAATTCTTAGGAATTAACATGGACGAGAATAGTAAATTTAACCACCATACATCCACACTCTGTACGGAACTATCAAGGGCAATTTATATCCTGAATAGAGCTGGAGGCATTACGTATACTCTATTTTACTCTATTCGAAAGCCACTTAATTTATGTGATTCAAATATGGGGTAACACATCATCTGCTAAACAAATTCTAAATCTGCAAAAAAGTCTGTACGCACCATACGAAACAAAAAGATAAACTCACACACGGACCCACTTTTGGAACGTTTGAAAATTCTTAAATTTAACGAAATGTACAAATTACATTCACTCCTTTTCATGTACGACTGATCTAAAAACAACTTCTCCGTCACTTTTGGTAATACATTCCAACCTCAAACCCGAACCCCTCAGACATGAATACAAGGCAATGTGGAAACCGGAACATACATAAACCTAACTCTCAGTTCTCAGTGGCTATTCATATTTTTCTTTTCCTAAATTGTGGAACAACTTAGAAACAACAATTAGAACCCCGTCACCCGTGCGTCATTTAAAAAAATAGCATTAATAGATTAATTTCTAAACACCTACAGCAAAAGTATTAGCTGTTCCAATCCGAGATGCCCCGACTGTCGCGCCTAGTGTTGATTCCCGGGTTGTTATCTCCTTATTTTCTCCACACAGGCCAATGAACAGCTTGCCCTGACATTTACGGTTTTGGTTTATAAAATTTCCTGTGTTCACGATCAAATGACGGGCTTAACTGCTAAAAAGCAGCTTTGCTTTATCGTTAAGCTGAACATGTTTAAACCAAAGGGGTGTTCTGCTTATCGATCTAAATAATTTTTCAAGCTTCAATAGGCGCACATAGCATTTTCAATGGGACCCAGATCACACTGCATGCAAAATCTCTCGCCGCGCGGCACTGAATTAGATCCTCGATAACGCCCAGATCATGAA
The DNA here is from genome assembly GCA_031216915.1 of Pictodentalium vernedei. NCBI lineage: Eukaryota > Metazoa > Mollusca > Scaphopoda > Dentaliida > Dentaliidae > Pictodentalium > Pictodentalium vernedei. Next base: position 669,341,394 of record CM062296.1, read on the forward strand.
CAGAGATGCCAAGGGTGGTAACTGCTATTTTCTCTATTCCAGTGGTAACTCGTCAATGTATCGTTCGCGTTCGTCGCTACATTTAACCAGGAGCCAATCCAACGAATCTTTTACAATTGTATTTTCTGGAATTGTATTTTGTACCTATTAAAAAACTGACTAAAATGAATCATTAGAATTTTAAAAGATATGGCAATTTGCCAACTTGCAAATTGACAGATCTTTGAAAATGCTAATGGTTTATTTTAACCCATTCAAAGTCATAGCTAGAAAATACAATTCTAGAAAATACAACTGTAAAAGTTTTATAGGATTGGCCCCAGGAGCCAATCTTATAAAATTTTTACAAGTGTATTTTCTAGAATTATATTTTCTACCTATTAATATAACTGACTAAAATAAATCATTAGCATTTTAAAAGATATGGCAATTTGCCATTTGGCAAATTGCCACATCTTTGAAAATGCTAATGGTTTATTTCAACCCATTTAAAGTCATAGCTAGAAAGTTTTATAATATTGACCCCTGGTGGAAAAATTCTAGTTTACCAGTTGCGGGGTTAAACCTATCTCGGTTATTGCTCGCCGAACAATTCTGGTTGGAAATTGGAAAGAGCACTTCTCGTATCCAGCGGACTGTGGGTAGGTCTGAAATCCAAGTATCAAAGCTGGTCTCGTAAGAAAGTACATGAATGCTAGCAATCTTAAGCGAATTGATATCTAAGACTCCAGTCCAGACGAAAATGTTTAGACTGGAAAAAATAATTGGTGGCAACACCCTAATCCCCTTCACTACTACGCCCCTTCAGTCACGTCACCTCTAATCAGTTTCTGGATCCACCCTAATAAGAAAAGGAAGTTGGGAGTTTGATATTCTTTGGTGACAAAAGCTTTTGTCGAATGCCACTGGCACTGACAGGAGCCATTTTTCTTGTAGGGATCGGCAAAGCTTCGAGATTAGATTCGATTTCGAATCTTAAGAAGATATTCGATTCGCTACGAAATACGCTCATCGATTCGTTTCCTCTCGAATCTTTTTCATGGGAATATAGCTTGGTATCTGTCATCTTCGTCGTCTCACAAAACGTTTAGTTCAGATAGAAATCGTACACAAATAATGTGGAAATAAACAACTGTTGAAAACAAATTTAAGGTTTCCAAGCAATGTTTACGATGGACTATAATCCTAAGAGCGTAATATTCCAACTACATCAGCAAGGAATGCCTTCGACGAAGGCATGGCTTGGTGATGTGGGTGGATTATTTTATCAGTCGGGACTTCAGCCATCATAGTCCGAACAAATCAGGTTTGTAGTATGCCAACCCCTAATGGTCATCTTCAAGACGTCACTGATGCGAGTCGAGGTTCGATTCGATTTCGAATAGTAGACGTAATTCGATACGAGATTCGATTCGAACCGAAAATGTGTGATTCGCAGGGCCCTATTCTCGTGGGACTGCAACCTCGTTCTTTCGGTAACACATTGCTTCCCAGTTCTCCCCCGCCCAACATATTTGACTGATTGATTGATAAAAACTGAAAGAGTGCATACATAGTAAATTGAATCATACAAAGTGCGGGAATTTTGCAAGGTAATGAAATGGTCTCTTAGCTTAGACTGTCTACCTGCCATCTCCCAGAGCTCTGAAAAGAGCACATGCAAAGGTCAAAAACGTATGTACAGCGCTGTCTAAGCTGAGAAAATGTTGCCTATGGTCCAGGTGTACAACCCTGAGTAATTTCCATGTATCCATAGTTGATTGTTATTTTATACAATGACTGGTTCAGTGCTTAATGCCATGTTGCGTTTTAACAAGAATGTTTTGTTTATATGGCTTTGTATCGTTCCAATTTATTACGGTGTGCCCGTTAGCACTCTCCAACAAATCACAACCAAACAACTGAGATAGCAGCGAACATCCAAAATTGTAATAACACTCGACTAATCAATGCGGGGTATTGTGGGTCGAATCTGTGTCTGTGTCAATTTTGATAACACAATCAATGAATTTGTGATTGTTACATTTCACTTCCACTTGGTATTCTTGAAAAAACTGTCAACTCATTGTTTTTTTAAACTAGCCCTATTCGGATTTTTTAAAATTTTATTGTCAATTTCAGACCAAATGCGAATAAACAAGAAGACTGGAAGTTCTGTGGGAAAAGTAGTTTTGGGCACTTTACATGCATATTATTCTTCGATCCGTTCCAAGGGTTAAAAAGAGGGTGGCAAGTTCTTCCACTTCAATTTTACTGGAAGACGCGTATTTTCTGAATAATGTCACAGTCGATGCCAAAAATAAATAAGCAACGTATTTATTACACGTCTGTTCTATGTAATCCTCATCTACAGCAACATTAAACCATGCGAAAAATGAAAATCTGTTCCGCACATTCTGTGCGGAACGGAAATCGTTGACGGACTATTTTTAAATAGAAGCAAAATTTCTCTGGAATTTTCTACAAATCGTGCACCGCAATTACAATTTGAATCGCTAGCGATAGATAAAAATCGTTCCCTGAGTTCCAATGTGTTCTATGTGCCAGTAGGCATATAGAACACATTGGAACTCCTGAGACGAAATAGTAACACGGGTTCCCCTCGCAAAATAGGTTGGCGATAAAATGTGTTCTTTTTGTTGATAGTTGTCAAAGGAATTGCTGAGTGTCCTTCTAATAATTGCTTTTATAGACGTGAAGGCGTGTAATAAACACAGAACGATACGCGTGTGTAAATGGGTTAATCAATATTGCACTTGCGCCATCGCAGAAGGATAAAACTCGAGGCCTGCGGCCTCTCGTTCTATCCTTCCGTGCTGGCACTCGCGCAATATCGATTAACCCATTCACACACTCGTGTCGTTCTGTGTATTTATCAATTCCTTTGTGATTAATTACCCCAAGACTAACTATCTACTTAGTGAGTAATAATTTTGTCTTATGGAACCCGTCATTACCATCAATAAAGCCGTATTGAATGTCTCCCTCGATCTAATTGGTTTCCCACTGGTTCAATACTACAGACAGTGTTGGCAACAGTGTAAGTTTATTGTCTGTAAGTGGTACAATGTATTGAATTATGGCAAATCTTTGACAAGATGCAAGAGATGACCATCTCTGTACAGTATCATATTGTTTTAACCATTTACATACCATGCCTTCTAGGTGACACTTGCGGCAACCCGGTTGCTCAGTGGTTATGGTGTTGGATTCGATCCCCGCCGGGGAAACTGCGTTGTGTCCTTGGGCAGATCATTTAATCCCGATTGACTCCGTCGGGCACAGGGGCGCTGTGTATTAAGGCGTACGCACGTCGATGGTGCGCATGTCTTCAATCAATGCTAACCATACTTGTGTGGAGTTTGTACGTTAGGGAGTCTGAGAGTTGATCGCACCGCTCGATAGTCCCCTCCGGGTATACCGCATGTAAACCTGCGACCCTGGCTGTCGAAAGTATCGTTAAAAACAATAATAAAAAACCCAATAAAGTCTACAATTAAAGAAAACATTTATTGGATAACTAAATTTTTTTGGGCCAGAAAATATAGCTTATGGCACCTCATTGGAATGAGCTCAACGAGCCGGTTCCAATGAGGCGTCATAAGCTATGTTTTTGTCGCAACAGTTGAAAAAAAAATAATAAAATTGCGATAGCTAATTTTTGTGAATAGCGCTGTACGGTTATAACCGTGAAATTAGGTAAAGGTCTAGCTCCAATAATGTCGACCTAAACACACAGAACGACACACGCGTGTGAATGGGTTAATCGATATGCCACGAGTGCCTGCGAGGAAGAATAAAACTAGAAGCCGCAAATGCCCTATCGATTAACCCGAGCACGCGCATGTGTCGTTCTGTGTTTATTTCACGCCTTCACGACTATAAAAAAAAAACAATTATTAGAACACTAGGCAATTCATTTGACTATCAACAAAAACAACAAATTTTATCGCCAACCAAATTTGCGAGGGGAACCCGTGTTATTTATTTATTTATTTATTTATTTATTTATTTATTTATTTATTTATTGGGATTTAACGACACTTTCGACAGTCAGGGTCGCCTCGTGTCGGACAGTTTTATGGGTGGTGGAAGACGGAGTACCCGGAGAGAACCACCGAGCAAAGGCGAGCAACTGTTAGGCTCCCCAACATACTAACTCCAGACAACCAGAGTTAGCATTGGTAGAAGACAAGTGCACCTTGACGTGCAGTACGCCTGAGTACACAACGCCACCGTGCCGCCACGTGTGTAATGGGAATGAAGTGTCTTGTCCAAGAACACAACGCGGTTGCCGCCATTGGAATTCCAACCGAGGACCTCTCGGCTTGCAGTCTGCCCCTCTACCTACTGAGCCCCCGCGCCCCACCCGCGTTACTATTTCGTCCCCTGAGTTCCAATGTGTTCTATGTGCCTACTTGCGCATAGAACACATTGGAACTCAGGGGACGATTTTCAGCTATCGCTAGCGATTCAAATTGTAATTACGTTGCACAATTTGTAGAAAATTCCAGAGAAATTTCGCTTCTATTTTAAAAATAGTCCGTCAACGATTTCCGTTCCGCATATATGTGCGGAACAGATTTTCATTTTCCTCATGGTTTAGTGTTGCTGTAGATAGGGATTCTATAGAACAGCGTGTAATAAATATCCAGAGGCTCAACCTCCCATGGTATGACAGGCACTCCATATGTGGAAGAGCAAGGCCATTCATTCGCGGAGATGGGTTGTGAGGGTAAAACCACAACACAGCTGTTCCCATTCGGAAATCTTAAGCCATTGGAACACGGTCAAATCATTTACGCATCAGCTAGCAAACAAAGTCATTCAAACACTTTGGAGAGAGGAGTCTTGACAGTATTGATACATCCGCTTCTTACCTTTTACATTACCTGAAGAAAAACTTACTGGAGCGGGAGATGGTGAACCCTTAAAATCTGCGACCGAGAGGGGCGATGCAGTCACCCATCTTTTTCAGTTGATGTCCTCAATTCTACCCGATATAAGATAACCATTGTAAGCACAGATGGGCAATCATGTGAATAAAAATATTTTTTGAAGAATTCAAACTGTCCAAGGTAGTCCTTGATTGGAGGTCGGTCCCCTATCCAACCGCCACCCCTCAATATCTTTGCCACTAACTGAATACAATGCGTTAACAAATTATTCAAGAGAGAAAAAGAATCCGCATGTTAGTGAGTAGAACATGAAGACCAAACAATAATTCTATATTTCTGTGAAAGTACAGGCGCCCAAACAAAAGTGTCAGCCAACATTCTCACAGGTTGTACCCAGAGGTTGGGGCGCGGTGACTCAGTGGTTCGAGTAGTGGGCTTGACGACAGTTCGATCTTGAGTTGCGGTAACTGTGTTGTTTCCTAGGGCAAGACTCTTAACCTCGATTGCCCATGCAGTTGGGGTGGCGTGGCGTGGTCGCGCTTAGTACAGAGGCGTACTGCACACCAATGGTGGCCCAGTGGTCAGAGTACTGGGTTTGACGACGATTCGATCCTGATTAGCGGTCACTGTGTTGTTTCATTGGTCAAGACAGTTAATCCCGATTGCCCATGTGGTGGCACGGTGGCGCTTGGTACTGAAACGAACTGCACTTCGATGGTGGCCCAATGGTTAGAGTTCTGGTTTCGATCCTGACTATCGGTAACTGTGTTGTGTCCTTGGGCAAGACACATAACCCTTTACCCAACGCAGACGATTTCAAAATTCATTATTTTAAATATCATTTTTTTTAAATTTAAAAAAAAAAATTTCAACAAAACCATATCCTGTGACCCCTCTTTGGAACGAGCTCGACGAGCTCGTTCCAAAGAGGGGTCACATGATATGGTTTTGTTGAAATTTTTCGAAAAATAATATTTTTTCAGCAGCTGTATTTGCATATTACGTGGGCGGATGCGGGCGATTCGTTGGGTAAAGGGTTAATCCCGATTGCCCGTGTGGTGGCGCTTGGTCCTAAGGGGTACTGCACGAGGATGGTGGCCTAGTGGTTAGAGTAATGGGCTTGACGGCGGTTCGATCCTGACTAACGATAACTGTGTTGTTACCTTGGGCAAGACACTTAATTCCGATTGCCCACGTGGTGGCGTGGTGGCGGTTAGTACTGAGGTGTACTGCACTTCGATGGTGGCCCAGTGGTTAGACTACTGGGCTTGACGTGGTTCGATCCTGATAAGCGTTAACTGTATTGTTTCCTTGGGAAAGACACTTAATCCCGATTGCCCATGTGGTGGCGCTTTATCTTAACCCTTTACCCAACGAATCGGCAGCATCCTCCCGCGTAATATGCAAAATCAGCAATTGAAAAAAAAATTATTTTTCAAAAAAATTTAACAAAATCATATCATGTGACCCCTCGTTGGAACGAGCTCGACGAGCTCGTTCCAACGAGGGGTCACATGATATGGTTTTGTTGAAATTTTTTTAAAAAATTAAAAAAAAATGATATTTAAAATAATAAATTTTGATATCGTCTGCGTTGGGTAAAGGGCTAAGGGGTACTGCACGTGAATGGTGGCCCACTGGATAGAGTACTGGGCTTGACGGCGGTTCGGTTCTGACTATCGGTAACTGTGTCGTTTCCTTGGGCAAGACACTTAATCCCGATTGCCAATGTGATGGTACGGTGGCGTTTGGTTCTGACGCATACTGTACGTCGATGGTGACCCAGTGGTTAGAGTACTGGGTTTTATGGCAGTTCGATCGTGACTAGCGGTAACTGTGTTGTTTAACTGGGCAATACACTTAATCCGATTTTTTGCCCATGTGGTGGCGATTGGTACTGAGGCGTACTGCATGTCGATGGTGGCCCAGTGGGGCAAGACACTTTATCCCGATTGCCCATGTGGTGGAATGGTGGCGATGGTACTGAGCTTTGGGGAAATACCTAGATAGATCTTACCTAGATAGATCTTAAGGGGGGGGTCTGTGTTGTTCAAAGTGGGATTGAAGTCGCTGGGGTTGAGGTGAAGTATCGGGAAAGACGAGGAAAGAGTATGCCAAATCGTCCCATGAGTTCCAATGTGTTCTATGTGCCTACTGACGCATAGAACACATAGGAACTCACGGGACATATTTTGTGTAATTTAGGAGGAATTAGACCCTGGAACATTTCATTTTAGAATGCCCTAAATATTTGTCGAAAAGAAGACTCTTCAGAAAACTAGTGGAAACTTGTGATGAGAAAATGAAGGATAAGTATAGAGGGAAATATAAGACATGAGGGATAGGGGCAATTTTATAGTTAGGGAGATCGAGAAGCGCCGATGGGAGAAATTATGAAACACTTTTTGACTGAATGCTGGGCGATTAATAGGGAGTGTGGGAGGCCTCCTCGTTCGAGTATCGCGACAAATCAACGAAAGACCAAGAATTATTATTACTGAGGCGTTCTGCATGTCAGGGGGTACTTGCCTTCAGCCTTGTTCTTGGACACCTAAAGCATATTTGGACACGAGTTGCCCTCATGAAATATTATTTTGTTATCAGTTTTTATACGAATATGGTAACAGACCTTCAGGAACCGTGGATGCATGCTATCAACTATACGAGCGGCACACATATATTTTTCGGTTTCTATACGGCACAACCTTTATTTTGGTGCAGAATTTGCGTATATTTACTTGGAATTTATAGAATTATGGACTCGGAAATTTCATTGTAAAGTTTTCCTTAAGTACAGTACAAGTCGAAATAGGTTGTAAGATAACTGCTATAAACTAAGTATCCTGTTTCCACTACAATGATAACATCAGAATCTGACATCAGAGAATGATTTAAGATCCAGGTGTTATCCGTGGAGAAAGGAGGGATACATAGTTTATGGTGGTTATTCTACAACCAATTTTGACTTGCATTGTATGTAGCAGGTTAATTGGTTGTAGGCTACATTATTTCTTTGTGGTCAGATTTGTTGCTCAAACATTTTTTGTCATGCAAATGATTGGAGAGTTCCCCTATGAACTCTCCAATAATTTGTAACAAAAGAAATTTATATAGACAAAATATTATTTGTCTTTGACAGAATATGAAACATAAGCAAGGAAAAGTTTGGTGGCCTCATTTCTCTGAAAGCCCTGATACAGGTCTGGCACTCTTAAAAATGCAAGAGGGCTAAACATCGCTACTATCGCATGGCCTAGACGAGCGATTTGCTCTCCTCAAGCTAACAAAAGCTAAAAGTGGAAAATACAGTTTTACCATGAATGAATTCTACCTAGTGGGCTTCGTATATATTATTTGGTGCTGCTAACAAGGTAGTATCTGTGAGACGGCTACACTGCCCCTCCCACACCTCCGGGCCTCTGCAAGGCCCGGAGGTGTGGGGGGGGGGGGGGGCAGTGTGGCCGTCTTACGGAGACCACTAACATAGCAGATATCTGAAAAGATGTGGGTTTTGGGAATAGGCAGTTATAGTGATCATTATTTTCTAAGGCCAGGAGGGCTAGTTTTCGCCTCCTTATTTTTTTAAGGCGAGCACTAGGCGAGCGAATAAATCGCTCTCCTGAAAATGCCAGGCCTGCTGATAGTGGCTTTCTTGCGCTCAAACCGTTAAAGAGATTTGTCCAATTGACAAAACAAAAACTCATTACCTAAGTACTTGTGGCCTCATTTCTCTAGAAGCCCTGGTTGTGGTTTTCTATCACTCAGACAGTTAAAGAGATTTGTCCACTGACAAAGCAAAAACTCATTATCTAAGTTCTTGTGTTTCTCAGCTGAAGATGAACTGATAAGCGATAAAGCAGGGTATCAGTGGTACTGGAACGCTCTGGTTGGGTATGGCAGGGCTATTTCTCTGATTAATATCAGTGACATAGGAAGATACATGAAGCATGGTTAACCCTTTACCAACGTAACGGCCAAAAACGGCCAGCGCTATTCTCAAAAATCGTCAATTAATTTTCATTATTTTTTTCATTTTTTGTCTCAAAAACATAGATTAAGACCCCTCCTTGGAACGAGCTCGTCGATCTCGTTCCAACGAGAGGTCATAACCTATGTTTTTGAGACAAGAAATGAAAAAAAAATAGCTATTCAAGAATTTTGTTTGCAAGTGTCGTCTGCTTTTCATGTTAGGTAAAGGGTTAACTGTATGCGTCATTCAAAAGGACTTTCGAGAAAGTTAATGTCCTAAATTATGCACTAAATTTAACATTATAGTATAGAAATTTTGAATAGAACCTAAAGTTTCGAAAGGTTACGGCATGGAATCGCCAGTACATCGTCATTACATTTATTACAGATATCGTTCTCGCGAATAATATTAACCCTTTACCCAACGTAACGTTCAAAACCGGCCAGCGCTATTCTCAAAAATCGCCTATTAATTTTAATTATTTTTTCATTTTTTGTCTCAAAAACATAGGTTATGACCCCTCATTGGAACGAGCTCGTCGAGCTCGTTCCAATGAGGGGTCATAACCTATGTTTTTGAGACAAAAAATGAAAAAAAATGGTTATTCAAGAATTTGTTTTGCAAGTGTCGTCTGCTTTTCATGTTAGGTAAAGGGTTAAAAAACTTATATAAAGTGGTTTCTCTGATTCTCACCTCACGACCTAAAAACGCATGCCGTGAAAGTGTCGTTTTCACACCTTTTCGATGCTCTATAAGTTTCGTTGTCTTGATATGCTATAAAGTAAGAGAAATTTGTTTACGTTGAAATTCTCACCTCTGATATTCCTTAAATTCAAATTAAATGTACACAAAAATGAAGGCTGTGGTGTATAGAACACGAAAAACATATGCACTCAACTCACAGGGTTGACAGCAGGCATCGATGGTTCCTGGAATTAAGTCTGCTACCATATTCTTACCAGAACTGATAACAAAATAATATTTTAGGCAAACAATTGGTGGCCAAATGTGCTTCAGGTATCCAAGAACAAAGCTAGGACATCAACATTCTTCAAAACGCATTGGCAGAGCTGTGTGGGGGGAAATTCCAAAACTGTTGGCTTCCTTTACACTGCCCGTCTATTTCGATTGTCGGTCAATGCTCCCTTTATCCATTGGAACTCCTTTCTTATCGTTTGTTCCTACGTCTGATCAGAAAGAGAAATGGCGATTGAAAAACAGTAAAGAGTAAGAAAAATGTGATTGAAAGTGAAAAGAAACACCTGAACTATTTTAGCACAGATAGTTGTGTACCTTAATCCCTGAACACGAAAGACCGCTTTGGGGCAGTTGGATGGCTGCCGAGTGAATGTGTGGGGAAGACCAATAAATATTTTCAACGTGCAGCTGTGGGGCTGCACGATGGAAATATTAATCGGTCTACCCCACATAATGAATGTGGACTCTTCCAATTGCTGCCATTAAAATGACATGGTAGATATCTCTAGGGTTCAAAGGGTTAACCCTTTGAAACCGAAATGCTTTTTTTCTGGGCCAGGATCGTGACACCACCTGAACTCACAGAGTTAATAGTTACTCAGTGCATGTGTGTGGCCATAAGGCTGCACGTAGAAAACATTGCTTGTTCTCCCCCCATGTAAGGAATATTGACTCTACCAGTGGATGGCTCTGAACTGGCATGGAATATACCAAAAGGTCGATATCAATATATACCGGCGAATAATACATTCGTGGAGCAATCGCGACAAAGTTCATGGCTATATAGGACTCGGAAATGATATTACCTTGAAGGTAATGTGAAATATAATTCCACCGTTGTACATGTAAGTGACAGCTCTACCTACGTTCCAAACAAAGCGTGGATCGAACAACAAGGTTAAGAATAGGAACTGTTTTACGTTCACGAATTCACAACAGCTTACCAGACGGTGGGCCAATCTCGAAAATCCACGTATGTTTTCGTATAACACATTCAGTGTGCTCTTTTCTCGCTCTCTATCTCGCTATCTCTCTCTTGATAATGTTCAACCGATATTGAAGGGTTTTATGAGTGTGCGCTTTGGTTTATATTTCTCGTTTAATTTATACCTAAATCGACAAAATGTAATTTGAAAAACTTATTAACTTATTTGAAACACAATCAAGACCAACTTCAGAAATGAACTGAACAGATTTTTGTAAAATTATCAGGAATATTGAAAAATAATAGTACGACCGCGGCATGTTTCAGGACATTGACTTTCGATACAAAAAAACTAATTTAATTCCAATTGTTTCAAACTGTATAAGTTATTGTGATGAATTGACGGTAACATGGTCTGAGGTTTGCGGCTCGGGGCTTACGTTCAAACGAGACGCGAAGCGCCGAGGTTGAACATACGCTCCGAGCCGCAAACCTCAGACCATGTTACCATCAATTTATCACTGTAACGTATATGTTCCAATACGACCCTACCCACAACCCAAAGCCTACGTCGTGAAACACGAGAGGCTTACATATTGAACTTGTGATCGTTAAAAGTTGCCTTGTTCAAGGCAACTTTTAACGATCACAAGTTTAGTAAATAAACCTCTCGTGTGTCCCCCGACAACAGTAACTAAATTATCAATAAATCAGATAAACTCACTCCATTTTAGTTCAAATCGTAAATTTGTTTGTATTTTAAACAACATTTCATTCGTGACACTGTCTGTTACACGTGTGAAAAATACAGACAAATGAAGCGGCTTACTAGTCACTCCGTTGATGAAACAATTACGAAACGGGCGACGTTATTTCAAATATTTCGCATTGTGACGTTAGACGGTAACATTTGCTACTGGAGCCGTAAACATAAAAGAAACTACGCCAGCTCTCGTCCAATCAGAGAGCGAGGATTTTACTCATATTGGAACATAGCATGTTTCTTCATTCGTCGTCGTCGTGTAAGGCAAGAGCCTCTTTCGGGGCAGTTATTAACAAATTATATCTTTTCAATGCTTCCCAACATTGTTTCTTTAAGTAAGCTCTATTCAATAAGCCAATAAGGCATCTGATTAATACGAGATTAAAGTTTACTTTATTCTTTATATCCAGTAAATTTGTAGTGGCGTGACTCATTTATTATACTGCACATATGACACTGATCACAAGAATTCGGTAATAGTTTTTATCTTACAATCAACATGCATTTTGTCTGTATTAACACCGCAACTGTCGTGTAACCGACACCCTGATACAGATGTTTGTATCAGGGGGTCGGATACAAGCACGTTCCTTTCGCGTGAGTTCCATTTTTTTCTTTTTGTTCATCCGTACGAATAAATAGTTCCTTTTTTATTCGACTACATTCTTGACTTATCCCGAATATATTGTAAGATAAACTGATTATTACCATTATGTGGATGTACAAAATATGTATCCGAGTCGAGCTCCGGGTTCTAAGGGCAGATCACGACGAGTCGAAGACGAGTCTTGATCTTCCCTTAGAACTTGGAGCGAGACTCCACTACATAATGGTAATAATCTCTATGGATTTCCAAACGTTACTCTGCTCCATATTATTGGGGAATCAGACGGGCTGTTAATGTTATATTGTTCGGATACCCAACAAGTCCAGTTTTTAAATGTTTATTTTTTTTGTGTGTGTGTGTGGGGGGGGGGGGGGGGGGGGATTTGGAATGCCAGATTCGCCATTACATTGTTATCATCTTTTATTTGCCACCGAGTCATCAGTTGAACGCTAGATTTTCACCACTTCACCCCCATTGCCCACGTGGGGGCACGGTGGCGTTGTGTACTAAGGCGTACTGCACGTCGGTGGTGCACCTGTCTTCAATCAATGCTAACCCTGCTTGTGTGGAGTTGGTATGTTGGGGAGCTGATAGTTGTTCGCCGTTGCTCGGTGGTTCTCTCCTGGTACTCCGGCTTCCTCCACCCGTAAAACTGTCATGGTCATAATTAGCCTTTGTGCAGAAATATGTGACATTAAACACCAATAAATAAATAAATAAATAAATAAATAAATAAATAAATAAATAAATAAATAAATAAATAAATAAATAAATTACACATCAAATACCGGTGGTCATTCCCCACGGTGATAATAGTATAAGTACACTATTTGTTTCCCGAGTGGGTAGGTCCGGAAATAGAGAAGTTGCACCGTAACCCCTAATATTAGGTTACGATGGATATGCAACATGATGTTAACATGTAACATGTACTACGCTATTCACAATGTTTACGTCTTAAAATAATTTCCGCCAAAATAAATAGCGCAACTAACGAGCGATCTCGCTTTGGCGAGATCGCCCGTTAGTTGTTACTATTTATTTTGGCGGTCATTTTGTTAAGATGCTAATGACATACGCTCCCCTCCCCCATGTTCATATTTGGGTGCAATTTGCAATGTTTGAATGAAGTTAATTTGTCAAGTCTGAATGGCAAAAACATGCGGGAGTAGCAATTTAGTTTGTGTTGTATCATTTTGTCGCAACTTGTAGTTCGTTCCCGTATTTTCCAACTAAAATACACCCAACGAGACCTAAACGGTCGTTTACGGATTGTTTCTCAGGCAAGAGTATGCTTTGGTTTATACACAGAATATGACCGACAGTCATGGGGAATTGTATATAACTAGCGAGCAACCCGTCTCAGGACAGGAGAGTCCCGCCCACGCGACGGAAAATTATTTCTAGTTGCATTGCATATAAAGAAAGATAATCAAAGCTTGAATTTTCAACTTGACTGAACGGACTGAACGGACACGCATTCCACATTTTTATCTAACCATCGTATAGACTTCGGCCTGAAAACCACGAGAAACGGTACGTAACACATAATGTGTTCCGATTCCGTATCAGAAAGACGATTCATTCTGATTCCTTATCATATAGATTCCACTTCCGGTAAACACTGCGCTATGACAAATAATATCATTATATGCATTGTTATTACGCATTAAAATATGAAATTCAAAATTTTGACCAATTCCAACCCAATTTAAACTGAAAAACGGAAAAACAGGCTTTATATAACGGGATTGTTAGATAAATGTATTATCATGACCAAATGCATGTCCTGTAATTTGTATCAGATTCTCGGTCGTGTTTACAATCGGATCATAACTCGCCCTGACGGGCTCGTTGCGATCTGATTGTAAACACGACCTCGAATCTGATACAAACTACAGGACATGCATATGGTCATGATAACAGATAAATAGGTGGATAATGTTTGAATACGGGAAATATTTTCTCTCATGGGACACATTTTTTCAAACCGACCATCCGGCAAAATATTTGTCGTATTTGAACATAACCCGTCTAACCTGGGAAATATCTGTGGTCTTTTAGGAAAAAAATTCATGCCCACTCTACATTTTCAAACCGCTCACTCAACAAAATATTTTCCGTATTCAAACTTTACCCGTCTAATAAACTGTAATAAGGCGGTATCGTTCCAAATCCAGTTGACCGCAGTATCAAAACTTATACTGAAATTTCATACGTTAGGGTAATTGTGCTTTGATGTAAAAAATGGGATATGTCTCAGTCACTTTCAACCACACCTTAATCCTTTGAAACCGAAAGGGCTCCTTTCCGGCCTAGGGTAGTGATTCGACCTGAATTCATAAGTAGACAGTTACTCAGTGAAATTGTATGGTAGATCAATCGAGATTTTCAACGTACAGTCTTAGGCAGCCCGTTGAAAATAATGAATGGTCTTCCTCAAATGACGGATATAGACTCTACCAGTTGATATCTGGGAGTGCGGTGACTCAGTGGTAGACTGTTGGATTTCTTTGCTATAGAGGCCCCGAGTTCGATCCTCGTCCGGGATGACCCGCGTTGTATACTTGGGCAAGGCACTTTATCACGGTTGCCCACATGACGCCGTGTACTAATGCGTACTGCACGTCGATGGTGCAAATGTCTCCAACCGCAGTAACCCTGCTTGAGCGTAGCTTGAATAGAGTTAGAATGTTGAGGAGCTGACAGTTGCTCGTCGATGCTCTCTCCGGGTACTCCGGCTTCCTCTACCCGTAAAACTGTTACGGTCACGATTAGCCATTGTGCAGAAGTATGTGACCTTAAACACCAAAAAATAAATAAATAATTGATAGCCATGAACTGACAGGGAATACACCAAAGGGTTAATAAGGTTTAGCGCCTTTCTTGGAAGTTTCCTTCGCCGTGTATTCCGATAAGGACATTAACTGATCAACCAATTTACACACTCTTCTCTCACTTGGTTCCCTCGGCCAATTCTGACTTTCGTCATAAAACCTCTGTTGGGTGTATGGAATGATATCTCCAGAAAACATTATGTCGTTTGTCGGTAAAATCCGACCCTTCAGCTTGAAATGTAAACGCACTCATTAAATAGTATGCCAACCAAGAGAAGTGATTTTCTGACACACTTTAAACCAAAAATAAAAGGGAAATCCCTTTAAAATTATGTATTCAAAGAACATAACTCTATGAGCTGATTTCATATGTTTTTCGTGTTCTCTACCTCCCAACCTTCATTTTGGTGTATAATTTGTGTATATTTAATTTGAATTTAAGGAATAGCAGAGGTGGGAATTTCAAAATAAATTCCATTACTCATATAGCACCTTAAGGAACAAGTTGTCGTTTTTAACCGTTAAATATTTTCTTGACCCGCAGTTAGTTCAGATTAATTGGCAATTCTTTCTTAACCCTCCGCACACTGATTTCAAAGTATCAAATTATTTGCAAAATTTTCTAACAATGCAACTGGGAATTTAAGCAAAGTAATCGTGTTTGACAGAGCTCACTGGGCTCTGTCAAACGAGATTGAACTGGTTAACCCTTTGCCCAACGTAACGGAAAAAACGGCCAGCGCTATTCTCAAAAATCGCCAATTAATTTACATTTTATTTTCATTTTTTGTCTCAAAAATGTAGGTTATAACCCCTCTTTGGAACGAGCTCGTCGAGCTCGTACCAATGTAGGGTCACAACCTATGTTTTTGAGACAAAAATGAAAAAAAAATAGTTATTCAAGATTTTTTTTTTTGCAAGTGTCGTCTGCTTTTCATGTTAGGTAAAGGGTTAAATTCTAGTTATATTTTCGATTTTTAAGAAGTCTGTTTTCTGTATAACTTTCGGGTCCTGATAGCTGTCTCCGAAATAGGGATGTTCGATTCCTTCTAATGCGTTCCCAATTTTGTGGTTATTGACAGCGAGATTGCATAACAAGTAATAACGCGTCTAGTTATGAACATGCATCATCAAATAAATCTAATGGTACGCGCGTGCAGTTTCCACATTCACGTAATCAAATATAGTCTTCGTTGATGAGTTTCGGGATCTTGCAAACATATCTTTCACCACGGGAGGCAATAATCCTGTTTGGGAAATTTTGGCAGCGAAATGTCTTAAAATATTGGGGCTGTATCTCCGTTCAGTGCAAACGAATAAATATTATACGGTTCGCGCTTACATACCTTTCCGATTCGATGTACCCTTTGTGCAGTAAATACTCATTCTGTGCAAGCAATTAAACTTACAAAATAAACTCTTTGGATTTTAGTAGTTCTGTTTTTATGCATCTACTTGTTTTAACAACTTGAAACTTTTTTTTTAACAAGTTAAGTACCTTGTTTGAATAAGTTGTTTAAACAAGTTAGTCACAGAAGAGAAGGCGGCGTTTTTATACCACTGTATGCATCAAACACAATAGTTTGTCCCACAGACGAAATACGAATCTTCTTTATGAGTGTAAAGCAGTTCGTTGTTTCCGCCTGCAGAATAACCGTTCACATGAACTCACCTGGAGCTATACACGAAAAAGCAGCATGCAAGGTTTCTAACTTTTTATTTGTGCTTCCACAACATAGCTGACGATTCCGCAATTGGAATTAGCCAAACATCGTTGTTCTGAGAGTGATAAGTTATGCTTGGTAAGAAAAATATTCTGTTAACCCTTTACCTAACACGAAAAGCAGACGACACATGCAAAACAAAATTCTTGAATAACTATTTTTTTTTTCATTTTTTGTCTCAAAAACATAAGTTATGACCCCTCATTGAAAATTAACTGGCGATTTTTGTGAATAGAGCTGGCTGGTTTTGGCCGTTGCGTTGGGTGAAGGGTTAATACTAGAGGCCGCTTTCCTGGCCTAAGCACAGGATACGTCATGCTTGCGTTAAGTGGGATGGTTGCTAAGTTAAAGTGTGGGGTAGACCAATCAATATTTTTAACGTGCAGCTGCACGTTAAAAATACTGAGTGGGCTATCCCAAATAATGAATATGGACTCTTAACTTACATGGACGATACCACCATGGTTCAAGGTGTTAATTGAAATAACCGTTTTCCTGGTGTCGTCTGTATGTCCTGGAAGTATGGCTCCGTAAATCACAATTTTACGCCCGCATCAAAACAGGCAAAGGTTTTGAAAACGAATCGAATCTACTCTGCAATTGTTACGATACTACGGTTGTCTTACTAGTGCTGTCTGCCTCCCATGAACCCAGTATCAATAAGCGAACTATAGACTATTTGGTATAACCGAACTGCAGATGCAAGTAGATGGACCTATCACTGTTTCTGAAAGATTGGGTAATTTATTCATATGGCAGCCAAAGGTATTCCGTGTTGGAATTTCGGTTCGGACCAGTGCACGAACCCTATGTACAATGTATTTTCACAAATATTTGACTCATAAAGGACGGGGTTCTGGAGTGTTGACATTCAAATTTCCTCATCAGTATCGCTTTACATGTACCACTATCAAAACGAGTTTGACATTTTCTGTTCTTTCTATTCTAGTGGTGACAACTCATCCTACGGCTATCTTAGCAGCAGGACCAGGTTCGAACGAGAATTGACCAGATAGCACCAAATTGGACGCAGAGAAAAACTCTAGTTTTAATTAACACCTGGGTGAATGTTATAGTCCATATCAAAACAGAGAGCTGATGTTTCATATCTGGACTTAATTGATGGGTTGATATATCAAAACAGAGAACTGATAGTTCATCACTATCTATGAAAGTTGGAGGGACATTACGGAACGGAAATGTGGAACCACTGCGACTCAGCTGGACCCAGAACAACTATTATAAGTTATTATTTTATCCTTCCTGTATATTGATATTGACTGACCCATCTCACCGTAAATGTACATAAAGGCTATATCATTCCAGAAAACGAGGCTTTAAAGGGTTAATGTTATTTATTATTATTATTATTATTACTATTTTTATTATTATTATTATTATTATTATTATTATTATTATTATTATTATTATTATTATTATTATAATAATAATGTGTATTTACATGATAAATAATTATGAGATCACTATAATGAGATTATTAATATTATGTTCATCATTATTTGTGTGTGCGATAATGTGTATTTATATGATGAATAATTATGAAATAATGTGTATTTATATGATAAATAATTAAAAATAATTTTTGTTCGTTTTTGTCATTTTCCTACTCATCCAGCCCTTTCAATTTTCAATTTAATTTCCAACTGAACAAACCACTAATCTGAAGAAAACTATAGTCGGCATTTCGTTGATCAAGAAAAGTTTCACACTTCTACCAGAACAATAGCGGCTGGGTAGACAGGAAGACCCCCTCCCCCCCAATATATATCGTCCCTTGAGTGGAACAAGATACCATCTGCAATGCTATAGCATTGCAGATGGCACCTTTTACCACTCAAAGGTGATATTTATTGTGCAAAATAGACATATTCGATCTCCGCTCCCACTTCAAATTACATTTTAACCCTTTACCCAACGAATCGGCCACATCCGCCCGCGTAATATGCAAATTCAGCAGCTGAAAAAATATTATTTTAAAAAAAAAATTCAACAAAAGCATATCATGTGGCCCCTCTTTGGAACGAGCTCGTCGAGCTTTTTCAAAACAATTCAACAAAACCATATCATGTGACTCCTCTTTGGAACGAGCTCGTCGCACTCGTTCCAAAGAGGGGTCAGATGATATGGTTTTGTTGAAAGTTTTTGAAAAATTTAAAAAAATTATATTTAAAATAATAAATTTTGATATCGCCTGCGTTGGGTAAAGGGTTAAGGAATATTCCCACTAAACTGTGTTATCTAATTAGACTACTTCCAATCTCGTTCTCGGAAAACTGCTGGATGAGTAAAAATTAACAACAAAAAATGTATGAAATTCAAAACTTTACGGGATTTGAAATTTTTAGAATAATGAAGGTGATTTCGAATCGAATCGAATCGGTAAAACGTTTCGACTGAATCCAGTCTCTAAAGTTCGCCAGGACCTACCTGTAAGGCGGGAGTGTAAGGGGATAAAACCATGATTTTAAAATGTCTGCTCAAAACAAGTTGGAATGTACTGTCTCATGCAAACAGAATATTTTTCAGAAGTTGATTTCATCGGGGAGTACAGGGGTAGAAAGATTAGTTCGATAAACAACACAAAATACTAATCACTAGCGCACGCGAATCTTGAATTATTTATCATCTGAGATTTTTGACGCTTTGTTGTCATAATAAGAATAATTTTGATGACTGGAGCCCTGCACTGTATGCGACTTGCAGCAATCTGAGGGGATGGAACGAGAACCTACTGTGTTATGTGTATCTGTTTTATCAAGCTATCCGCGTCCAAGTTCAAAATGAATAAGGAGACAGCCCTGCTTAAATATCTCCCTGTGGCGGCGCCAGATTTGTGTATATAGGGGAGGGGGGGGGGGGGCAGGTTCTTCAGACTTTACTCAACAGCCGACGACACTTACAAAAAACACGCAAAAAATAGACAAAAACACCCCACCCCACTCCCCAAGAACACAAAAACAAAAAATACCATTTTGTCAAAAACAGGCAAAAATTGGAAAAAATATATTCAAATTTGAATGGCAAGTTTTTGTGAATACCGCTAGTCAGTTATGACCAATGCGGTTGGTAAAAAGTTAAAACGTAATACAACGATCGTATGGCGGAGAGGGAATGGGTTACAGTCTATTTCCTGGGGCCAGTTGCCCCTTTCGCCCTCACCCGTAACGCCACCACTGGTATCTCCCTCAGACATACAGGTAGGTCTCAGGCAAAATGATTTGGATCGCAAAATTTCTGTCAGAAATTTTATGGCCCTCACCGACAAAAACAGTTGGGCAACCGAATGTCAAGTATACTTAAATGTGCCTGAAGTTTGCATGGTGGATGAAACAGAAAAGCAGCTCGAGAGCACAGAACAACTTCAAACAGTCTGTTTGGAAATTCCGTTTACAATTCACTCAGGAACAGAAATAAGATTCCTGTGAAAAATGTCATTCCCGTAAATTGAGTTCAACTCTAGGTCGTGCTAAAATTCGGAAAAGGTCAAATCATTTTTTTTATTTTCATATCAAAGTATCTGGCTTTTTATATCACGTCTGCTGTGCTGGCGTTTTATGCCACGTCTGCTGTGCGTACTGAACGTTACCAGATACCTTACAGGCACTGAGAAATGTGCTGGATAACCAACGCGTGGAATCCGACCTATTTGTACGCGTAAGAATGTTATGTAAGAACGACTGACGTTATGACGTGAATGAAATGCTTCGGTACAAAACAACGTCACGGGAGAAAGTAAACCGACCACCTAGGGTGACATTTTTCTTTAAAAACATACGCTTCATTCGCTTAATTCAAGTTTAATCGTTGTTTCAATAGAGAACAAAACTCGGGGAGAGTACGGGGAACGCGAATCAACGGCCCTAGTTAAAGTTTTTCGAGTATTTCGCGCGCATCTTCGGCGCCCGTGAAATAGAATAAAACCTCCAACTCTCGTTGTGTTCAGTCTTATTCCGCATGCGATTTAATCAGTGTGATTTTCTTTCTTACTTTAACCCTTTACCCAACGTAACGGTAAAAACCGGCCAGCGATATTCACAAAAATCACCATTCAATTTTCATTATTTTGTTTTTAACCATAGCTTATGACACGTCATTGGAACGAGCCCGTTGACCTCGTTCCAATGAGGGGTCATAAGTTATGTTTTGACGCAAAAAGTAAAAAAAAAAATAGTTATTCAAGAATTTTATTTGCAAGTGTCGTCTGCTTTTCGTGTTAGGTAAAAGATTAAAGTACACGAGAGATTTATAAAAGAGGCGTTCACATTGATTACCAGTGACGCATATGGAGCAAAGGAATGCATGCAATCGCAGTTGGCCAAAAATGCAGAAGACGGCTCAGAGTATGGGGGACAGGAATCAACGACCTCTATTGGATTTTTTTCCTGTATTTCACGCGCGCCCACTCAGGTCGTTGATTCCTGGCCCTTTAGTCCGCCCTCATTGTGTTTTAGTATTTAACCCTTTATCTAACACGAATCGCCCACATCCGCCCACATCCGCCCGCATCCGCCCGCATCCGCCCGCGTAATTTGTAAATTGAGCAGTTGAAAAAAAAAAATTCAAAATACTTCAACAAAACTATATCATGCGAACCCTTATTGGAACGAACTCGATGTGCTCGTTCCAATGAGGGGTCACATGATATAGTTTTGTTGAAATTTGTTTGAAAAATTAAAAAAACAGTAATTAAAATATTTATTTATTGGTGTTTAAGGTCACATATTTCTGCACAATGGCTAACCAAGACCGTGACAGTTTTACGGGTGGTGGAAGCTGGAGTACCCGGAGAGAACCACCGAGCAACGGCGAGCAGCTGTCAGCTCCCCAACATACCAACTCCACACAAGCAGGGTTAGCATTGGTTGAAGACAGGTGCACCATCGACGTGCAGTACGCCTTAGTACACAACGTCACCGTGCCCCGTGTGGGCAATGGGGGTGAAGTGTCTTGCCCAAGGACACAACGCGGTTGCTGCAGGTGGGGTTCGAACCGAGGACCTTTCAGCTTGCAGCCTGCGCCTCTACCAACTGAGCCACCGTGCCCCAGTAATTAAAATAATAAATTTTGATATTCACTGTGTTGGGAAAACGATTAAGGGGTAGAAAATCACCAGGAATTGGAAAGTTGGAAGAAGAAGCGTAAAAGCAACGATATTTATTTATTTATTTATTTATTTATTTATTTATTTATTTATTTATGTGCGTCACGAAACAACGCGTGAGGAGCATGTATCTTAACACTTCTTATCACCATGATGACACCATAACAATAATGGCGGTTTATGTGAGCTACCATGACAATAGATGTATCAACCAAAAAAACCTCCAACTCGGTTTGTTGATTTCAGCACCCCACCCCCGTACTCCACCATCGTTGTGGTCTGTCTTAAAAGCACTTAATTCTCCGAGCACAAAGATCGCGAACATGTGAGAACGAGACAAGTCGATATGAATGACGTTGCATACCAAATAATCATGTTGCACTGGATTCATGTCGACAGAATTGAATGAAAGTGTTTTACCGCAAGAGCAAGAAAAGTTTGTTGAGTTTACGTAATGGGATCCGGTGTGTGAGGGATCGATTTTTCATTCACTGTAAAAGAAAACCCACTGACGAACCAATGTTATTATGCCTGAATATAGAAAGAATTTTTTTGTTGCTATTCATATTTTGACGTCAGACGCACATACAAGACAACATTAAACCGTGGTACATGGTGCCGCAATTCATGTGTTGATTGCCTTCTGGACGATGAGAGCACGCTCCCATTGTTTCCGTCGATAAAATCACTTTCTGTCTGAACGTTATGACAGAATGTTTTCTCTCTTCTCCACAGTTCTCCGTTGAATTCATTTTTCTGTCAGTGTCCTGGGTATTTCTGAAGTATATCTCTTGATCAATTGTGCTCAGTGACGTGGAAACCAGATATGGACCCGTGCCATCTGCGCTGTGTCCTAATGGATGGCACTTAACCCTATTTCTCCAAGTGGGAACACGGTGACACAGTCTGTTGAGGTATATGTAGGTTGATGGGAACTTATGCCTCCAACCACTGCTTGAGTCGGTTTAGAAAGTTGGAGAGGCCGACAGCTTCTCTCCTTTGCTCGAGTGTTCTCTCCGCGCATTCGGACTTTCCCGCCAATAAAACTGTCCAAAAAGGTATGGTTCTAAGCGTTGAACATATGCAGATAGAGGTAATATCAAGTCCTACCAATGAGAGAGACATCCTGTCATACGTTTTTTTCCTTAGTCTTTTGGGATTCTTTTATCCTGCAGACATTAAGGTTTATGACTTCGCAGGTTTAGGACCCTTCGCCCTTAGACCCTTAGCCATACACCAAGGGAGGCGGAAGCATCCGGTTGCAAGCGGGGTATGGGTATCGAAACGGGCACTCGACTCTGGTATGTGTTAAGACTGGACGTTTACAGAGTGTAATAAATTGTAATGTGACACTAAATTGTATCGACACATACATATACATATATTGACCCTTTATATCGTCCCTTGGGTGCCTTACTGCACTCAAAGGACGATATAAAAAAAGCTTTAGAACTCACCCGCCGATTGTCTTGTCTCCAAAACAACTCTTAGTGCAGGTTCGTATAGTTGAGGTTTTTTTCTCAATTTGCTGGACAGAGCGACGGCAGAGTCGATGGGTTCACGAATAAGAGAGGTAGACAGAAGTCATTGACCATCCACTGATTTGCCGCCAGTTGTGCAGAAAACCGCACCCATACTGAGCGGTTCTAATCTAAATTTTTCTAGGCTCACAGCTTTGGACAGGCACAATCGAAGAGCTTCCTTTCCTGACGTTCCACTGAGAATGGATTGAAGGAGAAAGTGAGATTTCCTAAAATGTAGATTCCCAAAAAGGGTAGTTTAGTTTAGTTTAATAGTCTAATGCATTACACCATAATGGCAGCTGCACAATACAAACATAACAAATAAGAAGAATTAGTAAACATGATGTATAATATAAAGTACTAATGATTTTTTTCTTTAACAAGATGATCTCGCTTACAGAAGAATGACTAGATCATGTTAGAAATAGTATTAATCGATTTACTATCACAGTTTTTCAATATATAATAGTATTTCTCCGAATCATTTAATTTTTCGAATTATTTGTTTTCTTTTATAATTTCTTCGAACCCCGTTTTCCTAATTTCAACATATGCCTCACAATACATAACAAAATGTTTTTCGCTCTCTATTTCACCGGCATCGCACACCTGGTATCTCCTATCATTTAGGGGCGTTGGGGGGGGGGGGGGGGGGGGGGTGGAGTGTTTATGTATACCCGTTTCTATTTCTAAATTATGGTTACTACCCCTAAGTCTAGTAAACAGTTCACGGGCCTGTCGAGATCTGGTGATTTTCAGATAAGATTCAAGCTTGTGTTCCTTTTTAACTAATCGATTCGTTCGTAATTTATTACTGCCTTTCATTTTGTCATCATTAAACATATCTTTAGTAAATCTTTCTGTAGGCTGAGATTCTAGTACATCTTTCAGGCATTTTCCATTACTATTGGTTAACGTATTAGCATCGGACTTTGATATTGTAACGAGATAACTGAGTTATCCAAGTTTTCGGAAGTTTACATTTGAGTGACTCCTTGAATGAGTTGGTGAGTATGTTATCGTCAGCAATTTTGGATAATTTATCGACATATTTATGGAGATGTAAGATAGCATCGTTCACATTAGGATATCTACCCAACTCTCCCGTGTGGCGTGATCAGATGCTTTTCTATTCAACATTAATATTTGTTTACACAATTTCAAGTGGACTTGTTCACGGGCTGTAGTGTCCGCAAAAGGAGTATTAAGGTCAGGGGACCATATCTCGCAACCATATAATAAAATAGGCTTAATCAATTTATCAAAAAGTTTACATTTCACATCAAGAGTTAAGTCAAGTTACTTTCTGAGAGAATTTGTAAGGAAAAACATTGCTTTCGATCCCTTTGTACTTAAATTCTCTTGAATATGTTTTGTGTTTCCATTGTATGTGAATTCAAGACCTAAGTATTTATATTGATCTACGATATCTAATTTCGCTGTTCCAGTACAAAACGTAGGATCTTTTCTATCTTTTCTATTTTTGAAAATCATGCATTTTGTTTTATTAATATTGACACTAAGTTTGTTTTATCCGCATAGTGTTCTAACTTCTAAACACATTTATTCAATCCGGCTGGAGACTCTGATAACATTACCAGGTCATCGGCAAAAAGTAGGTGATTGAGTCGTTGTCCATTCACATTAACAGGTGAACAGGATTCATCAAATATCCCACATATGTCATCAATAAAAATTTTGAAAAGAGTGTGAGATATAGAACATCCTTGTCTAACACCCACTGTTGAGAGTAAAGGTGGGCTCAATCCTACAGAATTATGTATGTGGTCATTAATAGACACGCCCAGTGTGGCAAAAACGCCGAGAACCGATTAGAGGGAAAGTTTCTAACTACACGATATACAAAGCATATAACCTCGTGCTAAGCGATATGAAAGTGTATCTCGGTTCGAAGCAATAAACACGTGTTAGCATGAATGAAAGTGTAGTATTGATGCCGGAACAGAATACTCGTATCGTTACCACATGTAATGATATCTCTTGCAGAACGCCGGACATACCTATCACGGATCGGTTGGGCATGATAAGGGAAAAAGCCGGGGGTATGTCCCCCATTGGAGACATCTATCAGCCTCACCCCTGAAAAATCTCTTATTATGGGTTTATTGGGAAAAATTATACCCCCCCACCCCGCCGGGAAGCACGTGCCCTTCTTGTCGGGAAAATCCTGGTGGCACTCCCGCACAAAGTAACCCAAAACAACGCAGAACAGCCCCACACACATCGATAGCACAAAGCGCTGCCTTGGCACTTTATGGGGTTATTGTGTGAGAGGACTGATATGTACAGTACGTGGAGAGGGTATTATCACTAAATCACCCACAGAGTGGAGATTCCACCCGAGCAATAATTGCAACTTTGTTTCAAAGCATCACCAACACCAGCAAAGTTTCAGCCAATGGACCTCCGGGTTAAACCCGGAGGTCCATTGGCTGAAACATTGCTTGTGTTTTTTGTCGATATATACAAAATTTGAAAGTTATAGCTAGGGTGATAACTCCACTCCGCGGGTGATTTAGTTACAATCCACTTTCCATGTACTATACCAATGATGTAAAACTTAATGTCTGTCCTGTCGAGTATTTTCTTGAATTTCTCATAAAATAAAGCGATGACATTATTTGATGAAAAATTGACTAGAGCCTGGCGTAGAGCTATCATCAATATGAGAATTGATGGTATTTAGGGTGTATTTTGTTTATGAGTACCACAAACATATCTCTTCCCCCGATGTAACAGAGTAGTGCATTGCAGGGAAATGTTCATACAGAAATTCTGAAAATAAGCTATATATTCAAACGAAAATATTGCATACCCACAGAAATAATGCACTGGCATACAACAAAATATATTTCGTCAATCTAATGGAAAAAGTGGGAGCTGGTTTGATTGCGTGAAGTATAAGGTGCCTTTGACTCGACTGAAGCTTCTTCATAAACCGACTCCACCAAAGCACGGCAAATAAGATTTGAAATTTTTCAAATTGATTTCTTTTGAATTATTCAATATAGTTTATACCGATTACAGTGAAGAGAGTTTAGGCTGTTACGCACTGGACACGACAAGAGTGTTGCGTCCGATGCGAAAGAATTATACATCGCTGACTTATCTCGTCATGAAAATCAAGTTTCGACAAAGTTATCTTCCCTGGCATTATTTGAGTGGCGAGGAAGGCCCAATTAACAAGCATGTAATTGCTGATAAAACGGCTTTGATATCAGTAGAAAAAAGGCGAAGTTTCCTTTTGTTACTTTTAATAAACGAAAACAACAGACAGCTCTCGCAGCTGTCTGATGTTTTCGTTTATTTATTTATTAAGATTTAACGACACTTTAACAGCCAAGGTCATATCGTGTCGGTGACAGTTTTACAGGTGGAGGAAGCCGGAGTACCCGGAGAGAACCACCGACGACGAGCAGCTGCCAGCTCCCCAACATGATAACTCCACACTGCAGCACAGGCAGGGTTAGATTGGTTGAAAACATGCGCATCAGTACACGGCGTAAACGTGCCCCCATGTGGGCAATCGGAGTTAAGTGCCTGGCCCAAGGACACAACGCAGGAGTCCGAATCGATCGCTCAGACGGTCACCAATCCAAGGACTAACCGGGCTCGACGTTGCTTAACTTGGGTGATCTGACGAGAACCGGTTACCACAACGCCACCGCGCCCCCTTTCGTTTATTAAAAGTTACAAGGAAAACTCGGCTTTTTTATGGCAAGTTTATGGGAATGAACTAAGTAAAGTCCACTCTGGCTCTCTGTTTAGCAAATGTGTTTTTACAGAAATTTGCATTTTTATTCTTCCCGGAGACAAAATAGCATATGTTACCTCCTGGACTTTTATATTAATGGAAAGGACAGTGTCTGTATTATATGCCATGATGCGCATACTGTTGATATAAAAAAGCACCAAAACATGGTAAAAGCGGTCTTTTCTTATTTTTAAATGGGTTTTAAACCGAGAATAAAAGACAAACGTTAAAACTGATAGAGGAAAAAGTTGTAAAAAGCAAGCGTCCTTATTCTTATAAAACTCTACAGGAAGACGCCTGAAGTTTGTTAACCCTTCACCCAACGTAACGGACGAAACCGGCCAGCGCTATTCACAAAAATCGTCAATTAATTTTCATTATTTTTTTCATTTTTTATCTCAAAAACATAGGTTATGACCCCTCTTTGGAACGAGCTCGTCGAGGTCATTCCAAAGAGGGGTCATAACCTATGTTTTTGAGACAAGAAATGAAAAAAATTAGTTATTCAAGAATTTTGTTTGTATGTGTCGTCTGCTTTTCATGTTTAGGTAAAGGGTTAAACTAAATGAAACTAGAGGTACTGTGAGCAAACTCCCAAAGTGATGCCCCCCTCCCCCCGCGCCTGAAATGTATAAGTTAAATTATCTCCCCTTGGAAATGTCAGAACGGAATTATATTGCTTCATGCACATCTTCATATGGAGTTCTTCCATTGTGTAAAGTTTCATGAATATTCTTCAAACGGTTTAGGAGGAGTTGCTCATACAAGGATGGACAGACGGTATAAGTTAGATTATCTCCCCTTGGAAATGTCAGAACGGAATTATATTGCTTCATGCCCATCTTCATATGGAGTTCTTCCATTGTGTAAAGTTTCATGAAAATTCTTCAAACGGTTTAGAAGGAGTTGCGCTTACAAGGATGGACAGACGGACACACGGACGGACGGACAGACGAACGGACAGGGTGATTCCTATATACACCCAAACTTTGTTTGCGGGGGGTATAATAATCACAAAATGTTTTCATATCTGTTACAGTTAGTTTTCTTGCAGTGTTATTGTTTGCCATTCTTTTCATGAGGTCCGACGTTTTTTCTTCTCCTAGTTCGGCTATCTGAACGTTGCGGCTTCCCCAGTTGCGACGTTCGGAGAGCTGAACTATCTATTCTCTCCCTTCGACGAATCTTAGTTTTGCGTTGAATTTAGTGTACAACTCTCTTCCCTTTTCTCTTCATCCACTTAATCCTTACTTAACCCTTTACCTAACATGAAAAGCAGACGACACTTGGAAAAAAAATTCTTGAATAACTAATTTTTTTCATTTTTTGTCTCAAAAACATAGGTTATGACCCCTCATTGGAACGAGCTCGTCGAGCTCGTTCCAATGAGGGGTCATAACCTATGTTTTTGAGACAAAAAATGAAAAAAATATTGAAAATTAATTCGCGATTTTTGAGAATAGCGCTGGCCGGTTTTGACCGTTACGTTAGGTAAAGGGTTAATGTCATCATTAAACCTCACCATAGAAAAACTACTCCCTTTTTCCTGGTAACGCCATTTATACTGATTCATTGGTTGTGGCGAATAACGGTGAACTATTTCACTGTAAACAGAATGGCGGCGACTAGCAACGCATCGGGGGGGGGGGGGGGGTGGCTTTAATTTTGTTCATATCGGCCGAGGTTGGCGTAGTATCAGTCGAGCTCAATAATGGTGGATTCTGGGAAAAAACATCATATCTAATAAATAAGCTGTCGTAACGTTAAGATTCGGCTGAAGCTATTTTCTAACGTCTGCGCGCAATAACGGACTCACATATTTCTAAATCGTTGGAGAGCCGAAACTTATTTATAAGATATGACCCAAGCAAACTATAGTTAGGCAATACGAAAATTAAATTACAGCATTTCCAACCAAGAGTGTGGCAAAACGGCCTTGATTGGGAGTGTTCCCATGCTATAGCGGTCTTCCAGGGGCGCGGTGGCGTTGCGGTAACCGGTTCTCGTCCAATCACCGAAATTAAGCAACGTCAAGCCTGGTTAGTTCTTGGATGGGTGACCGTTTGAGCGATCGATTCGGACTCCAGCGTTGTTTCATTGGGCAAGGCAATTAACCCCGATTGTCCAGTTGGGGGCACGATGGCGACGTGTACTAAGACGTACTGAACGTCGATGGTGCGCATGTCTTCAACCAGCCTAACCCTGTCTGTGCTGTAGTGCAGAGTTACGATGTTGGGGAGCTGGTATCTGCTCGTCGTTGCTCGGTGGTTCTCTCCGCGTACTCCGGCTTCCTCCACCCGTAAAACTGTCACGGTCACGATTAGCCATTGTGCATAAGTATGTGACCTTAAACACCAAAAAATAAATAAATATAATACCTGTCTTCCATTGTTGGAAATTTTCTAACTGGCGCTTTTAGAAATTCTTATATTAGGGGAAACCGAATGTACCACAACCGCAACCCCACCACTCATTTCCCGTTCAGATATATTCCGACTGAAGACCTTTCAAGACCAAAAATCAGTCAGAACATTTCGTGATTTCTTTTACTAAAATCATAAAATAGAAAATAGTGCTAAATTTCTGTTAAAATGCAAACATTGAATAGACTTTTTTTTACCATATTTTTTACCATATAGTTTGAGTAATAAGGCAAATAATGGAGTGCGTGTGGGGGAGGGGAGTGTGTGTGAGTGTGTGTGGGGGGGGGGGGGTACCATTATATAACCCTACGCGTATCCACATCTCAGTTGTCGACCATGTACTAAATTTAACAGTGTTATACATCATTGCTATTTACCCCTTTGAACCCCAGTGATATATTCCGGGTCAGTTCAATGGCAGCAGTTGGAAGAGTCCATATTCATTTTCATTTGTAGACTAATTAATATTTTCAACGTGCAGCCTTAGGGGGTGGCACGTTAAAAATATTGATTAGTCTACCCCACACATTCATTTAGCAGCCACCCGATTGAATGAGCAGCGCGGCGGCTCAGTGGTTACGGCATTGAACTTCAAACCGAGTAACTACGATGTATCATTGGGCAAGGGACTTAATCCCAACTGCCCACGTGGAGGCACTGTGGTGCTGTGTACAAAGGAGTACTGCACGTCGATCGTGCATCTGTCTTCAACCAATGCTAACCCTGCTTGTGTGAAGTTAGTACATTGGGGAGTCTGACAGTTGTTCGCTGTTGCTCGGTGGTTCTCTCCGGGTACTCCGGATTCCTCCTAGCGTAAAACTGTCTGAAGCGAGATGACCCTGGCTGGCTGCCGAAAGTATCGTTAACATCTTTGAACCCCAGCGGCCGCTTTTACGGCCAGGAACAATAATACATTATCATTTCAATAAGTGAGACGCCTGCTAAGTGAATGTGAGGGGTAGACCAATCAATATTTCAACGTGCAGCCAAAGGGCTGCACGTTGAAAATATTAATAGGACTGCCCCCAAATAATAAATATGGACTCTTCCAATTGCTACCATTGAACTGACATGGAAGATACCACCAGGGTTCAAAGGGCTAAACTCCAATAAATAAATAAATAAATAAATAAATAAATAAATAAATAAATAAATAAATAAATAAATAAATAAATCTTAATTAACGAAATTAGGACATATCATGTTCCTGGGCCGGAAATGGGGTCTTTCGCGTTCAAAGAGTTAATATGAAAGGTTAAAATCATTAATTCGAGTCCATCTTCTCACACCCAATAAAATACAAATATTTGTTAATACCTTTATGCATATAAATCGATTATACAATACAATCGTTAATAAACACTATGTTCACTGAAATAGTTATAAATACCATATTCAAATAGCAATTTGTGTTCATTCATAATTTAAGTAGAATTTATCTATAGGCGTTTAAGATCACCATCAGTATCAATGGTTATTTCATGATCCCAATACAAGTATGAAGTCCAGTTTAGAAACTCGTTTACACTTATGCTGCCCACTTTGGAGAAATTCCACCCCAGGCGTAGGTTGCCGGTGTGACAGGAATGATAGTCCCTAGGAATGTTAGTCCCTCTGGACTGTTATTCCGCGGAATTATAGTCCTTGGTCTAACATTTCTAGGAATAGTAGTCCGGCGGACTACTGTTCCTAGAAATGTTAGACCTAGGACTATAATTCCGCGGAATAATAGACCAGAGGGACTAATTTTCCTACGGACTATCATTCCTGTCACACCTGGTTCTATCCTGCCAGTAAAACAAAACTGGTTTCCCACAGTAACAAAAACACTGCCTTACCCCCCGGAGTTGAGATTTAAAGAAAAACTGTTTGCGTAGTGGGATTTGGTCTGGGAGAATTGCTTTGTAGAGTAATATAGCGGGAAATGGTCTTACAGGTGTAATGTATCCTCGCGTGTCGCTTAACCCTTTCAATACCATGACACATGCGAAACAGTTTTTTGAATAACTAAGATATTTTTTTTCTCTTGAAACATAGTTTATAATTCCTCATTGGAACGAGCTCGACGAGCTCGTTCCAAAGAGAGATTATCAGCTATATTTTGGATCTAAAAAATGTAAAACATATGAAAATTTGATTTTGTCTGATTCAAATAACTGTAGATGTAGCGAACGAGAAACCGCAGAATATTATTTATTATTTTGTCCATGCTTCGATGGCGTAAGGAACCAACCAATTGGATTACTAGGAATACGGCCCACCATTGACGTCCAGCTAAATGGAAGTGAACATTTCTCCCCAACACAGAACTGATCAGTTTTCGAAATGGTCCATAGGTATATTGTCTTACCCAAACGGTTCCACAATCAGTAACCCTCAGGTAGCCCATAATTCGCCACTCCTGCTTCCAACAACTTGTTACAAACTGCTTTTTGCCTGTGCTCCTTGATAATTTTGCAACTGCGGCGAGAATGAGGTGTGCCTTGTCTCAGCAACGGCTGGGTCGTCCTCTTAATAAGCCGCCGCATTTGTCTTTAGCTATACCAGTCGCTTTTGGCACAGTGCACATCCTCAGAGTGGGCATATTACTAAAGTTGACTGAGTTGCCATATTAACCCAATTGCATTCGCGGGTGCTCGGCACTGGCTGGGGGCCAGGGAGGGGTGGTATCAGGTGGCACTTTAGGGTCGGTGCTGCCATTCCCCCGTAGTGGTATATGAATATTAACGTTAATGTTTGGGTGCCGCTGTCGGGGTGCGTCGGCGTCGATTCGGAGGTGCAGTCAGATGTCGTTTTTCTTTGGATTTCTCGGCTTATGCTGAGTACATGTGAGTGCATTGGAGGAAAAAAGAAAACCCAATGCACACTTCTTAGACCGGTTCTTAATATCTACTGATCCCAGGGTGCATCTAAATAGTGGGATACCTCAAAATATCTCAAGATGTTCCATAATCAGTAAAGCTCTTGACTGTAGGCACTCCTGTTAGGGTACCTTAGCGCTACATGCAATTGTAGACGCCGGGCGGCAGGCTTAACTAGAAGGTGTTCCCTTGAAAGTAAGTAGGTTTACATGTAGGTGCTCTGTTTTCCTTGATCATTGCTTTTATCAGCTGACATATTATACAAAGTATCATACTGACTCGATCTGTCCGCATTTCCGTGTGTTTTTTACATATTTTATATTACGTTTTTCTTCACTCAGGTATCCAAAGTATGGCACGACTCAGCGGTGGGCTCTGACCTGACGGCGTGTGGACGTCTAACGACCACCAACTCCAACAGAATTTTCGCGGAAAAACAGCCACACTCATCCCTCAGTTGATATGAGACGATAGACCGATCAAACGCAAAATATGAAGAGGTCAAGGTGTCATTCGCAATCAGCGGCATACCGCCTCAGATTGCGGGTGATACTTGGTCCTGACCACGTTCTGTAAAAATGCTCTCTTCGTAATTTGGAGCAGTATCGAAGTATGTTCTGCGCCGGAAATAGTGCCTAACGGACACGAATGAATCATATCGATATCCCAACCGACAGTACAGAGCTCACCGCCTGCTCAACAATCTCAAACTGGTAATTGCCGCATAAATTTTTTCCTTGGGGATAATTCGTTCCACTTGGAGACAGCCCAGTATAAGCCTTTGGCTTGTTGCTGAATCCATTTCCATGTTTGTTACTTTTTTGTCAATTTATGCTTGTTACTGTATAATTTTAACACACTTTGTAAATAAATATTGTTTAAACTAAAATTTGATTTGCGATTTTAATTAATATATTACGGAATATAACATTTACTTCAGGCAAGGGGTTAGTTAATTCGGTTATAAGCGGTGTAAAATATATATCAAAACTATTTTTTCTGAAAATTTAAAGGTTCGCACACGGGTAGGCCTATATATACTACATGTGCCAATATCGCTGACAGAAATTTATAGCTGAAAATGGTTAGCCCCTTCGAACCCATGACGTCACATGATGCGTCATAATTTCATCAAGTCGGATGGCTGCCTCGTGCATGTGTGGGGTAGAACAATCAACATTTTCAACGTGCAGCCCAGGACTGCACTTTGAAAATATTAATTGGTCCGCGCCCAAATAATAAATATGGACTATTCCATTTTCTACCATTGGACTGACATGGAAGATACCACCAAGGTTCAATGGGTTAATAGATGATAAATTTGTCTTACCTGAAGCGACGTACGCAGCAAAGAATAAATACCTTTGCGTCACACAATCTCAAATAACATCCGATATGAATGAATTTTGTCTGTGACTGCTGTACCATTCATCCGATCACTACCTTTTTCCAATACACGTTGCACAAGGCAATAATTAATCCAGCGGATCCAATAACAGCAAACAGCGTCTACAGTAGTCATTTACCTGGTAATAAGGAAAGAACAAGACCGTCACAATAAAACATCTATGTCTGTAAAACAACCGTTAGCTTCCAGCCTCCGCGTTTTCCGGCCGTCAATAAAAATCCGATCCCGTACAACACACTCAATTTCCGAAGCGGGTCGATATAAGAACTTAGGAAAAGAGACTTGCCGGGACATTGCAGAATGGAACCCTTCGCCTCCGACTTTTTCTGTTGGAAACTGCACTAGAAGCATTAAGCCCTGCCCCCTACCCTAATCTAGATACTGGTTAAACTCGAGAAACGTAGGGGAACTGACTCATTTGTTACGGCATTGGCCTTCTGTCCCAAAAGTCAACGGTTCGATCCCCGTCAGTGGTAACTGCGTTGTGTCCAAGGGCAAGGCACTTAATTCAGATTGCCCAATACTAGAGCACGGTGGTACGGTGTACTAAGGCGTACTAAAAGTCGAGGTGCAGTTGTCTTTAACCAATGTTAACCCTGTTTGTGCCGAGTTAATTGGGGAGTTTGGTAATTGCACGCCGATGCAGGACGGTTCTTGTCAATGTGATAGCTTAAATTTGCGATTTTCTTGTTTAAAAGTGTAAAAATCTTCGATAATCTTTCTCACTGGAATAAATATAAAACGGAAAGATAGGTATCTAGCAAACCCCGAAAACCGATTTGTCACTGGAACAGACCAGCAATAAAGCGCTGCTAATTAGACATGAAAATTTAATGACCATAACGTGCGCGTTTACTAAACGCCATAAGAGTTGTCTGATAAAGATTAAAAACAAGAGAGACCAGTCGCTTGTGTAATTATGACCAGTTAATAGGTAATTATTGTAAAAACAGTACATCCCACAGATTCTAAACACACACCCATATTATGCGTTTGGTCTGTCACCTAATGTTAACATATACCAAAATGCGAGACTTTCAAAGGAACTTAAAAGCGAATCTTAAATTAAGATAGATGTAAGCGGTCAGGTTCAAGAGAAGCAATTAAAATGAGAATTAATGCTCTGGTTATCGAAAATTGTATTCCAATCTAAAGGCGTGTAAGACTGTGGATCATAGCGAGGAGCTGATGATGTCCCAGGCTATAGGTTAAAGGAGGTGCCATATCGGTGCGAAAGTATAAGCACGCTGTAACATAAGGGGGGGGGGGGGGGGGCCACAGAGCTCATATTTAGAATAGGAACAGTCGCGAGCCAAGCCGGTGGCCATATCTGAGTGTAGGATCAGAAATAGGAAGTACGAGCTCAAGGAGTTATTTGAATTTAGGTAGACGGTATTACCTGTTATAGAAGGCACGCCATACGTAGGTAGAGTAGACTTTCCCTGTACGAACATTATTCTGACATAAATGGAGGGGCGCGTTTAACCCCATTGGTGGCGACTGCTTGAGTGAAAACCTTCCAGTAAAGTGACAATAAGTTAGTGGCCGTGCGACGGCAGTGGTAGAATGACATTCCGTCACTTGTTAGAGGGAAGACGATATAGTAAAGTAACAATACGTTATTGGCCGTGAGAAGGCAAGAACAAATAATATACTCAACCTGCAGTCATGCAGCTACAGGTTAATCCTTTACCAGACGAAACGGCCGCATCCGCCCGCGTAATATGCAAATTCAGCAGTTGAAAGAAAAACATTTTTTAAAATATTTCAACAAAAACCTATCATGTGACACCCCTCATTGGAACGAGCTCGTTCTAATGAGTGGTCACATCATATATTTTTTATTGCAATTTTTGGAAAAAATTGAGAAAATTATATTTCAAATCGTCAATTTTGATATCTTCTGCGTTTGATAAAGGGTTAAGAATATTATTTAGTCTACCTTTCTCCTTCCTGTGTATTCGCCTGACAAGATATGATCCAGTCAAGGAAAGGTGTTGTTGAAGTTAAAATAAATAAATAAATAAATCTTATTTTAGCCATAACCTGAACTATGCGTGTGGTAATGACGGGAAAGGCTGTTATGGAAATGACGCAATCCGAGCATTGCGTGTGTCAAACAATATTGAATTGGTTAAATTCCTAATTGCATTATGGTATAAAA
Organism: Pictodentalium vernedei; assembly: GCA_031216915.1. Lineage (NCBI taxonomy): Eukaryota > Metazoa > Mollusca > Scaphopoda > Dentaliida > Dentaliidae > Pictodentalium > Pictodentalium vernedei. Next base: position 669,377,372 of record CM062296.1, read on the forward strand.
TTGCTAAGTGAAATGTTTGATTCCTGTATAACGCAGTAGAAATTAACGATTTTTCTCGGTCTGGTAAATCGACATACTGCGTTACCTTCAATTTGAGCATTGCTATAGAACAAAGACAACTAGCAAGTAAACTGCTGCTTGAGACCTTTCTCCAAAGTCACAGAATATATTTTTTGATTCGTTGCAATAAAACATTAATCGAAGATTTTATATTTCAAATTTACAATTGTCTAAGCGTGGAGTCTGTTAAGTTTACAGCTCGACTCAAATTTCAGGCCTCATTCTGTTTCACAAATACAGACTAGGATGAAAATCGACTTGAGGTTTCACGCCAGAGTGAATCCAGGGTCGTCTATGGAAATTTCAGTGTTAAAACGTTTTATGCCCAGTCGCCCTCCCTTACTATTTGATTCACGCGCGACTTCGGCGCTCGCGAAATACAACAAAACCTCCACCTTGGATCGTTGATTCCAGTTCCACGTACACCAGCCTCGTTGTGTTCTGTACTGATAGTCAATATCAAGAAATTATTCCACCTCCTATGTGTACTATTACCAAACTGACCTGAACATTGAGTAGTTTTCTGAAGTCAGCATCGACATCTTCGAAGGTGGGTCGACATTAACTATCTCCTAGACCTGAGTGATCCATAGCCATGCCGACTGCGTTTTACGCATAACCATCCACTCCCGACCACTGTTTATTCTGAGATTTGGAACGGACTACGGCGCGCCGTGGATTACCATAACTACGTCAAAGCGAAGTAGAGTGTTTTCACAGCTCCGTAGTGAAATATGTATCTCTATTAATACACCCCGCCTCCACCAAGACGAGTGGCATAACCTGTGTATCGAATGCATACCAATAGTATTCGCCAAGATATTTCGCTCAGTTTTAAATTAGCACGTTTAGAGTGTAACCCTTTACCCAACGTAACGCGCAAAACCGGCCAGCGCTATTCACAAAAATCGCCATTTATTTTTCATTATTTATTCATTTTTTTGTCTCAAAATCATAGGTTATGACGCCTCTTTGGAACGAGCTCGACGAGCTCGTTCCAATGAGGGGTGATAACCTATGTTTTTGAAACCAAAAATAAAAAAAATTAGTTATTCAAAATTTTTTTTTGCACGTTTCGTCTGCTTGTCATGTTAGGTAAAGGGTTAAGATAGTGTGGGGTATGACCTAATGGCTTCCTGGCAAAAAAGAACATATAAGAAACTAACGTGTACCAAACATCCGTCAAAATGTTTGGACTTCAACAAGAAGCTTGTTCATGTCATTCAAAGGGTTCAGAAAAATGTCATTTTTTAACTTCGTCGGACATTAAAGAGTCCCAAAAGTCAGTCTTTCGATTTTGAAAATGGGAGACGCACTGTGTGCTGCGCGCTAACATTTGTAGTGAAGCGCGGCACAATTCATATTGAATTGTTCACATGTTCGTGCACGCATTGTACCCTCGAATAGATTTTAACCCTTTATGAAAACACATGGAAAAGAAATTTTTGTTATTTCAACTTTTTTTTACCCAATTATTAAAAACATTCAGCAAAACCATATCCTGTAATCCCTCATTGGAACCAGCTCGACGGTGTGGTTTTGTTGATGTGTTTAACAGAAATTTCTACTGCGCAATTTGGATATTACGCGGCGGGTGCAGTCGTTTCGGTAAGTAAGAGTTAACTGCTCGCTAGCTGGAATCGAGGTGCCCTGTTGTCTACTCGCAAAATGTAAAAAATGCAGGTGCGATGAGTAACAGCTCGCCTCATATTCGAATGACTGTAATAGTTGACAATTCATTTCATATATGCACGTGATTATGAAGATTAAATCATGCCAGCTGATTCGATAATATAGGGAGCGCGGTGGCTTAGTAGGTAGAGGTGCAGGCTGCAAGCCGAGAGGTCCTCGGTTCGAATCCCACCTGCGGCAACCGCGTTGTGTCCTTGGGCAAGACACTTCATCTCCATTGCCAGCGTGGGGGCACGATGACGCCGTGTACTAAGTCGTACTGCACGTTGATGGTACACATGTCTTCAACCAATCTAACCCTGCCTGTGCTGCAGTGCGGTGTTGCGATGTTGGGGAGCTGGCAGCTGCTCGTCGTTGCTCGGTGGTTCTCTCCGGGTACTCCGGCTTCCTCCACCCGTAAAACTGTCACGGTCATGATTAGCCATTGTGCATAAATATTTAACCTTAAACATCAATAAATAACAATAAATATTCGATAATATACTATTGCCTTTAACTATTGAACACATTAAACTAAATTGCTCCGTGTGGTATTTGACTTCAGCATACGACGAAGAGTAACCACTTCCACCTGATAAAGGGAACAGACTGGTGATTGACATTCCTGCTGCTAGTGATAGTGTTTGAGATATTGTTTCAGATAGTACCAGTGATAGTGTTTAAGATAGTGCCAATGATAGTTCTTAAGATAGTGCCAGTGATAGTGTTTGAGATAGTGTCAGTGATCGTGTTTGAGATAGGACAAGTGATAATGTTTGAGATAGGGCCAGTGATAGTGTTTGAGATAGGACCAGTGATAGTGTTTGAGATAGGGCCAGTGATAGTGTTTGAGAGAGTGTTTGAGATAGTTCCAGTGATAGTGTTTGAGATAGGGCAAGTGATAATGTTTGAGACAGGGCATGTGATAGTGTTTGAGAGAGGGCCAGTGATAGTGTTTGAGATAGTGTTTGAGATAGTTCCAGTGATAGAATTTGAGATAGTGTCAGTGACAGAGTTTGAGATAGTGCCGGTGATAGTGTTTGAGATAGTGTTAGTGATAGTGTTTGAGATAGTGTTTGAGATAGGACCAGTGATAGTGTTTGAGATAGTGCCAGTGATAGAGTTTAAGATAGTGCCAGTGATAGAGTTTGAGATAGTGCCAGTGATAGAGTTTGAGATAGTGCCGGTGATAGTGTTTGAGATAGTGTTAGTGATAGTGTTTGAGACAGTGTTTGAGATGGGGCCAGTGATAGAGTTTGAGATAGTGTCAGTGATAGTGTTTGAGAAAGTGTCAGTGACAGAGTTTGAGATATTGTCAGTGACAAAGTTTGAGAGAGTGCCAGTAATAGAGTTCGAGATAGTGCCAGTGATAGTGTTTGAGATAGTGTCAGTGATAGTGATAGTGTTTGATATAGTGCCAGTGATAGTGTTTGAGATAGTGCCAGAGATAGTGCTTGGGATAGGGCCAGTGATAGTGTTTGAGATAGTGCCAGTGATAGTATTTGAGAAGTGCCAATGATAGTGTTTGAGATAGGGCCAGTGATAGTGTTTGAGATAATGTCGATGATAGTGTTTGCGATAGTGTCAGTGATAGTGCTTGACATAGTGTCATTGATAGCGTTTGAGATAGTGTCAATGATACTGTTTGAGATAATGGAAGTAATAGTGTTTGTGATAGTGCCAGTGATAGGGCCTGTGATAGTGTTTGAGGTAATGTCAGTGGTAGTGTTTGAGATAATGTCAGTGACAATGGTTGGGATAGTGCCAGTGATAGTGTTTGCGATAGTGCCACTGATAGTGTTTGAGATAGGGCCAGTGAAAGTTTTTGAGATAGTGTTGTTAACAGTGCTTCAGATAGGGCCAGTGATAATGTTTGAGATAGTGTCAGTGAAAGTGTTTGAGATAGTGTCAGTGATAGTGCTTGAGATAGGGCCAGTGATAGTGTTTGAGATAGTGTCGGTGAAAGTGTTGAGATAGTGCCAGTGATAGTGTTTGAGCTAGTGCCAGTGATAGTGTTTGAGATAGGGCCAGTGATAGTGTTTGAGATAGTGCCAGCGAAAGAGTTTGAGATATTGTCAGTGACAGAGTTTGAGATAGTGCCAATGATAGTGTTTGAGATAGTTCCAGCGATAGTGTTGGAGATAGTGTCGGTGAAAGTGTTGAGATGGTGCCTGTGATAGTGTTTGAGGTAGTGTCAGTGATAGTGTTTGCGATAGAGCCAGTGGTAGTGTTTGAGATAGCCTCAGTGATAGTGCTTGAGATAGCGTCAGTGATAGTATTTGAGATAGGGCCAGTGATAGTGTTTGAGATAGTGTCGGTGAAAGTGTTTGAGATAGTGTCAGTGAACGTGTTGAGATAGTGCCAGTGATAGTGTTTGAGATAATGCCAATGACAGTGTTTGTGATAGGCCAAGTGATAGTGTTTGAAATAGTCTTTGAGATGGTGTCAGAGATAGTGTTTGAGGCAGTGCCAGTGATATTGTTTAAGGTAGGGCCAGTGATAGTGTTTGATACAGTGTCAGTGATAGTGCTTGAGATAGGGCCAGTGATATTGTTTGCGATAGTGTCAGAGATAGTGTTCGAGATAGGGCCAGTGATGGAGTTTGAGATGGGACCAGGGACAGAGTTTGAGATAGTGCCAATAGTAGTGTTTGAGATAGTGCCAGTGGTAGTTTTTGAGATAGGGTCAGTGATAGTGTTTGAGATAGTGTCAGTGATGGCGTTTGAGATAGTGTCAATAATAGTATTTGAGATAATGGCAGTAATAGTGTTTGAGATAGTGCATGTGCTAGGGTCAGTGATAGTGTTTGAGATAATTTCAGTGATAATGTTTGAGATAATGTCAGTGATAGTGGTTGAGATAGTGCCAGTGATAGTGTTTGAGATAGTGTCAGAGATAGTTTTTGAGATAGGGCCAGTGATAGTGTTTGAGATAGTGTCAGTGATAGTGTTTGAGATAGGGTCAGTGATAGTGTTTGAGATAGTGTCAGTGATAGTATTTGAGATAGTGTCAGTGATAGTGTTTGAGAGAGTGTCAATGACAGTGTTTGAGATAATGACAGTAATAGTGTTTGAGATAGTACAAGTAATAGGGTCAGTGATAGTGTTTGAGATAATATCAGTGATAGTGTTTGAGATGGTGGCAATGATACTGTTTGAGATAGTGCCAGTGAAAGTGTTTTAGATAGTGTCGGTGATAGTGCTTGAGATAGGTCCAGTGATAGTGCTTGAGATAGTGTCAGTGAAAGTGTTTGAGATAGTGTCAGTGATAGTGTTTGAGATAGTGCCGGTGATAGTGTTTGAGATAGTTCCAGTGATAGTGCTTGAGTTAGTGTCAGTTGTAGTGTTTGAGATAGGGCCAGTGATAGTGTTTGAGATATGGCCAGTGAAAGCGTTTGAGATAGTGTCGGTGATAGTGCTTGAGATAGGTCCAGTGATAGTGCTTGAGATAGAGTCAGTGAAAATGTTTGAGATAGTGTCAGTGATAGTACTTGAGATAGGTCCAGTGATAGTGCTTGAGATAGTGTCAGTGAAAGTGTTTGAGATAGTGTCGGTGATAGTGCTTGAGATAGGTCCAGTGATAGTGCTTGAGATAGTGTCAGTGAAAGTGTTTGAGATAGTGTCAGTGATAGTACTTGAGATAGGGCCTGTGATAGTGTTTGAGGTAATGTCAGTGGTAGTGTTTGAGATAATGTCAGTGATAATGGTTGGGATAGTGCCAGTGATAGTGTTTGCGATAGTGCCAGTGATATTGTTTGAGATAGGGCCAGTGAAAGTTTTTGAGATAGTGTTGTTAACAGTGCTTCAGATAGGGCCAGTGATAATGTTTGAGATAGTGTCAGTGAAAGTGTTTGAGATAGTGTCAGTGATAGTACTTGAGATAGGGCCAGTGATAGTGTTTGAGATAGTGTCGGTGGAAGTGTTGAGATAGTGCCAGTGATAGTGTTTGAGATAGTGCCAGTGGTAGTGTTTGAGATAGCCTCAGTGATAGTGCTTGAGATAGTGTCAGTGATAGTACTTGAGATAGGGCCAGTGATAGTGTTTGAGATAGTGTCAGTGATAGTGTTTGAGATAGGGTCAGTGATAGTGTTTGAGATAGTGTCAGTGATAGTATTTGAGATAGTGTCAGTGATAGTGTTTGAGAGAGTGTCAATGACAGTGTTTGAGATAATGACAGTAATAGTGTTTGAGATAGTACAAGTGATAGGGTCAGTGATAGTGTTTGAGATAATATCAGTGATAGTGTTTGAGATGGTGGCAATGATACTGTTTGAGATAGTGCCAGTGAAAGTGCTTTAGATAGTGTCGGTGATAGTGCTTGAGATAGGTCCAGTGATAGTGCTTGAGATAGTGTCAGTGAAAGTGTTTGAGATAGTGTCAGTGATAGTGTTTGAGATAGTGCCGGTGATAGTGTTTGAGATAGTTCCAGTGATAGTGCTTGAGTTAGTGTCAGTTGTAGTGTTTGAGATAGGGCCAGTGATAGTGTTTGAGATATGGCCAGTGAAAGTGTTTGAGATAGTGTCGGTGATAGTGCTTGAGATAGGTCCAGTGATAGTGCTTGAGATAGAGTCAGTGAAAGTGTTTGAGATAGTGTCAGTGATAGTACTTGAGATAGGTCCAGTGATAGTGCTTGAGATAGTGTCAGTGAAAGTGTTTGAGATAGTGTCGGTGATTCGGTGATAGTGCTTGAGATAGGTCCAGTGATAGTGCTTGAGATAGTGTCAGTGAAAGTGTTTGAGATAGTGTCAGTGATAGTACTTGAGATAGGGCCTGTGATAGTGTTTGAGGTAATGTCAGTGGTAGTGTTTGAGATAATGTCAGTGATAATGGTTGGGATAGTGCCAGTGATAGTGTTTGCGATAGTGCCAGTGATATTGTTTGAGATAGGGCCAGTGAAAGTTTTTGAGATAGTGTTGTTAACAGTGCTTCAGATAGGGCCAGTGATAATGTTTGAGATAGTGTCAGTGAAAGTGTTTGAGATAGTGTCAGTGATAGTACTTGAGATAGGGCCAGTGATAGTGTTTGAGATAGTGTCGGTGGAAGTGTTGAGATAGTGCCAGTGATAGTGTTTGAGATAGTGCCAGTGGTAGTGTTTGAGATAGCCTCGGTGATAGTGCTTGAGATAGTGTCAGTGATAGTACTTGAGATAGGGCCAGTGATAGTGTTTGAGATAGTGTCAGTGATAGTGTTTGAGATAGTGTCGGTGAAAGTGTTTGAGATAGTGTCAGTGAAAGTGTTGAGATAGTGCCAGTGATAGTGTTTGAGATAATGCCAATGATAGAGTTTGAGATAGGCCCAGTGATAGTGTTTGAAATAGTCTTTGAGATGGCGTCGGTGATAGTGTTTGAGACAGTGCCAGTGATATTGTTTAAGGTAGGGCCAGTGATAGTGTTTGATACAGTGTCAGTGATAGTGCTTGAGATAGGGCCAGTGATAGTGTTTGCGATAGTGTCAGAGATAGTGTTCGAGATAGGGCCAGTGATAGAGTTTGAGATGGGGTCAGGGATAGAGTTTGAGATAGTGCCAATGATAGTGTTTGAGATAGTGCCAGTGGTAGTTTTTGAGATAGGGTCAGTGATAGTGTTTGAGATAGTGTCAGTGATATTGTTTGAGATAGGGTCAGTGATAGTGTTTGAGATAGTGCCAGTGGTAGTTTTTGAGATAGGGTCAGTGATAGTGTTTGAGATAGTGTCAGTGATAGTGTTTGAGATTGGGCCAGTGATAGAGTTTGAGATAGTGCCAGTGATAGAGTTTGAGATAGTGTCTGTGATAGTGCTTGAGATAGTGTCAGTGATAGTGTTTGAGACAGTGCCAGTGTTAGTTCTGAGATAGGGTCAGTGGTAGTGTTTGAGATAGTGCCAGTGGTAGTTTTTGAGATAGGGTCAGTGATAGTGTTTGAGATAGTGCCAATGATAGAGTTTGAGATAGTGCCAGTGGTAGTTTTTGAGATAGGGTCAGTGATAGTGTTTGAGATAGTGTCAGTGATATTGTTTGAGATAGTGTCAGTGATAGTGTTTGAGATAATGGCAGTAATAGTGTTTGAGATAGGGTCATTGATAGTGTTTGAAATACTGTCAGTGATAGTGTTTGAGATAGTACCAGTGGTAGTTTTTGAGATAGTGCCAGTGACAGAGTTTGAGATAGTGACAGTGCCTATCATTTGAAACATATGAATGATACACATTGGTACGCGCACGAATAATTTTAGAGTTGATAAGATCAGTTACTCGGAACAGTTATTATTTATTAGATATGATTGTCTTTCCCAGAATTGCCCATTATCAAGCTTGGCTGATATATGAACCAAGCTAGAGTTCTCCCCCTGGAAGCGTTATGAGCCGAAACCATTTTATTTACTGCGAAAACGTTCAACATTATTCGCCAAAAGCTCTCAATTAGTAAAATCGGCGTTACAAAGCAAAAGGGGGGTAGTTTTTGTATGGTGAGGAATTAATGATGGCAATATGTAAGGAGTGGGTGGATGGAGAGAAAACAGAATAGATTTGTACACAAAATTCAACACAAAGTTTGGCTATCTGAAGGTCCAGCTGGGGAAGCCGCAACGTTCGAATAGCTGAACCAGGAGAAGAAGAAGTACCACAATATCGTTGCCTGAGTGCTAGAATGTCCTATGTCCCATGAGGGACATAGGACATTCTAGTCAGGCGACGATAAGTCAAAGAAAGGGCATCCTGTAACACAGAAATTCAAACAAGGGAATAACAAGAAAACCGCCATATTGACAGGAGCAGAAAGCCAATAGAAGAAACTAAACGCACCAGGCTCGAACTGAAAAAGAAAATAAACGAAAAAACGATACCTAGAGTATGTGTCTGTCTACAAATATGATGGGCCAGCATGCAAAATATGTGATGGACGAGAGTATAGTTCAGACTGCATCGCACCCCTGTGCTTGCAGAGTACAGGATTGAAAGCGGAAAGCCGCTATTACTGCAGCCTGAGTCCAGGCTATAATCGACAGATATTTCACGAAGACGTTCATTGATGACCGAGTCGATCCAAAGTGTCGCGTCTGTCATTCTATCCCTGAGACAATAGAACACATTATTTAACCCTTTGAACCCTGGTGGTATCTTCCATGTCAGTTCAATAGCAGTAATTGGAAGAGTCCACATTCATTTTAAGGGGGCAGACCAATTAATATTTTCAACGTGCAGCCATAGTGCTGCACGTTAAAAATATTAATTGGTCTACCCCACACATTCACTCAGCAGCCATCCGACTTAATGAAGTTATGACGTATCGTGCTTCTGGGTCGGACAAGTGGCCGCTCGTGTTCAAAGGGTTAAGCATGTCCTGTCTTTGCACCAACAGAGTACACCACGAGACATGATAATGTAGCAAAAATTATTCACTGGATCTATGTAAGCGCAAGGGTATCCCAGTAAGCCCCGTGTGGAATGAACATCAGCCACAGAATGTCACCAATAAAGGGAATTTACAATCATATGGGACACTCAAATCCACCCAAACAGGCACATTCCCAACAACAGGCCGGATATCAGAGTGAAAGATCTAGACAATGGGACTTGTATGTTACTACATATTTCCACCCCTAGTTACTACACCATAATACAGAAAGAGACCAACAAAATAAATAGAGGATATTCACGAAAATTTGATGAATACCGAAAATATCTCGTGAGTGGCTACAAAGTGAAGATCCTCATATTTCTTGTAGCCACGAACGAGATATTTTCGGTATTCATCAAATTTTCGTGAATTTTCTTTTTATTTAATGCTCTACGACTACAAACTCTCCAATTTGTGGCCTTTATTTGCCATTAAGGCGCAAAATTTATGTGCCGAACCGGCGTCCATACAAAAATTACAACAACCAAACTCCAACCATTGGAATGTGTGAATATCCGCACAAAAAGTAGTCCCGTCTTATTTCTCCCCTAACTTTACGATTTACCAAGGCTGGCGAATTGAAATAATCGCAATGTGTTTCGAAGAAATAGAACAATAACAAAAAACACCACTTTCTTATTTTCAATAACAAGACACGTCATTTTATTTTTTTTGAACTCAATGCACTGAAGACGTGTGAAGTTGAACTGAAGAAATTTGAAAGTGATTTCGGCTTTTCGCTGGAAGGTGAATGAGAAAGTCAAACTTTGAAACCGCTGATTTAATGAATTGATTTAGTCACTGTCACTATCAATTATTCGAATTCGTTTGTATTTGGGACTCTGGAATTCATTACTGATGTGCTGACTCGTTTAAAGTACATGTGATTCGTCATCCGAACCTACGATGAAATATCGATTTCTAAATATCATTTTGATATTTCGTTTTGCCGACCGACAGGGGAATATGACTTAATTTTTCAGCGTGAATTGATGCCTGAGCATTAAATAAAGAAATTTGTTGACCTCCAAATAGAGTGTTCTAAAATGTGGAGCTTGAAAACAAGTGTAATCCCGATTGTAATAGGTGCCACAGGAGCATTGACTAAATGGCTCGGAAAGGTAACATCTAGTATGCGTACCAGCTACAGAAAACAGCAATCCTGGGAACTGGATACATGATCAAGAGCGTCACAACTATGACCACACCATAGCTTGGGAATAACATGTCAACGTATGGTCTATGTATATCAATGCACCCCTCGCTCTGCGAGTGTAATGAAAGCAGATTAATAGGGGGAAAATAAAAAAGGTAATAATAATAATAATAATAATAATAATAATAATAATAATAATAATAATAATAATAATAAATACGCATAAAATCCACACATGGTGCTCTATGGCTGTACAAAAAAAGATTATACGGTAGAGGTAAGTTTTTATACCAGACTTAACAGATTTAACTGTATGCATGTCTTTTAACCCTTTACCCAACATAGTGGCCAAAACGGGCAGAAAATTAACTAGAATAAACCTACCACAGCATAAAATATCTCGGAAGTTTCTTAATAAAACCATACCAATATGGATATCATTAGAACCAGCTCGACGAGCTGGTTCTAATGATATCCATATTTGTATGGTTTTATTGAGAAATTGTCAAATTTGTTTTCAAAAATGTGAAATTTAATTTATTTTTCAAAAATACTGTGTTAGGTAAAGGGTTAAGTATTTAGGGAGAGAATTCCCTAGTTTGGGACCGGTATAGAAAAGGCTCCACCATCAGCAATGGTATAGATAAAGAAAACGCATATCACTTCTTTATGATGTGCACGTCATGTACTCTGCATAGCAGGTACAGTTTCATCATAAAAGAGTTTTTTAATTCATAGCAACAGTTCAAAGTAAGCATGGAAGACAACCAATTGTGTACAGAACATATTCTGATAATGTAGCCATTTTTAGAGTTACATGCAAATATATCGATAATTCCTGCCGATTTCTTAGTATTCTTTTACAGCATTCTTTCATAATATTCCTTCGGCCGTCAATATGTATTGCGCCATTAAAGTCGGAAGAGAAGTTTGAGTCTCTCTTTCAAGCATTCCGTAATGTGTGATATCATTTTTTTTAAGTAACTGTTAACTTTTTATTCGTTTAAAACAGTTAGAATATTTCGTTATTGTTTGCTCCGTCGTTTATTTTAATTTTGTTTTTGTTGTTCCTGAAGAGGAAGTACTTCTAAGTGTTAGGAACATGTCCTCCAATTCACTTTGCTGCATTTTCCCTTGAGTGCAACAAGGCGCCATCTGCAGATGGCGCCTTGTTATACTCAAGGGACGATATATGCAAAAGGTAGGTTTAAACTAATCTATACCTCCGGTAGGGGTATCTCGAAAAATAAAGGCCTTTTTTAATTTGGCCGCTACGCAATACACCCGGGATGGATTAAATGGTGAAGATGTTAAGGGTGGCGGCTGGAGGTACTCGTTGACTTTTGATCTATATATCATCAATGATCTTACTTTACTAATGAGTAAATCATCGAAAGAAAAAATAACGCTGGATGGATCATGGTATAAAATACGTTGTATGAATTCCCTAGAGACACCGCGTATTAAGCAGACGAAATATGTAACTGACAAATAGAGTTGAGATCGAAATCTGTGGTTCGATCCCAACAAAGTACTTAGCGCTTACAGATAGTATTCTGAAAGGTTTTCTATAAAAGGACCATTAACTTTAGTCGTAAACGCTGTGAGGTTATAACACTGCGAATGAAATAACTACCAGCACGGAAACGTCTCAATAAAAAATATTGTCGATAATTTGTGATCGCTGTTGCATCGCTCATTCGATTAAACCTTCCCTGACACCAAGTAATAACTCGAATAACGTGACAATTTCAACCCACAATCTGCAGCGAGGAGGATTGTGTGAATTTTTAATTAAAAATGAATTCCGTGAGAAAGGGACACCAACGCCATGCCTTGAGGCAATTTACGACTGAAATTTGAATCATTTAACGCTGGAATCATTTGAGAAACAACAGAAGTGGAAGATGGAGTTGAGTGAAAAACAGGTCTACAGTGTATTTTTATTGCTTCGATACATCGCTTTTTAATTTTGCAGCTGCTAAGTTTTATAGAAAAGCCCACACGCGCAAGACTCTGTGTCTACACACAGTGCTTCTATTCTTATTGTACTGTTATTACAAAAACGGACAGAGAATTTCTAACGGATCGCGACAGGGTCGCAATCTGGTCAAAATTCACTGCCCGTTTCCGTGCCAAGAACATCATTGAAACTTTTTTATCGAAAAAGAGATGCGGATATACACAGAACGATACGCGTGTGTCGTTCTGTGTTTATTACTCGCCTTCATGTCTATAAAAACAATTATTAGATGGACACTCAGAAATTCATTTGACAACTATCAACAAAAAGGACACATTTTATCGCCAAACAAATTTGCAAGGGGAACTCGTGTTACAATTTCGTCCTCTGAGTTCCAATGTGTTCTGTCTGCCTACTGGCACATAGAACACATTGGAATTCAGGGAACGATTTTTAGCTATCGCTAGGGATTCAAATTGTAATTGCAGTGCACGATCTGTAGAAAATTCCAGAGAAATTTCGCTTCTATTTAAAAATAGTCCGTCAACGATTTCCGTTCCGAACATACGTGCGGGACAGTTACCATTTTCCACATGGTTTAGTGTTGCTGTAAATTGGGAATTCATAGAACAGGCGTATAATAAAAACTGGATCTCCACACTATATCAGTATGTTTTTATTGAAACAGTCTTGATTGGGAGAGCAGTTGCTCAGTGGTTACGGCATTGGAATTCAAACCGAAAGGTCCACGGTTCGACCCCACCCGGGGTAACTGCGTTGTGTCCTTGGGCAAGACATTCAACCCGGAATGCCTACGTGGGTGCACAATGGCACCGTGTACTAAGGCGTACTACACGTCGTTGGTGCATGTGTCTTCAACCAATGCTAACCCTGCTTGTGTGGAGTTAGTAATTTGGGGAGTCTGACAGCTGCTGCCGTTGGCCAGGCACTCCGGTTTTCCCCACACGATGTGTCGAAAATGTCGTTAAACCTCAATAAATAAATATCCTGGTGAGAAATCTGTTCTTAATCTGCTTTAGAGTAATTGCGCGATCGAGTGACTCGACATATTGCTCGAACGACTCGAAGTCTACCGAGCAAATGAGCTATCGAGCAATTGCAGATCGAGTGACTCGACATACTGCTCGTCGACTCATTTCGTATTTGAGGATACCTATGGCCTGGTATTGTATTAGTATTTGAGGATACTTTTTAGAGAATACTTATCTTAGGATACTATTACTTGTTTGGCCCAGCCTTCTGGGCCCCACTGGGACATACCTATCCTAAATTCTCCCAATAAGCTATCGTAATTGTTCAATAGCCTATTGGGAGAATTTGGGATAGGTATGTCATAATAGAATTATCAGGTTATTATTATTTGGTATTATTCTAGGAATTGAATATGTGCTAAACAAATACTCAAGCTGAAAACTTTGAGCAATTCACACTGTCCTAAAATTAAATCAGATCTTATGCAGGAATGATCAATTTTTGATGTTTCATCATTTTGGGACTGTGTATGATGGAATTAACGGAGGATAACGATTTTACATGATGTGATTTTCTTGGAGTGCATTTCGAAGATTTTTTTTTATTACGATAAGTAAACGTGCTATAGAAATCTCGTACCGACTGACACCATGCATACTTATGAAGCCCGATCTTGCGTACACTATAGTTGTAAAACTTGACAGTTGGAATTTTTGCCGATTTGACACCGAGTTGGAATTTTGGGAAGTAAAGGAGACATCACCAAAGAAGCTCTAAAATCCAAATAGATTACATTTCCAACTACTCATGACGTGCCCTCCGAATTTCCAACTATAGAAAATGTTGGCCACGTCCATGCACTAACCTCTGGAAATGTGTTGGCGTTACCAACATCCTCATCGACAATGTTGCCTGAAGTAAACTGTTAAAATCGCACAGACATGTGTTGAATAACTCATACTTTTATTATATACGGCTAGACCATTCCCGTATTGGGCGTGTTTGTGAACGATATTTTCCGAAATGATCTATTTGATGGCGATTGTGTGAAAAAAAACTTTGTTCCACTATACAAGAACATTCCTCTTTTAGTTTTCAGTACGTGGAGCGTGGATTGTAACTAAGTCACCCGTAGAGTGGATGTATCACCCGAAGCATCACTTTCAAATTCTGATCATATGGACAAAAAAACACAAGCAATGTTTCAGCCAATGGACCTCCGGGTTTAACCTGGAGGTCCATTGGCTGGAACTTTGCTTGTAATTATTATTTTTACAGTGTACTATCGGGAGGGTTAAGGCGCACCCAGTCGTGTCATAAATCAGTCAATGTCTCAAACTTGTTTTTAGGAGATCATCGTCAATAGAATTCTAAAATTGGAAATAGCGTGGGTTTTTTTTAATGAAGCATGCACGAAGAGTCTGCTCCAAACATGCGTAATAATTCGAAATAACCCTACACTTGGATGGAATAGCACTCCCACTGGTGTCTCGGAATGGAATTGATGACCTGATGATTTTCTAAGGAAACTCTTGTTTCTATGTATTTATTATATTTATTATTATCTATTATATTTATTGACATTTAGGGGGACATCCAACCTAACTTTGGTCAAATTTCAGGTGATTTTCTCCAAAGTCCAGAAAATTCAGAAAAGAATACTCCCAATAAATTATATATCAATTTTGAGGTAATGAAACATAGATTTTGTGGAAACTAATATTTCCCATGGAACTGTTACCATGTGGCAGAAAGCACTACCAGAAAGTCTGCTATGGCATAAGTAAGAGACCAGATTTTTTTCAATAAAATATCTTAACTTCACCGAATAGTTATATTCCGCAATCCTTCTAATTCAGACTCGCAGAAATCCTTTTCCCATTCTTGCAGGGAACGGACAGCAAGACTAAATGTAATTTAGGATGTCTACATTCACAAGGGCAAGCCAGAAACTAAGCAGAAAGTCATCTGCAAAATCAGGTCCACAGGGAGTGAATTTAGTGATGCTACCCTGCACAGCAGGGTAGAATCAAGTTTACACTCTGTGAACTTCAGTCTGAATCAGGGTCTCAAAACTAAACAGAAAGAGGTATCCGGTGGATAATTTGCCCCACAGTATGGGATAGCATCATCAAATTCACCCCCTGGGGACCTCATTCTGCAAATGTCAGTCTGCTTATTTTCAGGCCTGCACAAGGGTTGCCATTGTTCTTGTGTTTGTTTACCTTTTATGAAGTTCACTAAGGGTCAAATCCATACAGTTCACAAGAACAAGTATGAAGTCATGAGAGAGTGCATCAATGTAAAATGAAGAATGTCCAATGTGGCTTTTGTCATGAAAGAGTGCATTACTGTAAAATGAAGAATATCCAATGTGGCTTTTGTCAGTCTGCTGTGATCATACTCCCCACACTTCTGTGCCATTTTGCATGAGATCTATATCAAATTGGTAAAAGATGAAACTGATGTACCAAAAAAGGGGAAACTGCCAAACTTCCTCATTTGGTATTATCTGTGACCATTTCTGGGGTTGTATGAGCAATAACAGCTGCCAAGAGTGCCATGTGAATACTCAAGTATGGCTCAAAAATTACTTGCCCTACACGTAGAATACTTACATCAATCGGCTTCGTTAAGTTAAAAAGCATGGATTCTAATTCATTTGCGAACACGGTTTGGTATGTTTCATTTGTTTTGAAACTATCGCCCTTCTGTAGTTGCTGTTTGGGGAGGCTTGACTTTTGCTTCCTCGTGGGATTTAAGAACATTAATAACTGGTCTGCTTACCATTACTAATTTTATAGGCAGTGAATTACCAGCTTGAACAATATCGGAATTATGTTGGTTATTAAATTCATTTATCTAAAAAACCAATGAGACGTTGTGGTCTCATCTCGGTAATTCGTCTGCTTTTTGTCCGGCAGGCGGCTTCGTGATATTTCTGACAACAAATTGTCAATACACATAGATTTTGCACCCTTTTGGTGCCAATAGCGATCAAAATCGACTTTGATCCATCTTACAAACATTGCGGTTGTGCGAGAAATTCAAAATTACGATGGTACTAAATTTCACTATATTAGGTAAACAGTAAAAGAACTTTCTGAAAATTCTCTTTGACATTGGTCTTCTTTTTCAATTAGCAGACTTCACCAATCCTTCTTTACGTCACATATATAATTCGGCTAGAGTCAAATTATTTTTTCGTAAATATACAATTGTGAGGACTGCAATGTATGTTGGTGTGATTATATTTTTGTTTTCAAATAAAATTTGCCAGTTTTATGTTTTGATCATCGACAACAACCAAATAATAGGAGTTCGAATCGGTGGATTTTATTTCCTGGCTGAAACTTTCTACAGTACGTGGCTTGAGTGCTAGAATGTTCTATGTCCCATAGGGGACATAGAACATTCTAGCACTCAGGCGACGAGTCTCCGAACTCAACACTGCTACTAAGGACTGTATCTTCCAATTATCACATTGTCAGTTAAATATTTTCCAATAAATGTATCGTATGTTATACATTACATCGCCTCTCAGATTCGAAAACAGCAGTGAAATGTTTGCAGATTTCAAATCTTAGGAAATCAAGTCGTTTCCCAGCGTGGCCCCAAAATCACGTGATCATAACATGCATGTCGTCTAACACAATCTATAGTTTGTGGTCATCCATTTTCCTCTGAGCGTTTTCACCACGTCGGAAATGAAATGATAAATAAAGAGCATGGAGTCTTTTATTTCCAACCGAGACATTCGAATTACCGATCTACTCCTTGTTATTCTTGTCGGTTACTTATGCGGCTAGCAATTTCTTTGTCATCCAGAGCATAAAAAACCCCCAAAAACATTTTTTTTTGAAAAGGTGGATAAATTCAGGTTTTGTGTACTTTTGTCATTATTTTTGTATATATGTCGCTGTTCGTATTTGGGGCATTGCGGAAATTTTAAAACAAAATGTCAAAAGTTATGTTGGACGACCCCCTTAACGACACATTCGACAGCCAGAGTCACCACGTGTCGGACAGTTTTACGGGCGGAGGAAGCCGGAGCACCCAGAGAGAATCTCCGAGCAACGGCGAGCAACTGCCAGACTCCCCAACGTACTAACTCCACACAAGCAGGGTTAGCACTGGTTGAAAACAAGTGCCCCATCGACGTGTAGTACGCCTTAGTATACAGTACTACCGTACCTCCAAGTGGGCAATTCAGATATGAAGTGATTAAGTGCCCTGTTCAAGTACACAAAGCAGTTACCCCTGGCGGAAACTGAACCGTGCACCGTGGAAGTCCAATGGCGTGCCCAGTGAGCCATCGCTTTCTGTAGATAGGTTCATTGAATAAGGTTTCCATTTTTGCGCTCGTGGTCGTTGCACGACAAAGCAGAAATGACTCATTAGTAATGGAGTGTTCAGTGATTATTTTAGTTAAGGAGAATGGATGACGTGGTTTCGAATTTTTTCTTTCATGGCCCATGTCACTTCTGGAGAATCTGCACCGTCAAGACAATTCTCAAAATTCTTATGTTCCCTCCAAGTAAAACAAAACTCACGAAAAGTGTAGATTTTGCCTCGCTGCATGTAGATTTCATGAACCAATGGTGTAGAACTGGTACCTGCAGATTCGGTAAAGGTTAATACACGAGAAACAGACTGTTAGCTGGCCGAATGAACTGGACTGACAGTATTATCAAACTTAACCCACTTTACATTGAATTGTTACTTTGATGCGAAATATGTGAAGTAATTTAATCTCATTGGAAAGGGGACAGAAATTGAAAATGTAAACAGTTTGATTGATGATTTATTGTTCAGGATAACTGATCGAAGAAAACAATTCGGCTAAAGTAAAGGTAAACACTCCGCTTGAGCAGGCAGAATTATATAGTAACATGATTTTCGAGGGCGTTGGGCTCAATTACTGGACAGCCATCTGCGATTATCAGCTCAGTAATCATTAGTGGCCTGAGGCGATAGCCTCTGGCCGATAATGGGTCTCGGGCTGGTAATCCCAGATGGAAGTCCAGTAATGGAGACAAACGACGCCTGGGAAAATCATGTTATTATTATTATCAATACTTGGAAATTATAAGAACAATTTTCGACCCTTTTAGATTTATATTATTTCGCGAAAAGAATCAATGTGAAACACTATTTATTAAGCAATTGGCAGAACACTTTATCTTTAGGGAAACCTAAGCAGATTTCCAGGAAGATGAAATGACGTTATGAGCATAGCGTCAGCGCGTGCTGGTCGGTCTATGGACGCTAATAACTAAAAATAGCCATTAACGACCGACTGAGCTTTACAATATTTGTTTCAAGTTTATTCTGCTCCCTTTCTGCTGTGTAAATTAGTATTAGCATGAAGGTAGCGCACAATGAATAATAATGTTTGTTTTTGTTTGTACTAAGGCAATAACCGGGTATTATTTAAAATGAGGCCAAATTATTGTTCTGATAATGCCCAGTTATTGTTAAAATAATACACATTCATTGTTCGCGGTGGTTGTCGGAAATCGGGCGTTGTCGTCGCTGGGAGAAATAGCTTCAGGCCGCGTACTCAGCCAAAACTCAAGGAGTGTGGGATGAATCCGCGCGTGAACGTATGTCTCATCGTGACGAACCCGTCCGTTTCGTTTTTGCTGGAGTGGTTCGTATCCTGAAGGGGTCAATGACTTTTCCTCAAAAAACATAAATCAACAGGGGTTCACTGAAATTAACAATTTTAATACAAAGAGAGAAAAAATATAATAATTTTAACTGACATAAAATCCAGTAAATAAAACAGACGTAAATCACACCCCACCAACACAGTTTATGAGTCACTTTGCGGTTCCGTGTAGTCTTTTGTTACTGGTTGTTCCTTCCTTGTCGTTGATGTTTGGTCCTCTCGGCTCAATGTAGTGTATTGTCTTTGCATACAACTGGAACTTCGCTATTTCACCACCATCGCATGGCCACTGACGTATTGTCACTTTATTGGACGCCTTTCCTCCAACATGTGACGGAATATCACTCTACCATTGCCGTTACCAGCCCACTATTGTATCGTCACTTGACTAGACGCTTTTCACTCAAGCAGTCGCCACTAGGGGGTTAAGTGCCCCCCCTCTATTTATCTCAGAATAATGTTCATACAGACAAGGCCTACTCTGCCTACGTATGGCTTGCCTTCTACAGCAGATAATACCGTTTACCTGAATACCAACATTCGTGAGCTCCTTGAGCTCGTACTTCCTACTTATGACCCAACACTCATATATGGCCACCGACTTGGCCCGTGACTGTTCCTACTCTATATATGAGCTCTGTTGCTCCCCTTACATTACAACGTGTCTATACATTCGCACCGATACGGCACCTCCTCCAGCCTATAGCATGGGACACTCCCGGTGCATCGCCTACGACCCACAGTCTTACACACTTTGAGACTGGAATGAATTTTCCGAGAAGACACCCAACTCTTATTCTTTAGCAAGGACATTATTTCCCACTTGAATTGCTTCTCTTGAACTTGGCCGCTATAGATCTGCCTTAATTTAAAATTCTCTTTCAAATGCTTTGAAAGTCTCGAATTTTCGATACTGACATTCGATGACAGGCCAGATACGCAACCTGGGTGTGTGTCCAGAACATGTGCGATGTGCTATTTTTTACAACAATTACCTATCAGCTGGACATAATTACACAGACAGTGACTGCAGGAGAACACAGGCTTTTACTTTAACATTTTACCAGGCATCCCATTATGTCGTTAAACAGAAACGCGGTTGTGGACATAAAATTGCATGCTTAATTAGCAGACCATGAATCATTGCTGGTTTGCTTAAGTGACAACTCGGTTTGTCAGAGTCCGTCATCCAGACCCACATTCTTATGCCTTTCGCCCGAGCGAGAAAAATTATCAAAAATATATACACCTTTAAAACAACAAAACCGCAACTTTAAGCTATCACCTTGACAACCCTCTATAAAAGGGGCACCTCTCAGTTGTTCCAAATAAACGAAGGGGATAGCATTCACGTGTATTCACTCTCACACTTCTCCTCAACTATTCCATCAATGCACACATAATTTTCACACACACAGTCATAGACATGCGTACACCAACGCGCACCACAAATAACCCCCCCAGTACTGCGACTTGATTCCACAATTGGAACACATGAGCCTGTCCACATCCCACATTAACTCGCGCGCACACTTCCACTGGCGCACGATAAGAGTTGGTCCGTTGGAACACAAGCAGCCAAGGTCTCCCTTAAACACATACTCTTTCTCCATCGCAAAATTTAGACAAAAAACTATTGGCTAGGGGAATTCACCATGACCCAAGCCAGCCGATGTACTCCTTGCCCCAACTCCTATCACCTCATTACCTTGCCCCCTCCTGGGATAGGGTGCCCCGCCCGGCTCATGCTCGTCAGCGGGTCACGTGCCCTGTTAGGCACTACCTTTAAATATTCCCATGTGTGGTGGGACCCTTACCAACCCTTGGAGAGCCCCTCAGTCTCCGCCAACTATTCTTTGGACCCACTCATCTTCACGCCCAACACCTACAGGCTCCCATGTAATGCCTGCCGTGCCAGAGTTCACTTCCCCAGATGCAACGCTCTGTTGATTGACTCCTGCCAATCCTTCTTTGGGTGCCCAACTCAAAGTACCAGGGCCCCTCCTCACTCTGCCTTCATGATGCCCTTGTGTGACTACCCCGGCCACTTCTTGCGGCCTCTTCTGGCCTAATGTACCTCCCCTGCCGATCGCGTGGGTTTGGTGTCTTTTGTATTTTGGCATCTCCGCAAAAATCTTGCGTGGTAAACCACTCCACATCCGTCTATGTCTACTCGGTAATAACTGCTGTCCATTACTTTTATTAAGCTCAAAGGGTTAATTATTCATATCCTACTCTGCGTCCTATTATTACACGAGAATTTCCACCATCGTTATAGTTCAATTCGCCGATCGAATTGAAGAGCTAATCTAACCAATGATTAACCCCTACACAACTTTTTAAAAACTATCAAAATTTCATTGCGGTAACCTGTATGGACATTATAACTAATACAAGTATTAAAATTGTCATTCAGTGATCCTGTTGATTTTGAACTTTTCAATTGTTACCTTTTAGATCATGGCAGCCTCGCCAGATGTCGGAAACCGGGCGTTGTCGTGGGTGGGAGAAATAGATTCACGCCGCGTACTCAGCCAAAACTCAAGGAGAGTCGGATGAATCCGTGTGTGAACGTATGTCGCACCGTGACGAACCCGTCCGTTTCGTTTTTGTTGGGGTGGTTCTTATCCTGAAGTGGTGAATGACTTTTCCTTCAAAAGCATAAATCAACAGGGGTTCACTGAAGTTAACAATTTTAATACAAAGAGAAAGAAATATATATAATAATTTGTAACTCACAGAAAATCCAGTGAATAAAACAAACGTCAATCACACCCCACCCACACAGTTTTTGAGTCACTTTGCGGGCCCGCGTTCTATGTTGTCACTGGTTGCTCCTTCCTTGACGCTGGTGTTTGATGTTCTCGGCTCAATGTAGTGTCTTTGACCTCTGGTCGCCTTTGCATGCAACAGGAACTTCGCTATATCATTGCCATCGAATTGAATTTAAAAATAGGCAATGGACTATTTAAGCTACTGGTCCCAGACCCTACCAGCGTCTGATTCGTTCAAGAATTTGACTGGAGGCTTGAGAGCGTGCCTGTGTGTTTGAGCTGTCACTTTATATTGCCTTTTGACAGTCTGTGCTGCATCAAGGTCGAAGTTCCGAAACACTTCCTTTTTAAAAATAAAAAGTTGAGTTTTCATTCTTTATGGCCAAAAGAACCTTCAGTACATGTGTAGCTTTAAGATGACTATGATTTTCTTTTATTTTTTTCACTCTAAAGTCAGCTGGGTTAAAAATCAAGCCAAATCAACTGGGTTGAATGAATATAAACCCAAGGGAGCTGACATAAAAGAAACCATCAGGGTTCAAACGGTTAATCTCAAAATTCTTAATATTCGTCGCAATTTTTTCTTGTCTTCTAATTTACAACGTTACTTATTCCATTTCCTTATTCGACATTCGTTATCAACCGATTAAATCGGTTGATAACAAATGTCGAAAAAGGAACTGAGAATACGTAGCGGTTGTCACCCATCCCCTATCATCCATCAGGAAATTCAGAAGTTCATAAAAATTCCATTCTTTGGTATTTACCAAAAAATATACGACACCTCTTCAATCCTGACTTTGTCGTCTGCGGGATAATCTTTTTGTTCCAAAATATAGGCCTCATGCATGTGAAAAATGGGCTTAGAAGTGCTTTTGGGGATAGGAGATTGTCTTGTAACTTCGCATTTATCTGGATTTTGTCTTTGTACTGACATTTCTGTTATTTCGACCGCATTTCGTCACGATAAAATTGTCATGATTCACATCACACCTGCAAGAGTAACTTTTAAATTAGCCCAGTAATAACGCATGATTGTGTGACAAATTCGCACCTCTGGCAAATCTAATAGAAAATTTGCAAGCAACTTGCGTTTGGATGTGAGGCCACTTTTGGAAGTACAGTTCACGGAAGTCTGTCGTCTGCACTTTGAAGGGACTGTAACACGCGTCATCATCAGAATCTGTAGAAGCTTTTATGGTCTCGAGAAAGGTCTCTCTTCATTTAATTTTGATGTTTGTTAACCCTTTATCCAATGCAGACGATATCAACATTTATTATTTTAAATATTATTTTTCCACTTAAAAAAAATATCAAACAAACAGTATCATGCCACTCTCATTGGAACGAACCACTCGAGCACGTTCCAATGAGGGGGCCACATGATATGATTTTGCTGACAATTTTTGAAAAATAAAACTTTTTTCAACTTCTAAATTTGCATACTACGCAGGTAGGTGCAGCCGATTCGTTAGGTAAAGGGTTAAAAATGGATGCCCAAAAGAAACAATATCAATCATTCTATCTGACAACTAGCTCTGACTTTTAGCGAAAACATATCGCCATGAGTAACTTCTAGAGACACTTCTGAGATAGTTTGGACGATCTTATGGATAATTTCATATGACGTCATAGTCGCAGTGCACGACGACTGTTGCTGTTGCGCGTGTTGCCAAGTAACCCGCTTAACCGTCCATGTTGAGACGTAATTACCATGGTGATACGCATTATTAGTGCACGAGCACATCACGTGTTGTTTGTGTGATGTTCCCGTCGCCGGGTTTGGTTAATGTGGGAAGCCATCCTAGAGTTTTATGTTGGTATGGAATTGCAATGGGTAAGATGAAGTGCTTAGACTAAAAAAGTGGTTTGATTCTCAGGTAATCCCTCACTGAATTTGAACCTCCTCATTGGACATTTTATTGCCTTTCAGTGTTTTCCAATATTAGTACAAACTCAGGGAGATCCGAAAATTTTTACATTTTTTGACTGATGCATATTTTTTACTTGCGTCTCCAATGTTTGCCTTGTTACAATTTATGGGAGAGTGCCTATAGGCACTCTCCCATAAATTGATTGTAACGAGGCAAATCTCCATAGATTAAGTACTTTTACTTCAAAGATAATACGAAGAGCATAGAAAGAATATGGAGCCATTGATTTGCAGTATCTACAGTTTGCTTTTAGAGGAATGTTTTATTTTTCAAATTAAGAATGAATTTATTTGTATAAATATGCACTATATTTTTCTGTGTGTAAAAAGGCAGCCGAAATCCTTTCCATGTTTGCTCACTTTTTGCAAAATAAAAGTAAAAATTAAAAATAAAACCCTCCCTCCCTCCCTCACTGATTTGAAAAAAATGCCTGAGAATTAATTAATTTATTTTGTGTGGCCTTATATACTCGAGTTATTGAGAACTGTTTATTGACGCGAAATGCCGTTACAATAGAGTAATGGTGATTTGTACAACTTTCAGTATCTTTTAGCAGAAGGAACACCTATTAGCTCTATTCGCCTGCCCCCAAATCTTATTTTGTACCAGTCTAAGTGTTCGATGTCCTTATATGGTTGGTCAAGGGTGCTCCATTCTTCTGAAGTGAACGATGGAAGAGAAGAAGAGATTTTACCTTGGAACAGATTTAATGTTTTGCCACTATTTTTCGTTTTCTTTTCTTTGATGTTGACTGACTGAATCAATCAATAAGCCTCTGTCCCTCACAAATGTCAAGACAAATTGAGCAACATATAGTTGTCCCCCTTGTCCAAATCCAAGTCTTAGTCGGTACCAATCAATTGATTGGGCTCAGAATCATCGTTGGGGCAACTCCCGGTTCGTACGACTAGACATCCAATCGAAAACACACAACACACTCTCATTTTGTTGAAGTCATTCGTCCCAATACCAACGCTGTAGTACTCTTAAAATGCGACCCAGTTAACTGAAATGAATGGCGGAAGCGCTCCTCCAGCTGCACATGCGTACTAACTAAGGCCAGGTATCACGATGACAATAAGGTGACAACCTGGCTGCATGGGTTCCCATAACAACACATATGAAATCCACCATGACTTGAGGTATGACGTCACTTCCGAGATCATGCACCAAGGCAATCAAAATCAGAAAAAATATATGCCATATATCATCGTGAAAATAAAAAGAAGTCGGACAAAATCTTTGGAGGTGATTGAATAGTGGTTGCACTGTTGCCCTACCTTTCATCCATGCCATTTGTACAGACGGGAAACAATAGGCCCATTGTGTACAATAGTCCATATCAGACAGGGGCGGAACTACGAAGAGGGGTGGTTGGCATCCCTAAAATTCTCGCTGCCCCCCCCCCCCCCCGCCCCCCCAACCCAACATTGCGATATGCAACTTTTACACAACAATGATTCCCAAAACGGTCTCCAACATAGGGGTTCGATACGCTAGAAATGCCTCAGATTTGCTCTTAGAGCACAACATTTGGCAACATTTTCTCAGGGGTGGACCTAGTCCTAACTAGGAACCTTGGGTCGTTGCCTTCTAATCCCACTTCCTTTCAGGGATGTGGCAGGATGGGGTCACGATCGGAGGGTTCTAGTTAGGAGGCCCCTGAAACCCCACACAACGGCCATTCAACTGTCATCTTTGTCCCCCTTCCCAACAAAAATGGCTACGATTCTCATATTATATGTCAAAATAGTGGTAACACTGCCATGACAAATTTTGATTGTAGCGAATAAGCCTGAGACAGATTTAATCACCGTGCTCACATTTAGTCTCATGCACGGCTCTTCAAACAAATGAATTATTAGAGAAATACCGAGGCGAGTCTTGTCTGTAATAACCAGCTTTGTTTTGTCAGTTAATCAATCGAAATAATAATTATCTTCGAGACTACAATAGTTAGGATTAGTTACTATAAATCACACTACAAACGGTGGATCGGCTAAATCTCCGGCGGAATAGCTTCACATTCAGGGTGAGCTGATTTATGTCCATCTAAATTTGAAACGCTGACAGTTCCCAGGCGTCGAGAGAAATGGAATGAACCCTGGAGCAGCGACAAACATTTTCTTCCAAACCACGCTGGATTGCCGTTAGCAATACATACATATTATCGCTACAGTGAAGTGATCTGGGTCGTTCTATCACGCCAGTAGTATGTCAGGGGCTTTTGAGGGAAAGGTTGGGGGACCCCGGTGGGGAACCCCGTTGAAGGGAGAGCCAGAGGGGAAGTGAAGTAGTATGTCAGGGGCTTTTTAGGGAAAGTTTGGGGGACCCCGGTGGGGGACCCCGCAGGGGACCGTTGAAGGGAGAGCCAACCTTTCCCTAAAAAGCCCCTGGCATACTACTCACGCCCAGTTGAGGAGGTCAGATCTCCGGACCAAACGTCAACTAGTTTGACCCTGCGATCTGACCGCCTCAACAAGATGTGATGCGACGGCCCAGATCTCTTCACTGTTGCGATAAAAGGTTTATCATATGACTTATAGTTCAACATCGCCTGCCAACGCTAGCATTAACAATTCCCCCAACCTTTTTTGGTAAATTGGATTGAAGTTAAAAAGAACTATTTTTGTTTACACCTATTTTTGTAACAGGTGCACACTTCCGCGGAATTCCCCGCGACGCGCATGAATATGATAAAAAAAATATCGCGAATACGAAAAAAAAACCCGGACCGCCGTTCGAGTGCACCCATTCCAGCTCTGAGTAAAGTACTCTCTGCGAACGGAATAGCTAATTATAAAAATTCGAACTCCCCCGTAAATTGTCCGTCATACTATAGTGATGCGGAATCGGATTCCAAACTGTGGATTTTCCGTGGACCAGGAAAAGATTGTCAAACTGTATAGTGATATTTAGCGATGAAATTAGATTGTCATATAATAAAAAAATGTTTTCAGCTCAAGCTTAAAGATGAGGTGCCAACACTGGTAGCGCCAGATTTGTGTTTAGAGCAGGGCAAGTTAGAAACAGGCTCTCTATCGGAGAGGTGGGTGGGTGGGTTTGTTAGTTTATCTAACTCATTCACCAAAATCGAATAGAAGCTTGCAAAACAATTTCAGGAAAAACTAAAACTTTTAATTTCTGGCCTCAGAAACAAAGCTTATGACTTCTCAATCCAAAAAACAAGAAGCTCAGTAAGCTCGTTCCAGTTAGAGGCCATAAGCTATGTCTTAGATGCAATAATTCCCCCAAAATTTAAAAAAAAAAAGCTGTTTTTTGTGAACAAAGTTAGTCTGTTACCGTAGGTAACGGGATGCAAGTTAATACAACGGTCGCTTAGGGGGTGTCTACGTGATTTTTTGTGTGGGGTGGAGGTGGGTCAAACCATATTTAGGGAGATGACTTCCATAAGCTTATAGTTTACTGTTGAATCCTTTACATTTATTCTTGGATTCTGATGTTCTGTTACATTGTATACTATTAATTTCATGAGTTGTTCCTTTTTATCTGTTTGTGTGATGTTTTCAGTTGCCACTTTCAGTAATAAATATTGTTTAAACTAAACTATATTTTATGGGGGAAAATGCACCCAACTTGCCCCTCCCAGGTTAAAATTGTCAAAATAGGTGTGCGTTAAATTTGCACTCAGCGGCAAGGTGATCAATTTTTTTACAGTTACGTCACCTTCAGTATCTGGCAAAACACCTATGCGTCGTGATAATCTCTACCACACCTACAACATAAGAGTTTTCTTCAATCGGGTACCTGTCGTTGTTTTAACGATATTGAGTTGTATTTCTTCAGAGTGTGAAACTGAGAGAATCGGCGGGCAATCATCACTGAGACAGTTGATCGGTAGTAGGTGATAAAGGCCGATTCTAGACCACTTTTCCAAAAAACTGTACACGTACACGTACATGTACGTGTACCGCCATAGGGATTCAGTGTTAAATCGTGTACAGAGTGTAAAAAAATGTCGTTTTTGCATGGTGGTCAGTAGGTAATAAATGAGAGTTCAACCATCATCGTACATGTACGTGTACGTGTACATGTACACCTCCATAGGATTTAGTGTTAAAATAGTGTACATGTACAAGATTTTTAACGTTTTTTAGGGTGCTTTAGAATCCCTTGAGAATTCAAACATCACTGATTGTATCCAAGAATGACAGAAAACGCATGAAATTTTACGTACAGTACATGTTCCGTTTTGACTGAAATCGGCAAGTGAGTTTCCCCCATAGGATTCAGTGTTAAATTGCGAGCAAAAAAACGTTTTGAGAATTCTAACATCATCCTCTCGCCGATTCTAACAATCCGCGTCCGTACACGATTTTAACACTGAATCCTATGGGGGAAACTCGCTTGCGGATTTTAGGTCTGAAATCGACTCGCGTGAAGAGGTGATGTTTGAATTCTCAAACCCACTGTCGCGTTTCTCGAAGTGAGACTGGCGCACGTTATTGCGAGATGATCTCGATGAGCACTTGATGGAAATGTTTTGAACGAAGAGTGTTGTCGTCGGTGTGTTAGAAATTCGCGAGCCCGCTGTCACGTCTTCCTGAAGTAAAACTAACACATGTTATCGTTATGATTGAATGAGGTTTTTTTGTTCAAAAAGAGTCGATTATGAATATGGTCTGTATTATAGACATTCATGTTTTCTCTTGATGAGACGGATAGAAATTGAGTTTTGGAGGATATTGTTTTGAAGGAGTCGATCTGTAATAGATATTCGCGTTTTGTCTTGAATGAGATGAATAGAAATTGAGTTTCCGAGGATATTGTTCGAAGAGGCAAACACTTAGTGGAATGTTTAAAACGCATTTTCCGCTCAATTAGGTTTTTGAGTGGTGAATTTTTAATATATTCATGATAGCAATCAGAGAGAGATGAAATAGGTTCTCAGCGTTAAAATTAGTTTTCAGTTGTGTGTTGAAACTGTTTAACAGTCATCAAAGGGATTCTCTCTTAATTCGACACTAAGTGAATGGTTGTTTGATGTGTGAATGGTGATCTTTTGACAAAATGTAAATAACTACTGTCAAAATGCGTTAAATCAGAAACCGGTTTGTCATGTACTGTTTAAACGTATTCTTAAACTTCACCAATTCGATTAACAGTCAGTTTATTATATTAAAGACGGAAAGATTTTTATTACTTAAAACACAAAAATATAATTAAACATTTAATTTTGAAAATAATAAAAACAATTAAAACGAAAGACATTTTTACAGATGGATCCTAGACATCGAGATCTAATTTTAGACGAGTATGAACGTGCTAAGAAGAGCATTCAGTCTGCTGACAGAAGCAGACGTCTTGGTGAGATGGAACTCAAACGCGAAGCTACAAAAATATTTAAACCCGTGACGGAGGGTCAAGAGCGAAGCAGGAAGGAGATAGTCGAAGAATTGAGACCCATAAAGGAGAGTTTTTTGAGAATGGGTTCGTTGCCTCCTAGTTTTGGAAATCGATATTCCGTTCAATCTACACCGGATTACGTTCCCACGGGAATTCAAACAGATATAAGCGAGAGCGACGATGCAGCTTCGACTATCACCACTAGTAGCGTCGCATCGTCCGATGATGATAGCGGTAAGAGAGATCAGTCGTATGGAATTTATAAGGATTCTGAGGGTAGAACTTTTGTGGGAGACACAGAAGTAGAAATTGACGATGATGAATTGATTGTGGGTTCGAATAAGTATAAAGTAACTGATGGTCTGCGCAGATTGCTCCTTTACGACAAGCCCGGCGATTACACGGAACAGGATTTCGATAATTACGGAGACATTCTGGTTCAGACCCACGCCATGAAGAGAAATAACGATGCTAGAGAGACGAGACCCAAAGCCAACAGAGGTTACAAGTGGACGAAAGTGGTGAAACCCATATGGGATATGAACAAGAAGTTCGTCGAATCGGTGACTGGCAAAGGGGTGAAAACCACTTTTCTTCCGAGCGATTCCGACGCTCTGTCTCAGAGATTGAGTTTGTTGATGGCGAGCAGACGGGCTGGTAACACGGGATTAGATAATCAGATAGTTGCTATATCTGACGAATTGTCAAGACAGAAGGTTTTGAATAAAAACCAGTATAAAAGGCTGATGAACGAATTGAAGGATTGATGTGTATATAATAAGTAGAGAGAAACAAACAAACAAACAAACAAAAAATAAAACAGTAAATTCTTACACTAGAATAATAAAAGTATTTAAAAACAACAAAACGATTTACCAGTGAAAAAAACAAAATATATCATAAAAAAAAATATGTTGGTGATAAAGAACAGGGGATACGTCAGGACATACGTTCAAGGCGGTTCTGGCATCGTCGATTCTATAATGCGAGCGTTCACGGGCGATGCGGGAAGAAAACTCGCATCGACCGCATTTGAGGTCGGTAAGAAGACGGCTTTGGATGCTGGTAAGAAAGCCGCTTCCGAAGCCAGTGGTAGGATAGCTTCTGTGGCTGGCAAGAGGGCAGCCGACGCGTTGATCGACAAGTTGATCAGTCCGCCGGCGAAGCGAGCTGCGTTAGAGCGAACGCCGAAAAGTTGGAAAGATTTTAAGGATGCTGTGGTGCCCATACAAGATTTAGCCAAAATGACGAGTGGATCCGGATTGAAGAGAACTCGCGATGGTGCGATATAAATAAATAATAACATTAAAAACAGAGTTTGAAAAACATAAAAAAATTTGCGTTTGAAAAGAATCTAAAATAACAAAAAAAAACAAAAAAAAACAAAGATGAACATTAAAGATATGTCTTGGAACGACGCCGCGACCAAGAGGTCGAATAACGACTTCTTTCTCAAGAGCATAAGAGGTTTGATAGTGGGAAAATCGAATTGTGGAAAAACCAATCTGTTGATGAATCTGTTGTCCCGATCCGACTGGTTGGATTACGACAGATTTTCGTGTTTGGCAAGAGCTTGTTTCAACCCGAATACAGATTGCTTCGAGAGTGCATGGATCGCAGATTGCCCAAGGACGTCATAGCCAGAATCTTTGACAATAGGGAGGAATTCGACAAGAGCGAAGCTCCACTTTCGACCATTTTGGACGGTGCGGCGACGGAACTGATGAAGAGAAATGCATCTTCGAACGTCGAGTGTCGATTTTATGAGAACGCTAGCGACGTTCCGGATCCTAGAGAACTGAAATCGGAAGATAAGAATCTCATGATTTTCGACGATCTGCTTTTGGAAAGACAGAACCGATGCGAATCGTATTACGTTAGGGGTCGACACAGCAACGTGGACTGTTTCTACCTGTCGCAGAATTATTTTCGATTGCCCAGACAGACGATAAGGGAGAACGCCAATTTTCTATGTCTCTTTCGCCAAGATCTCAAGAATCTCAATCACATCTAAGTCGATCACGTCGCAAACGATATGAGCGCTGCGGAATTCAGGAGATTCTGCAAGAGGGTTTGGGATGGTGGACTTTACAATTTCGTCGTGCTCGATTTGACAAGCGAATTTAATCGCGGAAAATATCGGTGCGGATTCGACAAGTTTTATGTTTCTAATGATAATAATAAGATAGAGCGTGAAAATAAAATTTAGAAAATAATAAATCTTCAAATAATTAGTTTTGAATAAAAAAAATAAAATTAAATATAATGTTCGAACATGGAGAATTGTTAGAACGAATAGCCGAGAATACGGCTGCAAAACAATCCATTCAAATCGTGGTGAGTGGCGATTCGACTCGATTCGCTACGAAATTCGAACCTTCCATCGAATTGAATAGAGAGAAAAGATACGAGGTGGCATTGGTGAATCTGGAGACATATTATTCCTTTCCCAGCGTCACCAAAAAGAATAACTCGTTCAAGTATTCCGACCGAACGGATTGGTTGGAGATTCGAATTCCCGAAGGGAGTTATACGGCAGCGTATTAGGGTCAGGACCTTTTCATTTAATAAACTGTTTATACAGTTTAATAAACTGTTTTTACAGATTAATAAACTGTATTTACAGTTTAGTAAACTGTATTTACAGTTTATTACGAGACTGTTTTTACAGTTTATTACGAGACTGTTTTAACAGTTTATTACGAGACTGTTTTTACAGATTAATAAACTATATTTACAGTTTAGTAAACTGTATTTACAGTTTATTACGAGACTGTTTTTACAGTTTATTACGAGACTGTTTTAACAGTTTATTACGAGACTGTTTTTACAGATTAATAAACTGTATTTACAGTTTAGTAAACTGTATTTACAGTTTATTACGAGACTGTTTTTACAGATTATTACGAGACTGTTTTTACAGTTTATTACGAGACTGTTTTTACAGATTAATAAACTGTATTTACAGTTTAGTAAACTGTATTTACAGTTTATTACGAGACTGTTTTTACAGATTATTACGAGACTGTTTTTACAGTTTATTACGAGACTGTTTTTACAGATTAATAAACTGTATTTACAGTTTAGTAAACTGTATTTACAGTTTATTACGAGACTGTTTTTACAGATTATTACGAGACTGTTTTTACAGTTTATTACGAGACTGTTTTTACAGATTAATAAACTGTATTTACAGTTTAATAAACTGTATTTACAGTTTATTACGAGACTGTTTTTACAGTTTATTAGAAGACTGTTTTTACAAATTAATTAGCCATTCGACTTTTGGTTAGTAGTATAGCATGTACCCGATCGTGCGATATTACCCGGACTTTTGGGGAAGCTGCTAGTGTTAAATCTTCATAGGAACCGGACTTTGTAGCAATTTTGCTGTGCGAAACTTCGGCGCCATCTGGCTAGATCCGGCAAGTGGTATACGAATTGCATATATCGCCCACAATAGTGCTTCAAGTCGGTAGTAATGGCACAACGATAGAAGAAGATTATAGTACAGAAGACTACAGAAGAAGCTAGTCATAGCACATAAAGCTGAAACCATTGGTAAGATCACCTGTATAGGAGCTATATAGGGCCTTGGAATCTCACTTTTGGAATCCTACTTATAGAATACCTTTTATAGAATCATTGTGGAATCCCCTTTTGAAAACGTCTGGCCTTCAGCTCCACTTTTTGCAAGATGAGGATTAGAGTCGAATGTGGAGCCACTCGTTCGACCAATTACTCTATGGCTTATTTGCTCGATGGGATTCTAGTCGTTTGATCAATCGGAGATAGTTAGCAAGCTTGCAGTAGTGCTACAAGTCAAATAGTAATAGTACAAGGAACTAATGGTACAAAGCTTCGAGGGTGGTAGAAATTTTAGTATTGGTCGACTACGAACTAGGTTATAGGACAGGAAGTGGAAGACAATATGTAAACAGATGGCAAGGCTATCTGTGTAGGAACTGTGAGATGATCGACTCGTCGCGGGGGGGGGGGGGGGGGGGGGGGGGGGGGGGGAGTGGGTCTGATGAGCACCAAAAACTCATGTTTTAGAAAGGTTGTCGTGTGATACATCATTTTAAAGGTCTCGACGCGTGTTATCCGATTATTTGGTATTTGCCAGGTCCCTAGGGGCTGAGACTTAGGTGCATAAAAAAATTCAAGTTTTAAAAAGGTTTGTTGTCATGTGATACATCATTTTAGCCCGAATATTTGTTTTTTGTATCTCCTCAAGGGGGTGGGGACTGAGGGTTGGGACCTCAAACCCCAAATTTTAGAAAGGATGTCGAGTGATACATCATTTAAAAGGTCTCGATTTGAATATTCCGAATATGAAGTGCCCAACCCTCTCTGAAGAGGTGGGGCTGAGGGGCAAAACAAATTTAAGTTTTAGAAAGGTATTCGTGTCATATATCATTTTAAGGGCTTGACTTAAATATATCGAATATGAAGTATCCGACCCTTCCCGAGGGGTGGGGCTGAGGGAAATTAAAAATACATTTTAGAAAGGTAGTCATGTCACAATTCATTTTAAAGGTCTTGGGTCGAATATGAAGTATCCGACCCTCCTCGAGTGGGTGTGGTGGGGTTAAGGTCGTAAAACCTTAGGCGATGCGAACGACACACTCTCCAACATGTGATAATGTGTGAAAACGTGTACTTTTTAGTGTTTTATCAAAGGATTTCATTGAATTGGCGGTGATGTCTCGTATGTGAAATAGTCCAAATTGACTGAAGTTGCAAAAAAAACCATATTTTTCCGTCGGTGTTTTCCAGTATCTCTTCGTTGGATGCGATTGGTTTGGTGAAGATCTCTCAGATAAGAAACATTTTCAACCGCACGATATCTTGGTTTATTCCAATCAGTCTGTCACAGACGAAAACAGCTTTAGGTTGTGTGCTTTTCAACGAATCTGATTGATTCGACAGTTTCGACGGAGATCTATCAAATGAGAAACAGGAGATTTCCAACTGCGCGGCATGCTGCGTGGCATGCTGCGTGGCATTTAGTATGCAAGTTATCAGAGTTATGTCCTATTATAGAGTTGATATTTTTCGCAAATGTGTTTGTTTTTAGGTGACAACAATTAGGCGAAATGGTGTCATATTTGTGAGTAGTATATCGTGTACCCGATCGACCGTGATAACCCGAACTTTTGCTGGAGCAGCTCGTGTTAAATTCCCATAGGAACCGGACTTTTGCCGAGCATTTTTTCCTGAGGAAAACGTTTGTTCCCTCCAGCTAGATCCGGCAAATGGTGTACTTACAACATATGTAGTATACTGTGGTGTGTATAGTGATATACGTACACATTGGGCTTTGGGTATATATTATGGGTAAGTGGTGGGAAGATGATGGGAAAGTTGGGTTTTCTTGAATGTTCTTTTTCGCGAAATGGTTGACGTTGCTATTGACGTCGTGACGTCCTGATGCGCACGCGACGTCACAGAGATGTTGACCTCTGTTGTTGTCTACTATACAATCTGACATTATAAGTTACGGGATGTTCAGGTGGCGGATACGGTATCATATGAGGCGAGGGGCAAACAATATTGGACGAGGCGGTACGCCGAGTCCAATATTGTTTTTGCCGAGCCTCATATGACACCGTATCCGCCACCTGAACGTCCTGTAACGTATTTATTATGCCAGCGAAAACAAAATAACAATCAAATTTGAACGCCGGCACATTTTCAAAACTGGTGCAAAACGCTATGTAAGTTGTAACAAACGTGCACAGTTGTCTCCCTGTTTGTGTATAATTTCCTTGACAACACAGACAACAGCGACTGACGCTTTTCTCCGTACTGTCACTTTGTATTGAGTGTGCAGAAAATGTCCGAAACGTCCGATTTTATAGAATTCGAACAAAATAAATGTATCTCGCATCTTTTCCTTCATAGCTGTGATTCATTTCTTACAATTTCATTATAGTGCAGTCGCTATTTTTAAAAACGAGAGAAAATGAGACATATAGACACGGAGGGACGTTTGATTGATCCGTTATCGATAGATCGAATACAGTAGTATTTCTCACTTCAAATAATTAAATTTACATTTAGAAAATAAATTTCACAATAAATTTATTATAAAACGAGAGAAAATGAGACATACAGACACGGAGGGACGTTTGATTCTACTGCAATTTCTTCAATATGGATATAAAAGCACCGCGAGGTGAGGAATTTCCACGTCGAAACAAAATGGCGGTACAGACCTAATAAAACTCGTATTAGGACACCTCGGGCTGCAGGTGACCCAATACGGCTCAGTACCGTCCCTTTATTCGGGGGCTGTGATTGGCGAATTTCATTAGCTGGCATAATAAAAAGTTATTCGGGTCAGGGGGTGTCGGGTTTCTTGTATGGGGCGGGGTGTGTGATATGGTAGTGGCGGTATATATCAATGTTGGTATACTATTACCCCACTGCACCTTCATGTCATTATTATTATTATTATTATTATTATTATTATTATTATTATTATTATTATTATTATTATTATTATTATTATTATTATCATTATAGAACGGCAGTACAGTATGGGCGATATATACCTCTGTGGCCCCCGCCCCTCCGCGAAAGCCATTGGTACTACAAATCGACTTAATGCTTTGTGTCATCCCATGACTGGGTTAGCTAGTATGTAATGCGGTGGCAGACGTTATTTTGGGGTGGGTGGGTGTAATGCATGGTCGCCGAGAGTGTTATCCTATAGGATGTACGCGTTGTACCACTACAGGGCCAATGTTAGCTCTTAGTACTATTATCCACCTGGTGTTATCCTATGACTGGTATAGGTATTATGTAATTCTAGGCCAAGCGGTATTGATGGTACAGGTAATGCCTGGCAGTTTAGAACGGTAGTATAACATGGGCGGTATATAACCCTGTAGGCTCCCTGTTAGTGCTTGGTACTATTAACCAACCGACTGGTTTATTTTATTATATGACTGGTATAGGTAGTACGTTATAGTAGGTCAAGTGGTATTATGGGGTTGGGGTAATGCTTGGTAGCTTAGAACGGTAGTATAGCATAGGCTGTATATACCACTGTAGGTCTCTTGTTAGTCCTTGGTACTACTAATTCGCCAGATGCTTCATATTATTGAGCGGTATTGTGGGATGGGGTTAATGCCTGGTAGTACAGAAGGGCAGCAGAGTATGGTTGGTATATGCCCCGTGGGCCCATCTTAACCGTTGATAGAATTAACCTACCGAATATTTGGTGTCATCCTATCACTGGTGAGGTGGTACGTAATCCTAATTCTTCCTACCCTATTCCAATTATGGAAGCTGATTAACCAATCATATTGCTTCATTTTCCGTAATTTATACTTATTCATACAAAGTTGTCTCCCTTGTGCATAACAAAAGCATATATCATTCCCAAAGCAAATAAGCTATCGACCGAGTGACTCGCACATACTGCTCGAACGACTCAAATCCCATCGAGAAAATGAGCCATATAATAAAACAAACCAATCGGTTGGTTAATAGTACCAAGCACTAAAAAGGGGGCCTACAGGGGTATATATGTCAAGGTGATAGCTTGAATTTTCGATTTTGTTGTTTGAAAGTGTATATATTTTCGATAATCATTCTCACTGGGCTAAATATAAAGCATAAGGATAAGGACATGGCGGACCCCGAAAACCGATTTGTCACTTAAACAGACCTGCAGTAATTCAAGCGCTGGTAATGAGGCATGCAATTTAATGTCCATTATGACGCATTTATTGAACGCTACATGGGCGGTCTGGATAAAACATTAAAGGTAGTAAATCCAGTGTCATCCTGCAGTCGTTATCTGTGTAATTATGACCAGTTAATAGGTAATTATTGTGAATACAGTACATCGCACATGTTCTAGACACACACCCATATTATGCATCTGGTCTGTCACGAATGTCAGGATATACCGAAATGCAAGACTTGAAGGAACTTAAAAGCGAATATTAAATTAAGATAGATCTAAGTGGCCAAGTTCAAGAGAAGCAATTAAAATGAGAATTAATGTTCTGGCTATCGAAATAAAAATCGATCGGTGAAATTCATTCCAGCCATTCCACTCTGAAGGTGTGTAAGGATGTGGGTCGCTGAGAGTAGATGGGGATGTCCCATGCTTAGAGGAGGTGCCGCATCGGGGCGAAAGTATAGACACGTTGTGATGTAGGCGAGTCACAGAGCTCATATTTAGAATAGGAGCACCTATGTTTATCTCAGAATAATGTTCATACAGGCAAGCCTACTCTGCGTACGTACGTCTTGCCTTCTACAACAGATATGTCGTCTTCCTAAATACTAATAGTTCCCTGTGCTCCGTACTTCCTATTTCTGATCTTACATTCAGAAATGGCCACCGACTTGGCCGCGACGGAGAGTTTAGCCCCACTGTTGGCGACTGCTTGAGTGAAAAGCGTCCAGTCAAGTGACAAAACGCTACTGGCCGTGCGACGACAGTGTAAGAGTGACATTTCGTCACCTGTTAGAGGGAAGGCGACATACTAAAGTGACAATACGTTATCGGCCGTGCGAGTGCAGTTGTAGAGTGATTTCCTGTCACATGTTGAGTAAGAACGTCCATTAAAGTGACAATACGTTAGTGGCAGTGCGACGGCTGTGAAAGAGTGAAGTAAAGAGGCGACCAAAGAACAAGCGCCAATGAGAAGGAAGGAAAACCAGCAAAAACAGAGAATGCGGGCCCGCAAGTGACTCAAAAACTGTGTGCGTAGGGGTGATTAACGTTTATTCATTTGATTTCATGTAAGTCACAAATTACCACATTTATTTATATGTATATGTATTAAAATTTTTGTTTCCAGTGAACCACAATTGATTCATGCTTTTTGACGAAAAGTCACATACCCTTTCGGGATAAGGATCGCCCCAGAAAAAATGAAACGGTCGGGTTCCTCACGGTGAGACATACGTTCACGCACGGATTCAGGCAACATTCATTGTTTCATATTCCACTCCCCTGCAATGTCGAGGCGATAGGGGTGAGATGTCTATCATAAAATGTTTACGAATGACTTGTTCAAACGTTTGCTCAAATGTTTGACATGTTTCACTCTCTCTAAATACTGCAGTAATAGCAACAAGATCTCTCTCTATCTCAGTACGTTCACGAATCACTTGCTCGAAAGTTTTGTCATATCCCACTCCCCTGCAATATCGAGGTGATAGCAGTTGGATCACTCTATTACAGTATGTTCACGAATCACTTGCTGGAAAGTTCTGTCATATTTCATTCTTCCATAATGTCGAGGTGATAGCAGTAATATCTGTATCCCAGTATGTTCACGAATCACTTGTTCGAAAGTTTTGTCATATTCCAATCCCCTGACATGTTGAGGTGATAGCACTTGGATCTCTCTATCACAGTGTGTTTATGAATCACCTCTGCAAAAGGATTTCCACATTTCGTTCTTCCGTAATGTCGAGGCGATAACAGTAGGATCTCTCTATTGCAGTACATTCACTTGCTGAATGTTTGTCTTATTCCACTCCATTGAAATGTGGAAGTTGTCAGATCTGTATTGTGTCAGAATACCTTCACGAATGTCTCTCGTCAAAAATGATTCCTCTTTAATCGACTCGTAAACTTAATATTACATTCAAAAACGTTGATGAGTTCTTCGACTAGTGTCGAGCTTCTGATCAACGAGTAAATTGGTTGTGTGCTATTGTTTTTAGAGGGTACGTGCAGCTTCCTCAAAATGTATTCGTGAAGACGTCGTGTTGGTGTTTTGGGTTTCCTTCTCGAGAGGTTTCATCTGACACTTTAATGTATCATAATACTTTCACTCATTACATTTGGACTCTCTCTCTCGTTTAGCGTGATATCAAGCTACACTTCAGCATGCCACGCAGTTGAAAATCTCCTCTCTCTCTCTCATTTGATAGATCTTCTTCGAATCGGTCGAATGACCCACACCCGTCGAACAAGCACACCACATAAAGCTGTATTCGTTTGCCACATACTGATTGGAATAAACCAAGATATCATGCGGTTGAAAATGTTACTCATCTGAGAGATCTCTACGAAACCAATCGCATCTGACGAAGAGACACCGGAAAACACAGAGGGAAAAATACATGTTTGTCAGAGCAAAGCCAGCCTAAATATAGGGGCAAGGGGCCTCATATATAAAGATATTGTGAGTTCAAAAGATATTCCGCATCAAGGCGAAAAACCTACGTGAATTTTCACTTCTCTGAACACACGTGGTGTATATCCAGCTTCAGGGCAGGGACCCAGGGGAGAAACGGTATGTTAGATAAGGTCTAATCTCATTTTAGTCGCGAGTCTTACGAGACGTAATCGGTTGGTGGCAGGATATCGTCACGACCAATTGAGAAACGAGATTCTAAAAGATAGAAATGTCTGTCGTGTCGTCACCTGATCATTAGTATAGCAATGAGTGGCAGGAACGAATCGGTTATCTCGACAAGTGAAATCACCGTTAAGTCACGCGCGAGATGACTTGTATTGATTCTGCCTCGATATACGTCATCTCTCACCATTTTGGCAGATGGACAGATGAGCGTCTGCCTACCTGCCAGTTTAGGGTAAAAAGTATATATATACCTTGAAGAGCAGAGTATTAGACACACACTTGGGGTCACACACACGTTGGTGAAGTCCAGGGCAGGCGGACTCTGTTTCCTGGCATAGGGGTACCTTCGATCACAGGACCCTGAAACGGCTGGAATCGCCAGACAGGGCATTCCACGCTTGATTTAGCTTAAGGCTGATAGGCGGCTACAGTGCCAAATTCGTTGAGAAGGAAAACCCAAGGTGAAACGTTAAAGTTTAGATTGTCGAGTAGCAGGTATCAGCCTGCAATGGTCAGAAGTGCAGGTTAATTGTATTGTGCGTATTAACCCTTTGAAGCGTCAGACTGATTGCGTTCCGAGTAGTTTGTTTTGCTGTCGAAGCATCGTAATACCGACTGGAGATCGGTGTGAGTGACAATCTCGCCCTAGCACAGAAAGGGGCATTTGTGAATCGTGAATTCAACCAGGAACAGTGAACATTTCAATAGGACTTTCACGGAAGACTTTTAAAAGGTACATGAGGTATGAGTAGACAATATCTGACCCAAATCAGAAGTAAGGTGGCACATTGCTGGTCGGAACCCTCCGACAGCCAGAGGTGCAGTTACGCGCAGACGTTGACATTTGAGCCTAAGCGGTGAAGCTCTTATGGCGAGCTCACGGTAATAACATTTCAGATTTGTGAAGCTCTTATGGCGAGCTCTCCGTAATATAATTTCAGATTTGTGAAGCTCTTATGGCGAGCTCACGGTAGTAACATTTCCAGTGTGTAGACTATAGTGCCAGCACAGGGCTATAGCATGACTATATAATTGTTGAGAAATATTTAACCCTAGCAACCCATTCTCTGTGAAAAGAATCGAATTGTTGATTGTTGATATATTGAAACGGCTTTATTTTTATGTGTAAATAAAAGAATCGTTGTTACTTTAAATCATTCTTTCCATTACACAGCCTGAAGTGATTAGAAATCACAGCTAACGGAAATCGAACCTACCTTAGGCCAATATGGCAGAAGAGAAACGAAATCACAGCGCCGGTCGAACTCAGCTCCCAGCGCCGAGTTCGCGGCACTAGGATTCTGACTCTCCACGTCGGTCTAATTTCCCCGCAATTTCATCAGCGGTACTAAATAACCCCACGTCAGCCCAGGCCTTACGGGGCCTCAGGTGTCCTGACAATGTTTTTGCATCTTCTGTCAATTTGGACTGTTTCACATACGAGACATCACCTTCAAATCAAAGAAATCCTTTGATGAAACACTTAAAAAAACAGCTAAAACAGTACACGGTTTCACACATTGTCACATGCTGAAGAGTGTGTCGTTCGCATTTGCACGACTACCTTTCTAAACCTTAAGTTTTGAAACCCACCCCTCGGTTCCATCCCATGGGGAATGCTGGATACTTCATATTCGAAGTATTCAAGTCGAGACCTTTAAAATTGATGTATCACACGCCTACCGTCCTAAAACTTGAGTTTTGAGACCACACCTTCGGCCCCCACCCACTCAGGGATGGTCGGATACTTCAAATGCGAAATATTCAAGTCGTGAACTTTAAAATGATGTATCACATGACTACCTTTCTAAAACATGGGGTTTGAGGCCCCCACCTCTCAGCCCCACCTTATCGGGGAGGGTCGGATACTTTATATTCAAAATATTCAAGTCGAGACCTTAAAATGATGAATCACCTGACAACCTTTCTAAAACTTAAGTTTTGAGGCCCCACCCCAGAGCGCCCTCGGATAGACGCAAATACCAAATATTCGGACTACATGCGTCAAGACCTTTAAAATGATGTATCACATGCCAACCTTTCTATAACTTGAATTTTATATGCCCCCAGCAACCCCCCCCCCCCCCACCCCTCTCGGGAATGGAAAAATACCAAATATTCGGACTACACGCGCCTAGACCCTGCAAATGATGTATCGCTTGTCAACCTTTCTAACACTTGAATTTCTTTATGCCCCTCAGCCCCATCCTCTCGGGGAGGGACAAATAACAAATATTCGGACCACACGCATTGAGACCTTAAAATGATGTATCACACGAAACCTTTCTAAAATATGAGTTTTTGATGACCCTCAGACCCACCCCCAAAAGAGTCGATCACCTCATTTAACCTTTACGCGCTGAAGCTCGAACACAGTTCCTAAACAGATAGCCTTGCCATTTGTGTCCATCTTGTCTTCAACTTTCTGTTCTTTAACTTGCCTCGTTCGTAGTCATCCAATACTATAATCTTCTACCACCCTCGCAGCTTTGTACCATTAGTTTTTTGTACTATTACTATTTGACTTGTAGCACTATTGCAGGCTTGCTAACTATCTCCAATTGAACGAACGACTAAAATCCCATCGAGCAAATAAGCCACAGAGTAATGGGTCGAACGAGTGCATCCACATTCGACTCTTATCTTCAGCTCGGGAAAAAGTGGAGCCGAAAGCTAGACTTTTTCAAAAAGGGATTCCGTAGGGATTCAATAAAAGGTATTCTATAAGCGGGATTCCATAAGTGAGATTCCAAGCCCTATATAGCTCCTATAAGGTGGTCTTACCATCGGTTTCAGCCTTCCGTCCTATGACTAGCTTGTACTGTGTAGTACTGTATCCTATAATCTTCTTCTCCCCTTCTACCATTCCTGCTGATTTGAAGCACTACTCTAGGCTTGCTAACTGCCACATATTACCTCTACCCTAGGCCAAGTCTTAGAATGTCAAAGAACCATCCATACCCTTCTAGGAGACTGGAAACCAAGCATATACCACACAGCAGTACATTTCATACAACCTATACCATATATGGGATAGCACACCAGCCCAGGTGGATTGTTGTTCCAATGGTTAACATGGGACCTAAGTCGGTATATACCGCCCATACTATTCTACTGCACTACAGAAGACATTACCCCCCGCCCACAATAGCTCTTCTCCTAGCATTACGTTCCACCTATACCAGCCATAGGATAACATGAAGCATAAGGTCGATTACTAGTACCAAGGGAAAAGTTGAACCAACAGGGATATAAAAAAACGTCCTTTACTTCCTAACAAGACAACAATGGATTACCTCTACTCAACAATACTGCTTGGCCTATCATTACGCAATACCTGTACCATCCGTGGGTCAGCACACCGTCCTAGGTAGATAATGGTGCGGCTACCGTTCTAAACTACCAGGCCTTACCCCTTCCCACAATACTGGTTGTTCTAGCGATACGTACTATCTATACCAGTCAGAGGATAAATTGAAGCATTAGGTGGATTAATAGTTCGAAGGGCTAACATGGGACCCCTGGGGTGAGGTGCGAACATCCCATACTGCCATACTAGGCGACCATGCATTACCACCACCCACCCTACAATACCGTCTGGCCCAGCATTACATACTCCCTATATCAGTCATAGGACAGTACAAAGCAATCGGCAGGTTGATACAACAAGGATTAAGATGGGATCTATAAGGCTCATACTATACTACAAATCCAAACCACCAAGGAATATTTCGCAATACCACACGAGACGACGACCATGCATTACCCCAACCCACAATACTGGTTAACCTAGCATTACGTACTACCTATATCAGTCATAGGATAGTACAAAGCAATCGGCAGGCTGATACAACAAGGATTAATTAAGATTGGATCTACAATGATATATTACGCCCATACTATACTGCAAATCCAAATCACCAAGGACTATTTCGCAATACCGCACGAGACGATGACCATGCATTACCCCACCCGACAATACTGGTTAACCTAGCATTACGTGCTATCTATACCAGTTGTAGGATAATATGAAGGTTGATTAGTAGTACCAATGGCTAATAGTATACCTAAAGGGGTATATACCACCCTTACTATACTACGATATCAGTCAAGTACGAGAATCCCGACACACCCTGACCCGAAAGATGTCATACCACATTGTATATGGTTCAACAACAGCGGTCAACGTTTTCTGACGTCATGGTGCGCATAATGACGTCACGACGTCCATAGCAACGTCAAACATTTCGCGGGAATATTTTTCTCGAGAAACCCCACCTTCACCATTAATTTCCATCATACCCCACACTATATATCCATAGCCCTGTGTTTACATATATCACTGCAGATGTCATAGCATACTATATATGCAGTACGTACATCGCGTGCAGGATTTGGTCAGGTTGCAACCCAAAAAGTCCGGTTCCTATGTGAATTTAACAATAGCAGCTTCCCCAAAAGTCCGGGTAATAGCGCACGATCGGGTACATGCTATACTACTAACCAATAATCGAATGGCTAATTAATTTGTAAAAACAGTCTTCTAATAAACTGTAAAAACAGTCTCCTAATAATCTGTAAATACAGTTTACTAATCTGTAAAAACAGTTTATTAATCTGTAAAAACAGTCTCGTAATAATCTGTAAAAACAGTCTCGTAATAATCTGTAAAAACAGTCTCGTAATAAACTGTAAATACAGTTTAGTAAACTGTAAATACAGTTTATTAATCTGTAAAAACAGTCTCGTAATAAACTGTAAAAACAGTCTCGTAATAATCTGTAAAAACAGTCTCGTAATAAACTGTAAATACAGTTTACTAAACTGTAAATACAGTTTATTAATCTGTAAAAACAGTCTCGTAATAAACTGTAAAAACAGTCTCGTAATAATCTGTAAAAACAGTCTCGTAATAAACTGTAAATACAGTTTACTAAACTGTAAATACAGTTTATTAATCTGTAAAAACAGTCTCGTAATAAACTGTTAAAACAGTCTCGTAATAATCTGTAAAAACAGTCTCGTAATAAACTGTAAATACAGTTTATTAATCTTTAAAAACAGTTTATTAAACTGTATAAACAGTTTATTAAATGAAAAGATCCTGACCTTAATACGCTGCCGTAGAGTTACGACATAGACGATTTGAACAATTACATTCAGACGCGAATGAAGACGGATGGAAAGGGAAGCAACAAGATCAGACTCGCTCCCAATCCTAATACCTTACAGACGATTTTGGATTTGGAAGATAATTTTCGAGTGGATTTCAACACGGACGATTCTATAGGCAAGATGTTGGGATTCGATCGAAAGATGTATCGAGGCCACGCGGCATCTGAAAATATGGTCGACATTCTCGCAGTCAATAGCATTCTGGTGAACGTGGACGTGATTGCTGGAAGCTACGTGAATGGTAGCGCTCAACCGACGATCTATTCCTTCTTTCCAAACGTGTC
Organism: Pictodentalium vernedei; assembly: GCA_031216915.1. NCBI lineage: Eukaryota > Metazoa > Mollusca > Scaphopoda > Dentaliida > Dentaliidae > Pictodentalium > Pictodentalium vernedei. The sequence continues at coordinate 669,422,142 of CM062296.1, forward strand.
GCCGGGTTATAAGATCGTGGAGCGACCTCGAAATTTAGTTTATCTACCAGTGATTTTAGACACGTTGTATAGTCTCAAAACCACGTTGACGGATCAAAATGGTGAACTGTCAGATCTTCGCGGAGAGAGAGTGACGATACGATTTCACATAAGAGAAATATAAAAGCAAAAAAATTGTGTATATATATAGATAACAAAAATAAAATAAACGCAATATTAATTTTACAAAATTATTTTAATATAATTATTAAACAAGAAACAATTGAAGTAAATATATTTTAAAAAACAGAATTATGACAGAATACGTGGTTAAAAACGTGAACATATCCGCAGGACAGAGGAAGAAACTTAAGAGAGCGTTAACAACTCGAGGCGAGGCGGTGAGATTCAAATTCACTCACGAAGATCTGACGACAGGCGGTCAGGATTCGATCGCCTGGACCAGAAGTCAAATCAAAAGGATGGAGAAAGCGATTCGCGATGGAAGAGGGTTGACGGTGAAAATTGATCCCGCTCAATTGAGATACAATTTGAGAATGAAAGGTGGTTTCCTACCGCTATTGGCAGGAATAGCCGCAAAAGCATTACCCTTCGCCACAAAGGCACTACCCTTTCTCGGAAAGACTCTCGGCGTGGGAGCTCTCACGGGACTCGCTAGTTCGGCAGTTGAGAAATTAATGGGTGGCAGCGGACTGTTTTTGAAGAAGGGAGGAGCCGTGTGTCGCGTCCATGTAGACGACAGCGGTAAAGGATTGTATCTAGAACCCATTAGAGGTGGCAACTCTCTGAGAGGAAACGGTCTCTATCTGAAGAGTGGACAGAACGTTGAGCGACTCGGCAAGGGGTTGTTGCTCGGTGAGAATTCGCCATTTAAGAATATACCGATTTTGAATATGTTATTATAATATAAAATTATATAAAATATAAATCATAGAAAGTAGAAAATAATATATTTAAAATGGGTAAAAAAGTGGAGAAACAAATTTATCACCTGGATGAAAAGGTGGAGAAATAATTTGACGATAATGACGAACATCGCAAGACAGAGAGCGAAAAAATAAAAAAATGGTTAGACGCTAATGATGGATATCTAAGGAAAGAACTAATGAAAGAGATAGATAAAGTGCGGGATAGACGGTTGAGAATGAGACAACTCTTTCCCCCGTCACCACTACCTTCTGAAGAGAATGGTAACGATGCGAGTGTTACCAAGAGATGCACAACATTCGTTCATAATTATGATTCGGATGAACAAAAATGTTGTTATAAACGTATCATATCACAAAGAAAAAGAAAAAAAGAAAAAGAAGAAGAATCGACGCTGAAAATTGAGAGAAAAGGAAACGTTATTATAATATATGGTGATAGTGAAGAAGAAGGAAAACAAAAAAAAGAAAAAAGTAATGAGATCTAAAGATGATGTTATTACTTTTTTTTTTTCATTTTTCTTCGCTAAAAATCAATCACTCTATTGTTTATATTTCCAAGTCCGTTATTAGCATGTTGGCACTCGTGTCTTCTCCTTTTTCGAAAACGTGTTGAATGTTTATCTTTACTCTTTTGAGTTTTTTTACATCGGTCAACTCGCTCTCACCACCCAATTTCTCCACGAGTTCGAATGAGATGTTTGGAAATATGTAATTTCCATAGGGCAACGACAAATCGTCCTTGTCGAATTCTCTATCTTCGGCGATGACGATGTTCTGCAGATCGCTTTGGTACTCGTAAATCAAATCGAGCGCGGCTTCGTCCAATTTCAAAGGCATCTTATATTTGTCGTATTTGTGCTCTAAGCCCTTCGTCTCGACCTCGTTCAATTCGATGGGATCGTGTCATTGTAATCTATAGATTTTATGACTGAATTTCTTATTCGTTTCGACTCGTTTCAATTTCAATTCGCATCTTTTAGGTGTTGTTGTCCTCATGATCGATTATTTGGTTTTTTGTTTTTACGAATTCTTGCAAATAATGTATATTTTAAATTTTGTATTTTAATAATTTGTTTAAAAAAAGTTTTTGTTTTATATATATAAAGAGCAGAAAAAACAAAAGTTGTTTTTAATTTTAATTTCTTTAATGTGAAAATTTTTTTTGTAAAAAGTAATGAGATCACTTTTAGATCTCATTACTTTTTTTCCTTCTTCTTTGCTAAAATCAATCTCTCTATTGTTTATATTTCCAAGTCCGTTATTAGCATGTTGACATGCGTCATTTTCTCACTTACGAAAATGTCTTGTATGTTTATCTTTACTCTTTTAAGTTTTTTTACATCGGTGAACGCGCTCTCACCACCCGATTTGTCCAAGAGTTCGAGTGAGATTATTGGATATATGTAATTTCTAAAGAACAACAACAAATCGTCCTTGTCGAATTTTCTGTCTTCGGCGACGATGATATTATTCACCAGATCGCTTTGGTACTCACAAAACAAATCGAGCATGGCTTCATCCAATTTCAAACACATATGATATTTGTCGTAGTAGCGCTCTAAGCCCATCGTCTTGACCTCATTCAATTCGTTGGGATCGTGTTGTAATGTATAGATTTTAAAACCTAATTTCGTACACGCTTCGACTCGTTTCAATTTCAATTCGCATCTTTTAGGTGTTGCTGTCATGATCGATTATTTGTTTTTTTTTGTTTTACGAATTCTTGCAAATAATGTATATTTTAAATTTTTGTATTTAAATAATTTGTTTAAAAAGTTTTTTTTCTCTTTAAATATATATAAAAGTTAAATTTTAACATCTTTTTTCGTATTAATTTAACTTTTTTTTTTCACGAGTTTTTAGAACGGGCAAGACATCGAACGTTTAAAAATTAGCCTTCGCATCTTGCAGTTATCATCATCTATTGAGAAGGAATCGGGTGACATGAACACGCGTCTGCTTCACGGAAATTTGTTTTGAACCTCGTGCGAGACTTCGCGTAAAAGTCGTAAGAGTTCTATTTTCTTGAACCTTCTTTTTTAATAGTTCGAACGACATTGTCGATTAATTTTTGTTCGCTAATAGTATTACAATTTGATTTTCTATCGCAAATCGTATCGTTTTCTTTCGAAATGCGTAAATATAAATTACGATTTTTTTCTTCTTGGTTTTTTGGAGAATAACGATTTATTAAACAACGTCGACGTTTATGTCGAGATTCCGTCGTGGATGTTGTCATCATGATCGATTATTTGTTTTTTTTTGTTTTACGAATTCTTGCAAATAATGTATATTTTAAATTTTTGTATTTTAAATAATTTGTTTAAAAAGTTTTTTTCTCTTTATATATATAAGTTAAATTTTTAACATCCTTTTTTTTCTCGTTTTTTTTTAACGTTAAGGAACATAAAAAAATAGATTAATTTCATCAAAAAAATATTTTTTTTTCACATTAAAAAAACAAAACTTTTCAAACAAATTATTTAAAATACAAAATTCGAAAAAATATATTCTTACAAAATGAAACAAACAGATAAAAAAAAATGGAAAATTTAAATGAGAAAACCATACCTCAGTTAAACGAGATTTGTAAACTATTAAAAATTTCACATTTCAGAAATCATAGAACTAAATCAAAAAAGATTGAAGTTATACAGAAACATTTGCGAAATGATGGAAAGGCAAACGAAATGCCAATAGCAACGACATCAAAAAATGCATCGGTTGTGAAAAATGAGAAGAAGAAAAAGATAGTAAAAGGAATCAAAATGCCGATAGCAACGACGTCAAAAAATGCATCGGTTGTGAAAAATGAGAAGAAAAAAAAGATAGTAAAAGGAATCGAAATGCCGACGTCGAAAAAACCAAAAACGTTTCGATTGTGAAAAATAAGAAGATGACTAAACGAAAAGCCGTTGAAGAAGAACTTCAAGTTTCCAAAGAAAAGAAAAGAAAAACTAAAACGAAAACGAGTGATGCACATTAGATTCTAGGCAAACGAGATATATCGAGCGAACTTCGACGAGCAATAGACAAAGGGAAAGGAGAAGAATATCTAGCGTGACTCACTGCGGAACTATTTCAATCGAAGTCCGTGGAACGGGAAAGTGCGATCAAAGGTATTTTTAAAACTTTCGACGTGGTTCCCTCATTGAAGAAAATCGATCCGAAATTGTTCATGGAATGGGTGAAGAAAAAAGTATTGAATTTGTTTCGCAAACACATGAACGTGGGACTAAAAATTAAGATGATACTCCATTGCGTGATGAATAAAATCGACGTGAAGTCCGGCGAGAGCATCGTGAAAAATGCATATTTCAGATCTAACGTCGAACCCTTATTTCGAGGTTCATATTTATCAGACGTTTTCGAAAAGATGCAAGACAAGAAGTTGACGTCTCTCGTGAATTATCAACATGAAGGTAGTAATTGGACATTCGATGAGATGTTGAAACTCGAAATTCACATAACTAAAAACGATTTGTTGAAAGGGTCTTCCTACGTGAAATTACCGTATTTCCTAGCAAAAAAACACGTCGTGATCAACATGAAAAATAAAGATGATCAGAGTTTTAAATGGGCAGTCACTTCCGCTTTATACCCTGTCAAAATGAACATCGAAAGAGTTTCTTCTTACGAGGTAACTTCTAAAAATCTCGATTGGACTGGAGTGACTTTTCCAATGCAGTTAAAACACATCGAACGTTTCGAGGCACAAAATCCCACCATAGCGGTGAACGTCTTGGGATACGACGAAAAACGAAAGATCTATCCTCTCAGACTGACTTCGTATCTCGGAAGAGAAAAGACGATTATTTTATTATTGATTTCGAATGGTGACAATCATCATTATTGTTGGGTTAAACATCTGAGCCGATTACTGTCGAAACAAAATAATAATCATAATGGAAAGATATCTTTATGTTACAATTCCATGAACGTGTTTCACAGCAAAGACTCGTTGGTGAAACATCAGGAATATTGCAACGAAAATCAAGGTGTCGCCGTCGAAATGCCCAAACCCAACACCATCGTGAAGTTTGAAAATCACAATAGAAGGTTAAAAGTACCATTCATCGTGTACGCCGATTTCGAATGTTTCACCACGAAAATGAGTTCCTGTCAACCCAACGCTCTTCAAAGTTACGTCGAAAAATATCAAAAACACATACCTTCGGGCTATTGCATTTACGTGAAATGCACTTTCGACTCGCAACATGACATGGGTCCCTTCACCTACACGAAACAGTATGAAGATGACGATTGGGCTCAAAGGTTCGTGGAAGAGTTAGAATGGAAACTTCAAATGTTATACGACAAATTCAAAACTCCGGCAAAAATGATCATCAGGCGAGAGCAGCAGGATGAAAATAACAGAGCCACCGAATGTCACATATGCAGACAATCGTTCGACGAGAATTCAACGGAAAATAAGAAGGTCAGAGACCAAGATCATTACTCGGGTCTGTATCGCAGTCCGGCTCACAGCAAGTGTAATTTAAAATATCGAGATGCCGCTTTCTATCCGGTGATGTTTCACAATCTCTCGGGTTATGACAGTCATCTGTTCATGAAAAATCTCGGCACCTCACACAAAGAATTAAATTGCATCGCGAACAGTGAAGAAAGATACATTTCCTTCATGAAATGGAAGCTCATGGAGGAGAAAAGAGTAACCGATGGAGAGACGTTGGAAGAAAAAACGAAATTCATTCATAGATGCATACGTTTCATCGACAGTTTTAAATTCATGTCGACCGCTCTAGAAAAATTAGTCAATAACATGAGCAAGGATAAATTTAAAATCATGAACGAACATTTCGGAGAACGAGTAGACATCATGTTGAGGAAAGGAGTCTATCCTTACGATTACATGAACGATCGAAAGAGATTCGAAGACACTGCACTACCTTCGAAAGAAGATTTTTATTCGAAATTATACGAATCCGACATTTCCGACGAGAATTACGAACACGCTAAAAACGTGTGGAAATCATTCGATATGAAAACCATGGGAGATTATCATGATCTCTATCTGAAGACTGACGTTCTACTCTTGGCAGACGTGTTCGAAAATTTTCGAGACGTCTGTTGTCGAAATTATGATCTGGATCCCGCTTGGTATTTCACCACACCCGGTTTGGCGTGGGACGCTCTGTTGAAGACCACCGAAGTCCAGTTGGAATTATTATCCAACGTGGACATGTTGCTCATGTTCGAAAGGGCTGCGAGAGGTGGCGTCTCGATGATCTCCCACAGACATTCTGAGGCTAACAATCCCTACATGAAAGAAGGTTTCGATTCGAAACTGTCGACTAAATACATACAGTATTGGGACGCTAATAATCTGTACGGTTGGGCTATGAGTCATCGTTTACCGATTGGAAATTTTGAATGGGTGAAGGAACCGGAAGAGATGCAAAAATGGAGAGACTATCCTTGCATTTTAGAAGTCGATTTGAACTATCCAGAAGAATTACACGATCCACACAACGATTATCCGCTGGCTCCCAAACGAATGGAACCGAAAGAAGGAGACGAGGAAAAACTCATTCCCAATTTATTTAACAAACGTAACTACGTCATCTACAGCAAGAATTTGAAACAGTACGTCGATTACGGGATGAAATTAGTCAACATACATCGCATCATTCGATTCGACGAAGAGCCTTGGATGAAAAAATACATCGATCTCAACACGAATCTCAGAACTCGAGTTGAGAACGATTTTGAAAAAGATTTCTTCAAACTCATGAACAACTGCGTGAATGGCAAATCAATGGAAAACATCAGGAAGAGAACCGACGTTCAACTCGTCACGTCTGAGAAAAGAGCTAAATCATTAGTGGTGAAACTCAATTACAAACACCGAACCATATTCAACGAAAATCTAGTGGCCGTTCACATGCAAAAGATGCACCTGAAGTTTGACAAACTGTATTATCTCGGACCGATCATCTTAGATATCAGCAAGCAATTGATGTACGAGTTTCACTACGATTACGTCAAACGAAAATTTGGTGATAAAGCCAATCTACTGTTCACCGACACGGACAGTTTAGTTTATGAGATAGAGACAAAAGACGTCTACTGAGATATATCTCCGGACGTGGCCGAGTGGTTTGACAGGAGCAATTATCCCGTCAATCACCCATCCAACATTCAATCAAACGACAACAAGAAGGTGTTGGGTAAATTTAAGGACGAGAGCGGCGATAAACAGATCGTCGAATTCGTGGGCTTGAGACCCAAACTGTATGCTTATCGTCTAGAAGATGATGAAGAGATCAAGAAGTGCAAAGGCATTAAAGCGTGCGTGGTGAAGAAAAACATCTCTTTCCAAGAGTATAAAGATTGTCTGTTAGGAAGTGGTCCGGTGTATAAGACTATGAAATCGATTCGAAGCGAAAATCACAACTTGTATACCGAAATAGTCAACAAGATTTCGCTGACGGCCGACGATGATAAGAGATTCGTGTTAGACGATAAAATAAGCACTTTGGCACTCGGATATTGGACTGTGGATCTAATTAGAGATGATATGAATATGGATGATTGGATTCTAGATACGATTGTTGATGATAGGATTCCAGAAAATCAAGAGGAATTAGACGAATTCAAAATTATAGAAATCGATAGAGACATCGAGAGTGTTAGTTTAAAAAGAAAAAGAAAAAAAAATAGAAAAAAATAACGTCATTTTTAGTAAATTATAATAAAATAAATAAAAAAAATATATACGCATTTATGAATAAGAAAATAAAGATATCCGTAGAAGGTGTCGTCTTACCTAACGAACCCCTATCCAACATCGATCTGTTGAATGCGGCAAAAGATTTGAAAATCAAAGATTTTCTAGGAGTGTTTTCCAGAGATGCATTGCCGAAGAGAAGACCTCGACAATTGGAATGCGGAATTTTAAATCTAAACGATTCATCGGGTGAAGGCACTCACTGGGTGGCGTGGATGAAGAACGGGAAGAAGAAAATTTTTTATTTCGACAGCTACGGAATCTTGCCGCCAAAAGAAATAAAGAACTATTTCAACAAATCGATGGTTCGTTACAACACGGAACAAGTGCAATCACCACATCAAGTGTTTTGCGGTCACCTGTGTCTCTATGTTCTCAAGAGATGGTCTGAAGGAGATCGATTTCAAGACATTCTCAATGATTTACATTAGAGAGAGATTTTTTTTTATAGTATATAAAGATAAAAAATTATTTAAAAAAAATTTTAATCGAATAAAAATGAAAAATAAAATAACATAGTTCATTTTTAATAAACTGCATTTGAACATATTTTTCTAAAAAACAAAAAATCCCACAACAACATGCCAGTCGATAAATTTGGTAGAAGTGACAACGAAAAAGTCAACCCAAGAAAGAAGAGGAAGACGTTCGAAGTCGACGATGGTTACGACGTTGCCAACTTGGACGAACGTTACGTTCGGAGATACAAACCTCGAGAAGAACCTTTGAACATGAACGATAAGAAGCTCTACAATCTTCCCGAGCCAATAGATCTCGCAGATGCTGCGACTAAAAAATACGTCGGCAGGGGGAACGCCGATTTCGAACGAATCCTGCTAGATAATTACGTGGATAAAACCATGACCGACGATCTGGATCTGAAATCCAAACGTTTGGTGAACGTCACGAATCCCATAGATCCCACCGATGCCGTGACCAAGAAATACGCGGATGACTCTCACGCGAGATTCAGCGAACACCTGAGAAATAGATACGTTACGAAAACGATGCACTCGGAATTGAATGCCAATTATAACAAGATAACGAACGTGGCCACTCCCACGAATCCCAAGGACGTGGCGACCAAACACTACGTAGATCTGGAACAGAGAAAGTTTGATGGACGAGAAATGAAATCGGATCTGAATGCGGGATTCCACAAGATATTGAATCTGTCGGAGATCAACAACACGGATGCAGACTCAACTGCGGTCAACAAGGGCTACGTAGATTCTGCCGTGATACAATCGCAAGAATACCTAGAATTGCAAGTAGACGATCTCTACCTGAACAAACAATCTGGCGGAACCATGGAGAGTGGCATCAACATGAATGGTCATAATTTATTCAGTCTCGATCACGATCCCGAATTCGATTCCAGCGCAGTCAGCAGAAAGTACGTGGACGACAACTCGGTCTGGAGAAAGGGCGCCATCATGGAAGGTAAACTAGACATGGGTGGACACGTGCTCACGAATCTACCAGATCCCGTGAACATGACGGATGCCTGCACCCTGATTTCGGTGGTGGAGAAAGTCAAATATGCTAGACAATTGATCACCGTGTGGGCCGAAGAGGCCGGCACCTTAGATGAAGGAAAAGCTGAGTGGTCTTTCGGAAATGGAGGTAGCGGATCGAAACATGGTCAGGTGGGATATCCCATGCCGCTGGGAGGTGAAATCCTTCGAATGAGTCTGGCTTCCTCGGATTTGAATAACAGAGCGGTCGTCAATCTCATGCTGAATGGTGTGGAGAGCGATAAGAGATACAGCGTCGAAAAGACTGAGAATCAACATGCGAATGTTAGCACGTTCGCCACGCCTCTCAAAGTGAACGCCAGAGACAGGATTAATTTTGTCACGAAAACCAATAATCCCGAAGCCACCACTTCCGTGGTGAGTCTACTGAGCGAACTAGATTCTTTGAACAAACAGTGAACGCATGGAAAATAATGAATTAAAAAAAAATAATGTGTGATTATTAAAAACAAAAAAAAGAAAAAAAAAAAGTAATGAGATTTAGAAAGATGTTCAATCTCTCTAGATCACATTACTTTATTTATTTTTTTTTGGTTTTTTTGTTTTTAATAATTACTCATTACTTTTTATTTTTTTTTTGTTTTTTATTTTTTTTTCTCACTCGTCTCTCATCGAATGATCGACATCTTATTTCCATCCGATTTGAATTGTAATTCTCTATCCGACAGGACCAGGGTGAAGGCTTCGGTTTTTCTCAGCACGTTCCTATCGAATTGCATCTTGATCTGAATGTCTAACACGCTACTCTTGAGTCATTCACTCTGTTTACTGATGTCGAATACGAACATGGGATACATCGACTTGTATTCGCCGGGAGACATGTTAGGGTTGCTCATCAATTCGTCTAGACCATGATACTTCTTTCTAAAATCAGCAGCGTCGCCATACAGTCTGCAGAAATCGTTCTTGTCGAAGGATGCATTGTAATCGATTGCTGGATATCTCGTGGCGTTCAGAAACACTTGCATGTTTCTTAAATGGCAGTGATCGAACAGCGACGCATTTTTTTCCTGAGACCCGTCCCTATCGGTCTGAAACGCAACCACGATGAAACGCGGTCTCTTGGAAGCTGATTTCACCGTCAATCTCCAATCGAAGTGATTCATGGAGGGAGGAATGCTAGCCGTGTTGCACTGTCTCATTCTAAATCCCACGGGTAATTTACTCTTGGATTCTATGATCTTGTAGAGACGCGCTTTCTCCACGATCGAAGGCTCCACGTGCGGAACGAACCACGATATCTTGTGTAGAGTTATCTTACCCGCATCGGTCGCAGTGAGTCTCACTATTGCATCGTCGTTTCCTTTTCGAATCAACGTCAGATTGTGTTTGAATCCGTACATGATCTTGTTGTAATCGTCCGCAAATCCAAAGATGTGTTTCAAAGGTATCCTGAACGAAAACGTTCCTTTAGGTCTGGACGTCTTGACGACGTAGTCGAATATCAAGGCGGCGCCGGCGCTAGCAGGACCGACGGTGTCTTTCACCCACAACTGATTAAGTCCTCTGGATTTAGAAAAATCATCAGGATACATCAAGAGTCCGAACATCGTAGTGGCCTGACCGGGATGAAACACAGATTCTATCTCTTGTCCGGATAGCATGTATTTTATGTTACTGAATAGATGCATGATGCCATTATTGGCTAGAGTAACCGTGTCGTCGTCGGCGTAGTCGCTCCCATCTTCCTTGGTGAGACGTCCCTGCACCACTATGTAACTCTCGCTAGGATGTATGAATAGATCTTGAGTTTCGACGTTGATTCTTATCTCTCCCGCATTGTTCAAACTTGTTCCGGTTACCGGTTCATATTCATGAACCTCATATTTTTGAATACTTTCATCTTTCACTATGCTTTGTGCTATATCTAGTATATTTGTCATTTTAAAGGATTTTTAGTTTTTTGTTTATTAATTAACTTGCTTTCTTTATCTAAAAATAGTTTTTAATTATTTTTTATTATTATTTTTTTCTCTCTTATATATATGTGTGTAAACAAGAAAATGTTAAAGAGAGTAAATAAAAAAAATTTTGTTTTCTTCATCAAAACTTCGTCTTCTGTAATTGTTGTTCGTAAAACTTTCCGATGATCTCTTCTCCATCCAAAGCTTCGATTTCGTAAGTCACCGGATCGGTGTGAAATATTTTGATTATCACGAAGATTTCCGAGGTCCATCGAGGAGTATAACCCTTTTCGAAGTGCTTCTTATAAGCGTAGATTCTCACTCGATCACCGACCGCAAATTTCGGCGTTCTAGACTTCTTCCTGATCTTAGATCTCTCAGGATATAGATTCGCATAGACCCGTTTTTCGTTTCGAGGATCGCTAGCTTCCACAGGAGTCATCTTGATTGATCTGTGTCACGTGTTGTTGTAATCTTTGACCAGACCGTTCAGAGCGTATATGTATTTCTTGGTCGAATTCGCTGTGAAGTATCTGTGCATCTTTTCCTTCATCGTTCGATTCCAACGTTCCACTACACTGGCTTTCTCTTCGTTTCCGATCGAGTAGAGGTCTACCAATCGACGAACGTGCTTGTTGTAGAATTCCTTTCCCTTATCCACCCACAATTTACTCGGTTTTCGAGAAGACGAATCGAACACGCTCTTCAGAGCCTCGGCGACGCAAGGTCCTGATTTATTCTTTAAAGCTCTGATCCAACCGTATTTGGAAAACACGTCGATGACTGTCAATAGATATTTGACGCCCTCGTTCCACCTCGAAAACGATCTCATGTCGACCAAGTCGGCAGACCAAATATCATCCAGACCCTTCACGAACACCTTTCTCTTTCGAAATTTACGCACTATGGGTTTGAGTAACTCCTCGGCCAATTCGCTCGTCAATAATTGTTTCTTCTTCTTTTCAGATGCGCTTTTTTTTTTTGAACGCCCCATCCGAATCGACGTTTCGCACCGATCAGATTGCCGACCAGCGAACGTTCCATCTTCTCTCTCCTGGTCGGATTCGATATGCCTCTAAATTTCCCCAACATGTTTTTATCGCAGACGTCATTGCGACTCTTGGTGTCGGGATGTCCGGCGTAGCACAGATCATGATCATACGCGGCCACGTCCACCCTATTCACAGGTTTGCTCCAAGATTTGGGAGTCAGATCGGCGTTGAGTCTCTTGTTCAATTTCTTTCCGGGTCCCGTGAAACTGTGACCGGGCAGATGCATTTCGAAAGGCAGATTATTGATCATTTTATTCACGATGCCTTTACCTTTGCTCGCATTCTTTTTTTTGACGAATCGTGTCTTGACAGAACCACACACGTCGCAAATTCCGCAAAGCATCTGTCTGTCGTTTTTAGTTCGCACTTCTCTAGAATCACTCATCTCGGTAACTCTCTTACACTTTACGCAATACATTTTTAAGAGTTATTTAAATTAATTTTGTTTTTTTTTGTTTTATATATAAATTTAATTTTTTTTTAAAAATTCTGTTCTTATTATATATATATTTTTTTTCAATTGCTGCTCTTGAGTTCTATCATCTTACTGAATTCCTCCCTGGCCTCTTTCCTCCCCTTTTCCACGAGAGAATCCTTCATCTCTTCCTTGATGATCTGACGAGTCTTGATTCTCACGGCTTCTTTCATGGCATCGTATTTCGTTTTCTCGCTCAATATCGCGAAGTATTCTCCATCCGATATCCTACCGTCTTTCAACGCCATCGAGATCATTTCGGATATCGTGTCGATCTTGGAGTCGACCAAGACGCAAATCTTGTCATGTTTCCTTGCCTTCAGATATAATTTCCTACTCAAAAAGTTTCCGAGCGTGCTAAACAATCCGGCAGCGAGAGCCACTCCTTCTACGGTCAACACGATTGGAATGGTGACCGCGGTCGACAACAATCCAATGCTGGCCACGTGTAAACCCATGGAAATCGTGATGAGTGTCGTGTCGATCGCATTGACGAATGTCACGAAACGCGAATACTTCTTCTTGAGGGAATGACGAGAATCTCTCTCACGAGTTAGATACCCTTGGATTCTATTGATTTGATTGATGCGATACCTCTCTCCTCTTTCTCTTTCTTCTAGCGACGGCGCCGTCGGCAAAACGTCGATCGGCTTCTCGTTCTCGTCGTCCACTAACGTCGGATACAATTTATTTCTGGTTCTCATTTTTGTTTTTTTCTTTCTAATATTAGATAAAAAATTTATGTGTGTATTTATTTTTATTTTCTATTCTCCCTTATTTTATATCAACGAGAAACTTAGACGTATGCTTCGTTGAACAATAATTTCAAGATGCATCCCTTATCTCGTAAAGTCAGACTTTTACGTGCCAATTTCTGTTCTTCCGAATCTGAGGGCTTGCTTTGATTCTTACAGTAGAGTAATCTCTTCCAAAATGCGATCACTTCATTGATTTGAACGCGTTCGAATGCCAGTTCGAAATACTTGACGACCATATCTTCCCTTTCCATCCACAGACACGAATGATTCTCGTGATCGAAGTCTAGGTGATCCCGACATCCGACGCATCGTTCTAACAAGAGACGACCTAGTTGTTCGTTCACGCAGAATGCGTAGGCTCTCATCAGCATTTTTAAAAGAAACCTCACTCTAATATCCTGAGAATCGCTCATGATTTACGTTTTTATTATCTAATCGATTTGATATATTTATTTTTTTTAAATAACTATTTATTTATATTTTTTTTTCTCCCCTATATATATATATATATATCAATCAAAAACGTGACAGCGGGCTCGCGAATTTCTAACACACCGACGACAACACTCTTCGTTCAAAACATTTCCATCAAGTGCTCATCGAGATCATCTCGCAATAACGTGCGCCAGTCTCACTTCGAGAAATGCGACAGTGGGTTTGAGAATTCAAACATCACCTCTTCACGCGAGTCGATTTCAGACCTAAAATCCGCAAGCGAGTTTCCCCATAGGATTCAGTGTTAAAATCGTGTACGGACGCGGATTGTTAGAATCGGCGAGAGGATGATGTTAGAATTCTCAAAACGTTTTTTTGCTCGCAATTTAACACTGAATCCTATGGGGGAAATTCACTTGCCGATTTCAATCAAAACGGTACATGTACTGTACGTAAAATTTCATGCATTTTCTGTCATTCTTGGATACAATCAGTGATGTTTGAATTCTCAAGGGATTCTAAAGCACCCTAAAAAACGTTAAAAATCTTGTACATGTACACGATTTTAACACTAAATCCTATGGAGGTGTACATGTACACGTCCACGTACACGTACATGTACGATGATGGTTGAACTCTCATTTATTACCTACTGTGGTCCAGAATCGCCAATTGTTTTTGAGACACTCAGATCGCACTTTTGACCGTTCAAATATCCGTTGGCGAATGACACATCGCTCAGAAGTGAAAAAATGTACGAAATTTGAAGAAAATGTAAATTTAAAATTTTTTCTCGACGTTCCCATCGCAGATCAGACCTTTGATCTATCGTTGGTGAACGCAAGCAAAAAACGTTTTGCCGATTCTAGACCAGCATCAAAAAAAGCGGTTTGCCTATTCTGGACCACGTACGTTTGCCAACGGCTGTTTGAACGGTCGAGGGTGCGATCTGATCGGTGAAACCTATTTGCCGACTCTAGACCAGGAAAAATCGACCTCAAAACCTTTTCTCGACGTTCGCCAACGGTGAAAAGTGAATGTAAAGTGTAGTTACTCATTGAGGATTTTTAAAAAAAATTTTTAAAACCGATTTCACCCTCCGGTACATCGAAAAAATTGGGTTTGCCGGTTCTGGACCACTACCACATTCGCGATCACATTCCAGACGGTCTAGGGAGAGATCCAATCGGCGAAAATGATTTGCTGATTCACCTCGCGATAAGGTGAATCGTAATAGAATCGGAGGAAATCAAAAAGTGATTGATATATATAGGAGAGAAAAAAAATAAAAATAAATAGTTATTTAAAAAAAAATAAATATCGAATCGAAATAGATAATAAAATATACGTAAATCATGAACGATTCCCAGATTTTGAGAGCAAGGTTTCTTTTAAAAATGCTGACGAGAGCCTACGCATTCTGCGTGAACGAACAATTAGGTTGCCTCTTGTTAGAACGATGTGTCGGGTGTCGGGATCATCTGGACTTCGATCATGAGGATCA
Source organism: Pictodentalium vernedei (assembly GCA_031216915.1). NCBI lineage: Eukaryota > Metazoa > Mollusca > Scaphopoda > Dentaliida > Dentaliidae > Pictodentalium > Pictodentalium vernedei. The sequence goes on from CM062296.1 coordinate 669,437,488, forward strand.
TTCGTGTCTGACGATGGGAAGGGAAGATATGGTCCTCAAGTATTTCGAACCGGCATGCGAATGCATTCAAATCGACGACGTGATCAAGTTTTAGAAGAGATTAGTCTTCTGTTGTGGGCGAGATAAGCCCACCAATTCGTGAGAAATGAAATTGGCACGTAGAAGTCTGACTTTAGAAGACAAGGGATGCATCATGAAATTATTGCTGGAGGAAGCATACATCTAAGTTTTCTCGTTGATATAAATAAGGGAGAATAGAAAATAAAAATAAATACACACATAAATTTTTTATCTAATATTAGAAAGATAAAAACATAAAATGAGAACCAGAAATAAATTGTATCCGACATTAGATGACGACGAGGATGAGAAGCCAAATGGCGTTTTGCCAACGACACCGTCGCCAGAAGAAAAAGAAAGAGGAGAGAGGTATCGCATTGATCAAATCAGTAGAATGCAATTGTATCTGACTCTAGAGAGAGATTCTCGTCGTTCTCTCAAGAAGAAGTATTCGCGTCTCCTGAAATTCGTCAACGCGGTCGACACCACACTCATCACGATTTCCATGGGTTTACACGCGGCTGGCATCGGATTGTTGTCGACTGCAGTCGATATTCTGATCGTGTTGACCATAGAAGGAGTGGCTCTCGCCGCTGAATTGTTTAGCATGCTCGGAAACTTTTTGAGTAGGAAATTATATCTGAAGGCAAGGAAACATGAAAAGATTCACGTCTTGGCCGACTCCAAGATCGACACGATATCCGAAATGATCTTGATGATGTTGAAAGACGGTAGGATATCGGACGGAGAATACTTCACGATATTGGGTGAGAAAATGAAATATGATGCCAGGAAAGAAGCCGTGAGAATCAAGACTCGTCAGATCATCAAGGAAGAGATGAAGGATTCTCTCATGGAAAAAGGGAGGAAAGAGGCCAGGGAGGAATTCGGTAAGTTGATAGAACTCAAGAGCAGCGATTAAAAAAAATATATATATAATAAGAACAGAATTTAAAAAAAAATATATTAAATTTATATATAAAATAAAAAATAAAAACGAAATTAATTTAAATAACTCTCAAAAAATCTATTGCGTAAAGTGTAGGAGAGTTACCGAGACAGGTAATTCTCAAGAAGTACGAACTAAAAATGACAGACAGATGCTTCGCGGAATTTGCAATGTGTGTGGTTCGATCAAGACTAAATTCATCAAAAAAAAGAATACGAGTAAAGGTAAAGGCATCGTGAATAAAATGATCAATAATCTACCTTTTGAAATGCATCTGCCGGGTCACTGTTTCACGAGACCCGGAACAAAATTGAACAAGAGACTCAATGCCGATCTGACTCTTAAATCTTGGGGAAAACCCATGAATAGGGTGGACGTGGCCACGTATGATCACGATCTGTGCTACTCCGGACATCCCGACACCAAGCCTCGCAACGACGTCTGCAATAAAAACATGTTGGCGAAATTGAGAGGCATATCGAATACGAGCAGGAGAGAGAAGATAGAACATTCACTGGTCGGCAATCTGATATAATAAGAACAGAATTAATTATTAAATTTATATATAAAATAGAAGCGAAATTAATTTAAATAACTCTTAAAAATGTATTGCGTAAAGTGTAAGAGAGTTACCGAGACGAGTAATTGTCGAGAAGTACGAACTAAAAACGATAGACAGATGCTTCGCGGAATTTGCGACGTGTGTGGTTCTATCAAGACTCGATTCGTCAAAAAAAAGAACGTAAGCAAAGGTAAAGGCATCGTGAATAAAATGATCAATAATCTACCTTTCGAAATGCATCTGCCTGGTCACAGTTTCACGGGACCCGGAACGAAATTGAACAAGAGACTCAACGCCAATCTGACTCCTAAATCTTGGAGCAAAGCTGTGAATAGGGTGGACGCGGCGGCGTATGATCACGATCTGTGCTACGCGGACATCCCGACACCAAGACTCGCAACGACGTCTGCGATAAAAACATGTTGGGGAAATTGAGAGGCATATCGAATCCGAGCAGGAGAGAGAAGATAGAACGTTCACTGGTCGACAATCTGATCGGTGCGAAACGTCGATTCGGATGGGGCGTTAAAAAAAAAGGCGCATCGGAAAAGAAGAAGAAACGATTATTGATGAGCGAATTGGCTGAGGAGTTACACAAACCCATCGTGCGTAAATTTCAAAAGAGAAGGGTGTTCGTGAAGGGTCTGGATGACATTTGGTCCGCCGACTTGGTCGACATGAGATCGTTTTTGAGGCAGAACGAGAGCATTAAATATCTATTGACGGTCATCGATGTGTTTTCCAAATATGGTTGGATCAGAGCTTTGAAGAATAAATTGGGACCTTGCATCGCCGAGGCTCTAAAGAGCATGTTCGACTCGTCTTCTCGAGAACCGAATAAATTATCGGTGGACAAGGGAAAGGAATTCTACAACAAGCATGTTCATCAATTAGTCGACCTCTACTCGATCGAAAATGAAGAGAAAGTTAGCACCGTCGAACGTTGGAATCGAACGATGAAGGAAAAGATGTACAGATACTTCATACACATACATATACGCTCTGAACGGTCTGGTCAAAGAATACAACAACACGCGACATAGATCGATCAAGATGACTCCTGCAGAAGCTAGCGATCCTCGAAACGAAAAACGGGTCTACGCGAATCTATATCCCGTTAGATCTAAGATCAAGAAGAAGTCTAGAACGCCAAAATTTGCAGTCGGCGATCGAGTGAGAATCTACGCTTATAATAAGCACTTCGAAAAGGGTTACACTCGTCAATGGATCTTGGAAATCTTCGTGACAATCAGAATATTTCACACCGATCCGGTGACTTATGAAATCGAAGCTTTGGATGGAGAAGAGATCATCAGAAAGTTTTACGAACAACAATTGCAGAAGACGAAGTTTTAATAAAGAAAAAAAAATTTTTTATTTACTCTCTTTAACATTTTCTTGTTTACATATACATAAAGGAGAGAAAAAATAATAATAATAAAAAATAATTAAAACTATTTTTAGATAAAAAAGCAAGCTAATTAATAAACAAACCCCCCCCCCCAAAAAAAAAAAACCTTCAAAAATGGCAAATATACTAGATATCGCACAAAGCATAGTGAAAGATGAAAGTATTCAAGAATACGAGGTTCATGAATATGAACAATGCGGAAGAGATAAGAATCAACATCGAAACCAAAGATCTATTCATTTATCCTAGCGAGAGTTACATAGTGGTGCAGGGACGTCTCACCAAGGAAGATGGGACCGAATATGCTGACGACAACATGGTTACTCTAGCGAATAATGACATCATGCATCTATTCAGTAATATAAAATATTTGCTATCCGGACAAGAGATAGAATCTGTGTTTCATCCTGGTCAGGCCACCACGATGTTCGGACTCTTGGCAAATCCAGATGATTTTTCGAAATCCAGAGGACTTAATCAGTTGTGGATGAAAGACACCATCAGCCCTGCTAGCACCGGCACTGCCGTGATATTCGACTACGCCATCAAGACATCCAAACCTAAAGGAACATTTTCATTCAGGATACCTTTCTTCGGATGATTACAACATGATCATGTACGGATTCAAACACAATCTGACGTTGATTCGAAAAGGAAACGATGATGCAATAGTGAGACTCTCCGTGACCGATGTGGGTAAGATAACTCTACACAGGATATCGTGGTTCGTTCTGCATGTGCAGCCTTCAGTCGTGGAAAAAAACGCATCTCTACAAGATCATAGAATCCAAGAGTAAATTACCCATGGGATTTAGAATGAGACAGTGTGACACGGCTAGCATTCCACTCTCCACGAATCACTTCGATTGGAGATTGACCGTGAAATTCACTTCCGAGAGACCGCGTTTCATTGTGGTCGCATTTCAGGCCGATAGGGACGGGTCTCAGGAAAAAAATGCGTTGCTATTTGATCACTGCAATTTGAGAAACATGCAAGTGTTTCTGAACGCCACGAGATATCCAGCAATCGATTACAATGTGTCGTTCGACAAGAACGATTTGTGCAGACTGTACGCCGACGCCACAGATTTTAGAAAGAAGTATCATGGTCTAGACGAATTGATGAGCAACCCTAATATATCTGCCGGCGAATACAAGTTGATGTATCCCATGTTCGTATTCGACGTCAGTAAACAGAACGAACGACTCAAGAGTAGTGTCTTAGACATTCAGATCAAGATGCAATTCGATAGGAACATGCCAAGAAAAACTGAAGCCTTCACCCTGGTCCTGTCAGACAGAGAATTACAGTTCGAATCGGATGGAAATAAGATCTCGATCATTCGATGAGAGACGTGTGTGTGAAAAAAAATAAAAAGTAATGAGTAATTATTGAAAACAAAAAAACAAAAAAAATAAAAGTAATGAGATCTAGAGAGATTGAACATCTTTCTAAATCTCATTACTTTTTTGTTTTTGTTTTTAATAATCACTCATTATTTTTTTTTAATTAATTTTTTCCACGCGTTCACTGTTTGTTCAAAGGATCTAGTACGATAAGTAGGCTCACCACTTCCTAACAGACAATCTTTATACTTTCGGAAAGAGATTTTTTCTTCACAACGCACGCTTTGCACTTCTTGATCTCTTCATCTTCTAGATGATAAGCATACAGTTTGGGTCTCAAACCTACGAATTCGACGATTTGTTTACTGCCGCTCTCATCCTTAAATTTACCCAACACCTTCTTGTTGTCATTCGATTGAATGTTGGACGGGTGATCAATGGGATAATTGCTCGTGTTGAACCACGTGGTCACATCCGGAGATATATCTCGGTAGACGTCTTTCATCTCTATCTCATAAACTAAACTGTCTGTGTCGGTGAACAGTAGTTTGGCTTTATCACCAAATTTCTGTTTGATGTAATCATAGTGAAACTCGAACATCAATCGCTTGCTGATATCTAAGATGATTGGTCCGAGATAATAGGGTTTGTTGAACTTCAGGTGCATCTTTTGCATGCGAATGGCCACTAGATTTTCGTTGAATATGGTTCGGTGTCTGCAATTGGGTTTTGCCATTAATTTTTTAGCTCTTTTCTCAGACGTGACGAGTCGAACGTCAGTTCTCTTCCTGATGTTTTTCATCGATTTACCGTACACGCAGTTGTTCATGAGTTTGAAGAAATCTTTTTCAAAATCGTTCTCGGCTCGAATTCTGAAATTCGTGTTGAGATTGATGTATTTTTTCATCCAAGGCTCTTCGTCGAATCGAATGATGCGATGTATGTCGACTAATTTCATCCCGTAATCAACATATTGTTTCAACTTCTCGCTGTAGACGATGTACTTACGTTTGTTAAATAAATTGGGAATGAGTTTTTCCTCGTCTCCTTCCATCGGTTCCATTCGTTCGGGAGCCAGCGGATAATCATTGTGTAGATCGTGTAGTTCTTCCGGATAGTTCAAATTGACTTCTAAAATGCAAGGATAGTCTCTCCATTTTTGCATCTCTTCCGGTTCCGTCACCCATTCGAAATTTCCAATCAGTAAAGGACGACTCATAGTCCAACTATACAGATTATTAGCGTCCCAATACTGTATGTATTTATTCAATCGTTTCGAATCGAAACCTTCTTTCATGTAGGGATTATTAGCTTCAGAATATCTGTGGGAGATCCTCAAGACGCCACCTCTCGCAGCCCTTTTGAACATGATAAACATGTCCACGTCGGATAATAATACCAATTGGACTTTGGTGGTCTTCAACAGAGCGTCCCACGCCAGACCGGGTGCGGCGAAATACCAAGCCGGATCCAGATCATAATTTTGATGACAGACGTCTCGAAAATTTTCGAACACGTCTGCCAAGAGCAGAACGTCGGTCTTCAGGTAGAGATCATGATAATCTCTCATGATTTTCATATCGAATGATTTCGTACACGTTTTTGGCGTGTTCGTAATTCTCGTCGAAAATGTCGGATTCGTATAATTTCGAATAAAAATATTCTTTCGAAGGTAGTGCGGTGTCGTCGAATCTCTTTAGATCATTCATGTAATCGTAAGGATAGACTCCTTTCCTCAACATAACGTCTACTCGTTCTCATCATCAGAAACATAAAACTTGTCGAATCCGCACCAATATTTTCCGTGATTAAATTCGCTAGTCAAATCGATCATGACGAAATTGTAAAGTCCTCCATCCCAAACCCTCTTGCAGAATCTCCTGAATTCCACCATGCTCATGTCGTTTGTGACGTGATCACCGTAGATGTGATTGAGATTCTTGAGATCCTGGAGAAAGAGACACAGTAAATTAGCGTTCTCTCTTATCGTCTGTCTGGGCAATCGAAAATAATTCTGCGACAGGTAGAAACAATCCACGTTGCTGTGGCGACCCCTAACGTAATACGATTCGCATTGGTTCTGTCTCTCCAAAAGCAGATCGTCGAAAATCATGAGATTCTTATCTTCCGATTTCAATTCTCTAGGATCCGGAATGTCGCTAGCGTTCTCATAAAATCGACACTCGACGTTCGAAGACACATTTCTCTTCATCAGTTCCATCGCCACACCGTCCAAAATGGTCGAAACAGAAGCTTCACTTTTGTTGAATTCCTCCCTACTGTTCTGGCTATGACGTCCTTGGGCAATCTACGATCCATGCACTTTCGAAGCAATCTGTATTCGGGTTGAAATAAGCTCTTGCCAAACACGAATAATCTGTCATAATCCAACCACTCGGGTTGCGACAACAGATTCATCAACAGATTGGTCTTTTGACAATTCGTTTTTTTCACTATCAAGCCTCTTATGCTTTTGGGAAAGAACTCGTTATTCGACCTCTTGGTCGCGGCGTCGTTCCAAGACATATCTTTAATGTTCATCTTTGTTTATTTTTTGCTATTTTAGATTTTTTCAAACACAATTTTTATGTTTTTTCAAACTCAGCTTTTATAAATATTATTATTTATTTATATTACACCGTCGTGAGTTCTCTTCAATCCAGATCCACTCGCCAGTTTGGCTAAATCTTGTATGGGTAACACAGCATCCTTAAAATCTTTCCAACTTTTCGGCGATCGCTCTAACGTAGCTCGCTTCGCCGGTGGGCTGATCAGCTTGTCGATCAATGTGTCGGCTGCCCTCTTGCCAGCCACAGAGGCTATCCTACCACTAGTTTCGGAAGCGGTTTTCTTACCAGCATCCAAAGCCATCTTCTTACTGACCTCAAACATGGTGGATGCGAGTTTTCTACCTGCATCACTCGTGAACGCTCGCATTATAGAATCAACGATGCCAGAACCACCTTGAACGTAAGTTCTGACGTATCCCATGTTCTTTATCACCAACATATTTTTATTTTATAATATATATTTTGTTTTTTCACTGGTAAATCGTTTGTTGTTTAATTACTTTTATTATTTTCTAGTGTAAAATTTACTGTTTTTATTTTATATATTTTTTTGTTTGTTTGTTTGTTCTCTCTACTTATTATATATATATCAGTCCTTCAATTTGTTCATCAGCTTTTTATAATCGTGCTTATTCAAAACCTTTTGCCTCAACAATTCGTCGCATATGCTCACTATCTCATTATCTAATCCAGTATTACCAGCGCGTCTACTTGCCATCAACAATCCCAATCTCTGAGACAGAGCGTCAGAATCACTCGGAAGAAAAGTGGTTTTCACCCCTTTGCCAGTCACCGACTCGACAAACTTCTTATTCATATCCCATATGGGTTTCACCACCTTCGTCCACTTGTAACCTCTATTGGCTTTGGGACTCGTTTCTCTAACATCATTATTTCTCTTCATGGCGTGGGTCTGAACCAGAATGTTGCCGTAATTGTCAAAATCCCGATCCGTGTAATCTCCAGGCTTGTTGAAAAGGAGCAATTTGCGCAGTCCAGGAGTTAATTCGTACCTTTTCGAATTGACGATTAAATTATCATCATCCTCTTGCACTTCGGTGTTGCCTATAAAAGTTCTACCATCAGAATCCTTATAAATTCCATACAACAGATCTCTCTTACCACCATCCTCAGACGACGCGACGCTATCAGTGGTGATAGTCGAAGACGCATCGTCGCTTTCGCTCACGTCGGTTTCAATCCTCATGGGAATGTAATCCGGCGATGATCTTTGAAAGGAAAACCCCCTTGTAAAACTGCCGGGTAATGAACCCATTCTCAAAGAACTTTCTTTCAAAGGCCTCAATTTGTCAACGATCTCCTTTTTACTTCGTTCCTGAACCTCCGTCATGGGTTTAAATAATTTTGTGGTTTCACGTTTTAATTCCATTTCTCCCAATCGCCTGCTTCTGTCAGAGGACTGGATGCTTTTCTTGAGTCGTTGATATTCGTCGAGAAGCTGATCTCTCCGCTTGGAATCTGTGATGTGTAAAAACATTTTTTCGTTTTTTCTAAAATTATTAATATTTCCTTTAGAGTATGCTAATGTGAGTTATTTTATTATTCTCAAAATTAAATGTATAATTATTTTTATGTTTTATGTTTTAATTGAATAAAAATCTTAATATATAATAACTAAAACCAGTTGAGGAAAAACATTTTACACGATAAATGCGTTTTTGCCCTCGAACGTGTTAAAGATCACATCACCGATTATTCACTCCGTGCCGAACAGAAGGACTTTGAAAAAGTTTGAAAGTTTAGCGCATAAGAAGCCAGTTTCTGATTTAACGCATTTGAGAATAATTATATTCATTAAAAGGGTTCATTCATATCTCCGAAACATTATCACAAGTCGATTAAAATTCAATTCACCTCTTAAACCCCGACTGAGTGGAAAACGCGATTTTATTGTCCATTATTAAAACGAAATACCTTTCATTCACACCGGAACAAAACATGAGTGTCAATTTATAACACAATTTTTATCTATTAAAACCCATCTAAGTGAAAACGCTTTATAGTGGAATTTATTTGAATGAAAAAAACTCTACAAACTGTTTTATTATGATTTAGCTCAAATCTCGCTATGACAAACGTGAACGGACGATTTCCATCGGTTCTAATTTTCCAAACTCGAGTTTTTCAATGTCATCCATTGAACGAAAACCTTTCATTTATACAAGGACAAAAAATGAAAGGATTTGCAAAGATATTATAATGTTAGTTAAACACAAATTTTCTCGCTTAAAACCCATCTAAAGTGGAACTTAATTTTATAGTCGACTCTATTGAATGAAAAAAGCTATTTTATTTACACTAAGTACAAAATTGAAAACTCCTCAAAACCGATTCTATTACGATTCACCTTAAAACTCGCGAGGTAAATCGGCAAATCGTTTTCGCCGATCGGATCGCACCCTAGACCGTCCGGAACGCAATCGCGAACGTGATGGTGGTCCAGAACCGGCAAACCGCATTTTTTCGATGTACCGGAGGCTGAAATCGGTTTTAAAATTTAAAAAAAAAATCCTCGATGAGTAACTACACTTTACACTCACTTTTCACCGTTGGCGAACGTCGAGAAAAGGTTTTGAGGTCGATTTTTCCTGGTCTAGAATCGGCAAATAGGTTTCACCGATCGGATCGCACCCTCGACCGTTCAAACAGCCGTTGGCGAACGTAGGTGGTCCAGAATTGGCAAACCGCATTTTTGATGCTGGTCTAGAGTCGGCAAAACGTTTTTTGCTTGCGTTCACCAACGATAGATCGAAGGTCTGATCCGCGATGGGGACGTCGAGAAAATTTTTTAAATTTACATTTTCTTCAAATTTCAGACATTTTTTCACTTCTGAGCGATGTGTCGTTCGCCAACGGATATTTGAACGGTCAAAAGTGAGAGCCTCAAAAACAATTGCCGATTCTGGACCACCATGCAAAAACGACATTTTTTACACTCTGTACACGATTTAACACTGAATCCCTATGGCGGTACACGTACATGTACGTGTACGTGTACAGTTTTTTGGAAAAGTGGTCTAGAATCGGCCTTTATCACCTACTATCGGTACTGTGTGCTTGAGTAGATCAAATAAAATACTGAAATAGACTGCCATTCCATGCCTGTATGCGTGTTCCATGTTTAGGAGAACGCCTTCCATGAAGAGATATTGGCGTTCCATGCTCTTCAGGTGGTTGAAATATTTCTGTATTATTATTGGGGACGTGACAAACGTTACTTATTCCCAGTTCTTTATTCGATATTCGTTATCAACCGATAAAATTGGTTGATAACGACTGTCGAATCATGAACTAGTAAAAGGTAACGGTTGTCATATCCGTATTATTGTTCTGGGAAATTCGGAAATTCACCGTATATCAGGTCCCAGGTTCCTTCTTATCCAGTCCGATCATAGTTTTGTTCCCACAAGATTTACGTGTTGATATAATATATTTTTTATAATTTCTATTCGGGTTCATTGAGTAGTGCATACAATTTGGTGAATTATTCTACATAATGTTTAACAATTTACTTCACGTAGAAAAAAGTTTAAAACACTTACAAATCTGGGTATTAACTCTGACATGATGTATTCCAAATGATAGCGCTGCACAAGGGATGCTCAATTTAGCGGGAACTGTCGCATGGGCTAAACGGACGCGTATTTGGAGAAAAATAATATTTTAAAGAATACAGAAGAATTTAGCGGGGTCTTTGCCTGCGTCTCTAATGAAAAATATTTCTCCATCACAATCCCACCAAACTGCGATAGCCCAGTAGGATTGTAACAGAAATGATTTTCATTTTTCCGCGGTTGAAATGTTAAAACTGACAAGGGTTTGGGGAAATTGTTGCTGTGTTGTTCAGCAAAGAACTAATTGTGTCCCATCTTGACTTTATTTCCTTCAAATGTTTCCTTCATACCTGTGAAAAACCCATATGTTAAATTTTAGCTGTTAACCCCCACAGTCGATGTAAAGCTTCTACTGGTGTTAAAACGTTTTCAATGGGAATTCCATTACAATAATTTACACCTATAGTGGGAACTACATCCAACTTGACCTTTCACATGACCCAATTTGCCGACTTCGATACATTCACACTTCGCGATGTTTCATTCAGACATACAACGTTTACTACGTACTACGAGCAATTACTTATTAAGTTTAAAATACCTACAATTATATATTTAAAATAAAATTTAAGAATTGTTAATAATAATTTGACTAAAATGCAAAGTAAATTCAATCAATTTTGATGATGTGTCTAGCTGTCTCTCAAGCATTCACAGGCACTCAGAAGTATTGCCCTCACCACAGATGTAAACAAAACAAATCCATGTGTTAGAAAGTATAGTTTTTTCTCCATTTTAAGTGACAAAGTCGATTATTTATTAACACTATGTACCCTAGTTTCCTGGAATGGTATCGCCTTTATGTACACTTAAATCGAGATGGGTTTGTCCAATATCAATATACAGGGAGGATAAAATAATAACTGCAGTCTCCAGCAGCCGCCTGGACGGCTGTTTTTATTTTATCATCAATGTCCCGTGTATGGGCCTCTTATAACAAGGGCAAAGCAAAGCGTGGGCCATTGCACCCGACCCACAGGCATGTTCGAAGTAGCCTTACAGGTATTGTGGGACATAAAACTTTTCTATGTCAAAAGAGTGAAAAAGGGTCATAACTCTGGGAAAAATTATTGGACGGAACCCATCCCTTCAGCATATCCGTTCCCCCATGCAGGTCTATCAAAGGAGATCCAAATCCGACCGATGGCTTTGAAATTACAATGTAAAATGTTTAGACGGACGGACGGGCGGACGGACGGACGGACGGACGGACGGACGGACGGACGGACGGACGGAGAGCTTCATTAAGCATCCCCGAATCCTCCTTCGGGGGTCGGGGGCTTAATGTAACAACAAAAATAAGACGAAATTGTGCCTTTGACCGAAATCGTTTTCACGAATTAAAAGGGTTAAGAGCATTGTAAAATAAAACAAACGGGTGCTAGGAGCCAGTAAACAGAGTTAAACTCGCCGATTAAGGGTTTTAACCACTCGGCAGAGCCTCGTGGTTAAAACACTTATCCTACTCATGGTTTCAATCTGATTATCGACCTTTGTTCCCATTTATTCCAGAGGTAAAAGTACTCTTCAAGTTGTGGGCATTTAGTCTAAAGTTACATACACGTGCGTTAAAGGAAATTATATACAGCCTTGTTTCAGGTCTTCTAAAAAATCCACACGGACCGTTTTCGACTAGGAACATGCGAAAAATAGATGGGACATCGTCTTTTTTGTATTAATGCAAAAGATGCATAATTCGGTCTCGGATAGATTCCATTTAACTGGTTGAATGCGAAATTATTTTGGGTCATCAGATTTTGTTCTTTGCTTTGTTGCAATTTATGGGAGAGTGCACTCTCCCATAAACTGTAACAAGGCAAATCCTCATAGACTAAATAATTTCACTTCAAAGACATCGCACAACACACCCACAAAATATGAGCCCTTTGAGTTGCAGTACCCACACTTCAGAATGAAGTCCAAATATAGGCTACAAGCACTCCGCCAGTTAAAAAGTTTTAATTCAGTGTACAGGATTCGGTGAACAATTGTTGTAGGGTGACTCGGTGTAAGATATGTAAAAATATATAACATCACAGCAATCGTTCAACGTTACCTTAACCAGTCGTGCGGTACGATTGTCAGTCTGTTGATCGCGACAACAGGCGTGCAGGTGTTACATCATAATCATGTCCAGAGTTCAATCGAAAAATAATAAAATTATTTAGGGTTCATCTTTGTAGAGAAGTCAGTGTATCAGATAGATTATTCAAAATGTAAAATATATAATGTTCTTTTGTTCAGTGATCATCATTGTCGTTTGTAAATATTGTTTTGTATATGACATTCCAGTTATGTGATTAAAAATTTATAGGAAGTATTTCGTCTCTCTCCAGGTCAACCATCAGTCCATGGATGCCCCAGTCACAAGCCAAGCATGAGAGCTAATTCCCCAGTGTCACAATAAAGGGGAAATTCGCGTTGTGTGATGTTTCAGCACTAAGTCTCCCCATTCCCCGTGGTAGAATCTAAAGGAAAAAAATATCGACCAAGACACACTATAACACAATTTTAAAGTGCAGACTTTGAGCATACGTAGCATTTGTGGTAGTGAACGGGATTCTATATACACTTCCAATCATTGGACAGTAAGTTAATATTTAGAATTTAACTCCACATTTTTTTAGACTTTGTTGGTGACGCCGTGTACGATTCTAATAATTTAACCCTTCACCTAACATGAAAAGCAGACGACACTTGCAAACAAAATTCTTGAATAACTATATTTTTCATTTTTTTGTCTCAAAAACATAGGTTATGACCCCTCTTTGGAACGAGCTCGTCGAGCTCGTTCCAAAGAGGGGTCATAACCTATATTTTTGAGACAAAAAATGAAAAAAAAATGAAAATTAATTGGCGATTTTTGTGAATAGCGCTGGCCGATTTTGGCTGTTACGTTGGGTAAAGGGTTAATATAGTATGTTCGGCACACTTTTTGCGTGGATTTGTGCAGTTTAATTACAACTTTCCATGATTTTGGTTTTACTTTTATAATGTCCTGGAAAACTGTAAATGACGTATTTATTTATTGAATGTGTTGGAGAAGTCAGTAAAGGCCAGAAAACTGTTATTTTCAAACAATAGATCATTGATAAAAAAAAAAAACACTGTCGCTTCTCGTTCTATTAAACAACATTTTTTGTAAATTTTAATATTACTGTCACAAAAGACTGTTTCTCCAAATATATCAGTCGGACTAGTCGTAACAACAGATTCTGAACGGGACATGGCTTGTAATATATCATTCTAGAAAACAATTTACGTGTTTCCTTATTTCTTTTAGCCTTCCTTGTGCAAATGATATAACATTTCGCGAGATCAGTGGTCCAACTCGGTTTTTTCGAAAATACAGCGGAACTACAAAAAATAATTCAAGCTGAAACGACGAATTAAGCCGGGAATTCTCTACGAGAATATCACCATGAGTGACTCATTCCGATAAACATAATATCCACCACCCCATTCTTTCCACTCACTCCGACAAGCCTACTGGTCTTCTCCTTTGTGTCACCCAATACCCACATAACCCTTTTTCCCCACCCACGTCCCCATTATACTCCAGTGATTCTTATTTTTTAGACTGATATTTCAGACATTTTAATAGAAAGTGTTTTAGGGTATCATAAGTTACACATTTGGCACTCCTGTTCGTCCTCATTCCCAATTTCCCCCATAAGCTCCAGCAATCACGGCCTCAACTTCAACAGCAGTAATCCAAAGGTGCCATCAAAGTACTTGTAAAAAGATCGTCCCCTGAGTTCCAATGTGTTCTATGTGCCAGTAGGCACATAGAACACATTGGAACTCAGGGGACGAGATGGCTTCCCTTTGTCACGCGAGCCACCCTAAAACCTCTTTGCTTTGATCACTCTCGCCAGTTTCGGTTACAATACTCTTTCTGTGACGTTTTTTTTTTGCACTAAGTTGTCTCCGTTGAATAGTTCTCTATCAACTCACGTGCTCACTTCACCCTGGCTTCGTATTTGAATTCCAAATATTCTGGAACATTAATCCACATCATCAGCTATCGGGAAGATTTACTAAATAATTACGATAACAGAGGTTTATTAAGTCTATCCTATCCTCGGTCCACCCAAGCACACCCAGATTGTACTACAGTTAAAACAAGAAGTTCTGTCATGAAATGCGCACAAATAGCACGTGTCTGCTCTGAGTAACCAGGAGAACCTGCCATGCTTTGGATGCCATTCGATATGGCAATTGCGCGCATGGCAATTGAAGCTGTTCCTCCCCAAAAGTTGTTTCATTTGATAAAGAATTCACTTCTCTTTCAGAGTTAGTTTATTGGTGTGGTTTCGCAGATGCCTCTTCCCATGAGGTGTACATTTATCCCCCAATATTCGTAGTCACCTGTCTCTTCCACACTAAGAAGTTTGCCGCTACCTTCCTGAATACAGAAGATCCTCAATCTCCGAGTAGGTTTCCACTTTTCGACACACTGGTATAATTTTGCTTTTGTTTTAAATTAGCACATTTTTCTTGGAACGTTTGGACTTACTCCACCCTATCCCTGTAGGTGTTCCGCAAGTGAATTCAACGGTTTACCTAACAGGGCATAGATACGACACCTGGCAGTTGCAATAACGTCTCTCGAATGAATACAATTTTCAGTTTTTTCCTCAAAACATAGCTTATGACGCTTCATTGGAACGATCTCGACGAGCTCGTTTCAATGAGGGGGCATAAGCTATGTACTTGAAGCATAAATAGAAAACAATGAAATATGAATCACGGTTTTTAGAGAATAGCGTAGACCGTTACGTTATGTAAATAAATTATTATTTTTCGGCTACAAATAAAATTGTGATATTTTATTGACTTTTAAACTAAATGTTCATTCATATTTTGTTGGAGAAAAATAGCGGAGTGTGGCGTTTAATGTTGTAAGCAAACCAAGCAGAACAAACGTACAAAATGACAAATCATAATTTGAAATTTAACACGATATTTTCGGTAGGACCTATCTTTCCTTATCGCAATGTCAACTAATTTTGAAATATTTTGTTCGATTGAATAGGAGTAATTTCCCGATTCGTAGAATTACCCAAATAAATCCGTAAATCCCTCCAAATCACCAAACTCCACTTACAAGTTTACTACGGATTTCCAAAAGAATATTTTGTAGTAGAGCAGCACGTAGTGCTATAGTACTGATGGGGCCCCTGGGAGTAAGTTCGATTGAACTAGAGTATATCTAATGACCCAAAGAGACCCGACAACCCTTACAGACCACAAAAATCTACACCAAATAACCAAACCGGACTGACTCGCACATACTACTCGAATGACTCGAATCCCATCGAGCAAATGGGCTATCGAGCAATTGTTCGTTCGAGTGACTCGCACATACCTCGATAGGTATCCTCAAATAATACAATACCAGGCCATAGGTATCCTCAAATACCAAAATGAGGCTAGGACGGATTGTAAATTAGGCCTCATTGAGGGATTTTTCATGGCCCCCATGGCCTCAAACGAAATGAGGTTAAGAGGGATAGTAAATTAGACCTCACTGAGAGATTTTCTAATGGACCTCATGGCATCATACAACAAAAAGGGATACTCCAGAAGGTATCCTAGATAGGTATCCTCAAATAATACAATATCATGTCATAGGTATCCTCAAATACCGAAATGAGGCTAAGAGTTGTATGGGCGAGTCACTCGTTCGAGTAAATACTCTATGGTTTATTTGCTCTGTGGGATTCGAGTTGTTCGAGCAATAACTTATTAGTAACTATTCGTTAGGTTCTTGGCATTAGGAATGATATAGACTTTCATGAAGGTTTTCTGTCAGTTTGGTTATAATCGAAAGGGGTCCTTTAATATTATAGCACTACGTGCTTCTATTATAAGCCATGGTATTGCGGTCCTGAAAAGGATTCTGGGGAAAATCCGTACTAAATGAAGTCAATTTCGGCAGTTTTGTGTGGATTTTGGTGATTTGGAGGGATTGTCGGGTTTATTTGGGTAATTCTGCGAATCTGGGAACTAGTCTTATTCAATCGAACATACACTCCGAACATACCACTATCCTCTAAGAAGCCTTTGGGTAACATAGCAACCACGTGCTACCATAGGAACCAAGATGGCGGCCTCCAGTATACAAAATGGACGCCGGAGAAACGCGTAACACCCTAACAACAGGCGCTTTTCAAATCCTCCCGCGTTGGCACGTGCCATATGGATTAAACCCATTCACACGCGCGTGTCGTTCTGTGTATGTATCAACGCCTCAACGGACGTCTGTGCGTAATCTCCAGGAAAAACGGAGCACTCTCCCCCCTCCCCCCCCCCCCCCCACACACACACGTTTGGCCAAATGTGCCAATACATCTGCAAGCGGGAAATTGTTTTAAGAAAAGTAATACACGCGTTGTCATTTCTATTATACACTGGTTTGGCTTTTGATCGGTGGTTCTCTCCGGGTACACAGGCTTCTTCCACCCGTAAAGCTGCCCAACATTATATAATCCCGCCTGTTGAAAGTGGCGTTAACCCCAATAAAAAACAACAGCACTGATTTGGCTAAGAACCCCATTTTCTCAATATTGACTGAATGTGGCAAGAACAAGACGTTCTCTTTAAAACAAGTCTGTGGGTCGGTAATACAGTCCCATAAATTTCCCGACAATCCAAGTAAATTATCATTAAGAGGAAAACTTTCAGACAGATGTTGATCAAATTACCTTACATCGGAATTCATATACTCGGTCATCAAATAACAAAGTGATTGATGCGTTTCGTTTGTGTCAAATGTGGTACAGGTCGCAGAGAGTATCAACATAAGCTTTTGCCATTTCCTCTTCAATCAAACTTCCTTACCCATCAGAGTCCAGTTGTTGACAACACAATTCTTTTTAGCTTGCTCCCACTCACCGAGAAGGGGGGTGTAAATTCTCCCATATCTCTATTGTATTTCCAAATGAAGTTCTGCAATGTCGTGGATTAATGGAAGGATCCACATCATCTTTTTCCGTGCACGCATAACGTGAAATATTACGCTGTTGGTAGTTGTTTAGCCCTTTACCCAACGTAACGGCCAAAACCGGCAAGCGCTGTTCTCAAAAGTCGTCAATTAATTTTCATTATATTTTCATTTTTGTCTCAAAAACATAGGTTATGACCCCTCTTTGGAATGAGCTCGACGAGCTCATTCCAAAGAGGGGTCATAACCTATGTTTTTGAGACAAAAAATGAAAAAAACATCAGTTATTCAAGAATTTTGTTTGCAAGTGTCGTCTGCTTTTCATGTTAGGTAAAGGGTTATATGTACGTATTGTACATACCCTAAAGAAAGAATGCACAGATGTTTGAGACCTTTCGCACAATGAACGACGACGACTGACAATTCCGAATGGGGTACTACGTCACCGAAATTTGTATTCTTCCTATCAGCTGTCGTTTTCTCTTATCCGTAGTTACGATTTCTCATTAAAACACGCAGACATATCATGCTGCAAAAAGTTGGAATGCGTTTCTCGGCCACTTAATGAAGGCTTCACTTATGTTCTTAAACTGCAATTGCCATTTGGCCGACGCGAGAAAATTGCGAAACACAAATGGACTCGTAGTCGTCAATACTGCGAAAAGGTTTTTTGACCGTCCGACGAATTTACGACTACTATTTACCATTCGTAATTTTTATCAGTCGTCAATATGCGAAATGTGTCTGATATTTGGTATGTTAACACTATTCGGTGCTTTAAATTATTTTCGATCGCTCAAGCTAGATTGGTTTGATTTAGGGACTTCGCAGACTTGCGGTTCAGCCCCAATGAGTGCTGAAATGTAATTTCCTGGTTTCTCGGGACAGCATTGCTGCCTCAGAATATCTATTACCGGTAACCCCATGGGGGTCTTATTCCAACACTGATCACGTATTATTCCAACAAAATACCACCTCCAGCATGCAGTCTATAGGTATCTCTGGGGAAAGTCATCAAGTTACATTGAGAACCTTTGCAGTTATTTCTAGGCAAATCTTGCCTGCCTGTATGTGCAGCCAAAACATGCCAAGAAACAATTGTTTAAGGACACAGAATGCAGACTGCTATTGAGTAGCAGAAATATATACAAATCGTCAGACCTTTCCAGGTTATATAATTTCGACTAAAATGGAAAAAAAAACGCAAAACAAAAGCCCCCCCCCCCCCTAAACCCCCTCTCCCCCCCAAAAAAAACAAAACAAAACAAAAAACAAACAAAACAAAAAACAAACCAGTTCTGTGTATTATGCCTTAAATTTGGAAACATGTCTGTAATTTGGGGACATTGGTTACAGGTGTGAGTTTGGAGAAATTTAACCCTTTGATACTTTTGTACGTCTTTTGTTTTGTTAGTATTTTCCGATTTTTTAAAGTTTCAACCTCAATTCCTATTTTCTCCCGAACAGTGCTCAGTGACACCCGTTGAGTTAAATGTTATCGCAGCTTAAAATACGAATGTAATCCTGCTGTCAAGACTTCTTAACTGGTTGAGTGCTAGAAGCCACTATCAGGGCTTTCAAAAATGAGGATACCAGAGCAAAAGCCAACACCTTCCTTGCTTATATTTCATATTCAGTCAAACACAAATAATATTTTGTTTATATAAATTTGTTTTATTACAAATTATTGCCTGTGGGCAGTCTCCAATAATTTGTAATAAAACAAGTTCTGAATAGCAAATTCTGACCACCAAAATAAATAGCTCTCTACCAGATAATCACTAATGTGAAAAATATCTTGTTATTTGGAATTTCCGACGTTTGACGTCGCATTTTGAGAAACGTTGAGGAAACTGAATTCCAGTGACGTTTGAACGTCATGTTAATTAAGGTCTCAAAGGGTTATTAAAGGTTTGTTTGAAGTCCCGCCCAGGTATTCAGTTATTTAGTTATAGCTATGTAGGCGGCTTAAGATGGCCATGCACAGGGCTTTAGTTTCCAAGGCATATTTAATAGGTAGGATATTACTCGCCTGTGCTCGGTGGGTCTCTCTTAGTACTAGAACTTGTTCCACTCCGGACTACTCGTAAAACTGTCAGACACGATATGATCCTGACTTTTGAAGGTGTCGTTAAACCCCAATAAACAAACGAACGGCACTCCAAATAAGCACAACAAATCAAAACGTAAAGCATTACTCTAAAATCCCAATTTCCACGGGAGTAACTATTTTATACCATGCTCGCCTATGTTACTACCTGTGAAAATCCTGTATGTTAAATTTTAGCTGTTAACCCCACTACCGGTGTAAAGCCTCTACTGGGGTTAAAAAAAATTACACCCACAGGAGGAAGTTCATCCATGACGTGACATGACGTAATTTGCCAACTTCGACACATTCACACTTCGCGATGTTTCATTCAAAACATACGACATTTTGCGGTACAATCTACTGCGTGTAAGGTCTTATTGTGTTTAAAAATACCTACAATTAAATACTTAAAATAAAATTTAAGCATTGTTAATAATAATTTGACTGAAAAAACCAAGGTAAATTCAATCACCTTTTGCGATGTGTCTAGCTGTCAATCAAGCATTCAAGTACAGCCGGTAGTACTGCCCACCGGCGCAGAGGTAAACAAAACAAACTGTGTTTGTGTTTGCGATAGAAAGTTTCGTTTTTTCTCCATTTTAGGTGACAAAGTGGTTTATTTATCAAGAGCATGGAATAAATAAAACAAATAGGTACTAGGGCCGGTAATCAGATTTAAACAACTCGTAGAATAAGGGTTTTAACCACTCGGCAAGCCGAGTGGTTAAAATCCTTATCCTACTCGTGGTTTAAAATCCTTATCCTACTCGTGGTTCAAATCTGATTACCGGCTCTAGTACTTATTTATTCTATATTTCTACCCCGGGTAGTTTAGGCCAACCACTGGAAGGAACATCTTCATTCATGGGAGAGTAGAACATCGCAGCTGTTAATATTTTGCCCGGAGCAAGTTAGCTCAATGGTTATTTTATTGATATATTTCAAACCAAAAAATGTTTTCAAACAACAAATGAACTTTCGGAATAGAACAGTATATATTTTATAGCATAGTTTAATGGAGCATCTGCAGCGAGTTCTTCGTTTATATTTAGATTTACAAAAATGTTCGATGGTGAAATGTCCGACCCAAAATACACGAGGAAATGTCCAATCAGTAAATATCCAATTGGAAAATACCGCGCACCAATGAACCTGCACATCTGTATGCATGTGCACAGTGTTGTGTACACCGACACAGCATTCTTAGGAAGTTAAAGAAGGGTAATGTAGAAGGAAAAGCGTTCAATATTTTGCTCATTTTGTACTCTAAATAACTTTAGAATTCTAAAGATTTTTCATCTCTCGTTTTCAGATCACTTTATGTATCTTTGTCTTTTTCGCACTTTCCTTTTGTTCCGAGACGTGTGACCTGGAGGTGGGCGAAGATGTAACTCCCGAAACGTCGAGGAAGCGCTAAAGGGATTAAACTTGAAAAAATGATCGCAAAGTATTTTCAAATTCAAATTCTTATTACTCTTCCCGGTATTCTTGTTTATTTTAAATTAATCTTTCAAATCGATCACCGTAATATTGTTTTGTCAACAGAACTGATGGGCAATAATTTATCAATTAAGCACTGTCGCTACTAGTGGTGTTGGAAGTAGTTTTGGGTGTTTCTATGCTATACAGTCTCCGTCAGATATAAACTAGGCAAATCAGATGAGGTATTGCAGTGTCTGTATCTCCCGTAACGTTTATAATTTTCCGGAAATGAATGTCTAAAATCCGTAATTTACTTCATACAGTCTCTAGGCAATTATTTTTCACTGCCCAAATGTGTCAACAAAGTATTACATAATCCCCACCCCAACACCTAATGAAAAACCAAATAGAACTCTGACTTCATACCTCAGTTAGGAATCAAAGAAAATGGAACCACACACTAAAAACTAAAGTGTTAAAACTGACACTTTTAAGGTGTTAAACCCATTCTAACTCTTAGGGTTTGATTTTAACACTCAAAGTGCAATGCTTTAAGCACTTAGACATTACAATCGCAAGACATCTGAAACTTGAATGGATGGCACTTCCCATGTGTCTAGCATTGGTGGTTCTTCCAGAATCGTCCATAATTTGATTTGCGCTTGGTGGGTACATAATTAAAAGGATACAACGCAGATGACGCGGATCAGGCTCGAGAGTTCGAGCCTGATCCGCATCATCTGCGTTGTTTCCTTTTAAGTGTCGCGACATTACACTTGTCAAGTGGTATTATTGTCAACACCTGTCAAGTTCTGGGATATCTACACTTGAACAAAGTTGAACAAAGTGCTAGTTCAGCACTTAGTAAGTGTTAAATACAGCCCTTCAAGTGCAGTTTTTAACACTTTAGTTTTAGCGTGCAGCTTTTGAATATCAATCCCATGTTCGAAGACTGGAAAATGACACATAAACACCCTTTCAACGTCATGAACGTGCGGACGATACACAGCTGGAGATTTTTCAAATCATTATTTTACCCAGAATTCTATAATAAACTCTTTGCTGTTTAGATGTAAAACGTACAGAAACCGAGCTATGCGCTTTTTAAAACAACTTGAAAAGAAACCACATTCTTTCAAGTTAGCCTGACAGGCCTGGAAATAACGCGCGAACGACCGTTGAGGTTACGTGTGGTTACACCAGTTGTAAAAATACGCGAACGGACCACAGGTTCCGACAAATTAATACAATATGAATTAAACTCCTCTTCCTGCTTTGTTCTCGCCGAGTATCTTGACAATACTTTGGGACTGATCCAATTCTAAGGTCACGTCCTGCATCCAGAAATTGCGCCTTACATTCACTAAGGTTGCGCACTTCGCCCATCTTAAGAGTCTCCACGAACTACCACTCGATGTCGCCAAAAAACGAGATCGGACGTTTGTTGCGCCCACGTTTGTAATAATGTGCTCTTGTGTAAGAGGTCCTCACTTTTGTAAGAATTTTTAAGCACTTTTGCAAGAGGCCACGACGTTTGTAAGAATTTTTTAGCCCTTTTGTAAGAGGTCACCACTTTTGTAATAGTTTTTTAGCCCTTTTGTAATAATTTCTTCTGACCGGGGAAGATGATTTTATTGAGTTTCGAAGTGTTTTTCATGACATTTGATACCTGCTCAGAGGGTTCGCGTTGGGCATAGATAATTTTAACCAGAAAATCGAATTTGTCCAAAATTAGCATAAAATTTCGATATCTGGATGTTCTCATCAATGGCTTGTTTTGGCTCGATTCGCACATTCCATTAGTAATTAGAACGAAAATCCTGCGTTGTCACGGTTTGTCATCAAAATAAAATGTCCCACTTTTGTTACAGTTTTTTTTCACTTTTGTAGGAGGTCCCCGCTTTTGTAATAGTTTTTTGGTCTTTCTATAATAGTTTCTTCTGCTGACCGGGAAACTTGGTTTCGGTTACTTTCGAAGTTGTTTTCACCCCCTCCCCCTCCACATCCCGGTGAACCGTTAAGAAGTTAAGAAAAGTATCCGACTCCAGTGAGAACAAGTCCAGTGCCACGAGATTCACAAAGTTATTCCCGGCTCTCGTGGATAGCGCCGGCGTTTTGAAGCTGTGGAAGACAGGCGATCTGATCAGCAAGAAAGTCTGAGATGAAGTTCAGGAGTTGCTCATTCCGAGACACCAAAAGCATTTCTCAATCGTCCCCGTTCCGCACCTGTACCATCGACAAGGCAGTCGACGGCAAAACCTTTTAGTCACTATTCCTGGGCCCCTGATCAACTAACGGTGATTCAATGAAGTCATCGTCCCCAACCATATCGTTGATGTGACCCATCATACCATCGACGCAGTTGAGGGAAATATACATGACGTATGCCGGGGCCTAAGTTAAGCTCTCACTGCCCACTCCTGACAATAAGAGCTCCACAGAGGGTTTGTATCATCGATGGGTTTCTCCAGTTGTCTAACATGGCATACCTGGCCATCAGCAGGGTGGATTTCCTGTGTCATATACAGAAGGTCTGGCTTGCCCCTTGTGAAGCAAGTTATGTGAGCTTTTTGTACGGGTGCAGTTAAGCTTCAAGTTTCATGATTCATCAGAAATACGTATCTACGCCCATAAAACGTTTTCTGTTTGTTTGTTTATTGAGGTTTAATGACACTTTCCACAAGCAACAATGTCACATCGTGTCCGCCAGTTTTACGGTGGAAAAGGCCGGATTAAACGAGTAGAACGACCGACCATCAGCGAGGAACTGCCAGGCAATTAAGTGTCTTGCCCAGTGACACAGCGCAGATGATGTGGGTCAGGGTCGAACCGTACATCTTTATTGGGTTTAACGACACTTTCGACAACCAGGATCACATCGTGTCGGACAGTTGTACAGGTGGAAAAAGCCGGATTACCCGGAGAGAACCACCGAGCAACGGCGAGCAACTGCCAGACTCCCCTCCACACAAGCGGGGTTAGCATTGGTTGAAGACAAGTGCACCATTCATTCATTAACGTACAGTACGCCTTAGTACACAGCGCCATCGTACCCCCACATGAGCAATCGGGATGAAGTGCCTTGCCCAAAGACACAACGCATTTACCCCTGGCGGGGATCGAACCGTGAACCTTTCGGTTTGAAGTCCAATGCCGTAACCACTGAGGCCCCGCGCTCCCAGTTCCTGTTTTAATGCGGGGGGGGGGGGGGGGGGTGCTGGAAGGCGGGGGGGGGATAATTTTATCACACACATTGTGGGAAAGTAAAACTGATAATTTGAACAAAATGCTCCTCAATGTAATGATTGTTTATTAAGTGTCATCCTGGGATCGGGCTGATTGGTTTCCAGGAGCGGTGGTGCGACATGAACTTATAGTAGTACAGTACAAATGACTAATTTGTTCGGGTAGTGAAAACTGGAGAGACAGAGGATAGCTCGTACGCTTAATTTGGAGCAAAGTAGCCTAATCCAAATCCCATCGAGCTATCGGATATCCTCTATCCCAATACCAGTACACTCACCATAACGCCTCCCGATATTCCTCTGCGCCGCTTGACTCAACGTCTTGCTTCTGTTCTATCTTTTCCTTGTATCCCACACTACCCCCGTCCCACTATCCGGTCATTTTGCACCCAAACCCCACCGCACCCCACTCCACCTTCTGCCCCAACAACTTTGGTCAGAGTTACTTGCATTTATTAACAGCAGGAACCTGCGACCCACTTTGCTTTTGTGCAAGTGAACAGCCAGTCGAATATGATGATTGCAGTTATAAATGACCATCCTGGAATCGAAATTATTGAATGTCTGGTAAGGTAGACCTATATGGTTGTGGCAGGGCAGTAGAGGCTATCGAGGAAGTCGTTTGCGCGGGTGGTACAAATAGAAGAGGGATAATGTCTGTCACTCAAAGCAGAGTACACCCGCGCCAGGTCCTGGAATACTCTCCATCGTAATCCCAACACACCCATACATGTTGGCTGTGTACGGCATAGGGCCATTGGCAGCATTAATGGAGGCGTAGGATGTGTCATAAGAAGCCCAACGCACTGCTGGAGTAAAGAGAAAAACAAAAATCAAGCTTAGAATTTTATTACATTACGGGCCTGGATGAGTGTAATTTGTATCTAATTTTTTTTGGAATTTTATTACATTATGGGCGCCTAACATGTATTACACGTTATTACATTTATTACATTATGGGTCGTTTTTTATTACATTATGGGTACGTATTACATTACGGGCATTTTTTGTATTACATTATGGGTAGGTATTACATTATGGGCATTTATTATATTATGGGTCGTAACAGTCGAGGGATTTGCTCTCGGTAATTATCTAGCTGAAAACCACTGACCTGGGGTTTTATCTCTCACAGACAGGATCACTTCACCTTTGAGTGGATAGTTGAATAATCTCTCCATTTACCTCCAGGGTGAGAAAAACCGTATTCTGTAGTTTTTCAGCACAATCACATCCAAAAATGTAATTTAATCATCTTTATTTCACATTTTATTCGCACGCATAAACCTTGTATCCGCTGAACACTTATTTTGTATTATATGATTTCGAGTTTATCTGAATAAAAATTATGAAGGAGAAAAAAGCGAAATTTCTTACTAAAAACTTTAGTAAAGGTAAATGCCCCTATACACCTATACATACGCCACATTGTGCAACCGGGGAGAAGCCGCCACTCCGTCCGACTTTTGACTTCCTTAAAACTATTAAAAACTTCATCAAGTAGAACGTTATATTTTAAATCAAATGTGAAACCCGAAATAACTCTCTGTTTTCAACCATTTGGTTTAATAAATGACTCGACATTGAAATCAAACGTCATTTAAAAAAATTGGAACATCGAGTTCTTTCTGAACTAGGACATACACGCTAAAAACTAAAGTGTTAAAAACTACACTTGAAGTGCTGTATTGAACACTTACTAAGTGCTGAACTAGCACTTTGTTCAAGTGTAGATATCCCAGAACTTGACAGGTGTTACAATAATACAACTTGACAAGTGCAATGTCGCGACACTTAAAAGGAAACAACGCAGATGACGCGGATCAGGCTCGAACTCTCGAGCCTGATCCGCGTCATCTGCGTTGCGTCCTTTTATGTACCCACCAAGCGCAAATCAAATTATGGACGATTCTGGAAGAACCACCACTGCTAGACACATGAGAAGTGCCATCCAATCAAGTTTCAGATGTCTGACGATTGTAATGTCTAAGTGCTTAGAGCATTGCACTTTGAGTGTTAAAATCAAACCCTAAGAGTTAGAATGGGTTTAACACCTTGAAATTGTCAGTTTTAACACTTTAGTTTTTAGTGTGTAATTGCTGAAAAAATGAATTTGCAGGAAGGAAGAAAAAAAAAATGTAAGAAAGACTTTATCAATTTAATTTCAACTCCCTTTTTGAAAGGCTGACTATTTAGTTCGCCCTGACTGGAATCGTTATGAAAATCTACGTTCGATCAAGTTATCTCTCTTGAAATTATTAGTTTAAACAGTATTTATTCATTAAATGACATGTGTACACATTTCACAATAACAGTAAGGTAACAAAAGTTCTGAACAACACCAGATACAATAGTATACACAAATCAATGAAAGTAGATTACTGTGTAAAGGAGGGATTCGACAGAAAGCTTAAAGCTTATGTAAGTCGTCTCCCTGATAACTTATGAACTTACTCCTGTAGGTGGTACGAATCAGATGAAGAGCTCACGTGTCGACACACGGAGGCCGAGACTCTCCCTCCATTGCATATTAAATTACTCTTAGCTGCTACGATTGGAGATCAAGTGGCCGATAAGTTAAGCGACATATCTGAACAGACATGGAGTAGAGGAAGGCAGCCTCGACCGCCGGGCAACGACATGTGAAACTGTTTAAACTTCAACTTAAAATTAAAAAGAAAGAAAGAAGAGAAGGGAAGAACAGGAATGCTGATAAATAAAAAAGAAAAAGGAAAAAGAAGAAAAAAACTAAATAATAAGATGAAATCAGCTTGAATACATGATACATAGATATTATGCTAATGTAAAAAGCACACAGCGAAGTCACGCTCCGGTCTCCAAGGGTAGTTCAGGACGTGTCGATGACGAGCCTCAATCTGTCCCCAGAAACCGGAGCGAGACTCAGACACACACCTTGAACATCTGCACAGTTGGTAATAATTTATTTATCATACAATATCTTGAGCAATAGTCGAGAATGTATGGAACCAAAAGAATTGAACTCTCGGAAAGGGAACGTGCTTATATCGTACCCCTGATACAAGTATCTGTACCAGGGGGTCGGATACCGATTGAATGTATTTTAAATAGAATTAAAGAGAATTAACACTCAAGAAAATCATAAGTAGGCAGCTTGTTTCATTTAGTTCATTTAATGGCGAGTTATACGTAAGTAAACCTCGAGGTGTTGAACGTTGGAACGTCTGAAGGTCTATTCACCCACCAGCATTGGACAATTAGTCCTATTATACTAGCTAAGCAGAACCTGTTTGGTGCAGTGAACAACTGAGTTTCCCACGAGGAGTGGGGATTGGGGCGTATTGTTAAGTTTCTGCATTATTGAAATCGCTTGCTTGATAAAATGAAGTCGCGTCCAACTTCGAAAATAAGGCGGTTGTTCTCGTTCAAGAATTCAGAGCCAAACAGAAGTGTGGATGTATCTGTTACATATGGGAGTAATTAATTGTATAATTTCGAGCGTTTGAAAGCAAAGGACAATGAAAGAAAAGGTGAACAGTAGTTTCGCGCTCACCACACTGACAGTAGGGGCTGGGTGATAAATGATTGTCGAAAAGGTGGGAATTAAGACTACTACAATGCAACCGCAGCCTACAATGGTATATTTGAGCTTTGCGAGATTTCGCGTTACTGTAGAACGTTGGGGGTCTTTGGTTACCATCACTGAGAAACGTTTTAAAGTTAATCAGTGATGAGTTCTCGCGGACAGGTAACGGCAACTTATTCCACTGGTCAGTAACGCTGGGGATAAAAGAAGACTGATACAGTTGCGTTCGGCAAAAGAGAACTCGGTGGTTTTGGCCAGATCGGAGACTGCGTGATGAATTCGTCACGGAGATAAGTGGAGGAACTTTGTTGGAGATGTATGGAGGTGACATGTGATGATACATTTTGAAAAACTGAATTAGTTTATGTTTACGGCGCCTTTCTTGCAGGGATTCCCACCGTGTTTCCGAATATAGCAGAGCCTTACTGGCACTAACTGTTGCTCCGGTGATGATTCTTGCTGCTGCAGTCTGTATTTTTTGTCACCAGGCTTTGGTGCAAATATGACCAATGTGGTCTTTCCATGTACATGTACTGTTTGGAATGAGTCCTAAATGTTTATGGTCACGAACTTCCGTTATCTGTGAGTCACCTAAATATAAAGGTGGGTGAGAGTCTGGATTGATTTTACGTGATATACACATACTTTCAGTTTTGTTGGGATTGTACTCAACCAACCATGTTTTGGCCCAATGCTCGATTGCGGCCAAATCTTGATTGATTATGACCGAGGCTTGCTCTGGATTTTCAATAATTAGATACAAGGAAGTATCATCTGCAAAGAGGCGTATACTACTGAATAAGTCGCTGGTTATATCATTTATGTATATCAAAAACAGTAAGGGCCCGAGTATAGACGCCTGATGTACACCGGCATTGATGACGATGACTCCGAGGCTATCACAACTCGCTGCGACCTATCCGCAAGATACGATTTTAGAAACATAAGTAGTTCTCTTGAAACACCAATAGTCTCCAGCTTGTGGATGAGACCAGCATGCCATACCTGGTCAAACGCCTTACTGACATCACAAAAAACTACCCGAACTTCTTTGCCTTCATCAAGCGCGCGACAGAATTCATCATATATGTCAGTCAGTTGGAGGACGGTTGAGTCTCTAGGTGTAAAACCTGACTGAAAGTGACTAAGGACATTATTTTCACTCAAAAATTGCCACAAGCGTTTGAAGACGCATTTTTTCAAATATTTTACCAACATAGCTGATCAACGATATCGGGCGATAATTAGTGACTGTGTTTGAGGGTTGTTTTTTTAGGATTGGGGAGACATTTGCTTTTTTCCATAATGAAGGAAAGTACGAATTATTCAGTAGAATGTTGAATAAAATTTAGAGTGGCTCGCTGAGAGAGGATTTGCATTCTTTTAGGAGACGCGGGCTTATTTGATCAGGACCAGACGCCTTGGACACCTTTGTCGACTTCATTGCAGCATATATTTCACTGCAGTGTAGGGTGATACTATCAATACACTGGGAAACATGTTGTGGTGGATCTGGTAGGGAACCATTCGAATCGTCAACTGTCGAGATAGAACAGAAGTATTCATTGAACACTTCAGCTTTCTCAACACTTGAAGAATATATTTTGTTTAGATGAATCAGGGTGGGAATTCCTGTTGTGTTACAGCTACCGATTAGTGTTTTTAAGGTCTTCCACCACAGTGATGGCGGGGTTTCGTTGCTTCTCAGTGTGGACTGGATTTTTGAAAGATGATGGGCTTTGGCCTTCCTGATGGCCGATACAACCTCATTCCGTTTACGTTTATATTTATTCCAGTTGTATGGAATATTAGTACGTTTAGCAATGCGATACAAACGTTTTCTCTGTCTCATTAGTAATCTTATTTCATTATGCATCCATTTCGGTTGGTCCATTCTCGAAGTAATCATTTTATTAGGTATGTGTTTGGAATCAGTGTCAAGCCTTTTATCAGTGAATTTGGAAACCATAGTATCGAGACATACCGTACCAAAGATAGAGTTCCAGTCGACGTTAGAGAAAGCCGGGTTTAGTACTTCATAATTACCCTGAGAATAAAGCCATATCTTCCTCTTACAAGAAGGTGGGTTTGGTTTTAAAAATTCGAGTTCAATTGAAATTGGGCAGTGATAGCGGGTCATGTCGGGGATAATTGGTTCGAGGACTTCGCTTGTTTTCACGTTGATTGTGTTACTGACAGCAAAAAAGTTCTAACAGTGAAGCCGATGTCTCAATAAAACAAGTTGGTTCGCTCACAATCTGCCTGAGGTTAAAATAATTGATTATTTCAGAGAAGCTACTTCTTGAGGATACCATTTGGTTATCGTTGAAATCACCCGTGATAATTAAGTCACCAACTGACGTGTCTCTAGCTTTTTCGATGGATGCTGATATGGCATCCCATGTGTCTGGGGGACTATCGGGTGGGCGATAGAATACTCCTAGTAATAACGACCTGTTCCGTTTTGTAAATATTTCAGCCCATAGACACTCCGTATTCGGTGTACCAAGATCCGGTCTGTGTCGAAACGAGATACCGTCTTTAATGTAAATGGCAACCCCACCTCCCCTTGACGCGCGATTGAATCGCAGTGGTTCATGGAACCCCTGGAGTTGGACATCAGATGAGGGATCATCGCTGTGTAGCCATGTCTCACTAAAACCCATAATATCAAATGGTGTAAATTCACATTGTACAATATCCAGTTTAGGCTTGAGGCTTTGAATGTTAAGATGAACAATTTTTAGAGTATTCAGGTTGCCATCTGATTTAAGAGAATTTGGACCAGGATTAGTTTCAATGTCACCTGACAATAATAGGCTTATGGCTAAAGAGATAAGAAACAACGTTGATAGGAAAGCTGTTGTAGTTAATACTTTTAGTGTTGATGTAGCCTTCGAGACATTCAGAGAACTGTAGCGACGTGTAATTGGTTCAGTCGAATTTACTGAGTGAGGGGATTGCCCAAAGAACAAAGCAAACATGGCAGTGAAGCTTTCATGCAGCTCAGCACCACTGAGACGCAAGAGCAAGTAAAATAAGATGCACGTAGATCTATCTTTCGGTAAACAATGCTTTAAGCTGCTGGAATAAACTGTAAGGTTGAAATTTCCTATCCGGGCACGGTATAATTCAACTGAGCACATTAGATATGATATTAATTTTAGAAGCAAAATGTATTCAAGCTGGCTTGAGAAGAAATGATGTAATGTAGAATAAAGAGTATTGGTGTTAAAAATTTGAAAGTAAAATATACGAATGAGACACTAAAAAAAGATATGAAGGTAATAAAATATATACAAAATAACTGTAGTGTTTGTATAGAGATAGAGTTTATAGTCTGCTTAGGCGAAGTCAATAGTTGTCTGTTTACCAGTAGTGGATTATCACTACATTAATTCCAGGGAACTGTTATCAGCCAATATTTGGGGGTACAAATTGGTACGATTCACGATCTGATATCAATAAGGACTGTTCATGGGAAGTATTAGTTGCACAAAATTCATCAAGTGTCATGTACCATTATTACAAGACCGTGGTACTGAAGGACGTCTTCAACAAATGACCTAATATTCCATCTTGCAACAAATGACCTTACATAAATAGGGACGTGAACACACAAAAAAAAATGTGTTTGCCAGAAGGAATCAAGGGCGTCCCACCTATGGTTGATGGATCTGACGCAAACGCAGATATGCATAAACAACTAGAGTAGTTCAGCAAACATTCACTGTTATCAAATCATTTTAACTAAAACGGTACCTGCAACACTATCCACGCGAAATGCTGCGAGGTAACAGTGTGACGCCAGTAGCGGCACTTAGAGGAGAAAAGAGGAGATAAAATCTCGATCAGCTCACGACACAGTCGCGATCCGACCGAGACCCTATCTCCTATTTTCCAACTATAATGCTGAATATTGATGGGTTGGAGCAGTAAACGGGTACGACTCACGATCAGATATCAATAAGGACTGTTCGTGGGAAGTGTTAGTTGCGCAAGAGTCATCAAGTGATATGTACCATTATTACAAAACCGTGGCACTGAAAGACGTAAGGCAAATCATTCCTGCCGCGAAAGTATCGAAAGTTGACAGGAAGAAAGTGCTGTTGCATTTGTATTGTGAAATTGAATGGCATGGAGGAGGGGGGGGGGGCCCACCCCTGATAATAAATTCCATCTTGCAACAGATGAGCTAACATAAATAGGGACGTGAACACACAAAAAATGTGTTTGCAAGAAGGAATCAAGGGCGTCCCACCTATGGTTGATGAGTCTGACTCAAGCGCAATTATGCATAAACAACTAACGTAGTTCTGCAAACATTCACTGTTGTCAATTCATTTTAACTAATTTTACCCCACACCCCAGAAGCGGACAAATGAATCCATAAATTTGATCAATGTAAGCCATTCGGGGCCCTAAGTAATTTTAAACGCCTTGAGAGAATCATATAAATGTGCATATCACTGAAATCGTCTCGATGAACTGATCCTAGAAATGCCAAAATTTTAGAGGTTCCAATAAGGAAAGTTCAATAAAGTGGGTTGGGAATTGGCTTTTGTTAATTAAAGGGGAAAAATAGGATTGTGTTGGGCAAAGGGTTGCCCGGTTAAGGATAGTTCGATAGTAATAATACACTGGCGACTGGTCAACTTCATGGACGTATCTTTCCTCACCCCAGATACGTCCACGAAGTTGACCATTATAAGCCTTTCAGGGCCCCAAAAAATCTGTATTGCCTTGATAGAGTCACATGAAAACGCATATCACTAAAATCGGCTCGATGAACCGATTCAGATGATGCCCGCATTTTTGTGATTGTGATTCCTGTTAAGGATATTCAAGATTGTGGGTTAAGATTAAATTTTAAAAGACTGTGTTAGGCAAAGGGTTACCCGTTAGGGATAGATCATTTAATAATAATGCATCAACTGGCCATTAGTTTAATCCTCGACCCCACGAGTAATCAAATGCGTCCATAAAATTGACCATTATAGGCCATTCAGGACCCAGAGTAATTTTTATAGTCTTGATGGAATCATATAAATAATATTAAATATGCACATCTCTAAAATCAGCTCAATGAACCGATTCCAATGATGCCCGCATTTGCTCGTGATTCCAACTGAGTATTCAACAATGCGGGTTCAAAGTTAGTTTTTTTGTTTTTTTTTTAAATAAATAAATATCAGGAAGAAATGAGACTGTGTTAGGCAAAGGGTTGCCCGTTAAGGGTAGTTCCCTTGGTAATAATACACTAACTGTTTATTAGTTTAATCCAACACCCCAGAAACGGACATGTACGTCCATAAGATTGGCCATTTTCAGCCATTCAGGACAAGAGTTATTTGTATTCCTTGTTGGAATGACGTAAATATGGACATCACCAAAATCGGCTCGATGAACCGATTCCAATGAAGCCCATATCTCTGTGACTCCAATAAATGACAATCAAAATTGTGAGTTGAATTTTTTTTTTTAATATCAGGAAGAAAGAAGACTGTGTTGGGCAAAGGGTTACCCAGTTGAAGATAGTTCATTTAGTAATAATGCACAAACTGACTTTTAGTTTGTCCCATCATTTAATATCAGGAAGAAATAAGACTGTGTTAAGCAAAGGGTTACCCGGTTGAAGATAGTTCATTTAGTAATAATGCACAGAATGACTTTTAGTTTGTCCCATCACCCCAGGCGCGGACTAATGCGTCCATAAAAATTACCATTTTAAGCCGTTCAAGGCCTAAAGTTATTTGTATTCCATGATAGAATCACATGAATATGCACATCACTTAAATCACTAAAATCACTAAGATCACTAAAATCGGCACGATGAGCAGGTTCCAATGATGCCCACACTCCTGTGATTCCAATAAAGAATGTTCAAAATTGTGGGTTAAAATTAATTCTTTTACATGTAAGGAAACATGAGACTATTTTAGGCAAAGGGTTACTCGGCTGTGGATAGTTCATTTGGTAATAATACACCAACTGGCTATTAATAATTTAGTTAAACCACTTACCCCAGGAGTGCCCAGATGCGTCCATGAAGTTCATTATTATAAGCCTTTCATGGCCCTAAGTAAATTTATTGCCTTGATAGAGACATATAAATATGCACATCACCAGAATCAGTTCGATGAACCGAATCGAATGATGCCCATATTTATTGTGATTCAAATAAGTAACGTTCAAAATTATGGTGTCAAAATCAGTTGTTCAAGTATAAGAAAAAGACACGACTGGGTTACCCGGTTAAGAATAGTTCATTTGGTTAAAGTGCACCAACTGGATAACTGAGTACAGCGGATTTAAAGTTGCTGAAGGAATGGGTGGTTGTCTCGCAATTGAAATCACGAGATGTATTGTGAAATTGAATGGCATGGAGGAGGGGGACCCACCCCTGATAATAAATTCCATCTTGCAACAAATGAGCTAACATAAATAGGGACGTGAACTCACAAAAAGTGTGTTTGCAAGAAGGAATCAAGGGCGTCCCACCCCGCGTCTTGAAATTATTAGACCCGTCTGGAAGGTAGGGCTGCACGATATTTAAAACTGAATACCGGTATCGGTATTCAAAAAATACCGCGGTATACCGGTATATCGAAAACTGTTCAGATATATGAACACAAGTACCACAATCGAGACTCGAGTCATCACAGTCGGAACGAATTAGCATGCCTTGATGATGCAGTTCGAAAAAGCTTTACCCAACGCAGACGATATCAAAAAATATTATTTTAAAAATTAGTTTATCGGATTTTAACCAAAAATTTCAACAAAACTATATCTTGTGACCCCCTCATTGGAACGAGCTCAACGAGCTCGTTCCAATGAGGGGTCACATGATATAGTTTTGTTGAAACTTTTGAATTTGTGTATTTTGAGGGCTCAAGCAGACGATTCCTTGGATAAAGGGATAATATTATTCATTGGGAGCTACAGTTAAAAAACTCAAGACACTTTGAAAATTAAATTGAGGGTAAATAAGTAATGACGATAAACCGATATTTTGTAATTACACCGGTATTCAAGTAATATTGGTTTGAATACCGGTATATATCGGTTTATCGATATACCGTGCAACCCTACTGGAAGGTCGAATAGGAAGCAAGTAATTGTTGAAAAAACACTTGTGACATGAGTAGAAAAAATAAAGCCAAGTTTCCATTTGTTACTTTTAATAAACGAAAAACAACAGAGAGCTCTCGGAGCTGTCTGTTGTTTCCGTGTATTACAAGTTACAAACGAAAACTTGACTTTTTATGGCAAGTTTATAAGAAGCCACTAGTTCACAGATAATCCGTCATTAAAACCTTTGAACCCGAGCGGCCGCTTTTCCGGCCAGGAACATGATACACCATAACGTCATTATATAGGATGTCTGTTCAGTAAATGTGTGGGATAGACCATGTAATATTTTCAACGTGCTGCCCCGAGGGTGCGTATATTATATTGAAAATATTGATTGGTCTACCCCAAATAATGAATATGGACTTCTAATTGCTGCCAATGAACTGGCATGGAAGATACCACTAGAGTTTTGAGGGTTAAGAATATCTATGAGTATAGCACCTACCAACACTAAGTATTGTCCAATTTGACTGTTTGTTTTGCGAATATATTTTTACAGCAATTTGCAAGTTTTTATTCTTCTCAATAAACAATTAGCAAATCTCTCCTCCTGGACTTTTTGTATCAATGGAAAAGACAGTGTCTGTACTACATGTCACGATACGCACATTGTTGATAAATTAACAGAAAAAGTTACAGAACATCAACAAACGGTGAAAACGCCCTTTCTTATTTTAACCCTTTGAACACTGGTGGTATCTTCCATGTCTGTTCTGTAGAAATAATTGGTAAGAGTCCATATTTTATTATTTGGCGGTACACTGCAAAAACTATAGATTCTCTTTAGAACCACAACTGGTTCTAATCTTGTTCCTGAGATGGAACCAATTCTGTTTAAACAGTATTTATTTCAAATCAAATAAATTTATAAAGATTAACATTAAATATTAACAGAATTAAACATAAATTGAGGGGATTTCAGCCGTAAGTTTAGAGCTGATACGAGGTTGTCTCAATTCATTATTAAGCAAAGGAGATATGAACAGTTGGAATATCGAACCAGTTTTGGTTCTATAGAGAACCAAATCTGGTTCGATATGCCAACTGTTCTTATCTCCTTTGTTTCAAAATGTTTGGCGACTGCGTTAAATAAGCTCCAAATTTACTGCTGAATCGACTTCAGTTCATGTAATATTCTGTTAAAATTGAATGCTAATCTTGGTACATTTATTTGATTTGAAATAAATACTGTTTAAACAGAATTGGTTCCATCTCAGGGACCAGATTAGAACCAGTTTTGGTTCTAAAGAGAACCTATATTTTTTGCAGTGTAGACCAATTAATTTTTTCAACGTGCAGCCTTGGGGCTGCACGTTGAAAATATTAATAGATCTACCCGACACTTTAACTTATCAGCTGCTAAATGAAAGTATGACGTATCATGTTTCTGGACTGGAAAAGTGGTCTCTCGCGTTCAGGGGGGTTAAAAGAGGTTTCAACAAAGAATAAAAGTCAGCCGTTCTTGTTCATTGGGAAAAAATTGTAAAAAGCTAATTTCTGTATTTTTATGCTACTCTACAGGAATATGCCTGAAGTTTGTGAACATCGATCATGCAGATTCGCTAACATTTCGAAATTTAAATCTTTATATGAAATTCCCATACCCTTGGTGTAAAATGTATTGATAGCTTTAGGAAATTAAGGGGAGCTAACTCTATTCTAATGACTAAAATTGGAGCAGGATGTGAGAGTGTCGCCGAATGTACCACAACGTGAGACTGTTGGTAGAAATAGGCTCAATCGCACTCAGCCCCGACTCTGGGAGTGCAGCCTGACTCTGCGCGTAAAACTATGTTTCGCCGCCTTTGAACCCCGTGGTGTTATTCGCTATTTAGGGGATTCTAGTCCTGTAGGTGTCAATGACTTTTCCTCGGAAAAATAATCAACGTGATTTATGAAAATGACAAGTTTATTACATAAAACAAAAAATAAATTTCATACATACTTAGGCTCTCAACAATGAACTTTTTTTCACAAAATCAGTGTCACTATAGCGTCTTCTTCTCTTCCCAATGCTAGGACTGGTTAGTCGCCGTTCTCCTTGTGCACTTTTAGATATTTGACTACCACTTATGTGCACGCTATTCGTCCAGAAATCAGAAGTTTCGTGAAGATCGGTTCATAAATACGGCTTTTAGTCCGAGGTGTGTTGACGCGCGGGGCAGACGGACAGGCAGACGGACAGATTTTCGGTACAAAATTTCCCACATTCGAACTTGACCTAGGTATTGATAAAAGTAATCCATATATGAAATTTCATCGAAATCGGTTGATTTTAAGGAAAGTTAGAGTCTGGAAACCGTAAGCCAATCAAATTTAAGCAACCTCATTAAATATGCGCGGAAAATGCCCATATTCGAACTTAGATCCAAAATTGATGAAAGTGATCTACTACCCAAATTTCATCGAGATCAGGTCACTGTAAGGAAAGTTAGAGTCTGGAAACGAAAAACACGGAAGGACGGAAGGATGGAAGGGTGGAAGAACGGAACGACGGAAGGACGGAAGGATGGAAGGACGGAAGGATGGAAGGACGGATGGACACTCCGAATTTAATATCTCCCGTTTTTTTTCCAAAAAGCGGGAGACAAAAATAAATTGCATACGTACTTAGGCTCTCAACAATGAACTTTTTTTCACAAAATCAACGTCACTATAGCGTCTTCATCTCTTCCCAATGCTAGGACTGGCTTGGTCGCCATTCTCTTTGTGCACTTTTAAATATTTGAGTGTCACTTATGTACACGCTATTCGTCCAGAAATTCGCCAACACTTCTCCGACTTTGATGTATAGAGTCTCATTAAGTTAACACGTTTCCACTCTGCACCACTTGCTATCTCATCACCACTCTCAATCGCCACTTAAATTACCAAAAATGTTCATACGGCAGCTCACTCGCTAGCCGTCCATTATCCAGCGTAGTTCCACTACCTGGCCACCAATCTTTGAGCTCCCTGCGCTACCGAGCAATCACTACTACCACACAAACTTCTCAAACTTTTACTGGCCCTACTGGCGACGAGGCACCCCTAACCGCTAGTTTTATAGCCTAACACTTAGCCCCGACTCATGTTCTGGCTCCGATAAATGAGATCTATTCTCTGTCAATCAGAGGAAATATCTCGTTTCAGCTCTCTCTCTCCGAGACACCAAACACTGTCTGCCCGACATCTCGCTTGGTCGGGTATTTATGCAGAACTTTAACCAACTAATGCATTTTTAATGACTTTATTTAAAGTTTCCGACACCACAGCTCGAATGAAAAATTGGTTACTTTGAATTCCTAGCCTATTTCTTAGATGTGACACTAAATATTCCCAACGCTAGCTAGCATCGAGAATGTTTGAAATGATGATCTAAGCGCCCTGACATCCTGTTCGAATTGCAGATTAATTAGTCTCTCAGTTCGCGAACAGCTGTCTTTTAACGGGTTACAAATTAAGCGAACCCCATATCTTTGAATTTAACCGGTGTGACAGGAATGGAAGTCCGTAGGAAAATTAGTCCCTCTGGACTATTATTCCGCGGAATTATAGTCCTAGGTCTAACATTTCTAGGAATAGTAGTCCGCCGGACTACTATTCCTAGAAATGTTAGACCTAGGACTATAATTCCGCGGAATAATAGTCCAGAGGGACTAACGTTCCTTTTACACCGGCATGATTGTCCGCTATGATACTATCGTTAAGAAAAACTTGCGGTAATTAAAAAGGAATTATTTAAACAAGTGATAATAAATATTATTTTTTTTTCTTCTGCTACAACGAGTACCATTATTATTATATTGCTATAATTATACTTATCATCGTTATTATTATATTATTATTTACATTTTTATACTAACAACGGAGAAAACAGGCCATCTCCCTGACAACTCCCCAACAAGAAACATACTCCCAGTTGTTCCAAACAAACCAGGGGCATGGCGCCTCACGCATACACACATTCTCGACCGGCAGAGGCGCATATGGCACACATGCGACCAAAAGACCCCCTCTACCCACCTCTCACACCACTGTCAAGTATGGGAACAACTATTTACACCCCCACCCGCGTTTCGACTGACAGAGGAACATTTTGGGGCTCATGCGTCCAAGAGCCCTCTTCAGCTTTCTCGTCACATCCCGACATCTACCTCAAATTACTACAAACACCCATCGAACATTTTTACATTTTACTATATTACACTCACGCCACAGCGTAACCCAAAAAGGGGTGAGTCCACCCTGGCCCAAGTCAGCAGGTGGCCCTTGTTATTTCATGTTTTTCATTACTGGCAGCTGAGATAGTCGGTGGCCACATTTTCGCTGCCTTTAATTGCCTCGATTCTAAATCGGTAGTTCTGCAGCAGGAGGGACCGCCTCCCATGAGTCTATCCACATCTCATATAAACTCGCGAGCTCACTTCCACTGGCGCACAATTGGAGGTGGTCCGTTGGCACACAAACAGCCAACAGGTCCCCCCTATACACCCACTCTCCCTCACAACATCGCAAAATATATTACTAGTCTATCATACACACACCTGTATCTATATACACTCACGCAACACCTGCGTAAAAAAATATTAGCAAGGGGTATCCACCCTGACCCAAGCCAGCCGATGGGCCCCTTTCCCCAACTCCTGTCATCTCATTAACTTGACCCCATCATTGGGTAGGGTGCCCTGCCCGTCTCATGCCCGTCAGCGGGTTACCTGCCATGTTAGGCACTAACTTTAAATATTCCCATGGTGGTGGGACCCTTACTATTACTATTCCCTAGAGAGCCCCTCGGTCCCCTCCCCCGATGCACTTTTGGGTGCTTTCCTCTCCGACCATGTCATGTCGGGTTCTGAACATACCCCGGGTATGTTCCCAAGCACGAGGTCATAGATGGGCGCCTCAATACACATTACCTCTACCTCACCGCTATAGAAAGTGGTATCCACCCTCACTCTCGCAAGGGAGAACCTCCTTATCGTCCCATCAATAAGCACGCACCTGTGGTCGTGCCCCGTTAGCTGTCCGTCGCTAACGAGTTCCCTCTTCACCGCCGCGCTACTGCACCCTGTGTCCCGAAGCACACGAACTGACTCATTTCCAACATAGCCTGGATACACAGGCATCTCCCCTTTTCTGAAGGGCATTTCTCACACATTCCACTGATAATAGGGAGGGTCTCTCCCCCTTCTAACCTGAGTTGGCCCCGGCCAATGTATTTCCGCAGTGGGTTGTCCACAATCCCCACTGTTTGGCACAATGCCGCCGTCTGCCTTTTGACAGATGTCTGGTTATTACCATTTCGCCGAATTTTCTGGGGCTGGTCTCCCCTTCCGTTAGGCCCAGTGCCTACATTTGCCTTTGTCACCGGGGCCCTCCGCCAACAATCCCGGGCCAAGTGTCCCTTTTTATTACAAACAAAACAGGTTAATTCCTTAACCCCTGCTCCCCCGGTATTTGCATGGGCCCTTCCATTTTCTGAGGAGTGTGGTCTCACAGGTGCGCCCCCCCACACTTTTACCATGCTTCCCTTGGGTTAGACCACTCACACGAGCCTCTAAATAACGCTCCGCCACTTCAGTCATCTCCCTCACGCTGCCAGGCTTTCTCTCTTTGACAAACAATGCCAACTCGGACGCGCTAGATAACATAAACTGCTCCCTTATCAACAAATCTTTCAGGGAAGGGAACGATTCTTCAATTCCCGAGAGTTCGACCCACCGGTCAAAATATCTTGTGGCCCTAGATACAAATTGGTGCACACTTTCACCTTTTGCTGCTTTACACTCTCGGAATTTCTGCCTGAACCCCTCCCATGTGAGTTGATATGTTTTCAGGATAGCATTTTTCAACTCTCCATAATCCCTCGCTTGATCGGGGGTAAACTGACATATATCTCCAATGACTTGCCTGCCAGCAGCGAGCTAAGATTGTCCCCCCAGTCACACTCGGACCAACCCTTCTTTGAAGCATGTCTTTCAAATCTTTGTAAATATGCGTCATTGTCATCAGTCTGTTCGTCAAATTTGGGTAATTTTGGATGGGTTGCCCGACTGTGCACTTCGTTACACCCCCAACCCTGCCTACCATTTGCCTCAGGTAACTGGGCCCTAGCCCTCACAGGTTCCATTTCCCTCTCATGTGCCCTCTCAGCTTCCTCGCGCGCACTCTCACGCCCTTCGCGCGTCCTTTCGTGCTCTCTTTCGGCCCTTTCACTCTCTAAAGCAGCCTCCTCCCACTTCAGCGTCACTTGACGTTCTAACTCTAATGTTGCTTGTTCCCTCTCTCTCTCCCTTTCGGCTGCCTCCCGTTCTCTCTCTCTTCTTTCTGCTCCTTGGAGATACGCTTCTGCTCCTCCTTCACAAATTTTTCTAACTCAGCCCCCGTATGGCCTAACCGTTCCCCCATGCTGATTAACTGCTCCATGCTTGGGGCGTCCATAACTCAGTTTTCTCCTATTAAAACAAATCTTTTTGTATAATGGGTTAATCTTATTAATTACTCAAATAGTATAAATTCTTGATAATAAACTAATTAATTAATTGTTTACTAATTTAATTAACCAATTAATTAATTAATTAATTAATTAATTAATTAATTAATTAATTAATTAATTAATTTATTTATTTATTTATTTATTTATGCCTGACCTAATTCTAATTTTCTACAGCGAATTTGCAAGAATTTATTCAAGTGATTTTCAAATTTATTTATTTAATTCGAAAATTAACCCCCACACAACTAAATTGTTAGAACCTGACAATAGCGATCCGTATGAACATTTTAGCTAAATGATGTAATAAAATTGTCAAATCAGATCCCATTGATTATTTAAATTTTCCAAATGTTACCTTTTAGGACAAGCCTGGTAGCCTCGCCAGTGTCGCCGAATGTGCCACCACGTGGGACGGTTGGGAGAAATAGGCTCAAACCCTCTCAGCCCCGACTCTGGGAGTGCAGCCTGACTCTGCGCGTGGACCTATGTCTCGCCGCCTCGGAACCCTGTGGTGTTATTCGCTATTTAGGGGATTCTAGTCCTGTAGGTGTCAATGACATTTCCTCGGAACGATAATCAACGCGATTTATGAAAATGACAAGTTTATTACATAAAACAAACAAGCAAATTCAGTGAATTCATGTCTCCCGCTGGGCAGCAGTTTCAAGGGGAATTAATGCATCCAGTGGAATATAGTTGAGTTGCAAGTGGACGTTATTTAGAAGAGACAGAACAGACAGTGCTTCAGACAGTGGTTATCGGATTTATTTTCACGGAGGTCATTGTCAAAGCAAGTGAAGTGATGTGGATTATAACTGTGAGAATCACTAAAAATTAAGACTGTATGATAAGACATATTACATTAAACTGATGTGAAAAGTAATCCATATATGACATTTCATTGAAATCGGTTGACTCTTAGGAAAGTTAGAGTCTGGAAACCATCAGCCAATCAAATTTAAGCAACCTAATTAAATATGCGCGGAAAATGCCCATGTTCGAACTTGGGCCCACATTTGATGAAAGTGATCTACTACCCAAATTTCATCGAAATCGACTGACTATAAGGAAAGTTAGAGTCTGTAAACGAAAAACACGGAAGGTGTGCACTTACTGTGTATTAGTAGTAGCACTGAATAAATCAAAGTTTCCCTAATTTGCATAATTTTCGCACGAGAACAAAACCCGTATTATATGTGATGTATTGCATGTTACTAAACATTCATACAAAAATTTATTCAAATCCGAACTTTCATATAGAAGTTCTGTACAAAAAACTGATTACACCCAATTTCGGAACAAAATGGCCACTGGCGGCCATCTTGAATTTTGGACCAAACCCCAAAACACATATTCTGGTCTCACAATGATAACAAAGATACCCATGACGTTTCGTGAAGATCGGTTCATAAATACGGCTTTTAGTCCGAGGTGCGTTGACGCGCGGGGCAGACGGACAGGTAGACGGACAGATTTTCGGTACAAAATTTCCCACATTCGAATTTGACCTAGGTATTGATAAAAGTAATCCATATATGAAATTTCATCGAAATCGGTTGATTTTAAGGAAAGTTAGAGTCTGGAAACCGTAAGCCAATCAAATTTCAGCAACCTAATTAAATATGCTCGGAAAATGCCCATATACGAACTTAGATCCGCAATTGATGAAAGTGATTATACTACCCAAATTTCATCGAAATTTGGTCACTGTAAGGAAAGTTAGAGTCTGGAAACGAAAAACACGGAAGGACGGAAGGACGGATGGACGGAAGGATGGAAGGACGGAAGGATGGAAGGACGGACGGACACCCCGAATTTAATATCTCTCGTTTTTTCCAAAAAGCGGGAGACAAAAATAAATTTCATACATACTTAGGCTCTCAACAATGAACTTTTTTCTCAAAATCAATGTCACTATAGCGTCTTCTTCTCTTCCCAATGCTAGCACTGGCTTGGTTGCCGTTCTCTTTGTGCATTTTTAGATATTTGAGTGTTACTTATGAACACGCTATTCGTCCAGAAATTCACCAGCTCTTCTCCGACTTTGATGTATAGAGTCTCATTAAGTTAACACGTTTCCACTCTGCACCACTTGCTATCTCATCTCCACTCTCAATCGCCACTTAAATTACCGAAAATGTTCATACGGCAGCTCACTCACTATCCGTCCCTTATCCAGCGTAGTTCCACTACCTGGCCACCAATCTTTGAGCTCCCTGTGCTACCGAGCTATCACTACTACCACAAAAACTTCTCAAACTTTTACCGGCCCTACTGGCGACGAGGCGCCGCTAACCGCTAGTTTTATAACCTAACAACACTTAGCCCCGACTCATGGTCTGGCTCAGATAAATGAGATCTATTCTCTGTGAATCAGAGGAAATACCTCGCTTCAGCTCTCTCTTCGAGACACCAAACACTGTCTGCCCGACATCTCGCTTGGTCGGGTATTTATGCAGAACTTTAACCAACTGATGCATTTTTAATGACTTTATTTAAAATTTCCGACACCACAGCGCGAATGAAAAATTGGTTACTTTGAATTTCTAGCCTCTTTCTTGGATGTGACACTAAAAAGTCGCAACGCTAGCTAGCATCGAGAATGTTTGAAATGATTATCTAAGCGCCCTGACATCCTGTTCGAATTGCAGATTAATTAGTCTCTCAGTTCGCGAACAGCTGTCTTTTAACGGGCTACAAATTAAGCGAACCCGATATCTTTGAATTTAACCGGCATGATCGTCCGCTGTGAGATATGA
Source organism: Pictodentalium vernedei (assembly GCA_031216915.1). Taxonomy (NCBI): domain Eukaryota; kingdom Metazoa; phylum Mollusca; class Scaphopoda; order Dentaliida; family Dentaliidae; genus Pictodentalium; species Pictodentalium vernedei. Next base: position 669,481,669 of record CM062296.1, read on the forward strand.
TACTATCGTTAAGAAAAACTTGCGGTAATTAAAAAGGAATTATTTAACCCTTTACCCAACGCAGACGATATCAAAATTTATTATTTTAAATATAATTTTTTGCAATTTTTCAAAAAAATTCAACAAAACCATATCATGTGACCCCTCGTTGGAACGAGCTCGATGAGCTCGTTCCAACGAGGGGTCACATGATATAGTTTTGTTGAATTTGTTTTTAAAATAATATTTTTTCAACTACTGAATTTGCATATTACGCGGGCGATTCGTTGGGTAAAGGGTTAAACAAGTGATAATAAATATTATTTTTTTTCTACTGCTACAACTAGTACCATTATTATTATATTGCTATAATTATACTTATCATCATTATTATTATATTATTATTTACATTTTTATACTAACAACGGAGAAAACAGACCATCTCCCTGACAGAGAGTATTGTAGGTGTTTTATAACACGATTTTTTTGGTGCTCCCAAATCGCGGTTCACAACGTCGGAAATTCATATAAAATTACTGGGAAGCGGTGGAAAAGATTTCTTATTTTATCGTAAAACATTTTAGTAATATTATATCAATAATATAAAAACGAGAAAATAAAATAATCAATTAAAAACATTTCTTAGACATTGATGAAAAATTATAGTGTTATATATATTTCCCTGTGCTTTTTTCAGCTTTTTTGCTGGAAAGCCCGATCTGAGAGGCTCATAACACAAGAACTCATTCCTTAAGTTGTTCTCATTGTGCTTCTCATTACAATCACGTGAGACACTAACGCCGATTTTACTGATAAAATGCTGACGTGACACACTCATTAAATAGTGTTTCACTTTTAGCAGAACTTGAGAAGCGACAAAACACGAAGCTGTTGCACTGTTATTAGTAAAGATCGCGACAAAACATCTCTGAGCCTTCGACTTACAACACTTCCAATTTTTGCTTCAGAAAACTCAACTTACTATTTAAAAGTCCACCGTGATTGTTCCAGGGAGAGGCCATAAGCTATTGCTGGGAGATATGAAAAATGAAAAAACCATTTGCTTCAAATGACGATTTTTTTTGGTTAATAACCTTTGAGGGGTTATAATCGATTCTTTGAATAAAAATTGCTACTTAAAAGTAGGGTTATTAATTGGTCTGTAAGTTTCAAACACATTGACGGAGTTTATCGCAATTCCTTTAAATGAAATTACCTTCTCTGATGGAACAATTTGGCGACTCATTGTCGATGCACATAGGGGTGTCAACAAGGAGGTTTGAGGTAATATCAATAATTTTCCAGTCGGCACATTTTCGTCTGGTTTTGACACTAAGATCCCCTTCCGAACTTTTACCAATTGCGGGTCAATTGAGAAATAACATGCTGATGAAAGAGTAAAGTAATTTATTTCAAACAAAGCAATGCTAAATAATTTAGAAATATAGAATATACCCTTAGTAGCTTGGTGTACCAAATGTTCATCACGAGTGGTGAAGTGGTGTTAACCGCGAGCCTTTGGCGAGCGCTTAACACCACTTGACAACTAGTGGTGAACATTTGGTACACCAAGCTACTTTGGGTATATTTTATTTATACCATGATCGTCAGATTAATAAGAGTTTAAATGTTAAATAGATCAATATTCACACCTGCGAGTCTGTTTTTGTTTACATGAGCGCCGGTGGGCGGTACTTCCGCTGGCAATTTTATCACCGAAACAAAATAGAAAACGAAACCACAGAATACGGGGCCTTTTTCATTTTAATAACATAATAACATACTATTTCGAGTTGCGGATGCTTTTTTAACATGGGACAACGTGTGTTTGTTATGTTTTGGTACCTTATGAGGAAAACTTATTTAAAAACGTAATAAATAATTGCGGGTTTCATCTCATTCTTCACAAGGCGACGAGTGATAAATTTAGACAAGTTTGCATTCAAGGCGAAGTCACCAAAGGTCAGCTTGGATGTAGTTCCACTGTAGGTGTAAATTTTTAAGGCTTTTTATATATAGTAGAATAGGTAATCATGGTATACATTTCACTTTTCTTCAAAATCAAACATGTAGCTACTCTATAGAAGCACTAAATTGGATATAGTTTTACCATTCGTCGAATGAAGGCGCCGAAGTCTCTGAATTTCGTGCACAGAAAGGCCACTTCGAAAATTTTAACGATCCATAAATCGAATTAACAAATGTCTACTTGCTTGTATTTTTCTACTTAACTTTTCAGTTTATGCAACTTTCAATGCAAAAAAAAGTATCCTTAATTAAGCAGCGTTATTTTTGACCTGCGAACCACCATGTATTTACCTCCCTTTACACGGCATCTTTCGGTTCCAAAAACTATCACAGCAAAAGTAAGGCCAGATTCGTGACGAGAAAACTAATAAAAATGGAAAGCGGGTGAAATCATTTTTGTTTTGCCTTTAAGCTGAACATAAATTTCGACCATCAAATGTGAATTCTTGGCATGTTTTTCAATTACTTTATTTAATTTGACTATTAAATAATCTGGTTCTAAACTGGTGAAAGTGGTGAAATTGGTCAAATCACAACCCCTCAAAAAGATGTCACGGTTTAACGCACAGGTAAAATTATTTTACAAAACATTTATTTTCTATGAGGGAACACTTCTGTCGACGATAAAATGCTAATCGCTCAAATATGTGAAAATTTATGGTGGGAAAATTAATTCAGAAACAAAATGGCACCCAGCAGAGGGGTGTATGGGTTCATACACGGCCAATGGCAGTGTATTGACTTAATCCGATAGCCGGTTCCCCATTTAATAACCTAAAATCGTATAGTCCACCGATACTATTAGAGCACGTTGATTGGTCAAATTAAACAGGTGGCATTATAAGGACTCATGCGTAGTCACTGGCAGTGTATGGACTCAATCCGACAGCCGAATTGAATAACCTGACATCGCATAGTCGACCGATGTTATTAGAGCACATTGATTGGTCAAATTATACAGGTGACATGATATATACTATTACTCAACCTCTGACAAATGTGTTGATGTATCCTCGAATTTTATTGGCTAAGAATGTCACGTGCATACCAGCGGTAAATCCCGTACACGGTTGGTGTCACTTTAACCCTTTACCCAACGAATCGCTCGCATCCGCCCGCGTAATATGAAAATTCAGTAGTTGAAAAAATATTATTAAAAAAAAAATTCAACAAAACCATATCATCTGACCCCTCTTTGGAACGAGCCCATCGAGCTCGTTCCAACGAGGGGTCACATCATATGGTTTTGTTGAAATTTTTTGAAAAATTGCAAAAAATTATATTTAAAATAATAAATTTTGATATCGTCTGCGTTGGGTAAAGGGTTAATGCACGGTGAGCTAGAGTTATCTTTCTCGGGTGAGTAGCCGTCATTAGAATTTTGATGCACACTCTAAAAAAACCAATACATTTTGGTATTCTAGAATACCACCAGAAAATGAGATACCTAAAACACCGAATACTGATAGCCGCCCCTATATTTGGCACGGATAATACCAAATGGATGGTTGTGGAATACCAAACTGTCGATAAACAGGAGTTACATCCCCTGCATATCCACCACGTGAGCAACTTGGGCGCCAAGCATGCGCGTCGTCTGTATCAACAATGGTGGTTTCGGTCGAAGCCTGGGACCTTGAAAACGCGACTGAATGCCTCATATATAGGAAGCGGGTTGGATGACTTGGTGCAAACTGTATTTGATTTATGTTAGTTGCAGTGTATGCCTTTAATATCTGTTGAAGGTTAGGAACTGCATAAAGTTCTGCATAACTCATTTTTTCTTCTTTCATTGTTTTCATAGCGACATGATTTGTGGCGTTATCTGCATAATAAATGTATCTTGGCCCGTGATGGAGTCTGGTACTTCTGCAGCTTTTCATACTTCGGTCCGGTTCCTTGGGTCCCTCAATGGAGCAATATTTGAGCCTACCCCTCCCATGTATATGCTGTGTGCATGAAAGGGATGGGGGAGGGGTAAGTACCAAACTTTTGGTTTCTTGGAGCACCATAGGATAATTACTTGAGTTCAGTTCTCTGGTGAACCATAATAAAGTACCAAACTTTTGGTTTTCTAGAGAACCAAAACGAAGTACCAGACAGTTTTGGTTCCTCAAAGTACCATTACAGTTTGGTTTCTTGGAGTACCAACAATGTTTTGGTTTCCTGGAATACCATAATTTTGGTACCCCACACGGGACAAGTTGAGTACCACTTTTGGTATCACAGAGTACCCAGAGCTTCTAGAGTGTATTTCCACTCGCTTCGAATTTTCAAAATTTGAATTAAAACAAAATAAGATAACTTAAGTACCAAAAATATTTTCGAGGTACCGTATTTATTGATTTAAAACATTAAATATTTGAAAAATGGACAGAAAATATTATCTGTAGTCCCAAAAGTCCTTTGTTGTTTTTACGAATCTATCGATTTTTTTATGCTGAAGTGAAGCCGGGGGGGGGGGGGGGGGGCACTAAAAATGTGCAAGACGGGACGTCCTATTTTTTATTCAGCTCCTTTTTAAAACCACCCACCCCTACGTGCAAATTTTCTACTACCGTTCTTTCTCAGACACCCACTCCCACTCTCCCATTAAAATCCAAAATAAACTTATAAACTTAGTAAGCAAAGCTGTCTTTTGGGGGGTTTCATAATGTTCTTAAACTGGTATCACCAATTTAAACCTCTGTGGGCTGCTGTGGGCCCCAATCTACAAATGACAAGCTGTTCACTATCAGGATTGCTTGGCCAGAGCAGGTGTACATATACGGGAACAAATTTTCATTTGAATTGTTCTGTCAGTATTCTCAGGTATTTGCTACTTTCCTACTAACATGTGACATTTTCCCAGATTAAGCCCAATATTCTCACATATAAAGCCTCCTGATGTTGTATTTATGTTAAGAGTGTGATGTACAATATCATCTTTAAGGTTTGAAACATAAATGATGGTATATATTAGCTGATATATTGATAACCCACTTAATTTGATATCTCTTAATTGTATATCCCTGTTAATTGAATATAATTTTCAAACACAAAACCATTTACCATATATTCAGTACAAATTTGATCTGTTAATTGCATATGGGTTGTAGAGTAAACTCCTGTTAATTGTATATAAATTTTTGCAATATGTCGAAACAATTACTGTGACATGCACCAAATTCCCCTTATTTATCAATCTTTTTGGCCTCACTACATCCAATACAGGCATTTATTTTATTATATCTTGTTTGACAGAGCTCTATGAGATCTGTCAAACAAGATATAATAGAATAAATGCTCAGTTTACCTCCAGAACACATGAAACTGACCAAATCCCTGTTAATTCTATACTCCTGTTAATTGAATAATTTTCACTGGCAAAATGGATATTCAATTAAGAGGATTCTACTGTATTTTTAACAAATTCAAAAAATTGCACAAGTGGGAAATGCACATTTTTAGTGCACTCACGAGACCCTCCCACCCCCACATCACGTCTTGCAAATTTTTGGTGCCCCCACCCCCCCCACCCCCCCCCCCCCCTGCTGAAGCCAACATTTTCTTTACAGTTTCCTCAACAGATTAAAAGTGATCTTTTGAACGTTTAAAAGTGCTTTGTTAACCCTTTTCAGGTGGTTACCTAACATGAAAAGCAGACGACACTTGCAAAAAAAATTCTTGAATAACTAATTTTTTTCATTTTTTGTCTCAAAAACATAGGTTATGACCCTTCGTTGGAACGAGCTCGACGAGCTCGTTCCAACGAGGGGTCATAACCTATGTTTTTGAGACAAAAAATGAAAATATTTTGAAAATTAATTGGCGATTTTTGAGAATAGCGCTGGCCGGTTTTGGCCGTTACGTTGGGTAAAGGGTTAACTAAAATGCCGACTTACTAATATTCCGAGTACATCATCAAGGCATGCCTTCAATAAAGGCATGTCTTGATGATATTGTTGGAGTATGACGAGAGTCATTGCAGTCGGGACAAATCAAGATTATAGGGGCAAACCAGGGTAACAAAATCGTCAGAGAAAGGGACATGGAGGATGGTAACCTTAATTGGCGAGAGGGGGTTAAATCAAAGAATTCTTTGGGTGGCCTGCGTGATAAAGAGAAGCCTCGATGGCACCTTTGGGGGTCACTGAGGTCGCGGTCCCTGGAGGTGAGGGGAAAAATTATGAAAAACAGTAAAAAGGAGTGCCAGATGTGTAATTTGGGCGTGGTAGAGACCCTGGAACACTTTCTTCTAGAATACCCAAAATACCAGTCTAAAAGAATAAGATTCACTGTGAGTATAATGGGGAAGTGGGATGGGAGAAGGAAGGACATTGGTGATTGCTAAAAGTTGCGATTTTCTTGTTTAAAAGAGTAGATATTTTCGATAATATTTCTGCCTGGGTTAAATGTAAAGCGTAAAGATAGGTATATGACGGACCCCGAAAACCGATTTGTCATTCGAACTCTTGTAATTAAGTATGAAATTTAATGTCCATTATGGCGCATTTGTTGGACGCAACATGGGCTATCTGATAACTGATCAAAAAAGTATTCTCCGGTTGTCATTATCTGGGTAATTAAGGCCGGTTAAAATGTTATTGTTGGAAACCAGTGCATCACACATGTTTTGGACACACACCCATATTACGCATAAATCCTGTCTCCGAAATGTCAAAAGATACCAAAATATGATAGTCTTTCAAAGGAATTTTAAAGCGGCTATCAAAATAAAAATCGGGGGATTTACAGAAAAATTCATTCCAGCCAATTCCAATCGGAAGGTGTGTAAGGTTGTGGGTCGTTGCGAGTAGACGGGGAGGTCCCATGCTATAGGTTAGAGGAGGTGCCGCATCGGTGCGAAAGTATAGGCACGTTGTGACGTAGGGGTGCCACAGAGCTCATATTTAGAATAGGAGGAGTCGCGGGCCAAATCGGTGCCCATATATGAGAATAGGATTAGAAACACGAAGTACGAGCTCGGGGAGCTAATTTGCATTTAGGTAAACGGCATTACCTGAAGAAGAAAGCCGTACATAGGCAAAGTAGGCTTTGCCAGTATGAACATTATTATTCTGAGACAAACGTAAGGGAGAATTTAACTCCATTGGTGGCGACTGCTTGTGTGAAAAGCGTCAAGTAAAGTGACAATAAGCTAGTGGCCGTGCGACGGCAGTGGTATTGTGACATCCCGTCACTTGTTGGAGGAGAGGCGTACCGATAAAGTGACAATACGTTAGTGGCCTTGCGACGGCAGTGAAAGGAGTGAAGTGAAGAGGCGACCAAGGAACAAACATCAGCGAAAAGGAGAAAAAACCAGCGACAACAGAGAATGCGGGCCCGCAAGTGACTCAAAAACTGTGGGTTGGGGGTGATTGACGTTTTATATTTTTATTCTTGTGGGTTCCATGTAAGTCACCAATTATCATATTTATTTTTTATATATATACATTTAAATTGTTGTTTTCAGTGAAACTCTGTTGATTTGTGCTTTTCGAGGAAAAGTTATTAACCCTTTCAGGACAAGAACCACCCCAACAAAAGTGAAACGGGCGGGTTCGTCATGGTGAGAAATACATTCAAGCACAGATTCAGGCAACACTCATTGCGTTTTGGATGAGAACGCGGCGTGAATCTATTCGTTCCATCAGCGACAAAGCCCGGATTCCGACAGACATGTGGTTAAAACAAGAGACAAATCAGCGCCGGCCAATTTGTTATTATATTATTATCCCCACGATCGGTGATCTTTGAGGCGCCCCTAGAATCACACCACTACAGAAGGATCCCACAATAATGTACCAGCAATAGGCTCCAGCATGAGAAAAGCCAAGTTCCGTTATTGAAGTACAAATTCATAAAATGTGTACATCGGTGGAATACTTCGACCGCAATTTCCGGTTCAGGTTAAACATTACTTTTTGTGATTCTACAAATACATCCGTAACCATAGTTTTATGTTCTGAAGATTTATTCTCCTACGCAAGGATTTGGATAATTCATTAAATGTTCCTCGAATGTCTCCATAATTTCCATTTGTTTTACAGAAGTTAATTACCTTTTCTAGACATGGTTTCGAGGAAACATATTTTGTGACTCCTGTCACCCCTTTTCTCCATTAAACATTGCGTGAGAAAATTGAAACGAGACAAGGATAAATGTTCTCTTGATTTATGTGATGAGATGGGTCAAAAGGGGTGGACTCCTATCCTAGTTTGAAAAGAAAGTATAGTTAAATTACTGTACTGTCTTTAAAAGTAGCAGTACTGCAGCAACAGGTTTCAGAAAAAAACAGTTTTATGAACTGAATGCAGCACTGATTATTTAACTAACATATTTAACTTCAACGAAAACATGTGATATATTTTTTTGTTGCACTAAAAATGGTACCAGAAGATTAACGTCTCTGAGAGAGAGAGAGAGAGAGAGAGAGAGAGAGAGAGAGAGAGAGAGAGAGAGAGAGAGAGAGGGCTGCCTGCAGACAGACAGACAGACAGACAGACAGACAGACAGACAGACAGACAGACAGACAGACAGACAGACAGACAGACAGACAGACAGTGGTGAGGCTAGAATGTGACTCAGACTGAGACCCAATCCAAATCCATATGAAAATGTCCCGACTGGAAAATTATTTGGGGGGTAGGGGGTCACACCCGCACACCATTGTTGTTAAGCCCCTATATCTATAAGAATGATTAAACTTAACTGAGCCTGAGGCGAAAAATTACTCAACCCTTTACTGAACGTTATCGGTGAGGTCCGCTCTAATTCAGTGGAGATTCCGTGGTGCAAAACCCGATTGTGGCCCTCACATAACATTTCGTACGTTTCTATTTATTGCTAATGTGGGATATTATCAAGTATTATACCTTTGTTGTTTTTTTTCTATAAACTGCGTAATTGGGTTATAATCTTGACATATATTTTTACAAACCAATATATCCCAATACCAGCTCCCGAGTGTGCCTAAGGCAATGGCCCTGGATCACTGATCTCCATACAACTGGATTGCTGGAATGCGTATTGGCTCTATATAGATAAATGTCTCACCTTCCGCCATTTTTGAGGAGGGGCGGTGGGTGGGGGCAGTTGTTGCTCGTAACAGCTTTCACATCATCAAACATCGATATTTTTACTGCTTTAATTGCCTTGGCGCCATCTTGAGCAGAAAAATTGAGTTGCGACGGTTTTCGCTGACCATGGCTGACAATTTCCGTCATTGGAAAAGACTTGCGAGAAAGTAAACTCCCGTTAATTTCCTGTCAAGTTGTCAGTAAATTTAACACTAAGGGCATGGGAATTTCATATAAAGATTGAAATTTCGACATGTTAGCGAATTTGTATCATTGATGAGCTCATCATTTCACAAACATAAGGCATTTGCAGTATAAAAAAATAAATACAGAATCTGAGTAGAAGGAGCGATGAACCGTGCCTTATTGAGAGAGACAGCCGGAGGGGACGTGACGTCATAGTCACGTGACCTAGTGACATCATGTTTGGTTGTCATGGTAACCCCCGTGAGCGGCCATGGTGTGACGTCATTATGGTGACACGTGTTTCCGTCGACCATTTTATATACTGGTGGGTCAGAACTAACAAGAATAGACCAGAAATTGCTAAATATAGTAATAATAAGGTAAACTGTTCCAACTAATGGGCTCTTCTACGCTACTGGAGTATACTCCAGAACAAAGGAACATGGCCAGGTAGAGAAAAACTATTGCATATATAGATAGAAGCAGAGAATTCTGAAAGAATTCGAAATAGTAAAAGTTGGGTGGATTCTGGTGATTTGGAGAGATTGTCGGGTTGTTTGTGGTAATTAGATTTACTCTTCTACAATCGAACATACCTTCAAAACATACCCCCGTCTTATTGTAGAAAAATTGGGTAACATAGCAATCACGTGCTACCATAGAAACCAAGATGGCTGCCTCCAGTATACAAAATGGACGACGGAAACACGTATCACCCTAACAACACGCGCTGCGCATGCGCACTCACACCACGTATCACTATGGAGATGACGTCACAAGATGGCCGCTCACGCGGGTTACCATGACAACACAACATGGCGCCACTACGTCACGTGACATGACGTCACTTCCGGGGTCCGGCACCGGGATCCGGTCAATGGGGGTGGGGGGGGGGGTGAAAGGTACGAGACATACTACTGGCCTGGTATTGTATTATTATTTGAGGATAGTTTTTATAGGATATTTACCTAAGGATACTATTACTTGTTTGGCCCAACCTTCTAGGCCACCCCAGAACATACCTATCCCAAATTCCCCCTATAAGCAATCGAGCAGTTACTGAAAAGTCATTGCTCGAACGACACGAAGCCCATCGTGCAAATGAGCTTTAGAGCAATTGCTCGGTCGAGTGACTCGCACATACTGTTCGAACGACTCAAAGCCCATCGACCAAATGAGCCATAGAGCAATTGCTCGTTCGAGTAACTCGCACATAATAATAATAATAATTTTAATAATAATAATTTTAAAGCCTAGAGAATCCACACACGGTGCTTAATGACTGTACAATAATTACATACATACATACATACATACATACATACATACATACATACATACATACATACATACATACATACATACATACATACATACATACATACATACATACATACATACATACATACATACATACATACATACATACATACATACATACATACATACATACATACATACACAAAAGCTTGCGTAACATCCTTGTAAGGACTAAATTAGAGCCCATCAATGAATAACATCAATTATTGCCAGTCAGTTTAACCAGTTCCTAAGCTCATCACTTAGTTTAAATCAATTTTGTGTAATTTTTTGTCATGTTTGAAACCCATCAGGGTTCAGTAAATGAAAACAATTTTTCGGCGGCATATTAAAAGAAAAAAACGTTTCAGTAGGAAATGTCTGTGCCAGTGCGATTTTTTAAACCTCAAACACACACAGGCGAGTGCCAGAGTTCATATATGCCCAAAATCAAAATAGGTTCCAATTTCAACCATGTTTATTTATTTCCTGAATAAAATCATTTATTTATTTATTTATTTATTTATTTATTTATTTATTTATTTATTTATTTATTTATTTATTTATTTATTTATTTACACTGTATTTTATTTTTAATTTTTCATTATTTATTTATTTTCACTGTATTTTATATTTAATTTTTCATACCTTTCACACAATGTAGAGGTTCAGAAGCTAAAACACACAATTTCTACGTTATGTAAAATATTTTCCGTCATAAACCTCCGTCGGGGGATATTCGTTCCAACTGGTAACATTCGTGAGGCATCATAATCTTTGGCGTTATTTTTTATTTATTTCTCCAGTCTCAATATATTTTATAAAACCATTTTTCATATTATTTTCACACACTTCTGAAGCCAGTAAAGCAAACCGCTCCGATTGGTTATACTTAAATCAAAGCCAACCAATAGGGCTTCGTGGGGTCAGTAAAGCAAACCACTCACTGACTGATTAAAAATCAGTGAAAGCCAGTCAATAGGGCTTCATCTAATTTGTTTGGACGACACAAACTGAGTTGTGAAAACAAACTTTGGACACTCAGGTTGAAAAGAATTATCTTGATGAGAGACATTTGTCAGCTTGTCACCGAGTTTAATTATGTACTGAGCTGTGAAAAACACCCCAGCCCACATATGGATATATACCAGGCATGTCCTCCCCAAGTTGGAATCATTTTCCTCAAAGTCTCCTTGAAGAAGCAAAAACAAGCGAAACGCGTCGAGACAGACGGATTATTTTCTACCTTTGCTGAAGACTACAACCAATCCAGGTATCTTCTGTAATAGGTAATATCTAGATTTCATTTTAATTTATTTCATTTCTTCATTTTAATTTCATTTTATTCATCTACCTATTCTTCAAATGGCTCAAAAAAGACAGAATCATCAGGGAAAGAGAGTTGCCCAGTCTGGAAGAGGCCAGGAACAATCGTTCCAGGCCTATTCTAGATTGGTCAAGGCCCTTTTCCAGGTGATTCAGTGTATGCACCATATTGGGCTCTTAGAGCAGCATTTGGCCAACCGGGATTTCCCGAAACAGTTGGAGAAGAAAGTAGATGAGTTAGGTGGCTTTCTAAAGCCGGCTCTTCCCACCCCACACATTTTTTCTGTTTTTCGACAGATTAGTGTGGGATGGGCCAACCAAACGTTAAATGCTTTAGTTGAGCATTACAAGATAAATTTAAACCAGTTGAAGTCTAAGATAACTTTGGCTATGCGACCACCTCCTGGACTCGAAAAAATAGACTTCAACAGCGCTTCGGCGCGTGCCTTGATCTGGGCTCAAAAAAACTTTAAAAATAAGTTGACAGATAAGACGATTTCGGCCTATGAGTCTTACATTTCGGAACTTCGCCCAGCGTCTGGAGTAAGGAACAATACGGGAGGGAGCAAGCAAACTCCGGCCCGTGTTGTCCCTCTACCCCAACGCGAAAAGCAAAATAAGAAAAGATCAAGGCAAAGCACTTCTCCCTCTTCTTTTCCTTCTACTTCTTCTTTCTCTCAGAGTAAGCGCCTCAATTTGCAAACATCTCCGGTCCATATTGTGAGAAGATGCTCGCAAATTGAGTAACGCTGTCTCGCCTCGTCTTATTCCTCTACCTCCTACTCCTCCTCAGCCTTTCTTCTCTGGTTCTCCTAGTGCTCTCACTAGAACTCCTCCTCCTCCTTCTGTTTCTTCTCCTGCTTCTGTTTCCTCTCCTGCTTCTGTTTCTTCTCCCCCTTCTCCTGCCTCTAGTGTGGTTCAACCAGGTATATCGTACTCAGAGAAAGTCAAATCACCGAGCCGCAACTCGGGCCGCTCATTTGATTCTAAATTCTCCCAGTTTCGGCATAAAAGCGGAGTTAATTTTGACAAAAGGAATTGGCGCCTCCCCGATGTTTGTAAAAACATCCTTATGATTGGAAGTTCAAATTTAGGACGCATTGATCGAAATCCCCATCCGGACATCCAGGTGGAGTGTTACCCCGGCGCCAAATTCAATCATCTGCGCTCTATGTTTAAAGGGCACAGGGGCCAGTCCAGTCCCCAAAAAATATTATTAAATATTGGCGTGAATTCTCGAAACGATAATTCTGATCTCGTAGTTAAGCAGTTGCGGAATATGCTTAGCGATATCAGGGTCAAGTTTAGATCAGCAAAAATTTATTTCGCTGAACTAAACTTTTCGCAAAAACTCCCTCAGGCTGAGAGGAGAACCCTGAGCATCATCAACGAAACCATTCGGAAAGTGAAGGACGTTAACGTGATACCAAAAATTGATGACGCGAAGTTTGATGTTGCTCAGGATTTAATCCATTGGACCACGAGAACCGCCAATATTATGTACGATCACTGGTTGAACCACCTAAATTTAAACTAAGTAAAGGCAAAGGTAACAGCCGCCTAACAGATGTGGGATTAGGAACTAATGTGGTTAACCTGTCTGGCACCAATGACCTAACAACCCAAGAGAAATCTCTTTTAGATCGCGGTTTGACTTTTGTACCAACACCAAAGCCTAAAACTGATAACCAAACAAATTTACCATCATACAACTGTAATTTTCTTAGGCAAATGAAATTAGCCGACCGCTTTAGAAACTCCAGCGGTCGGAAACTTCCTTTTACAGAATCATCTGGTTGGTCACCTCCAGATAGTGAAGTAGATCCCGAAATTATTGAGGCTAGCAAACGAATCATCAAAAAGGTGTTCAGCATGAACATACTCTCCGATAAAGACAATTTAACAGCTGGTGAACGGAGAGCCCTCACGAAACTTCGAAAAAATAAGAAATTAGTAATTAAACCAGCCGACAAAGGTGGGTCGGTAGTTGTTCTATCTCGGGATAATTATATAAAGGAAGCCATGAGACAACTCAGCAATACTAAACATTATAAGAAAATAGATTCACTTATTTGGCCTAGTAATATCGAAAAATTCAATAAGATCTTAAAATTTCTCCTCGACGAAGGTCACATTACCAAAAAACAATTGAAATATTTAACAGCTAAGCTCAGTGCTCAAACAAGACAATTTTATATCCTACCAAAGATCCACAAGGACCGTTCTTCATGGACGGATGACTTAACTCCACCCGGGAGGCCAATTGTATCAGATTGTAATTCGGAATCTTATGCGATCTCGGAATTAATTGATTATCATCTGAAACCTATAGCAAATAGACATCCGAGCTATCTAAAAAATACACAGGATTTCCTGTCAAAAATTTCGAAATTGAAAATATCGAAAAATGCAATTCTGGCTACTTTGGATATCGACAGTATGTATACGAACATTGATATTGATAAAGGTGTTAAATCAGTTAAAAATGCATTTGAAAAATATCCGGATGCGAAACGCCCGGATGAACAAATTTTGGATCTTTTAGAGCTGAGCTTAAAAGGTAATGACTTTCAATTCAATGGAGAATATTTTCTACAAATAATGGGTTGTCCTATGGGTAAAAGATTCAGTCCTAATTTTGCAAGCATTTATGTAGCGGAATGGGAGGAAAATGCCTTAAGCAAATGTGCAAAGCATCCTCTCGTATATCTCAGGTATTTAGATGACATTTTTATTATTTGGGAACATTCAAAAGAAGATTTTGATGAATTTTTAGAAATTTTGAACAATCACGATCCAAATATTAAATTGAAAGCTACTATCAGTGAAAATTCTGTTGATTTTCTCGATGTGACCGTGTATAAAGGCAAGCAATTTCAGGCGTCCTGTCATTTAGATTATAAAGTGTATTTTAAACCAACTGATTCACATCAATTGTTGCACACAAAATCATTTCATCCTCAACATACATTTAAAGGTATCATCAAATCACAACTCATTCGTTTCCACCGCAATTCAAGTGATAAGGTAAATTTCAATGAGGCTTGTTCTACTTTATTTGGCGCCCTCAGATCGAGAGGGTACTCGCTGCGCCTCTTGCGTAGCCTGAAATCCCAAACCCTGAAAAAGCTCGAAAGTCCAGCTGAAACTACCGATTTCGAACCACTGAAGATTGAACACAACAGACCGTTGCAGAATGGTAGTGGCGCGGTATTTAATTGCAAAAAGCCTCGTTGTAGACTGCATACTTTTATGCCTGATCAGAAAGAGGAATTTTCCTCCGAACAAACGAAAAATCATTATCAGATCCGTAACCCCCTCCATTGTGATTCACCAAACATTATTTACCTTATCACTTGTAAGCGATGTAGGAAACAGTATGTTGGTCAAAGTCAAAATCCTTTTCGAGAACGTGCTACTAGACACAAACAGGATATAAAACATAATGCTGATGCCCCAGTAGCACAACATTTTAACCTCCCTGGCCATTCTTTGGACGATTTCGAAATCCATCCTATTGAACAACCACCAATTAAAGACACATTAGAAGAAACGGATGAATTTAGAAAAAAACGTGAAGCTTTTTGGATCAATACGCTTCAAACCCTCTGGCCATTTGGTATGAACATATCAGAGGGCGAATGCGAAAGGAGGTCCATCATTCCTTTCACTTTAACGTACAACAGAATGAATATCGAAATAGCAAAAATGTTAAAAGATGAATTCAATTTTACCAATGCTAAATTAAATGAACCTTTGAATCTTCGACCTGTCATCGCCTATAAGAAAAACAAAAGCTTGCGTAACATCCTTGTAAGGACTAAATTAGAGCCCATCAATGAATAACATCAATTATTGCCAGTCAGTTTAACCAGTTCCTAAGCTCATCACTTAGTTTAAATCAATTTTGTGTAATTTTTTGTCATGTTTGAAACCCATCAGGGTTCAGTAAATGAAAACAATTTTTCGGCGGCATATTAAAAGAAAAAAACGTTTCAGTAGGAAATGTCTGTGCCAGTGCGATTTTTTAAACCTCAAACACACACAGGCGAGTGCCAGAGTTCATATATGCCCAAAATCAAAATAGGTTCCAATTTCAACCATGTTTATTTATTTCCTGAATAAAATCATTTATTTATTTATTTATTTATTTATTTATTTATTTATTTATTTATTTATTTATTTATTTATTTATTTATTTATTTACACTGTATTTTATTTTTAATTTTTCATTATTTATTTATTTTCACTGTATTTTATATTTAATTTTTCATACCTTTCACACAATGTAGAGGTTCAGAAGCTAAAACACACAATTTCTACGTTATGTAAAATATTTTCCGTCATAAACCTCCGTCGGGGGATATTCGTTCCAACTGGTAACATTCGTGAGGCATCATAATCTTTGGCGTTATTTTTTATTTATTTCTCCAGTCTCAATATATTTTATAAAACCATTTTTCATATTATTTTCACACACTTCTGAAGCCAGTAAAGCAAACCGCTCCGATTGGTTATACTTAAATCAAAGCCAACCAATAGGGCTTCGTGGGGTCAGTAAAGCAAACCACTCACTGACTGATTAAAAATCAGTGAAAGCCAGTCAATAGGGCTTCATCTAATTTGTTTGGACGACACAAACTGAGTTGTGAAAACAAACTTTGGACACTCAGGTTGAAAAGAATTATCTTGATGAGAGACATTTGTCAGCTTGTCACCGAGTTTAATTATGTACTGAGCTGTGAAAAACACCCCAGCCCACATATGGATATATACCAGGCATGTCCTCCCCAAGTTGGAATCATTTTCCTCAAAGTCTCCTTGAAGAAGCAAAAACAAGCGAAACGCGTCGAGACAGACGGATTATTTTCTACCTTTGCTGAAGACTACAACCAATCCAGGTATCTTCTGTAATAGGTAATATCTAGATTTCATTTTAATTTATTTCATTTCTTCATTTTAATTTCATTTTATTCATCTACCTATTCTTCAAATGGCTCAAAAAAGACAGAATCATCAGGGAAAGAGAGTTGCCCAGTCTGGAAGAGGCCAGGAACAATCGTTCCAGGCCTATTCTAGATTGGTCAAGGCCCTTTTCCAGGTGATTCAGTGTATGCACCATATTGGGCTCTTAGAGCAGCATTTGGCCAACCGGGATTTCCCGAAACAGTTGGAGAAGAAAGTAGATGAGTTAGGTGGCTTTCTAAAGCCGGCTCTTCCCACCCCACACATTTTTTCTGTTTTTCGACAGATTAGTGTGGGATGGGCCAACCAAACGTTAAATGCTTTAGTTGAGCATTACAAGATAAATTTAAACCAGTTGAAGTCTAAGATAACTTTGGCTATGCGACCACCTCCTGGACTCGAAAAAATAGACTTCAACAGCGCTTCGGCGCGTGCCTTGATCTGGGCTCAAAAAAACTTTAAAAATAAGTTGACAGATAAGACGATTTCGGCCTATGAGTCTTACATTTCGGAACTTCGCCCAGCGTCTGGAGTAAGGAACAATACGGGAGGGAGCAAGCAAACTCCGGCCCGTGTTGTCCCTCTACCCCAACGCGAAAAGCAAAATAAGAAAAGATCAAGGCAAAGCACTTCTCCCTCTTCTTTTCCTTCTACTTCTTCTTTCTCTCAGAGTAAGCGCCTCAATTTGCAAACATCTCCGGTCCATATTGTGACTGAAGATGCTCGCAAATTGAGTAACGCTGTCTCGCCTCGTCTTATTCCTCTACCTCCTACTCCTCCTCAGCCTTTCTTCTCTGGTTCTCCTAGTGCTCTCACTAGAACTCCTCCTCCTCCTTCTGTTTCTTCTCCTGCTTCTGTTTCCTCTCCTGCTTCTGTTTCTTCTCCCCCTTCTCCTGCCTCTAGTGTGGTTCAACCAGGTATATCGTACTCAGAGAAAGTCAAATCACCGAGCCGCAACTCGGGCCGCTCATTTGATTCTAAATTCTCCCAGTTTCGGCATAAAA
This sequence comes from Pictodentalium vernedei, assembly GCA_031216915.1. Lineage (NCBI taxonomy): Eukaryota > Metazoa > Mollusca > Scaphopoda > Dentaliida > Dentaliidae > Pictodentalium > Pictodentalium vernedei. The sequence continues at coordinate 669,499,517 of CM062296.1, forward strand.
GCGGAGTTAATTTTGACAAAAGGAATTGGCGCCTCCCCGATGTTTGTAAAAACATCCTTATGATTGGAAGTTCAAATTTAGGACGCATTGATCGAAATCCCCATCCGGACATCCAGGTGGAGTGTTACCCCGGCGCCAAATTCAATCATCTGCGCTCTATGTTTAAAGGGCACAGGGGCCAGTCCAGTCCCCAAAAAATATTATTAAATATTGGCGTGAATTCTCGAAACGATAATTCTGATCTCGTAGTTAAGCAGTTGCGGAATATGCTTAGCGATATCAGGGTCAAGTTTAGATCAGCAAAAATTTATTTCGCTGAACTAAACTTTTCGCAAAAACTCCCTCAGGCTGAGAGGAGAACCCTGAGCATCATCAACGAAACCATTCGGAAAGTGAAGGACGTTAACGTGATACCAAAAATTGATGACGCGAAGTTTGATGTTGCTCAGGATTTAATCCATTGGACCACGAGAACCGCCAATATTATGTACGATCACTGGTTGAACCACCTAAATTTAAACTAAGTAAAGGCAAAGGTAACAGCCGCCTAACAGATGTGGGATTAGGAACTAATGTGGTTAACCTGTCTGGCACCAATGACCTAACAACCCAAGAGAAATCTCTTTTAGATCGCGGTTTGACTTTTGTACCAACACCAAAGCCTAAAACTGATAACCAAACAAATTTACCATCATACAACTGTAATTTTCTTAGGCAAATGAAATTAGCCGACCGCTTTAGAAACTCCAGCGGTCGGAAACTTCCTTTTACAGAATCATCTGGTTGGTCACCTCCAGATAGTGAAGTAGATCCCGAAATTATTGAGGCTAGCAAACGAATCATCAAAAAGGTGTTCAGCATGAACATACTCTCCGATAAAGACAATTTAACAGCTGGTGAACGGAGAGCCCTCACGAAACTTCGAAAAAATAAGAAATTAGTAATTAAACCAGCCGACAAAGGTGGGTCGGTAGTTGTTCTATCTCGGGATAATTATATAAAGGAAGCCATGAGACAACTCAGCAATACTAAACATTATAAGAAAATAGATTCACTTATTTGGCCTAGTAATATCGAAAAATTCAATAAGATCTTAAAATTTCTCCTCGACGAAGGTCACATTACCAAAAAACAATTGAAATATTTAACAGCTAAGCTCAGTGCTCAAACAAGACAATTTTATATCCTACCAAAGATCCACAAGGACCGTTCTTCATGGACGGATGACTTAACTCCACCCGGGAGGCCAATTGTATCAGATTGTAATTCGGAATCTTATGCGATCTCGGAATTAATTGATTATCATCTGAAACCTATAGCAAATAGACATCCGAGCTATCTAAAAAATACACAGGATTTCCTGTCAAAAATTTCGAAATTGAAAATATCGAAAAATGCAATTCTGGCTACTTTGGATATCGACAGTATGTATACGAACATTGATATTGATAAAGGTGTTAAATCAGTTAAAAATGCATTTGAAAAATATCCGGATGCGAAACGCCCGGATGAACAAATTTTGGATCTTTTAGAGCTGAGCTTAAAAGGTAATGACTTTCAATTCAATGGAGAATATTTTCTACAAATAATGGGTTGTCCTATGGGTAAAAGATTCAGTCCTAATTTTGCAAGCATTTATGTAGCGGAATGGGAGGAAAATGCCTTAAGCAAATGTGCAAAGCATCCTCTCGTATATCTCAGGTATTTAGATGACATTTTTATTATTTGGGAACATTCAAAAGAAGATTTTGATGAATTTTTAGAAATTTTGAACAATCACGATCCAAATATTAAATTGAAAGCTACTATCAGTGAAAATTCTGTTGATTTTCTCGATGTGACCGTGTATAAAGGCAAGCAATTTCAGGCGTCCTGTCATTTAGATTATAAAGTGTATTTTAAACCAACTGATTCACATCAATTGTTGCACACAAAATCATTTCATCCTCAACATACATTTAAAGGTATCATCAAATCACAACTCATTCGTTTCCACCGCAATTCAAGTGATAAGGTAAATTTCAATGAGGCTTGTTCTACTTTATTTGGCGCCCTCAGATCGAGAGGGTACTCGCTGCGCCTCTTGCGTAGCCTGAAATCCCAAACCCTGAAAAAGCTCGAAAGTCCAGCTGAAACTACCGATTTCGAACCACTGAAGATTGAACACAACAGACCGTTGCAGAATGGTAGTGGCGCGGTATTTAATTGCAAAAAGCCTCGTTGTAGACTGCATACTTTTATGCCTGATCAGAAAGAGGAATTTTCCTCCGAACAAACGAAAAATCATTATCAGATCCGTAACCCCCTCCATTGTGATTCACCAAACATTATTTACCTTATCACTTGTAAGCGATGTAGGAAACAGTATGTTGGTCAAAGTCAAAATCCTTTTCGAGAACGTGCTACTAGACACAAACAGGATATAAAACATAATGCTGATGCCCCAGTAGCACAACATTTTAACCTCCCTGGCCATTCTTTGGACGATTTCGAAATCCATCCTATTGAACAACCACCAATTAAAGACACATTAGAAGAAACGGATGAATTTAGAAAAAAACGTGAAGCTTTTTGGATCAATACGCTTCAAACCCTCTGGCCATTTGGTATGAACATATCAGAGGGCGAATGCGAAAGGAGGTCCATCATTCCTTTCACTTTAACGTACAACAGAATGAATATCGAAATAGCAAAAATGTTAAAAGATGAATTCAATTTTACCAATGCTAAATTAAATGAACCTTTGAATCTTCGACCTGTCATCGCCTATAAGAAAAACAAAAGCTTGCGTAACATCCTTGTAAGGACTAAATTAGAGCCCATCAATGAATAACATCAATTATTGCCAGTCAGTTTAACCAGTTCCTAAGCTCATCACTTAGTTTAAATCAATTTTGTGTAATTTTTTGTCATGTTTGAAACCCATCAGGGTTCAGTAAATGAAAACAATTTTTCGGCGGCATATTAAAAGAAAAAAACGTTTCAGTAGGAAATGTCTGTGCCAGTGCGATTTTTTAAACCTCAAACACACACAGGCGAGTGCCAGAGTTCATATATGCCCAAAATCAAAATAGGTTCCAATTTCAACCATGTTTATTTATTTCCTGAATAAAATCATTTATTTATTTATTTATTTATTTATTTATTTATTTATTTATTTATTTATTTATTTATTTATTTATTTATTTATTTACACTGTATTTTATTTTTAATTTTTCATTATTTATTTATTTTCACTGTATTTTATATTTAATTTTTCATACCTTTCACACAATGTAGAGGTTCAGAAGCTAAAACACACAATTTCTACGTTATGTAAAATATTTTCCGTCATAAACCTCCGTCGGGGGATATTCGTTCCAACTGGTAACATTCGTGAGGCATCATAATCTTTGGCGTTATTTTTTATTTATTTCTCCAGTCTCAATATATTTTATAAAACCATTTTTCATATTATTTTCACACACTTCTGAAGCCAGTAAAGCAAACCGCTCCGATTGGTTATACTTAAATCAAAGCCAACCAATAGGGCTTCGTGGGGTCAGTAAAGCAAACCACTCACTGACTGATTAAAAATCAGTGAAAGCCAGTCAATAGGGCTTCATCTAATTTGTTTGGACGACACAAACTGAGTTGTGAAAACAAACTTTGGACACTCAGGTTGAAAAGAATTATCTTGATGAGAGACATTTGTCAGCTTGTCACCGAGTTTAATTATGTACTGAGCTGTGAAAAACACCCCAGCCCACATATGGATATATACCAGGCATGTCCTCCCCAAGTTGGAATCATTTTCCTCAAAGTCTCCTTGAAGAAGCAAAAACAAGCGAAACGCGTCGAGACAGACGGATTATTTTCTACCTTTGCTGAAGACTACAACCAATCCAGGTATCTTCTGTAATAGGTAATATCTAGATTTCATTTTAATTTATTTCATTTCTTCATTTTAATTTCATTTTATTCATCTACCTATTCTTCAAATGGCTCAAAAAAGACAGAATCATCAGGGAAAGAGAGTTGCCCAGTCTGGAAGAGGCCAGGAACAATCGTTCCAGGCCTATTCTAGATTGGTCAAGGCCCTTTTCCAGGTGATTCAGTGTATGCACCATATTGGGCTCTTAGAGCAGCATTTGGCCAACCGGGATTTCCCGAAACAGTTGGAGAAGAAAGTAGATGAGTTAGGTGGCTTTCTAAAGCCGGCTCTTCCCACCCCACACATTTTTTCTGTTTTTCGACAGATTAGTGTGGGATGGGCCAACCAAACGTTAAATGCTTTAGTTGAGCATTACAAGATAAATTTAAACCAGTTGAAGTCTAAGATAACTTTGGCTATGCGACCACCTCCTGGACTCGAAAAAATAGACTTCAACAGCGCTTCGGCGCGTGCCTTGATCTGGGCTCAAAAAAACTTTAAAAATAAGTTGACAGATAAGACGATTTCGGCCTATGAGTCTTACATTTCGGAACTTCGCCCAGCGTCTGGAGTAAGGAACAATACGGGAGGGAGCAAGCAAACTCCGGCCCGTGTTGTCCCTCTACCCCAACGCGAAAAGCAAAATAAGAAAAGATCAAGGCAAAGCACTTCTCCCTCTTCTTTTCCTTCTACTTCTTCTTTCTCTCAGAGTAAGCGCCTCAATTTGCAAACATCTCCGGTCCATATTGTGACTGAAGATGCTCGCAAATTGAGTAACGCTGTCTCGCCTCGTCTTATTCCTCTACCTCCTACTCCTCCTCAGCCTTTCTTCTCTGGTTCTCCTAGTGCTCTCACTAGAACTCCTCCTCCTCCTTCTGTTTCTTCTCCTGCTTCTGTTTCCTCTCCTGCTTCTGTTTCTTCTCCCCCTTCTCCTGCCTCTAGTGTGGTTCAACCAGGTATATCGTACTCAGAGAAAGTCAAATCACCGAGCCGCAACTCGGGCCGCTCATTTGATTCTAAATTCTCCCAGTTTCGGCATAAAAGCGGAGTTAATTTTGACAAAAGGAATTGGCGCCTCCCCGATGTTTGTAAAAACATCCTTATGATTGGAAGTTCAAATTTAGGACGCATTGATCGAAATCCCCATCCGGACATCCAGGTGGAGTGTTACCCCGGCGCCAAATTCAATCATCTGCGCTCTATGTTTAAAGGGCACAGGGGCCAGTCCAGTCCCCAAAAAATATTATTAAATATTGGCGTGAATTCTCGAAACGATAATTCTGATCTCGTAGTTAAGCAGTTGCGGAATATGCTTAGCGATATCAGGGTCAAGTTTAGATCAGCAAAAATTTATTTCGCTGAACTAAACTTTTCGCAAAAACTCCCTCAGGCTGAGAGGAGAACCCTGAGCATCATCAACGAAACCATTCGGAAAGTGAAGGACGTTAACGTGATACCAAAAATTGATGACGCGAAGTTTGATGTTGCTCAGGATTTAATCCATTGGACCACGAGAACCGCCAATATTATGTACGATCACTGGTTGAACCACCTAAATTTAAACTAAGTAAAGGCAAAGGTAACAGCCGCCTAACAGATGTGGGATTAGGAACTAATGTGGTTAACCTGTCTGGCACCAATGACCTAACAACCCAAGAGAAATCTCTTTTAGATCGCGGTTTGACTTTTGTACCAACACCAAAGCCTAAAACTGATAACCAAACAAATTTACCATCATACAACTGTAATTTTCTTAGGCAAATGAAATTAGCCGACCGCTTTAGAAACTCCAGCGGTCGGAAACTTCCTTTTACAGAATCATCTGGTTGGTCACCTCCAGATAGTGAAGTAGATCCCGAAATTATTGAGGCTAGCAAACGAATCATCAAAAAGGTGTTCAGCATGAACATACTCTCCGATAAAGACAATTTAACAGCTGGTGAACGGAGAGCCCTCACGAAACTTCGAAAAAATAAGAAATTAGTAATTAAACCAGCCGACAAAGGTGGGTCGGTAGTTGTTCTATCTCGGGATAATTATATAAAGGAAGCCATGAGACAACTCAGCAATACTAAACATTATAAGAAAATAGATTCACTTATTTGGCCTAGTAATATCGAAAAATTCAATAAGATCTTAAAATTTCTCCTCGACGAAGGTCACATTACCAAAAAACAATTGAAATATTTAACAGCTAAGCTCAGTGCTCAAACAAGACAATTTTATATCCTACCAAAGATCCACAAGGACCGTTCTTCATGGACGGATGACTTAACTCCACCCGGGAGGCCAATTGTATCAGATTGTAATTCGGAATCTTATGCGATCTCGGAATTAATTGATTATCATCTGAAACCTATAGCAAATAGACATCCGAGCTATCTAAAAAATACACAGGATTTCCTGTCAAAAATTTCGAAATTGAAAATATCGAAAAATGCAATTCTGGCTACTTTGGATATCGACAGTATGTATACGAACATTGATATTGATAAAGGTGTTAAATCAGTTAAAAATGCATTTGAAAAATATCCGGATGCGAAACGCCCGGATGAACAAATTTTGGATCTTTTAGAGCTGAGCTTAAAAGGTAATGACTTTCAATTCAATGGAGAATATTTTCTACAAATAATGGGTTGTCCTATGGGTAAAAGATTCAGTCCTAATTTTGCAAGCATTTATGTAGCGGAATGGGAGGAAAATGCCTTAAGCAAATGTGCAAAGCATCCTCTCGTATATCTCAGGTATTTAGATGACATTTTTATTATTTGGGAACATTCAAAAGAAGATTTTGATGAATTTTTAGAAATTTTGAACAATCACGATCCAAATATTAAATTGAAAGCTACTATCAGTGAAAATTCTGTTGATTTTCTCGATGTGACCGTGTATAAAGGCAAGCAATTTCAGGCGTCCTGTCATTTAGATTATAAAGTGTATTTTAAACCAACTGATTCACATCAATTGTTGCACACAAAATCATTTCATCCTCAACATACATTTAAAGGTATCATCAAATCACAACTCATTCGTTTCCACCGCAATTCAAGTGATAAGGTAAATTTCAATGAGGCTTGTTCTACTTTATTTGGCGCCCTCAGATCGAGAGGGTACTCGCTGCGCCTCTTGCGTAGCCTGAAATCCCAAACCCTGAAAAAGCTCGAAAGTCCAGCTGAAACTACCGATTTCGAACCACTGAAGATTGAACACAACAGACCGTTGCAGAATGGTAGTGGCGCGGTATTTAATTGCAAAAAGCCTCGTTGTAGACTGCATACTTTTATGCCTGATCAGAAAGAGGAATTTTCCTCCGAACAAACGAAAAATCATTATCAGATCCGTAACCCCCTCCATTGTGATTCACCAAACATTATTTACCTTATCACTTGTAAGCGATGTAGGAAACAGTATGTTGGTCAAAGTCAAAATCCTTTTCGAGAACGTGCTACTAGACACAAACAGGATATAAAACATAATGCTGATGCCCCAGTAGCACAACATTTTAACCTCCCTGGCCATTCTTTGGACGATTTCGAAATCCATCCTATTGAACAACCACCAATTAAAGACACATTAGAAGAAACGGATGAATTTAGAAAAAAACGTGAAGCTTTTTGGATCAATACGCTTCAAACCCTCTGGCCATTTGGTATGAACATATCAGAGGGCGAATGCGAAAGGAGGTCCATCATTCCTTTCACTTTAACGTACAACAGAATGAATATCGAAATAGCAAAAATGTTAAAAGATGAATTCAATTTTACCAATGCTAAATTAAATGAACCTTTGAATCTTCGACCTGTCATCGCCTATAAGAAAAACAAAAGCTTGCGTAACATCCTTGTAAGGACTAAATTAGAGCCCATCAATGAATAACATCAATTATTGCCAGTCAGTTTAACCAGTTCCTAAGCTCATCACTTAGTTTAAATCAATTTTGTGTAATTTTTTGTCATGTTTGAAACCCATCAGGGTTCAGTAAATGAAAACAATTTTTCGGCGGCATATTAAAAGAAAAAAACGTTTCAGTAGGAAATGTCTGTGCCAGTGCGATTTTTTAAACCTCATACATACATACATACATACATACATACATACATACATACATACATACATACATACATACATACATACATACATACATACATACATACATACATACATACATACATACATACATACATACATACATACATACATACATACATACATACATACATACATACATACATACATACATACATACATACATACATACATACATACATACATACATACATACATACATACATACATACATACATACATACATACATACATACATACATACATACATACATACATACATACATACATACATACATACATACATACATACATACATACATACATACATACATACATACATACATACATACATACATACATACATACATACATACATACATACATACATACATACATACATACATACATACATTCATTCATACATACATACATACATACATACATACATACATACATACATACATACATACATACATACATACATACATACATACATACATACATACATACATACATACATACATACATACATACATACATACATACATATGCACACATACACATACATTCTCTCACAGATACATTGATACATGGATCACTATTATCGTTTATTGGTGCCCAACGCCACATCGGCAACCGAGGCTATATCGTGGCGATAAGCGACAGAACCTAAAAGAAAAAGGGTAATGAATTAAAACAAAATAAAAAACAAAACAAAACAAACTTCAGCTTTACCAAAACAAGTATGTGAGTGTAACTTGACGAGTAACGAGGCAATCCTCACTGACTCAGTCACACCCACGCACCTGGTAATGTCAGCTTATGACCAAAAGTAAAAGATCACTGAAGGAAATGCCTTTCAAAAAAGTAGGTTTTAGTACCAGACTTGAATGATTCAAGTGATTTACTATTTTTTATGTCGATTGGAAGAGAATTTCAAAGCCTTGGGCCAGCAACCGCAAAGGCCCTATCACCAGCACTAGTAAAGTTAGATACAGGCTGAACCAGATTGAGTTGACCCGATGACCTAAGAGACCTCGGTGGTTTGAGGATGGTAAGCAGATCAGACAGATAGGATCATGCAGATCCCGAGATACACTTGAACACCAAAATGACAATTTTAAATTGAATTCTTTGCTTAACGAGTAGCCAGTGTAACTCAGAGAGTATTGGTGTTATATGGCAGTACTTTTGAGTTCTGGTTATGACCCGTGCAGCACAATTTTGGATGTGTTGTAGCTTTTCAAGAATAGATGTTTTAGAGCCAATCAGAAGAGAGTTGCCGTAGTCGAGGCGACTGGTAACAAAGTCGTGGACAAGCTGTTGTGGCGTCTGCGTATCAATGAAGGATCGAATTTTGCTAATATTTCTAAGATGAAAAAATGCACTGCGAAAGACATGTTTCATATGTCCATCAGCGGCCAAATTTTCATCCATGAAATAACCTAAGTTTTGAACACAGCTACTGGGTTTTATCGCAGAACCTCCAATATTGAGGGACAGTTTGGATATTTTTGAAAGTTGATGACGTTGACCTATATATATTACTGCTGTCTTGTCATCGTTCAATTTAAGAACGATTTTAGTCATCCATGCCTTGATGTCTGAAATACAAAGTTCAATCTTACTGCATGCTTCAGGCTCAAAGGCGTGAGTAAAACTAATATACATCTGTGTGTCATCTGCGTAAAAACGGAAGTCAAGGCCATGGCTTCGGGTAATATCACCGAGAGGTAAGACATAGACAGGGTACAATAGGGGACCCAACACCGACCCCTGAGCGACGCCAAAACGTAGTGTGACCTTGTCTGACGACTCACTGCCAATAAGGACACTCTGTGTGCGACCATTCAGGTACGACGAAAACCAATTAAGTGCTCGATCAGTAAGGCCTATTCTCACTGCCAGTCTTTCAATAAGTATGTTATGATCTATGGTGTCAAAAGCGGCGCTTAAATCCAACAAAACAAGACATGTTAGGTTGTGCCTGTCCGTGGATAGGAGGATATCATTGTGGACCCTTGGAAGCGCCGTTTCTGTACTGCAATTAGATCTGTATGCAGATTGGTTAACCTCGGCTAGGCTGTGGGCGGCCAAATGAGAATTCAGCTGAGAAGCCACCACACGCTCAATAATTTTTGATAGGAATGGAAGATTAGAGACTGATCAGTAGTTTTTCAGAACCTCTGGGTCAAGTGTTGGCGTTTGAGAAGAGGTTTTACTAAAGCGTGTTTCATGCTTGTCGGAAAGACGCCAGAGTGGAGGGAGGCATTGATCAGTTTCAAGATCGGTCTAGTTAACTCCGAAAGAGATGCTTTTAACAACCAAGTTGGAATGATATCTAGCATGCATTGCTTAGATGGTGCCTTGGATATTAGCCTCTGGATATCTGTTGTAGCCAAAGGTTTGAATTGGGACAATTGTGCAACAGCTTTAACACAGGTGCGTGGAATGTCTTCCATCTGTCGAAGATCGGATTGTGAGCTTGTATCAAGCGAAGCTCTGATAGTCTCAATTTTTTCAAAAAAGAAAGAAGAAAATCTATTCGCTAGGTCTTTGGATGACGAATGCTCTGGGAGTACGGTTGTCTTTGGACGACACAGAAGCTTCTCAAGAACGACAGACAGCGCATTAGGGGAATTAACATTAGCTGACAATAAGTCCGAAAAGTATTTCTGTTTCACGGATTTGACCAGTTTGTTAATAACATTTCGCTGGTTGACAAACATCTCTGTGAACACATAGTTTTGTTTGCCGCCACTGAAGCTCCAGTTTGCGTCGTAAATCTTTGCTCGCCTAATCTCATCACCGATCGAACCATTGTGAGCAAGGGCGTACGCTAAAAGTGCATGTTTGCTTAGGCGCAAACTTGTCAATAACCTCTTGAAGTGAGCAAGTGAGGATGTATTCAATGCTGTCAACGATTGCATCTCATAGTAGGAAGCTTAAAGGGGTGGATAACAATGACACGAGACTAATGAAAGGAGAATATGAACTGGCACGGAAAAAGGTGAATGAGATAAAGAATAATAATAGGAAGGAGCGCAATTGCAGTCTTGCCAGAACAATAAAGAAAACGGGGGGTTCGAGCTCAAACGTATTTTGGAACTGGGTAAATAAACGGGGGAAAAGTAGTGTGCAGAGTATCAAAGTGGATGGGGAAAGTACAGAAGATAAAGGCCGTATCGCTTCAGAGTTAGTCAAGCACTGGGAAAAGATAAACGATAGGCGATGGGGCAGTGGGTCCCCACCAAAAAGAAATACACTGGTGGAGGAGAACCTATCCAATCGTGTATGTAGCGAAATAACGGCAGAAGAAGTGCGGAACGTGGTCTCGAAATTAAAAAATGGTAAAGCGGGAGGGACTGATGAAATTCCGAACGAATTCCTCAAAAATGGAGGAGAGGCACTTATTGAAGTCCTGACAAACCTTTTCAACCTGGCTCTGCGAAAGCAAGAGGTCCCCAGAGAGTGGAGGGAAAGTAAGGTGTCGTTCATACACAAAAAGGGGGATAAGGAAGTTCTAGATAACTATAGGGGGATATCAGTTAGTAGTAACATCGGAAAAGTATTCTGTAAGGTCATATACGGTAGACTAGAGGAAGTTATTGAAGAGAAAGGTTTTTTAGGAGAAATTCAAAATGGTTTCAGGAAAGGACGAAGAGTCACTGATCACCTATTTACACTCACCCAACTGATAGAATCAACAAAGGCTGAAAAGAAAAAGATGTTTCTGGCATTTCTAGATGTGAAAAAAGCGTACGACCGAGTGTGGAGGGAAGGTATGTGGCGAAAGCTCGAGGGCATCGGACTGGGGGGTGACTTTGTGGGAATCATGAAAGCACTGTATACAGATGTGCAAAGCCAACTCAGTCTAGGGAGTATCACTACAAAACGAGTCCCTATGGATATAGGCCTCAAGCAGGGGTGTATCTTTTCACCGATTTTGTTTGCATTGTATGTTAAAGATTTAGGGGACGAACTAATTCAGAGTGCGGAGGGGGTAAATGTTGGAGACATAAAGATACCAGGCTTATTCTTTGCGGACGACATGGTGTTAATGTCTAGAACTGAACAGGGGCTAGAGAAACTGCTGGAAATTGTTGGTAGATATGGGAACACTTGGCGGCTCGAACTAAATGAAAATAAAAGTAAGGTAATACCCGTTGGACGCAAGGTAGATATGACGAAGAGATGGAGAGTGGGGGAGTTCTCAATCCCCGAAGGGGAAAGCAAACAAATCACTGTAGGAGAAACGGGAGAGTATGAGTATCTAGGGGTAAGCATAAATATAACGGGAAGAGGGGTGTACAGAAATTACTCAGCCAAACTGATTCTGAAGGGGAAAAGAATTCTGAACCAACTAAAACTTTTAGGGAAAAATAGTTTCAACAAGGTCTTTGTGGGGAAAACACTGTGGGAGAGGGTGGGTTTACCAAGTATAACGTATGGCACGGACGTGATTCCATTAAACCAAACCGTTATTAAGAAGTTGGAAAATACTCAAAATGATGCCGGCAGATGGATAACAGGATCGAGTAATGCTGCAGCTTTGGAAGCAGTAAGGGGGGAGCTTGGGTGGATGAAAATCAAGGACAGGGTAGATTTGGGAAAACTGTGTTACTTTAACTACTTGAAAAACCTGCCTGACAACCGGTGGTGCAAATTGATGCTCGATACCATTTGGAATTCTAATATAGAAACAGGGTGGTCAAAACATGTGAGGGAACTAATGGACAATTACTCTATAGAGGTCACAAACATAGAAGTAGGAATGAAAGAAGGCAAAAGGTTTGTCAAAGAGAGAGTCATGGAAGATTGCAATCGAAACTGGCGAGCAGGGGTTAGCGTGAAAAGATCACTGCAGGGGTTACAATATAAAGAAAAGCCAGCTTTTGAGAAGTACCTAGATGGCACCTTTGGAGGGTCACTGCTGTTCAAACTGAGATCAAGATCACTGGAGCTTCGGGGAAAAATTGGGAGAGATGGGGAAAAGGGATGCCAAATGTGCCACTCTGGAGTAGTGGAGACCCTGGAACATTTTCTCTTGGAATGCCCACAGTATATACCTCATAGAATAAAATTTACTGGAAGAATAATGCAGAAGTGGGGTGAAGAAACAAAGGATAGATGGCTGAAGGGGGACACGAGGGAGAGGGTAGGAATGCTTATTGAAGAAATTGAAAAAGAGGAAGTGAGGGACACTATTAAGCAGTTTATATCTGAATGCTGGGAGGAGAGGAGGGAAAGAGGGGGTGGGGTGCAGGGGGAATGATGGCCTTCTCTTATGAGGACCGCGACAAATCAGCGGCTGGCCAAAGAGTTATTATTATTATTAATTTTAGCGACGGGAGACGAAGCAATATCATCCGCAAACTTAGCAAGGTCACTACTTCGGTACTTGCGGTATGTGGTTTTCTTCCGGACAGGGGAGGGACGATGAAATGCCAAATCGAAGATAATCATAAAATGGTCAGAGATTGCAGGATCAACAATTAATACATTTTTAACAAGATCAGCCTCGGATTCTCTGGTGATCAGCAGATCTAATGTGTGGCCATCTTTATGGGTAGTGCCACGAACATGTTGGCGTATATTCATTGAACTGATAAGATCACGTAGTTTAGAAGAATCACTGGATGTTTTCTTCTCCGTATGGAAATTGAAATCACCTCAAATGATGAATTTTCCTAGCAGCGCAGTAATGCTTCCCAGGAAGTCTTAGAATTCGCTAATGAACTGGTTGACAGAGAATTTGTTTTTGGAGCTCTGTGGGGGTCGGTAAATGACAATGAGGCGGACTGAGTGTGAGTCGATCGTTAAAATGGTGTCAATGCACTCGAATGTAACCCACGTCTGAGATGCCTTACGCTTAACCTTCACAGTGTTATCACAGATTACACCCACACCTCCACCTCGCTGTGACTTCCTGGGGTTGTGTGTAAAAATTTTGCCGTTGGCAATGATCTCACCGGCAGTCAATGTGTCGACTGGAGTTAACCATGTTTCAGTTATCATGGATATTGAAATATTGTTATCGTCGATAGTGTCGAGTAAGTTTGCAGTTTTGTTCACTATCGAACGAGCATTCATTAGGCATAACTTGAGATCGTTAGATTTGGAATCGGTCGTGACTAAGTCAATAGGGATAAGATTTTGAACATTTACAGTTTTGTATTTAAATTGTTCATGTCGTCGTTTGCAGCATTTCTTATTTCGTCTCTTGCGAAGGATGCCAAAAGATTTAATATTATTTATCACATCATCGCTGAGGAGAAGAAAGGAGTTGTAAGTCTTCAGATCACAGTTCTCAAATGATGGTTTTAATGCACGCATTTCCGCAGAACTGTATTTGAACCCAGAAAATATGTGATTTCGGGTGACGAGTGTGATGGTCATTCTGTGTGTGGGGCGGAAAGCTTGTCGTTCAGCAACAACGCAAGCGCAGACAATGCAACTATTGTTTGTATTGAAAACAATCGAGTGAGCGATGCTCAGCGTCTTTGTAATGTTTAGAATAAAACTCCCCTTGAAGGTGAGATGACGTGATCGAATCGACGAAACAGCTCTAAAAAAACAGTAAAATAACAAAATCTAAATCGGCCAATGTTTTTATATTTCGTGATCCAAAGCTCGCGGAATACATGAGGGGAGTTTTATAATTACAAAATATGCATTAATAATAATAATAACACTTCGGCCGGCCGCTGATTTGTCGCGGTTCTCGTATGAGAAGGCCTTGGTTACCCATGTTCTACCAACTGCCTCCCTATTCCCGCGCTTCTTCTCTCCTCCCAACACTCGGAGACGAACTGCTTGATGACATCCCTTGCCCCATTCTTCCCAATCTCTTCGATTAGTATATTAACCCTCTCCTTTGAGTCGCCCCCTAACCACATGTCCTTCATCTCCCATCCCACTTCTCTATTATACTCCCCGTGAATCTTGTACTTTTAGACTGGTATTTTGGGCATTCTATAAGAAACTGTTCCAGGGACTCCACCACGCCCACGTTACACATCTGGCACTCCTTTTCACTGTTCTTCCCAATTTTTCCCCTCAGCTCCAGGGATCGCGACCTCAGCTTGAACAACAGTGCCCCCCCCCCCCAAAGATGCCTTCAAGGTACTCTTCAAAACCAGGCTTCTCTTTATCACGCAGGCCACCCACAGATCTCTTTGAATTGACCCCCTTCGCCAATTACGGTTACATACAATCCCTCATGAAACTTTCTCTGACGATCTTTTTGCCTTGGTTTGCCCCAACGTCAAGGTCCGAGATCTCCAATGAGTAGTTTTCTACTAGCTCCCTCACTTGGACCATCCACCCCGTCTTGATATTTGAGTTGAGAGTTCTCAGGAACATTACTTTACACCATCGGCTATCGGGGAGATTTACCAAATAATTAAGATAACCGAGTTTCAATAGGTCTCTCCTGTCCTTGATCCTCATCCACCGAAGCTCACCCCTGATTGCTTCTAGCGCTGCGGCATTACTCGAGCCTGTTATCCATCGGCCTGGGTCGTTCTGCAGGATTTCCAAGCTCTTAACAGCTGTCTGGTTTAGGGGTACAACTTCCGTACCGTATGTTATACGATTTCAATTCAAACAAACTCTAAAAATCTCCCAAGTTCATTTCTTGTCGGTCTCAAGTTCAGTAAAAAGATGAACACACTTAAAATGCCCCACTTAGTTAACTTATTGCAGTAATAAGGGAGCACGGTGGCTCAGTGGAGGACTATTTGACTTCTATGCTAGAAGTCTCGAGTTCGATCCCCGTCCGGGACGACCCGCGTTGCGTCCTTGGGCAAGGCACTTTATCCCGGTTGCCTACATTGGGGCACGATGACGCCGTGTACTAAGTTGTACTGCACGTCGATGGTGCACATGTCTTCAACTACTGTAAACCTGCTTGAGCGGAGCTTGAACAGAGTTAGAATGTTGAGAAGCTGACAGTTGCCCGTCGATGCTCGGTGGTTCTCTCTGGGTACTCTGGCTTCCTCCACCCGTAAAACGGTCATGGTCACGATTAGCCGTATAAGTATGTGACATTACACACCAATAAATAAATTGCAGTAATAATGTCAGCATTACCTTTGCACGTGTCTCTTATCTGACGGGAAGACCGCAAATTAGATTTTCTGTCAAACATTAGAAATGAAATAACATTGAAATCTACTGTTGAATTTAAATATGTATTTGATATAACTCATACTTCAGCACTTATTACATGTTTTAGGACCAGTAAATTACATGTAGTGTCTCTATGAAAAACTAGACCGCAAGTTTAAAGTGGCCATATATATTAGAAACGAAATGTCATGGGTTGAAGTTAACATACTGTCACCAAACTTAGGATATATACTGGGTAACCCTCAAATACTCGATCACTTAGGGGGCGTGACAACCGTTGCTTATTCCCATTTCCTTATTCGACATTCGTTATCAACCGATAAATCGGTTGATAACGAATGTCGAATAATGAACTGGGAATAGGTAACGGTTGTCACATTCCCGATCTCTTATATTATGGGTATCTAGTTCTTGCAGATTACTTGTGGTCTCTTTGTCTCTATTTGCGAATATGTTAGACCGCAAATCTGAAGTCTTGCTCTCCATTAGAAACAATTTCTGTGTGTTAAAGTTAAAATATTGTTACCAAACTTCGGAAATATATTGAGAATGCCCAAGCCCAGAAAGTATTTGTTTGGGGTCTCTTATCCCTATTTTTTTTGCCTGCAGTCTCTTGTGGTCACTCATTTCCTACTTGCGGTCTCGCTCTAGTGAGACCGTGGCGAAGTGGCACCGTCAAGTTTCGCTGTAAACTTATCGCGACTTTGGGAAAATAGTCGCGTAGTATTCTTAGCCTCGCAAGGATGGGAAAGTCGTGACAAAAGGTGTTTTAAAAGTACTTCTATTGCGGAAATACGTTATCTGAAATCTTGAGTCATTGCATTCGTCACCTTGGCCAACAGAATGTTTGTTCAAAGACTTATAGAAGTGGCGTAAAAGCATATTGATCGGAATGAGGACAGTCTGTTGCATTCGAAATATCTCCATCCGAACTCGACCAATAAAATTTGTAACAAAGAGTCAATACCTTTGCTAATAAAATATCAATCGATTGTTCACCTATTATAACTGGTTGAGGGCTAAATTATTTTTGGTGATCTGAATTTCATCCATCAAAATTTGTTGTATTACAGGCATTCTCCAATAATTTATAATAAAAACAAATTTATATAAACAAATATTATTTGCGTTTGACTGAATATGGAACATGAGCGAACACTAGTTTGGATTTTGCTCCTGTACCCTCATTTTTTGAAAGTCCTGATAGTGGTTTCTAGCCAGCCAAAGCAAGTGTGGGTGGGGGACAAACTCACAGAGCCTGGCTTAGAGCCGTTTTAATAGGTTTCGAGGGTGGTGTGTGCAGGAAAAGCTTTCCATGCCTTCCCATTTCAGAATTTCGCGTCCCTAAAGTTTGAGCTAGGTAACCAAAGTAACAATAATCATGGTTTCCACCATTGGGAAATAAATGTGTCGGATATAGGGCGGTCAAGGGTCGTCAGTACCACGTGCCGACCATGGTTCGGACCGTGGTAGAAAAATTTTGAATTCCAGGGTTCAAAAAACCCCCATCTCCTTGCATCTGAGCGGATATTTTGAGGTTTTTCATGTGCTGATGACTGTCTACCCTTTTCACCAACACAGATTTTAGGACAAGCTATCTACAAATCTGGGAGCGCGGTGGCTCAGTTGGTAGAGGTGCAGGCTGCAAGCCGAGAGGTCCTCGGTTCGAATCCCACCTGCGACAACCGCGTTGTGTCCTTGGGCAAGACACTTTACCCCCATTGCCCACGTGGGGGCGCGGTGGCGTTGTGTACTAAGGTGTACTGCACGTCGATGGTGCACTTGTCTTCAACTAATGCTAACCCTGCTTGTGTGGAGTTGGTATGTTGGGGAGCTGACAGTTGCTCGCCGTTGCTCGGTGGTTCTCTCCGGGTACTCCGGCTTCCCCCACCCGTAAAACTGTCATGGTCATGATTAGCCATTGTGCAGAAATATGTGACCTTAAACACCAATAAATAAATAAATAAATCTACAAATCTACAATCTAACCCCCATTGACCTACCCACCCCCGACACGATTTTTATGCCAGTTTTGGACAAATTTCAAGGACCAACTTTGAGGGAAAGTGTGTGTGTGTGGGCGGGGGAGGGGGGGGGGGGCGAACGCGTCCCCTCCAGCCCCCCTCGTGGCCACGTCACTGCTTCTAGAACTCAACCAGTTAATTCATAGACACAAATAAGGAAACGACTCCACATTATGAAAATTACATTTTCATTGTAAAAATTGCTCCAATGTTTCATTTGCTATTTAATTAATCGGTCGAGTTCCAAATCTGACCGAGTGGCAGGCCTGCCATTCTTTAGGAGTGCAGGAGTGGTGCACACCTACTGTACGCCTAGAAAATACTGAGGAGGGCAATTTTTTGCACACCTTGATTTCCTGGAATGCCAGACCTGTTTGGGACTGCCTTTAAAATCTTTTATCATTCGTCCCGTGAGTTCCAATGTGTTCTCTGTGCCTACTGGCACAGAGAACACATTGGAACTCACGGGACGATTTGTCAATGCTGTATTGATTCGAAATAACCCATGACCCATTTTCGCATTCAATAGATTTTGAGTGGAGAAGACAGTCACATAAGAATTGAATGCAGCATCTTTAATAATGAGAACATGTAGCTGAATATAGTACAATTTTTTTGTCACAATATTAATACTCTGAACTGAATAAAACCAAAATAGCATACAAGTTGTTGCATTGAAAATTTCAGGTGCAACTGCACTTCCAAGCAATCTGAGGAGGGCAGTTGTTTTGCACTCCTTGATTTTCTAGATTGCCAGGCCTGGAGTGGTGAAATTCAACTATCATTCGTTATAATCAAGGACAGGGTAGATTTGGGAAAACTGTGTTACTTTAACTACTTGAGAAACCTGCCTGACAACCGGTGGTGCAAATTGATGCTCGATACCATTTGGAATTCTAATATAGAAACGGGGTGGTCAAAACATGTGAGGGAACTAATGGACAATTACTCTATAAAATTGGGAGAGATGGGGAAAAGGGATGCCAAATGTGCCACTCTGGAGTAGTGGAGACCCTGGAACATTTTCTCTTGGAATGCCCACAGTATATACCTCATAGAATAAAATTTACTGGAAGAATAATGCAGAAGTGGGGTGAAGAAACAAAGGATAGATGGCTGAAGGCGGACACGAGGGAGAGGGTAGGAATGCTTATTGAAGAAATTGGAAAAGAGGAAGTGAGGGACACTATTAAGCAGTTTATATCTGAATGCTGGGAGGAGAGGAGGGGAAGAGGGGGTGGGGTGCAGGGGGAATGATGGCTTTCTCTTATGAGGACCGCGACAAATCAGCGGCTGGCCAAAGAGTTATTATTATAAAGTTATTACGAGAAATAAAAGTAAATATCGTTTGGAGATTGAAAACACTTGTTCAGTAATACAGAACAACTGTAAATTGTACATCAAGTTCAGGGCACCAAATGTTCCATCGATCAACATGCAAATCTGTTTTTTAGCGGACGGGTCGAGTTGCTGCAAACAAGGGAAGCGCATTTGAGGATGTTCGGTATGCTGCATTTTAAAGAGAGTACCGTGGCTTGATAGAAGGAACACAACCCGATTGAAACTTGCCAAAAATGCCGTTGGACTTTCGAGTCGGAATACTTTGTACGCATGGTTTCGATATACTCAAGTGCGCCATGAATGCAGAAATTTTTATTCTAACCAGTTATGCTTGCGCAATATAAAAACAATTTTCGTGAAACGAGATAGATGTAACGAATTTTACACATTAGGCGATGCAGTATAAGTTTTGTGTTTCAAGTCAATCAAATCGAAATGAAAATTGAACACTGCACTATTAGCCCATTGCCGATTCGCCATGTTCAACGTTAATGATATACAAGGTCAGAGGTCGCTTCTGGTAAACATTTATACCAGCCGATCTATCAAGGCTGTCAAACATGCGATAGCAACAAATAAAATGTTTCGTTTGAAACGAGAAAATGTGCGTTTTCGGTTTAATGCTAATAAAGATAGAAACAATAACAACACACTTTCAACACTTCGTTTAATCGACAAACCAAATTTATAATGATTTTTTCGTCAAATGAATACCCAATTGAACCCCATCCATAAACGAAGGCAGATTCAGAATTATGTTATTTTTTGTTGGCAATTGACAAAACGTTGCCTGAGTGCTAAAATGTTCTATGTCCCCTATGGGACATAGAACATTCTAGCATTCAGGCGACGAAAAGGCAGATAGATCACTTGGCTGTACCTCAAAACGCCGAAAAATGGAAATATGTACCGGTGAGTTTACACAAGAGAACAATAGCCTAAAGGCTATAGTCTGCATCTAATTAGCATCGGGCATTTTGTGGGAAGGGTCTTAACCATGGGGAATAACCATGGGTGTTGTGTAATTCTCACTGACGTTTGAATGATTTGTAAAGCTCGAGAAGCGCGTCTTTGTTTGCTCCCCGATTTTTACCTCTGATTATCTTCAGAAAATTGATATGGATACCAATTACTTGTATGTAAATACAGTACGTGGGGAGTGTATTATCACTAAGTCACCTGCAAAGTGGCGATTCCACCCCAGCAATAATTGCAAATTTGTTGCAAAACATAACAAGCACAAGCAAAGTTCCAGCCAATGGACCCCCGGGTTATACCCGGAGGTCCATTGGCTGAAACATTGCTTGTATTTTTGTCCACATGGGACAGAATTTGAAAGTGATACGTTGAATGATAATTCTATTCCCCGGGTGAGTTAGTTACAATCTACTCTCCACGTACTGTATATGTCTTACACAACTCAGTAAACTCTATTCATCGAACACATAAAACCCACCCTCTGTATCTCTGATGTCTGAACGCAGAAACATCTCACAAGAGACCACTAATTAGATATAAACTATTATTATTATCAAAACAAACTTACCGAGGTACGAATTTTAGTTTTTCGGCGTTTTGAGAACACACCGATCACTCAAACGACACAGAAATGATTGCGTAAGTGATCTGACTATCCAGACAACCAATCTGCGGTCAGAGCTTCAAGCCCAGAAGCGGCAGGCAGATAAAGAAAAGGCTAAATTGAGAAGGGAATTGGAAACGGAAAAAAAACCCAGATAGCTCATAATCACATACGGCATCCTATCTCCCAGAAGGCTTGATGGATGACTCCCGGTTTTTTCAAAACTAAACTGTTGGAGCTTTCTCCACTCCTTTTTTGTAACCGCTATGGTCATATACCGGGGCCGCTATCAAACCGGCGTTGCTGTTTGGTTTTCCTTTCTCTTCTTCCCTTAAATCTTCCATCGCACAACATTATATTCTGGCACGCCACCATGGTGGGACTCAAACGTCTACCATCCCGAGTTGGAACCGAATATGGCCCACTCTCTAATAGTCTCAATGGCGTTGAGGAATTGAGTATTGACAATCTATCACTCCAACGTAAACTGCCGGGAATTCTAACCGCGTGCATGCCCCCTCAGACCCCATTTGAGGCAATAGGAAAGCTAGGCCTGTGTGATCCAAGTGAAATAAAATAAGGTTAACCGGGTCGCAAGGGATTTGCAAATCCCATATCGTCCCTGCGCGCCTTCGGTGCGCTAAAACCTTTCATTCATCAAAGGCAATTCTGATAGCCAAAACAGGTAAGGAGGACCATGCTTCTCCAACTCCTGATTCACCATATATTGACGCCGCTACAGAAATGAGAAGACTCGCGTCCGCCGGCTCACTGGCGGGGATATCTGAAATAGATTCAGATCTAATTACCCCCAGCCAGGATAACTGGCTGCGTTCCATAGTAGAAGAAGCCACCAACACGGCCGTAGTTTCCCCCGCTGAGGCGGTTGAAATTCAATTAGATAAAAATTCAGCTAAAATCCCCAAATCGCAGCGACAGAAAAAATCAGCAAACCAAAATCGGTCGAAAAGGAAACTATCCAATGAGTTCCGTGAAAATGATGAAACCGTGGACGTCGAAGACGAAAATGGTTTCTGTATGACTACTAATCGGCATGTCAAGAAGACAAACACTATCAAGCAAAATTCACTGAGCACCGCTACTGAAAAGGACTCGGTGGTCACACCAAGAAATGGGGGCTCTGTTAACGCTACAGGGCCTACATCACCGGAAATAGTGAATGCGACAGCGACAGCTAGCCCAACCGATAGCGCGACGTACGCCGATAAAGTAAAAGCCAAAACGCCCCCTAAGGTGACCAATAAAACCAACAAGACACAGAGCCATCCGCAACCAAACCCCTGTGTCGTAATCACACGCGTCCACCCCAAAACGGAAAAACGCGATAAAGCACTTCCAGGATGCTCGTGGGAGAGACTAATCTCCAAAGCCAGGGGCAACCATACTTGGAAAATAAAAGTAAAATGCCCTAATAGAGCAACGAAATTAAATCTGATAAGCAAAGGGGTAATTATCAACGGCCAAAAAGACGAAACCGAGGAATATCGTATTCTTCCGCAACCCGTTCAGTGTCACAAGTGTCAGAAATTTGGGCACTTGTCACACAAATGCAACGGGGAGCAACGATGTATGAAATGCGGTGACAAACACATCGCGAATGCATGTAGTGCTACAACTCTGAAATGCCCTAATTGCGGTGGTCAACACCGCAGAAACTACCGGGGGTGTAGCCACTTCAAAAAAATTAAAAGAAACATCCAGCCTAAAGCTCTAAATGTAAGTAATGTCGAGAATTCATCTTCCCCTTATTCCACGTGTACTCTAATGGCTGGCTCTATTTTCAGCATAATGAAGAAACACATGGACACCAGTCTTTCGAACGTTTGCAAAGAGATTAGTAAAACAGCCTCTAAGTTATATAATACTCAAATATCACACACACTATTAGAAGCGGCCGTCAACAAAATATAATTATGTAACAATATTACAAATAGTAATTAAACTTAAATAAACTGAGTACAGTTATTCCTAAACCATTCATGGATACACTAAAAATTGTCCAGTGGAACGCTCGTCGCGTTAATCAGAAAAACTTGCATATGTCACATTATTTAAAAAATACGGACGTAATTGGAATTAGCGAAACATGGCTTAATCCAAACAAAAATTTCTCATGTGGTTTTGATATTATTAGAAGATATCGCCCCGCCCAAAAAGGTGGCGGTGTCGCTCTGCTAATAAGGCAGGAGATTAAATACAAAACACTACCATGCGACCACCTCAATGCTGAAGTGATTGCAGCTGAAATTAAATTTGACCACAAACACGTGGCCATCATATCGTATTATAACAAGTCGCAAGCAACAGTAGACAGTAAAGTATTTGAATTCCTTACCAAAAAGTACAAGCACTGCATATTCTTGGGTGATTTCAATTCCAAACACCAGGTATTCGGTTGTCATTAGACTGAGCCTAATGGTGACGCCCTTTTCCACATCATTGAAGAACCCGATCTATTCGTGGTAAATAACGATCAAGACGTAACATACATAAGCAACAACCCACCCCATCAATCAGATATCCTAGACTTGATTATCACCAGCAAATTACTAACCAGCCAAATGCAAGACATATTTGTAGGGGATGATGAGCTAGGCAGTCATCACCTGCCGGCTCACGCCACTTTGAAATGTAATACTGGTTCCGCGAGGTATCCTCCCGTGAATAGGAGGAACCTATCAAAAAAACAGACTTGAACCTCTTCAGAAACATTATCGAAGTGAAAATAAAGGCAAATGACCCCTTAAATGCCCATGAACTAGAAAAAGCCTGCACCCATCTTAACGAGGTTATCAATAGTACACTAGATGAAATTTGTCCCAAGCAAACCGTAAAGACGCGGATAAACAGAATAACCCAAACAACTCTTCAAATAATCAAACAAAAAAGAAAAGCCTTCCGGGCTTACCAATCAGAGAATGATCAAATGAAAAGAGCAGAACTTAAAACCGCGTATAATCGCCTACATGAAGAAGTAAAAAAGGCCATAGCTAACGACAATCGCGAGAGATGGGAAAAGGCAACACAAAACCTAAATGGGCTGAGAGAACCTAAGGCAAAGGACAGAGCTTTTGCCGAACTTCTAAAGAAAGCGCATCGTCCACAAGAAGGGAACAGATATGACAACGATTTTAAGGTAAAAGTAAATAACTTTGTCCATGATAACAACTCAATTTTCAATGAACCGAACTTCGACCAAAGGCATGAAGACGGGGACGACCATGAATTAACCGAACCAATAAGCGTAGAAGAGGTCATGGGTATAATCAGAAAATGCAAGTCATCTTCGTCCCCAGGAGAAGACGAAGTCTCTTACAAAATAATAAAACAGTGCCCCAACATCTTCTACTGCAGACTTACCAAACTCCTAAACTGCTGTCTCTCCTGTGGGTACTTCCCAAAATGCTGGAAAGTGGTCATAGGAGTCATGATACCTAAACCCGACAAAGACCTTGCCAACCCTTCTAACTACCGCCCAATCAGCTTGCTTAGCTGTGTTGGAAAAATATTTGAGCGGATTCTCACTACGAGATTTCGCAGCTATCTCGAATCAATCAACTTTTTCAACAAATGGCAAAGAGCGTATAGGAGTCAGAAAGAGGGAATCGAACACGTATATAGACTGGTCGATTATATGAAAACAGCATTTAGTCGAAACGAAATCGGAACAGCGCTTTTCTTGGATGTAGAAAAAGCGTTCGACTCGGTATGGCACAATGGCATGAAATATAAACTAGCGAAAATGGGATTACCCACTAAAATTCTGAGGATCATATCATCATTTCTAACTGACGGAAAAATCAAGATGAGGGTTAATCGCGAGGTGTCAGAGGAAGTAATACGCGAAGCGGGAACACCACAAGGGTCGGTTCTAAGTCCGCTTCTTTTCATAATATATGTGAATGGCATAGAAAAAGTAGGGAAAACTGTGTTGAACAATCGCAGTTCTCAGGCGACAAAGGCATTTGGACGGCCAGCAAGTCCCAAAACATAATTAAAAATCGTCTACAAGATACCATTCGCGATCTTGAGAGCTGGTGCGCCCTGTGGCGCATCAAACTCAATGCCGCCAAAACTCAAAAGAGTTACGTTCTTCAAGAAGCAATGATAAAAACCAGTCCCCAGTATCGATCTCCAGTTATACGATCACAAATTAGAAGCAAACAAAGAGGCCAAATTTTTGGGATTTATCCTAGATAGCAATCTCAGTCTAAACAGTCACGTAAACTCCATTACGGTTAGAGCTACTAAACGTATCAATTTTCTGAAGATGATCAGACGTAGAAATTGGGAAGCAAACAAATATGTGCTTCTCAAGCTCTACAGAATACGGTGCCATAAAAACAAGTGACCTGAGCAAAACCAACATTCAGAAGCTACAGAGGGTTAAAAATTATGCCCTGCGTGTGTCACTATGTAAACCGAAATGGACATCGATAAAGGAACTTCACGAGCTAGCAAAAATAGAAACTGTTGATACGCGATTAAAAGACCTACAAATCAAAACCCTCAACAGACTCTAAGATAATGAATTAATGGTTGAGTTGAACGAACACCGATCCCTTAACAAAACAAAATAAGTTTCCAGAGAATAAAAAAAAAATTATACAATGTAACTAAACTGCGTGGAGTCAGTGAGGATTGCCTCGCTACTCATTGAGAACTTTAGGATAGAGTCTGTGAGGACTGTCTCGCAACTCTGCTGAAGCGCGATTGAAATGCGTTTAATAAGATCTATATAACAAACCCCTCCACGTACTCCAGGATAGTGAATCAATGGTGAAGCTGAACGAACACTGAACCCTTAACAAAAAAACAAAACAAAAAACAAAACAAAACAAAATAAGCCACAGTAAATCAAAACAAGAGGCCCCAGGGGGCCTGAGGGCGCTCACCTGACATGGTAGCCTAAATATCAACCCAGAGAATTGATTTCCACAAGTTGCATCTGCTCCTCCTAAGAAAAGCTGAAACCAAATATCCAAATATTCTGACCAGTGGATCTAAAAAAAGATTTTTAAAGAATATTCCTCATATTGAACTAAGTCATAATTCGGGCTGCCACAGGGAGCCTATATATGAACCCAGGGACTTGGCTTTAACAAACCTGAATCTCACACCCCTAAGGATTCTGCACACCAAACATCAAAACATTCCGACTGCTGGATCTGAAGAAGAAGATTTTTAAAGAAAATTCCTCATTTTGAACCAAGTTACAATTCGAGCTCCCACAATCAGCCCAAATATGGACCTAGGGACATGGCTTGAACAAACTTGAATCTTACCCCCCTAAGGATGCTGCATAAAAAATATCAAAAGCATTCATCTGCTGGATCTGAAGATTTTTAAAGAAAATTCCTCATTTTGAACTAAGTTGTCATTCAGGCTCCCATAGTGAGCCCAAATATGAACCAAGGGACTTGGCTTGAACAAACTTGAATCTCAGCCCCCTAAGGTTGCTCCATGCCAAATATCAAAACATTCCAACTGCTGAATCTGAAGAAGAAGATTTTTAAAGAAAAATTCCTCATATTGACTAAGTTATAATTTGGGCTCCCACAGGGAGCCCAAATATGGACCCATGGACTTGGCTTTAACACACTTGAATCCCCCCCCCCCCCCTCCCCCAAGGATGCTACTCACCACATATCAAACCATTCCGACTGCTGGATCTGAAGAAGAAGATTTTTTAAGAAAATTCCTCATTTCGAACAAAGTTACAATTCAAGCTCCCACAGTGAGCCCAAATATGGACCTAGGGACATGGCTTGAACACACTTGAATCTCACCCCCCTAAGGATGCTGCATACCAAATATCACAAGATTCTGCCTGCTGGATCTTGAGAAGAAGATTTTCAAAGAAATTTGCCTGAAATGCACTAAGTTCGAATTTGGGCTTCCATAGTGAGCCCACATATGAATCCAGGTGGCCGATTTGAACAAACTGGAATCAGATCCACCCCACAATGTTGCATACCAAATATCAAAAGATTCTGCCTGCAGGATCTGGAGAAGAAGATTTTTGAAGAAATTTGCCTGAAATGCACTAAGTTCGAATTCGAGCTTCTATAGTGAGCCCAAATATGAATCTAGGGAGCCGATTTGAACAAAATAGAATCAGATCCACCCCACAATGTTGCATACCAAATATCAAAAGATTCTGCCTGCTGGATCTGGAGAAGAAGATTTTTTAAGAAATTTGCCTGAAAAGCACTAAGTTCAAATTTGGGCTCCTATACTGAGCCCAAATATAAACCCAGGAAGCCGATTTGAACAAACTTGAATCGGATCCACCCCACAATGTTGCATACCCAATATCAAAAGATTCTGCCTGCTGGATCTTGAGAAGAAGATTTTCAAAGAAATTTGCCTGAAATGCACTAAGTTCAAATTTGGGCTCCTATACTGAGCCCAAATATAAACCCAAGGGGCCGATTTGAACAAACTTGAATCAGATCCACCCCACAATGTTGCATACCAAATATCAAAAGATTCTGCCTGCTGGATCTGGAGAAGAAGATTTTCAAAGAAATTTGCCTGAAATGCAGTAAGTTCAAATTTGGGCTCCTATACTGAGCCCAAATATGAACCCAAGGGGCCGATTTGAACAAACTTGAATCAGATCCACCCCACAATGTTGCATACCAAATATCAAAAGATTCTGCCTGCTGGATCTGGAGAAGAAGATTTTTTAAGTAATTTGCCTGAAATGCACTAAGTTCGAAATCGGGCTCCTATACTGAGCCCAAATATGAACCCAGGGGGCCGATTTGAACAAACTTGAATCAGATCCGCCCTACAATGTTGCATACCAAATATCAAAATATTCTGCCTGCTGGATCTGGAGAAGATTTTTTAATGTTTTTCCCATTGCCTACAGTGTTAAAAAGTGCTGACTCAGCACTTTTTCAAAGTCCCGAAACAGTACCCTATGATAAAACCGATGGCAATTTGTTTTTACCAATTCTTTCTGTTGGTCCTAAGGAAGCTTCACACCAAATAAAAATTCTCGGTGCCGTGCAATTTTGGAGATATGGGCGTTTTAATTTTTTTCTATTTTTATCTCCTGCGGTTCCCATGGGGCTACGGGGAAAAAAATCAGCATAAATTAGGTACTTATGACCCAATAAGCCCTCACATAAAATTTGGTTCAAATCAGCCTCTCGGTTTGGAAAATAGAAAATTTTGGGCGGGGCAAAAAATTTTGCCCCTCCCATAACGACGCCAAGTATAGCCCCACAAACTTCTCTTGAACAAATCTGAGTCTACACCTCAAAAGGAAGCTGCACACCAAATATCAAGTCTCTGCTACCGCTGGTTCATGAGAAGAAGATTTTTTAAGATTTCAGCACACTTTTTGGGTGTGGCCCTACCCACGGGCGAGGCAACTTGATTTGAACAAAATCAAATTGCGATGTCATAACAAACTATTATCTCAAATATCAATTAAATTGGTTCAGCGGTTTGGGAGGAGAAGACGCAAACACTATGTTCACGGACGACGACGGACGACGGACGACGGACGCCGGACGACGGACGACGAACGGTGAGTGATCACTATAGCTCTCCTGACTGAAAGTCAGGTGAGCTAATTACTCAATAGAATTGAACTGCGTGGAGTCAGTGAGGACTGCCTCGCTACTCATTGAGATCTTTAGGATTGAGTCTGTGAGGATTGCCTCGCAACTCTGCGTGTGGGGAGTGAGCTCCGAAGAAACACACCCTTTACCCCATTCATAGCAACAATCACACAACAGTCACAATATACAAGAGCGGATACCTATCTTTCTCTCTACCTATAACTTTTCTAATTGAACATTCTCAAATTTTCTTGTAACACTCTTATCAAGAAGACGCATGGAAATGGTAGACAAAGCGTAGGAGGAATTGGTTCATCCTACCTTTTTGCAACATACACAAGAAACCACCAAACAATAGGCAAGGATTGAAACAAGCTTGTCTGGATGGGGACGAGTCGACATTTTATATAAATAAACATTTGAATAAAGATTTAACAGCCCTTTTAAGGGCTTGAGGGTGTGTGTCTGTGAGAGTGTGTGGTTTTTTTTGTTTTTGTTTTTTTGTTTTTTTTTGTTTTTTTGTTTTGTTTTTTTGGGGTGGGGGTGGGGGGATGGAGGAGGTCATTTAGAATTCCCAAAGGATAACCAGATACCTCATAATCACATACGGTACACTGTCTACCAGAAGGCTTGATGGATGACTCCCGGTTTTTCAAAACTAAACTGTTGGAGCTTTCTCCACTCCTTTTTTGTAACCGCTATGGTCATATACCGGGGCCGCTACCAAACCGGCGTTGCTGTGTGGTTTTCTTTCCTCTTCTTCCCTTAAATTTGCCATCGCACAACATTATATTCTGGCTCGCCACCATGGTGGGACTCAAAGCTCTACCATCGCCGAGCTGGAACCGAATAGAGCCCACTCTCTAATAGTCTTAATGGCGTTGAGGGATTGAATTATTTGACAATCTATCACACCAACGTAAACTGCCGGGAATTCAAACCGCGTGCATACCCCCTCAGACCCCATCTGAGGCAATAGGAACGCTAGGCCTGTGTGATCCAAGTAAAATAAAATAAAGTTAACCGGGTCGCAAGGGATTTGTAAATCCCACATTGTCCCTGCGCGCCTTCGGCGCTAAAACCTTTCATTCATCCAATCAATACAAATTCAAGCATAACACACAGATGTTCCAGCTAGAAGAGATTGGGGAGGGGGCGTGGTCTCTAAAAAGTGAAATCGTCTGCTAGTGGGCCTAGCAGTATAGAGAGTCTAATAATATTGTGTCCGTATACAGTAAAAGTCAAAATGAATTGAAGAATAACCACTACCGGTATGAATAATTATAGATTACTGTTTCCTATACTAATAACACAAGAATCGGTCCTAAAAATACACTGTTAAAAAAAAGAAACGCAAAACGTGTATAGTCACGATAACATGGCAAAGTTTGGAGAATATAGTGATGAAGTGCGGCTGTAGATATGGTTAACGACATATCGTGGTGGTCTAAACATTATGTAACATTTTGGACAATGGGGCATAATTTCGGCCACCGTGACCACAAAAATATTGGAAATTAACAAAACAATGTTTCCACTGAGTGAATACCTGATGATGAAGTTGCACGCTCCGAGCATGCCCGGCTCAGGATCGATACATCTGGTTACGTCATTTACGGAAGAGAACAACCACAGCGACCTCTACACCTTCAACGCTACCAGGTCGGTGGAGGATTTCAGATCAGACCGGTCGCAACTGTCTACGCGAGGCAGGTCTGCGTGCTAGACGGCCAGTTTGTGGTGTCATTTTGACGGCGCAGCATCGCTGACAGCGACTTCAGTGGTGTCAAATGCACATGACATGGCCTCATCAGAGATGGAAGACGGTATGGTTCAGTGACGAATTCATTCTTCGTCGAGTTGATGGACATGCCGTGTGTACAGACGTCGTGAAGAACGTTTTGCGCGTAGCTGCGTTCGGGAGGTGGACAGATTTGGTGGTGATAGTGTTATGATGTGGGCAGATATCTCACACCCTGGTAGAACGGACCTCGTCCATGTTGAGAGTAACTTGACGGCGCAGGGGTACAGAGATGAAATTTTGCATCCACACGTGCCTCCCATTTTGCAGAATGCCAACGCCATTTTCCAGTGTGACAACGCCCGACCGTACACAGCAAGGCTCACGGCACCTTATCTACAAGATAACAACATCGAAGTCCTGCCGTGGCCCTCCAGATCACCAGATTTGAACCCGATCCAACATCTATGGGATCAACTGGATCGACGTGTGCGACGTCGTCAACCACAACCTTAGACGTTACCGCAGTTGGTGCAAGCGTTGCAGGAAGAGTGGGCCACCATACCCCAAGCTTCCATCCGGAATCTGATTGCTTTAGTGAACAGAAGGTGCCAAGCAGTTTTGGACTCAGATGACGGTCACACTAGATATTGAGTTTGGATGGCGTCGACTCGTGACGTTAACGTCTGCAACGTCTCCATTTGTGCTTCATTCATCCATTAAAACTTTGGTTGTGAGTAGGTAATAAATGCGGATTCACAGCCACTTTGTACATGTACGTGTACGGTACACGTACACGATGCGTTTACCAACGTGGGATTCAGTGTTAAATCGCACGCGTGTTCACAAAAATGTTCAGTGGCCTAAAATCCGCTGTTTTTTTGTGACTCCTAGATCGCACTTTTAACGTTCAAATACCCGTGGTGAACGTTGAATGTTACACGTTTTTTAAAAAAAGTGAAAATTGTACATTTTCACTTTTTTTTTACTTTTAAAATTTTTGTCAACGCCCCATCGCGGATCAGACCATCGATCCATCGTTGGTGAACGCGAGCAAAAATCCTGGGCTAGCATCAAAAAACCGGTTTGCGGATTCTGGGCCAGTGGCCTAGAATCCGCAATTGTTTTGAGGCGGTGGGTCCCCCCCCCCCAAAAAAAAAAACTTAACAGACTACTATTGGACGCTTCCCTTTCTGACGTAAGTGGGGGGAATACCCGGATTTTTTCCAAAAAAACTTAACAGACTACTATTGAACGCTTCCATTTCTGACGTGAGTGGGGGGAATACCCGGATTTTTTCAAAAAAAACTTAAAAGACAACTTTTGAACGCTTCCATTTCTGACGTGAGTGGGGCGAATATCCGAGGAAATAAAAAAAAGTGATTGATATATATAGGAGAGAAAAAAAACATAAACATAAAAATAATTATACATTTAATTTTGAAAGTAATAAAATAACTCGCATTAGCATACTTAAGGGAACATTAACAATTAAAAACGAAAAATGTTTTTACAAATGGATTCTAGGCGTCGAGATCAAATTTTAGGAGAGTATGAACGTGCTAAGAAGGGCATTCAGTCGGCTGACAGAAGCAGACGTCTTGGTGAGATGGAACTCAGACGCGAAGCCACAAAAATATTTAAACCCGTGACGGAGGGTCAAGAGCGAAGCAGGAAGGAGATAGTCGAAGAATTGAGACCCATAAAAGAGAGTTCTTTGAGAATGGGTTCGTTGCCCGGTAGTTTTGGAAATCGGCATTCCGTTCAATCTACACCGGATTACGTTCCCACGGGAATTCAAACAGATTTGAGCGAGACCGACGATACAGCTTCGACTATCACCTCTGATAGCGTCGCATCGTCCGATGATGGCGGTAAGAGAGATCTGTTGTATGGATTTTATAAGGATTCGGACAATAATACTTTTATTGGAGACACAGAAGTAGAAATAGGCGATGATGAATTGATCGTGGGTTCGAACAGATACGAATTGACTGATGGACTGCGCAGATTGCTCCTTTACGACAAGCCTAGTGATTACACGGATCAGGATTTCGACAATTACGGCGACATTCTGGTTCAGACCCACGCCATGAAGAGAAATAACGATGCCAGAGAGACGAGACCCAAAGCCAACAGAGGTTACAAGTGAACAAAAGTGGTGAAACCCATATGGGATATGAATAAGAAGTTCGTCGAATCGGTGACTGGCAAAGGGGTGAAAACCACTTTTCTTCCGAGCGATTCTGACGCTCTGTCTCAGAGATTGAGTTTGTTGATGGAGAGCAGACGGGCTGGTAACACAGAATTAGATAATCAGATAGTTACTATATCTGACGAATTGTTAAGACAGAAGGTTTTGAATAAAAACCATTATAAAAGGCTGATGAACGAATTGAATATTGATGTATATATAATAAGTAGAGAGAAACAAACAAACAAACAAAAATAAAACAGTAAATTTTTACACTAGAATAATAAAAGTATTTAAACAACAAAACGATTTACTAGTGAAAAAACAAATATATTATAAAAATAAAATATGTTGGTGATAAAGAACAGGGGATACGTCAGAACTTACATTCAAGGCGGTTCTGGCATCGCCGATTCTATAATGCGAGCGTTCACGAGCGATGCGGGTAGAAAACTCGCATCGACTGCGTTTGAGGTCGGTAAGAAGACGTCTTTGGATGCTGGTAAGAAAGCCGCTTCCGAAGCCAGTGGTAGGATAGCTTCTGTGGCTGGCAAGAGGGCAGCCGACGCGTTGATCGACAAGTTGATCAGTTCGCCGGCGAAGCGAGCTGCGTTAGAGCGAACGCCGAAAAGTTGGAAAGATTTTAAGGATGCTGTGGTACCCATACAAGATTTAGCTAAAATGACGAGTGGATCAGGATTGAAGAGAACTCGCGACGGTGTGATATAAATAAATAATAATATTAAAAACGGAGTTTGAAAAAACATATAAAATTTGTGTTTGAAAGAATCTAAAATAACAAAAAAAAAAAAAAAATAAATAAAACAAAGATGAACATTAAAGATATGTCTTGGAACGACGCCGCGACCAAGAGGTCGAATAACGAGTTCTTTCCTAAAAGCATAAAAGGCTTGATAGTGGGAAAATCGAATTGTGGAAAGACCAATCTGTTGATGAATCTGTTGTTCCGACCCGACTGGTTGGATTACGACAGATTGTTCGTGTTTGGCAAGCGCTTCTTTCAACCCGAATACAGATTGCTTCGAGAGTGCATGGATCGTAGATTGCCCAAGGACGTCATAGCCAGAATCTTTGACAGTAGGGAGGAATTCGACAAGAGTGAAGCTCCACTTTCGACCATTTTGGACGGTGCGGCGATGGAGCTGATGAAGAGAAATGCATCTTCGAACGTCGAGTGTCGATTTTATGAGAACGCTAGCGACGTTCCGGATCCTAGAGAATTGAAATCGGAAGATAAGAATCTCATGATTTTGACGATCTGCTTTTGGAGAGACAGAACCGATGCAAATCGTATTACGTTAGGGGTCGACACAGCAACGTTGACTGTTTCTACCTCTCGCAGAATTATTTTCGACTGCCCAGACAGACGATAAGGGAGACCGCTAATTTTCTATGTCTCTTTCGCCAAGATCTCAAGAATCTCAATCACATCTACGGCGACCACGTCGCAAATGACATGAGCGTGGCGGAATTCAGGAGATTCTGCAAGAGGGTTTGGGATGGAGGACTTTACAATTTCGTCGTGATCGATTTGACAAGCGAATTTAATCGCGGAAAATATCGGTGCGGATTCGACAAGTTTTATGTTTCTGATGATAATAAGATAGAGTGTGAAAATAAAAAAAAAATTTAGAAAATAATAAATCTTCAAATAATTAGTTTTGAAAAAAAATAAAAAAAATAAAATTAAAATATGATGTTGGAACAATGAGAATTGTTAGAAAGGATAGCCGAGAATACGGCTGCAAAACAATCCATTCAAATCGTGGTGAGTGGCGATTCGATTCGATTCGCTACGAAATTCGAACCTTCCATCAAATTGAATAGAGAGAAAAGATACGAGATGGCGTTGGTGAATCTGGAGACTTATTATTCCTTTCCCAACGTCACCGAAAAGAATAACTCGTTCAAGTATTCCGACGGAGTGGATTGGTTGGAGATTCGAATTCCCAAAGGGAGTTACGACATAGACGATTTGAACAGTTACATTCAGACGCGAATGAAGACGGATGGAAAGGGAAGCAGCAAGATCAGACTCGCTCCCAATCCTAATACCTTACAGACGATGTTGGATTTGGAAGATAATTTTCGAGTGGATTTCAACACGGACGATTCTATAGGCAAGATGTTGGGATTCGATCGAAAGATGTATCGAGGTCATGCGGCGTCTAAAAATACGGTCGACATTCTCACAGTCAATAGCATTCTGGTGAACGTGGACGTGATTGCTGGAAGCTACGTGAATGGTAGCGCTCAACTGACGATCTATTCCTTCTTTCCAAACGTGTCGGCGGGTTATAAGATCGTGGAGCGACCTACAAATTTAGTTTATCTACCAGTGATTTTAGACACGTTGTATAGTCTCAAAACCACGTCGACGGATCAAAATGGTGAACTGTTAGATCTTCGCGGAGAGAGGGTGACGATACGATTTCACATAAGAGAAATATAAAAGCAAAAAAAAAAAAAAAATATTGTGTATGTATATATAGATAACAAAAATAAAATAAACGCAATATTAATTTTACAAAATTATTTAATATAAATAATTATTATTAAACAAGAAAACAATTGAAGTAAATATATTTTTAAAAAAAAGAATTATGACAGAATACGTGATTAAAAACGTGAACATATCTGCAGGACAGAGGAAGAAACTTAAGAGAGCGTTAACAACTCGAGGCGAGGCGGTGAGATTCAAATTCACTCACGAAGATCTGACGAGAGGCGGTCAGGATTCGATCGCCTGGACCAGAAGTCAAATCAAAAGGATGGAGAAAGCGATTCACGATGGAAGAGGGTTGACAGTGAGATTGAGTCCCGCTCAATTGAGATACAATTTGAGAATGAAAGGTGGTTTCCTACCGCTATTGGCAGGAATCGCCGCAAAAGCATTACCCTTCGCCGCAAAGGCACTACCCTTTCTCGGAAAGACTCTCGGCGTGGGAGCTCTCACGGGACTCGCGAGTTCGGCAGTTGAGAAATTAGTGGGGGGCAGCGGACTGTTTTTGAAGAAGGGAGGAGCCATGTGTTGCGTCCACGTAGACGACAGCGGTAAAGGATTGTATCTAGAACCTGTTAGAGGTGGCAACTCTTTGAGTGGAAACGGTCTCTATCTGAAGAGTGGACAGAGCGTTCAGCGACTCGGCAAGGGTTTGTTGCTCGGTGAGAATTCGTCGTTTAAGAATGTACCGATTTTGAATATGTTATTATAATATAAAATTATATAATTATATAAAATATAAATCATAGAAAGTATAAAATAATATATTAAAATGGATAAAAAGGTGGAGAAACAATTAGACGATAATGATGAATATCACGAGACAGAGTGCGAAAAAAAAAAGATGTGGAAAAATGGTTAGATGCTAATGATGGATATCTAAGAAAAGAACTGATGAAAGAGTTAGATAAACAGTGGGATAGACGGTTGGAAATGAAAAGTATAAGACGCTTTCCACCGTCACCACTACCTTCTGAACAGAATGGTAATGATGCAAGTGTTACCAAGAGATGCACAACATTCGTTCATAATTATGATTCAGATAAACAAATGTGTTGTTATAAAAACATATCATATCACAAAAAAAAAGAAAAAAAAGAAAAGAAGAATCGACGCTGAAATTTAAGAAAAAAGGAAACGTTATTATAATATATGGTAATAGTGAAGAAGGAAAACAAAAAAAAAAAAGTAATGAGATCTAAAGATGATCTCATTACTTTTTTTCATTTTTCTTCGCTAAAAATCAATCTCTCAGTTGTTTATATTTCTAAGCTCGTTATTAGCATGTTGACACTCGTGTTTTCAAGATGATCTCATCACGTTTTTTTTCCTTCTTCTTTGCAAAAAAATCAGTCTCTCTATTGTTTATATTTCTAAGTCCGTTATTAGCATCTTGACACTCGTGTTTTCTCCTTTTTTGAAAATGTGTTGAATGTTTATCTTTACTCTTTTGAGTTTTTTTACACCGGTCAACTTGCTCTCACCACCTAATTTCTTCACGAGTTCGAATGAGATGTTTGGAAATATGTAATTTCCATAGGGCAACGACAAATCGTCATTGTCAAATTCTCTATCTTCGGCGATGATGATGTTCTGCAGATCGCTTTGGTACTCGTAAATCAAATCAAGCGCGGCTTTGTCCAATTTCAAAGGCATCTTATATCTGTCGTATTTATGCTCTAAGCCCTTCGTCTCGACCTCGTTCAATTCGATGGGATCGTATCGTTGTAATCTATAGATTTTATGACCGAATTTCTTATACATTTCGACTCGTTTCAATTTCAATTCGCATCTTTTAGGTGTTGTCCTCATGATCGATTATTTGTTTTTTTTTTGTTTTTATGAATTCTTGCAAATAATGTATATTTTAAATTTTGTATTTAATTAATAATTTGTTAAAAAAGTTTGTTTATTTTTTTTTTTGCTCTTTATATATATATATAAAAAAAGTTGCTTTTTTAATTTTTAATTTTCTTTAATGTAAAATTTTTTAGTAAAAGTTTTTTTTTCTCTTTATATATATATATAAATAAAAAGTAAAATTTTAACATTTCAATCTCTCTATTGTTTATATTTCCAAGTCCGTTATTAGCATGTTGACACTCGTGTTTTCTCCTTTTTCGTAAATGCGTTGAATGTTTATCTTTACTCTTTTGAGTTTTTTTACATTGGTGAACGCGCTTTCACCACTCGATTTGTCCACGAGTTCGTGTGAGATTTTTGGATATATGTAACATCCATAGAACAACGTCAAATCATCCTTGTCGAATTCTTCATCTTTAGCGATGACGATTTTCTGCAGATCGCTTTGGTACTCGTAAAACAAATCGAGCATGGCTTCATCCAATTTCAAAGTCATCTTATATCTGTTGTATTTATGCTCTAACTCCTTCATCTCGACCTCATTCAATTCGATGGGATCGTGTCATTGTAATCTATAGATTTTATGACCGATTTTCTTATACGCTTCGACTCGTTTCAATTTCAATTCTCATCTTTTAGGTGTTGCTGTCATGATCGATTATTTAGGTTTTTTTTTGTTTTATAAATTCTTGCAATAATGTATATTTTAAATTTTGTATTTTAATAATTTGTTTAAAAAGTTTTGTTTTGTTTTTTTTACTCTTTATATATATAAAAAAAAAAAAAAGTTTTTAATTTTTAATTTCTTTAATGTGAAAATTTTTTTGTAAAAAGTAATGAGATCATCTTTAGATCTCATTACTTTTTTTTTCCTTCTTCTTCGCTAAAAATCAATCTCTCTATTGTTTATATTTCCAAGTCCGTTATTAGCATGTTGACATTCATCATTTTTCCACTTACGAAAATGTTTTGAATGTTTATCTTTAATCTTTTGAGTTTTTTACATCGGTGAATGCGCTCTCACCACCCGATTTGTCCACGAGTTCGAGTGAGATTATTGGATATATGTAACTTTCATAGAACAACAACAAATCATCCTTGTCGAATTCTCTGTCTTTGGCGACGATGATATTATTCAGCAGATCGCTTTGGTACTCATAAAACAAATCGAGCATGGCTTCATCCAATTTCAAACACATCTGATATTTGTTGTAGTAGCGCTCTAAGCCCTCCATCTCAACCTCGTTCAATTCGATGGGATTGTGTTGTTGTAATGTATAGATATTAAAACCGAATTTCTTATACGCTTCGTCTCGTTTCAATTTCAATTCGCATCTTTTAGGTGTTGTCATGATCAATTATTTGGGGTTTTTTTGTTTTATGAATTCTTACAAATAATGTATATTTTAAATTTTGTATTTAAATAATTTGTTAAAAAGTTTCGCTTTTTTTTTTTACTCCTTTTTATATATATAAAAAGTTAAATTTTAACATCCTTTTTTCTCGTATTAATTCAATTTTTTTCACGTTAAGGAACATAAAAAAATTCACATTAAAGAAAAAAAAGGATGTTAAAATTTAACTTTTTATATATATAAGTAGGTGATAATTGAGAGTTCAACCATCAACGTACATGTACGTGTACATGTACATGTACACTTCCATAGGATTTAGTGTTAAAATCGTGTATGTGTACACGATTTTAACGTTTTTCAGGGTGATGTTAGAATCCCCTTGAGAATTCAAACATCACTGATTGTATCCAAGAATGACAAAAAACGCATGAAATTTTACGTACAGTACATGTACCGTTTCGATTGAAATTGGCAAGTGAGTTTCCCCCATAGGATTCAGTGTTAAATTGCGAGCAGAAAAACGTTTCATCATTTCTAAATCATCCTCTCGCCGATTCTAACAATCCGCGTCTGTACACTATATTAACACTGAAACCCAATGGAGGCGTACATGGAGGTCTGCTTGCGGATTTTAGGTCTGAAATCGACACGTGTGAAGAGGTGATGTTTGAATTCTCAAACCCACTGTCATGTTTCTCGAAGTAAGACTGGTGCACGTTATTGCGAGGTGATCTCGATGAGCACTTGATGGAAATGTTTTGAATGGAGTGTTGTCGGTGTGTTAGAAATCCGCAAACCCGCTGTCACGTTTTCCTGAAGTAAAAACTAACACATGTTATCGTTATTACTGAATGAGGTTTTCGTTTAAAAAGAGTCGATTGTGAATATGGTCTGTATTATAGAGATTCATGTCTTGTCTTGATGTGAAGAAGAGAAATTGAGTTTAGGGATATTGTTCAAAAAGAGTCAAACACTTAGCGGAATGTTTAAATGCATTTTCCGCTCAATTAGGTTTTGAGTGGTAAAATTTTTAATATATTCACGATAGCAATCAGAGAGAGAGATTTGAAAATGAATAAGTTCTCAGCATTAAAAATTAGTTTTCTTTTGTGTGTTGAAACTGTTTTAACAGTCATCAAAGGGATTCTCTCTTAATTCGACACTTAGTGAATGGTTCTTTGATATGTGAATGGAAATCTTTTAACAAAATGTAAAACTACTGTCAAAATGCGTTAAATCAGAAACCGGTTTGTTATGTACTGCTTAAACGTATTTTTAAACTTCTCCAATTCGATCAACAGTCAGTTGAGATGTGAATATTTTCAGTTTATTATATTAAAGATGGAAAGATTTTTATTACTTAAAAACATAAAAAATATAATTAAACATTTAATTTTGAAAATAATAAAACAATTAAAAATGAAAGATGTTTTTACAGATGGATTCTAGACACCGAGATCGAATTTTAGAAGAGTTTGAGTGTGCTAAGAAGGGCATTCAGTCAGCTGATAGAAGATGGAACTCAAAGCCACAAAAATATTTAAACCCATGACGGAGGGTCAAGAGTGAAGCAGGAAGGAGATAGTCGAAGAATTGAGACCCATAAAGGAGAGTTCTTTGAGAATGGGTTCGTTGCCTCTTAGTTTTGGAAATCGGTATTCCGTTCAATCTACACCAGATTACGTTCCCACGGGAATTCAAACAGAGAGCGAGTCTGATGATACAGCTTCGACTATCACCACTAGTAGCGTCGCATCGTCTGATGATGATGGCGGTAAGAGAGATCAATTGTATGGATTTTATAAGGATTCGGAGGGAAGGATTTTGGTAGGAGACACAGAAGTAGATATTGCCGATGATGAATTGATCATGGGTTCGAACAGATACGAATTGACTGATGGACTGCACAGATTGCTCCTTTACGACAAGCCTAGCGATTACACGGATCAGGATTTCGACAATTACGGCGACATTCTGGTTCAGACCCACGCCATGAAGAGAAATAACGATGCCAGAGAGACGAGACCCAAAGCCAACAGAGGTTACAAGTGGACGAAAGTGGTGAAACCCATATGGGATATGAACAAGAAGTTCATCGAATCGGTGACTGGCAAAGGGGTGAAAACCACTTTTCTTCCGAGCGATTCTGACGCTCTGTCTCAGAGATTGAGTTTGTTGATGGCGAGCAGACGGGCTGGTAACACAGGATTAGATAATCAGATAGTTACTATATCTGACGAATTGTTAAGTCAGAAGGTTTTGAATAAAAACCACTATAAAAGGCTGATGAACGAATAGAAGGATTGATGTGTATATAATAAGTAGAGAGAAACAAACAAACAAAAATAAAACAGTAAATTTTTACACTAGAATAATAAAAGTATTTAAAAACAACAAAACGATTTACAAGTGAAAAAAACATAAAATATATTATAAAATATGTTGGTGATAAAGAACAGGGGATACGTCAGAACTTACGTTCAAGGCGGTTCTGGCATCGTCGATTCTATAATGCGAGCATTCACGAGTGATGCGGGTAGAAAACTCACATCGACTGCGTTTGAGGACACTAAGAAGACAGCTTTGGATGCTGGTAAGAAAGCCGTTTCCGAAGCCAGTGGTAGGATAGCTTCTGTGGCTGGCAAGTGGGTAGCCGACATGTTGATCGACAAGTTGATCAGTCCGCTGGCGAAGCGAGCTGCGTTAGAGTGAATGCCAAAAAGTTGGAAGGATTTTAAGGATGCTGTGGTACCCATACAAGATTTAGCCAAAATGACGAGTGGATCTGGATTGAATAGAACTCGCGACGGTGTGATATAAATAAATAATAACATTAAAAACTGAGTTTGAAAAACATAAAAAATTTGCGTTTGAAATGAATGAAAAAATAAAACAAAGATGAACATTAAAGATATGTCTTGGAACGACGCTGCGACCAAGAGGTCGAATAACGAGTTCTTTCCCAAAAGCATAAGAGGCTTGATAGTGGGAAAATCGAATTGTGGAAAGACCAATCTGTTGATGAATCTGTTGTCTCGACCCGACTGGTTGGATTACGACAGATTGTTCGTGTTTGGCAAGAGCTTGTTTCAACCAGAATACAGATTGCTTCAAGAGTGCATGGATCGTAGATTGCCTAAAGACGTCATAGCCAGAATCTTTGACAGTAGGGAGGAATTCGACAAGAGTGAAGCTCCACTTTCGACTATTTTGGACGGTGCAGCGATGGAACTGATGAAGAGAAATGCATCTTCGAACGTCGAGTGTCGATTTTATGAGAACGCTAGCGACGTTCCGGATCCTAGAGAACTGAAATCGGAAGATAAGAATCTCATGATTTTCGACGATCTGCTTTTGGAGAGACAGAACCGATGCGAATCGTACTATGTTAGGGGTCGACACAGCAACGTGGACTGTTTCTACCTGTCGCAGAATTATTTTCGATTGCCCAGACAGACGATAAGAGAGAATGCTAATATTCTATGTCTCTTTCGCCAAGATCTCACAAATCTCAATCACATCTACGGCGATCATGTCGCAAACAACATGAGTGCGGTGGAATTCAGGAGATTCTGCAAGAGGGTTTGGGATGATGGACTTTACAATTTCGTCATGATCGATTTGACAAGCGAATTTAATTGCGGAAAATATCGGTGCGGATTCGACAAGTTTTATGTTTCTGATGATAATAATAAGATGGAGCGTGAAAATAAAATTTAGAAAATAATAAATCTTCAAATAATTAGTTTTGAATAAAAAAAAATAAAATTAAATATAATGTTCGAACATGAAGAATTGTTAGAACGGATAGCCGAGAATACGGCTGCAAAACAATCCATTCAAATCATGGTGAGTGGCGATTCGACTCGATTCGCTACGAAATTCGAATCTTCCATCGAATGGAATAGAGAGAAAAGATACGAGATGGCGTTGGTGAATCTGGAGACTTATTATTCCTTTCCCAACGTCACCGAAAAGAATAACTCGTTCAAGTATTCCGACGGAGTGGATTGGTTGGAGATTCGAATTCCCAAAGGGAGTTACGACATAGACGATTTGAACAATTACATTCAGACGTGAATGAAGCCGGATGGAAAGGGAAGCAACAAGATCAGACTCGCTCCCAATCCTAATACCTTACAGACGATGTTGGATTTGGAAGATAATTTTCGAGTGGATTTCAACATGGACGATTCTATAGGCAAGATGTTGGGATTCAATCGAAAGATGTATCGAGGCCATGCGGCATCTGAAAATATGTTTGACATTCTCGCAGTCAATAGCATTCTGGTGAACGTGGACGTGATTGCTGGAAGCTACGTGAATGGTAGCGCTCAACCGACGATCTATTCCTTCTTTCCAAACGTGTCGCCGGGTTATAAGATCGTGGAGCTACCTCGAAATTTAGTTTATCTACCAGTGATTTTAGACACATTGTATAGTCTCAAAACCACGTTGATGGATCAAAATGGTGAACTGTTAGATCTTTGCGGAGAGAGAGTGACGATACGATTTCACATTCGAGAAATATAAAAGCAAAAAAAAATATTGTGTATATATATATAGATAACAAAAATAAAATAATCGCAATATTAATTTTACAAAATTATTTTTAATATAATTATTAAACAAGAAACAATTGAAGTAAATATATTTTAAAAAACAGAATTATGACAGAATATGTGATTAAAAACGTGAACATATCTGCAGGACAGAGGAAGAACCTTAAGAGAGCGTTAACAACTTGAGGCAAGGCGGTGAGATTCAAATTCACTCATGAACATCTGACGAGAGGCGGTCAGGATTCGATCGCCTGGACCAGAAGTCAAATCAAAAGGATGGAGAAAGATTCACGATGGAAGAGGGTTGACGGTGAGATTGAGTCCCACTCAATTGAGATACAATTTGAGAATGAAAGGTGGTTTCCTACCACTATTGGCAGGAATCGCCGCAAAAGCATTACCCTTCGCCCCAAAGTCACTACCCTTTCTCGGAAAGACTCTCGGCGTGGGAGCTCTCACGGGACTCGCTAGTTTGGCAGATGAGAAATTAACGGGTGGCAGCGGACTGTTTTTGAAGAAGGGAGGAGCCGTGTGTCACGTCCACGTAGACGACAGCGGTAAAAGATTGTATCTAGAACCCGTTAGAGGTGGCAACTCTCTGAGAGGAAACGGTCTCTATCTGAAGAGTGGACAGAACGTTGAGCGACTCGGCAAGGGTTTGTTGCTCGGTGAGAATTTGCCATTTAAGAATATACCGATTTTGAATATGTTATTATAATATAAAATTATATAAAATATAAATCATAGAAAGTATAAAATAATATATTTAAAATGGGTAAAAAGGTGGAGAAACAAATTTATCACCTGGATGAAAAGGTGGAGAAACAATTTGACGATAATGACGAATATCGCAAGATAGAGAGCAAAAAAATAAAAAAATGGTTAGACGCTAATGATGGATATCTAAGGAAAGAACTGATGAAAGAGATAGATAAAGCACGGGATAGACGTTTGGGAATGAGACGCTTTCCACTGTCACCACTACCTTCTGAAGAGAATGGTGATGATGCGAGTGTTACCAAGAGATGCACAACATTCGTTCATAATTATGATTCGGATAAACAAAAATGTTGTTATAAACGTATCATATCACAAAAAAAAAGAAAAAAAGAAAAAGAAGAATCGACGCTGAAAATTGAGAAAAAAGGAAACGTTATTATAATATATGGTAATAGTGAAGAAGAAGGAAAACAAAAAAAAAAATGAGATCTAAAGATGATTTCATTACTTTTTTTCATTTTTCTTCGCTAAAAATCAATCTCTCTATTGTTTATATTTCCAAGCTCATTATTAGCATGTTGACACTCATGTTTTCAAGATGATCTCATCACGTTTTTTTCTTTCTTCTTTGCAAAAAATCAATCACTCTATTGTTTATATTTCCAAGCTCATTATTAGCATGTTGACACTCATATTTTCAAGATGATCTCATCACGTTTTTTTCTTTCTTCTTTGCAAAAATTCAATCACTCTATTGTTTATATTTCCAAGTCCGTTATTAGCATGTTGACACTCGTGTCTTCTCCTTTTTCAAAAACGTGTTGAATGTTTATCTTTACTCTTTTGAGTTTTTTTACATCGGTCAACTCGCTCTCACCACCCAATTTCTTCATGAGTTCGAATGAGATGTTTGGAAATATGTAATTTCCATAGGGCAACGACAAATCGTCCTTGTCGAATTCTCTATCTTCAGTGATGACGATGTTCTGCAGATCGCTTTGGTACTCATAAAACAAATCGAGCGTGGCTTCATCCAATTTCAAAGGCATGCGATATTT
Source organism: Pictodentalium vernedei (assembly GCA_031216915.1). Taxonomy (NCBI): domain Eukaryota; kingdom Metazoa; phylum Mollusca; class Scaphopoda; order Dentaliida; family Dentaliidae; genus Pictodentalium; species Pictodentalium vernedei. The sequence continues at coordinate 669,544,196 of CM062296.1, forward strand.
GTCGTATTTTTGCTCTAAGCCCTTCATCTCAACCTCATTCAATTCGATGGGATCGTGTTGTTGTAATCTATAGATTTTATGACCAAATTTCTTATACGCTTCGACTCGTTTCAATTTCAATTCGCATCTTTTAGGTGTTGTTGTCCTTATAATTGATTATTTAGTTTTTTTTGTTTTTATGAATTCTTGCAAATAATGTATATTTTGAATTTTGTATTTTAATAATTTGTTTAAAAAAAGTTTTTTTTTTTTTTTTTTTTGCTCCTTATATATATAAAAAAAAAAGTTGTTTTTTTAATTTTAATTTCTTTAATGTGAAAAATTTTTTGTGTAAAAGTTTTTTTTCTCTTTATAACACGCGTCTGCTTCGCGGAAGTTTGTTTTGAACCTCGTGCAAGACTTCGCATAAAAGTCGTAAGAGTTCTATTTGTCTTGAACCTTCTTCTTCTTTTTTCTATCGCAAATCGTATCGTTTTCTTTTGAAACGCGTAAATATAAATTACAATTTTTTTCTTCTTGTTTTTTTGGAGAATAACGACTTATTAAACAATGTCGACGTTTATGTCGAGATTCCGTTGTGGATGTTGTCATCATGATCGATTATTTAGTTTTTTTGTTTTACGAATTCTTGCAAATAATGTATATTTTAAATTTTGTATTTTAATAATTTGTTTAAAAAGTTTTTTTTTTGCTCTTTATATATATATAAAAAAGTTGTTTTTTTAATTTTAATTTCTTTAATGTGAAACAAATTATCATTAAATACAAAAAGTCGACAAAAAAATATTCTTACAAACTCAATTTTGAGGTAAAAACAATGATCAAGTCCGAACATCCGAATTATAGTTTAGAATGTGCAAGACTGAATCCTATGGGAAAAACTCATTTACTGATTTCAATCAAAACAGTACATGTACGTGTACGTAAAACTATAAGCGTCTAGGATACAATTCAGTGTTAAAAAAATTCGAGCTCACTCTAAAAAACAGTTGAAATCTTGTACACGTACATGATTTTAACACTAAATCCTATGGAGGTGTACATGTACAGGTACACGTTCGTTCTGCAAACGAGAAATAAAAGCGATCATAAATTGTTTTGAATAAAAAACATATTAAAGAAAAAAAATTGAATTTAAAAAAATTTTTTTTTTTTTTTATATAAAGAGCAAAAAACAAAACTTTTTAAACAAATTATTTAAATACAAAATTCGGAAAAAAAATATATTCTTACAAAATGAAACAAACAGATAAAAAATTGGAAAATTTAAATGAGAAAACCATACCTCAGTTAAACGAGATTTGTAAACTATTAAAAATTTCACATTTCAGAAATCATAGAACTAAATCAAAAAAGATTGAAGTCATACAGAAACATTTGCGAAACGATGGAATGGCAAATGAAATGCCGATAGCAACGACATCAAAAAATGCATCGGTTGTGAAAAATGAGAAGAAGAAGAAAAAGATAGTAAAAGGAATCGAAATGCCGATAGCAACGACGTCAAAAAATGCATTGGTTGTGAAAAATGAGAAGAAGAAAAAGATAGTAAAAGGAATCGAAATGCCAACGTTGAAAAACACCAAAAACGTTTCGATTGTGAAAAATAAGAAGACGATTAAACAAAAAGCCATTGAAGAAGAACTTCAAGTTTCCAAAGCAAAGAAAAGAAAAACTAAAATGAAAACGAGTGATGCACATCAGATTCTAGGCAAACGAGAGATATATCGAGCGAACTTTGACGAGCAATAGACGAAGGGAAAGGAGAAGAATATCTAGCGTGACTCACCGCGGAACTATTTCAATTGAAGTCTGTGGAACGGGAGAGTGCGATCAATGGTATTTTTAAAACTTTCGACGTGGTTCCCTCATTGAAGAAAATCAATCCGAAATTGTTCATGGAACGGGTGAAGAAAAAAGTATTGAATTTGTTTCGCAAATACATGAATGTGGGACTAAAAATTAAGATGATACTCCATTGCACAATGAATAAAATCGACGTGAAGTCCGGCGAGAGCATCGTGAAAAATGCATGTTTCAGATCTAACGTCGAACCCGTATTTCGAGGTGCAGATTTATCGGACATTTTCAAAAAGATGAAAGACAAGATGTTGACGTCTCTCGCGAATTATCAACATGAAGGTAGTAATTGGACATTCGATGAGGTGTTGAAACTCGAAATTCACATAACTAAAAACGATTTGTTGAAAGGGTCTTCCTACGTGAAATTACCGTATTTCCTAGCAAAAAAACACGCCGTGGTCAATGTGAAAAATAAAGATGATCAGTGTTTTAAATGGGCAGTCGCTTCCGCTTTATACCCTGTCAAAATGAACTTCAAAAGAGTTTCTTCTTACAAGGTAACTTCTAAAAATCTCGATTGGACTGGAGTGACTTTTCCAACAGAGTTAAAACACATCGAACGTTTCGAGGCTCAAAATCCCACTGTAGGGGTGAATGTCTTTGGATACGACGACGAAAAACGAAAGATCTATCCTCTCAGACTGACTTCGTATCTCGAAAGAGAAAAGACGATTATTTTATTATTGATTTCGAATGGTAACAATCGTCATTATTGTTGGGTTAAACATCTCAGCTGATTACTGTCGAAACAAAATAATAATCATAACGGAAAGATATCTTTATGTTACAATTGCATGAACGTGTTTCATAGCGAAGACTCGTTGGCGAAACATCAGGAATATTGCAACGAAAATCAAGGTGTCGCCGTCGAAATGCCCAAACCCAACACCATCGTGAAGTTTGAAAATCACAATAGAAGGTTAAAAGTACCATTCGTCGTGTATGCCAATTTCGAATGTTTCACCACAAAAATGAGTTCCTGTCAACCCAACGCTCTTCAAAGTTACATCGAAAGATATCAAAAACACATACCTTCGGGCTATTGCATTTACGTGAAATGCGCTTTCGACTCGCAACACGACATGGGTCCATTCACCTACACGAAACAGTATGAAGATGATGATGTGGCTCAAAGGTTGATGGAAGAGTTATAATGGAAACTTCAAATGTTATACGATAAATTAAAAACTCCGGCAGAAATGATCATCACGCGAGAGCAGCAGGACGAAAATAACAGAGCCACCGAATGTCAAATATGCAAACAATCATTCGACAAGAATTCGAAGGAAAATAAGAAGGTCAGAGACCACGATCATTACACGGGTTTGTATCGCGGTCCGGCTCACAGCAAGTGTAATTTAAAATATCGAGACGCCGTTTTCTATCCGGTGATGTTTCACAATCTCTCAGGTTATGACAGTCATCTGTTCATGAAAAATCTCGGCACCTCACACGAAGAATTAAATTGCATCGTGAACAGCGAAGAAAGATTCATTTCCTTCACGAAATGGAAGCTCATGGAGGAGAAAAGAGTAATCGACGTTGGAAGAAAAAACGAAATTCATTCGTAGAGCCATACGTTTCATCGACAGTTTTAAATTCATGTCGACTACTCTGGAAAAATTAGTCGATAACATGAGCAAGGATAAATTTAAAATCATGAGCGAACATTTTGGAGAACGAGTAGACGTCATGTTGAGGAAAGGAATCTATCCTTACGATTACATGAACGATCTAAAGAGATTCGAAGACACTGCACTGCCTTCGAAAGAAGATTTTTATTCGAAATTATACGAATCCGACATTTCCGACGAGAATTACGAACACGCTAAAAACGTGTGGAAATCATTCGATATGAAAACCATGAGACATTATCATGATCTCTATCTGAAGACCGACGTTCTACTCTTGGCAGACGTGTTCGAAAATTTTCGAGATGTCTGTTGTCGAAATTACGATCTGGATCCTGCTTGGTATTTCACCGCACCCAGTCTGGCGTGGGACGCTCTGTTGAAGACCACCAAAATCCAATTGAACGATGATCTCCCACAGACATTTTGAGGCTAACAATCCCTACATAAAAGAAGGTTTCGATTCGAAACGGTCGACTAAATACATACAGTATTGGGACGCTAATAATCTGTACGGTTGGGTTATGAGTCATCCTTTACCGATTGGAAATTTTGAATGGGTGAAGGAACCGGAGAGATGCAAAAATGGAGAGACTATCCTTGCATTTTAGAAGTCGATTTGAACTATCCGGAAGAATTACATGATCTACACAACGATTATCCGCTGGCTCCCGAACGAATGGAACCGAATGAGGGAGATGAGGAAAAACTCATTCTCAATTTATTTAACAAACATAACTACGTCGTTTATAGTGAGAATTTGAAACAATACGTCGATTATGGGATGAAATTAGTCAACATACATCGCATCATTCGATTCAACAAAGAGCCTTGGATGAAACAATACATCAATCTCAACTCGAATCTCAGAATTCGAGCTGAGAACGATTTCGAAAAAGATTTTTTCAAACTCATGAACAACTGCGTGTACGGTAAATCGATGGAAAACATCAGGAAGAGAACCGACGTTCGACTCGTCACGTCTGAAAAAAAAGCTAAAACATTAGTGGCGAAACCCAATTACAAACACCGAACCATATTTGACGAAAATCTAGTGGCCGTTCACATGCAAAAGACGCACCTAAAGTTCGACAAACTGTATTATCTCGGACCGATCATCTTAGATGTCAGCAAGCGATTGATGTACGAGTTTCACTACGATTACGTCAAACGAAAATTTGGTGATAAAGCCAAACTACTGTTCACCGACATGGACAGTTTAGTTTATGAGATAGAGACGAAAGACATCTACCGAGATATATCTCACGACGTGGCTGAGTAGTTCGGGACGAGCAATTATCCCGTTGATCACCCGTCTAACATTCAATCGAACGACAACAAGAAGGTGTTGGGTAAATTTAAGGACGAGAGCGGTGGTAAACAAATCGTCGAATTCGTGGGCTTGAGACCCAAACTGTATGCTTATCGTCTAGAAGATGATGAAGAGATCAAGAAGTGCAAAGGAGTTAAAGCGTGCGTGGTGAAGAAAAACATCTCTTTCCAAGAGTATAAAGATTGTCTGTTAGGAAATGGTCCGGTGTATAAGATTATGAAATCGATTCGAAGCGAAAATCACAACTTGTATACCGAAATAGTCAACAAGATTTCGCTGACGGCCGACGATGATAAGAGATTCATGTTAGACGATAAAATAAGCACTTTAGCACTCGAACATTGGAGTTTAGATCTAATTAGAGACGATATGAATGTGGATGATTGTATTCCAGATACGATTATGGATGATAGGATTCCAGAAAATTATAGAAATCGATAGTAACATCAAGTGTCCAGAAAATAAAGAGGAATTAGATGGATTCAATATTATAGAAATCGATAGTAACATCGAGTGTCTAGAAAATCAAGAGGAATTAGATGGATTCAATATTATGGAAATCGATAGTGACATCGAGAGTCCAGAAAATCAAGAGGAATTAGATGGAATCAAAATTATAGAAAACGATAGAGACATCGAGAATGTTAGTTTTAAAAAAAAAGAGAAAAAAAAACAAAAAAAAATAACGTCATTTTTTAGTGAATTATAATAAAATAAATAAAAAAAAATATATACACATTATGAATAAGAAAATAAAGATATCCGTAGAAGGTGTCGTCTTACCTAACGAACCCCTATCCAACATCGATCTGTTGAATGTGGCAAAGGATTTGAAAATCAAAGATTTTCTAGGCGTGTTTTCCAGAGATGCCTTGTCAAAGAGAAGGCCTCGACAATCGGAATGTGGAATTTTAAATCTAGACGATTCATCGGGTGAAGGCACTCACTGGGTGGTGTGGTTCAAGAACGGGAAGAAGAAAAATTATTATTTCGACAGCTACGGAATCTCGCCGCCAAAAGAAATAAAGAACTATTTCAACAAATCGATGGTTCATTACAACACTGAACAAGTGCAATCACCAGATCAAGTGTTTTGTGGTCACCCTTGTCTCTACGTTCTCAAGAGATGGTCTGAAGGAGATCGATTTCAAGACATTCTCAATGATTTACATTAGAGAGAGATTTTTTTTTATAGTATATATAAAGATAAAAAATTATTTAAAAAAAATTTTAATCGAATAAAAACAAAAAATAAAATAACATAGTTCATCTTTAATAAACTGCGTTTTGAATATATTTTTTCTAAAAACAAAAAATCCCACAACAACATGCCAGTCGATAAATTTGGTAGAAGTGACGGCAAAAAAGTCAACCCCAAAAAGAAGAGGAAGACGTTCGAAGTCGACGATGGTTACGATGTTGCCAACTTGGATGAACATTACGTTCGGAGATACGAACCTCGAGAAGAACCTTTGAACATGAACGATAAGAAGCTCTACAATCTTCCAGAGCCGATAGATCTCGGAGATGCTGTGACTAAAAAATACGTCGACAGGGGGAACGCCGATTTCGAACGAATCCTGCTAGAAAATTACGTGGATAAAACCATGACCGACGATCTCGATCTGAAATCCAAACGTTTGGTGAACGTGACGAATCCCATAGATCCCACCAATGCCACGACCAAGAAATCTGCGGACGACTCTCATGCGAGATTCAGCGAACACCTGAGAAATAGATACGTTCAGAAAACGATGCACTCGGAATTGAACGCCAATTCTAACAAGATAACGAACGTGGCCACTCCCACGAATCCCAAGGACGTGGCGACCAAACACTACGTAGATCTGGAACAGAGAAAGTCTGATGGACGAGAAATGAAATTGGATCTGAATGCGGGATTCAACAAGATATTGAATCTGTCGGAGATCAACGACACGGATGCAGACTCAACCGCAGTCAACAATGGCTACGTAGATTCTGCCGTGATACAATCACAAGAATACCTAGAATCGCAAGTGGACGATCTCTACCTGAACAAACAATCTGGCGGAACCATGGAGAGTGGCATCAACATGAACGGTCACAATTTATTTGGTCTCGATCACGATCCCGAATTCGATTCCAGCACGGTCAGCAGAAAGTACGTGGACGACAACTCGGTCTGGAGAAAGGGTGACATCATGGAAGGTAAACTAGACATGGGTGGACACGCGCTCACGAATCTACCGGATCCCGTGAACATGACGGATTCCTGCACCCTGATTTCAGTGGTGGAGAAAGTCAAATATGCTAGACAATTGATCACTGTGTGGGCCGAGGAGGCCGGCACCTTAGATGAAGGAAAAATTGAGTGGTCTTTCGGAAATGGAGGTAGCGGATCGAAACATGGTCAGGTGGGATATCCCATGCCACTGGGATGTGAAATCCTTCGAATAAGTCTGGCTTCCTCGGATTTGAATAACAGAGCGGTCGTCAATCTCATGGTGAATGGAGTAGAGAGCGATAAGAGATACAGTGTCAAAAAGACTGAGAATCAACACGCGAATGTTAGCATGTTCAGCACACCTCTCAAAGTGAACGTCAGAGACAGGATTAATTTCATTACAAAAACCAATAATCCCGAAGCCGCCACTTCCGTGGTGAGTCTACTGATCGAAGTAGTTCCTTTGAACAAACAGTGAATGTGCGAAAATAATGAATTAACAAAATAATGTGTGATTATTAAAAACAAAAAAAAAAAAAAAAGGAATGAGATTTAGAAAGATGTTCAATCTCTCTAGATCACATTACTTTATTTATTTTTTTTTTGTTTTTTTTGTTTTTAATAATTACTCATTACTTTTTATTTTTTTTTTTTGGTTTTTATTTTTTTTTCACACTCGTCTCTCATCGAATGATCGACATCTTATTTCCGTCCGATTCGAATTGTAATTCTCTGTCCGACAGGACCAGGGCGAAGGCTTCGTTTTTTTCGGAACGTTCCTATCGAATTGCATCTTGATCTGAATGTCTAACACGCTACTCTTGAGTCGTTCACTCTGTTTACTGATGTCGAATACGAACATGGGATACATCGACTTGTATTCGCCGGGAGACATGTTAGGGTTGCTCGTCAATTCGTCTAAACCGTGATACTCCTATCTAAAATCAGCGGCGTCGCCGTACAGTCCGCAGAAATCGTTCTTGTCGAACGACGCGTTGTAATCAATTACTGGATATCTCGTGGCGTTCAGAAACACTTGCATGTTTCTCAAATGGCAGCGATCGAACAGCGACGCATTCTTTTCCTGAGACCCGTCCCTATCGGTCTGAAACGCAACCACGATGAAACGCGGTCTCTCGGAAGCGGATTTCACCGTCAATCTCCAATCAAAGTGATTCGTGGAGGGAGGAATGCTAGCCGTGTCGCACTGTCTCATTCTAAATCCCACAGGTAATTTACTCTTGGATTCTATGATCTTGTAGAGATGTGCTTTCTCCATGATCGAAGGCTCCAGGTGCGGAACGAACCATGATATCTTGTGTAGAGTTATCTTACCCACATCGGTCGCAGTGAGTCTTACTATTGCGTCATCATTTCCTTTTCGAATCAACGTCAGATTGTGTTTGAATCCGTACATGATCTTGTTGTAATCGTCCGCAAATCCGAAGATGTGTTTCAAAGGTATCCTGAACGAAAACATTCCTTTAGGCCTGGACGTCTTGATGACGTAGTCGAATATCAAGGCGGCGCCGGCGCTAGCAGGGCCGACGCTGTCTTTCATCCACAATTGATTAAGTCCTCTAGATTTCGGATAATCATCAGGATACGCCAAGAGTCCGAACATCGTGGTGGCTTGACCGGGATGAAACACAGATTCTATCTCTTGTCTGGATAGCATGTATTTTATGTTACTGAATAGATGCATGATACCATTATTGGCTAGAGTAACCGTGTCGTCGTCGGCATAGTCGCTCCCATCTTCCTTGGTGAGACTTCCCTGCACCACTATGTAACTCTCGCTAGGATGTACGAATAAATCTTGAGTTTCGACATTGATTCTTATCTCTACCGCATTGTTCAAACTCGTTCCGGTTACCCATTCATATTCGTGAATCTCATATTCTTGAATACTTTCATCTTTCACTATGCTTTGTGCTATATCTAGTGTATTTGTCATTTTAAAGGATTTTTAGTTTTTTGTTTATTAATTAACTTGCTTTCTTTATCTTAAAATAGTTTTAATTATTTTTTATTATTTTTTTCTCTCTTATATATATGTGTGTAAACAAGAAAATGTTAAAGAGAGTAAATAAAAAAAAAATTGTTTTCTTTATCAAAACTTTGTCTTCTGTAATTGTTGTTTGTAAAACTTTCCGATGATCTCTTTTCCATCCAAAGCTTCGATTTCGTAAGTCACCGGATCGGTGTGAAATATTTTGATTATCACGAAGATTTCCGAGGTCCATCGAGGAGTATAACCCTTTTCGAAGTGCTTCTTATAAGCGTAAATTCTCACTCGATCACCCACCGCAAATTTCGGCGTTCTAGTCTTCTTCCTGATCTTAGATCTCTCAGGATATAGATTTGCGTAGACCCGTTTTTCGTTTCGAGGATCGCTATCTTCCGCGGGAGTCATGTTGATCGATCTGTGTCGCGTGTTGTTGTAATCTTTGACCAGACCGTTCAGAGCGTATATGTATTTCTTGGTCGAATTCGCCGTAAAGTATCTGTGCATCTTTTCCTTCATCGTTCGATTCCAACGTTCCACCACACTGGGTTTCTCTTCGTTTTCGATCGAGTAGAGGTCTACCAATCGATGAACGTGCTTGTTGTAGAATTCCTTTCCCTTATCCACCCACAATTTACTCGGTTTTCGAGAAGACGAGTCGAACACGTTCTTCAGAGCCTCGGCGACGCAAGGTCCCGATTTATTCTTCAAAGCTCTGATCCAACCGTATTTGAAAAACACGTCGATGACCATCAATAGATATTTGACGCCCTCGTTCCACCTCGAAAACGATCTCATGTCAACCAAATCGGCAGACCAAATGTCATCCAGACCCTTCACGAACACCCTTCTCTTTCGTAATTTACGCACTATGGGTTTGTGTAACTCCTCGGCCAATTCGCTCGTCAATAATCGTTTCTTCTTCTTTTCAGATGCGCTTTTTTTTTTGAACGCCCCATCCGAATCGACGTTTCGCACCAATCAGATTGCTGACCAGCGAAGATTCCATCTTCTCTCTCCTGGTCGGATTCGATATGCCTCTCAATTTCCCCAACATTTTTTTATTGCAGACGTCGTTGTGAGTCTTGGTGTCGGGATGTCCGACGTAGCACAGATCGTGGTCATATGCGGCCGCATCCACCCTTTTCACAGGTTTGCTCCAAGATTTGGGAGTCAGATCAGCGTTGAGTCTCTTGTTCAATTTCGTTCCGGGTCCCGTGAAACTGTGACCGGGCAGATGCACTTCGATGTCTGTCGTCGAAATTACGATCTGGATCCTGTTTGGTATTTCACCGCACCCGGTCTGGCGTGGGACGCTCTGTTGAAGACCATCGAAGTCCAATTGGAATTATTCACTGAAGTGAACATGTTGCTCATGTTCGAAAGGGCTGCGAGATGTGGCGTCTCGATGATCTCTCACAGATATTCTGAAGCTAACAATCCCTACTTGAAAGAAGGTTTCGATTCGAAATGGTCGAATAAATACATACAGTATTGGGACGCTAATAGTTTGTACGGTTGGGCTATGAGTCATCCTTTACTGATTGGAAATTTCGAATGGGTGACGGAACTGGAAGAGATGCAAAAATGGAGAGACTATCCTTGCATTTTAGAAGTCGGTTTGAACTATCCAGAAGAATTACACGAGCTACACAACGATTATCCGCTGGCTACTGAACGAATGGAACCGAACGAAGGAGACGAGGAAAAACTCATTCCCAATTTATTTAACAAACGTAACTACGTCGTCTACAGCGAGAATTTGAAACAATACGTCAATTACGGGATGAAATTAGTCGACATACATCACATCATTCGATTCGACGAAGAGCCTTGGATGAAAAAATACATCGATCTCAACACGAATCTCAGAATTCGAGCCGAGAATGATTTTGAAAAAGATTTCTTCAAACTCATGAACAACTGCATGTACGGTAAATCGATGGAAAACATCAGGAAGAGAACCAACGTTCGACTCGTCAAGTCTGAGAAAAGAGCTAAAAAATTAGTGGCGAAACCCAATTACAAACACCGAACCATATTCGACGAAAATCTAGTGGCCGTTCACATGCAAAAGACGCACCTGAAGTTCGACAAACCCTATTATCTCGGACCGATCATCTTAGATATCAGCAAGCGATTGATGTATGAGTTTCACTACGATTACGTCAAACGAAAATTTGGTGATAAAGTCAAACTACTGTTCATCGACACGGACAGTTTAATTTACGAGATAGAGTCGAAAAACGTCTACCGAGATATATCTCCGGACGTGGCCGTGTGGTTCGACACAAGCAATTATCCCATCGATCACCCGTCCAACATTCAATCGAATGAGAACAAGAAGGTGTTGGGTAAATTTAAGGACGAGAGCGGCGGTAAACAAATCGTCGAATTCGTGGGTTTGAGACCCAAACTGTATGCTTATCATCTAGAAGATGAAGAGATTAAGAAGTGCAAAAGGGTTAAAGCGTGCATGGTGAAGAAAAACATCTCTTTCCAAGAGTATAAAAATTGTCTGTTAGGAAGTGGTCCGGTGTATAAGACTATGAAATCAATTCGAAGCAAAAATCACGACTTGTATACCGAAATAGTCAACAAGATTTCGCTGACAGCACACGATGATAAGAGATTCGGGTTAGAGGATAAAATAAACACTTTGGCACTCGGACATTGGACTTTGGATCTAATTTTAGATGATATGATTGTGGATGATTGGATTCTAGATATGAGTAAGGATGATAGGATTCCAGAAAATTAAGAGGAATTAGACGAATTCAAGAATATGGAAATCGATAGAGACATCGAGGGTGTTAGTTTAAAAAGAAAAAAAAAAAAAAATATCGTCATTTTAGTGAATTATAATAAAATAAATAAATAAATAAAAAAAAAATATATACGCATTTATGAATAAGAAAATAGAGATATCCGTAGAAGGTGTCGTCTTACCTAACGAACCCCTATCCAACATCGATCTGTTGAATGCGGCGAAGGATTTGAAAATCAAAGATTTTCTAGGCGTGTTTTCCAGAGATGCCTTGCCGAAGAGAAGACCTCGACAATCGGAATGCGGAATTTTAAATCTAGACGATTCATTGGGTGAAGGCACTCACTGGGTGGCATGGTTCAAGAACGGGAAGAAAAAAAATTATTATTTCGACAGCTACGGAATCTCGCCGCCAAAGAAATGAAGAACTATTTCAACAAATCGATGGTTTGTTACAACACGGAACAAGTGCAATCACCAGATCAAGTGTTTTGCGGTCACCTGTGTCTCTACGTTCTCAAGAGATGGTCTGAAGGAGATTGGTTTCAAGACATTCTCAATTATTTACATTAGAGAGAGTTTTTTTTTAATAGTATATATAAAGATAAAAAATTATTTAAAAAAATTTCAATCAAATAAAAACGAAAATTAAAAATAACATAGTTCATTTTTAATCAACTGCGTTTTGAATATATTTTTTCTAAAAAACAAAAAAAATCCCACAACAACATGCCAGTCGATAAATTTGGTAGAAGTGACGACGAAAAAGTCAACCTAAGAAAGAAGAGGAAGACGTTCGAAGTCGATGATGGTTACGACGTTGCCAACTTGGACGAACGTTACGTTCGGAGATACGAACCTCGAGAAGAACCTTTGAACATGAATGATAAGAAGCTCTACAATCTTCCCGACCCAATAGATCTCGCAGATGCTGCGACTAAAAAATACGTCGACATGGGGAACGCCGATTTTGAACGAATCCTGCTAGATAATTACGTGGATAAAACCATGACCGACAATCTCGATCTGAAAACCAAACGTTTGGTGAACATCGCGAATCCCATAGATCCCACCAATGCCACAACCAAGAAATACGCGGACGACTCTCACGCAAGATTCAGCGAACACCTGAGAAATAGATACGTTCAGAAAACGATGCACTCGGAATTGAACGCCAATTCTAACAAGATAACGAACATGGCCACTCCCATGAATCCCAAGGACGTGGCGACCAAACACTATGTAGATCTGGAACAGAGAAAGTCTGACAATCGAGAAATGATATCGGATCTGAATGCGGCATTCCACAAGATATTGAATCTGTCGAAGGTCGACAACACGGATGCGGACTCAACCGCAGTCAACAAGGGCTACGTGGATTCTGCCATGATACGATCACAAGAATACCTAGAATCGCAAGTGGATGATCTCTACCTGAACAAACAATCTGGCGGTACCATGGAGGGTGGTATCGACATGAATGGTAAGAATTTATTCGGACTCAGTCACGATCCCGAATTCAATTCCAGCGCGGTCAGCAGAAAGTACATGGACGACAACTCGGTCTGGAGAAAGGGTGACATAATGGAAGGTAAACTAGACATGGGTGGACACGCGCTCACGAATCTACCGGATCCCATGAACATGACGGATGCCTGCACCCTGATTTTGGTGGTGGAGAAAGTCAAATATGCTAGACAATTGATCACTGTGTGGGCCGAGGAGGCCGGCACCTTAGATGAGGGAAAAGCTGAGTGGTCTTTCGGAAATGGAGGTAGCGGATTGAAACATGGTCAGGTGGGATATCCCATGCTGCTGGAAGGTGAAATCCTTCGAATGAGTCTGGCTTCCTCGGATTTGAATAACAGAGCGGTCGTCAATCTCATGGTGAATGGTTGTAGAGAGCGATAAGAGATACAGCGTCGAAAAGACTGAGAATCAACACGCGAATGTTAGCACGTTCGGCATGCCTCTCAAAGTGAACGCCGGAGACAGGATTAATTTTGTTATGAAAACCAATAATCCCGAAGCCGACACTTCCGTGGCGAGTCTACTGATCGAACTAGATCCTTTGAACAAACAGTGAATGCGTGGAAAATAATGAATTAAAAAAAAAATAAAAACTAAAACAAAAAAAAGAAGAAAATTAATGAGATTTAGAAAGATGTTTAATCTCTCTAGATCACATTACTTTATTTATTTTTTTTGTTTTTTTTGTTTTTTTAATAATTACTCATTACTTTTTTTTATTTTTGTTTTTATTTTTTTTTTCACACTCGTCTCTCATCGAATGATCGACATCTTATTTCCATCTGATTTCGAATTGTAATTCTCTGTCTGATAGGACTAGGGCGAAGGCTTTGGTTTTTCTCGGCACCTTCCTATCGAATTGCATCTTGATCTGAATGTCTAAGATGATACTCTTGAGCCGTTCAGTCTGTTTACTGACGTCGAATACGAACATGGGATACATCGACTTGTATTCGCCAGGAGATATGTTAGGGTTGCTCATCAATTCGTCTAGACCGTGATACTTCTTTCTAAAATCAGCGGCGTCGCCGTACAGTCTGAAGAAATCGTTCTTGTCGAACGACGCGTTGTAATCGATTGCTGGATATCTCGTGGCGTTCAGAAACACTTGCATGTTTCTCAAACTGCAGTGATCGAACAGCGACGCATTCTTTTCCTGAGACCCGTCCCTATCAGTCTGAAACGCAACCATGATGAAACGCGGTCTCTCGGAAGCGGATTTCACCGTCAATCTCCAATCAAAGTGATTCATGGAGGGTGGAATGCTAGCCGTTTCGCACTGTCTCATTCTAAATCCCACGGGTAATTTACTCTTGGATTCTATGATCTTGCAGAGACATGCTTTTTCCACGATCGAAGGCTCCACGTGCGGAACGAACCACGATATCTTGTGTAGAGTTATCTTACCCGCATTGGTCGCAGTGAGTTTCACTATTGTGTCGTCATCTCCTTTTCGAATCAACGTCAGATTGTGTTTGAATCCGTACATGATCTTGTTGTAATCGTCCGCAAATCCGAAGATGTGTTTCAAAGGTATTCTGAACGAAAACGTTCCTTTAGGTCTGGACGTTTTGACGACGTAGTCGAATATCAAGGCGGCGCCGGCGCTAGCAGGGCCGATGGTGTCTTTCACCCACAACTGATTAAGTCCTCTGGATTTCGAAAAATCATCAGGATACGTCAAGAGTCCGAGCATCGTGGTGGCCTGATCGGGATGAAACACAGATTCTATCTCTTGTCTGGATAGCATGTATTTTATATTACTGAATAGATGCATGATGCCATTATTGGCTAGAGTAACCGTGTCGTCGTCGGCGTAGTCGCTCCCATCTTCCTTGGTGAGACGTCCCTGCACCACTATGTAACTCTCGCTAGGATGTATGAATAGATCTTGAGTTTCGACGTTGATTCTTATCTCTCCCGCATTGTTCAAACTCGTTCCGGTTACCGGTTCGTATTCGTGGACCTCATATTCTTGAATACTTTCATCTTTCACTATGCTTTGTGCTATATCTAGTATATTTGTCGTTTTAAAGGATTTTTAGGTTTTTTTTGTTTATTAATTAACTTGCTTTCTTTATCTAAAAATAGTTTTTAATTATTTTTTATTATTATTTTTCTCTCTTATATATATGTGTAAACAAGAAAATATTAAAGAAAGTAAATAAAAAATTTTTTGTTTTCTTTATCAAAACTTTGTCTTCTGTAATTGTTGTTCGTAAAACTTTCCGATGATCTCTTCTCCATCCAAAGCTTCGATTTCGTAAGTCACTGGATCGATGTGAAATATTTTGATTATCACGAAGATTTCCGAGGTCCATCGAGGAGTATAACCCTTTTCGAAGTGCTTCTTATAAGCGTAGATTCTCACTCGATCACCGACCGCAAATTTCGGCGTTCTAGACTTCTTCCTGATCTTAGATCTTTCAGGATATAGATTCGCGTAGACCCGTTTTTCATTTCGAGGATCGCTAGCTTCCACGGGAGTCATCTTGATCGATCTGTGTTGCGTGTTGTTGTAATCTTTGACCAGACCGTTCAGAGCGTATATGTATTTCTTGGTCGAATTCGCCGTGAAGTATCTGTGCATCTTTTCCTTCATCGTTCGATTCCAACGTTCCACCACGCTGGCTTTCTCTTCATTTTCGATCGAGTAGAGGTCGACCAATCGATGAACGTGCTTGTTGTAGAATTCCTTTCCCTTATCCACCCACAATTTACTCGGTTTTCGAGAAGATGAGTCGAACACGCTCTTCAGAGCCTCGACGACGCAAGGTCCCGATTTATTCTTCAAAGCTCTGATCCAACCGTATTTGGTAAACACGTCGATGACCGTCAATAGATATTTGACGCCCTCGTTCCACCTCGAAAACGATCTCATGTCGACCAAGTCGGCAGACCAAATATAATCCAAACCCTTCACGAACACCCTTCTCTTTCGAAATTTACGCACTATGGGTTTGTGTAACTCCTCGGCCAATTCGCTCGTCAATAATCGTTTCTTCTTCTTTTCAGATGCGCTTTTTTTTTGAATGCCCCATCCGAATCGACGTTTCGCACCGATCAGATTGCCGACCAGCGAACGTTAAATCTTCTCTCTCCTGGTCGGATTCGATATGCCTCTCAATTTCCCCAACATGTTTTTATCGCAGACGTCGTTGCGAATCTTGGTGTCGGGATGTCCGGCGTAGCACAGATCGTGATCATACGCGGCCGCGTCCACCCTATTCACAGGTTTGCTCCAAGATTTGGGTGTTAGATCGGCATTGAGTCTCTTGTTCAATTTCGTTCCGGGTCCCGTGAAACTGTGACCGGGCAGATGCATTTCGAAAGGTAGATTATTGATAATTTTATTCACGATGCCTTTACCTTTGCTCGCGTTCTTTTTTTTGACGAATCGAGTCTTGACAGAACCACACACGTCGCAAATTCCGCGAAGCATCTGTCTGTCGTTTTTAGTTCGCACTTCTCTAGAATTACTCGTCTCGGTAACTCTCTTACACTTTACGCAATACATTTTTTTAAAAGAGTTATTTAAATTAATTTCGTTTTTTATTTTATATATAAATTTAATAATTAATTCTGTTCTTATTATATATATATATATATATTTTTTTTTTCAATCGCTGCTCTTGAGTTCTATCATCTTACTGAATTCCTCCCTGGCCTCTTTCCTCCCCTTTTCCACGAGAGAATCCTTCATCTCTTCCTTGATGATCTGACGAGTCTTGATTCTCACGGCTTCTTTCATGGAATCGTATTTCGTTTTCTCGCTCAATATCGCGAAGTATTCTCCGTCCGATATCCTACCGTCTTTCAACGCCATAGAGATCATTTCGGATATCGTGTCGATCTTGGAGTCGGCCAAGACGCGAATCTTGTCGTGTTTCCTCGCCTTCAGATATAATTTCCTACTCAAAAAGTTTCCAAGCGTGCTAAACAATCCGGCGGTGAGAGCCACTCCTTCTACGGTCAACACGATCGGAATGCCGACCGCGGTTGACAACAATCCGATGCCGGCCGCGTGTAAACCCATGGAAATCGTGATGAGTGTCGTGTCGATCGCGTTGACGAATTCCACGAAACGCGAATAATTCTTCTTGAGGGAATGACGAGAATCTCTCTCTCGAGTTAGATACTCTTGGATTCTACTGATTTGATCGATGCGATACCTCTCTCCTCTTTCTTTTTCTTCTAGCGACGGTGCCGTCGGCAAAACGCTGATCAGCTTCTCATCCTCGTCGTCTACTAACGTCGGATACAATTTATTTCTGGTTCTCATTTTTGTATTTTTTTTTTCTTTCTAATATTAGATAAAAAATTTTATGTGTGTTTTTATTTTTATTTTCTATTCTCCCTTATTTTATATCAACGAGAAAACTTAGACGTATGCTTCATTGAACAATAATTTAATGATGCATCCCTTGTCTTCTAAAGTCAGACTTCTACGCGCCAATCAATTTCAGTTCTTCCGAAACTGTAGGCTTGTCTTGATTCTTACAGAAGACTAATCTCTTCCAAAGCGCGATCACATCGTCGAATCTAACGCGTTCGAACGCCGGTTCGAAATACTTGATGACCATATCTTCCCTTTCCATCGTCAGACATGAATGATTCTCGTGATCGAAGTCTAGATGATCCCGACATCCGACGCATCGTTCTAACAAGATGGGACGTAGTTCTTTGTTCACGCAGATTGCGTATTCTCTCGTCAGCATGTTTAAAAGAAACCTCCCTCTAATAGTCTGGGAAGCGCACATGATTTACGAATTTTTTTATTATCTATTCGATTTGATATATTTATTTTTTAAATAACTATTATTTATATATTTTTTTTCTCTCCTATATATATCAATCACTTTTTTTTTATTTCCACGGGTATTCCCCCTACTCACGTCAGAAATGGAAGCGTTCAATAGTTGTCTGTTAAGTTTTTTGGGAAAAAATCCGGGTATTCCCCCCACTCACGTCAGAAATGGAAGCGTTCAATAGTAGTCTGTTGAGTTTTTTTTGAAAAAATCCGGGTATTCCCTCCACTTACGTCAGAAAGGGAAGCGTCCAATAGTAGTCTGTTAAGTTTTTTTTTTTTTGGGGGGGGGAGGGTGGGGGTGGGGGGAAACCCACCGCCTCAAAACAATTGCGGATTCTTGGCCACTGGCCCAGAATCCGCAAACCGGTTTTTTGATGGTAGCCCAGAATTTTTGCTCGCGTTCACCAACGATGGATCGATGGTCTGATCCGCGATGGGAACGTTGACAAAAATTTTAAAAGTAAAAAAAAAGTGAAAATGTACAATTTTCACTTTTTTTAAAAAACGTGTAACATTCAACGTTCACCACGGGTATTTGAACGTTAAAAGTGCGATCTAGGAGTCACAAAAAAAAAACAGCGGATTCTAGGCCACTGAACATTTTTGTGAACAAGCATGCGATTTAACACTGAATCCCACGTTGGTAAACGCATCGTGTACGTGTACCGTACACGTACATGTACAAAGTGGCTGTGAATCCGCATTTATTACCTACTGTTGTGAATTGATTTCGTTCTCTGTCTCATTATCCCATAACGCGAGTACGTCCCTCATCACAGAAAATCCATTTTGCGTTTCTTTTTTTGAGCAGTATATATATACATTCCTCTTTTGACCATTTTCTCCTTCTGCTCAAACTCACATGTCACGCAGTGGAAGCTGCCTTATTATAAAAAAAAAAACACCCACAAACTGGAAGATCCATGCAGGGTCGAGGAGAGGAAATACGAGTCCCGGGGTTAATTCTGTGACGGACCCCTTTTCAAAAGTGTTGGGGATATTGATGGAGATGATAAAGGTGTCTACAGTGAGTGCCGAAGGCGCGATCGATCATATGGTACAGGTGGGGGCAGGGGAGGGGGGGGGGGTCTCCCCCCCTCAAGAAAAGAAAACTTCTGGCGGCTTTGGGGATAAAAAATCACGTTATTTTTTAGCCGTCAAAATGACGTTTTCGGTAGCATGTTTCAAATTTCCAAGTTCATCAGTGAGTATGCAATGACCTAGAGTTACAGCTATTGACTGCATAATTCTTAAATTCATGAAGTGATAACTTTATTACGTCAAGTTGATTTAACAAAGTTATTAATTCAAGAATCATGCAGTCCAAAATTTCAACCGTTGATCAAGTGCATAGCTTCGTTCAGGATACGCCCCCATCTCTTCTTAACTGTTGCCACAGGAGTCAGAACCTTAGGGGGGGGGGGGGGAGGGGACTAGTCCAAGCATGGCCTGAAAGCCTGTATTTTAATTTTTGTTTTGGTACGTCCTTTGAAATCACGTACCAAAACCAATAAGAATTAAAATACAGTCTTTCAGACTATGTTTGGATTTGGGGTGGGTGGCAAGCATTCCCAAGAGTCCTTAACTCCAGGAACAAACCCGGGCGCCCACCAACGTTCCGGGCTCCAGGCTTACTGCCCCGCCCCCACCTCCTCGGCCCTGGATCCATGACCAAAATGTGAATACATGGATACTCTATTACAGTACACACAGAGTGATTTTGTACTTGCCATCTGTGTAGGTGGATATACATATGTTTCTAACATGTTCTTGCCAGTCTTGTAGAAAGTTGGGAACTCAAAAAGCTAATCTGCCGTTTATGGACCACCAGATAACTAACTACACAGAGATCCTTAAACTGCAGATCTGCTTTTTGAGTCACAAATTTTTACTGGCTGCCAAGTATGGTCAGTGGTTGGTGCCCATGTGCGTTGTTTTGCATCAGCAAGATTTCAACCCGCGAACCTCCGAATGGAATTCAGAAATCACTTTACTTACAAGGTTTTAGTATAACCTCTATAAACTGTGCATACTCAACTACACCAATAACGCAAGAATCTGACATCAGTTTCTGGAAAGCTCTCACAGCGAGCTCTCCAGAAAATGATGTCAGGTTCTTACTTTATTGGTGTAATGGCAGTGGACGACTTTGTTTATTGTGGTAATGCTACAATTTATTTCGATTTATACAGTATTTGTAGACTTGAACATGTGCTTCTGCCTTGTACCATGCTTTTATAGTAATTTTTTCCAGACATTTCATACTTAGCTATTAAATAAATAACTGTTCATTTACAAATTAGTTCTATTAAAAATTATTGATCTGTAGACATGGTCAATCAATATTTCGTGATAAAAAAATCAAAATAACAAATTTTGACTTGCGGAAATAATCTACAATTGCAGTACTCTGATCACAAAAAGCAGTACAGCACATTTGTACTTCGCTACTTAAACATGTACCCACAGGCAACATCAAAACTGGAAATTTTAATTTAAATTTTTAAAACTTAAACAATCTTCAAGCAAATCGAATCATGTGACCATCGGGGAACAATCTTGTTCCGATGATAGATCACATGATGTGGTTGGTATAAAACTTTTTAAAAAGACCCATTTTTACCTGCTAAATTCATGAATTATGTGTGCAGTGGTAGTTAATTTGTTAGGTGAAGGGTTAGACAGTGAGGTGTGTGGATTATGGAGATTCTTATCAATCCATTTTCCAATGATTGAAAAAAATAAACAAAATAATTTACAGTACCAGAAGGGTAAATTCCCACCACCCACGGTTAAGATTTTTTGGCATATCAAAGCTACTTCAACCAAAAAATTTATTTTTCCGAAGTAATATCCTTTCGTGGAAATTATAAATTGCATTTTGAATTTCTATGCATTGGAAAATTTACTGCACTTGGAATTTCAATGCAATTAACTCTCTTAAGTGCTGTGTATAAACCCAAAACAAGTAAAAAAGTTACAGACAGAATACATCTACATTACCAGTTGAAATGGGTTGCAACGTAACTACAATAAATTAAGAATCCTGATGCTCCTGTTTCTACACTGGTAATACAAGAATATTGCATCGTTTTTCTGGGAAGCTCTCTGTTAGAGATTCACCCAAACATGTCCAATTCTTCTGTTATCAGGATAAGAAATATTACATCTGTAGTTTTCACCGGTAGTGGTTATTCTTAAACTCATTTTGACATGTACTGAGGGAGGTGATAGGGGTAGAAGTGGATGATGAGTGTAAAATGGAGGTGGATAGTGATCACAACTTGATTACAGAGACGATCAGGGCCAAAAATCTAGTTAAAAGCAAAGGACAATTTAAGGAGATATGGGAACTCAAAAAGCATGCTGACTGGGCGAAGTTCAATGAAAAACTGAAACCGAAGCTTGCAACCGTACCCAAGGGGGGGGGGAGGGGGGGGGGGCAATGTCCAGAAGATGGCCGACGTCATAGTTGCGAGCCTGGTGGAGGCAGGAAAGGAAAGTGTAGGAAAGATCAGGGTGCCAACACGGGAACAAGGGTACAGAGTGAATGAAGAACCGAAAAGGGCCATAAAGGGAAGAAAAGCTAAATGTGCTGCATACAGAAGTAGAAAACTTAAGGGGGCGGAAAGCAATGAGGCAACATTAGCAAAGGAAGAATACCAACAAGCACGAAATAAAGTAAATAAGATTGAAGACGATAATCGGAGAGTGCGAAATAGCAGTCTTATTGGGACGATAAGAACGACAGGGGGGTGGGGGGGGGGGGGGTCGAGTTCGAACGTATTTTGGAAATGGGTGAATAAACGTAACAAAGGAAGTAACCCATAGAGTATTAAAGTAGATGGCAGAGTTACAGACGACCAAGATCAAGTCGCGTCAGAACTAGTCAAGCACTGGGAAAAGGTAAACGATAAGCGATGGGGCAAGGGGAGCCCACCTGAGTGTCCGAATCAGGTTGAGGAAAACCAATCGAACTTCGTGTGCAGCGAAATTAAAACGGAGGAGGTGCGAAATGTGATCTCAAAATTAAGGGATGGAAAAGCGGGAGGAGTGGGTGAGATTCCAAACGTGTTTATCAAAAAGGGGGAGAGGAATTCGTGGAAAGTATCACCGAAGCGTGTTCGGTGACTGATACAAAAGACTAATTTACTGTTGTAAAATTGACAATCTACACTATTCGCATTGAGTCCAATTTAATTTCAGTCGTTTTGAACTTGGTATATTTCCTTATTCGTTGTGTGACAGCAAGTCTCTCTCGTAGCAGTAACTGTTATTAACAAGCTGCCTTTATTCATTGCTTCCCCCCCCCCCCCCCCCCCCCCGTTGTTTATTTGAGATCTATTCAGTAAGTTAATCAGGCATCTGATTAAGACCCAGTGAAAGCTTACTTTAATCTTTATATCAAGTAAACTTGTTATGACATGACGCATTTATTTTATTGTATATATAGCCTTGATCACAAGTAAGAATTCAGTTATAGTTTAGATTTCCAAACGTTACTTCATTTTATTGGGAAATCCCATGAGCTATTGCTATAAAATTGTTCGGATATCCAACAAGTCCGGTTATTAAATTTTGATCGCTGTTAGATATTTTGAATGCCAGATTCGCTATTAAATTGTTATCATCTTTAATTTGTCTCCGAGTCATCAGTTGAACACCATTGTGGCACAACAGATATCGACGGTCGTTCCCCACGGTTATATTTGGTGAGAGAATCCGCGGCTGGACATCTTTTTAGTGTGTCGAAACGATCCGGGTACCAGGTTCCAATTCCGTTCGATAAAGATGTTCAACAAACTACCAGATAATATACCGACAATCCTCGAACATCTTCATCTGGATAACATGAAGATGCAATGGACACTTCAGACTGGTGAGAATTCCACCACGTTAATAGTGTCTTGGAAGAAACAACCTATGCAAAAGTCCCCTTCAAATAAACTGCGAGATGAGCGACGTATGACAGAATACAAGAAAAAAACATCGAACAGCTAGAACAACAAACTCATCAGCATCAGAACATTCAGTTTCCCCAGAACTTTCATAAATCGTCAGAAGTTATTGAATGTGATTCACGTGCTATAACAGGAACAAAGGAGCACATTCACAAGGATTCTGTGCGTACGCAAACATGCATCGTTTCAACTGAGGATGCTATGACTTTCGCAAGGCCAACATCAACGACTGTCAGTACCCAAACATCTAGATCTACTCGTGATTATGCCACACAAAGTGACATTTCGAAAAAGGCAGATGTATCACCGAAGCATGTTCAGAACATAAATGGCTGATACAAAAGACTAATTTACTGTTGTAAAATCGACAATCTACACTATTCGCATTGAGTCCACTTTAATTTCAGTTGTTTTAAACTTGGTATATTTCTTTATTCGTTGTGTGACAGCAAGTCTCTCTCGTAGCAGTAACTGTTGTTAACAAGTTGCCTTTATTCATTGCTTCCCTCCATTGTTTATTTGAGGTCTATTCAGTAAGTTAATCAGGCATCTGATTAAGACCCAGTGAAAGCTTACTTTAATCTTTATATCAAGTAAACTTGT
This sequence comes from Pictodentalium vernedei, assembly GCA_031216915.1. Taxonomy (NCBI): domain Eukaryota; kingdom Metazoa; phylum Mollusca; class Scaphopoda; order Dentaliida; family Dentaliidae; genus Pictodentalium; species Pictodentalium vernedei. The sequence goes on from CM062296.1 coordinate 669,567,908, forward strand.
TATGACATGACGCATTTATTGTATTGTACATATTGCCTTGATCACAAGTAAGAATTCAGTTATAGTTTAGATTTCCAAAGGTTACTCTGCTTCATTTTATTGGGAAACCCCATGAGCTATTGCTGTAAAATTGTTCGGATATCCAACAAGTCAGGTTATTAAATGTTGATCGCTGTTAGATATTTTGAATGCCAGATTCGCTATTAAATTGTTATCATCTTTAATTTGTCTCCGAGTCATCAGTTGAACACCATTGTAGCACAACAGATATCGACGGTCGTTCCCCGCGGTTATAAAAGCCTAACTGCCCTATTCAATCTAGCCATAGAAAATCAAGAGGTCCCAAAGGAGTGAAAAGAAAGCAAAGTGACATTTATTCACAAAAAGGAGGAAAAAGACGTTTTGGATAACAATCGAGGGATCTCTGTCAGTACCAACATTGGAAAAGTTTTCTGTAAAGTCCTGTATGGGAGACTGGAGGAGGTGATTGAAGAGAAGGGTTTTTTGGGAGAAATCCAGAATGGCTTCAGGAAGGGAAGGCGAGTTATTGACCATCTTTTCACGCTATCCCAAATGATAGAATCCGCGAAAGCAAAAAAAAGAAAAAGCTATCTATGGCCTTTTTGGATGTCAAGAAGGCATACGATAGAGTATGGAGGGAGGGTATGTGGCGCAAGCTGGAGGCTCTGGGTATAGGAGGCGAGTTTGTTGGAATTATGAAAGCATTATATAAAGACGTACAGAGTGAACGTACCCTGGGAACATTACAACAAAACGTGTGCCTATGGAGATAGGCCTAAAACAGGGGTGTATCCTTTCGCCAATCCTGTTTGCATTGTACATCAAAGATTTAGGAGATGAACTCCTGCATAGCGAGGAGGGGGTAGCAGTTGGGGACTTGAAGATCCCAGGACTATTTTTTACAGCGATATGGTGGTAGTGTCAGAAGGCGAAGAGGGGCTAACGAAAATGCTGGGAACCGTTGGGAAATATGGGAGCAAATGCAGACTCGAACTTAATGAAAGCAAGAGCAAAGTTATACCTGTGGGGCGCAAGGTGGACCCCACTCGAAGGTGGAGAGTGGGTGAGTTCGCCATTCCGGAAGGTAGCAGCAAACTTCTCAGAGTAGGGGAGATAGGTGATTACGAGTATTTGGGGGTAAATATAAACATTACAGGAAGAGGCATCTACCGAAACCACACAAATAAATTGATTCTGAAGGGGAAGCGAATCCTTAACCAAATGAAACTTATAGGGAGAAACAGTTTCAATAAGGTTTTCGTGGGGAAAACCATTTGGGAAAGGGTGGGTCTGCCAAGTATAACATACGGTACGGGAGTGGTACCCCTAAACCAGACGGCCGTAAAGAGCTCGGAAATCCTGCAGAACGATGCAGGCCGATGGATAACGGGGTCGAGTAATGTCGCAGCGCTAAAAGCAATCAGGGGTGAGCTTGGGTGGATGAGGATCAAGGACAGGATAGACCTGTTGAAACTCGGTTATCTTAATTATTTGATAAATCTCCCAGAGAGCCGATGGTGTAAAATAATGTTCCTGATAATTTTCGAATCAAATATCAAGACGGGGTGGATGGTCCAAGTGAGGGAGCTAATAGAGAACTACTCATTGGATATCTCGGACCTGAACGTTGGGGCAAACCAGGGTAAAAAAAATCGCCAGAGAAAGGGTTATGGAGGATTGTAACCGTAATTGGCGACAGGGGGTTAAATCAAAGAGGTCTTTGGGTGGCCTGCGTGATGAAGAGAAGCCAGGTTTTTAAGAGTGCCTTGATGCCACCTTTGGGGAGTAACTGTTGTTCAAGATGAGGTCGCGATCCCTGGAGCTGAGGGGAAAAATTGGGAAAGACAGTGAAAGGGAGTTCCAGATGTGTAATTTGGGCATGGTAGAGGCCCTGGAACACTTTCTTCTAGAATGCCCAAAGTACCAGTCTAAAAGAATAAGATTCACTGGGGGTATAATGGGGAAGTGGGATGGGAGAATGAAGGACATGTGGTTAGGGGGAGACTCAAAGGAGAGGGTCAATATGCTAATCGGAGAGATTGTGAAGAATGGGGCAAGGGATGTCATCAAGCAGTTCGTCTCCGAGTGTTGGGAACCGAGAACATCGACAAATCAGCGGCTGGCCGAAGTATTATTATTATGTATATGAACAAAACATTTGGACACGCGACACTTCTACCAGCAGACGATTTTGACATTTTAAGGCCCACGCCCCCTCCCCAACCACTTCCAGCTGGAACATCTGTGTGTTATGCTTGAAAATATTTGTATTGATTTGTTGTTCGGACACCCAGGGTTTGAATTTTCACTCACGCAGTCATCTTTATGTCGTTTTGGTGATCTATCTGCCACTTTTGTCACTCGCCAATAGAAAAAAACATGATGCCGAGTCTGCCATCGCTTATGTTCATTGCGGTGTTCATTTGACGAACAAATCAATATTAATTCGGTCTGTCGGTTGAGTGACGGGTTGAAAGTGTGTTATTTTTTATCTTTATTGGTATAAAACTGAAAAGGCGCATTTTCTCGTTTCAAACGAAACAGTTTGTTTGCTGATATCGCGTGTTTGACAGTCTTGACAAATCGGCTGATCGAAATGTTTCTCCGAAAGCGACCTCTGACCTCACATGTCATTAAAGTTAAACAAGGCAAATCGACAATGGACTTATTCAGGTCACAAGTTGGACCGGTGTGACAGGAATGATAGTCCGTAGGAACGTTAGTCCCTCTGGACTATTATTCCGCGGAATTATAGTCCTAGGTCTAACATTCCTAGGAATAGTAGTCCGCCGGAATAATAGTCCAGAGGGACTAATTTTCCTACGGACTATCATTCCTGTCACACCTGTATTTGATGTCAGTTAAGCTAACAATAGAACTGTATTCAGGTGTCAAGTTCAGTGACAGAGTTCGTGTGCAGAGACAGTGGTATGTGAATCACATTATCATCGGTCAGAACAAAACAAAATCGAAGAGGTTCGTAAAAAATTCTTTCTGAACAACGTTACTTTTCGATTATTCAAGGTGAGTGGTTGCTCAGAATTCATCAGATGCGAAATTCACGAGAGAGATATAAAGACAGACTCAACACGTAAACGAGATTACAAGTGACCTTATTTGATTTACTGGCCACCCATGCTCCAGTGACCAAATCAAACAAGGGTTTATGCGCAAAGAAACACGATTCTCGCTCGAGTTGCTCCGTAAAATATTTGAACGCAGACATACGCAGATATTTTTGAACTTCTGTACTTTGTGCCGACAGAAATTTTAAAACTTTGCATTGTCTATTTCATTAGATAGACATGAAAAATAGGGACTGCTACCGGAGTATATTCACAAATGTGGTTGAAGAATGTAAGAAACGCGTTTCCTGAAATAAACTAAACAATATGGGAAAACTTGAAGTGAACTGGCCGTGCATTCCCCGACTGAGAATCGACGGACCTGTTCGCCGTAACTTTATTTTCCATATGGTCAGGAGTTTTTCCCACTAAGCCCTATACCTATGCCACTGGCAAGTTCGCCATAAATTTTTCCATTGGGTCAGACCAATTGTCCACAGAACCCAATACCTATGCAACTGGTCGGTTCGCTGTAAATTTGTACAGGGAGGGGGGGGGGGGGGGTATTCTTATAGTAGTATTAACCACCAAACCCGAGAGTTATACTACTGGCCAGGTTGCTATAAGTTTGCCACAGTATCGGACTTCTTGACTACTAAACCCAGTACCTATACTACTGGCGAGGTCAATATAAATGTTTCCATGTGAACAGGCCTATTGCCCAGTAAATCCAGTACCTGTACTACTGTCTAGTTCACTATAAGTTTTTTTTTCTGTAGAGTCAGGCTTATTGACTACTAAAACAGGTACCTATACTATTGGCTAGTTCGCTGTGAGTTTCTGTTACGTGGGGTCAAACTTATTGCCCACTAAACACACTGCCAATACTACTGACCAGGTCGCTATAAGTTTTCCTTTATGGCCAGACTTATTGCCCACTTTTCCGTTCTCTAAACGTTTTGTTTATTGCGCTCGTCTTCTTTCGCTGTACATACCACTATTCGGCCATACTTGGGTCTGGGCTCCCGCACCAGTCCCTATTCTACCTGTCCACCAAACCCATAGGATTATACAGAAATTGATCGATAACTGTAGTATGTAATGTGGTTTTCATCCCTCATCAGCAGGACCTCTGTGTAGAATTTCGGAAATGACGTCATGTCACGTGACCCAGTGACACTGTGTTGGGTTGTCATGGTAACCCTCGCGACGTCATTACCATAGAGATACGTGGTGTTAGTGCGCATGCACAGCGCGCGTTGTTAGGGTGATACTTGTTTCCGTCGTTCATTTTGTATACTGGAGTCTGCCATCTCGGTTTCTATAGTAGCACGTGGTTTCTGTGTTACTCAAAACTTCTTATAGGGCCAAGATGCTTCTAAAAGTTGTGTCTTTTTGTAAAGAGTAATACTAATTACCACAAACGACCCATCAATCCCTCCAATCCACCCAAAATCACCCAAAAGGGACTGTATTTGATACGGAGTTCCCCCATTTCATGGGCATATAATAGTAACATATAGTGCCATAAGGCGCGATCGATTATCATTAGTGTAGTTTTCTTATTCGGACTCCTGCAAAATCCTCGTTTATTTCGTAGTTACCACAAACAACCCATCCCCCCCCCCAAATCACCCAAAACTACCGAAACGGACTTTATTTGCTACGAATTCCCCAGAACCCCCTTTATTCCAATAACAGGCGCGTCCTTTATACAAGAGTCATTACCCAGAATCCTCTGCTTCCATCTATCTATGCTATAGTTTTTGTCAATAAGGCCCTGTTCGGTATTGGGTATATTTTGCAATGTTATATTCCATACTTATTTTCGGGTTACAATCCTTCATGTTCGTTCCGGCGTTCGTCACAACTAATCAACTGCAGTGTACCTTCGGCTTCTTCAAAGCTAAATGATTCATTCGAAGAACGGCAGGTAAGCGCACAATCGAAGTTTGTTTCAAAAGAACGACAGCAATGACAAAAAATATTTTTTAGTCGAAAAAAACGATATCAATGCAGCGTTCAGAACTATACAGCAGACGTGGGTGCCATTTAGTAACAAATCAGAATGGCTGGTTTCGAGTGGGCATATCGAGTCCCGGATGTAAGATGGTGCTATGTAAAAATGGTCAATTGGATGCTGGGCGATAGGGTAACCACAAAAGAGCACAACCGTCAATGCCAGTACAAGTGGAAATGATTTTGTCCTGATATCTTAAAAATACTGTAATATCCGTTGAGCTCTTCAAGGCACATTTAGATTTCAGGATTATCATGTCTCCAGCTTCGTTGAATAGAACAGTAGGAACTGGCGACAATCCCGGCGCACATGTCTACATGGCGTGAGCTTGATTGGAGGCACATCAATCCGGAGTAGTTGAGATTACAATCGAAAACCTTCGCGTCACCGACATTGATCGACTTTCTCGCAATTACATAGTCCCCACAGTTATATCATAAAAACACCTGGGAGGTTTTTCTCGGAATCTTTCCTTTCTTTTTTACTGAGTGCCCGAGCCCTGTCCGTCCGTCATGATCCAATCGATCAGCGGCAATTCTCGCTTTCATCTCTTCTTTGTGATGCTGGGGAGGATCACGGGTAGATTCTCTCATTTGAGAAATATCGATGACTATTTGTCAACAAGAATGTAGGCTGAGTGCCCACATTTTTAAAGTTTCTGCTTTTAACATTATACCTATTACACAAGATGATGTCCAAAGCACATGAATGTGGTTTCTATGAACATATCACTCCACATCCCGAAATGATAGTACAGTATGGGTGGTATAGACTCCACTGCCTACATTTAGCTTTTGGTACTACTAACCTACGGAATGCTTTGTCTTCTATGACTGGTTTAGGATGTATGTAATGCTGTGCCAGGCGGTATTGTGGGTTGGGTGGAGGTCAAGGGGCGCGGTGGCGTCGCGGTAAGCGGTTCTCGTAAGATCACCGAAGTTAAGCAACGTCGAGCGCGCTTAGTAGTTGGATGGGTGACCATTTCAGCGATTGATTCGCGCTCCCGCGTTGTGTCCTTGGCCAAGACACTTAACCCCGATTGCCTACAGGGGGCACGATGACGCTGTGTACTAAGGCGTACTGCCCGTTGATGGTGCGCGTGACTTTAACCAATCTAACCCTGCCTGTGCCGTGGTGCAGAGTTACGATGTTGGAGAGCTGACAGCTGTTGGTCGTTGCTCGGTGGTTCTCTCCAGGTACTCCAGCTTCCTCCACCCGTAAAACTGTCACGGTCACGATTAGCCATTGTGCATAAGTGTGTGACTTTAAACACCAATAAATATAAATATATAAAGCACGACCAGGTGCATGGCCTAGTTCGGTAGTACAGTATGGGCGTTACATACCCCTGATGCTTCAGGTTTTGTCTTATTGATTCACGCGGGGCATTATACTGTCCTACAGTAATGTAGGGAATACATAATGCTAGGCCAAGCGGTATTGTGGGGCGGGGTGTATGTAATGCAGGATTGTCTAGTATGGTAGTACATGATGTGCGGTCATTAGTAGGTATATATGGAGAGTTCACGACCACTTTGTACATGTACGTGTACACGATGCGTTTACCAACGTGGGATTCAGTGTTAAATCGCACGCTTGTTCACAAAAATGTTCAGTGGTCTTGAAATCTCCATGTTTTTTTGTGACTCCTAGATCGCACTTTTAACGTTCAAATACTCGTGGTGAACGTTGAATGTCACGCGTTTTAAAAAAAAGGTAAAATTGTACATTTTCACTTTTTTCTTTTACTTTAAATTTTTTGTCGACGTTCCCATCGCAGATCAGACCATCAATCCATCGTTGGTGAACGCGAGCAAAAAATTCTAGGCTAGCATCAAAAAAGGTTTGAGAATTCTAGACCAGTGGTCCAGAATTCTCTATTGTTTTTGAGGCGGTGGGTTTTTCCCATTTATGACGTCATTAGGGGAATTCCCATAGTGGGAATTTCCAAACTCAGCTAATCGACCGATCAGATCGCTCGATTCTCCACCAATTGACCGATCGGATTGCTCGATTCTCATAAACTCGATCATACAGAGTTATCTCCCCTCGTCGTGGGGTGGAGGGAATACCCGGATTTTTTTTCCTCCAAAAAACTTAACGGACAGCTGTCGAACGCTTCCATTTCTGACGTGAGCGGGGGGAATACCCCGAGCAAATAAATAAAAAAAGTGATCGATATATATAGGAGAGAGAAAAAAACATAAACATAAAAATAATTATACATTTAATTTTGAAAATAATAAAACAATTAAAAACGAAAGATGTTTTTACAGATGGATTCTAGACACCGAGATCGAATTTTAGAAGAGTCTGAGCGTGCTAAGAAGGGCATTCAGTCGGCTGATAGAAGCAGACATCTTGGTGAGATGGAACTCAAACGTGAAGCCACAAAAATATTTAAACCCGTGACGGAGGGTCAAGAGCAAAGCAGGAAGGAGATAGTCGAAGAATTGAGACCCATAAAGGAGAGTTCTTTGAGAATGGGTTCGTTGCCTCCTAGTTTTGGAAATCGGTATTCCGTTCAATCTACACCAGATTACGTTCCCACGGGAATTCAAACAGAGAGCAAGTCTGATGATACAGCTTCGACTATCACCACTAGTAGCGTCGCATCGTCTGATGATGATCGCGGTAAGAGAGATCAGTTGTATGGATTTTATAAGGATTCGGAGGGAAGGATTTTTGTAGGAAACACAGAAGTAGATATTGGTGATGATGAATTGATCGTGGGTTCGAACAGATACGAATTGACTGATGGACTGCGCAGATTGCTCCTTTACGACAAGCCTAGCGATTACACGGATCAGGATTTCGACAATTACGGCGACATTCTGGTTCAGACCCACGCCATGAAGAGAAATAACGATGCCAGAGAGACGAGACCCAAAGCCAACAGAGGTTACAAGTGGACGAAAGTGGTGAAACCCATATGGGATATGAACAAGAAGTTCATCGAATCGGTGACTGGCAAAGGGGTGAAAACCACTTTTCTTCCGAGCGATTCTGACGCTCTGTCTCAGAGATTGAGATTGTTGATGGCGAGCAGACGGGCTGGTAACAGAGGATTAGATAATCAGATAGTTGCTATATCTGACGAATTGTTTTTGAATAAAAACCACTATAAAAGGCTGATGAACGAATTGAAGGATTGATGTGTATATAATAAGTAGAGAGAAACAAACAAACAAAAATAAAATAGTAAATTTTTTACACTAGAATAATAAAAGTATTTAAAAACAACAAAACGATTTACCAGTGAAAAAAACAAAAATATATTATAAAAATAAAATATGTTGGTGATAAAAAACAGGGGATACGTCAGAACTTACGTTCAAGGCGGTTCTGGCATCGTCGATTCTATAATGCGAGCGTTCACGAGGGATGCGGGTAGAAAACTCGCATCGACCGCGTTTGAGGTCGGTAAGAAGACGGCTTTGGATGCTGGTAAGAAAGCCGCTTCCGAAGCCAGTGGTTGGATAGCTTCTGTGGCTGGCAAGAGGGCAGCCGACGCGTTGATCGACAAGTTGATCAGTCCGCCGGCGAAGCGAGCTGCGTTAGAGCGAACGCCGAAAAGTTGGAAAGATTTTAAGGATGCTGTGGTGCCCATACAAGATTTAGCCAAAATGACGAATGGATCCGGATTGAAGAGAACTCTCGACGGTGCGATATAAATAAATAATAACATTAAAAACAGAGTTTGAAAAACATAAAAAATTTGCGTTTGAAAATAATCTAAAATAACAAAAAAAAAAAAAATAAATAAAACAAAGATGAACATTAAAGATATGTCTTGGAACGACGCCGCGACCAAGAGGTCGAATAACGAGTTCTTTCCCAAAAGCATAACAGGCTTGATAGTGGGAAAATCGAATTGTGGAAAGACCAATCTGTTGATGAATCTGTTGTCCCGACCCGACTGGTTGGATTACGACAGATTGTTCGTGTTTGGCAAGAGCTTGTTTCAACCTGAATACAGATTGCTTCGAGAGTGCATGGATCGTAGATTGCCTAAGGACGTCATAGCCAGAATCTTTGACAGTAGGGGGGAATTCGACAAGAGCGAAGCTCCACTTTCGACCATTTTGGACGGTGCGGCGATAGAGCTGATGAAGAGAAATGCATCTTTGAACGTCGAGTGTCGATTTTATGAGAACGCTAGCGACGTTCCGGATCCTAGAGAACTGAAATCGGAAGATAAGAATCTCATGATTTTCGACGATCTGCTTTTGGAGAGACAGAACCTATGCGAATCATATTACGTTAGGGGTCGACACAGCAACGTGGACTGCTTCTACCTGTCGCAGAATTATTTTCGATTGCCCAGACAGACGATAAGGGAGAACGCTAATTTTCTATGTCCCTTTCGCCAAGATCTCAAGAATCTCAATCACATCAATGGCGATCACGTCGCAAACGACATGAGCGCGGCGGAATTCAGGAGATTCTGCAAGAGGGTTTGGGATGGTGGACTTTACAATTTCGTCGTGATCGATTTGACAAGCGAATTTAATCGCAGAAAATATCGGTGCGGATTCGACAAGTTTTATGTTTCTGATGATAATAATAAGATAGAGCGTGAAAATAAAATTTAGAAAATAATAAATCTTCAAATAATTAGTTTTGAATAAAAAAAAATAAAATTAAATATAATGTTCGAACATGGAGAATTGTTAGAACGGATAGCCAAGAATACGGCTGCAAAACAATCCATTCAAATCGTGGTGAGTGGCGATTCGACTCGAGGCGAGGCGGTGAGATTCAAATTCACTCACGAAGATCTGCTCGACCTCATTCAATTCGATGGGATCGTGTTGTTGTAATGTATAGATATTAAAACCGAATTTCTTATATGCTTCGTCTCGTTTCAATTTTAATTCGCATCTTTTAGGTGTTGTTGTCATGATCGATTATTTGGTTTTTATGAATTCTTGCAAATAATGTATATTTTAAATTTTGTATTAAAGAAAAAAATATGTTAAAATTTAACTTTTTTTTTTTTTTTTATATATATATATAAAAGAGTAAAAAAGCAAAACTTTTTTAACAAATTATTTAATACAAAATTCAAAAAAAATATTCTTACAAATGAAGCAAACAGATAAAACAATGGTAAATTTAAATGAGAAAACCATACCTCAGTTAAACGAGATTTGCAAACTATTACAAATTTCGCATTTCAGAAATCATAGAACTAAATAAAAAAAAATTGATGTTATAAAAGAATATTTGCGAAACGCTAGAAAGGCAAACGAAATGTCGATAGCAACGACGTCAAAAGATGCATCGGTTGTGAAAAATGAGAAGATAGTAAAAGGAATCGAAATGCCGACGTCGAAAAAAACTAAAAACGTTTCGATTGTGAAAAATAAGAAGACGACTAAACGAAAAGCTGTTGTAAAACATCAAGTTTCCAAAGAAAAGAAAAGAAAAACTAAAACGAAAATGAGTGATGCACTTCAGATTCTAGACAAACGAGATATATCAAGCGAAATTCAATGAGGAATCAACGAAGGAAAAGGAGAAGAATATGTAACACAACTCATTGCGGAACTATTCCAATCGAAACCCATAGAACGGGAGAGTGCGATCAAAGGCATTTTTAAAACTTTCGACGTGATTCCCTCGTTCAAGAAAATCGATCCGAAATTGTTCATGGAACGGGTGAAGAAAAAAGTATTGGATTTGTTTTGATAATACATGAACGTAGGACTAAAAATTAAGATAATACTCCATTGCATGATGAATAAAATCGACGTGAAGTCCGGCGAGAGCATCGTGAAAAATGCATATTTCAGATCTAACGTCGAACCCGTATTTTGAGGTTCAGATTTATCGGACGTTTTCGAAAAGATGAAAGACAAGATGTTGACGTCTCTCACGAATTATCAACATGAAGGTAGTAATTGGACGTTCGATGAAGTGTTGAAACTCGAAATTCACATAAGTGAAACGATTCGTTGAAAGGATCTTCCTACTTGGAATTACCGTATTTCTTGGCTAAGAAACACGCCGTGGTCAACGTGAGAAATAAAGATGATCAGTGTTTTAAATTGACAGTCACCTCCGCTTTATACCCTGTTGAAATACACTCCGATAGAGTTTCTCGTTATGAGGAAACTTCTAAAAATCTCGATTGGACCGGACTGACTTTTCCAACAGAGTTAAAACACATCGAACGTTTCGAGGCTCAAAATCCCACCGTAGCGGTGAACGTCTTAGGATACGATGACGAAAATCAAAAGATCTATCCTCTCAGACAGACTTCGTATCTCAGAAGAGAAAAGACGATTATTTTATTATTGATTTCGAATGGTGACAATCGTCATTATTGTTGGGTTAAACATCTGAGCCGATTACTGTCGAAACAAAATAATAAACATAACGGAAAGATATCTTTATGTTTCAATTGCATGAACATGTTTCAGAGCGAAGACTTGTTGGTGAAACATCAGGAATATTGCAATGAAAATCAAGGTGTCGCCGTCGAAATGCCTAAACCTAACACCATCGTGAAGTTTGAAAATCACAATAGAAGGTTAAAAGTACCATTCGTCGTGTACGCCGATTTCGAATGTTTCACCACGAAAATGAGTTCCTGTCAACCCAACGCTCTTCAAAGTTACATCGAAAGATATCAAAAACACATGCCTTTGGGTTATTGCATTTACATGAAATGTGCTTTCGACTCGCAACTCAACATGGGTCCCTTCACTTATACGAAACAGTGCGAAGACGACAACGTGGTTCAAAGGTTCGTGGAAGAGTTAGAATCCAAAATTCAAATGTTATACGACAAATTCAAAACTCCGGCGAAAATGATCATCACGAGAGAGCAGCAGGACGAAAATGACAGAGCCACCGAATGTCACATATGCAGACAATCGTTCGACGAGAATTCAGAGGAAAATAAGAAGGTTAGAGACCACGATCGTTACACGGGTCTGTATCGCGGTCTGGCTCACAGCAAGTGTAATTTAAAATATCGAGACACTGTTTTCTATCCGGTGATGTTTCACAATCTTTCGGGTTACGACAGTCATGTGTTCGTGAAAAATCTCGGCACCTCACACGAAGAATTAAATTGCATCGCGAACAGTGAAGAAAGATACATTTCCTTCACGAAATGGAAGCTTATGGATAAGAAAATAGTAATCGACAGAGAGACATTGAAAGAAAAAAACGAAATTCATTTGTAGAGCCATACGTTTCATCGACAGTTTTAAATTCATGTCGACCGCTCTGGAAAAATTAGTCGATAACATGAGCAAGGATAAATTTAAAATCACGAGCGAACATTTTGGAGAACGAGTAGACGTCATGTTGAGGAAAGGAGTCTATCCTTACGATTACATGAACGATCTAAAGAGATTCGAAGACACCGCATTACCTTCGAAAGAAGATTTTTATTCGAAATTATATGAATCCGACATTTCCGACGAGAATTACGTACACGCCAAAAACGTGTGTAAATCATTCGATATATAAACCATGAGAAATTATCACGATCTCTATCTGAAGACCGACGTTCTGCTCTTGGCAGACATGTTCAAAAGTTTTCGAGACGTCTGTCATCGAAATTACGATCTGGATCCCGCTTGGTATTTCACCGCACCTGGTCTGGCATGGGACGCTCTGTTGAAGACCACCTAAGTCCAATTGGAATTATTATCTGATGTAGACATGTTGCTCATGTTCGAAAGGGCTACGAGAGGTGGCGTCTCGATGGTCTCCCACAGATATTCTGAAGCTAACAATCCCTACATGAAAGAAGGTTTCGATTTGAAACGGTCGACTAAATACATACAGTATTGGGACGCTAATAATCTGTACGGTTGGGCTATGAGTCATCCTTTACGGATTGGAAATTTCGAATGGGTGAAGGAACCGGAAGAGACGCAAAAATGGAGAGACTATCCTTGCATTTTAGAAGTCGATTTGAACTATCTGGAAGAATTACACGATCCACACAACGATTATCTGCTGGTTCCCGAACGAATGGAACCGAACGAAGGAGACGAGGAAAAACTCATTCCCAATTTATTTAACAAACGTAGCTACATCGTCTACAGCGAGAGCCTTGGATGAAAAAATACATCAATCTCAACACGAATCTCAGAATTCGAGCCGAGAACGATTTCGAAAAAGATTTCTTCAAACTCATGAACAACTGAGTGTACGGTAAATTGATGGAAAACATCAGGAAGAGAACCGACGTTCGACTCGTCACGTCTGAGAAAAGAGCTAAAACATTAGTGGCGAAACCCAATTACAAACACCAAACCATATTCGATGAAAATCTAGTAGCCGTTCACATGCAAAAGACGCACCTGAAGTTTGACAAACCGTATTATCTCAGACCGATCATCTTAGATATCAGCAAGCGATTGATGTACGAGTTTCACTACGATTACGTCAAACGAAAATTTGGTGATAAAGCCAAACTACTGTTCACCGACACGGACAGTTTAGTTTACGAGATAGAGACGAAAGATGTCTACCAAGATATATCTCCAGACGTGGTCGAGTGGTTCAACTCGAGCAATTATCCCGTCGATCACCCGTCCAACATTCAATCGAACGACAACAAGAAGGTGTTGGGTAAATTTAAGGACAAGAGCGGTGGTAAACAAATCGTCGAATTCGTGGGCTTGAGTCCCAAACTGTATGCTTATCGTCTAGAAGATGATGAAGAGATCAAGAAGTGCAAAGGAGTTAAAGCGTGCGTGGTGAAGAAAAACATCTTTTTCCAAGAGTATAAAGATTGTCTGTTAGGAAGTGGTCCGGTGTATAAGACTATGAAATCAATTCGAAGCGAAAATCACGACTTGTATACCGAAATAGTCAACAAGATTTTGCTGATGGCCGACGACGATAAGAGATTCGTGTTAGACGATAAAATAAGCACTTTGGCACTCGGACATTGGACTGTGGATCTAATTAGAGACGATATGAATGTGGATGATTGGATCCCAGATACGATTGTGGATGATAAGATTCCAGATATGATTGTGGATGATAGGATTCCAGAAAATCAAGAAGAATTAGATGGACTCAAAATTATAGAAATCGATAGTGACATCGAGAAAGTTAGTTTAAAAAGAGAAAAAGAAAAAAAAACCCTAACAAACTCCAATTCTTAAATTCCGAAAACGTTCGAGCTAAGAGAGACGAACTACGTTTGATATCTCTTTTTGCGTCGTCTTTTTTCGCAGGTAGCAAAAAAGACGTGTTTGAATATAATAAATATTTGCAGTTGTTCTTCCTGTTCAAAAAATTGTCAAAAGATCAAGAGAAATACATTTACGACACGGTGTCTAAAAAATTTCATTTGTTAAATCACCACAAAACGATTGAATCTGTTCTCCTAAAAGATGGTAATATCAGGATTCCAGAAAATCAAGAGGAATTAGATGGAATAAAAATTATGGAAAACGATAGAGACATCGAGAATGTTAGTTTAAAAAAAAAGAGAAAAAAACAAAAAAAATAACGTCATTTTTTAGTGAATTATAATAAAATAAATAAAAAAAAAATATATACGCATTATGAATAAGAAAATAAAGATATCTGTAGAAGGTGTCATCTTACCTAACGAACCCCTATCCAACATCGATCTGTTGAATGTGGCAAAAGATTTTCTAGGCGTGTTTTCCAGAGATGCCTTGCCGAAGAGAAGACCTAGACAATTGGAATGCGGAATTTTAAATCTAGATGATTCATCGGGTGAAGGCACTCACTGGGTGGCGTAGATCAAGAACGAGAAGAAGAAAAATTATTATTTCGACAGCTACGGAATCTCGCCGCCGAAAGAAATAAAGAACTATTTCAACAAATCGATGGTTTGTTACAACACGGAACAAGTGCAATCACCAGATCAAGTGTTTTGCGGTCACCTGTGTCTCTACGTTCTCAAGAGATGGTCTGAAGGAGATCGATTTCAAGACATTCTCAATGATTTACATTAGAGAGAGATTTTTTTTATAGTATATATAAAGATAAAAAATTATTTAAAAAAAATTTTAATCGAATAAAAACGAAAAATAAAATAACATAGTTCATTTTCAATAAACTGCGTTTTGAATATATTTTTTCTAAAAACAAAAAATCCTACAACAACATGCCAGTCGATAAATTTGGTAGAAGTGACGACGAAAAAGTCAACCCCAGAAAGAAGAGGAAGATGTTCGAAGTCGACAATGGTTACGACGTTGCCAACTTGGATGAACGTTACGTTCGGAGATATGAAACTCGAGAAGAACCTTTGAACATGAACGATAAGAAGCTCTACAATCTTCCCGAGCCGATAGATCTCGCAGATGCTGCAACTAAAAAATACGTCGACAGGGGGAACGCCGATTTCGAACGAATCCTGCTAGATAATTACGTGGATAAAACCATGACTGACGATCTCGATCTGAAATCCAAACGTTTGGTGAATGTCGCAAATCCCATAGATCCCACCGATGCCGTGACCAAGAAATACGCGGCCGACTCTAACGCGAGATTCAGCGAACACCTGAGAAATAGATACGTTCAGAAAATGATGCACTCGGAATTGAACGCCAATTATAACAAGATAACGAACGTGGCCACTCCCACGAATCCCAAGGACATGGCGACCAAACACTATGTAGATCTGGAACAGAGAAAGTCTGACGGACGAGAAATGAAATCGGATCTGAATGCGGGATTCAACAAGATATTGAATCTGTTGGAGATCAACAGCACGGATGCAGACTCAACCGCGGTCAACAAGGGCTACGTAGATTCTGCCGTGATACAATCGCAAGAATACCTAGAATCGCAAGTGGACAATCTCTACCTGAACAAACAATCTGGCAGAACCATGGAGAATGGCATCAACCTGAACGGTCACAATTTATTCGGTCTCGATCATGATCCCGAATTCGATTCCAACGCGGTCAGCAGAAAGTACGTGGATGACAACTCGGTCTGGAGAAAGGGTGACATCATGGAAGGTAAACTAGACATGGGTGGACACGCTCTCACGAATCTACCGGATCCCGTGAACATGACGGATGCCTGCACCCTGATTTCGGTGGTGGAGAAAGTCAAATATGCCAGACAATTGATCACTGTGTGGGCCGAGGAGGCCAGCACCTTAGATGAAGGAAAAGCTGAGTGGTCTTTCGGAAATGGAGGTAGCGGATCGAAACATGGTCAGGTGGGATATCCCATGCTGCTGGGAGGTGAAATCCTTCGAATGAGTCTGGCTTCCTCGGATTTGAATAACAGAGCAGTCGTCAATCTCATGGTGAATGGAGTAGAGAGCGATAAGAGATACAGCGTCGAAAAGACTGAGAATCAACACGCGAATGGCACGCCTCTCAAAGTGAACGCCAGAGACAGGATTAATTTTGTTATGAAAACCAATAATCCCAAAGCCGCCACTTCCGTGGTGAGTCTACTAATCGAGCTAGTTCCTTTGAACAAACAGTGAATGCGCGAAAATAATGAATTAAAAAAATAATGTGTGATTATTAAAAACAAAATAAACAAAAAAAAAGTATTGTGATTTAGAAAGATGTTCAATCTCTCTAGATCACATTACTTTATTTATTTTTTTTTGTTTTTTGTTTTTAATAATTACTCATTACTTTATTATTTTTTTTTGCTTTTTATTTTTTTTCACACTCGTCTCTCATCGAATGATCGACATCTTATTTCCGTCTGATTCGAATTGTAATTCTCTGTCCGACAGGACCAGGGCGAAGGCTTCGGTTTTTCTCGGCACATTCCTATCGAATTGCATCTTGATCTGAATGTCTAAGATGCTACTCTTGAGTCGTTCACTCTGTTTACTGATGTCGAATACGAACATGGGATACATCAACTTGTATTCGCCGGGAGATATGTTAGGGTTGCTCATCAATTCATCTAGACCGTGATACTTCTTTCTAAAATCAGCGGCGTCGCCGTACAGTCTGCAGAAGTCGTTCTTGTCGAATGACGCGTTGTAATCGATTGCTGGATATCTCGTGGCGTTCAGAAACACTTGCATGTTTCTCAAATGGCAGTGATCGAAGAGCGATGCATTCTTTTCCTGAGACCCGTCCCTATCAGTCTGAAACGCAACCACGATGAAACGCGGTCTCTCGGAAGCGGATTTCACCGTCAATCTCCAATCGAAGTGATTCATGGAGAGAGGAATGCTAGCCGTGTCACACTGTCTCATTCTAAATCCCACAGGTAATTTACTCTTGGATTCTATGATCTTGTAGAGACACGCTTTCTCCACAATCGAAGGCTCCACGTGCGGAACGAACCACGATATCTTGTGTAGAGTTATCTTACCCGCATCAGTCGCAGTGAGTCTCACTATTGCGTCGTCGTTTCCTTTTCAAATCAACATCAGATTGTGTTTGAATCCGTACATGATCTTGTTGTAATCGTCCGCAAATCCGAATATGTGTTTCAAAGGTATCCTGAACGAAAACGTTCCTTTAGGTCTGGACGTCTTGACGACGTAGTCGAATATCAAGGTGGCGCCTGCGCTAGCAGGGCCTACGGTGTCTTTCACCCACAACTGATTAAGTCCTCTGGATTTCGAAAAATCATCAGGATACGTCAAGAGTCCGAACATCATGGTGGCTTGACCGGGATGAAACACAGATTCTATCTCTTTTCCGGATAGCATGTATTTTATGTTACTGAATAGATGCATGATGCCATTATTGGCTAGAGTAACCGTGTCGTCGTCGGCGTAGTCGCTCCCATCTTCCTTGGTGAGACGTCCCTGCACCACTATGTAACTCTCGCTAGGATGTGCGAATAAATCTTGAGTTTCGACGTTGATTCTTATCTCTCTCACATTGTTCAAACTCGTTCCGGTTACCGGTTCATATTCGTGAACCTCATATTCTTGAATACTTTCATCTTTCACTATGCTTTGTGCTATATCTAGTATATTTGTCATTTTAAAGGATTTTTAGTTTTTTGTTTATTAATTAACTTGCTTTTTTTTTATCTAAAAATAGTTTTTAATTATTTTTTATTATTTTTTTCTCTCTTATATATATGTGTGTAAACAAGAAAATGTTAAAGAGAGTAAATAAAAAAAAATTTGTCTTCTTCATCAAAACTTCGTCTTCTGTAATTGTTGTTCGTAAAACTTTCCAATGATCTCTTCTCCATCCAAAGCTTTGATTTCGTAAGTCACCGGATCGGTGTGAAATATTTTGATTATCACGAAGATTTCCGAGGTCCATCGAGGAGTATAACCCTTTTCAAAGTGCTTCTTATAAGCGTAAATTCTCACTCGATCACCGACCGCAAATTTCGGCGTTCTAGACTTCTTCCTGATCTTAGATCTCTCAGGATATAGATTCGCGTAGACCCGTTTTTCGTTTCGAGGATCGCTAGCTTCCGCGGGAGTCATCTTGATCGATCTGTGTTGCGTGCTGTTGTAATCTTTGACCAGTCCGTTCAGAGCGTATATGTATTTCTTGGTCGAATTCGCCGTGAAGTATCTGTGCATCTTTTCCTTCATCGTTCGATTCCAACGTTCCACCACACTGGCTTTCTCTTTGTTTTCGATCGAGTAGAGGTCTACCAATCGACGAACGTGCTTGTTGTAGAATTCCTTTCCATTATCCACCCACAATTTACTCGGTTTTTGAGAAGACGAGTCGAACGCGCTCTTCAGAGCTTCGGCAACGCAAGGTCCCGATTTATTCTTCAAAGCTCTGATCCAACTGTATTTGGAAAACACGTCGATGACCGTCAATAGATATTTGACACCCTCGTTCCACCTCGAAAACGATCTCATGTCAACCAAGTGGGCAGACCAAATATCATCCAGACCCTTCACGAACACCCTTCTCTTTCGAAATTTACGCACTATGGGGTTTGTGTAACTCCTCGGCCAATTCGCTCGTCAATAATCGTTT
This sequence comes from Pictodentalium vernedei, assembly GCA_031216915.1. Classification (NCBI taxonomy): domain Eukaryota; kingdom Metazoa; phylum Mollusca; class Scaphopoda; order Dentaliida; family Dentaliidae; genus Pictodentalium; species Pictodentalium vernedei. The sequence goes on from CM062296.1 coordinate 669,586,927, forward strand.
CTTCTTCTTTTCAGATGCGCTTTTTTTTTTTGAACGCCCCATCCGAATCGACGTTTCGCACCGATCAGATTACCGACCAGCGAACGTTCCATCTTCTCTCTCCTGGTCGGATTCGATATGCCTCTCAATTTCCCCAACATGTTTTTATTGCAGACGTCGTTGTGAGTCTTGGTGTCGGATGTTTGGCGTAGCACAGATCATGATCACACGTGGCCGCGTCCACCCTATTCACAGGTTTGCTCCAAGATTTGGGTGTCAGATCGGCGTTGAGTCTCTTGTTCAATTTCGTTCCGGGTCCAGTGAAACTGTGACCGGGCAGATGCATTTCGAAAGGTAGATTATTGATCATTTTATTCACGATGCCTTTACCTTTGCTCGCGTTCTTTTTTTTTTGACGAATCTAGTCTTGACAGAACCACACACGTCGCAAATTCCGTGAAGCATCTGTCTGTCGTTTTTAGTTCACACTTCTCTAGAATTACTCGTCTCGGTAACTCTCTTACACTTTACGCAATACATTTTTAAGAGTTATTTAAATTAATTTCGTTTTTTTTTTATTTTATATATAAATTTAATAATTAATTAATTCTGTTCTTCTATATATATTTTTTTTTCAATCGCTGCTCTTGAGTTCTATCATCTTACTGAATTCCTCCCAGGCCTCTTTCCTCCCCTTTTCCACGAGAGAATCCTTCATCTCTTCCTTGATGATCTGACGAGTCTTGATTCTCACGGCTTCTTTCATGGCATCGTATTCTCGCTCAATATCGCGAAGTATTCTCCGTCCGATATCCTACCGTCTTTCAACGCCATAGAGATCATTTTGGATATCGTGTCGATCTTGGAGTCGGCCAAGACGCGAATCTTGTCGTGTTTCCTCGCCTTCAGATATAATTTCCTACTCAAAAAGTTTCCGAGCGTGCTAAACAATCCGGCGGCGAGAGCCACTCCTTCTATGGTCAACATGATCGGAATGCCGACCACAGTCGACAAAAATCCAATGCCGGCCGCGTGTAAACCCAGGGAAATCGTGATGAGTGTCGTGTCGATCGCATTGACGAATGTCACGAAATGCGAATACTTCTTCTTGAGGGAACGACGAGAATCTCTCTCTCGAATTAGATACTCTTGGATTCTATTGATTTGATCGATGCGATACCTCTCTCCTCTTTCTCTTTCTTCTAGCGACGGTGCCGTCGGCAAAACGTCGATCGGCTTCTCGTCCTCGTCGTCCACTAACGTCGGATACAATTTATTTCTGGTTCCCATTTTTTGTTTTTTTCTTCTAATATTAGATAAAAATTTTATGTGTGTATTTATTTTTATTTTCTATTCTCCCTTATTTTATATCAACGAAAAAAACTTAGACGTATGCTTCATTCAGCAATAATTTCTTGATGCATCCCTTGTCTTCTAAAGTCAAACTTTTACGCGCCAATTTCAGTTCTTCCGAATCTGTAGGCTTGTCTTGATTCTTACAGAAGACTAATCACTTCCAAAACGTGATCACATCATTGAATCTAACGCGTTCGAACGCTGGTTCGAAATACATGACGACCATATCTTCCCTTTCCATCGTCAGACACGAATGATTCTCGTGATCGAAGTCTAGATAATCCCGACATCTGACGCATCGTTCTAACAAGATGGGACGTAGTTCTTCGTTCACGCAGATTGCGTATGCTCTCATCAGCATGTTTAAAAGAAACCTCGCTCTAATAGTCTGAGAATCGCTCATGATTTACGTATTTTTTTTTTATTATCTATTCAATTTGATATATTCATTTTTCTAAATAACTATTATTTATATATTTTTTTTCTCTCCTATATATATCGATCACTTTTTTTTATTTATTTCCTCGGGGTATTCCCCCCGCTCACGTCAGAAATGGAAGCGTTCGACAGTTGTTCGTCAAGTTTTTTGGAGGAAAAAAAATCCGGAAATTCCCCCCACCCCACGACGAAGGGAGATAACTCTGTATGATCGAGTTTATGAGAATCGAGCAATCCGATCGGTCAATTGGCGGAGAATCGAGCGATCTGATCGGTCGATTAGCTGAGTTTGGAAATTCCCACTATGGGAATTCCCCTAATGACGTCATAAATGGGAAAAACCCACCGCCTCAAAAACAATAGAGAATTCTGGACCACTGGTCTAGAATTCTCAAACCGTTTTTTGATGCTAGCCTAGAATTTTTTGCTCGCGTTCACCAAAGATGGATTGATGGTCTGATCTGCGATGGGAACGTCGACAAAAAATTTAAAGTAAAAGAAAAAAGTGAAAATGTACAATTTCACCTTTTTTTTTAAAAACGCGTGACATTCAACGTTCACCACGAGTATTTGAACGTTAAAAGTGCGATCTAGGAGTCACAAAAAACATGGAGATTTCAAGACCACTGAACATTTTTGTGAACAAGCGTGCGATTTAACACTGAATCCCACGTTGGTAAACGCATCGTGTACACGTACATGTACAAAGTGGTCGTGAACTCTCCATATATACCTACTGTCATTCTCCCTGTTGCCCTAATGTTAGACCTCGATACTACTAATCTACCGAATGCATTGTATTATACTATGACAGGTATAGGTAACATCTAATGTAATGCCAATGGTGCGGTAAACCGTGGTGGTCTAGTGCGATAGTATTGGATGTACGGTCTTCACTACTGGTTCAATGCTAACTCTTAGTACTATTGATCCAGTCAAGGCATTATACTATCCTACAGTTGGTATAGGTTGTGTGTATTGCTATGACAAGAGGTATTTCGGAGTAGGGGTGGGGATAATGCATGGTTGTCTAGTGCGGGGTAGTTTAAGGTGTAGTGTTTGTACCTCTGTTGGTCAACTGTTAATCTTTGGTACTACTAACCCATCGAATGATTGAATACTGAAAGTCACTAAAACCTTCGGGCATTCGGTTCCCATTGATCTATTCCAATTTCTTGTCATTTGTCCTCGGGTGCATGAAAGGAGTGATATATCCAGTTGTTCGCCGGAAAAACCTGACCACTCAGTTTGAAATGTAAAAGCGCACCCTAAAAATAAATACGCTCTTTAAAGAAATAGATTCGACAAGTGCGCCAGAACGGAGAGACGTGATTTTGTTACGTTTGTATCAAAAATAAAAGAGAAACACCCATAAAACCGTGTATATAAAGAGGAAAGTTTACTTTAATGTCGTGCTTGCTATGTGGATAGCGCCATTGTGTAGAAATATGTGACTTTAAACACAAATAAATAAATAAAAAAATAAAAATAAAAAATAAATAAATAAATAAATAAATAAATAAATATTACGTAATAATAATAAATAAATGTTAACAACCATCTGCCCCCCCCCCCCCCCCCTCTTCGTTTTCGCCGAAACTGTGTGCTATAATGTGTAAAGATACTACTCAAAGTTTGCTAAGCACCAAGTATATCCAACTACCTGTTTTACGTTTTAGTTGAAATATTGTAATCGAAAGTGTATATATTTTTTTATTTAATTATATCTTTAATGATTTAAGTACAGAAATTAAGATTTTATTTGTGTTTGACATTATTTTTTAGCTTTTAAATACGATAACCATAGAAAATGGATATTATTGGTGAAAGAAAAGTTTTTTCAATTTGCCAAAAAGTTGACGGAGCGAATTGGTATGGGTTCAATATCGAGTATGAGACCCATTACTGTTAATTACAGTTTGACAACGCCTTCTCATGCTCCCAATCAGGTTCCTGGTGGTTCTTTGTGGGATGTTGTTCCATTCTTAGACCAGCATGCCACCAAGCTCCTGGACACTACATGGCTGGACTGGACGGGCTGAAATTGCAAGCTGCAACTCATTCCAGACATGTTCGATTTGATTGAGGTCAGAGGATTTTGCTGGCCAGTCCATGCGCTCAATCCTCTCCCTCTGTTAGTACCCCCGACAGCATGGGCAACATGAGGGCGGGCATTATCGTCCATCAGAATGAATCCATCACCCACTGCACCTGCATACAATCTGACGTGGACATCCAGGATCTCATCAATATACCGCTCTGCAGTCAATGTACCACGTTCAAGGACACAGAGCACTGTACGTCCGTCCCTGCTGATGCAACCCAGACCATTATTGACCCTCCACCATAGCGGTCGTGCTCAGCACTGTTGGCTGCATTGAATCGCTCTCATGGGCTTCTCCATACCCTAGAACGCCTACATGTGTGGTTTAGGCGGCACCTTGACTTATCTGCAAAAAGGACAGGTCGCCAATCTTCTCTGGTTCATCTAACGTGGTCCATGGCCCATTCATGTCGTGCCTAGTGGTGGTTCTGGGACAGCGGAATGCGAATACATTGTCTTCTCGATCGGAGACCACCTTCGTGCAACCTTGGCCGGATAGACTGCGTCGAAACATTTACCCCCGATGCATTCTGAAGGTCACTGCGAATGCTGTGGCAAAGCGGTTCCTACGGGCCTGAATGATCAAAAACCGGTCTTCAGCTGCAGATGTTGCCCTGTCTCTGCCACCACCATGTCGTCTTATTGGTGTGCTATACTATTGAAATCTTGCCAAGGCTCTGGTGATCACCGTATGGTGCACACCAAGGGCTTCACCAACCTGACGATGGGTAGCCCCTTGCTCCACCATCCCCAAGCAAATGCTTCAAGCAAATATCTTCTTACATTTGCATTTGCCATATTCAGTCATTAAATCACAAGGGTTTGTGTTGAAATGAAGATTGAATACCCTACACAAGTCATGTACATGTAGACAGTACACAAAAACATCATGGAAATCAAGGGGTGCATGCTATCCATGACTGTCACGAAACGTCTGCCTGTCAAGAGAGCTAATGTAAACACTGGGGGCCATCTCAATACATTCCTCAATCAAATCCACCAAAAATATCGCAAATATGCCACAAGCAAATTTCATAATGATGTGTCAAATATTTAGTGCTTAGCAAACTTTGAGTAGTATATTAACCAATCCTGCTATGAAGACCAGACCAGGAAAACGGGCGAGAGGCATAAAAATACTGATTTTCCACACCGATTGAATTCGGTCTGAACTGGAGAAAGGGCCGGAACGTTGGTCATTTATCACTGATCTACAGAAAACTCTCAACTCGTCCTCTGCTCTGTGCCCATCCTTCATTTTTCTGTACCTGGTAGCACTCGGATATAAAATGTTTTATATTTATGAATATAAAAACAAAACTGGCGCCTGCTTCTTGCTTTTGGAACAGAATCTCTCTTTTTTCTAAAATGAATTCATGAGATCCCCTGAACAGCTATCATTTTGACATTTCCAGTTCCTTTAACCTAATGGTTCGGCAAATCAGATTGTGATGTGGGACAGTTTTCTGGCTTGCGGATCATTAGATTACAATTCTGCGACTAGACCTTTATTTTCCGAAACGTATTCTTAACACCAAACCGTTTATTTATGACACATCCATTAAACTTTAAACCCTTGTATTTAACGAAGTCACCGCTATGACATGATTATTTCTGTATTCAACTGGTGATGTTCAAGCCGGAACTTTTTTCCAGCACCTTTTATATATACACGTTCCTTTCCCATCAAGTCATTTGTTACGCTTTTAAAAGTTTCCAAATTTCGTTATACAATTTTTTGGATCGTCTGTCGCGTAGTGTGAAAATGAAAACGTCCAAAGCAAAATAAAGTCGGTTCACAAAGAAACTTAGTTAACCAAAAATGAGATAATATTAAAGAAAGAAAACCCTTTCATTTCCAACCACAACAAAAATCCAGTCCTGTGGCCGTCTCGTCTCCGGATCCCGTTTTATCTAAATTGGTCAACTTTATTTCGATAAATCTTCGGACATCTTGACATGCTTCGAACTTCTTTTAAAAAAGTCTCTCCCAGCTGTTTTGCCAATCTTTCCAAATTTGTACTTATATTTTTAATATCAGTAATAACCACCAAATGGTTAGGCATGAATGGAACCAGCCGAAGAGAAACACCGACATGAATTTCAACAAACACGCCCGCCCAATAGAAAAGATAACGAATGTATTCAGACTGGTCCTCAAAAGGTTGTTTTGACTTTTTACAGCTTCAAACAAAACAAACGGGTTCTTCACATTTGGGTTTACACATCGGAATTAAAATTTGTTTATTTAAATGAATTTTAATGCATGGGGTGTGTAATAAACACAGACCGCGATGTGTGCTTGAATCGGTGGGTGTTTTACATAACTTCTTGGAATGGCGTAGTCATATTTCGCGAGAGCCTTCGGCTCTCGCGAAATATGACTACGCCATCCTAACGAGTTATATACGGCTCTCGCGAAATATGAGTACGCCATTTCAGCGAGTTATGTAAAACACCCACCGATTCAAACACACATCGCGTTCTGTCGAGGCCGACAAGGCGTTCTGATAGAACATAATGTATCTATGGTGCAAATAGGTTATGAAATGTTAATATTTAGTAATTCCCATTTCTCAGTTTGTGGGGATATGGAGTCTGAATGAAAGCTGTAGATCTATTATGTTCTTAGATGTCACTCAAAAACTGTCGCCCGAAACCCTGCACGAAGGCACAACCTGCTACCCCATACGCTTAGGGTGAAAATTTGTCTTCTTGAGATGTCAGTGACTTTAATATTAAAATGTAATCGATGGTGGTCGACGAACAATAATTTATTTCCAAACACAGTGAAGCGCACGTGAATATACCAAAACCCCTCAGGGATGGACACCAGACAATCGGGGAAATTACACACACTAAATCAAGAACTCAATTTTCTGCAAATTTCCCAATCCATACTTTTCCTAGGATGTGGAATACAATAGAACCATCGGTTCAAAACTATTCCAGATCACTATTCAAAAAGTCTTAAACGGAGCAATTCTTGAATTTATACCCTCATCACGTCAGCTGTAATAATCCTGCTTGTTCCGACTGTATGTCTTAGCTCTGTTATCTCAACACCTGACCCAAAAGAGAATAATTCAAAATTTTCATTCAAAATTTTCTTTTTGCAACTACAAATATACTGTTGTCGGGATTGTATCACTTTTCACATATAATTTGTTTGTTTTTTGTTTGTTTTTTTTTTCTGTTCTATTTTTTTTAGTGGGGGGGGGGGGTGGCGGGAAGACAGCCCTTGTGGCTACGCCATCTCCCGTTAGTGCAATCATGTATTTGAGATTAATGTATGTTGCTGACCTTGTTTGTATTTGTAGCATGTTGTACTACGAAATAAATAAATCATTCATTCATTCATTCATTGGATATCTCTTAAATAAATAACCCTGTTACCTTAATATAGGTTCCAAACACAAAACCATTTACCATACCCTCAGTAGAAAATCGGCCTACTAATTTTATATAGGTTATAGAGCAGACCACTGTTAATTTAATAAAAAAAGGTCTTGCAGTGTGTTGAGAAATTATCCGGACAATCACCAGATTCCCCTTGTTTGTAGATCTTTTTGACCTCGGTATATCCAATACGGTCATTTAATCTGTTATGCAGGTCTAATAGTCCGACAGCCAATGCACCGTTGTGTGTTTTAGCGTCTAAAGTTTTTTCTCAGCGAATTATGGTTGTCCACAACGCCCATTTGAATCGGCTGGCCTTTTGTCAGCCTTGAGGAATTTGTGATATTTCGGTTTTTAAAAATGGCTGTAAAAATGGCGGCCATGTTTACAAACAGGAGGATTTTAACCAAAGTGGAGTGTTAATTGAAACAAACTAGCATCTTTCTTATCCAAGAGATACACCTTTTTAATTTTGTGCAAAAATCAGACTACCTAAATCCAACATGGCGGATAAAATGGAGATAAAATTAAGAAAAATCGATTTATTTTCGCAAATTTCACCAATTTGTTACAGATTACTAGTGCAATGATGGTCATAGTGACCAGTGTTTGTGATAGACAATCACATGACAGCAATGTTCAGTCATTTCCACAAATATCGCCCGTAAATTATCAATGATAGCATTGGTATTAAAAATATTAGAAACAGAGAGTCCTGGCATATGGTACGACAAGAAAGATTATATAGACCACTAGGTAGTTTCAAAAATTGGTAAGTATCCAAAAGTATAACAAAAAGACGTCCAGATGTAATGTACAATATGGTATTTTCTAAAACTTTAGGCAATGATTAATCTTCGTTTTCAGTAGGGCTCGCCGGTAACCCCTCTCGTCTGTTCGTTACAACACTCAGTGTTGCAGCGCTTGCAAACCGTGAGGCAACACAGCTGCACCTTGACGTCTCGTCGCCTGAGTGCCAGAATGTCCTATGTCCCCTATGGGACATAGGACATTCTAGCACTCAGGCGACGGTCTTGCATGGTGGTTTGCTGGAACACGAACATCAAATGAATTTTAAGATATTGTCAGATGCTAGCGATACATTGTGAGGCAGAGTCAATGGGAGAAGTGACTTCGCCTTCTCGTCTCCAAAAAAACCCCATAATTTGTAGGTTTCATTTTGGGTAGGTCCGAATGCAGTGCATGTTTCCAAATGCACGCTTGCATGTGGCCCCGTTTGACGTCCTCTGTAAACGACTCAGTACTTGCTCCTGGTCGTCCTACTTTGGGATAATGTCACGATGCTTCTCAACAGTGGCACCAATTTCTATCACAGACCTATCCCTAATGGGTGACTCCATAAACATGGGAGATGTTATATTCTGTTCCAGATAGTGATGCAGAAGTAGGGTATACACATCTGTGTCGTCTGCATGGACGACAACCTGCTTTTAGTCATGCATAGCAGTCCCATTGCCTGTTGAACTATAATATTATCAGCTTGTTTGTGACTGGTGTAGTCACCCCTTTTTATGAGGACATCTTTGTTAATTTCAGATGGAACGTTGTCTTGGATAGTAACGACAAGTTTGTGCTCCTTAGTACTTTCACCACCAAAACTCTTATGTGAATTGAAATACTGACAAATTATACTGATGAGCTGCCGTTTATTCTCAGTACGGTCAGCATAAGTTTCTGAGACGACGATACTGATGTTGCGCTCAACCTGAATTCTCGGCAACATCTTTCAGCACTCCCGTGAGTCATTGTACAACTTTTCGTACTGAACTCGTTGTACCTGTCGAAAATAAGATAAACGTCGTCCAACAACAACTTCTGTTTCACAGATTTTTGAAAGTTTTCAACGAAACCCAGCACCAAAGGACTACGAAGTTTATTCGGTGCCGGTCAGAGAGAAATTCAGAGTAGAACACATCCATCAATTACCGTGCAAACATCTACGCCTGTCTGTGTGGATTTCCTTGCTGATATTGTACACGCAGTTCTTGTTTTGAGGTCTGATGCCGATTTTGGTATATGCAAATCACTAGCTTCATTGAACAGTGCAGTTGGAACTGGCGCCAGCTCATAAGAGATCGCTTCCTTGATGTCAATATCTCTCATACTCGATTGAAGACCCATTACCCTTGAATAAATCAAGCTGCAATCATCACCGTGAGTCACCTACTTTTATAACCTCCTTCGTGACGGTCATTGTCACCACTGGTGTGGACATTGTGTCATAAAACCCGGCTGGTAACCGCCTCTCGAACTCAACCATCTCCTCTTGACCCAGAGCTGTGGCGATGTAAACATTTACGGACGCTGGCTCAATCCTACCAGTGGCGATATTCACGACTTCGCTCGGGTGATGCTTCGAATTCAAGGGATTGATAACTACGTCCAGTTTGCTCCTGAGGCCATCTCGATCAAGTTTATCTTTATCATGCAGCCGCGATTCTGCTCTTGGCTTTTTCTTTGTGGAACCGATTTAATCTCAAATTCACACCGGGATCCCTCAGTCGAGAAACGTCACTCACAAAACGGTCGCACGTATGAAGACCGAGTGCCAAGACTTTGAGAGTTTGTGGTTTCAAAGTGATACCGATTATTTCAGATTTACCATTTCCATAACGCATGAATGTGGTATTGACTTACATGTCGCTCCAAATTCCATTCCAAATTCCATCTTTTTGTCTCATTACATGATTCCCTTTCATGAAATGTTCGAGAATGTCTTGGGGCAAAGCTTGCATCTCTCGTAAATATCAAAGGCCATATCTAGCATAATCAACGCTCATTATGTAACGATTTCCGTGTTTACGCACATTGTGTGGATCAGGAAATGATACGGGTGGGTTCTACGCCAGTTTGGGTCATGAAATTCGCGCTAAATCTTTCAAATGTTCGAAACGTGATTTTTTCGGTCATATTTGCTGCTATGTCATTCGGACCTAATATTTAAAATTCCCGAAGGCTGACAGGAAGCCAGCCGACGGAATATTGATGTCGAAATTATCCGAAACTACCGAGCAAAAAGCTTTTGACGCCAAAACACGCACAAGTAAAAAAGTGGGTTTGGCTGCCGGACTATAATTCGAATTTGGGAATTGTTTTTCGTCCTTGGTTTGGGGTAGGGGTAGGGGTAGGGAGGCAGCCAACTAAGCTATACAATTGTCTGTTAAAACATGCGTCTTGCAACCCCATTAAAGCACTATACACTGCAAACAAATATGCCTGTACTTGCAGGTCAAACTACATAAACCTTATATGAAAGACAATCTTCAAATGAACTCATAGTGATGATGAAGCGTCGGTATAATAAAATTAACCCTTTACCTAACGTAACGGCCAAAACCGGCCAGCGCTATTCTCAAAAATCGACAATTAATTTTCATTATTTTTTTTCATTTTTTGTCTCAAAAACATAGGTTATGACCCCTCGTTGGAACGAGCTCGTTGAGCTCGTTCCAACGAGGGGTCATAACCTATGTTTTTGAGACAAAAAATGAGAAAAAATAGTTATTCAAGAATTTTTTTTGCAAGTGTCGTCTGCTTTTCATGTTAGGTAAAGGGTTAAGCCATCATATAGTGTATTCCTATACGCGTACACATTTAAAATATCAATATAGATATCACATAAGATATGTGTGTAGACTCAAACATTGTGAAGCCTAAGGTCTGTTATATACGTCGCTCTACTGTCGCGTCGAATTCGATTAATTCCCATGAGTTCGAGTCGATAGAACTTTTCAGTTAACAAAAATAATCAATTAACAGGGATTTGGTTATTTCTCTGTATTTTAGAAATAAACTGAGCATTTGACCTATTATTTTTACACGCCTGTTCTATATAATCTACAGTAACACTAAACCATGTGGAAAATAAAAATCTGTTCCGCACATATGTGCGGAATGGAAATCGTTGACGGACTATTTTAAACAGAAGATAAATTTCACTGGAATTTTCTACAAATCGTGCAACGCAATTACTCTTTGAATCGCTAGCGATAGCTGAAAATCGTCCCCTGAATTCCAGTATGTTCTATGCGCCAGTAGGCACATACAACACACTGGAACTCAGGGGACGAAATTGTAACACGGGTTACCCTCGCAAATTTGGTTGGCGATAAAATGTGTTCTTTGTGTTGATAGTTTTCAAATGAATTGCCGAGCGCCCTTCTTACTAATTGTTTTTATAGACGCGAAGGCGTGTAATGAACACAGTACGACACACCCGTGTGAATGGGTAAATCGAAATGGCCATATCGATTAACACATTCACATGCGTACGTCTGTCTGTCTCTATCTTGACCTGGCGTAATTTACAATTTTCAATAACGTTCCTAGTTGAATTGAATTGGAGTCGACGGTGATGCGTCGTCTATAACCAACACTGATTTAATTCGAATTTGGGAATTGTTTTTCTTTCTTGTTTTGGGTGGGGGTAGGGAAGCAGCCTACTAAGCTATTCAGAAACAACTCGACAACTTTCTTTTACAACAGGCGTCTTGTTACCCCATTAAAGCACTATAAATTGCAAACAAATATGCCTGTATACACAGATTCAAACTATGAAAATCTTATCTTATGAAAGACAATATCCAGGTTAATTCAGAGCGACGATGAAGCGCCTATCTAATAAAATTAAGCCATTGTATAGATATCACGTGAGATTTGTGTGTAAACTCAAACATTGTGAGTTGATGTCGTGTGTCAATTGAATTCGACGCGAAGGCAATGTATCCGTGTTTATAATATGACTCGTCCATTTTGTTCACTTTAAAACATTTGATATTTTTTTTTCATATTAATCAGTGATAAATAAAGCCTTCCGTCAATTTCATTGGTCAATTTCAAAACTAGACAATTTGATTGGCTGAACAAAATACAACTGGGCCACATTTTCATAATTTGCATAATTAGAGTTGGGAGTTTTCATTGGTCAATTTCAAAACTGGACAATTTGATTGGCTAAACAAAATACAACTGGGTCACATTTGCATAATTTCAGCAGGGAGAATTTACGTTATCTGTCCTATTTAGGGTGGGTTATATTGTATTAATATTTTACCTACAAGAAAAACGCCATTCATTTCTTTTATATCTTCACTTTTTGCATCCAAAACATAGGTTATGACCCCTCATTGGAACGCGCTCGACGAGCTCGTTCCAATGAGGTGTCATAACCTATGTTCTGGAAGCAAAAAATGAAAATTTTTAGTTATACGAGGATGTTTTTTCCAAGTGCCGTCTGCAACTCAAGTTAGGTGATGGTTTAAAAGGATCATACTAAGTGTCTAATTTGTGCGTGTGTCTGTCATATGATAAATAGAATATGAAATGGGTGTTTTTCTCATATAATATTTAAGAAACTCGTCCGAATTTTCCGTTTGGGCGAGCCTCTGGCGAGCCCAAACGGAAAATTCTTAGACTCGTTTCATAAATATAATATGAGAAAAACTCTCATTTCATATCCTCTATATATGAAATAAAGATTTGGCGGATATCAGACGAATCTAATTCAATTGGGTTCGACGCGACGGTAGTGCGACGTACATAACAGGCCCTAGACATCGATAGCACACGACCGTAAACCTAGACTTTTTACGTGACTAGATTTGAGACTAAGACTTTTGTCACACACACAGTCGGTCATACAAAAGGGTAGTGTCAGATTCGGGCTGTTAGGGACCAAGCAAAACAAATTCGGAGTAGCAATACAGTGCGTGTTCATTACACAAGTAGAGCTGAAACGGTTAAGGGATTTCCTTGATCGATTAATCACGTGGATTAACCTTGATTAACCGATTAATCACTTGTCCAAATAGATATCTGAATAATTGCCATACCGTTGATGATTTACAGCATGAACCCTTTACCAAACATTACAAACAAAACGGACTAGGCCTATATACAAAAATCTCCATTCACATTTATTATGTTTTCAATTTTTGTCTCAAAAACACAGCTTATGACTCCTCATTGGAACGAGCTCCTAGAGCTCGTTCCAATGAGGGGTTATAAGCTATGTTTTTGAGACAAAAATTGAAATATTTTAGTACTCCATGCATTTATTTTGCAAGTATCGTCTGCTACCCGCAATGGTAAAAGGGTTAAGAATGACCATTTACAGCTGCTGATACAGTATGATGATCATGCAAGTAAACAAGTATGTCAGCAAGTAACTTGCATGCTTTACTCTGTCTCCTATAATTGATGTGATTCAGTGTGACAATGTTTTCTTGTTTTGGAGCAAGTTTGTTCCTTTGTTAACCCGTATAATACAGTAGTTCAAAAGTAACGGTTAATCGACCAATTACTTTTTGGATCGATCAAGATGTTGATAATTGATTAATCACTTAATCGGTCGACTATTTCAGCTCTATACATAAGTAGTTACGATACTACTGCATGTATATTTTATTCATCCGCAAATAAATTTCCAAGACGTCTTTAAGTCCAAGAAGTCTCAAGTTTCTGAACTATAATCCCGACTGACTAATATTACATAGAGAGTAATCGCCTGACTGGACTGGTAACGTGAAATAATTCATGAGAGGTGACGGACGTTGTACAAACACGAGTGCGCGAATGCGCACGAGTGTTTTACAATATAGTCCCTCGCCTCGAATGAATTATTTCACGTCCAGTCAAGCGATTACTCTGTTTATTACTTTTCATTATTGGCGATATTTATATTATTTAACCCTTTCCCTAACGTAACGGCCAAAAAACGGCCAGCGCTATTCTCAAAACTCGCCAATTAATTTTCATTATTTTTTAATTTTTTGTCTCTAAAACATAGGTTATGATCCCCTCACTGGAACGAGCTCGTCGACCCCGTTCCAATGAGGGGTCACAACCTATGTTTTTGTATCGTCTGTTTTTCATGTTAGGTGAAGGGTTAAAAAGCAAAACAAAAAACAAACAAAAAAAAACAATGAAGTTCCCATTTCACCCCCAGCAAAGCGTCTTCGTTTGCATGCACGGATACATGACACAATTGTTGATTGCATAATTCACTCGTGGAGTTATCGTTTATAATCAAACCCGGAAATCCCAGTAAATCACACTTTGGAAATTAATAAAACTCTATCATCAAGTCATGTCTTCTAGGAAGGAGTACCTTCATGATGTAGTTGGAATATTACCAGTCTTGACTTGAGCCATCACTGTCAGTACAAATCAGGTTTACACCTCCCCACTGCCCCCGTACTCGGTCAAATTCGCTACACCCCTGTCTGGAGGTAACAGATTAGCAAGTCCATTCAGAGAATTTTGTTCATAAGTGTAGGATTTCATCAAATTTATACTTCTATAAAATCATTTTTCTCCAAATTAAACTAGTGACAGCTTGAGAGAAGGTCCATTACAATTGCATTCCAACCAAAAACTTACTTTCTTCTGTGTCATAAAATAGATTTTTTCTCCCAACACCAACGTCGTTGATGGTATCGTTTTGTGTACCACAATACACAGCGGCGAAATGGTCGAGTCTATTCCATTTGTTGGGTGGTACAGTAATATTTTTTTCCAACAGTACAAAACTGTTTCTACTCTCTTGTTATGTTTAATCCCCAGAACGGGAATACCCAGGTTCCCGGTTCCAAAAGCCGGGCTCGATAACCCGGAAATCTCTAGCACCGAATCGGCAATCAAGCGTCGAACTCTTTGTGTGTTGAACTGAACTGAAGTTTTCTCAAAAAACAAAACTGCCCAAAGTAACTTTGTAAGATTTCTTCAGCCCCTCCACGCCTCAGCGTTTTACAATTCCGATTTCCTGACCACTCTTTTTCGTCCTTGTTGAACATAAGTTCCCAGCCGCAAACCTCAGACCACATTACCGTCAATTTATCACAATAACCTATAATGTCGATAATCACCATGCCCTTTTTTATCCCAAGCTTTGCGAGAGCACGCGCAAACCTTCGAAAATGCTGGTACAATTCCGCATTGTTACAGATATTCGATCCCCACCATAATATACACGCTTCATTAGGCCATTGCGCAGCTCGGTTTTCCAGGAAATCTCGTTTGGTGTTGTGTTCCCTGATGTTGTCGTTGGTCGAAGTCCGGAAATTCAGTCTTTTCACCTGAACATAAAATATTCCCGAATAACTAAATATTTTCATTTTGTGTCTCTAAATCATAACTTATTACCCTCCACTGGAACGGGCTCGACGAGTTCGTTCCTGTGACGGGTCATAAATTGTGTTTTTTTAGGCCAAAATATAAAAAAACTAATAAAATTTATATGACGATTTCTGTGACAGTGCTGGCCTTTTTAGTGGTTACTATATACCTAAAGGGTTAAATTACAGATGTGAATGAAAAGTATAGCAAATTCGTCACCTTGTGAGCCTTGTTCATTTGAAGCGATCGGAGAAACCGTAAACCTTATAGATTTTAGTGAACTATTTACAGAAATTTCATATGTAATCGCGACTTGTATTGTTATTTGTGTGTAGTTGAAAACAGGGGGGGGGGGGGGGCAATTGACCCTAATCGACCACTCCTTCACTCCACTCGTGTTGTGTATTCAATAAATTATCAGTAGAACATTTGTTTGAAATCTTTCTTAGTATTCTTTAAGTTTTTGGAGGAATAAAAAAAACTGTTGCTTTACGTTGATTGGGCATATTTCAGTTTATGGACAGGCGAGTCAACCCTTAATGTGCATATTGCGAGCCATATTTCAGTTTATTAATCGGCGAGTCAACCCTTAATCTGCATAGTGCGAGCCATATTTCAGTTTAATGGACCGGCAAGTCAATCCTTAATGTGCATTTTATGGGCCATGTTTCAGTTTATGGACTGGCCAGTGAACCAGTAATGTGCATATTGCGAGCCATATTTCAGTTTATGGATGGCTTAACCCTTTACCCAACGTAACAGGCCAAAACCGGCCTGCGCTAATCTCAAAAATCGCCAATTAATTTTCATTATTTTTTTCATTTTTTGTCTCAAAAACATAGGTTATGACCCCTCGTTGGAACGAGCTCGTCGAGCTCGTTCCAACGAGGGGTCATAACCTATGTTTTTGAGACAAAAAATGAAAAAAATTAGTTATTCCAAGATTTTTTTGCAAGTGTCGTCTGCTTTCCATGTTAGGTAAAGGGTTAATGTGCCGGCCAGTCAAACTTTAATGTGCATATTGATCCAGCTTCCCTTCGATTAATTCACATTAGTTTAAACAATATTTATTTTCATTAAACTTGTACAGTACTCACATCGGTACAATAAATTGGATACGACAGTAAGCTTTAAGCTTTTTCGAGGTCGTTTCCAGATAGAATACAATTACAAAAATAGTTGAATGATGACAGAGGTATCAGGTATGTTCATATCGTCTTCTGCGTGTAACCTATTGGTGTGATAACGACACACACTGATTACAGGAATGATATGGAAAAATATCTTACCTCCTACAAGTATCTGGGAATTTCATTTGTTCAAAGACGTCACACGCAGACTGCATATAAAACCACATACTGCCTGTCAACATCAATATATACTGACAGCTTTGGGTAATCTCCCCTTTGTTCATTGATTATTCAAAATGGCGGCAGCCAATAAACGCTTCAAGTTGAAAGATTGAGTGTTGGAAGCCTATATTTGGTCTGAAGTGCAGGTTAGGCAACTTAAAAGGCTTCATATTCCTTGGAAGTGTGTCATGTTACTTTCGAAATGAAACTATTTGGTATGTATGAATTTGCCTTGCAACAATTTATGGAGAGTGCCCTCTCACATAAATTGTAACAAGGCAAAGACACGTGAACACATTGTGAGAATTCTCTCATTTAATTTTGATCGCTGTTGTTATCAGCTCTGTGCATCGAAGCAGCAGTAGGTAAGATATATTCGCTCTCGTCCAATATGGAATTAACTGTCACCATATATACCATATTAGGCCCCCAACAAACTGTGTAACTAATAATACACGTCAAACTGAGTTCTTGATAAAGGAGGGATAAGACAGAAAGAGTCGTAAAAGAGGATTATCACTAAACATTCACGGGTTTGTCTGGAGGGCTGCACTGATATATCACTGAGCGAGCGAGCAGATTATGAATATCTTTATAGTGCACACCCACGCAGTGGCGTGTGCGGACATGGATAATCCAGGTACGTATCCATGATTTTATAATTTTTCTATATACATGCAACAGAATTTGGGGTGCCATCTGGCGGCGTGGCTCTCCCACTGGCAAAACAATCCAGAATCATTGTAACGGATATTTAATTGTTTTTGGCTTTTCAAAGGACATGTAAAATATATTGTCGCAAAATGCTGTAAACTATGAGAAGTAATTAAGTAATGAAGTGAGTTTCGAAGTTAAGTAGTTGTTGGCGAGTTAGGTATTGTTTGAAAGTTCGAAGTGCCAAAGCCGTCCGTTGCCGGTTTCGTCAGATTCAAAGCCCAGTTTCAATTTTAATTGAGGACGCTCACTTCGCAAATTGTTGACAACGAATAAAAAAAATAAAACAAGTGATTTATTGACAATTTTAGTGGGCCTTTTTCATTTGTGGGGAACTTAGCGCGATTTTCTTAGAAACGGCCGGAGTTCGGGTGAATTCAAGTTATGTTGACGTACGGTCTGGGGAAATCTTTGTTCTCAAAACACGGGCATGCAGTCTTGTAATAAAATTTTACAGAAACAGGCATGCACGCGAACAGCAATATTCATTTATTTCCTAGATGTTTCTTCACAGGTTCACTGGTTCCAGTCTGTGAACTATTTTTACCATTGATACAATACAATGTCAGTTTAAGACTGTGAGAATTACAGTGTAGCGGCCAGCCAAATTTGTGATCCGACGTGTTCTCCTAAAGGCTAAATACCAGAACCACTCAGAACTCCCATTTAAATTATACTTCCTCTGTGTTTTGGTAAACAATGTTTTAATTCCTGGATGCTTTAGGCTTTGCAATCAGAATAGAACTGAATTCATCTTCAAACTAGTCAATGTCGCCCTCCTCGTCTGACCAACATCTGGAGGTGGGGATTCTGATATTTAGTATGTTTCTCCAGTAATGGCAAAGAACTTTTAATTTAAGGGGCTGCCAATCCCAAACGTTCAATCAAATGATGTGTTTTTTCCTGAATGAAATGTTACGTCAATGACCTTCAAATAGGCATGTGTTATACATCAAAATGTTTGGTTTGACACATAGAAGATTTTTGTAGTAAAGTCTATTTTGCTTATCCTGCCTTGCACATGATGCATGTTGATTACATAATAGAGCATGTGAATTGGAATTAAAGAAGCTGATAAAAAAAACTCTTTATGACATTTTCACTACCTCCCCATTAAGTTTCAATAATAGAAAATAGCATGCAGGGGGTTAAAGTGTGTTAAAAAGTTCACATCACTTCCAAATTTGCTTTTGAAAAAAATGTGTTGAAGTTGAGGAAAAAACAAATGAAAGTACGTGGCTTGGCTATTTGTACTGTACATGTCAAAGGTCACTGCACTACATCTGACAAACAATTGTATGGAATACCGAGAGGATCCGAAGAATTGTTAAAGTTTATGCTGCTGACATGTTTTCTTACATGGGAATTCCTATTTTACCAATGGCACTAATAATTTTTATATGAGACTTATTTACATATGACCAATGAGATTTGTAGGAATAATATCACAGTAATATATAAAAAAAAAGAATTTTCTCAGATTATTGTGCAATCTGATTTCCGTACACAAGTCGCCAATACACACAACAGATTTCACTTTCAACAGAACCTGACATTCAGTTACCTGCTATTTATACTGAACACCGTGTGTTTGTGCACGACTTTTCCACTTCTCTCGAAAAGAAGATGGACATAAAAGTGTTTTACGGAATGGATATGTGTGAAAAACTGCTTGGGCAAATCGGGTTGTTTGGTGGAAACAAACACCGCTGCCGACACAAGGCAGGCGTTTGAATGTAAACAACATCGAACACGCGGTGCTGTTTACTGGGAAGATAGATGTAAACATTATATTTTCAGCGTGAAAAGCATATCGAAAGGCCTCTTTTTTCACCGAGAATGATTTTCGTAGTATCAAGGCGTGCTATTTGTCGTTCATCGCCCAATGCTTTCCAAATATTCTTGGAAAAAAGCTTCTCTGTCACAGAAACGGTCTGGAAACAGATTCGCGGTGATTCCCAAAAGACAGAAACTGTTCCGCCCATTCGTAACAAAGGCGTTACGACATATACCTCACAAAATAATTCGTAACATTCCGATTACCATTTCTCAAATCCACTAAATTCTTTTAATAACATTTGGCACCAAATTATTAAACAAGCACAATTTCAGGAGCATTATAGATAAAGTTGTTATAGCTTTCTGAATTACCGAAATGTTGTTTTGATCACGTGGTATAATTACAAATGGGGATCAGGACAACTCGAACGAAAGACATCTCGGACCAAGACAACTCGCACTTTTGAAGACAACTCGGACCAACTTTGAAGACAACTCGGACCAACTTTAAAGACAACTCGGACCACTTTTGAAGACAACTCGGACCAACTTTCAAGACAAGTTGTAACGAATATAAGACAGGTTGGACCAACTGTGAAGAAAAGAATGATGTAGAAAATAATTAAATGTGATCTCACAGATTACCGACATGTTGTTTTAGGCACCAGTTTTTCTATATATTATGTTCGTTTCAAGAATTTTAATCATTCAGTCATGGCTGATGAAGTAAAGATGCGTTCTTTCATTCATTCGTCATCCTGTTGGGTAAAAGCAAAGATGATCATTCATTCATTCATTCATTCATTCATTCATTCATTCATTCATTCATTCATTCATTCATTCATTCATTGTATGTGGCCAGTGGAGTCTTGGAGTGTTTTTGGTCGCACCATACGTACCAATAATGACTGTGAAGGGTGGCATGTTAGGCTAAATCAGAAAGCCAAAAAGGGAAATCTACATTTTTATTTGTTATTAACTTTATTGTATGCTGAAGCTAAGCAGCTTCCCACTCAGGTAAAAATGGTCTCGGAAGGTAAGTTGAAAAGAATACAAAGAAAGAAGGTTCGCTGTGTACAAGGTAAACTTTTCGATGTATGGAATAGGTACACTGTTGGGGAAATCAGAGCCCACCAACTGTTGAAAAAAGTGTGGGAGTTACTATGGGCCACTATCTTAAACTGTGTGGTTATTAAACCTTTACCAAACGCAACGGTCAAAACCGACCAGCGCTATTCACGAAAATTGATATTCAATCTTTTTTATAGTGTTGTTTTTTTCTTCCAAGACATAGGTTATGACCCCTCATTGGAAGGAACGCGTCGCGCTCGTTCTAATGACGGATCATAACCTATGTATTGCAAGAAAAAAATGAAAATTTATAGTTACACGAGATTTTTTTTACGAGTGTCGTCTGCTACTAGCGTTAGGTAACCTCCACATTTACTAATTGTTAAACAATTAGCGTGTCATTTGTTAACTGGCCTTTTTATTGCTCGTTGTCTCGGGTTTATCCATTTACTCAAAGGTTATTGTTATTAATTGTAATTTCACAAAAGAAGTGTCAACAGGGCTTGAAAGAAATATCTCATAATTGTAAGAGGATAAGTTAACTTTTACCTTCATACACGAAAATTGCTATTTAATCTTTTTTTCATTTTTTTGGTTTCCAAAACATAGATTATGATCCCTCATTGGAACGAGCGAATCATGTATGTGCTGAACATTGTTTTTTATGTGAAAACTTTTATTCATTCATTTATTCATGTCTTTGATTGTCATGCCTCATTTTTTAATAAATCGTTTAAACCGTGATTGGTTGTTCTGTGATTTTTCCCACCAACCCCGAATCTTCGTTTGTGCACTATTCAGATCCGAATTATTCACCGAGTCAGTCCAAGTTGCCTAGAAAGTTGGGTCGACTTGTCTTGAAACTTGGGTCGACTTCTTCAAAAGTTGGGCCGAGTTGTCTTGAAAGTTAGTCCGAGTTGTCTTCAAAAGTGGTCAGAGTTGCCTTTAAAGTTGGTCCGAGTTGTCTTCAAAGTTGGTCCGAGTTATCTTCAAAGTTGGTCCGAGTTGTCTTCAAAGTTGGTCCGAGTTGTTTCGAAAGTGGTCCGAGTTGTCTTGGTCCGAGTTGTCTTTGGTTCGGGGTCATACTAAATACCGAGCTATACCGAACAGAACCGAGCAGTAGAAAAATAAGGCATATTAGGCAAAATAAAGGCCATACTATGGTATATAGAGGTTATTTAAATGTAAAATATCAATTTGGGACACGTTGGGGTAAAATTGGATGATTTATAAACATTAGAGTATAACGCGCCATTCGAAAACTTCAGCTCGGTATTTACTTGGTTGAACACACAAATCCAATTAACACGCTATCGCAGCTCGGTATTTGGTGTCTGCGCTGCATCACAAAGACTTTAAATTTGTTTTTTTTTTAAATATAGAAACAAAATTCCCATCACCATTTACCAGGGCTTTGGACCTGCAAGTCATGGACTTGGCTGGTTTAAAATTGTCTGTCTTTTGTCGCCTATACTGGTACATACAATTCCCATCACCATTTACCAGGACTTTGGACCTGCAAGTTATTCATGTAGACTTGGCTGGTTTAAAATTGTTTGTTCTTTTGTCATGCATACCGGTGCGCATGTCTGTGTAGTGATCAGTTAATGGGGCCAGCTGTCCCTGTCTTAGGTTGTTCCATATTTGGAATCTTATCCGTTATCGGTAACAGACCTGCGTCACCTAATATACTCACTTATTTTTGAAAGTGGACACTGTATTCCAAAATTGGAATCTCAGTAATCCGCCAACGGAAACAGACCGATTTCGGCTTCTTTGTCTTTTTCGACATAGCAGTGCCTTTTGGCTATTGTCAGCAGTGTGTTTCGAACATCTCCTGCTATACGGTGTATATTTTTTGCTACCGCTGCGGCGGTGCAACTTTTCTTTACCGCGGGCAGTGCACTTTGGCTGCTGCCCTCTGTAACATCATTTGAACGTTACTATTATTTTTGCAGGTTTCTTTGTTCCTCATTTTTTTGTTGTTGTTTTTTTGTGGCAGATTTCTGCTCATTTTTTTTTGGGGGGGGGGGGTGCGTTTTTGTACTGGTTACACCAGCCTAAATTTATTTTTTTGGAGCCTGTGGTTTGGGTTTTTGATGTTTCCACCCGTTTTTTTTTTGTCCTGGCTTCTTGGCTACAGCTGCTGTTTTAGGAATAGTCAGGCGTCTGTCTGTTGCAGTCTGAGTTGTCGACTTGTCTTGAACATAATTAAGTAAACGTCTCAGTCGTCTGTCACGTTGGTCGGCTGTCAAACCAATCCAGGTTTCATGCCTCACCGATAATGTCCTGGCATCAACTGACAAACTAAAATTTCCAGCACCATGCAAAGCACTCCTTATGTCCCTATGTTGGTCCATTGTAATATCATACAGTCTGTCAATCAAGTCCGGCAAGGAGTTTATTTGTCATAAGTCGCACCCTATACTTTTGATATCGTGACCCTCGTCACCACACACACCGCAAGGATACTTTGGAGAAGACATTGCCAACAACACAAGACAACAACAAAAAAACCGATTTAATTAAACCAGCCTTATCATACAAGCCACTGATAAAAATCACATTTTATATTTATTTAGCGCGCATGCGCGCGTAAGTATTGTAACGCACTTTCACTTCCGCCTTCGGAGGACGGTTACCCCCCAAAAATGGAAAACATTTGTTCCGAAACTAATATTTGTGCATCTTAAATATTTCCGTGTTTATTTTTTTCATTTTGTTGTGTCTTATTATTATATAGTATTTGTACACTGCATTAGCGGGACAAAGTAGTGGAAAAAAAAACGATTGTGCTTCCATATAATAATCTTTTGTGCCAGAAACTGCTCGACGTGTCCGACTAAAAAACAGGGTGCCATTTTTCATTGTTCAACTCTCGCAAAAGGGAATGCGTGTTCGCTTTCCAATTCCCGAGTGCTCTAATGTACTCCCACTCGAAAGGTGAAAAATAAATTCTATACGATACTTACCATTTAAGATTCGTACCAGATATTTTATTTACGATTCGAACGATTTGGACCAGATATTAAATAAATGATTCGGGCTAAATGTTTGGTCAAATCGAGACATTACTTTTTATGTATACTTAATGCATAACATAAATTATTTAAGGGAACCATATCCGATTACAATTATAGGTGCTGCTTTTCATTGTTGAACCCCGCAGACAGCAAACGTGTTCCTTTTTTGCGTGTAGTGCTCTTATGTACGTCACTGTAATATAGATTGATTATTTACTGACCATTTACGATTCGGACCAAATTATTTAACGATTCTGACCGTATTTTAATACCATGCATTTGGATCAGATATCATATTGCACAATTCTGACTGGGCCAGGTGCAGGATTTTAATTTTTTGTAAATTTGAAGTCGGCCCTATGAGAACTCGGCCCAAACAATTTCGGGGAAGGATGCCCTCGAGAGAAGTCGGTTTTAATGCTTTGTAAATTTGAAGTCGGCCCCTATGAAAAGTCGGCCCAAACAATTTCGGGGAAGGATGCCCACGAGAGCAGATCCAAAGGAAGTGCCAATTATGCTGAAATGATGATCGAGAGGGGTTGTGAACAACATAAAAAAATATGGGGGGGGGGGGGGGGTGATCCAAATGGACCAGATACCATATTGCACAATTCTGAGTGGGCCATATGCGCCAGCTCGGGAGAGCACGAGAGGATTTTAATGCTTTGCAAATTTGAAGTCGGCTCCTATGAGAACTCGGCCCAAAACAATTTCGGGGAAGGATGCCCACGAGAGAAGTCGGATTTTTAATGCTTTGTAAATTTGAAGTCGGCCCCTCTGAGGAGTCGGCCCAAACAATTTCGGGGAAGGATGCCTACAAGAGAAGTCGGTCCCCAAAACTACAGGACAGGGGCTTAATAACTAAAAAAATATTGGGGGGGGGGGGGGGGCGTAGGAGGTGTGGATATCAGAGCGCATCCAAAGGAAGTGCCAATTATGCTGAAATGATGATCGAGAGGGGTTGTTAAGAACTAATATGGGGGGGGGGGGGGGGGGGGGTCCGAATGGATCAGATACCATATTGCACAATTCTGACGGGGCCAGGTGCGCCGAAACGTCGACAGGGTGGGGCAGGGTGGAAATTACAAGAGCCTTTGGATCAGATATCATATTGCACAATTCTGTGGCTGGGCCAGGTGCGCTGGAACGTCGGCAGGGCTGGAGCGGGTGCAAATTTCAAGAGCCGTAGGCCCTTGCCGAGGACACGAGCTCGGGAGAGCACGAGGGGATTTCAATGCTTTGTAAATATAAAGTCAGCCCCCATGAAAACAGACGACCCACAGAGTTTCTGGGAAGGATGCCCACGAGATGAGTCGGTCCCAGAAACTACAGGGCAGGGGCTTAACAACTTAAAACTATTGGGTGGGGGTGGGGGGGGGGGGCAGAGCGGATACAAAGTAATTGCCAATTATGCTGAAAATTATGATCGAGATGAGTTGTTAACAACTTAAAAAATATTGTGGGGGGGGGGGGGGGGAGAAGGGTGGGGATCAGAGCGGATCCAAAGGAAGTGCCAATTATGATGAAATGATCGGCAAAAAAAATGTTAGGGCAACTGGTTAATTGCCCTGCAGTTTGTTAGGGCAACGGAGCAATTGCAGCCATAGCCCCGCTGTTACGGGGCCCCTGGACTGTACCATGTCCGACTACAAAAAATATGTACAAGGCCGAAACGTCCCTCGCCGATTGTTGACGAGCTCGTTCCAATGAGGGATCACATGATATTGTTTTGCTGTAATTTTCAGAAAAATAATATTTTTTCAACTGTTGAATTTGCATATTACGCGGCGTAAAGGGTTAATCCGTAACCCAATCCCTAAAAAAAATCCCATAAAATTTCGTGTTCTCCCCTCTAATACGTTTCAATTTTGCCTCGCGTCCCTAGCCTTTCCATGTCTCTATCTCTGTGTGAATTATGATCGGGCGAGATTTCTTTCGGAGATTTTCACTTGTAATGTTTCCACGACAATTATTGGGTCACTGCAATGACAGCACTCGCTTCGAGTTATATATTTTCTTTTGAGAAACATCACATTTGTTTTTTACAGTTCACACGATTTGTGAGACAAAAAGCGTATTAATTGCTACTGTGTTAAAATATTTTAGTCTGAAAAATGCAACTATTTTAAAGGCCACGTTCGAAGGAAATAAGCGAGTGCTATTTTTATCTCGGTTTTAAAAGGCTTTGTACGCACAGGGTATAAACCGTATAAACCTTTAGCCGGAAGTGGAGATAAGCGAGGCGAGAGATTTCTATTTTTATCTCAAAGTTTCAGTCGCAGCGTATCAACGATCACCGAAAACAAGATTTTTTAATAAAAGGAATGACCGAATAATGCAAAATCTGTAAGTATGTTATATAAAACAATATTTAACAATGAAACGACACAACTTAATGGAAAAATCGACTCTTGTAGTATGAAAAAACATCTGCTGATCATCTCAGAAAATGAATTTCTCGGGCAAATTTCTCCTTCAAATATCGTTTTTCACATGTTCGCACAAATGTGACATGTTAAAATCAAAGATCGACAGATTCGGCGTTCAATTCCACAACACAAACTATCAACCATAACAACGAAGGAGGTTCGGTGCTACTGAAACTGTTCAAAATATAATGTCACCTTATCGATTTTTTTATACGCCCAGTTGGTAAAATCGTTGATCGGGAGTTGGTGATAATTATACGTCCAGTTGAGATTATAAGATTTCCCATATGATCGTTCCAATGCCCATATTTGTGCATGTACGAAGGTCTAATCAGTTAACAAACCATATGAACAGACTCGAATGCACAACGTTGACGTCACACCTTTCAATTGAAACACTACTGACTGAACCACTGAACCTGCAACCACGGGGGAGGGGGCGAGCGAACCGCCCCTCCCCCCGAAGAACTTTCGCCCCCACCCGAAAGATTTCAGACCATGTTTTTCAATCGGCATTCATTTTTTTAATTTACCTATGCATTAGGGTAAATTAGTTCAGTTACAACTGTAACACTTCATTTTACCTTGGCTCTAATTCCTTCACACCTGTAATTAACATATCCATAATCACTTGTCTATGAAGGTAATCCCATTGTTATTTGTGAGCTGTTTCTTCATCACACATACATTCACACAGCTTTGTCGGGGAATTATTTTTCCAATTGCGGGTATTTGGGGTTTAATGACCTTTTTAAAAAATTTTTGGTTACCGTTTTTGACCGTGGTCGTTTTTACTTCATAACGATCATTTAGTGTCTATGTTTTGCGGTTTTGCCTGGCTTTTTTAAATTATTTTTTTCTATTTATTTTATTTTATGTTGTTGAAGTGTGTGTTTGTGGGGGGGGGGGGGGGGGGCGACAGTCGAATGGGAAGAAAATGTTTTCACTTCAGATAACGCCGTGTTATAACAATACGCCAATCCTCTGTTAATTGAAACCAGTTTGCCGGACAGCATGCTGAGCTTGCAGTTTATTCGACAATAATCCCTAACCCGACCCCCACCTCACCCTCTCGCGCTCTCTCATTTTCACTCTCATTTTGGCAACAGTCTTTTGTGTCCAATAACTGTCGAACAAACATCAAATGGGCTATTTTTTAGTATTCTCTTCGAAGCAACTGCATCAATAAGTATCTGGCTTTTAACGATTCCATTTTTAGAGAAATTAGCGAAACACTATGGAATCCTGCATGAAGTATACCATACCTATACTTTTGTAAATATTCAATGTTGTTCTCTGAGAACTTATTTTATCTGAAATAAATACTGTTTAAACTAAACTAAAGTATTTTTAGATAAGGCATGACGTCACATGGGATTCCCTCGATATATCGCCAATGTCGTGTTGAAACCAAACAGATCCAGGGTCGAAAACAAGCTTTATACTCACCAAGCGAACCCTACCGTGTGACAAAGGCAAAAAGATGAAATAAATAGAATAATTCGCGCCTTACATAAGTATTTTATAAATTTTCATCTTATTTTCACTTAATTTACATACGACTTCACGGAAACAGTTTCGAAACAAGATTTCGCTTTCCAGTTTTCTTTTTGAAACTTGAATGCCAAACAACATTCTACGTGATGTAGGATAAGCACAGTTAGGTCAACAGTAGCTGAAATTAAATTACGTTGTTGTCAATAGCAGTTCAGAGCAGGGTCAAGTTGTCAAAAATACAAAACGATCATTTCTTTCAAATTAATCGATCACATTTATTGTCCGACGATAGCATTCAATACCATTCACATTCTCATTTCCATTTCACTCCTGCTGAAGAACAAAACACCCCTCGGATCCAAATGCTCCCAGGGACGTTTCTGGGTAGTTCAGACTCGGTGTGTGTCACAGTGAGATCCTCAAATTTCCAAACTTTTATTTCAAACTGATACCAATATTACCATAAAAAAGTTTCCGACATTTGATGATCGGTTTTGAGAAGGAATTTTCTTTATAGATTTGTGTACAAATTACATTATATTCGCTTGATATTTAGCCTTTTCTCCATAATTATGAGTAGACTCTGTAATTGGCCTAACAAAAGACTTCTTGTGGTACATGATACTGCTATATTGTGCGGGGCCGTCGAGAGGGAGGGGGAGGGGTAGTAACCCCGGGACCCGGCGTTATTGGGGGCCCGCCGATTCCCGTAATTTCCTGAAGGCGGGATACTCGTGCGTGCGGCCCCTTCACTGCACATCACATTTAGACGAGCAGTGAAGGACTCCCACGTAAGAGAATCCTGCCTTAAGGCAATTAGAGAAAATCGGCGGGCCCCGGTGTTCCAAATTGACACTATTTGTGTGCATGTACGAAAGCGCAACCTCGATGTATTGCTAGCTTACGCAGTTACAAACTTGGAACATTATCAATATTTTAGTTCTGCGCGAAAAAGAACTAGTGGGTCATACTATAAAGAACAAATGTATTTCAACCAAGAATCACTAGTTCTATATTTTATTTGCTTAGAACTAAATGTTTCCAACTTTTGAAATTTGAACCATAAAATTTCCAACTTTCAAAAATCAGGGTCCTCATTGGGGGGGGGGGATGTAAGCCCCCCCCCCCCCCCCCGTCGGAACGTCCCTAAGTGCTCTTCGTCTTTGCTGGCGAAGAGTAGTCTCTTGCGCATCCCATTTGCTTTCATCTAGGTGAAAGGTAGTATATTTATTTATTTATTTATTGGTGTTTAAGGTCACATATTTCTGCACAATGGCCAACCATGACCGCGACAGTTTTACGGGTGGAGGAAGCCGGAGTGCCCGGAGAGAACCACCGAGCAACGGCGAGCAACTGTCAGCTCCCCAACATACCAACTCCACACAAGCAGGGTTAGCATTGGTTGAAGACAGGTGCACCATCGACGTGCAGTACGCCTTAGTACACAACGTCACCGTGCCCCCACGTGGGCAATGGGGGTGAAGTGTATTGCCCAAGGACACAACGCGGTTGCCGCAGATGGGATTCGAACCGATGACCTCTCGGCTTGCAGCCTGCACCTCTACCAACTGAGCCACCGCGCCCCCGTGAAAGGTAGTGGGATGCACAGGAGACTAGGCGAAGAGGTCATCCCGCACTTTAATAGCACAGCCAAACGGTACGCACACCTGGCACGCGTCACTAGCCAAATCGGCTTCAGAGTGACAAGAACCGATCTTGCCGGTTTCTGAGAATTTCACCCAAACAGGCCGCCAACAAAGTTATCCAAACTGCTCTCCAGTTTCCTTCTTAATCCTTTTGGAAAAAATAATTTTGTACGCCATGTGTCCTGGTCATATCTTGATACACCCAAACCGGCCTCTCGACACAGCAATTTCATTCAAACCCAGACCGGCCGTTACATTATTCTATAAAATACACCTGCAACTAATATATTTTACTGATATATTTTTCCAGTTTGTCATGCCTGTAAACTGAAATTATTTACTCTCATTCAAGAACGTAACCACACCCCCCCCCCCACCCACCCCAAGTTGAAATGTGGGTGACAAGTTGAAAAGAGTGGTGGATAAGTTCGCTGGTCTCTCGTGCCAGAAGTCGCGAGATCGCGGATCCCCGGCTGAGAAAAGATATGGAGGTATCTGAACTCTCTCTGGCAGCATCAGTTGGGGGCTTGGTGATGTTACGGCGTGTCGTCCTATTGGGTTGGGAAGTAAAATGGCTGTCCTCTATACGGAGAGAGACAGACTCCACACAGGCTAAAGATCCAGGAATTCTCTGCTCCTTTCGTTATCAGACTCACTTCTAAATTTATTCGTTTGGTTATTTTCTTCGTTTGCGTTTTGTTTTACACTGACCTCTAACATGCAATTTTAAAAATGTAGTTTACATGTATACCATATTTTTTCTTTGTTTATAGTAATACGATAACACTGGAAAGGCGTTCATTTGAATCAGTTCCACATATTTATTTTTAAAATAGAGTATAGTTGATTATTCAGGAGCGAAGGAAGGTAAAAATATTGGGGGTGAGGTGGGGTGGGGCTATCAGAGCTAATCCCAAGGGGACCACCATGTATGCTCACCTTTTGCTGTGCAGCAGCATCCGAGCCGCACAGTGGTTAGGTGGTGTGTGTGTGTGTGTGTGGGGGGGGGGGGGGGGGGTTGTAGCACAAGAAGCGATATCGCCGTATCCCATTCTCGGTGGTGAGGGTCTGCGGCTTTCTCTGGGATATTTTGAAAAATGAGGGCCAAAACTCACATGCTCAGTGATTCTGAGGCTGCTGTGACTGACTCCTCAGATGAGGACTGTTGAACGCTGCAAATTCGAATTCTCTGCTCCTTTCATTATTAGATTCGCTTCTAAATTCATTCGATTGGTTTACCCATTCGTTTGTGTTTTTTTCCCCTTTGTTTGGGAGCATGTATTCCCTCTAGATCATACTAGCATGCCCAACACTGTAAAAATGCGCACGCGCGCGTGTGTGTCTGGTGGGGAGGGGGGTAATGCAGAAACCTTAGATACATTGCCCCTCCCCTTTCCCCCACACACTTTCAAATTGCTCCCGACGCCTGCAAAAGCTCGGGGTTTTCAAGTTATATACAGTAGGTTTAATATATATTCCCATATATTTAGTATCCCGTTTGTATCTCATTCATAGTTTTGGGGGTTTTGGGGATTTTTTTTAAATATCTCGAAGCAAATTCTCAGTTCAATACTGAGTCTTATATTCGTCGTTCTGTCATTTATACTACACGCCGGCATTTACCGGCTCTAGAAGTGTGAAATCTTACCAATATTTCTTCATTAAAAACCTCAAAATATCCACTCAGGTGCAAGGAAACGAGGGTTTGGGGACCCTGAAATTCATAATTTTCCTACCCCGGGCCCAGCTATGGTCAGCCATTAGTAGCGAAGGCCCTGCTTCACCCCATAATAGATCAATAGCCACCCTATTTGCGAATCTGTGGGTCTGCCATTTAGCTACATGCCTGCCCCTTCCAGAGCGTATTTAGTTGCAAAAATGGTGGGGGGGGGGGGCGGGGGTGTAACGTCTGCTTTTACGTGGGGGATTATGTGCGGGTTGCCCACCCCCCCCCCCCCCCTACACGGTTCTTCGCTGCCTTTCCCACTCCCACTCCGAAGATCGACCCTGGTTGCAGGCCTGTGGACCACGGCTTTATAGATTCATCTCTTACGAGAACCGCGACATATCAGTGGCTGGCCAAAGAGTTATTATTATTACTATATATAAAAGAGTGTGTCTGTCTGTTTGTCTGTTTATGTATCCAAGCAACCGCTGCATGAATTCGGATGAAATTCGTCATCAGTGTTCCTTGGATCACTGGGAAGGTTATTAGTGGGCTCGGAAATGCGCCGTTCTTAATGTTGATTTTTTTTTCATTTTTTTATTCATTTTTTTCGGTTTTTTTTTTTTTTTTTCTATAGTAATAAATGAGGATCGAATGACCGGAGTGTCCCGCCTTCTAGGTGGGCTGGGTCGAAAAATGCGCCGTCCCAATGTTTTGTTTTCTTTCTGTATTTTTTTTTTTATACCATCCCGTCTGCAGGTGGACGGGCACTTCACCTATAGTTTTGAATAACGCCTTGAAGTTTTCTGCTATACAAAACGCATGTTGCTTGTCTCAATATTTCGTCCCCTGGGTGCTAGAATGTTCTATGTCCTTCAGGGGCATAGAAAGTTCTAGCCCTTCGGCGACAATTTCTTGCCAGATTTTTTTTTTGGGGGGGGGGGAGTGGGGGTGGGGTGGGGGGGGGCATTTTACGTGACAATATTCTGATCCGTCTTCATTTATATTGAATATGACATCTGGAGGTCCATTCACACTGCTGCGATGCGTCCGACCGTCCGACCGTCGGACTTTTAAATAGTAATGTTTGTACATGAGCATTCACACTACCGCGATGCGGCAGACGCGACCGATGCGCTGGTTGTCGAGATCGTTTTGAACCCATTCCAACGATTTTCGCAGACCTTTTTAGGTCTGCGTTCACGACATAACGCTCGGTTGAGTTCGGATGAACTCGATGACATCTGATTTGTTTGTTTTCATTGATTGCAGTTTTTTCAAACGTGCTCGAAATTCAAAGTTATTTTTTTAACCTTTAATCATTTTGATAATTAATTCAATAATTAATTAATTGCACGAACAACCATAAAATTTCCAAGGAGGAAGTCATTCGGGAAATCCAGAAGCATGAAGTGTATAACAAGGCTTTGCATAACTACAAAGATATCGAATTCAAAAAGAACGTTTGGTGGAAGTTTCAGTGAAGCTTGGAATGGAGGGCACGCTTTGTTTTGTTTTTCTTTAAAGCAAAGTCCAACCATTGTCTAGAAATAGAATTGAATTAGGCCTCATCAGTTACTTATAATTATACTTACTTACTAAACATTTGCGGGAAGACAACTAAAAATTGGGTAAGTTAGCTATAGTTGCAGAAAGGTGCTCTTAAACTACAGTAAATAAGTTCAGCATAAATGTTTCTTTGGAGTCTGCTAGATATTTGGTCTGCCTGTTGCAGTCCATTGAAATTTAGGGACCCACAAAAGTTAAGAACTCAACAAATTGTTATCATGTAAAGAAGCAAAGCTCAAGAGGCTATTTAAATATAGCCGTGAGTTTATGTTCTACCTTTTGTAGTTCACTGAAATTTACAGACCCGATGATTTAAGAACTTAACAAATTGGTGCTTGAGCCTAAAAAATCATAAAATTATAATTACGTGCTATCTATACTGCCACATGCGTACGGGAATTTTTATTTTCTGGGTGGGGTGGGATTGTGGGAGGATGTGGAGCTGAGGTCCACTTCATCCGAAAGAATCCTGAGTGCCCGAAAAAATCCTGACTGCCCCCCAAAAAATTATTTCACTCCCAAAACGTGTTTTGGAACAAATTGTGTCTGAAAGAGTCAACTTACAGTAAATAATGCGCTCCAACTTGATCTGACATTGTTACGCTATGCCATAAAACCAGTCTTATCTTGATATAGTTCCCCGCCTATCGTTAGATTCTGTAATGCGGTAAAATGGGCTATTTCTCTGCGTTGAAAAAGGTAACCTGTGGTTCGCTTTTTCAACGCAATGCAATGTTGCATTCAACCCGGCTTGTGCGCGTATAGGCCGATCTTGCTTTCGGAACTTACAGGCTCCAAATTTACCAGATTCTCATATCGAAAGGGTCACCTGACAAGCATAAAAAATGTATACGACTCGTCAACTGAAGATACGAGCGTATACAACTGGGCGAAAAAAAATCGATAAGGTGAGATTATATTTTGAACAGTTTTAGTAGCACTGAACCTCCTTCGTTGTTATGGTTGATAGTTTCTGGTGTGGAATTGAACGCCGAATCTGTCGATCTATGATTTTAACATGTTACATTTGTGCGAACATGTGAAAAACGATATTTGAAGGAGAAATTTGCCCGAGAAATTCATTTTCCGAGATGATCAGCAGATGTTTTTCATACTACAAGAGTCGATTTTTCCATTAAGTTGTGTCGTTTCATTGTTAAATATTGTTTTATATAACATACTTACTGATTTTGCGTTCTTCGGTCATTCCTTTTATTAAAAAATCTTGTTTTCGGTGATCGTTGATACGCTGCGACTGAAACTTTGAGATAAAAATAGAAATCTCTCGCCTCGCTTATCTCCACTTCCGGCTAAAGGTTTATACGGTTTTATACCCTGTGGTACGTCAATCGGATCATTGTCAAGTTTGTCATGTATGGCGGCTTATTAGCGCCACGTAATTTTTAGTTATCAAAATTACAGTTACAATTTAGTGAGTTGTAGCTACAATTTACTAAACTGTACCATCAGTTCAGCTACATTGTACCTACAATTTACTAAATTGAACCTGTAGCTACAATTCAGCAGCTTCACTCTCATTTGCCAAGCTAACTTGTAGCAGCAATTTAACAAAAAACAATCAGGGGCACGGGAACGTTATTTAGCGCGTGTATATTGGGGCGATAATTGCCCAGATCATGCAGTATTGAATTCTCAACTCGATTCAAATGACTTGGAAAACAAAAAATGGAACTGTATATATATACTGGATCCACTAATGTGCGGAATTTGTTGTTCAACTGTGATTAACCGCATTCAATGTTTCAATTTTCGTGTTGTGTTATGCGACTTACAAAGTTAGAAATACTTTTTTTAAACCTTTTTTGTTATATTCCATCCAGCCTCGATTACATTAGACGAGATGTCTGCGTGAATATTTTCTCCCAATTCGCGATATGCCTGTAGCCTTCCTTTGAGCATTTTGCTTTATTTATTTTATGTGGACGGGTGGGGGTAGTATTTCCAAGTTTTTTTTCGAATGGAGATCTTAACCCCAAGGTGTAGCCACCCTCCCCCTCTCGTTCAATAAGCTTCAAGTTATTTAAAAAATAAAATTCGAAAATCACAACTGACAATACTTGGAGATGGTGGTATACCAGGCGATTCCTCTCAAAAACACCTCGGGCGTTTCCCAAGCTGAGTTTCGTACCGTAAAAAAGCTGGGGGGGGGGGGGTAGGGGGAGAAGTGTTTGTGTGTGAGGAGGGTACCTTTTAACTATTTTGAAGGAACCCCATATATATTGTGCATATATTAACCCCATAGCCTTGATTCCTGTTCAATAAACGGGAAATTATTTTAAATAAATATCTTGTGAACAACCAGTCACAATGCTTTGAGATGCGGTATTCACCTTCTTTTAGTGAGAGGGATTCTACTTTGTTCACAAAATGGTATTGTTTATGTTGTAATACGAACAGATTGCATGATATAAGCAGAGAATAAGTGTTTCCATGGGCCTTTTATCGCGCGCTTGTGCTTGCACAGAACTTTTCTTGTATTGTCTGCCGCGCAGACACAAAATACCGAGCTGCGAAAGCGTGTTAATTGGATTTCTGCGTTCAACCTAGTAAATACCGAGCTGAAGTTTTCGACGGGCGCGTAAAACTCTTGTGTTTATAAATCATCCAATTTTACCCCAACTTGCCCCAAATTGATATTTTACATTTAAATAACCTCTATATACCATATTATGCCCTTTATTTCGCCTAATATGCCTTATTTTTCTTCTGCTCGGTTCTGCTAGGTATAGCTCGGTATGTAGTACGACCGTTGGTTCGAGTTGTCTGTAATTCTTACAAATGGCGTTCTCCACCAGGAAGTAAATGTCGAAATAACTGCCAAGATCATCGCTACTAAAAGTACTTACATGAAAATTACCCCCGCATGCAGTTGGTAACTATTTATTTATTTATTGATGTTTTAAGGTCACATATTTATGCACAGTGGCTAATCATGACCGTGACAGTTTTACGGGTGGAGGAAGCCGGAGTACCTGGAGAGAACCACCGAGCAACGACGAGCAGCTGCCAGCTCCCCAACATCGTAACTCCGCACTGCGGCACAGACAGGGGTAGATTGGTTGAAGACATGCGTACCATCGACGTGCAGTACGCCTTAGTACACGGCGTCATCGTGCCCCCACGCGGGCAATGGAGATGAAGTGTCTTGCCCAAGGACACAACGCGGTTGCCGCAGCTGGGATTCGCACCGAGGACCTCTCGGCTTGCAGCCTGCACCTCTACCAACTGAGCCACCGCGCTCCCAGTTGGTAACTACTAGCCATTGATATTGGTTGATAAACTACTTCCGATTATCGTTGCCATGATTTGTTCTGTTGCTACAGTAATACAGCCTTCACTTCAAAAACCACATTTTTCGTTTCTACTGATTTTTTTCCGTTTCAAACTGGATATTCATATGCAGTGGATTATAATGAACATTTTGATGTACAACATTGCTATATGAATATTTTTATTTTCCTTTTCTTTGGCAGGAGTCTCATTTCAAATTCTTTCGGGTAGGCAGCCCCTTAAAAAGCCTAAATACCAACCTCCCCAGAAGAATCGACCTCTGAGACTAAATAACATTTGCACACTGATTCCAGCGAAATATTTCATTTCTACTAATTCTAGTTTGTTTTAGCATTCAAAAGGAAACTGAAATTGAATTTGTTACAAAATGTGTGACTGCATTTCGGTCTGTCCATCCATCCATACATCCATCAGTGAGTTGGACAACTCATAGCCAGAACGATTCATATCTCTGGCAATTGTAGCTAGATTTCTTGCCTCGAACGAGCTTATTTTATGATTTTGATATTTTATGTGCTCGTTCTCAGCTAGAAATTTAAAGGCGATTTTTCAATCGGGCGTTCGTAACGGTTTTTCGGTACGAACGGTTTGGGTGTATAAAAATGATTGAATTACCTTCTTTCACAAGCTTATTCCAGTTTGCAGTTCAAGTTGGTCACCTCTTAAACAATTCTGCACAAAAATATTGCCCAGTTCGATGTTTGTTATTCCAAAAACGTTCGATATTCGGCATAGCCCTAGCAAAATTCAACAAGATTTCCTAATTTCACATTGGAATTTACCATCACACCGTGACGTCACAGTCAAATCCTAAACTCGGGAGCCACAAAGTGGGCCAATTTAAGAACGACATTTGAATTGGGAGGGAACTAAAAGGCAATGTAATACAAAAATGTGAATTGACCTATTTTTCACATAAATCCTTCAGACAAACAATATTTTTTTTTATTTGGCACTCCCGACATCGGCTTGAGCTGTCAGAGCAAGTGACCTCAATCAAACTCAGAAGTAAACAAAGAATAATGAACTCGCAAAAGTGTGAAGCACAGTGGCACGTTACATTACAAACTATTTTTTTAATTCCCAAATAATATTTATTAGAAAATCATACTCGAAACCCACATGATAATAGTATAATATGCCGCTATTTATAATATACTATGATCATTGGGGTGACCAGTATGACTTTCGAATAAATATTATTTGGGACATAAAAATCGTGTGTAACGTGACCCTGTGTGTGAAGTATATGGACAAATTGAATGTTGGGGTACTCTCTTGTTCCACTTCATTCTTCATTTTTTTTTTTTTTGGGGGGGGGGGGGCTGATTTCCTCCCCAATTACAAGGTCAGAAAGGCAACCGGTGTATGTGTGTGTGTGTGGGGGGGGGGGGGGGGGGATTTTGCTCAAAAAATGATTCCGCGTGCATTATCGAGGCTCGTAACACCAAGGTGGGTGTGTGAAAATTGGCAGCCCCTCTTCCCCTTTTTACTGCCTGCATGTGGCCTGGGGATCTCTGCAGAGAAATTTTGAAAAACATGATGGCCTGAGATCGAATTTAGAGCCCCCCCCCCCCCCCCCCCCCGCCCACACACACAACGGCTGCCTTTCCCACCTTGTAATTGGGGAAGAAATCAGTCACATTTGGGGGGGGGGGGGCAACCATTTTTTAGCAAGTCCCCCCCCCCTCCCACACACACAAGATTCGATAAAAAGCCATTTTAGGGGCTCGTCTCCAATTCCTTCCCGGTAGACAAGGGTATAAAGTTGCAAATATGTTTTTGAGCTAGCCTCCCCCCCCCTGCCACCGCATTCGCCTAACTGATCAAAATATGTAAATATCTTTGTAACTGAATGCTGGACACATCACCATATATACACAACACACCACAAGGCGAATAACGCATGCATGGGTGTCAATAACGCATGCATGGGTGTACAAAACTCCATACATTACCAGAAAGGACATTTTCCCATGTGTGGACGAACAAAACCTTATATTGTATCGTGACATACGTTAACAACACTTGGAATTTTTTTATTATTATTATTTTTTATTTTCATATATCAAATGTTTGTACACAACTGCATCGTATGAAATATTTTCAACAAAAACATTTGAATGCCGGACATGTGACCCCCCCCCCCCTGGACGAGTGCCCCCTTGACATTTGCCACCCGGACATGAGCCGACCCCCGGGACATGAGCCCCCTCGTTACAGCAATTCTGGACATGAGCCCCCCCCCCCCACTTCCCGGAAACTGCCAAGGCTGGCGAAAGAATATCCGAAAGAATAAGAGAGACCCAAAGTCCGTAATATAATTTTCTGAGTACGTCCTATTAAAGAGTAATTTTTTAGAATAATAAAATGATGACAGGCAGGGTGGGGGGGGGGGGGTGGTCAGTTATCAGGGCCGTCGAGGTGGGGGGGGGGGAGGCAATTGGCCCGAAAAAAATATGAAATTGCCCGAAAAATTTAATTTTTAATATGAAATTGCCCGATAAATCCATTTTTTTTCACATTCATACGCCTATGCCCGAGAGCTTCCCTGCTGGAGTACAAGCTCCAGCATTCTTATGCAATTGAAACCATGCTTTGTGGTGGATATTTCAATATTACGCGCCGCTCTGCAAGAATCCATGGTCATGTGCCATCCATTAACAGCGGGCTCCGGTGTTACTACGTCGGTTACCCGCCCCCCGCCCCCTCGATGGCCCTGACAACTGACCCCCCCCCCTGCCTGTCATTATTTTATTATTGTGTCCGACACGAAACATTTTATTGTATACCGTTGTTCAAGTGCTTTTCGCAGTAATAAAATGATGACAGACAGGGGATGGGGGCAGTTGTCCGTGAATGGGAGGGGGGGGGGGGTCATGTCCATATTTGCTATAACGAGGGGGCTCATGTCCGGGGGGCTCATGTTCGGGGACAAATGTCAAGGGGGGCTCTCGTCCGGGGGGGGGGGGGGCATGTCCGGCATTCGCAGATAATATTTCACTCTTTGCAATGCGCGAAATCTCAAGATTGTGCGGTTTCTCGTGAGTCGTTAGAAATCACATATTCTCCCATTTTCAAACTTTGCGATGAATCCACACCAGCATGAATATGTTGGTCGGAATATAGTGTGGTCATGTGTAAAAAGCCCCCGATGGGCCACACTGAACTTCCACAAGTGCCAATTTCCAATTGTTTTCCGTTTGAAGCTTCAGAATCCCGACGACAAGAGTGGTAGACCCCTTTTCGTTTTAGTCATCACCTCGCCTCTATACGCGCGTGGGACAATGCGCGCGCGCGCGCGCGCGCGCGTGTGTGTGTGTGGGGGGGGGGGGGAGGGGGGGGGGGGGTTAGATAATAGTGTGCTCTACCCATACTTAAACGACCGATTGATAACTCGGAGCTAAAATTGAATAAAAGTATTACCAAATATATTTAATGTTACCTTTTATAAATGAATGTCGGTCATTCCCCACCACCAGGAGACCTGTCCAACCGGAAGTTATGACCTGAATATTTACCACCCGGACAGGAGCTGAACTAAGGGCCTTATTTCCTGGTGGCGAATGTCCTGGTGGCACATCATATATAGACGGGCAAATGTTGGGGGGGGGGGGGGGTGAAGCTGGATTGCTGTATTTCCCTGGTAGTAGGTAATATTTGAGAGTTTACTACCACTTTGTACATGTACGTGTACAACATACGTACACGATGCGTTCACCAACGTGGAATTCAGTGCTAAATCGCATGCTTGTTCACAAAAATGTACAGTGGTCTTGAATCCCCCATGTTTTTTTGTGACTCCTAGATCGCACTTTTAACGTTCAAATACTCGTGGTGAACGCGCGTTTTTAAAAAAAAGGTGAAATTGTACATCTTCACTTTTATCTCTTACTTTAAAAATTTTTGTCGACGTTCCCATCGCAGATCAGACCATCGATCCATCGTTGGTGAACGCGAGCAAAAAATTCTAGGCTATCATCAAAAAACGGTCTGCGGATTCTAGACCAGTGGTCCAGAACTCTCAATTGTTTTGAGGCGGTGGGTTTTTCCCATTTATAACGTCATTAGGGGAATTCCCCACTATGGGAATTCCCAAACTCTGCTAAGCGACCGATCGGATCGCACGATTCTCCGCCAATTGACCGATCGGATCGCTCGATTATCATAAACTCGATCATACGGAGTTATCTCCCCTCGTCGTGGGGTGGGGGAATATCCTAGGAAATAAATAAAAGTGATTGATATATATAGGAGAGAAAAAAAATATATAAATAATAGTTATTTAGAAAAATAAATATATCAAATCGAATAGATAATAAAAAAAAAAATACGTAAATCATGAGCGCTTCCCAGACTATTAGAGTGAGGATTCTTTTAAACATTGCTGATGAGAGCATATGCAATCTGCGTGAACGATGAACTACGTTCCATCTTGTTAGAACGATGCATCGGATGTCGGGATCATCTAGACTTCGATCACGAGAATCATTCGTGTCTGACGATGGAAAGGGAAGATATGGTCGTCATGTATTTCGAACCGGTGTTCGAACGCATTAGATTCGACGATGTGATCACGTTTTGGAAGAGATTAGTCTTCTGTAAGAATCAAGACAAGCCTACAGTTTCGGAAGAACTGAAATTGCCGCGTAGAAGTCTGACTTTAGAAGACAAGGGATGCATCAAGAAATTATTGCTGAATGAAGCATACGTCTAAGTTTTTTTCGTTGATATAAAATAAGGGAGAATAGAAAATAAAAAATAAATACACACATAAAATTTTTTATCTAATATTAGAAAGAAAAAAAATACAAAAATGAGAACCAGAAATAAATTGTATCCGACGTTAGTGGACGACGAGGATGAGAAGCCGATCGACGTTTTGCTGACGGCACCGTCGCTAGAAGAAAGAGAAAGAGGAGAGAGGTATCGCATCGATCAAATCAATAGAATCCAAGAGTATCTAACTCAAGAGAGAGATTCTCGCCGTTCTCTCAAGAAGAAGTATTCGTGTTTCGTGACATTCGTCAACTCGATCGACACGACACTCATCACGATTTCCATGGGTTTACACGCGGCCGGCATCGGATTGTTGTTGACCGCGGTCGCCATTCCGATCGTGTTGACCGTAGAAGGAGTGGCCCTCGCCGCCGGATTGTTTAGCACGCTCGGAAACTTTTTGAGTAGGAAATTATATCTGAAGGCGAGGAAACACGACAAGATTCGCATCTTGGCCGACTCCAAGATCGACACGATATCCGAAATGATCTCTATGGCGTTGAAAGATGGTAGGATATCGGACGGAGAATACTTCGTGATATTGAGCGAGAAAACGAAATACGATGCCATGAAAGAAGCCGTGAGAATCAAGACTCGTCAGATCATCAAGGAAGAGATGAAGGATTCTCTCGTGGAAAAGGGGAGGAAAGAGGCCAGGTAGGAATTCAGTAAGATGATAGAACTCAAGAGCAGTGATTGAAAAAAAAATATATATAATAAGAACAGAATTTTAAAAAAAAAAATTAAATTTATATATAAAATAAAAAAAACGAAATTAATTTAAATAACTCTTAAAAATGTATTGTGTAAAGTGTAAGAGAGTTACCGAGATGAGTAATTCTAGAGAAGTGCGAACTAAAAACGACAGACAGATGCTTCGCGGAATTTGTGATGTGTGTGGCTCTGTCAAGACACGATTCATCAAAAAAAAGAATGCGAGCAAAGGTAAAGGCATCGTGAATAAAATGATCAATAATCTACCTTTCGAAATGCATCTGCCCGGTCACAGTTTCATGGGACCCGGAACGAAATTGAACAAGAGACTCAATGCCGATCTGACACCCAAATCTTGGAGCAAACCTGTGAATAGGGTGGACGCGGCCGCATATGATCACGATCTGTGCTACGCCGGACATCCCGACACCAAGACTCGCAATGACGTCTGCAACAAAAACATGTTGGGGAAATTGAGAGGCATATTGAATCCGACCAGGAGAGAGAAGATGGAACGTTCGCTGGTCGGCAATCTGATCGGTGCGAAACGTCGATTCGGATGGGGCGTCCAAAAAAAAAGCGCATCTGAAAAGAAGAAGAAACGATTATTGACGAGCGAATTGGCCGAGGAGTTACACAAACCCATAGTGCGTAAATTTCGAAAGAGAAGGGTGTTCCTGAAGGGTCTGGATGATATTTGGTCTGCCGACTTGGTCGACATGAGATCGTTTTCGAGCTGGAACGAGGGCATCAAATCTCTATTGACAGTCATCGACGTGTTTTCCAAATACGGTTGGATCAGAGCTTTGAAGGATAAATCGGGACCGTGCGTCGCCGAGACTCTGAAGAGCGTGTTTGACTCGTCTTCTCGAAAACCGAGTAAATTGTGGGTGGATAAGGGAAAGGAATTCTACAACAAGCACGTTCGTTGATTGGTAGACCTCTACTCGATCGAAAACGAAGAGAAAGCCAGCGTGGTGGAACTTTGGAATCGAACGATGAAGGAAAAGATGTACAGATACTTCACGGCGAATTCGACCAAGAAATACATATTCGCTCTGAACGGTCTGGTCAATGATTACAACAACACGCGACACAGATCGATTAAGATGACTCCCGCGGAAGCTAGCGATCCTCGAAACGAAAAACGGGTCTACGCGAATCTATATCCTGAGAGATCTAAGATCAGGAAGAAGTCTAGAATGCCGAAATTTGCGGTCGGTGATCGAGTGAGAATTTACGCTTATAAGAAGCACTTCGAAAAGGGTTATACTCCTCGATGGACCTTGAAAATCTTCGTGATAATCAACATATTTCACAACGATCCAGTGACTTATGAAATCGAAGCTTTGGATGGAGAAGAGATCATCGGAAAGTTTTACGAACAACAATTACAGAAGACAAAGTTTTGATGAAGAAGACAAAATTTTTTTTATTTACTCTCTTTAACATTTTCTTGTTTACACACATATATATAAGAGAGAAAAAAATAATAATAAAAAATAATTAAAAACTATTTTTAGATAAAGAAAGCAAGTTAATTAATAAACAAAAAATTAAAAATCCTTTAAAATGACAAATATACTAGATAT
This sequence comes from Pictodentalium vernedei, assembly GCA_031216915.1. NCBI lineage: Eukaryota > Metazoa > Mollusca > Scaphopoda > Dentaliida > Dentaliidae > Pictodentalium > Pictodentalium vernedei. Next base: position 669,629,482 of record CM062296.1, read on the forward strand.
AGCACAAAGCATAGTGAAAGATGAAAGTATTCAAGAATATGAGGTTCACGAATATGAACCGGTAACCGGAACGAGTTTGAACAATGCGGGAGAGATAAGAATCAACGTCGAAACTCAAGATCTATTCGTACATCCTAGCGAGAGTTACATAGTGGTGCAGGGACGTCTCACCAAGGAAGATGGGAGCGACTACACCGACGATGACATGGTTACTCTTGCCAATAATGGCATCATGCATCTATTCAGTAACATAAACTACATGCTATCCGGACAAGAGATAGAATCTGTGTTTCATCCCGGTCAGGCCACCACGATGTTCGGACTCTTGACGTATCCTGATGATTTTTCGAAATCCAGAGGACTTAATCAGTTGTTGGTGAAAGACACCATAGGCCCTGCTAGCGCAGGCGCCGCCTTGATATTCGACTACGTCGTCAAGACATCCAGACCTAAAGGAACGTTTTCGTTCAGGATACCTTTGAAACACATCATCGGATTTGCGGACAATTACAACAAGATCATGTACGGATTCAAACACAATCTGACGTTGATTCGAAAAGGAAACGACGACGCAATAGTGAGACTCACTGCGACCGATGCGGGTAAGATAACTCTACACAAGATATCGTGGTTCGTTCCACACATGGAGCCTTCGATCGTGGAGAAAGCGCGTCTCTACAAGATCATAGAATCCAAGAGTAAATTACACGTGGGATTTAGAATGAGACAGTGCGACACGGCTAGCATTCCACCCTCCACGAATCACTTCGACTGGAGATTGACGGTGAAATCCGCTTCCGAGAGACCGCGTTTCATCATGGTTGCATTTCAGACCGATAGGGATGGGTCTCAGGAAAAGAATGCGTCGCTGTTCGATCACTGCCATTTGAGAAACATGCAAGTGTTTCTGAATGCCACGAGATATCCAGCAATCGATTACAATGCGTCGTTCGACAAGAACGATTTCTGCAGACTGTACGGCAACGCCGCTGATTTTAGAAAGAAGTATCACGGTCTAGACGAATTGATGAGCAATCCTAACATGTCTCCCGGTGAATACAAGTCGATGTATCCCATGTTTGTATTCGACGTCAGTAAACAGAGTGAACGACTCAAGAGTAGCGTCTTAGACATTCAGATCAAGATGCAATTCGATAGGAACGTTCCGAGAAAAACCGAAGCCTTCGCCTGGTCCTGTCAGACAGAGAATTACAATTCGAACTGGATGGAAATAAGATGTCGATCATTCGATGAGAGACGAGTGTGTGAAAAAAAATAAAAAACAAAAAAAATAAAAAGTAATGAGTAATTATTAAAAACAAAAAAAACAAAAAAAACAAAAAAAAATAAATTCGTTTTTAATGATATTTTTTTAACAAAAAACAAAAAGTTTCATCCGAGAAAAAATCGTCTTTTTTCAACATTCTCGACGTACAAAATGTTACAATTCATAAGTAGTCACGTAGAAAACGAAATACACATTCCATTTTCGCGTTTGAAAAAAAAGAAGATTTTTACGATTACGTTCTGAATTATTTAAAAGATCGCATGCTATTCACTTGAGAGAAACAAAAAGGATATTTCGTGACGAAGATATTAAAACTCGAACAGATCTTAGATTGTTCGATCCTGTGCGATCGTCTCTCCGTTTCCGTCAGATGTTCCATCCTGTGTTGCAAGCCAAAAAACAAAAAAAAAAGATGTGGAAAAATGGTTAGGTAAACAGCGGGATAGACGGTTGGAAATGAAAAGAATGAGACGCTTTCCACCATCACCACTACCTTCTGAAGAGAATGGTAATGATGCGAGTGTTACCAAGAGACGCACAACATTCGTTCATAATTATGATTCGGATAAACAAAAGTGTTGTTATCAACGTATCATATCACAAAGAAAAAGAAAAAGAAGAATCGACGCTGAAAATTGAGAAAAAAGGAAACCTTATTATAATATATGGTGATAGTGAAGAAGAAGGAAAACAAAAAAAAATGAGATCTAAAGATGATCTCATTACTTTTTTTTTTGTTTTTTCGTTTTTAATAATCACACATTATTTTTTTTTCATTCATTATTTTCCACGCGTTCACTGTTTGTTCAAAGGAACTAGTTCGATCAGTAGACTCACCATGGAAGTGGCGGCTTCAGGATTATTGGTTTTCGTAACGAAATTAATCCTGTCACCGGCGTTCACTTTGAGAGGCGTGCCGAACGTGCTAACATTCACGTGTTGATTCTCAGTCTTTTCAATGCTGTATCTCTTATCGCTCTCTACACCATTCACCATGAGATTGACGACCACTCTGTTATTCAAATCCGAGGAAGCCCGACTCATTCGAAGGATTTCACCTCCCAGCGGCATGGGATATTCCACCTGACCATGTTTCGATCCGCTACCTCCATTTCCGAAAGACCACTCAGCTTTTCCCTCATCTAAGGTGCCGGCCTCTTCGGCCCACACAGTGATCAATTGTCTCGCATATTTGACTTTCTCCACCACCGAAATCAGGGTGCAGGCATCCATCATGTTCACGGGATCCGGTAGATTCGTGAGCGCGTGTCCACCCATGTCTAGTTTACCTTCCATGATGTCGCCCTTTCTCCAGACCGAGTTGTCGTCCATGTACTTTCTGCTGACCGCGCTGGAATCGAATTCGGGATCGTGATCGAGACCGAATAAATTGTGACCGTTCATGTTGATGCCACCCTCCATGGTTCCGCCAGATTCTTTGTTCAGGTAGAGATCGTCCACTTGCGATTCTGGGTATTCTTGTGATTGTATCACGGCAGAATCTACGTAGCCCTTGTTGACCGTGGTTGAGTCCGCATCCGTGTCGTCAATCTTCGACAGATTCAATATCTTGTTGAATCCTGCATTCAGATCCGATTTCATTTCTCGTCTGTCAGACTTTCTCTGTTCCAGATCTACGTAGTGTTTGGTTGCCACGTCCTTGGGATTTGTGGGAGTGGCCACATTAGTTATCTTGTTAGAATTGGCGTTCAATTCCGAGTGCATCGTTTTCTGAACGTATCTATTTCTCAGGTGTTCGCTGAATCTCGCGTGAGAGTTGTCCGCGTATTTCTTGGTCGCGGCATCGGTGGGATCTATGGGATTCACAACGTTCACCAAATGTTTGGATTTCACATCCAGATCGTCGGTCATGGTTTTATCCACGTAATTATCTAGCAGGATTCGTTCGAAATCGGCGTTCCCCCTGTCAACGTATTTTTTAGTCGCAGCATCTGCAAGATCTATCGGCTCGGGAAGATTGTAGAGCTTCTTATCGTTCATGTTCAAAGTTCTTCTCGAGGTTCGTATCTCCGAACGTAACGTTCGTCCAAGTTGGCAACATTGTAACCATCGTCAACTTCAAACGTCTTCCTCTTCTTTCTTGGGTTGACTTTTTTGTCGTCACTTCTACCAAATTTATCGACTGGCATGTTGTTGTGAGATTTTTTGTTTTTTAGAAAAATATGTTCAAGCGCAGTTTATTAAAAATGAACTATGTTATTTTATTTTTCGTTTTTATTCGATTAAAATGTTTTTCAAATAATTTTTTATCTTTGTATATACTATAAAAAAATATCTCTCTCTAATGTAAATCATTGAGAATGTCTTGAAATCGATCTCCTTCAGACCATCTCTTGAGAACATAGAGACACAGGTTACCGCAAAACACTTGATGTGGTGATTGCACTTGTTCTGTGTTGTAACAAACCATCGATTTGTTGAAATAGTTCTTTATTTCTTTTGGCGGCGAGATTCCGTAGCTGTCGAAATAATAATTTTTCTTCTTCCCGTTCTTCATCCACGCCACCCAGTGAGTGCCTTCACCCGATGAATCATCTAGATTTAAAATTCCGCATTCTGATTGTCGAGGTCTTCTCTTCGGCAAGGCATCTCCGGAAAACACTCCTAGAAAATCTTTGATTTTCAAATCTTTTGCCACATTCAACAGATCGATGTTGGATAGGGGTTCGTTAGGTAAGACGACACCTTCTACGGATATCTTTATTTTGTTATTCATAAATGCGTATATATTTTTTTTATTTATTTTATTATAATTTACTAAAAATGACGTTATTTTTTTTCTATTTTTTTCTTTTTCTTTTTAAACTAACTTTCTCGATGTCACTATCGATTTCTATAATTTTGTGTTCATCTGGAATCTTATCATCCACAATCGTATCTAGAATCCAATCATCCATATTCATATCGTCTCTAATTAGATCCACAGTCCAATGTCCGAGTGCCAAAGTGCTTATTTTATCGTCTAACACGAATCTCTTATCGTCGTTGGCCGTTAACGAAATCTTGTTGACTATTTCGGTATACAAGTCGTGATGTTCACTTCGAATCGATTTCATAGTCTTATACACTGGACCACTTCCTAACAGACAATCTTTATACTCTTGGAAAGAGATGTTTTTTTCCACCACGCACGCTTTAACTCCTTTGCACTTCTTGATCTCTTCATCATCTTCTAGACGATAAGCATACAGTTTGGGTCTCAAGCCCACGAATTCGACGATCTGTTTACCGCCGCTCTCGTCCTTAAATTTACCCAACACCTTCTTGTTGTCGTTCGATTGAATGTTGGACGGGTGATCGACGGGATAATTGCTTGTGTCGAACCACTCGGCCACGTCTGGAGATATATCTCGGTAGACGTCTTTCGTCTCTATCTCGTAAACTAAACTGTCCGTGTCGGTGAACAGTAGTTTGGCTTCATCACCAAATTTTCGTTTGACGTAATCGTAGTGAAACTTGTACATCAATCGCTTGCTGATATCTAAGATGATCGGTCCGATATAATACGGTTTGTCGAACTTCAGGTGCATCTTTTGCATGTGAACGGCCACTAGATTTTCGTCGAATATGGTTCGGTGTTTGTAATTGGGTTTCGCCACTAATTTTTTAGCTCTTTTCTCAGACGTGACGAGTTGAACGTCGGTTCTCTTCCTGATGTTTTCCATCGATTTGCCGTACACGCAGTTGTTCATGAGTTTGAAGAAATCTTTTTCGAAATCGTTCTCGGCTCGAGTTCTGAGATTCGTGTTGAGATCGATGTATTTTTTCATTCAAGACTCTTCGTCGAATCGAATGACGTGATGTATGTCGACTAATTTCATCCCGTAATCGACGTACTGTTTCAAATTCTCGCTGTAGACAACGTAGTTATGTTTGTTAAATAAATTGGGAATGAGTTTTTCCTCATCTCCTTCGTTCGGTTCCATTCGTTCGGGAGCCAGCGGATAATCATTGTGTGGATCGTGTAATTCTTCCGGATAGTTCAAATCAACTTCTAAAATGCAAGGATAGTCTCTCCATTTTTGCATCTCTTCCGGTTCTTTCACCCATTCGAAATTTCCAATCGGTAAAGGATGACTCATAGCCCAACCGTACAGATTATTGGCGTCCCAATACTGTATGTATTTAGTCGACCGTTTCGAATCGAAACCTTCTTTCATGTAGGGATTGTTAGCCTCAGAATATCTGTGGGAGATCATCGAGATGCCACCTCTCGCAGCCCTTTCGAACATGAGCAACATGTCCACGTCGGATAATAATTCCAATTGGACTTCGGTGGTCTTCAACAGAGCGTCCCACGCCAGACCGGGTGCAGTAAAATACCAAGCGGGATCCAGATCGTAATTTTGACGACAGACGTCTCGAAAATTTTTGAACACGTCTGCCAAGAGCAGAACGTCGGTCTTCAGATAGAGATCGTGATAATCTCTCATGGTTTTCATATCGAATGATTTCCACACGTTTTTGGCGTGTTCGTAATTCTCATCGGAAATGTCAGATTCGTATAATTTCGAATAAAAATCTTCTTTCGAAGGTAGTGCGGTGTCTTCGAATCTCTTTAGATCGTTCATGTAATCGTAAGGATAGACTCCTTTCCTCAACATGACGTCTACTCGTTCTCCGAAATGTTCACTCGTGATTTTAAATTTATCCTTGCTCATGTTATCGACTAATTTTTCCAGAGCGGTCGACATGAATTTAAAACTGTCGTTGAAACGTATGCATCTACGAATGGATTTCGTTTTTTCTTTCAACGTCTCTCCGTCGATTACTCTTTTCTTCTCCATGAGCTTCCATTTCGTGAAGGAAATGTATCTTTCTTCGCTGTTCGCGATGCAGTTTAATTCTTCGTGTGAGGTGCCGAGATTTTTCACGAACAGATGACTGTCGTAACCTGAGAGATTGTGAAACATCACCAGATAGAAAGCGGCGTCTCGATATTATAAATTACACTTGCTGTGAGCCGGACCGTGATACAGACCCGTGTAATGATCGTGGTCTCTGACCTTCTTATTTTCCTCCGAATTCTTGTCGAACGATTGTCTGCATATGTGACATTCGGTGGCTCTGTTATTTTCGTTCTGCTGCTCTCGCGTGATGATCATTTTCGCCGGAGTTTTGAATTTGTCGTATAACATTTGAATTTTCGATTCTAACTCTTCCACGAACCTTTGAGCCACGTCATCGTCTTCACACTGTTTTGTGTAGGTGAAGGGACCCATGTCGTGTTGCGAGTCGAAAGCGCATTTCACGTAAACGCAATAGCCCGAAGGTATGTGTTTTTGATGTCTTTCGACGTATCTTTGAAGAGCGTTGGGTTGACAGGAACTCATTTTCGCGGTGAAACATTCGAAATCGACGTACACGACGAATGGTACTTTTAACCTTCTATTGTGATTTTCAAACTTCACGATGGTGTTGGGTTTGGGCATTTCGACGGCGACACCTTGATTTTCGTTGCAATATTCCTGATGTTTCGCCAACGAGTCTTCCCTGTGAAATACGTTCATGCAATTGTAACATAAAGATATCTTTCCGTTATGATTATTATTTTGTTTCGACAGTAATCGGGTCGGATGTTTAACCCAACAATAATGATGGGTGTCACCATTCAAAATCAATAATAAAATAATCGTCTTTTCTCTTCCAAGATACGAAGTCTGTCTGAGAGAATAGATCGTTCGTTTTTCCTCATCGTATCCCAAGACATTCACCGCTACAGTGGGATTTTGAACCTTGAAACGTTCGATATGTTTTAACTCTGTTGGAAAAGTCACTCCAGTCCAATCGAGATTTTTAGAAGTTTCCTCGTAACGAGAAACTCTGTCGGAGTGTATTTCGACAGGGTATAAAGCGGAGGTGACTGCCCATTTAAGACACTGATCATCTTTATTTCTCACGTTGATCACGGCGTGTTTCTTAGTCAAGAAATACGGTAATTCCAAGTAGGAAGATCCTTTCAACAGTTCGTTTTTATTTATGTGAATTTCGAGTTTCAACACCTCATCGAACGTACAATTACTACCTTCATGTTGATAATTCGCGAGAGACGTCAACATCTTGTCTTTCATCTTTTCGAAAATGTCCGATAGATCTGAACCTCGAAATACGGGTTTCGATGTTAGATCTGAAATATGCATTTTTCACGATGCTCTCGCCGGACTTCACGTCGATTTTATTCATTATGCAAAGGAGTATCATCTTAATTTTTAATCCCACGTTCATGTATTCGCGAAACAAATCCAATACTTTTTTCTTCACCCGTTCCATGAACAATTTCAGATCGATTTTCTTGAACGAGGGAACCACGTCGAAAGTTTTAAAAATGCCTTTGATCGCACTCTCCCATTCTACGGGTTTCGATTGGAATAGTTCCGCAACGAGTCGTGTTGCATATTCTTCTCCTTTCTCTTCGTCGATTGCTCGTTGAATTTCACTCGATATATCTCGTTTGTCTAGAATCTGAAGTGCATCACTCGTTTTCATTTTAGTTTTTCTTTTCTTTTCTTTGCAAACTTGATGTTCTTCAACGGCTTTTCGTTTAGTCGTCTTCTTATTTTTCACAATCGAAACGTTTTTGGTTTTTTTCGACGTCGGCATTTCGATTCCTTTTACTATCTTCTCATTTTTCACAACCGATGCATCTTTTGACGTCGTTGCTATCGACATTTCGTTTGTCTTTCTAGCATTTCGCCAATATTCTTGTATGACTTCAATTTTTTTTGATTTAGTTCTATGATTTCTGAAATCTGAAATTTGTAATCGTTTACAAATCTCGTTTAACTGAGGAATGGTTTTCTCATTTAAATTTACCATTGTTTTATCTGTTTGCTTCATTTGTAAGAATATTTTTTTTTGAATTTTGTATTAAATAATTTGTTAAAAAAGTTTTGCTTTTTTACTCTTTTTATATATATAAAAAAAAAAAAAAGGTAAATTTTAAATTCAATTTTTTTCTTTAATGTGTTTTTTATTCAAAAACAATTTAAGACCGCTTTTATTTCTCGTTTGCAAAAGGAACACGTTTTCTCGTCTTCGGAATAACATTCTCTACAGTAACGCAGGTGTGCGCACAGTAGAAACAAGACGTTTGCGACACCTTCGCAGGGCAGACACTTGGTGGACATTTTGCTCGGCTCGTTTTCGACGAGTGATGATAACTCGTCCGCTTCCGCCATGAATTTGAGGAGATGTTCTAAAGTTATGAATTGAGACAGGGTCTTGTTCGCGTTGTTTAACGCATTGTACAATTTTTCCTTGGTGTGTCCGAGTTGTAACATATCCATCAATAATTTTTGGTTTTTATCTCTATCCCTCTCTTCATCTTGGATTTTGATCAATCCCAACGTTAGGATCTTGTTCAAATAATCACATTCGCCTTTTTTAATATTACTTATGTGTTCTAGTAAAGGTCTGTCGTGAGGTTCCCAATTCATCAAATGTATGTCACAACAAAAACATTTGACTTTGTCGCCTTTACCCACGTAAACGAAACCCGCGGCGGCTAAATCTTCGGGTTTTTGAGTGAGATGAGAAGGCCAATTTTTAAATGTTTGAAGTCTTGCACGTTCTAGACTATAATTCGGATGTTTGGACTTGATCATTGTTTTTACCTCAAAATTGAGTTTGTAAGAATTTTTTTTTTTTAACTTTTATTTATATATAAAGAGAAATAAAGAGAAACTTTTTTAACAAATTATTATTTAAATACAAAATTTAAAATATACATTATTTGCAAGAATTCATAAAAACCAAATAATCGATTATGACAACAACACCTAAAAGATGCGAATTGAAATTGAAACGAGACGAAGCGTATGAGAAATTCGGTTTTAATATCTATACATTACAACAACACGATCCCATCGAATTGAACGAGGTTGAGATGGTGGACTTAGAGCGCTACTACCACAAATATCGAATGTGTTTGAAATTGGATGAAGCCGCGCTCGATTTGTTTTACGAGTACCAAAGCGATCTGCTGAATAATATCATTGTCGCCAAAGACAGAGAATTCGACAAGGGTGATTTATTGTTGTCCTATGGAAGTTACATATATCCAATAATCTCACTTGAACTCGTGAACAAATCGGGTGGTGAGCCGATGAAAAAAAACTCAAAAGAGTAAAGATAAACAGTCAAACCATTTTCGTAAGTGGAAAAATGACGAATGTCAACATGCTAATAACGGACTTGGAAATATAAACAATAGAGAGATTGAAATGTTAAAATTTAACTTTTTATATATATATAAAGAGAAAAAAACTTTTACTAAAAAATTTTACATTAAAAAAAAATTAAAAATTAAAAAAACAACTTTTTTATATATATATGTAAAGAGCAAAAAAAAACTTTTTAAACAAATTATTATTTAAATACAAAATTTAAAATATACATTATTTGCAAGAATTCATAAAAACAAAAAACCAAATAATCGATCATGAGGACAACAATACCTAAAAGATGCGAATTGAAATTGAAACGAGTCGAAACGAATAAGAAATTCGGTCATAAAATCTATAGATTACAACGACACAATCCCATCGAATTGAACGAGGTCGAGACGAAGGGCTTAGAGCACAAATACGACAAATATAAGATGCCTTTGAAATTGGACGAAGCCGCGCTTGATTTGATTTACGAGTACCAAAGCGATCTGCAGAACATTGTCAAGATAGAGAATTCGACAAGGACGATTTGTCGTTGCCCTATGGAAATTACATATTTCCAAACATCTCATTCGAACTCGTGAAGAAATTGGGTGGTGAGAGCGAGTTGACCGATGTAAAAAAACTCAAAAGAGTAAAGATAAACATTCAACACGTTTTCGAAAAAGGAGAAGACACGAGTGTCAACATGCTAATAATGGACTTGGAAATATAAACAATAGAGAGATTGATTTTTAGCGAAGAAAAATGAAAAAAAAAAAAGTAATGAGATCATCTTTTGATCTCATTTTTTTTTTGTTTCTTCGCACTCTGTCTCGCGATATTCGTCATTATCGTCTAATTGTTTCACCACCTTTTTATCCATTTTAAATATATTATTTTATACTTTCTATGATTTTATATTTTATACAATTTTATATTATAATAACATATTCAAAATCGGTATGTCCTTAAATGGCGAATTCTCACCAAGCAACAAACCCTTGCCGAGTCGCTCAACGTTCCGTCCACTCTTCAGATATTTTTTTTTTTTTTGCTTTTATATTTCTCTTATGTGAAATCGTATCGTCACTCTCTCTCCGCGAAGATCTAACAGTTCACCATTTTGATCCGTCAACGTGGTTTTGAGACTATACAACGTGTCTAAAATCACTGGTAGATAAACTAAATTTCGAGGTCGCTCCACGATCTTATAACCTGGCGACACATTTGGAAAGAAGGAATAGATCATCGGTTGAGCGCTACCATTCACGTAACTTCCAGCAATCACGTCCACGTTCACCAGAATGCTATTGACTGCAAGAATGTCGACCGTATTTTCAGATGCCGCGTGGCCTCGATACATCTTTCGATCGAATCCCAACATCTTGCCTATAGAATTGTCCGTATTGAAATCCACTCGAAAATTATCTTCCAAATCCAACATCGTCTGTAAGGTATTAGGATTGGGAGTGAGTCTGATCTTGTTGCTTCCCTTTCCATCCGTCTTCATTCGCGTCTGAATGTAATCGTTCAAATCGTCTATGTCATAACTCCCTTTGGGAATTCGAATCTCCAACCAATCCGTTCTGTCGGAATACTTGAACGAGTTATTCTTTTCGGTGACGTTGGGAAAGGAATAATAAGTCTCCAGATTCACCAAAGCCATCTCGTAACTTTTCTCTCTATTAAATTCGATGGAAGGTTCGAATTTCGTAGCAAATCGAGTCGAATCGCCACTCACCACGATTTGAATGGATTGTTTTGCAGCCGTATTCTCAGCTATCCGTCCTAACAATTCTCCATGTTCGAACATTATATTTAATTTTATTTTTTTTATTCAAAACTAATTATTTGAAGATTTATTATTTTCTAAATTTTATTTTCACGCTCTATCTTATTATTATCATCAGAAACATAAAACTTGTCGAATCCGCACCGATATTTTCCGCGATTAAATTCGCTTGTCAAATCGATCACGACGAAATTGTAAAGTCCACCATCCCAAACCCTCTTGCAGAATCTCCTGAATTCCGCAGCGCTCATGTCATTTGTGACGTGATCGCCGTAGATGTGATTGAGATTCTTGAGATCTTGGCGAAAGAAACATAGAAAATTAGCATTCTCCCTTATCATCTGTCTGGGCAATCGAAAATAATTCTGCGACAGGTAGAAACAGTCCACGTTGCTGTGTCGACCACTAACGTAATACGATTTGCATCGGTTCTGTCTCTCCAAAAGCATATCGTCGAAAATCATGAGATTCTTATCTTCCGATTTCAGTTCTCTAGGATCCAGAATGTCGCTAGCGTTCTCATAAAATCGACACTCGACGTTCGAAGATGCATTTCTCTTCATCAGCTCCATCGCCGCACCGTCCAAAATGGTCGAAAGTGGAGCTTCGCTCTTGTCGAATTCCTCCCTACTGTCAAAGATTCTGGCTATGACGTCCTTGGGCAATCTACGATCCATGCACTCTTGAAGCAATCTGTATTCGGGTTGAAACAAGCTCTTGCCAAACACGAACAATCTGTCGTAATCCAACCAGTCGCGTCGGGACAACAGATTCATCAACAGATTGGTCTTTCCACAATTCGATTTTCCCACTATCAAGCCTCTTATGCTCTTGGGAAAGAACTCGTTATTCGACCTCTTGGTCGCGGCGTCGTTCCAAGACATATCTTTAATATTCATCTTTGTTTTATTTTGTTTGTTTGTTATTTTAGATTCTTTTCAAACGCAAATTTTTTATGTTTTTCAAACTCCGTTTTTAATGTTATTATTTATTTATATCGCACCGTCGCGAGTTCTCTTCAATCCGGATTCACTCGTCATTTTGGCTAAATCTTGTATAGGCACCACAGCATCCTTAAAATCTTTCCAACTTTTCGGCGTTCGCTCTAACGCAGCTTGCTTCGCAGGCAGACTGATCAACTTGTCGATCAATGCGTCGGCTGCCCTCTTGCCAGCCACAGAAGCTATCCTACCACTGGCTTCGGAAGCGGCTTTCTTACCAGCATCCAAAGCCGTCTTCTTACCGACCTCAAACGTGGTCGATGCGAGTTTTCTACCCGCATCACCCGTGAACGCTCGCATTATAGAATCGACGATGCCAGAACCGCCTTGAACGTAAGTCCTGACGTATCCCCTGTTCTTTATCACCAACATATTTTATTTTGGGGTTTTTCCTGAAAGGAAAATCTATTTGTTATTGCCAAGATTATTATTCTTTTTTTTTTTTTTTGTTTTTGTTTTTCCAACACATCGGGGAAAGAGTTTTCTCGAAAACGGTCTTTAAGATTTTATTCAAACTTTGCACGATCAATGACGGCCATGAGTTCTAATAAATAAAACCATCAGTATTTGGGGGAAAATGTTTCTCGGTGGGCAAAAACGCCCCAAAACGCCCAAAGCTTCGTAGGCCAATATCTCATGAAAGAAAAAAGCTATCGACTTAATTTTTTGACAGACTTGTCAGAATTATTCTTGTCTAAAACAAATAGAATCGGTATTTTTTTTCCATTTTTTATGTTTTCTTCCAAAATTTTTCACAAAACGGAAAGTTATCTCAAAAATCGGCCATTTTGGATTGAAATATCGAGATTTAAATATAAAGAGCCCTCTAAAAGGGTTCCAAATTGAAGGAAATAATACCGCTTTATAAAAAAAACGAAAGAATTTCGTTTCGATTTTTCGTTAATGCAAAATGGCGGCCAAAAAATCGAATTTTTTTTTTTCGTTTTTTATGTGTTTTGTTCAATTTTGAGACGAAAAAAAAAATTTTTTTTGCACTGAAAATTTTCGGTCCGGTTCGGACTTCCGAAATTTTCGACCAAAATTCGGAAATTTTTGTTTTTTATGTGTTTTGTTCAATTTTGAGACGAAAAAAAAATTTTTTTTTTTTTTTACACACCACCACCAAGAAACGAAAATTGGTCTTCAGACTGGTACTTTGACCTAATTATACTGTACTACCGGATTGGGTAAAAAGCGGCGGTGATTGCGAATGTGTAGCGCATATATAGGTAAAAAGATTCCCCGTAGTTTGGAAGCACAATTTTGTTGCGTTTGCCTTCAGGCGGTCGCCAAAAGTACACTCTCGGCCTCTCGACGGTCCGTACACCCTCTTTTTGGCATGCGACTACTCGGCGTTCTTGACTCGTATAAGGATTTCGTGATTCATATGGTATCATTCATGGTCTGTTTAAACCTTTCCCCACCCCATGGGAATAGGGTTTTATTTCACTTGGCTTTTGATGGCTGGAGAACTACCACTCCGGTTCGGACTTTTCGACCAAAATCCGGAAATTTTTGTTTTTGTTTTTTATGTGTTTTGTTCACTTTTGAGACGAAAAAAAAAAAAATTTTTTTTTGCACTACACCAAAAAACGAAAAATCGGTCTTCAGACTGGTACTTTGACCTAATTATACTGTACTACCGGAGTGGGTTAAAAGCGGTGGTGATTGAGAATGTGTAGCCCGTATACAGGTAAAAAGATTCCCCGTAGTTTGGAAGTACAATTTTGTTGAGTTTGCCTTCGGGCGGTCGCCAAAATACACTCTCGCCCTCTCAACGACCCGTACACCCTCTTTTCGGCATGAGAATACTGGGCGTTCTTCAATCGTATAAGGCTTCCGTGATTGAAATGGCAACATTCACGGTATCTTTAAACCTTTCCTCACCAAATGGGAATAGGGTTTTATTTCACTTGGCTTCTGATGGCTGGAGAACTACCACTCCGGTTCGGACTTTTAGACCAAAATTCGGAAATTTTTGTTTCTGTTTTTTTATGTGTTTTGTTCAATTTTGAGACGAAAACAATTTTTTTTTTACCTGGAAATTTTTTGGTCAGGTTTGGACTGAAAATTTTTTATCAAAAAACAAACTTTTTTTTTTTAGATCACCACTTTGACCTGACAAAACTGTACTACGAGGCGGGTTAAAGTGGCCGTTATTCAGAATTTGGATGTTGAGGCTCTTCCTCCACCAGTAAAACTACCCGACGCGACTGCCCAACCCCCACCCAAGGCAACACGCATTAGATTAGACTCTACAGACTCTGGCGTCCAAGCCAGGAAACACGTTTGAAAAACCTTGATCATTTTGCACCAGGCGACCTCAATTTCAGTGCACGTTGTTCATAATGTTACATTATTTTGTATCCTAAACTGAAATCGAAAGTAGAACACTGAGAGTCTGTTATTTTTTATGGGAATATGACTCCAGCTACTCATCCCCTCCCCCGTCCTCATTGAATTTGATGACGGTGGCAATTCCGACGGTATTGCCAGATTGTTACTAACTGTGTAGACATTACATAGCGACACATCCCTAATTAGCCTGGCTGCCATTACCGAATCGGACTGTATCCAATTTTTGCGGCAATCCACGAAGCGATTTGGAACAATTCTCACACGTGTACGGCTCATCGTTACAAACAATATTTACGCGAACCATCAAAAACTTTGCGCGAACCGTCGGGGATTTCGAAGCAACCCATTTTTCGTTCGCGTATTTTTCAATTCAGGCGACCTCCAGGCGAACCAAAAGATCGTTCGCTTAAAAAGCAGGCCCATTGTGTTAACCATTGACTAAACGCAGAGCCATGACAATCCTCAAATGAGGCATTATGAGGCTCTAGAATAGTTATCAGAGACTCTTATTAAAAAAAATCGGGAAGGGGGGGGGACCCCCTCCAATACCCTCCCTCACCTCGGCGGGGCTGTGCATTTTGGGTATGCCCAATATATTACGGACTTTGGGTCCAAGTTCGAATTAGCCTTAGGTACAGAATTGTCCCCTCCCCCTCTCTCCCCACACCCATGTCGAATTTTTAAATAATGCTGACTTCGGGCCGGGGAAGTTGCCTTCTGGTACCGCGTTTCAATTTCAGGCTTTCACCATAAGAGCTCACGGCATAGATAAATAACTGAGAATTATTCATCTACCCTGCGACGTACATGTAGATAAGAAGCAACAGGGAGGGTTGGGGAAATATGACCAATGTCTGGTGGAATTCCCCTAAAGTGACAACAGAATACATGATTGGGTAATCTTGATTTTAGGCCTACACATGTTGTGGTCATACAAATCCATGTTTGTCATTGTCAGAATGGCAGGAGGGCCATAATGTTCCGCCTAAAATGGGTCCAGGTGGGCCATTTTTGTTCCACCTTAATTCATTAAAAGCGGGCAACTTTCTTGAGTTGACACGAAGTTAGTTGAGCTTTGCCAATCCAGTGAATAGTGATGTCCCACAAATATCAAATAGTTTACCTTGGGTACCGGCAAGAAATTTGGTGACCCCCCCCCCCCCCCCTCCCCCTAAAGAACAATACATAGTGGTAAATATATTGGAAGAATTTTTACTCAACAAAGAAATATATTGATATGCTGTTATTTCGAAAACAAAACGTTTCAAATAACGGAATTGTGAAAGCAAGAAAGGAAACTTGGAATCCGATGCTGAAAACAAAGCTCTGCACATCAAGGGAGAGTACTCATCACCATTCTCTTGCCAAAGCCATCTGTTTAAAAAACGCACTGTCATTCACTTCACGTGGTTAGAAGCCTCTGCACTGCTCAACACGGCGTAATGACAATTTGTGTCTGTCACATTGAGACATGCTGGCACACAGATCTAAATACATGCATTTATGACAGAGAACAGTTATATTCAGAACAATATGCGCTTTTAGATTATACAGGGTAGGCGTTCAGTGTCATTTTACGTTTTGAGTGAAAAATCATTGAAACTTTGATTACAGGAAATATCCGGACAGTTACCTACCTGCAAAAACCCATTTGCTTCCTAACATTCTGACATGGAAGCCAAAAGTAATACAGCACCACGAAGGCCTGGAATTATACTTCTGAATGGGAATTACAAGTGACATGGATTTACTGCCAAATGTCGTCCACTCGTTGACATTTAATGAGGTCGACATAGTAATAACGCGCAGTTTGAAATGTCTATGGTTGTTCCAATGTATGGAGCCTTGGCGGTCAGTACAGAATTTCATTAGATGCGACCTCTGGGAGCTGGCAGACTGCATAGAGATCCTGCCGACATTGCTGCTGTTTTGATTCAGTAGTGTAGCCACCGAATTAAGGGGTGGGGGATATGGGGGTGGGCAAGCCCCCTAAATGCCCCCCCCCCCCCAAAAAAAAAAAAAAAAAATTAACCCAGTGCAATTTCATACAACATAGAGCCCCCACAAATGCTCTCCAATATAGGGCAGCACATGCTACAACTGCTCAGATTGAATCTTAAGAGTACTGAACTTTGCAAAATATTCTCGGGTAGACTTTGTCCTTACTAGGAGTCTATGACCCTCTGGACATTACCCCCTCTGCAAATTTCTCTGTACTAATCCCGAAACCCGACAACAACCTTCCAAATATCATGGTAGCTATCACACTTCTCTCCTGAACAATAGCTGCTGGTCAAACGAGAAGACCCCAGTGATTTACATCAAACAACAGGGTTTCTGTAAAAAAAAAACTTGACATTATATCGTCTACCGTCAATATGTTAATAGGCTCATCAAAAATCCGTTTTTCTGCGTTCTTCTCAATTTTGAGACGAAAAATAGGAGGAAAATCCTGTGTATTGTGCGGGCACAATCACTTCATCTAGTTATGATATATTTTTGTTTTTTTTCACTGGTAAATCGTTTTGTTGTTTTTAAATACTTTTATTATTCTAGTGTAAAAATTTACTGTTTTATTTTTTGGTTTGTTTGTTTGTTTGTTTCTCTCTACTTATTATATACACATCAATCCTTCAATTCGTTCATCAGCCTTTTATACTGGTTTTTATTCAAAACCTTCTGTCTTAACAATTCGTCAGATACAGCAACTATCTGATTATCTAATCCTGTGTTACCAGCCCGTCTGCTCGCCATCAACAAACTCAATCTCTGAGACAGAGCGTCGGAATCGCTCGGAAGAAAAGTGGTTTTCACCCCTTTGCCAGTCACCGATTCGACGAACTTCTTGTTCATATCCCATATGGGTTTCACCACTTTCGTCCACTTGTAACCTCTGTTGGCTTTGGGTCTCGTCTCTCTGGCATCGTTATTTCTCTTCATGGCGTGGGTCTGAACCAGAATGTCTCCGTAATTATCGAAATCCTGATCCGTGTAATCGCCAGGCTTGTCGTAAAGGAGCAATCTGCGCAGACCATCAGTCAATTCGTATTTGTTCGAACCCACGATCAATTCATCATCGTCAATTTCTACTTCTGTGTCTCCTACAAAAATCCTTCCCTCCGAATCCTTATAAAATCCATACGACTGATCTCTCTTACCGCCATCATCATCGGACGATGCGACGCTACTAGTGGTGATAGTCGAAGCTGTATCATCAGACTCGCTCTCTGTTTGAATTCCCGTGGGAACGTAATCCGGTGTAGATTGAACGGAATACCGATTTCCAAAACTAGGAGGCAACGAACCCATTCTCAAAGAACTCTCCTTTATGGGTCTCAATTCTTCGACTATCTCCTTCCTGCTTCGCTCTTGACCCTCCGTCACGGGTTTAAATATTTTTGTGGCTTCGCGTTTGAGTTCCATCTCACCAAGACGTCTGCTCCTATCAGCTGACTGAATCCCCTTCTTAGCACGTTCATACTCGCCTAAAATTAGATCTCGATGTCTAGGATCCATCTGTAAAAACATCTTTCGTTTTAATTGTTTTTATTATTTTCAAAATTAAATGTTTAATTATATTTTTATGTTTTAAGTAATAAAATTTTTTCCGTCTTTAATATAATAAACTGACTGTTAATTGAATTGGTGAAGTTTAAGAATACGTTTAAACAGTACATGACAAACCGGTTTCTGATTTAACGCATTTTGACAGTAGTTTTTACATTTTGTCAAAAGATCTCCATTCACACATCAAACAACCATTCACTGTGTGTCGAATTAAGAGAGAATCCCTTTGATGACTGTTAAACAGTTTCAACACACAAAAGAAAACTAATTTTAACGCTGAGAACTTATTTCATCTCTCTCTGATTGCTATCATGAATATATTAAAAATTTACCACTCAAAAACCTAATTGAGCGGAAAATGCGTTTTAAACATTCCACAAAGTGTTTGAGTCTTCGAACAATATCCCCCAAAACTCAATTTCTATTCGTCTCATTCAAGACAAAACGCGAATATCTATTACAGATCGACTCCTTCAAACAATATCCTCCAAAACTCAATTTCTATCCGTCTCATCAAGACAAAACATAAATGTCTATAATACAGACCATATTCATAATCGACTCTTTTTGAACAAAAACCTCATTCAGTCATATAACGATAACATGTGTTAGTTTTACTTCAGGAAGACGTGACAGCGGGCTCGCGAATTTCTAACACACCGACAACACTCTTCATTCAGATCTAGTTTATGAGAATCGAGCGATCCGATCGGTCAATTGGCGGAGAATCGAGCGATCCGATCGGTCGATTAGCTGAGTTTGGGAATTCCCATAGTGGGGAATTCCCCTAATGACGTCATAAATGGGAAAAACCCACCGCCTCAAAACAATTGAGAGTTCTGGACCACTGGTCTAGAATCCGCAGACCGTTTTTTGATGATAGCCTAGAATTTTTTGCTCGCGTTCACCAACGATGGATCGATGGCCTGATCTGCGATGGGAACATCGACAAAAATTTTTAAAGTAAAAGATAAAAGTGAAGATGTACAATTTCACCTTTTTTTTAAAAAAACGCGCGTTCACCACGAGTATTTGAACGTTAAAAGTGCGATCTAGGAGTCACAAAAAACATGGGGGATTCAAGACCACTGTACATTTTTGTGAACAAGCGTGCGATTTAACACTGAATTCCACGTTGGTGAACGCATCGTGTACGTATGTTGTACACGTACATGTACAAAGTGGTAGTAAACTCTCAAATATTACCTACTCCTGGTGAGTGGGCCTAGGCCTATATCAGTGACCCGGCACTACCAGTGTGGTGCAGGCCGTCGACAGGAGGTAGGAGGGGTGGGGATGTAGTAACAAGAGGCAGGCGTTAATGGGGCCCACTCGCGTCACTGCTGGAGTACAACCCCAAGCACTCCTATGCAGTTGAAACCATGTTTTCTGGTGGTTATTTCAATATTACGCGAATTCCGCGTTCCCCCACCCCCTCACGCAAGAATTCATGGTCATGTGTCAAAATTAAGGAAACCTCATCTTTTGACATCCATAAAACCGATTTTGTTTTTTCCTTTCCCCCACCTACGAGAAAGGGACGCCCCTTTCGTACTCGCCTCCACTCGTCGCCATACGACTGGGTATGATGCGCACCGCCTCGCGGCTAGACATTAACACGGGGCCTAGTCCAAACTTGGACCCAAAGTCCTTTATATATTATTTTGGTGTTATTAGTCCTTTGGGGCATATCACACCAAAAAATTATATTACGGACTTCAGGTCCAAGTTTGGACTACACGAGCCCCTTTTTTCTCTCGATCGGGGCCTGGATATTCCTCGACGGCCCTGAACTGATGAGATCGATCATTCGTTATTATCAATATAATTTCCGTTTTATTCGAGAATAAGAGTAGAATGCTCGTTGGCGATTTTATTTGAAACACAGTTTTTATTTTGAGTTAGAACGTGTTCCGGGAAAACTGTTAAATGTTTTGATATTAAGATGCTCGTATCAGCTTGTATCGGCGTTTTTGTTGAAGAATCTTCTTTAAAACTTGTTACTTCGTTTCGGTTGAGTGTCCATTGCCAATTTTCAATTACCCAAAAAGTGTTCCCCCGAAACATGCACTGATTGTCGCATGAACGGGAAGAAAAACATTTTTTTAATGCGGCAGGTGTTATCCATGTCAATAAATATCCGATTCTTTTTCAGTGTTGTTTTGCGAGCACATGCAATGTTTTGTTTGGACCGAACGACCAGCATGTATTTAACAAGGACCAATTATCTAAACTTGTTTCTCGTTTCGTGGTATATAATGAATACAAGGTCCAGATGTGGAGCCCAGTGTGCGACAAATAAATATCCGATTATAAAAATCAGAGCACCTGGGCTCCAAATTGGAGCTATGGCAATTAGTACCTTTTGCTGGACAATTCGTACCCCGAAGTCTGGACAATTCGTACCTTTCCCCAGGACAATTTGTACCTTCTGTCTGGATGATTCGTACCCCTCCTCTGGGCAGTTTCCGACAGTTCGTACCCCCTCTGGACAATTTGTATCCTCTTCTGCAAATTCATACCCTACTTAATTAACCCTCTCTGAAAAAATATACATGGAGATGGGGTTGAGAGAGGATTTTAAACTTGGAGAAAGGATAAAAAAGGCGATGTCATTTCTATTATTTTAAAAAGACACAGAATATCAAATTTCATGACTTAAAGTAAAAAGCAAGTCTTAAAAGATTCAACGTCACGACGGCAAAAAGAAAATGCTCAATTGAGGGAGCTCAGAATTAAAAACGCCAAAATGAAAATGCTCTATTAAGGGAGCTCAGAATTAAATTAATTAAATTATTAAGGAAGCACGCTCTTTAACTTATTATTCAGGGCGTCATAAAATTATTTATTGTTAGATCTTCATCAATTTAAAGAATTATTGTGGCTTCATTAAAAAAAATAGTGTTTTAACTGTAAAACTACATCCATTACTATCTACTATAAATTTTCTTTTACCACGTTTGGACCCGAAGTTGATAATACTAGAGATCGCTTTTTCACTTATGCTGTTAAGCGATGGGTCACCCATTAAAGTTTCATTTCAATGCATAAATCTTGTTTTGATTGGTTGTTTCATGCATATGTTTATGTTTGTATTACTATCACTCCATCGACTTTTCATTTTCATTTTCATTTCACTCAGCCAAAACATGAGTCAAAAACATTTAAATAGTTAATACATGAGACAGTTTAGGACACTTACTTAAGACAACTTCTACCAAAAAAGGAGACAATTCATACCTTTTACTGGAACAATTCGTACCTTTTGTCTAGACAATTTGTACCTTATTGTCAAGACAATTCGTACCCCCTAATTGTGGTATAAATCATCCAGGGTGCAAGTTGTCCAAGAACCGTCCATCACAGACAGCAATTCTTTGCTTTTCATTTGCTCGGTTATATATGTACATTTTCAGTAACTAGCTTATGACTATTTTTCACATTGTAACCCCCTCCACCTTACACACACACACACGCACGTACA
Organism: Pictodentalium vernedei; assembly: GCA_031216915.1. NCBI lineage: Eukaryota > Metazoa > Mollusca > Scaphopoda > Dentaliida > Dentaliidae > Pictodentalium > Pictodentalium vernedei. The sequence continues at coordinate 669,651,143 of CM062296.1, forward strand.
CAAATATATTAAACATTAAACAGCACTATCTTCTTGATGCAAATATCTGATTCATCCTCTCTGGAAAACATACATGTACATTGTATTTTCCTTAATTTTACTCTTTTTATCAAAATGGGTCATGACTGTCTGTAGAGATTAAATCCAAGGTTGTGAAAGTGCCTTTATGGGTACTTGCAGCATAAGCACCGCACTGCAGAATCAATATTTGATGGTTTTAGGCATTTTAATGGTGCTATGAGATACCACATGAGCAGCACTGTCATGCTGTTGGAAAAAATCAATGTGTAATGTTTTGTCAGAGACATACCAATGACTCAAGGTGCCTTAATTAAGAAATCTGAGGGATTTAAAATTTTTTTTTTTTTTTACAAAAATTGCAAAATATTCATCAAACACAATGTGAAATATCTTAAGAAGTCAGAATGTGATTTAAAAACTATCACAAATGGGAAATTTAATATCATAAGAGGATTGTTTTGTATCAACATCAATTAATTTATGAATTATATCATAGTTTTGGATGAAAGTGGGTATGCTGGGGGTCTAGGGGACACATTGAGGAATATATTTTACCACATCAATATGTAGAAGAAAATTTGACATCATTTGTTAGGATAAAATGGGACTGTCTATTGATATTGGTGATTTATGTAGCTGCAACCCCAGTTTTTAAAACAAAATTGACATTCATTTTGTTTTGTGTGGAGGGGGGGGGGGGGTGTTGAACACCACTCTTTCTGTTGCAGTATGGTTAAATGAGACAGATTTTTCCCCAAACTATTGTCTGCTGTTGCAGATTTTAGTTTTATTTTGGTATTGGGGTAGTTTTCAAAGAAAGTAGTGAATTCTCATGCAGAAATGACTCTTTTATCAAATGAAAGGGAGCGCGGTGGCTCAGTAGGTAGAGGTGCAGGCTGCAAGCCGAGAGGTCCTCAGTTCGAATCCCACCTGCGGCAACCGCGTTGTGTCCTTGGGCAAGACACTTCATCTCCATTGCCCGCGTGGGGGCACGATGACGCCGTGTACTATGGCGTACTGCACGTCGATGGTGCGCATGTCTCCAACCAATCTAACGCGAGTTACGATGTTGGGGAGCTGACAGCTGCTCGTCGTTGCTCGGTGGTTCTCTCCGGGTACTCCGGCTTCCTCCGCCCGTAAACTGTCACGGTCATGATTAGCCATTGTGCATAAATATGTGACCTTAAACATCAATAAATAAATAATAAATAAATAATCAAATGAAAGAGGTAAAATGTATCTTTGGAAGGATTAGAATGTAAGTTAAAATTTTCCCTACAAAAAATCCCCCCAATCATTTTTACACACTTAGCAAAACTCCCCCCACCCCACAGTTTTTGAGGGTAGTACCACAATCTCCCACATTATTTTAAGAGCAGTACAAAAATCCCCCTCCCGGCCTTTTACACCAAAATGTTAAAAGGCAGTCCAAGAGGATTTAAAAACTTATGTATTTAATTTATAAATTAACTATTTATCAAGACAGTATTTATTTATTGGAGTTTAAGGACACTTCCAACAGCCAGTGTCACCTCGTGTTGGACAGTTTTATGGGTGGAGGAAGCTAAAGTGTACCGAGAGAACCACTGGGCAACAGTGAGCAACTGTCCAACGTGCTAACTCCACACAAGCAAGGTTAGCATTGATTGAAATGACAAGTGCTCAGCCTCGAGTGGTAAAAAGCTTTGAACATTTTTGTATGGATTTGAATATACTTCTAACAAATTAAGGGGAGGGGGGATTTTTGTTCACCAGAAATTATGGAGGGAGGAATTTCTGTTCACCTGAAAAAAACATGGGGGGGGGGGGGGGGGAGATTTTTGCGCAATGTGGGAAAATGATTGGGAAAAATGATTGGGGGGGGGGGGATTTTTGTCAGGGAAACGTTTTGTAGGTTACCCTTTGGAAGGTTTGGGGTTGATTATAGGAAATGCATATACATGTAAATGTACATGTATTTTGGCTTCCAACACTGATTTAATTATATTTTTTTGGATATTACACGTATTTCACATTTAAATGTTCATTCAAGAACCACAGACCGAATAATACAGTTTTATTTTTGGAAAAGTTAGATTTTTGTCACAGTCAGCAATAAAGGCCATATATTGCCAAAAATAATGCAGTTAAATGCATCTTGAGTAAGTGTGGCATCCAGGACTGAGAAGCACACTATAACCTCTGGCAAATGCCAAATACACATGTAACCCACCTATTTTACCCTATTAACACATTTAATTAAACCATGGTTCCCCTCATAGTACTTGTAGAGGGGATTCCATTTATATTCCAATCCTCTCCCAAATCACCATCCAAACACTTAGCCAGAAAACCCATATTTCACTTGTATTCACTGGTGTAGTAGAAGTTTTCTCCATATTATGATAACCCTTTACCTTACATGAAAAGAAGATACCACTTTTGAATAACTAATTTCTTTTCATTTTTTTGCGTAAAAAACATAGCTATGACCCCACTCCTCGCTGGAATGAGCTGAACGAGATCATTCCAATGAGAGGGTCATAAGCTATGTTTTTGATGCCAAAAAATGGAAAAATAATTAACATTGAATGGCAGTTTTGGTGAATGGTGCTAGCCAGTTTTGGCCGTTACATTGAGTGAATGATTAATAGAAGCTTTCTCCATATTATGATGTTAACCCTTTACCTTACATAAAAAGAAGATAGAACTTTTAAATAAGTAATTTCTTTTCATTTTTTTGCGTCAAAAACATAGCTATGACCCCCTCGCTGGAATGAGCCGAACGAGCTTATTCCAATGAGGGGTCATAAGCTACGTTTTTTATGCATAAATAATGAACATTGGATGGCAGTTTCGGTGAATGGTGCTAGCTGTTTTGGCCATTACAACAACGAGTGAGTGATTAAAAATGTTAAAAAAAACAATTTTTTCATTCACAGAGTTTTTTGGAACATAAATTTGGAGAAAGGGGGTGGGTGGGTGGGGTGTTACAGTGGGAAAAGTAGCAAAGTTGCAAATGTGAATGAATGGCTTTTGTGCACAACTACCAATATAGTAGTCTGATACTAGTGTTGTCAGGGTCCCCATGTTATAGCACAAAACTACAATAACAATTGTCCCTCTACCACCCATACTGAACCCCTCAGCTGATGAGAAAGTTAACAGCATACACGCTCAGTTTCCTATGATTTGCTTTAGTACTTGAGTTTTTTTCTGTTTGACAACCCCGTCCTGGCTCTTCTCACTATATTTTTCATTGTCTGTCAGAGTTAGTATTCCTATGTACATGTAGACTGTCACTTTCAAAATATGTGATTGCATGTTTGTCTGTCAATCATACCATTCCTATGTACATGTAGACTGTCACTTTCAAGATATGTGATTGCATGTCTGTCCATCATACAAAGTGTTGGTTTGCTTTTCATTTGCACAGTTCTACATTTTTAATGACTAGCAATTGACCCCCCACCCCCATACACAAATATATTAAACATTAAAGAGCACTACATTCCTGAAGCAATCAAATATCTGAGTCATCCTCACTGGATACTATGCATGCATGTATTTTCCCTAATTTGACTCTTTTTATCAGAATGGGTGCCTGTAGGGATTAAATCTAAGGTTGTAAACGAGCCCTTGTGGGTACATGTACTTGCGGGACACGCACATCACAACAAAATCAATATTTGATGGTTTTAGGCATTTTAACAGTGCTATGAGATACCATAGGAGCAGTGCTCAGCTGGTCATACTGTTGGAAAAAATCAGTGTTTAATGTTTTGTCAGTGCCATACCAATGACTCTAGGTGCCTTAACTGGGAAAGTGAGGCTTTTTCACAAGAATGGCAAAATATTCATCAAATGCAATGTGAAATATCTTCAGATGCCAGAATGTGATTTAAAAACTATCACAAATGGGAAATTTAATATCACAAGAGGTTTGTTTTGTGTCAACATCAATTAATTTATGAATTTTATCATTGTTTTTGCTAAAAAGGGGCATACTAGGGAGACACCTTCAGGGCTATATTTTGCCACATCAGTATGTAGAAGAAAATTTGACATCAGTTGTTAGGATAAAATGGTACTGTCTATTGATATTGGTGAATTATATATCTGCAATCCCAATTTTTGAATCAAAATTGACATTCATATTGTTTCGTGGGGTTGGAACACCACTCTTTGTCTTGCTGTATGGTTAAATGAGACAAATTTTTCCTCAAAGTATTGCATGCTGATGCAGATTTTAGTTTTATTTTGGGATTAGATTAGTTTTCAAAAAAAGCTACATGAATTCCTTACCTCTCAGCTTACTCATTAGGTAACAGAGCAGAAAAATGTATTGGTGGCAACAGCAGTTTTTAAGCCATTTGACACAGTTTGGGCAGTTTTCTTTAATATAACAAATTTCCCATGTTTTTAACTCAGTGGAAGCCAAAAGTTGAATTCTCATGCAGAAATGACCCTTTTGTCACATGAAAGAGGTAACATGTATCTTTGATAGGATTGGGGTTTATTAAGGAAATACATAATTTGGCTTCCGAACCTGATTTAATTATTATTTTGAGAGATTATTTCACATTTAAAAATTCATTGGGGTACCACACACCTTACAATACTTTTTTATTGTTTTGAAAAGTAAGTTTTTGTCATCGTCGGCAATAAGGGATATATATTGCAAGCAAATTCACATCTTGAGCAAGTGTAGCCTCCAGGGGCACACTACAGCCTCCAGCAAATGCCACATAACAACCTATTTTACCCTACATGTACACATGTATTAACAAATGTAATTAAACCATGGTTCCCCATCATAGTACTAGGGGCAGAGGGGGGTTCCAATCTTCCAACCCCTTTCCAAATCACCATTCAAACCCACAGGCAGAAACCCCATATTGCACTTTTATTTGCTGGTATTTAGATGTTTGTCTGAATTATGCTGTTAACCCTTTACTTAACATGAAAAGCTGGTTACCCTTGCCCACAAACTTATTGACTTAATACTTTTTTGTGTCAAAAACATGACTTTTTACACCATTGGAATGACCTCTTTCCAATGAGGGGTCATAAGCTATGTTTTTGACACAAAAAGTGAGAAAATAATGAACATGGAATTGCAATACTTGTGAATAGCACCAGCAACTTTTGACCGTTATATTTGGTAAGGGTTCAAAAATGTTAGAAAATAATTTCTTCACTGAAAGAGTATTTTGGAACATAAATTTGGGGGTGGGGTACAGTGGAAAAAATAACACAATAAAGTTGCAAATGTGAGTGAATAGCATTTGTGTACAGCTACCAATAAAGTAGTCTAGTACTAAATTTTCCCTCTTATTTGATGCACCCCCCCCCCCTGTTTTGGGGTCGGAAAAAGTTCTCTGAAGGGTTATATTTGACAAAGATATTTGAATCCCAACATTAAAATGATGCGATCGAATTTTGTTTAGCTCGAGCGTTGTTGTCACGGTTCCTTTGTTACAGCACAAAACTACAGTAACAACTGTGAAATATTGTTCTCTCCTTGAATCAAGCCCCCACCCACCGACCCATACTGAAGCCTCAGTTGATGAGAAACAATTGGAAAGACTGTACAGTATGTTTTTGGAAACTAAACTCAATCTCATACACTCTCAGTTTCCTATGATTTGCTTTGGTACTGCAGCACTCAGGGTCCATTGAGGTTTTTTTCCGTTTGACAATCTTGTCCTGGCTCTTCTAACAAAATTTTCTATTGTATGTCAGTTCTTATTTCTGTGTAGACTTTCAACTTGTGTGACGGCATGTTTGTCTGTCTGTCCATCAGACAAAGTGATTATTAACTTTTCATTTGCCTGGTTGTACATTTTCAATAACTGGCAGCTGACAATTTTTCACACTCTACACCCCCCCCCCCCCCCCATTCACACACAAATATATTAAACACTAAAAAACCCCAAATTTTTTAAGCAAATATCTCATTCATCCTCCTTGGAGACATATTTTCACCAATTCCACTCTTTTTTTATCAGAATGGGTGTTTGTGGGGATCTAAAAGATGATATCATTACTTTTTTTTTTTCCTCGCCAAAAAATCAATCTCTCTATTGTTTATATTTCCACGCCCGTTATTAGCATGTTGACACTCGTGTTTTCAAGATGATCTCATTACGTTTTTTTTCCTTCTTCTTCGCTAAAAAAAATCAATCTCTCTATTGTTTATATTTCCAAGTCCGTTATTAGCATGTTGACACTCGTGTTTTCTCCTTTTTCGCAAATGTGTTGAATGTTTATCTTTACTCTTTTGAGTTTTGTTACTTCGGTCAACTCGCTCTCACCACCGAATTTCTTCACGAGTTCGAATGAGATGTTTGGAAATATGTAACTTCCATAGGGCAACGACAAATCGTCCTTGTCGAATTCTCTATCTTTGGCGATGACGATGTTCTGCAGATCGCTTTCGTACTCGTAAAACAAATCGAGCGCGGCTTCATCCAATTTCAAAGGCATGCGATATTTGTCGTATTTGTGCTCTAAGCCCTTCGTCTCGACCTCGTTCAATTCGATGGGATTGTGTCATTGTAATCTATAGATTTTAAAACCTAATTTCTTACACGTTTCGACTTGTTTCAATTTCAATTCGCATCTTTTAGGTGTTGTTGTCGTCATGATCGATTATTTGTTTTTTTTTTGTTTTATGAATTCTTGCAAATAATGTATATTTTAAATTTTGTATTTAAATAATAATTTGTTAAAAAAGTTTGTTTATTTTTTTTTGCTCTTTATATATATAAAAAAAAAAGTTTGTTTTTTTTTTAATTTTTAATTTTCTTTAATGTAAAAGTTTTTAGTAAAAGTTTTTTTTCTCTTTATATATATAAATAAAAAGTTAAATTTTAACATTTCAATCTCTCTATTGTTTATATTTCCAAGTCTGTTAGTTGCATGTTGACACTCGTGTTTTCTCCTTTTTCGAAAATGTGTTGAATGTTTATCTTTACTCTTTTGAGTTTTTTTTACATTGGTGAACGCGCTCTCACCACTCGATTTGTCCACGAGTTCGCGTGAGATTTTTGGATATATGTAACTTCCATAGAACAACGTCAAATCGTCCTTGTCGAATTCTTTATCTTTAGCGATGACGATTTTCTGCAGATCGCTTTGATACTCGTAAAACAAATCGAGCATGGCTTCATCCAATTTCAAAGTCATCTTATATCTGTCGTATTTATGCTCTAAGTCCTTCATCTCGACCTCGTTCAATTCGATGGGATCGTGTTGTTGTAATCTATAGATTTTATGACCGAATTTCTTATACGTTTCGACTCATTTCAATTTCAATTCGCATCTTTTAGGTGTTGCTGTCATGATCGATTATTTAGGTTTTTTTTTTTTGTTTTATGAATTCTTGCAATAATGTATATTTTAAATTTTGTATTTTAATAATTTGTTTAAAAAGTTTTGTTTTTTTTTTTTTGCTCTTTATATATATAAAAAAGAAGTTTTTTAATTTTAATTTCTTTAATGTGAAATTTTTTTGGAACAATTGTACAATACATTGATCGCGCAAACAAGACGTTATCTCAATTCTTGACTTTAGAAGATTTGATTCGATTCATGAAAGAAGCAGACGAGTTTTAGAACATGCAAGACTTCGAACGTTTAAAAATTGGCCTTCGCATCTTGCAGTTATCATCATCCATTGAGAAGGAATCGGGTGACATGAACCTGCTTCGCGGAAATTTGTTTTGAACCTCGTGTGAGACTTCGCGTAAAAGTCGTAAGAGTTCTATTTGTCTTGAACCTCCTCCTTCTTTTTTAATAGTTCGAACGACATTGTCGATTAATTTTTGTTCGCTAATAGTATTATGATTCGATTTTCTATCGCAAATCATATTGTTTTCTTTCGAAACGCGTAAATATAAATTACGATTTTTTTCTTCTTGGTTTTTTGGAGAATAACGATTTATTAAACAACGTTGACGTTTATGTCGAGATTCCATCATGGATGTTGTCGTCATGATTTTTGAATTTTGTATTTAAATAATTTGTTTAAAAAGTTTCGTTTTTTCTCTTTATATATATATATAAATAAAAAGTTAAATTTTTAACATCCTTTTTTTCTCGTATTAATTCAATTTTTTTCACGTTAAGAAACATAAAAAAATTGATTAATTTAATCAAAAAAATATTTTTCACATTAAAGAAAAAAAACAAAACTTTTTAACAAATTATTTAAATACAAATTCGAAAAAAAATATTCTTACAAAATGAAGCAAACAGATAAAACAAAATTGGAAAATTTAAATGAGAAAACCGTACCTCAGTTAAACGAGATTTGTAAACAATTAAAAATTTCACATTTCAGAAATCATAGAACTAAATCAAAAAAAAATTGAAGTGATACAGAAACATTTGCGAAATGATAGAAAGGCAAACGAAATGTCGATAGCAACGACATCAAAAAATGCATCGGTTGTGAAAAATGAGAAGAAGAAAAAGATAGTAAAAGGAATCGAAATGCCGATGTAAAAAAAAAACAAAAACGTTTCGATTGTGAAAAATAAGAAGACGACTAAATGAAAAGCCGTTGAAGAAGAACTTCAAGTTTCAAAAGAAGAAAAAAGAAAAACTAAAATGAAAACGAGTGATGCACTTCAGATTCTAGGCAAACGAGATATATCGAGCGAAATACGACGAGCAATAAACGAAGGGAAAGGAAAAGAATATCTAGCACGACTTGCCGCGGAACTATTTCAATCGAAGACCGTAGAACGGGAGAGTGTGATCAAAGGTATTTTTAAAACTTTCGATGTGGTTCCCTCGTTGAAGAAAATCGATCTGAAATTGTTCATGGAACAGGTGAAGAAAAAAGTATTGGATTTGTTTCGCAAATACATGAACGTGGGACTAAAAATTAAGATGATACTCCATTGTGTGATGAATAAAATCGACGTGAAGTCTGGTGAGTGCATCATGAAAAATGCATATTTCAGATCTAACGTCGAACCCGTATTTCGAGGTTCAGATTTATCGGACGTTTTCGAAAAGATGAAAGAAGAGATGTTGACGTCTCTCGCAAATTATCAACATGAAGGTAGTAATTGGATGTTCGATGAGGTGTTGAAACTCGAAATTCACATAACTGAAAACGATTCTTTGAAAGGATCTTCCTACGTGGAATTACCGTATTTCTTAGCTAAAAAACACGCCGTGGTCAACATTAGAAATAAAGATGATCAGTGTTTTAAATGGGCAGTCACTTCTGCTTTATACCCTGTCAAAATCCATCCTGAGAGAGTTTCTCGTTACGAGGAGCCTTCTAAAAATCTCGATTGGACCAGAGTGACTTTTCCAACAGAGTTAAAACACATCGAACGTTTCGAGGTTCAAAATCCCACCATAGCAGTGAACGTCATGGGATATGACAATGAAAAACGAACGATCTATCCTCTCAGACAGACTTCGTATCTCGAAAGAGAAAAGATGATTATTTTATTATTGATTTCGAATGGTGACAATCGTCATTATTGTTGGGTTAAACATCCGAGCCGATTACTGTCAAGACAAAATAATAAACATGAACATAAGGTATGTTTATGTTGCAACTGCATGAACATGTTTAAGAGCGAAAAATCATTAGTGAAACATCAGGAATATTGCAACGAAAATCAAGGTGTTGCCATCGAAATGCCCAAACCCAACACCATCGTGAAGTCTGAAAATCACAATAGAAGGTTAAAAGTACCATTCGTCGTGTACGCCGATTTTGAATGTTTCACCACAAAAATGAGTTCCTGTCAACCTAACGCTCTTCAAAGTTACGTCGAAAGATATCAAAAACACATACCTTCGGGCTATTGCATTTACGTGAAATGCGCTTTCGACTCGCAACACGAAATGGGTCCCTTCACCTACATGAAACAGTATGAAGACGACGACGTGGCCCAAAGGTTCATGGAAGAGTTAGAATTGAAAATTCAAATGTTATACGACAAATTCAAAACTCCAGTGAAAATGATCATCATGCGAGAGCAGCAGGACGAAAATGACAGAGCCACCAAATGTCACATATGCAGACAATCGTTCGACGAGAATTTGGAGGAAAATAAGAAGGTTAGAGACCACGACCACTACACGGGTCTGTATCGCGGTCCGGCTCACAGCAAGTGTAATTTAAAATATCGAGATGCCGTTTTCTATCCGGTGATGTTTCACAATCTCTCGGGTTACGACAGTCATCTGTTCGTGAAAAATCTCGGCACCTCACACGAAGAATTAAATTGCATCGCGAACAGCGAAGAAACATACATTTCCTTCACGAAATGGAAGCTCATGGAGAAGAAAAGAGTAATCAATGGAAATACGTTGGAAGAAAAAACGAAATCCATTCGTAGAGGCATACGTTTCATCGACAGTTTTAAATTCATGTTGACCGCTCTGGAAAAATTAGTCGATAACATGATCAAGGATAAATTTAAAATCACGAGCGAACATTTCAGAGAACGATTAGACATCACGTTGAGGAAAGGAGTCTATCCTTACGATTACATGAACGATCTACAGAGATTCGAAGACACCGCACTACCTTCGAAAGAAGATTTTTATTCGAAATTATACGAATCCGCCATTTCCGACGAGAATTACGAACACGCCAAAAACGTGTGGAAATCATTCGATATGAAAACCATGAGAGATTATCACGATCTCTATCTGAAGACCGACGTTCTGCTCTTGGCAGACGTGTTTGAAAATTTTCGAGACGTCTGTCGTCGAAATTACGATCTGGATCCTGCTTGGTATTTCACCGCACCCGGTCTGGCTTGGGATGCTCTGTTGAAGACCACTGAAGTCCAATTGGAATTATTATACGACGTGAACATGTTGCTCATGTTCAAAAGGGCTGCGAGAGGTGGCGTCTCGATGATCTCTCACAGATATTCTGAAGCTAAGAATCCCTACATGAAAGAAGGTTTTGATTCGAAACGCTCGATTAAATACATACAGTATTGGGACGCTAATGATCTATATGGTTGGGCTATGAGTCATCCTTTACCCATTGGAAATTTCGAATGGGTGACGGAACCGGAAGAGATGCAAAAATGGAGAGACTATCCTTGCATTTTAGAAGTCAATTTGAACTATCCGGAAGAATTACACATTTCACACAACAATTATCCGCTGGCTCCCGAACGTATGGAACTGAACAAAGGAGACGAGGAAAAACTCATTCCCAATTTATTTAACAAACGTAACTACGTCGTCTACAGCGAGAATTTGAAACAATATGTCGATTACGGGATGAAATTAGTTGACATACATCGCATCATTCAATTCGACGAAGTGCCTTGGATGAAAAAATACATCGATCTCAACACGAATCTCAGAATTCGAGCCGAGAATGATTTCGAAAAAGATTTCTTCAAACTCATGAACAACTGTGGGTACGGTAAATCGATGGAAATCATCAGGAAGAGAACCGACGTTCGACTCGTCACGTCTGAGAAAAGAGCTAAAAAATTAGTGGCGAAACCCAATTACAAACACCAAACCATATTCGACGAAACTCTAGTGGCCGTTCACATGCAAAAGACGCACCTGAAGTTCGACAAACCATATTATCTCGGACCGATCATCTTAGATATCAGCAAGCGATTGATGTACGAGTTTCACTACGATTACGTCAAACCAAAATTTGGTAATAAAGCCAAACTACTGTTCACTGACACGGACAGTTTAGTTTACAAGATAGAGATGACAGATTCTACCGAGATATATCTCCGGACGTGGCTGCGTGGTTCGACACGAGCAATTATCCCGTCGATCACCCGTCCAACATTCAATCGAATGACAACAAGAAGGTGCTGGGTAAATTTAAGGACGAGAGTGGCGGTAAACAAATCGTCGAATTCGTGGGCTTGAGACCCAAACTGTATGCTTATCGTCTAGAAGATGAAGAGATCAAGAAGTGCAAAGGGGTTAAAGCGTGCATGGTGAAGAAAAACATCTCTTTCCAAGAGTATAAAGATTGTCTGTTAGGAAGTGGTCCGGTGTATAAGACTATGAAATCAATTCGAAGCGAAAATCACGACTTGTATACCGAAATAGTCAACAAGATTTTGCTAACAGCCAACGACGATAAGAGATTCGTGTTAGACGATAAAATAAGCACTTTGGCACTCAAACATTGGACTTTGGATCTCATTAGAGACCATATGAATGTGGATGATTGGATTCCAGATACGATTGTGGATGATAGGATTCCAGAAAATCAAGAGGAATTAGATGGATTCAAAATTATAGAAATCGATAGAGACATCGAGAGAGTTAGTTTAAAAAAAAAACAAAAAAAAAAAACAAAAAAAATAACGTCATTTTAGTGAATTATAATATAATAAATAAATAAAAAAAATATATACGCATTTATGATTAAGAAAATAAAGATATCCGTAGAAGGTGTTGTCTTACCTAACGAACCCCTATCCAACATCGATCTGTTGAATATGGCAAAAGATTTGAAAATCAAAGATTTTCTAGGCGTGTTTTCCAGAGATGCCTTGCCGAAGAGAAGACCTCGACAATAGGAATGCGGAATTTTAAATCTAGACGATTCATCAGGTGAAGGCACTCACTGGGTGGCGTGGATCAAGAACGGGAAGAAGAAAAATTATTATTTCGACAGCTACGGAATCTCGCCGCCAAAAGAAATAAAGAACTATTTCAACAAATCGATGGTTCATTACAACACAGAACAAGTGCAATCACCAGATCAAGTGTTTTGCGGTCAACTGTGTCTCTATGTTCTCAAGAGATCGTCTGAAGGAGATCGGTTTCAAGACATTCTCAATGATTTACATTAGAGAGAGATTTTTTTTATAGTATATATAAAGATAATAAATTATTTTTAAAAATTTTAATCGAATAAAAACGAAAAATAAAAATAAAATAGTTCATTTTTAATAAATTGCATTTTGAATATATTTTTTCTAAAAAACAAAAAATCCCACAACAACATGCCAGTCGATAAATTTGGTAGAAGTGACGATGAAAAAGTCAACCTAAGAAAGAAGAGGAAGAAGTTCGAAGTCGACAATTGTTACGACGTTGCCAACTTGGACGAACATTACGTTCGGAGATATGAACCTCGAGAAGAACCTTTGAACATGAACGATGTGAAGCTCTACAATCTTCCCGAGCCGATAGATCTCGCAGATGCTGCAACTAAAAAATATGTCGACAGGGGGAACACCAATTTCGAACGAATCATGCTAGATAATTACGTGGATAAAACCATGACCGACGATCTCAATCTGAAATCCAAATGTTTGGTGAACGTCGCGAATCCCATAGATGCCGCGACCAAGAAATACACGGACGACTCTCACGCGAGATTCAGCGAACACCTGAGAAATAGATACGTTCAGAAAACGATGCACTCGGAATTGAACGCCAATTCTAACAAGATAACGAACGTGGCCACTCCCATGAATCCCAAGGACGTGGCGACCAAACACTACGTAGATCTGGAACAGAGAAAGTCTGACAGACAAGAAATGAAATCGGATCTGAATGCGGGATTCAACAAGATATTGAATCTGTCGAAGGTCGACGACACGGATGCGGACTCAACCGCGGTCAACAAGGGCTACGTGGATTCTGCCGTGATACGATCACAAGAATACCTAGAATCGCAAGTGGACGATCTCTACCTGAACAAACAATCTGGCGGAACCATGGAGGGTGGTATCGACATGAACGGTAAGAATTTATTCAGACTCAGTCACGATCCCGAATTCGATTCCAGCGCGGTCAGCAGAAAGTACGTGGACGACAACTCGGTCTGGAGAAAGGGTGACATCATGGAAGGTAAACTAGACATGGGTGGACACGCGCACACGAATTTACCGGATCCCGTGAACATGACGGATGCCTGCACCCTGATTTCGGGGGTGGAGAAAGTCAAATATGCTAGACAATTGATCACTGTGTGGGCCGAGGAGGCCAGCACCTTAGATGAAGGAAAAGCTGAGTGGTCTTTCGGAAATGGAGGTAGCGGATCGAAACATGGTCAGGTGGGATATCCCATGCCGCTGGGAGGTGAAATCTTTCGAATGAGTCTGGCTTCCTCGGATTTGAATAACAGAGCGGTCGTCAATCTCATGGTGAATGGAGTAGAGAGCGATAAGAGATACAGCGTCGAAAAGACTGAGAATCAACACGCGAATGTTAGCACGTTCGGCATGCCTCTCAAAGTGAACGCCAGACAGGATTAATTTCGTTACGAAAACCAACAATCCGAAGCCACCACTTCTGTGGTGAGTCTACTGATCGAATTAGTTCCTTTGAACAAACAGTGAACGCATGGAAAATAATGAATTAAACAAAAATAATGTGTGATTTATTAAAAAACAAAAAACAAAGTAATGAGATTTAGAAAGATGTTCCATCTCTCTAGATCACATTACTTTATTTATTTATTTATTTTATTTTTTTTTTTTGAGGTTTTGTTTTAATACGTTATTTCTCATAATGTTTCATCTCGTGAAATTGAATCACCTATCTCGAAACACGCGTCGACATCTATTTTAGCATTTTGAAGACCTTTTATAAATTCTCGAAAAGCAGTCGGTCCTCTATACGTCAACGTGTCTAAAAGTTTTCTGGTCTTATCTTCTATCAAGATTTTACTTTCGATTTCACATCTCATATAATCAGTCAATATCAAAGGTTCTGTTTCGACTAAAGTGTCTAGAATTATTGCTAACGAATCTTGCGAAATATTTTTAATCAAAACACGTCTGTTTCTTCTTAAGTATTCTCTTTCTTTATCATTCATTTTTATAATAATTTTTAATTTTTATTTATATATATTTTTTTCACACTCGTCTCTCATTGAATGATCGACATCTTATTTCCATCCGATTCGAATTGTAATTCTCTATCAGACAGGATCAGGGAGAAGACTTCGGTTTTTCTCGGCATGTTCCTATCGAATTGCATCTTGATCTGAATGTCTAAGACGCTACTCTTGAGTCGTTCACTCTGTTTACTGACGTCGAATACGAACATAGGATACCTCGACTTGTATTCGCCGGGAGATATGTTAGGGGAGCTCATCAATTCATCTAGACCGTGATACTTCTTTCTAAAATCAGTGGCGTCGCCGTACAGTCTGCAGAAATTGTTCTTGTCAAACGACGCGTTGTAATCGATTGCTGGATATCTCGTGGCATTCAGAAACACTTGCATGTTTCTCAAATGGCAGTGATCGAACAGCGATGCATTCTTTTCCTGAGACCCGTCCCTATCGGTCTGAAATGCAACCACGATGAAACGCGGTCTCTCGGAAGCGGATTTCACCGTCAATCTCCAGTCGAAGTGATTCGTGGAGGGTGGAATGCTAGCCGTGTCGCACTGTCTCATTCTAAATCCCACGGGTAATTTACTCTTGGATTCTATGATCTTGTAGAGACGCACTTTTTCCACAATCGAAGGCTCCACATGTGGAACGAACCACGATATCTTGTGTAGAGTTATCTTACCCGCATTGGTCGCAGTGAGTCTCACTATTGCGTCGTCATCTCCTTTTCGAATCAACGTCAGATTGTGTTTGAATCAGTACATGATCTTGTTGTAATCGTCCGCAAATCCGAAGATGTGTTTCAAAGGTATCCTGAACGAAAACGTTCCTTTAGGTCTGGACGTCTTGATGACGTAGTTGAATATCAAGGCAACGCCGGTGCTAGCAGGGCCAACGGTGTCTTTCACCCACAACTGATTAAGTCCTCTGGATTTTGAAAAATCATCAGGATACGTCAAGAGTCTGAACATCGTGGTGGCCTGACCGGGATGAAACACAGATTCTATCTCTTGTCCAGATAGCATGTATTTTATATTACTGAATAGATGCATGATGCCATTATTGGCTAGAGTAACCGTGTCATCGTCGGCGTAGTCGCTCCCATCTTCCTTGGTGAGACGTCCCTGCACCACTATGTAACTCTCGCTAGGATGTATGAATAGATCTTGAGTTTCAACGTTAATTCTTATCTCTCCCGCATTGTTCAAACTCATTCCGGTTACCGGTTCATATTCATGAACCTCATATTCTTGAATACTTTCATCTTTCACTATGCTTTGTGCTATATCTAGTATATTTGTCATTTTAAAGGATTTTTAGGGTTTTTTTTGTTTATCAATTAACTTGCTTTCTTTATCTAAAAATAGTTTTTAATTATTTTTTATTATTATTTTTCTCTCTTATATATATATATATATGTGTAAACAAGAAAATATTAAAGAAAGTAAATAAAAGAAATTTGTTTTCTTTATCAAAACTTTGTCTTCTGTAATTGTTGTTCGTAAAACTTTCTGATGATCTCTTCTCCATCCAAAGCTTCGATTTCGTAAGTCACCGGATCGGTATGAAATATTTTGATTATCACGAAGATTTCCGAGGTCCATCGAGGAGTATAACCCTTTTTGAAGTGCTTCTTATAAGCGTAGATTCTCACTCGATCACCGACCGCAAATTTCGGCGTTCTAGACTTCTTCCTAATCTTAGATCTTTCAGGATATAGATTCGCGTAGACCCGTTTTTCATTTTGAGGATCGCTAGCTTCCACGGAAGTCATCTTGATCGATCTGTGTCGTGTGTTGTTGTAATCTTTGACCAGACCGTTCAGAGCGTATATGTATTTCTTGGTCAAATTCGCCGTGAAGTATCTGTGCATCTTTTCCTTCATCGTTCGATTCCAACGTTCCACCACGCTGGCTTTCTCTTCGTTTTCGATCGAGTAGAGGTCTACCAATCGATGAACGTGCTTGTTGTAGAATTCCTTTCCCTTATCCACCCACAATTTACTCGGTTTTCGAGAAGACGAGTCGAACACGCTCTTCAGAGCCTCGGCGACGCAAGGTCCTGATTTATTCTTCAAAGCTCTGATCCAAAACGTATTTGGAAAACACGTCGATGACTGTCAATAGATATTTGACGCCCTCGTTCCACCTCGAAAACGATCTCATGTCGACCAAGTCGGCAGACCAAATATCATCCAAACCCTTCACGAACACCCTTCTCTTTCGAAATTTACGCACTATGGGTTTGTGTAACTCCTCGGCCAATTCTCTTGTCAATAATCGTTTCTTCTTCTTTTCCGATGCGCTCTTTTTTTTGAACACCCCATCCGAATCGACGTTTCACACCGATCAGATTGCCGACCAGCGAACGTTCTATCTTCTCTCTCCTGATCGGATTCGATATGCCTCTCAATTTCCCCAACATGTTTTTATCGCAGACGTCGTTGCGAGTCTTGGTGTCGGGATGTCCGGCATAGCACAGATCGTGATCATACGCGGCTGCGTCCACCCTATTCACAGGTTTGCTCCAAGATTTGGGTGTCAGATCGGCGTTGAGTCTTTTGTTCAATTTCGTTCCAGGTCCCATGAAACTGTGACCGGGCAGATGCATTTCGAAAGGTAGATTATTGATCATTTTATTCACGATGCCTTTACCTTTGCTCGCATTCTTTTTTTTGGACGAATCGAGTCTTGACAGAACCACACACGTCGCAAATTCCGAGAAGCATCTGTCTGTCGTTTTTAGTTCGCACTTCTCGAGAATTATTCGTCTCGGTAACTCTCTTACACTTTACGCAATACATTTTTTTAATTAAGAGTTATTTAAATTAATTTCGTTTTTATTTTATATATAAATTTAATAATTAATTAATTCTGTTCTTATTATATATATATTTTTTTTTCGATCGCTGCTCTTGAGTACTATCATCTTACTGAATTCCTCCCTGGCCTCTTTCCTCACCTTTTCCACGAGAGAATCCTTCATCCCTTCCTTGATGATCTGATGAGTCTTGATTCTCATGGCTTCTTTCATGGCATCGTATTTCGTTTTCTTGCTCATTATCGCGAAGTATTCTCCGTCCGATATCCTACTGTCTTTCAACGCCATAGAGATCATTTCGGATATCGTGTCGATATTGGAGTCGGCCAAGACGCGAATCTTGTCGTGTTTCCTCGCCTTCAGATATAATTTCCTACTCAAAAAGTTTCCGAGCGTGCTAAACAATCCGGCAGCGAGAGCCACTCCTTCTACGGTCAACACGATCGGAATGCCGACCGCGGTTGACAACAATCCGATGCCGGCCACGTGTAAACCCATGGAAATCGCGATGAGTGTCGTGTCGATCGCGTTGACGAATTTCACGAAACGCGAATACTTCTTCTTGAGAGAATGACGAGAATCTCTCTCTCGAGTTAGATACTCTTGGATTCTACTGATTTATCGATGCGATACCTCTCTCCTCTTTCTTTTTCTTCTACCAACGGTGCCATTGGCAAAACGCTGATCGGCTTCTCATCCTCGTCGTCCACTAACGTCGGATACAATTTATTTCTGGTTCTCATTTTTGTTTTTTTTTTCTTTCTAATATTAGATTAAAAATTTATGTGTGTATTTATTTTTATTTTCTATTCTCCCTTATTTTATATCAACGAGAAACTTAGACGTATGCTTCATTGAACAATAATTTCATGATGCATCCCTTATCTTGTAAAGTCAGACTTTTATGCGCCACTTTCTGTTCTTCTGAAACTGTGGGCTTGCTTTGATCCTTACAGAGGAGTAATCTCTTCCAAAACGCGATCACTTCATCGATTTGAACGCGTTCGAACGCCAGTTCGAAATACTTGACGACTATATCTTCCCTTTCCATCCACAGACACGAATGATTCTCGTGATCGAAGTCTTGGTGATCCCAACATCCGACGCATCGTTCTAACAAGAGACGACCTAGTTGTTCGTTCACGCAGAATGCGTAGGCTCTCATCAGCATTTTAAAAAGAAACCTTACTCTAATAGTCTGAGAATCGCTCATGATTTACGTATTTATTTTTTTATTATCTATTCGATTTGATATATTATTTTTTTAAATAACTATTTATTTATATATTTTTTCTCTCCTATATATATCAATCACTTTTTTTTATTTCTTCAGGAAACGTGACAGTGGGTTTGCCGGTTCAGGGACACCTCTTTTCTGTGTACCGTGCACGATTCGATTTCCGACGTAAAATCCGCAAATGGATTTCTGTGTACGCCTCCATAGGGTTTCAGTGTTAAAATCGTGTACAGACGCGGATGATTTAGAATCAGCAAGATGATGGTTTAGAAAAGGCAAAATGTTTTTTTGCTCGCAATTTAACACTGAATCCTATGGGGAAACCCATTTGCCGATTCAAAGACAAAACTGTACATGTACACATACGTAAAATTTCATGCGTTTTTTTTCACTCTTGGATACAATCAGTGGTCTTTAAATCGGCAAAGCCGATTCTAAGACACCCTAAAAAACGTTAAAATCGTGTACAGGTACACGATTTTAACACTAAATCCTATGGAGGTGTACATGTACACGTACATGTACACCTGTCCCTCACTCGGCCTTTATCACCTACTGACGCGCCCTCCATAAATGATGCTGTGTCAAACTTTGTATCGGAGTTCTTAAAAATAGCGAAGCAATGTATCCCCAATTCCACAATAACAGTGCGAAAAAAGACAAACCATGGTTTGACAGCGTTATTAGAAAAGAGTTACGCCACCGTGACCGATTAAGAAAATTAGCTTTCAAAAATAATAAACCCCAGCTTTGGGCAAAATATAAAACAGCCAGGAACAAGGTTAACAACATGAAAAATTTGCGAAGAATGTATACATGGAAAAAGTTGACGAATCTCTATCACACGACATGGAACCTAAGCAGTTTTGGCATGTTGTTAAAAAGTTTCTGGAAACTTTTTCTAGTACTTGTGGCATAACCCATCTTTACCGCCTGTCCGAGGAAGGCTGTGAAATTGTCGAGAACGATACAGAGAAAGCAAATCTCCTAAACGAAACTTTTATAAGTAACAGTGCATTAAACTCGCGTTCAGAAACCCGTCCGCCCTTCAAACGGAGATGCCCTCACTCCATTAGCAGCGTATCGTTCTCTGAGCAGGACATCTCGGATATTCTAAAAAGTTTAAAAACTAAAAAGTCACATGGTCACGACGGAATAGGTCACAAAATGTTGAAGGAAACAAAATATTCTGTTAGCAGACCCCTTTTTCTCCTCTTCAATAAATCATTGTCAGAGTGCGTCTACCCCGACGAGTGGAAACTTGCTGATGTGATTCCTCTTTATAAGAAGGAGACAAATACGACCCGAAAAATTATAGGCCCATATCGTTGTTATGCTGTATCGGTAAAATAATGGAACGAGTTGTCTTTAGAGATATCCACAAATATTTCCTTGAAAATAGTTTATTTTACATATTCCAGTCAGGGTTTTTGCCGAATAATAGAGCAGTGTACCAGTTGATAGAGGTCTATCATAACCTTTGCAGCGCCATAGATAAAAATATGCAAACTTGTGGTGTTTCTTGTGATATTTCCAAGGCCTTTGACAGGGTTTGGCACACCGGTCTAATTTTCAAACTGAAAGAATATGGGGTTTCTGGTCCCTTGCTGCGATGGGTTCAAAGCTATTTGGCACACAGAAGTCAAAGGGTTAAAATTAACGAATGTAAATCAGAGTACAGAAACATAGAAGCGGGGGTTCCTCAGGGTCTGTTCTTGGTACTTTTTTATTTTTGGTCTACATCGATGATATAGCCGACGATATTGAGTCTATTGTTAGAATCTTCGCTGACGATACCTGTTTGACCGAATCATCTATTGACATTCATAGCATTGAGTCAAAAATGAACATCGAACTCCAAAAAATCAACAAATGGGCCGATACCTGGCTGGTCACATTTAATTCTAAAAAACCAACGCTGTGTTGTTTACACTCAATAGGGATGTCATTATTCCAAGTGTTTTATTCGACAGCGAAACACTTGACTTTGTTGGCGTCCACAAACATTTGGGATTATCCATCCAATCAAACTTGGGCTGGGATGCACATATTGACGACATTTGTAAAAAAGCCTGTGTTAGACTTACACAGTTAAGAAATATAAAGCATATTTTCAATCGACAGATTTTGAATAAGATGTACAATGCCTTCGTTTTGCCAATATTGGAATACGGGAGTCCGATGTGGTGCGGAGCTCCCCAATATATGATGAAGCGTCTAGAGGATATACACTGTGATGCCGCACGAATCGTATCAGGGCTGACGAGATCAGTATCGCGAGATCTCCTTTTGATTGAAGTTGGGTGGGACAGCCTCGAAACAAGAAGACACATACAAAAGATGTGTACCTTCTACAAAATCGTAAACAACGATGCGCCCGATTATTTGCAGGAATTACTACCGCGAAGAGTTCGTGACACATCTGGTTATAACCTTCGAAATTCGACAGATTTTATGCCTTATTGCATGCGAACAGAGCTATTCAAAAGATCATTTTCCCCTCGTGTACAGGAACATGGAATAGTCTACCAGTGTCCGTGCGAAACAGCAGTTCACTTAATGAATTCAAAAAACTCATATCACCGCCTGAAGGGAGACCTCCAGGATACTTCTCCTGTGGTGTCAGAAAATACAACACTATTCATAGTAGAATTCGAACTTGTTGCAGCGATTTGAACAGTGATAAGTTTCTCAATTACATCTCCGAATCTCCATACTGTTCCCATTGTCCAGCTGTTGTTGAGGACGCAGAGCACTATTTACTCTTTTGTCCCTTTTATTCAGAATCTCGCAACGCTCTCATTGGTAAACTATTGGAAATTAATGTTAATGTGAACTCCGTTGATATTTTACTGTACGGCGATCCCATTTTAGAACATAAAACTAATACCTCACTTTTTAAATTTGTTCAAAAATTTATTCGTAACACTCGAAGATTCGATAATGAGTTTCCATCCTAGTATTGTTTAACACATGCAGGTCATTGCGACTCCTAAGGCGCGTGCTTAGGCGGCTAAAGTGTAACCAATGGATGATTACGGACATTAATATGTAAATATTATTATTATTATTATTATTATTATTATTATTATTATTATTATTATTATTATTATTATTATTATTATTATTATTCGCCGCAGGAGAGTTATGTCGGTGGTATGATTTGAACGCGATAGTAAAAGTATTATCTATAGTTGTAGCAGTAATGATGGTAGTAGTAGTAGTAGCTACCACTCAGTGCAGCGCCTGGTCGACCCTCGGCATGGCAAATCAAATTGACAGAGTCAGACTCAAGGTGCAGAAAGGACATCAATCAATCAATCACTTTTTTTTCTCTCTCTCACTCTTTTTATTGCGAAGTTAGATTTTCTAGTATATATATATATATATATATATATATATATATATATATATATATATATATATATATATATATATATATATATATATATATTTTACATTTCTCTCATTTGTTTGTTTCTCCATTATATTGATTTTTTGTATCATGTTAAGGGAGCGGAGGGTATACTAAGTGGAAAGCACTTGTCCTCCAATCCCAATTTGCAACTTATTTGTTTGGCAAATAAAAATATGTTTAACCTAAGAATGTCACGTGATTTTTATGTACCCCGACAAAAATTCGAACTCGCTATGGTTAACTCGGGAAAGTGACCAGTCACAACAGGACTATTTTCTTTCCAATGTTGCAATATTATTTATTACCAAATTTACATAGTTAACCACAAACCGATTGTTTAAGTTTTGTTTTAAGTGCATTTATTTATTTTGACCTTGCAGACAGATGAATACTACATATAGAGAGTAATCGCTTGACTGGACTTGTTACGTGAAATAATTCATGAGAGGTGAGAGACGTTGTACAAACACGAGTGCGCGAATGCGCACGAGTGTTTTACAATATAGTCCCTCGCCTCGAATGAATTATTTCACGTAACCAGTCCAGTCAAGCGATTACTCTGTTTATTACTTTTCATTATTAACGATAATTATATTATTTAACCCTTTACCTAATGTAACGGCAAAAACTGGCCAGCGCTATTCTCAAAAATCGCCAATTGTTTTGTCTCTAAAAGATAGGTTATGGCCCCTCATTGGAACGAGCTCGTCGAGCTCGTTCCAATGAGGGGTCATAACCTATGTTTTTGATACAAAAAATGAAAAAATTAGTTATTCAAGAATTTTTTTTTGCAAGTGGCGTTGGCTTTTCATGTTAAGTAAAGGGTTAAAAAGCAAAACAATGATGTATCCATTACACCCACGGCAAAGTGTCTTCGTTCGCGCGTACGGATACATGACACAATTGTTGATTGCACAATTCACTTGTGAAATTATCGTTGAAAATCAAACCCGGAAATCCCAGTAAATCTCACTTTGGAAAGTAATAAAAAAACGATATAGGCCTTAGGCCAAGAACTCTATCATAACGTGCTCTCTTCGCGCGCACGGATCACATAACTCGTATCGAATGAAATGAAATGGGACTGATCAGCCAGTGTTTTTTATTTTTCAGAAACTCTATTGCGATGGAAAAACTGAGTTACCTGGCCTCTACCAATGACATTATCGGGGAATACACCACGATACCAGAACTACTAGAAAAACGAGCAGCGGAATCGTCTAAAGAAGCGTATATTATCTACAAAGATGGGAATCGAGTATCTATCACAAACGGTGAATTGTATGATCAAAGTCGACAGTTTGCATGTGCTCTCACAAAGCTTGGGATAAAGAAAGCTGATGTGGTGATTATCGAGATAAAGAATTCTTTGGAGAGGTTGATCGTAGAGTTCAGTGTAATGCTGATTGGTGCAATTCCTCTAGGTGCCCGTGCTGCTCGTAAAGATGCGTCTGACCTTCGATACGTTGTCGAAAAAAGCAAAGCCGTTGCCATCTTCACTGATAATACTAAACATAATGCGTTATCAACCATACAAGACATGGTTGTCAGCGAGGAGTATCCTTACCTCCAACACGCCATAAGTATGGCCAATGTCCATATGGTGCACACTATTCAAAGTTTTTCAGACCTTTTCCACTCTGAACAATCCCGATTCGACCGATCATCTGTTTACATAGATCCAGACGACCCTGCTCTGATGTTGCGGACGTCTGGTACCAGTGGTATGCCCAAGATCGTCGTGCACTCCCACAGGAGTTTTCTCAGGCAGATGTTTATATACAAAGGATTTGTAAATATTAGCGGAGATGTGAAATTTTTCACGAATGCTGCATTTTCTTGGTCGTTGGGCTCGGCTGTATTTGAACTTGTAAGTGGATGGAGTAGAGTGTGTGTTTCGGGCGACTATTCAGTTAACCCAAAAGTTGTGTTTGAATTCGTTGAAAAAGAGAAATGTCAAGTTGCTCTGTTTACTTCAGATTTATTGCGCTGCATTCTGGTACAATTTGACGGAAAATTGCCATCCAGCATCCAAACGATCTACTGTGGTGGGTCTCCGTTCAAACGCGAAATTGGAAGGTTGTTGGACCAATTGAAATATGTGGTTAACATGTACGGCTGTACGGAGTTGGGGAAAATTTCCGGGGAGATGGTATACAGTGACGTGGCTATTGAAGATAATATGGCTGGTTACCCGGTCCCTGGTGTCGAGATTAAAGTGACTGATAGCAAGCAAAGACTTATTGAGAGGGGAAAGTACGGTAGAATATATGCTCGACACAAGTACAGATTTGTAGGTTATTACAATGATGAAAATAAGACGAGACAGGTTATTTCCCCTGTAGACTGGTGCGACACGCAGGATGCTGGATACATTTCTCCTGAAGGTAAATTGTTTGTCATCGGAAGAACTCAGGATGAAATATTACATGGCCCCACTCTAACCCACTCCTCGGAAATAGAAAAGATTTATAAGGCTATGGAAATTCCAGAAATGTCTGACGTCATAGTTATTCCTGTTCCTGACGATATTTACGGGCAGGAAGTGTGTGCTTGTATTATTAAGAAACCAGGCGCATCTTGCACTGAAAGTGAAGTTAAAGCATATGTTTGCCAAAGAATAGAAAAGGAAACGTTCAAACCACGATATGTTGTTTTCGTCGATAAGTTCCCTGTGAATGAGAATGGCAAAGTTTCGAGGAAGGAAATGATAAAGCAAGTGAGACACAATCTTGGTCTTTAAGGAGGGTTACCTGTTGCCCAACATACACGATATCGATTTTTTTTTAGTTAATCTTTTTTCAAATTTTTCAAATTCAAAAAATTTCAGCAATGCTATATCATCTGACCGATCGTTGAAACGAGCTCCATATTGAGACCCCTAATATCATTGTTCCATTGTGGAAACAGGGGGTCACTAATGAGAAGCTATTTCATCGGGGGGGGGGGGGGGCTGCAAAAGAATTCCAGACACAAGGCCGGGCTGGGTGGGGTTTCCGAAGCTTGAAAAAAAACCCTTTTCATGCCCCCGAGAACTTCTCGGGGGCATTATGTTTTCACCAAGTCCGTCCGCGTCCGGCGCCTGACGTCTGTCCATTAACTTTTGGTTTCCGTCAAATAACTAAAGAACCGCTTATTTGATCAAATCATAATTTTAGGAGTAACTTGTGGATGACTAGACGATGCTTCCTTTCGATCTTGGTCCAGCTAGCCAATTCAATATGGCCGCCATGGCATCCATATTTAATTTGGTTTCCGTCCAATAATTATTGAATGCTGACTGGAATCATTTTATTTTTTAATTATGCATTATTGGTGTCTGGAAGAAGCTTCGTTCCGATTTTGGACCAGTCAGCTGACCCAAGATGTCCGCGAGTGGCCAATTTATTATGGCTTCCATGGTGGCCATCTTGAAGTTGGTTTCCGTCCAATAAATAATGAATACTGACTGGAATTAATTTCAGTTTTTGGTTATGCATTATTGGTGTCTAGAGGAAGCTTCCTTTCGATTTTGGTCCAGCTAGTCAAATCAATATGGCCGCGACGGTGGCCATATCGAATTTGGTTTTCGTCCAATAATTAATGAATGCTGACTCAAATAATTTTTATTTTTTAGTTATGCATTGTTGGTGTCTAGAGGAAGCTTCCGTTCGATTTTGGACCAGTCACATGATCCAAGATGGCCGCCAGTGGACCCCATTTATTATGGCTTCCATAGTGTCCATCTTGAATTTGGTTTCCGTCCAATAACAAATGAATATTGATTCGAATCAATTTCAGTTTTGGGATATGCACTATTGATGTCTAGAGAAAGCTTCCTTTCGATTTTGAATCAGTCAGCTGAATCAAGATTGCCGCCAGTGGCCAATTCATTATGGCTTCCACTGCAGCCATCTTGAATTTGGTTTTTGTTAAATAACTAATGAATACTGATTCAAATCAATTTCAGTTTTGGGTTATGCATTATTGGTGTCTAGAGGAAGCTTCCTTTTGATTTTGGATCAACTAGCCAATTCAATATGATCGCCATGGTGGCAATATTGAATTTGGTTTCTCTCCAATAACTGATGAATGCTGACTCAAATCAATTTTTTTATATTCATTATTGGTGTCTACGGGAAGCTTCCTTTTGATTTCAGGAAGCTTATTTTTGATTTGGTTATACCTACCCTTTTATGACACCGTCGGGGCCATACGCCACGCCTCGCGTTGTATTTGTTTCTACTACCTGCAGTTTTTTCCCTCGCAACTTTCTATCAAAGTAAATACTTAAAAGGAGAAATCTATGTTATAGATTAGAGTAGTTAGCACTTTTGACAAGTAGGGTACATAGACTATACGAACTGAGTGTTTTGGGCATACTCTATTTGTGAAACGAGTCTACGAATTTCTAGTTTCGCCTCACCTCTTAACCCTTTACCTAACGTAACGGCCAAAACCGGCCAGCGCTATTCTCAAAAATCGCCAATTAATTTTCATTATTTTTTTCATTTTTTGTCTCAATAACATAGGTTATGACCCCTTGTTGGAACGAGCTCGTTCCAACGAGGGGTCATAACCTATGTTTTTGAGACAAAAAATGGAAAAAATTAGTTATTCAAGAATTTTTTTTGCAAGTGTCGTCTGCTTTTCATGTTAGGTAAAGGGTTAAATTGAGTATGACCAAAACACGACTTTCATATGTTGTTTATCACATGACACCACGGTTACCAATCTTTTAGATAGAAAAGAAGGATTAAAGAATGGAATTTCAACTTGAACGTCATGCATTTGTCAATGACGCGTCACAGCTGCACACAGTCAAGGGTCATAACCGCCACAAGATATAGTTCCACAATTCAGCGTTATAAATACTAATTTTCAAGTATATATACATTTCTTATGGTATTTGAATTAGAACTACCCACCTTGAAATGTTGCACCCGGAAATGATGCAATCTCTAAAAATAAGCAACGTTGGGAAATATATTGTTTCAATAAACATTTGAAACATTCTAATGACATCTTGCATTATTGTTGAATATTCCAGATAAATAAAGAGGGTGATTAGATGACTTTTGGACCTAAAGAATACAATTGTCTTTTGGTGTGGTTTTGTTGCGAATTCTCTGAAAAATATGTGCACGTGACCGGTACTTCCCTTCCCGTCTGTTTTTCTCTCTTATTTTTTGCATGACCTCCTATTTTCTAGGTAGAAAAAGTTGTCTGAAGGGTTATACTTGACAAAGATATTTGAATGCAAAAATTAAAGTGACCATGGCGATCATAATTTTTTCGCTTGAACGTTATAATGATCGTCTAAGGGAAAATATTTAGTGTTGTGATACCATATCATTGAGATTTTAGTGAATGTTTATAACAAATAAAGTCAGGCATCTTGGCTTGTTGATGTTTTGAAATAGTTCTCTTCACATGCTCATTAATTTGACACAGATCTTTTTGGTGGTAAACAATCAGAAAGCTTTCTCTTTAAATGGACCAATCAAATCTAGAGAAGGTTATATGAAACACTAATTAATATTTATTGAAATAATTAAACGGTAATTAGCCCACAAAACGGAGAAATCATGTGATAAAATAAGTTATGGCCACATTTGATTTCATTGACAAAATTTGTGTCGAGGAGAGGTGTTCCGTGCTTACATCGGGTCACTTCCAATTGTTTTGGGACAAAACCCACCACAGCTGAAATTGAAAGAACAAATATGTAGAAATGATAAAAAATGGGCTAAGGGCAATACCCCACAGACTGCGGCAAAACATTCACATATCCATACTGAAACTATGGGCAACAAAGATGATAATTGTCAAGGGTTGAAAAACGGTGAAGAAGAAACGAAGTATGAAGCATAAATGTACATAAATGTTATCCACCCACTCCCTCACCACTACCACCACCACTACCACCAACCACCCACCCTCACACACATACAGTATACTTGCGATAAACGTGTATAAAAAATATACACATCCCTCTCGGAACCACGGTGAATAATGTAAATAAACGAAAAAGGTTAAAAAATGGCGAAGAAAGAACGAAATGTGAAGAATATATGTACTTGTTTGTGTAAAAAAAATGTGTCGTCTGTGTTCCGCACTCATAGAGAGTACATCTGTGTATGTATATTGCTATCCACCCCACCCCTTCACTACCACCATCCCTCAATACCACCACCACCCACCATCACTCATATAGTACATATGTGTTAAACGTGTATGTGTATGTGTTTTGCTGCAGCCCACAGAAGACTGACTAAATGATATTCTCCGCGGTCTGCAGAGAAAACTTATACACACCCATTTTTTTAACTTTGATGGAGAAAGCAAATAAAAGAAAAGTAAAAATGATGAAAAGAAATAGGGAATTAAAAATGGATGCACACGTATATATATGTACGTACTTCGCACTCATAGAGGATAGATAGATATATGTTTTGTTGTAATTAGTGGGTGATTGTTATCCACCCCAACCCACATACAGTAGATATATGTTGACGTGGATGTGTAATCAGTGGGCGATTGTTATCCACCCCAACCCACATACAGTATATATATGTTGACGTGGATGTGTGCGTGTTTTGCTGCAGATTGCCGTGGACGGACTTAGAGCACTCCTCGGCGGGTTACAGAGAAACATGCGTAGATCCCTTGTGGAACCTTCAAATTACATTCCCTTTCGTCACTCACCAAGGTTTTTTCTCCATTTTATAAGTATGCACAAAAGCTCCAGCAGGTAAGTGTGACACACTGCTCCTCATTACAATTTCGACTTTATTTGTACCAAATCCGTGAAATTGCCAATTGCGACGACGCTTGGTCACGGATGAGAAGTAAATGCACGCACCTTGTAATACTTTGTGACAACAGTCGTGCTGACCTCTCCTCGGCTCATTGGTAAAATCAGTACACACACCAACTATATTAAACGAGGTCAGCACTACTGACCCACAATTATGGCACACTCTAAATCAAAATTTCATAAACAACAGCGACGAAAATGGCATTTCCTTTCTCATATTCATTTTGTTACTGGTGGTACCCGTTGTAGTTTTTTTTCTCATAATAACGTAGGTTATGCTCTATATTAAATTACTAGAAACGTCCTTCCGATAGTATGAAACCAAATTTCCCTCTCGCATTTGCGGTAGGCGTATTCAATTTCTATGCAGCCGCGTAAACCCAAATTGATATTGAGTCGATAATATCTATTTATTATTATCCCCTTTGTTGTTGTTAATTTGGCACTGTCTATAGCCCAAAACAGGATCCAACTCGCTGAACTCTTTCCTGTGTTGGGACATGAACAGTATCTTGTAAATACAATAGGACAATCAGACATTTCAGGGGAGTAAAATTAAACGTCCACACTATGTTCAGTTAACACCTCTCACGTCGCGATTTTGATATTTGGAATATATTGAATAACGAGCGTTAGTCATCTCGCACAATGCTAGCCAATATCCCGACCAATACCCCAAGCCTTAAACTGGTTACACAGAAAATGTGTAAATTACAGCTTTGTAGTTATGTATATTCTTATTTCTATTTTTTCTTTGGTTTAATTTCCAGTGGTGATGGCCAATCAGTGCATTCTATGGAAGGAGCTCCTTTAAAACCAAAACTCTCACTGGTATTTCTGGAATGCCCGCTGACTGCAGAATTAAAGTTTTCAGACAAATTTCAGACAGATGGCGATTGATATAATGCTGTACCGGCAGTCAGTGGGTATTTTCTACAACAGTCTTAACTCAAGGAGACGAGTTCATATCCATCAATGTTTTGCCACTATTCACCTCAGATCCCTTCCACTTATATTTTATTGCTCTCTCAGTGTAATTCTTATTATGATGTGGATTATCATCCTTTGTGATGATGTCCATCCAAACCAGGTCCTGATCATACTGGTTCAGATAATACCAAATTGAGTACAATCTCAATTTTGAATTATAATATTCGTAGCTTTCGTCACAAACTGTCTAAGCTAGTAGATGATATCGATGGCTTTGACATTATCTGCTTTACGGAAACCCATTTGGATAATGATTTCAATATTGGTAATATAATAATTCCAAATTATTCTATCCCGATTACACATAACCGTAACCAGCATGGTGGGGGTATAGCGGTGTATTTCGCTGACCACCTCACTTATAAACACATCAAACATCTATCATTCGACAATGATATTCTATGGTTCGAAGTAGGCAACAAACAAAAAAATCATCCTTTGCGTCACATACAGATCCGAGAGAGAATCGTGTGACAATTATTGGTCTAAGTTACAGGAAAAAATTGGAATAGCTTTGGAAATAAATCCAGCAGTGGTAAGCACTGGCGATATAAATTCTGACCTGCTCGTGGGACGGGGCACTCTACAGTCTCTTATAACACAGTTCAACTTGAAAAATGTTATAACTGAGCCCACACGAATAGGAAACACGTCCTGCTTGACCCTGTAATTATTAGCGACACAGTTACAGTCGCTCACTCGGGCACTCTAGAGCTTGGTCTATCTGATCACCTTGCAGTATACGCCCATATAACCGGCGCCCACCCTAACCAGTCTACCATAACTCGGGAGGTCTGGAATTACAGAAAAGCAGATTTTATAAAAATGAATGCCCTTATTGATGAAACAGATTGGGAGAAGCTAATATGCAGTGAGGCAGACATCAATGATGCCTTGTCAAATTTCGTTTCCACTTTCTTGGAAATTGCGGAAAAATGTATTCCGCACACAAGTTATAATCAGGAAGTCTGATAAACCTTGGTTTGTTAGCGCTATCAGAAGCACTATTCGTCTTCGCAATCGACTACGTAAATTAGCAATAAAAAGTAACAATCCAAACACATGGACGAAAGTAGGTATAAAAGGAGAGTTTACGACCACTTGTACATGTACATGTACAAACATACGCACATGATGCGTTCACCAACGTGGAATTCAGTGTTAAATCACACGCTTGTTCACAAAAACTGTACATGGTCTTGAATCCCTCCCATGTACAGTTGTGACTCCTAGATCGCGCTTTTAACGTTCAAATACTCGTGGTGAACGCGCGTTTTTTAGAAAAGGGTGAAATCGTACATCTTCACTTGTATCTTGCACGTAATTTTTCGTCGACGTTCCCATCGCAGATCAGACCATCGATCCATCGTTGGCGAACGCGATCAAAAGCAAAAAATTCTAGGTCATCATCAAAAAACAGTTTTGGGGACTCTAGACCAGCGGTCCAGAACCCGCAGTTGTGTTGAGACAGATGGTCCAGAACTCTCCCTTGTTTTTGAGGGGGTGGGTTTGTTTCCCATTTATGACATTATTAGGGGAATTCCCCCCACTATGAGAAATTCTCAAAAACTCAGCTGATCGAGCGATCGGATCACTCGATTCTCGAAAAAACTCGATCTGAACTAAGAGTGTTGTTGTCGTCGGTGTGTTGGAAATTCGCAAACCCGCTGTCACGTTTTTGATTGATATATATATATAGGGGAGAAAAAAAACTATATAAATAAATAGTTATTTAGAAAATTAAATATATCAAATCGAATAGATAATAAAAAAAAATACGTAAATCATGAGCGATTCTCAGACTATTAGAGCGAGGTTTCTTTTAAACATGCTGATGAGAGCATACGCAATCTGTGTGAACGAACAACTACGTCCCATCTTGTTAGAACGATGCGTCGGGTGTCGGGATCATCTAGACTTCGATCACGAGAATCATTCATGTCTGATGATGGAAAGGGAAGATATGGTCATCATGTATTTCGAACTGGCGTTCGAACGCGTTAAATTCAACGATGTGATCACGTTTTGGAAGAGATTAGTCTTCTGTAAGAATCGAGACAGGCCCACAGATTCGGAAGAACTGAAATTGGCGCGTAGAAGTTTGACGTTAGAAGACAAGGGATGCATCAAGAAATTATTGCTGAACGAAGCATACATCTAAGTTTTTTTTTTCGTTGATATAAAAATAAGGGAGAGTAGAAAATAAAAAAAAAATAAATACACACATAAATTTTTTTTATCTAATATTAGAAAGAAAGAAAAAAACACAAAATGAGAACCAGAAATAAATTGTATCCGACGTTAGTGGACGACGAGGACGAGAAGCCGAACGGCGTTTTGCCGACGGCGCCGTCGCTAGAAGAAAGAGAAAGAGGAGAGAGGTATCACATCGATCAAATCAGTAGAATCCAATTGTATCTGACTCGAGAGAGAGATTCTCGTCGTTCCCTCAAGAAGAAGTATTCGCATTTCGTGAAATTCGTCAACGCGATCGACACAACACTCATCACGATTTCCATGGTTTTACACGCGGCTGGCATCGGATTGTTGTCGACCGCGGTTGGCATTCCGATCGTGTTGACCGTAGAAGGATTGGCCCTCACCGCCGGATTGTTTAGCACGCTCGGAAACTTTTTGAGTAGGAAATTATATCTGAAGGCAAGGAAACACGACAAGATTCGCGTCTTGGCAGACTCCAAGATTGACACGATATCCAAAATGATCTCTATGGCGTTGAAAGACAGTAGGATATCGGACGGAGAATACTTCGCGATATTGAGCGAGAAAACGAAATACGATGCCATGAAAGAAGCCGTGAGAATCAAGACTCGTCAGATCATCAAGGAAGAGATGAAGGATTCTCTCGTGGAAAAGGGGAGGAAAGAGGCCAGGGAGGAATTCAGTAACATGATAGAACTCAAGAGCAGCGATTGAAAAAAAAAATATATATATAATAAGAACAGAATTTTAAACAAAAAAAATATTAAATTTATATATAAAATAAAAAACAAAATTAATTTAAATAACTCTTAAAAATGTATTGCATAAAGTGTAAGAGAGTTACCGAGACGAGTAATTCTAGAGAAGTGCGAACTAAAAATGACAGATGGATGCTTCGCAGAATTTGCGATGTGTGTGGTTCTGTCAAGATGCGATTCGTCAAACAAAAGAACGCGAGCAAAGGTAAAGGCATCGTGAATAAAATGATCAACAATCTACCTTTCGAAATGCATCTGCCCAGTCACAGTTTCACGGGACCCGGAACGAAATTGAACAAGAGACTAAAAGCCGATCTGACTCCCAAATCTTGGAGCAAACCCGTGAATAGGGTGGACATGGCCACGTACGATCACGATCTGTGCTACGCCGGACATCCCGACACCAAGACTCGCAACGACGTCTGCGACAAAAACATGTTGGGGAGATTGAGAGGCATATCGAATCCGACCAGGAGAGAGAAGATGGAACGTTCGCTGGTCGGCAATCTGATCGGCGCGAAACGTCGGTTCGGATGGGGCGTTCAAAAAAAAAAGAAGAAGAAACGATTATTGACGAGCGAATTGGCCGAGGAGTTACACAAACCCATAGTGTGTAAATTTCGAAAGAGAAGGGTGTTCATGAAGGGTCTGGATGACATTTGGTCTGCCGACTTGGTCGACATGAGATCGTTTTCGAGGTGGAACGAGGGCGTCAAATATCTATTGACGGTCATCGACGTGTTTTCCAAATACGGTTGGATCAGAGCTTTGAAGGATAAATCGGGACCTTGCGTCGCCGAGGCTCTGAAGAGCGTGTTCGACTCATCTTCTCGAAAACTGAGTAAATTGTGGGTGGACAAGGGAAAGGAATTCTACAACAAGCACGTTCGTCGATTGGTAGACCTCTACTCGATCGAAAACGAAGAGAAAGCCAGCGTGGTGGAACGTTGGAATCGAACGATGAAGGAGAAGATGCACAGATACTTCACAGCGAATTCGACCAAGAAATACATATACGCTCTGAACAGTCTGGTCAAAGATTACAACAACACGCGACAAGATCGATCAAGATGACTCCCGCGGAAGCTAGCGATCCTCAAAACGAAAAACGGGTCTACGTGAATCTATATCCTGAGAGATCTAAGATCAGGAAGAAGTCTAGAACGCCGAAATTTGCGGTCGGCGGTCGAGTGAGAATCTACGCTTATAAGAAGCACTTCGAAAAGGGTTATAGTCCTCGATGGACCTCAGAAATTTTCGTGATCATCAAAATATTTCACACCGATCCGGTGACTTACGAAATCGAAGCTTTGGATGGAGAAGAGATCATCGGAAAGTTTTACGAACAACAATTACAGAAGACGAAGTTTTGATGAAGAACACAAATTTTTTTTTTTATTTACTCTCTATGACATTTTCTTGTTTACACACATATATATATAAGAGAGAAAAAAATAATAATAAAAAAAATAATTAAAAACTATTTTTTAGATAAAGAAAGCAAGTGAATTAATAAAAAAAAAAAACAACTAAAAATCCTTTAAAATGACGAATATACTAGATATAACAC
This sequence comes from Pictodentalium vernedei, assembly GCA_031216915.1. Classification (NCBI taxonomy): domain Eukaryota; kingdom Metazoa; phylum Mollusca; class Scaphopoda; order Dentaliida; family Dentaliidae; genus Pictodentalium; species Pictodentalium vernedei. Next base: position 669,685,794 of record CM062296.1, read on the forward strand.
AAAGCATAGTGAAAGATGAAAGTATTCAAGAATATGAGGTTCACGAATACAAACCGGTAACCGGAACGAGTTTGAACAATGCGGGAGAGATAAGAATCAACGTCGAAACTCAAGATCTATTCGTACATCCTAGCGAGAGTTACATAGTGGTGCAGGGACGTCTCACCAAGGAAGATGGGAGCGACTACGCCGACGATGACACGGTTACTCTAGCCAATAATGACATCATGCATCTATTCAGTAACATAAAATACATGCTATCCGGACAAGAGATAGAATCTGTTTTTCATCCCGGTCAGGCCACCACGATGTTCAGACTCTTGACGTATCCTGATGATTTTTCAAAATCCAGAGGACTTAATCAGTTGTGGGTGAAAGACACCATAGGCCCTGCTATTTATTGATTTATTGATGTTTTAAGGTCACATATTTATGCACAATGGCTAACCATGACCGTGACAGTTTTACGGGTGGAGGAAGCCGGAGTACCCGGAGAGAACCACCGAGCAACAACGAGCAGCTGCCAGCTCCCCAACATCGTAACTCCGCACTGCAGCATAGGCAGGGTTAGATTGGTTGAAGACATGCGTACCATCGACGTGCAGTACGCCTCAGTACACGGCGTCATCGTGCCCCCACATGGACAATGGGGGTCAAGTGTCTTGCCCAAGGACACAACGCGGTCGCCGCAGGTGGGATTCGAACCGAGGACCTCTCGGCTTGCAGCCTGCACCTCTACCAACTGAGCCACCACGCCCCCCATAGGCCCTGCTAGCGCAGGCGCCGCCACGATATTCGACTACGTCGTCAAGACATCCAGACCTAAAGGAACGTTTTCGTTCAGGATACATTTGAAACACATCTTCAGATTCGCAGACGATTACAACAAGATCATGTATGGATTCAAACACAATCTGATGTTGATTCGAAAAGGAAACAACGACGCAATAGTGAAACTCACCGCGACCGATGCGGGTAAGATAACTCTACACAAGTTATCGTGGTTCGTTCCGCACGTGGAACCTTCGATCATGGAGAAAGCGCGTCTCTACAAGATCATAGAATCCAAGAGTAAATTACCCGTGGGAATGAGACAGTGCGACACGGCTAGCATTCCTCTCTCCACGAATCACTTCGATTGGAGGTTGATGGTGAAATCCGCTTCCGAGAGACCGCGTTTCATTGTGGGTGCGTTTCAGACTGATAGGGACAAGTCTCAGGAAAAGAATGCGTCGCTGTTCGATCACTGCCATTTGAGAAACATGCAAGTGTTTCTAATGCCACGAGATATCCAGCAATCGATTACAACGCATCGTTCGACAAGAACAATTTCTCCAGACTGTACGGCGACGCCGCTGATTTTAGAAAGAAGTATCACGGTCTAGACGAATTGATGAGCAATCCTAACATATCTCCCGGCGAATACAAGTCAATGTATCCCATGTTCGTGTTCGACGTCAGTAAACAGAGTGAACGACTCAAGAGTAGCGTGTTAGACATTCAGATCAAGATGCAATTCGATAGGAACGTGCCGAGAAAAACCGAAGCCTTCGCCCTGGTCCTGTCGGACAGAGAATTACAATTCGAATCGGACGGAAATAAGATGTCGATCATTCGATGAGAGAAGAGTGTGTGAAATATAAAAAAAAACAAAAAAAAAAATAAAAAGTAATGAGTAATTATTAAAAATAAATAAAGTAATGTGATCTAGAGAGATTGAACATCTTTCTAAATCTCATTACTTTTGTTTTTTTTTGTTTTTAATAATCACACATTATTTTTTTTTTATTATTCATTATTTTCCACGCGTTCACTGTTTGTTCAAAGGATCTAGTTCGATCAGTTCGCTCTGTTATTCAAATCCGAGGAAGCTAGACTCATTCGAAGGATTTCACCTCCCAACGGCATGGGATATCCCACCTGACCATGTTTCGATCCACTACCTCCATTTCCGAAAGACCACTCAGCTTTTCCCTCATCTAAGGCGCCGGCCTCTTCGGCCCACACGGTGATCAATTGTCTAGCATATTTGACTTTCTCCACCACTGAAATCAGGGTGCAGGCATCCGTCATGTTCACGTGATCCGGTAGATTCGTGAGCGCGTGTCCACCCATGTCTAGTTTACCTTCCATGATGTCACCCTTTCTCCAGACCGAGTTGTCGTCCACGTACTTTCTGCTGACCGTGCTGGAATCGAATTCGGGATCGTGACTGAGTCCGAATAAATTCTTACCGTTCATGTCGATGCCACCCTCCATGGTTCTGCCAGATTGTTTGTTCAGGTAGAGATCGTCCACTTGCAATTCTAGGTATTCTTGTGATTGTATCACTGCAGAATCTCGTAGCCCTTGTTGACCGTGGTTGAGTCCGCATCTGTGTTGTCGATCTTCGACAGATTCAATATCATGTGGAATCCCGCATTCAGATCCGATTTCTTGTCTCGTCTGTCAGACTTTCTCTGTTCCAGATCTACGTAGTGTTTGGTCGCCACGTCCTTGCGATTCGTGGGAGTGGCCACGTTCGTTATCTTGTTAGAATTGGCGTTCAATTCCGAGTGCATCGTTTTCTGAACGTATCTATTTCTCAGGTGTTCGCTGAATCTCGCGTGAGTGTCGCCCGCGTATTTCTTGGTCGCGGCATCGGTGGGATCTATGGGATTCGCGACGTTCACCAAACGTTTGGATTTCAGATTGAGATCGTCGGTCATGGTTTTATCCACGTAACTATCTAGCGGGATTCATTCGAAATCGGCGTTCCCCCTGTCGACGTATTTTTTAGTCGCAGCATCTGCGAGATCTATCGGCTTGGGAAGATTGTAGAGCTTCTTATCGTTCATGTTCAAAGGTTCTTCTCGAGGTTCGTATCTCCGAACGTAACGTTCGTCCAAGTTGGCAACGTTGTAACCATCGTCGACTTCGAACGTCTTCCTCTTCTTTCTTGGGTTGACTTTTTCATCGTCACTTCACTTGTTGTGGGATTTTTTGTTTTTTTAGAAAAATGTGTTCAAAACGCAGTTTATTAAAAATGAACTATGTTATTTTATTTTTCGTTTTTATTCGATTAAAATTTTTTTAAAATAATTTTTTATCTTTATATACTATAAAAAAAAAAATCTCTCTCTAATGTAAATCATTGAGAATGTCTTGAAATCGATCTCCTTCAGACCATCTCTTGAGAACGTAGAGACACAGGTGACCGCAAATCACTTGATGTGGTGATTGCACTTGTTCCGTGTTGTAATGAACCATTGATTTGTTGAAATAGTTCTTTATTTCTTTTGGCGGCAAGATTCCGTAGCTGTCGAAATAATAATTTTTCTTCTTCCCGTTCTTCATCCACACCACCCAGTGAGTGCCTTCACCCGATGAATCATCTAGATTTAAAATTCCGCATTCCGATTGTCGAGGTCTTCTCTTCGGCAAGGCATCTCTGGAAAACACTCCTAGAAAATCTTCGATTTTCAAATCTTTTGCCGCATTCAACAGATCGATGTTGGATAGGGGTTCGTTGGGTAAGACGACACCTTCTACGGATATCTTTATTTTCTTATTCATAAATAAGTATATATTTTTTTTATTTATTTTATTACAATTTACTAAAAATGACGTTATTTTTTTTCTATTTTTTTCTTTTTCTTTTTAAACTAACTTTCTCGACGTCACTATCGATTTCCATAATTTTGTGTTCATCTGATTCTTCTTGATTTTCTGGAATCCTATCATCCACAATCGTATCTGGAATCTTATCATCCACAATCGCATCTAGAATCCAATCATCTCCATTCATATCGTCTAAAATTAGATCCAAAGTCCAATGTCCGAGTGCCAAAGTGCTTATTTTATCATCTAACACGAATCTCTTGTCATCGTCGGCCGTCAGCGAAATCTTGTTGACTATTTCGGTATACAAGTCATGATTTTCGCTTCGAATCGATTTCATAGTCTTATACACCGGACCACTTCCTAACAGACAATCTTTATACTCTTGGAAAGAGATGTTTTTCTTCACCACGCATGCTTTAACTCCTTTGCACTTCTTGATCTCTTCATCATCTTCTAGACGATAAGCATAGAGTTTGGGTCTCAAGCCCACGAATTCGACGATCTGTTTACCGCCGTTCTCATCCTTAAATTTACCCAACACCTTGTTGTCGTTCGATTGAATGTTGGACAGGTGATCGACGGGATAATTGCTCATGTTGAACCAATCGGCCACGTCCGGAGATATATCTCGGTAGACGTCTTTCGTCTCTATCTCGTAAACTAAACTGTCCAAGTCGGTGAACAGTAGTTTGGCTTTGTCACCAAATTTTCGTTTGACGTAATCGTAGTGAAACTCGTACATCAATCGCTTGCTGACATCTAAGATGATCGGTCTGAGATAATACGGTTTGTCGAACTTCAGATGCGTCTTTTGCATGTGAACGGCCACTAGATTTTCATCGAATATGGTTCGGTGTTTGTAATTGGGTTTCACCACTAATTTTTTAGCTCTTTTCTCAGACGTGACGAGTCGAACGTCGGTTCTCTTCCTGATGTTTTCCATTGATTTGCCGTACACGCAGTTGTTCATGAGTTTGAAGAAATCTTTTTCAAAATCGTTCTCGGCTCGAGTTCTGAGATTCGTGTTGAGATCGATGTATTTTTTCATCCAAGGCTCTTCGTCGAATCGAATGATGCGATGTATGTTGACTAATTTCATCCCGTAATCGACGTACTGTTTCAAATTCTCGCTGTAGACGACGTAGTTACGTTTGTTAAATAAATTGGGAATGAGTTTTTCCTCGTCTCCTTCGTTCGGTACCATTCGTTCGGGAGCCAGCGGATAATCATTGTGTAGACCGTGTAATTCTTCTGGATAGTTCAAATCGACTTCTAAAATGCAAGGATAGTCTCTCCATTTTTGCATCTCTTCCGGTTCCTTCACCCATTTGAAATTTCTAATCGGTAAAGGGTGACTCATAGCCCAACCATACAGATTATTGGCGTCCCAATACTGTATGTATTTAGTCGACCGTTTCGAATCAAAACCTTCTTTCATGTAAGGATTGTTAGCTTCAGAATATCTGTGGGAGATCATCGAGATGCCACCTCTCGAACATGAGCAACATGTCCACGTCGGATAATAATTCCAATTGGACTTCGGTGGTCTTCAACAGAGCGTCCCACGCCAGACCGGGTGCGGTGAAATACCAAGCGGGATCCAAATCGTAATTTCGACGACAGACGTCTCGAAAATTTTCGAACACGTCTGCCAAGAGCAGAACGTCGGTCTTCAGATAGAGATCATGATAATCTCTCATGGTTTTCATATCGAATGATTTCCACACGTTTTTGGCGTGTTCGTAATTCTCGTCGGAAATCTCAGATTCGTATAATTTCGAATAAAAATCATCTTTCGAAGGTAGTGCGGTGTCTTCGAATCTCTTTAGATCGTTCATGTAATCATAAGGATAGACTCCTTTCCTCAACATGACGTCTACTCGTTCTCCGAAATGTTTGCTCGTGATTTTAAATTTTTAATTAACCCGAGAGATTGTGAAACATCACCGGATAGAAAACAGCATCTCGATATTTTAAATTACACTTGCTGTGAGCCGGACCGCGATACAGACCCGTGTAGTGGTCGTGGTCTCTAACCTTCTTATTTTCCTCCAAATTCTCGTCGAACGATTGTCTGCATATGTGACATTTGGTGGCTCTGTCATTTTCGTCCTGCTGCTCTCGCATGATGATCATTTTCACTGGAGTTTTGAATTTGTCGTATAACATTTGAATTTTCAATTCTAACTCTTCCATGAACCTTTGGGCCACGTCGTCGTCTTCATACTGTTTCATGTAGGTGAAGGGACCCATTTCGTGTTGCGAGTCGAAAGCGCATTTCACGTAAATGCAATAGCCCGAAGGTATGTGTTTTTGATATCTTTCGACGTAACTTTGAAGAGTGTTAGGTTGACAGGAACTCATTTTTGTGGTGAAACATTCAAAATCGGCGTACACGACGAATGGTACTTTTAACCTTCTATTGTGATTTTCAAACTTCACGATGGTGTTGGGTTTGGGCATTTCGACGGCAACACCTTGATTTTCATTGCAATATTCCTGATGTTTCGCTAATGATTTTTCGGTCTTAAATATGTTCATGCAATTGTAACATAAAGATATCTTTCCGTTATGATTATTATTTTGTTTCGACAGTAATCGGGTTGGATGTTTAACCCAACAATAATGACGATTGTCACCATTCGAAATCAATAATAAAATAATCGTCTTTTCTCTTCCGCGATACAAAGTCTGTCTGAGAGGATAGATCTTTCGTTTTTCGTCATCGTATCCCAGGACGTTCACCGCTATGGTGGGATTTTGAACCTCGAAACGTTCGATGTGTTTTAACTCTGTTGGAAAAGTCACTCCGGTCCAATCGAGATTTTTAGAAGTTTCCTCATAACGAGAAACTCTATCGGTGTGTATTTCGACAGGGTATAAAGCGGAGGTGACTGCCCATTTAAAACACTTATCATCTTTATTTCTCACGTTGACCACGGCGTGTTTCTTAGTCAAGAAATACTGTAATTCCAAGTAGGAAGATCCTTTCAACGGTTCGTTTTTATTCATGTGAATTTCGAGTTTCAACACCTCACCGAACGTCCAATTACTACCTTCATGTTGATAATTCGCGAGAGACGTCAACATCTTGTCTTTCATCTTTTTGAAAACGTCCGATAGATCTGAACCTTGAAATACAGGTTCGTCGTTAGATCTGAAATATGCATTTTTCACGATGCTCTCGCCAGACTTCATGTCGATTTTATTCATTATGCAATGGAGTATCATCTTAATTTTTAATCCCACGTTCATGTATTCGCGAAACAAATCCAATACTTCTTTCTTCACCCATTCCATGAACAATTTCGGATCGACTTTCTTCAACGAGGGAATCACGTCGAAAGTTTTAAAAATGCCTTTGATCGCACTCTCCCATTCTACGGGTTTCGATTGGAATAGTTCCGCAATGAGTCGTGTTACATATTCTTCTCCTTTCTCTTCGTCGATTGCTCATTGAATTTCACTCGATATATCTCGTTTGTCTTGAATCTGAAGTGCATCACTCGTTTTCGTTTTAGTTTTTCTTTTCTTTTCTTTGGAAACTTGATGTTCTTCAACGGCTTTTCGTTTAGTCGTCTTCTTATTTTTCACAACCGGTGCATCTTTTGACGTCATTGCTATCGACATTTCGTTTGCCTTTGTAGCGTTTTGCAAATATTCTTGTATGACTTCAATTTTTTTTGATTTAGTTCTATGCTTTCTGAAATCTGAAATTTGTAATAGTTTACAAATCTCGTTTAACTGAGGTATGGTTTTCTCATTTAAATTTACCATTGTTTTATCTTTGCTTCATTTGTAAGAATATTTTTTTTTTTTAGAATTTTGTATTAAATAATTTGTTAAAAAAGTTTTGCTTTTTTACTCTTTTTATATATATATAATAGAAAAAAAAAAAAAAAAAAAAAAAAAAAAAAAAAAGTTAAATTTTAAATTAAATTTTTTTTTTCTTTAATGTGTTTTTATTCAAAAACAATTTAAGACCACTTTTATTTCTCGCTCGCAAACTGAACACGTTTTCTCATCTTCGGAATGACATTCTCTACAGTAACGCAGGTGTGCGCACGGTAGAAACAAGACGTTTGCGACACCTTTGCAGACCAGACACTTGGTGGACGTTTTGCTCGACTCGTTTGTTTTAACGAGTGACGATAACTCGTCCGCTTCCGACATGAATTTAAGGAGATGTTCTAAAGTTATGAATTGAGACAGAGTCTTGTTCGCTTTGTTTAACGCATTGTACAATTGTTCTCTGGTGTATCCGAGTTGTAACATATCCATTAATAATTTTTGGTTTTTATCTCTATCTCTCTCTTCGTCTTGGATTTTGATCAATCCTAACGTTAGGATCTTGTTTAAATAATCACAGTCACCTTTTTTAATATTACTTATGTGTTCTAGTAAAGGTACGTCGTGAGGTTCCCAATTCATCAAATGTATGTCACAACAAAAACATTTGACTTTGTCGCCTCTACCCACGTAAACGAAATCTGCGGCGGCTAAGTCTTCGGGTTTTTGAGCGAGATGCGAAGGCCAATTTTTAAACGTTTGAAGTCTTGCACGTTCTAGACTATAATTCGGATGTTTGGACTTGATCATTGTTTTTACCTCAAAATTGAGTTTGTAAGAATTTTTTTTTTTTTTTAACTTTTATTTATATATAAAGAGAAATAAAGAGAAACTTTTTTTTTTAACAAATTATTTATTTAAATACAAAATTTAAAATATACATTATTTGCAAGAATTCATAAAAACCATAATCGATCATGACAACAACACCTAAAAGATGCGAATTGAAATTGAAACGAGATGAAAAGTATGAGAAATCCAGTTTTAATATCTACACATTACAACCACACAATCCCATCGAATTGAATGAGGTTGAGATGGTGGACTTAGAGCGCTACTACCACAAATATCGAATGTGTTTGAAAGTGGATGAAGCCGCGCTCGATTTGTTTTACAAATACCAAAGTGAACTGCTGATTAATATCATCGTCGCCGAAGACAGAGAATTCGATAGGGGTGATTTATTGTTGTCCTATGGAGGTTACATATATCCAATAATCTCACCCGTACTTGTGAAGAAATCGGGTGGTGAGAGCGCATTCGCCTATGAAAAAAAACTCAAAAGAGTAAAGATAAACATTCACACCATTTTCGTATGTGGAAAAATGACGAATGTCAACTTGCTAATAATGGACTTGGAAATATAAACAATAGAGAGATTGAAATTAAAATTTAACTTTTTATATATATATATAAAGAGAAAAAAAACTTTTACTAAAAAAAATTTTACATTAAAGAAAATTAAAAATAAAAAAAACAACTTTTTTATATATATAAAGAGTAAAAAAAACAACTTTTTAAACAAATTATTATTTAAATACTAAATAATCGATCATGAAGACAACAACACCTAAAAGATGGGAATTGAAATTGAAACGAGTCGAAACGTATAAGAAATACGGTCATAGATTACAACGACACGATCCCATCGAATTGAACGAGGTCGAGATGAAGGGCTTAGAGCACAAATACGAGAAATATAAGATGCCTTTGAAATTGGATGAAGCCGCGCTCGATTTGATTTACGAGTACCAAAGCGATCTGCAGAACATCATCATCGCCGAAGATAGAGAATTCGACAAGGACGATTTGTCGTTGCCCTATGGCAATTACATATTTCCAAACATCTCATTCGAACTCGTGAAGAAATTGGGTGGTGAGAGCGAGTTGACCGATGTAAAAAAACTCAAAAGAGTAAAGATAAACATTCAACACGTTTTCGAAAAAGGAGAAGACACAAGTGTCAACATGCTAATAACGGACTTGGAAATATAAACAATAGATTGATTGATTTTTAGTGAAGAAAAATGAAAAAAAAAAAAAAAAAATAAGATCATCTTTAGATCTCATTACTTTTTTTTTTTTTTTTTTTTTTTGTTTTCCTTCTTCTTCACTATCATTATAATATATTATAATAACGTTTCCTTTTCTCTCAAATTTCAGTGTTGATTCTTCTTTTTCTTTTTTTCTTTTTCTTTGTGATGTGATACGTTTATGGTAACATTTTTGTTTATCTGAATCATAATTATGAACGAATGTTGTGCATCTCTTGGTAACACTCGCATCATTACCATTCTTTTCAGAAGGTAGTGGTGACCGTGGAAAGCATCATCTCATTCTCAACCGTCTATCCCCCGCTTCATCTATCTCTTTCATTAGTTCTTTCCTTAGATATCCATCATTAGCGTCTAACCATTTTTTTATTTTTTCGCTCTCTGGCTCGCGATGTTCGTCATTATCGTCAAATTGTTTCTCCACCTTTTCATCCAGGTGATAAATTTGTTTCTCCACCTTTTTATCCATTTTAAATATATTATTTTATACTTTCTATGATTTTATATTTTATATAATTTTATATTATAATATCATATTCAAAATCGGTATGTTCTTAAATGGTGAATTCTCACCGAGCAACAAACCCTTGCCGAGTTGCTCAACGTTCCGTCCACTCTTCAGATAGAGACCGTTTCCTCTCAGAGAGTTGCCACCTCTAACGGGTTCTAGATACAATCCTTTACTGCTGTCGTCTACGTGGACGTGACACACGGCTCCTCCCTTCTTCAAAAACAGTCCGCTGCCACCCATTAATTTCTCAACTGCCGAACTTGCAAGTCCCGTGAGAGCTCCCACGCCGAGAGTCTTTCCGAGAAAGGGTAGCGCCTTTGCGGCAAAGGGTAATGCTTTTGCGGCTATTCCTGCCAATAGCGGTAGGAAACCACCTTTCATTCTCAAATTGTATCTCAATTGAGCGGGACTCATTCTCACCGTCAACCCTCTTCCATCGCGAATCGCTTTCTCCATCCTTTTGATTTGACTTCTGGTCCAGGCGATCGAATCCTGACCGCCTCTCATAAGATCTTCGTGAGTGAATTTGAATCTTACCGCCTCGCCTCGAGTTGTTAACGCTCTCTTAAGTTTCTTCCTCTGTCCTGCGGATATGTTCACGTTTTTAACCATGCATTCTGTCATAATTCTGTTTTTTTTTTTTTTTAAATATATTTACTTCAATTGTTTCTTGTTTAATAATTATATTAAAATAATTTTGTAAAATTAATATTGCGTTTATTTTATTTTTGTTATCTATATATGTAATATTTTTTTTTTTTTTTTTTGCTTTTATATTTCTCTTATGTGAAATCGTATCATCACTCTCTCTCCGCAAAGATCTAACAGTTCACCATTTTTATCCGTCAACGTGGTTTTGAGACTATACAAGGTGTCTAAAATCACTGGTAGATAAACTAAATTTTGAGGTCGCTCCATGATCTTATAACCCGGTGACACGTTTGGAAAGAAAGAATAGATTGTCGGTTGAGCACTACCATTCACGTAGCTTCCAGCAATCACGTTCACGTTCACCAGAATGCTATTGACTGCGAGAATGTCGACCGTATTTTCAGATGCCGCGTGGCCTCGATACATCTTTCGATCGAATCCCAACATCTTGCCTATAGAATCGTCCGTGTTGAAATCCGCTCGAAAATTATCTTCCAAATCCAACATCGTCTGTAAGGTATTAGGATTGGGAGCGAGTCTGATCCTGTTGCTTCCCTTTCCATCCGTCTTCATTCGCGTCTGAATGTAATCGTTCAAATCGTCTATGTCGTAACTCCCTTTGGGAATTCGAATCTCCAACCAATCCGTTCCGTCAGAATACTTGAATGAGTTATTCTTTTCGGTGACGTTGGGAAAGGAATAATAAGTCTCCAGATTCACCAACGCCATCTCGTATCTTTTCTCTCTATTCAATTCGATGGAAGGTTCGAATTTCGTAGCGAATCGAGTCGAATCGCCACTCACCACGATTTGAATGGATTGTTTTGCAGCCGTATTCTCGTCTATCTGTCCTAACAATTCTCCATATTCGAACATTATATTTAATTTAATTTTTTTTTTATTCAAAACTAATTATTTGAAGATTTATTATTTTTCTAATTTTTTTTTATTTTCACGATCTATCTTATTATTACCATCAGAAACATAAAACTTGTCGAATCCGCACCGATATTTTCCGCGATTAAATTCGCTTGTCTAATCGATCACGATGAAATTGTAAAGTCCACCATCCCAAACCCTCTTGCAGAATCTCCTGAATTCTGCAGCGCTCATGTCGTTTGCGACGTGATCGCCGTAGATGTGATTGAGATTCTTGAGATCTTGGTGAAAGAGACATAGAAAATTAGCGTTCTCCCTCATCGTCTGTCTGGGCAATCGAAAATAATTCTGCGACAGGTAGAAACAGTCCACGTTGCTGTGTCGACCCCTAACGTAATACGATTCGCATCGGTTCTGTCTCTCCAAAAGCAGATCGTTGAAAATCATGAGATTCTTATCTTCTGATTTCAGTTCTCTAGGATCCGGAACGTCGCTAGCGTTCTCATAAAATCGACACTCGACGTTCGAAGATGCATTTCTCTTCATCAGCTCCGTCGCCGTGCCGTCCAAAATGGTCGAGAGTGGAGCTCCACTCTTGTCGAATTCCTCCCTACTGTCAAAGATTCTGGCTATGACGTCCTTGGGCAATCTGCGATCCATGCACTCTCGAAGCAATCTGTATTCGGGTTGAAACAAGCTCTTGTCAAACACGAACAATCTGTCGTAATCCAACCAGTCGGGTCGGGACAACAGATTCATCAACAGATTGGTCTTTCCACAATTCGATTTTCCCACTATCAAGCCTCTTATGCTCTTGGGAAAGAACTCGTTATTCGACATCTTGGTCGCAGCGTCGTTCCAAGACATATCTTTAATGTTCATCTTTGTTTTATTTTGTTTGTTATTTTAGATTCTTTTCAAACACAAATTTTTTTTATGTTTTTCAAACTCTGTTTTTTAATGTTATTATTATTTATTTATATCGCACCGTCGCGAGTTCTCTTCAATCCGGATCCACTCGTCATTTTGGCTAAATCTTGTATGGGCACCACAGCATCCTTAAAATCTTTCCAACTTTTCGGCGTTCGCTCTAACGCAGCTCGCTTCGCCGGCGGACTGGTCAACTTGTCGATCAACACATTGGCTGCCCTCTTGCCAGCCACAGAAGCTATCCTACCACTGGCTTCGGAAGCGGCTTTCTTACCAGCATCCAAAGCCGTCTTCTTACCGACCTCAAATGCGGTTGATGCGAGTTTTCTACCCGCATTGCTCGTGAACGCTCGCATTATAGAATCGACGATGCCAGAACCGCCTTGAACGTAAGTTCTGACGTATCCCCTGTTCTTTATCACCAACATATTTTATTTTTATGATATATTTTTGTTTTTTTCACTGGTAAATCGTTTTTGCCATTTAAATACTTTTTATTATTCTAGTGTAAGAATTTACTGTTTTATTTTTGTTTGTTTGTTTGTTTTGTTTCTCTCTACATATTATATACACATCAATCCTTCAATTCGTTCATCAGCCTTTTATACTGGTTTTTATTCAAAACCTTCTGTCTTAACAATTCGTCAGATATAGCAACTATCTGATTATCTAATCCCGTGTTACCAGCCCGTCTGCTCGCCATCAACAAACTCAATCTCTGAGACAGAGCGTCGGAATCGCTCGGAAGAAAAGTGTTTTTCACCCCTTTGCCGGTCACCGATTCGACGAACTTCTTGTTCATATCCCATATGGGTTTCACCACTTTCGTCCACTTGTAACCTCTGTTGGCTTTGGGTCTCATCTCTCTGGCATCGTTATTTCTCTTCATGGCGTGGGTCTGGACCAGAATGTCTCCGTAATTGTCGAAATCCTGTTCCGTGTAATCTCCGGGCTTGTCGTAAAGGAGCAATCTCCGCAGACCATCAGTTACTTTATTTTTATTCGAACCCACGATCAATTCATCATCATCCATTTCCACTTCCTTATCACCTACAAAAGTTCTACCCTCAGAATCCTTATAAATTCCATACGACTGATCTCTCTTACCGCCATCATCATCGAACGATGCGACGCTACTAGTGGTGATAGTCGAAGCCGTATCGGTGTCGCTCTCGCTCATATCTGTTTGAATTCCCATGGGAACGTAATCCGGTGTAGATTGAACGGAATACCGATTTCAAAAACTAGGAGGCAACGAACCCATTCTCAAAGAACTCTCCTTTATGGGTCTAAATTCTTCGACTATCTTCTTCCTGCTTCGCTCTTGACCCTCCGTCACGGGTTTAAATATTTTTGTGGCTTCGCGTCTGAGTTCCATCTCACCGAGACGTCTGCTTCTGTCAGCAGACTGAATGCTCTTCTTAGCACGTTCATACTCGCCTAAAATTAAATCTCGGCGCCTAGGATCCATCTGTAAAAACATCTTTCGTTTTTAGTTGTTTTTATTATTTTCAAAATTAAATGTTTAATTATATTTTTTTTTATGTTTTTAAGTAATAAAAAAACTCTTTCCGTCTTAATATATAATAATCTGAAAATATTCACATCTCAACTGACTGTGTTAATTGAAGTTTAAAAAAATACGTTTAAACAGTACATGACAAACCGGTTTCTGATTTAACGCATTTTGACAGTAGTTTTTACATTTGTCAACAGATTTTTCATTCACACATCAATTCACTGAGTGTCGAATTAAGAGAGAATCCTTTTGATGACTGCGATTGCTATCATGAATATATTAAAAATTTTACCACTCAAAACCTAATTGAGCGGAAAATGCGTTTTAAACATTTCGTGGGGAATTCCCCTAATAATGTCATAAATGGGAAACAAACCCACCGCCTCAAAAACAAGGGAGAGTTCTGCACCATCTGTCTCAATACAATTGCGGGTTCTGGACCGCTGGTCTAGAATCCCCAAAACTGTTTTTTGATGATGACCTAGAATTTTTTGCTTTTGATCGCGTTCGCCAACGATGGATCGATGGTCGGATCTGCGATGGGAACGTCGACGAAAAATTACGTACAAGATACAAGTGAAGATGTACGATTTCACCCTTTTTTTAAAAACGCGCGTTCACCACGCGTTCACCACGAGTATTTGAACGTTAAAAGCGCGATCTAGGAGTCACAACTGTACATGGGAGGGATTCAAGACCATGTACAATTTTTGTGAACAAGCGTGTGATTTAACACTGAATTCCACGTTGGTCAACGCATCGTGTGCGTATGTTTGTACACGTACATGTACAAGTGGTCGTAAACTCTCCTTTTATACCTACTGACGAAGTATAAAACAGCCAGAAAGAAAGTCAAAAATATGAAAAAATTTACCAAGGCACTGTACTTAGAAAAGATCGACGACTCAATATTCGAAAAAAATGACCAGCGACAATTTTGGCATATTGTTAAGTTGTTTCAAACAAACTTTGCTTCATATCCAGGAATACCAACGCTTATACGTAATTCTGGTACAAGTCCGATTTTTTTCGAAACTGACAATGAAAAGGGCGACCTGTTGAATGGGACATTTATTCAAAATAGCACGTTGAACTCAAAAAGCAAACAACTTCCCCCCTTTAAACGTAGGTATACGCTATCAATTAGCGAAATTTCATTTACTCAGGAAGACAATCATTCACATTCTCAAATCCCGAGGCCTCATATTTAAATTAGAACAGTATGGTATCTCCGGTCCTTTGCTCCGCTGGTTTTACAGCTACTTAACAGATAGAAAACAGAGAGTGAAAATAAACAGTTGTAGCTCCAGCTATATGGAAAATTAAGGCCGGGGTCCCGCAGGGGTCAGTTCTTGGGCCTTTTCTGTTTCTTATTTATATCAATGACATCGTCGACAAAATTGATTCAATTACTCGCCTCTTTGCTGACGATACTTGTCTGACTGAATCGTCTAACGACCCTGGCAATATCCAAGCAAAGATGAAATTGGAACTCAAGAAGGTAAACGAATGGGCTAACACATGGCTGGTCTCATTTAATGCTAAAAAAGACAAAAGCAGTCCTTTTCACACTGAGCAACAATATGTCGCAGTTAAACATTTTGTTTAATAGTGAAATAATCGATTTTTCTAATTCTCATAAGCATTTAGTTTTAACCTTGCGATCAAACTTGACTTGGGAGGATCACATTGATGAAATTTGTAAAAAGGCATGTTCGAGATTATCTCAGTTAAGAAAATTGAAGTATATTTTTAATAGGAAAATTCTTGAAAAAATATATCACGCATTCATAACTACCGATCTTAGAATATGGTAGTTCGGTGTGGAGTGGTGCTTCCCAGTATCAACTAAAGCATTTGGAAGATGTTCACTGCGACGCAGCCCGATTAATTAGCGGGTTGACACGATCTGTTCCACGAGATCGACTTCTGTTGAAAGTTGGTTGGAACAACTTGGAAAGCAGGCGCTATGTCCAGAAACTGTGTAACTTTTACAAAATTGTCACTGGCACTGCTCCGAATTTTCTCCATGACCTGATACCACCACGTGTTCCTGATGTATCCCAATATAATCTACGAAATTCGTCTAATTTTGTTCCCTATTCCTGTGGAACAGAGCTGTTCAAACGTTCATTTTCCCTTCGTGCGTCCAAATTTGGAATACCCTACCGGAGACGGTACAAAATAGTACGTCGCGTGCGGAATTCAAGAAATCCATTTTACCACCTTTGTATAAGCCTCCGTCATACTTCTCAACCGAAACAAGAAAATACAACACCATCCACGCAAAACTACGAACTGGTTGTAGTGACCTCAATTGTGACAAATTCAATAATTACATATCCGATACTCCATTTTGTTCATGTAACGATGGTGTTGAGGACGCAGGACACTATTTCTTCGTGTGTACCTTGAATTTTGATATTCGCAATACCCTCATCGGTGATTTGTCAAAATTCACATCCCACTGGAATTCAACTGATTTAGTATTATATGGAAGCCCGTTATTACCCGAAAGTAGTAATATATCTAATTTTTTATCTGTTCAAAAATTCATTCGTGACTCACACAGATTCGATCTACAGCCTCGCAATTAGGTATGTTCTCTACACAATTGTGTCCTCTAGAATATAATAGAAATAATCTGACTTCTGCCATGGGTATGCTATCGCGGCGGGACCTGAAACTCTCACTGTGAAAGTGTACCCACGGCGAAAGTTAGATTATCAAGGGTTTGGCCACGAGATGAATTTCGAAATAGTTGTGTGAACATCCCCAGAAGTGAAAACCTATGCTTAGTGGCAGTAATCAAGATGTTAATTTAGACTCGCATTACGGCCAAGATACTATAGAATGCAAATGGGTGGGTGGCGGTCATCATCACTGGATCTAATGTTGTATTTCATGTTTTTTTGTCTTTGTATTCTATTTATTTTTTTGATATCCCCCCTCTCTCTCTCTCTCTCTCTCTGTTTAATTTGTGTTTATCTGTAATGTTTATAATATTTAGATTTTGTTAGATTGTTATTTATGGAATACGTTTTGCCATATTGTAAATTGTTAGTCTTTGTACAGGAACGGAGGGGCTTCTAAGTGGTAAGCACTTGTCCTCCAATCCTGATGTGCATTGTCAAATGGCAAATAAAATATGTTTAATCTAATCTAATGATAAAAATGTATTATCGCAAAAAGAGAAACAAAAAGGTTGACAGGAAACGTCAGAAAAAAATAATATGGATCTTCCAAAATGTCACTATATTTAATCAGAATTTTATATTTTGTATCATCCTGTTTATTATATTCCGTGTAAATTTGTGTAAATCATTTCTTATAAGTATATGTATGAAGACTGCTACAAAGAGAAATTTTGGACATGAACTTTCATGGAGTCATAATTGTCTGTTAGGCTAAAGAAAATTAATCTTTTGATTCTCAGGCAGCGGCGCAATCATTTTTTTTCAGCCCGCGCTCGTCATTTTTTTTCGTAGGCAAAACTCAAAATATATAAAACTATTATAGTTTGTGATTTTAGCGGTATCACATCGCGATTTGCAATGTAATATGTCGTATACATTGATAGAGTATTGTTATTCTCTATCTTTTTTTATTCAGTATTGTTATTCGCGAAATGCGACACGATTCTCATACAGTACGTGGTGATTGTATTATCACTAAATCACCCGCAGAGTGGAGATTCCACCCGTGCAATAATTACAAATCTGTTACAAACATAACAATCACAAGCAAAGTTCCAGCCAATGGACCTCCGGGTTTAACCCGGAGGTCCATTGGCTGAAACATTGCTTGTGTTTTTTTTTGTCCATATGTACAGGATTTGAAAGTGATACTTCGGGTGATACATCCACTCCACGAATGATTTAGTTACAATCTACTCTCCACGTACTGTATGTACTGTACAAAATAAATATTTATTCAACTGGTTGGGAGCAAGATTAGTTTTGGTGGTCTATTGGCACTCTCCAATAATTTGTAATAGAACAAATTTATATAAACAAACTGTTATTTACATTTGACTGAATACGAAACATGTGTAAGGAAAATGCTGGCTTTTGCAGTAGAACCCTCATTTTTCGGAGGCCTAATTGTAGCTTCTTCAGCCAGTTCAAAAACTCCTTATTTTTTATCTCCATTTTAGTTGTTCTATATTGATTTTGGGTTGTATGATCACTGTTACAGAAAAAAAACTATCAGGAACCTCTGGTATTTAATTTTAGGCTCTCACAACTGGATTTTAGGCATCGGCGACCATTCCATCAGGAATTAAAAATAAAAACCGCCCTCCCTCCTTCGTTTCATATAAAAATGTCTGAGAATCAATTATTTAATTTGTTTGGCCTTAAATGAGGTATGTATTTAACAAGGGACTTTGCTTGTCAAGTTAGAAGTTTTTTTAAATAACATCTCATTGAAACCTTTGTTGCTTGCTCATTTTTCCATATATACCATCATTAAAATAATTGGAGTAAAAATATTAATCTGTAATATTTTCTGTAATACCTCAAACAACACTGAGGCACTTGAACACACAACTCAAAATAGTCCTGCTAATTCACGTTCTTTCTTTCTTTCTTTCTTTCTTTCTTTTTTCTTTCTTTCTTTCTTTCTTTCTTTCTTTCTTTCTTTCTTTCTTTCTTTATCTGAGTTTAACGACACTTTCGACAGCCAGGGTCACCCCGTGCCTTACAGTTTTACGGCTGGAGAAAGCCGGAGTACCGGGCGAGAACCACCGAGCAACGACAAGCAACTGTCAAACTCCCCAACGTACTAATTCTGGGCAAGCATGGTTAGTATTGGTTAGCATTGGTTGAAGACAGGTGTAGCTTCGACGTGCATTACACCCTAGTATACAGCGCCAGCGTGCCCCCTCCCCCCCCCCCCGCCTTCCCCCACGCGGGCATTTGGGATTAAGTGCCTTGTCCAAGGACACAACACAGTTATCCCTGGTGGGGATCGAACCGTTGATCTGTCAGTTTGAGGTTCAATGCCGTAACCACAGAGCCACCGAGCTCCCCGTTAATTTAAGTTTACTGTTAATGAAAGTCAACTTTCAAATCCTGTGTCGATTCAGGTAGCTACTCGGTGATTGTATAGCAACACCACATTCATTTTAAAACAACTAGGCAGAGTTTTAATATCAAAATTCAAAATCAACTAGAGAAACAGAATTTACTGCACCCAGTAAATTCAGGTCTGTGTGAAAAAGGGTTAAAGTATCAGGAATAAACTATACAGAAGGAGAATTTATGGAGGCTTATTTTCAGGAGTCAATTATTTTCAAACAAATCAGAAATGGATTTTCGTTAATAGTATTTACAGATATTCATACAGCAATCAGAACATTTTTTTATAAGAAACCAGACAAGGCATATGTGTGACCAGCATTCAAAGAGTTCGATACACGAATCAGAAGTGGACATTTTTGGCTCTGCCCACCAAGCTGATTGATGAAATACGTTCATGAACTTTTGAAATGCGTTAAGGTGTAATGAAATGCATTCCCCAGTCTTTCTGAATAATATGCACTGGATGACCTTGGTGATCTCTTTCAGGCGGACCATATATTGTACCTCCAGCAATTTTTAAATCAGTCGGTATAGTCCCATGTATACACCTGATTTAAAGAAATGGCTCCACCAACTACAGATATGTCATTTTTGGGCGATGATAGCAAATATTTATTATGATTTAGAAGCCTCTAAGGCAGTCAGCCTACTGTATCACACACAAGGCCTCAAACTACCTGAAAAAAACAAAGATGAGTGCAAACTGGTTGTTGGTAACCAGCATGCCAAAACGAATAGAGATAGGACGATTCGTATTTGAGTTATCGAGCCGACAAAGGGTGCATAGACTCTATACTGGGGATAGTGCCATAAAAAACTTAAAAGCCCCAAGAGCTCGTTTAAAGACCTACCCTTAAGAGCATCTAGTGCCCTAAACAAGGCATACATAAAATAAGATGGTGGAATCTTGAATCATGGCATTTGCGTAAAGAGTGGCAATATGGCAGGAAGCGTGCAAAAGGTTCTACCGTCATAAGTAAAATGATGTTGTTTGATCATCGCGGTGAAGTATGAAGAGGGTTAAAGACAGACCATTTAAATATTCCATTTCATTAATTCATAATTGTGATAAGTGTTTCGAGAGAGCCGCTTACCACTCGGCCCGAAACCTGTTGATCTTGAGTTATGATTGAGAATGAAAAAAAAAAAAATAAAAAATGCAATGAAAGGTGAAGGGTTATTTATTCAACTACAATTAATCAAGTGTTGTAAGATAGATCTGTATAATAAACAAATTTTCTTGCCACTCAAAGGGTTTTTTTTTTCAACTTGGTTTGGGGATGGAATTTAATTCTGATCTGACAGCTGATAAGAGTAAATATGTGTCAGGCTGTCATCTATAGCAACTTCTCTCTAATTTGATTGTTTACATTATTCTCTTGTGTATATAAATATAAACAGCTATTTCTTTATGATGCTTTTCTGTTACAAAGAAATTAGGGGGGGGGGGGTATAAAAAAATCTGTGGCCCAATGGACCACTCCCAAAGGTTCCCTGATAACATAGCTGGGCCAGTACTTGTGACAGGCCACCAGTATGCCAAACAGCCCCAGGACAGATTATTTATTTATTTATTGGTGTGGAAGGTCACATATTTCTGCATAATGGCTAATCGGGGCCACGACAGTTTTACGGGTGGGGGAAGCCGTAGTACCCGGAGAGAACCACCAAGCAACGGCGAGCAACTGTCAGTTCCCCCAACATACTAATTCCACACAAGCAGGGTTAGCATTGGTTGAAGACAGGTGCACCATCAACGTGCAGTACGCCTTAATACACAGCGTCACCGTGCCCCCACGTGGGCAATGGGGGTGAATTGTCTTGCCCAAGGACACAACGTGGTTGTCGCAGGTGGGATTCGAACCGAGGACCGCTCGGCTTGCAGCCTGCACCTCTACCAACTCAGCCACCGCGCCCCCCAGGACAGATGATTTGTTTTTGAGTTATCGTCAAGACAAAATGAAGGGGATAGAAAATATTCATACAGGAATCAGAACATTCTTATAAGAAACCAGAAATGGCATATATGTGACCAGCATTCAAAGGGTTTGATACACGAATCAGAAATGGATATTTTTGTCTCTGCCCACTAATTTTAGTGATGAAATACACTCATAAACTTTAGAAATGCATTAAGGTGTAATAAAATGCATTTCCCAGTCTTTCTGAATAATGCCCCCATACTAAGATCTTCAGAGGGTTAAAATATTCCCTTTAAATACTCCATTTTAATCCTTTAAATGGGGGCGCATTGCCTCAGTTGGCAGAGGTGCAGGCTGCAAGGCGTGAGGTCCTCACTCTGTCCTTGGGCAAGCCACTTCACCCCATTGCCCACGTGGGTGCATGGTGACGATGTGTTCTAAAGCGTACTGCACATCGATTGTGCACCCGTCTTCTACCAATGCTAACGCTGCTTGTGTGGAGTTAGTATGTGTGGGGGGGGGGGGGGGATCTGACAGTTGCTCGTTGTTGCCCGGTGGTTCTTCCCGGGTACTCCGACTTCCTCCACCTAAAAAACTGTCGTGGTCATGATTAGCCACTGTGCAGAAATATGTGACATTAAACGCCAATAAATAAATAATCCTTTAAAAAATGAGCTCAATCCAATAAAGGGTCATAAGCTATGTTTTTTGAAGCAAAAATGAAAAGGTAATTAAAACTGAATAGACGTTTCTGTGAATAATGTTGACCGGTTTTCGCTGTTATGTTCGCTAAAGGGTTAAGAATCCGTTACTTTGGAAGGCACACTGAAAAGGTGTCCCATTCCACATAGAATTAAATGTTAAGAAAATAAAGCGAAAAACATTAAGTTTCTCAGCTGACAGTACCTGCTTTTGCACTCCGGAGGGATAGAACGGCACAAATCAGAGACATTCTCTTAATGACACTTTGACACCAAAGGTTTCTGCACTCTCGGTGAGGCCGAGATGAGCGCAGTGAAAGACTATAGAACTCCTCTAACAAATTAGTTTTAAACAGTCATAGCACTAACACAGTTAACAGTACTGTCGACCATGCCAGTATTGCATTGTTACCGGCACCTTGACAGTTTTTTTTTAGGTTTCAACAATTATTCAGTACAGTTTTATTAAAAGGGTTAACTTTATTCTGCCTGAAATAAAATATGTGCAATCCACATTGAAGTCTTGAAAGGGGTTAAAAGCACTGAACTGAATAAGATAGGTTTCAACAATTATTCAGTACAGTTTTATGGAAAGGGTTAACTTTATTCTGCCTGAAATAAAATATGTGCAATCCACATAGAAGTCTGTAGAGGGTTAAAAGCAGTGAACTGAATAATTTACAATTTATTTCCTTGCAAGGCAAAGGGTTTCTCTGAATTTAGTTTCAGGAACTAACATCCCATAATGATGACAAGGTCAGATTTCATTTTGACAGCTTACTCCACTGGTGTTTACATAGTCTCCAGTGTGAACATAACATCGTATTGCTCGGGGAGAATTTACTGTATCAGGACATTGGAGGCTGTGAAAACCCTGTGGCCTACTGGGCCATACTGAAAAAATGTGATTTCCAGCAATTCTGAAAAATGCACTCAATGACCCCTAGTTGACCTCCGTGACCTTGATCCATATTTTGAACCTCCATCGAGTATCGACTCATTTGGTGTTGGTCCCAGGTCTGTAGGTCATACCATGCCTGAGATATGGGAGTGACCCATGTTCAAAAGTTTGGCCACGCCCACTTTTTTACGTAAAAATGCACGTGTGTATGTCAGGAATACTTTAAGGGTCAAAAAATGTGATTTCCAGCAATTCTGAAAAATGCACTCAATGCCCCTAGGTGACCTCTGTGACCTTGACCCATATTTTGAATCTCCATCAAGTGTCAACTCATTTGGTGTTGGTCCCAGGTCCATACGTCATACCACGCCTGAGATATGGGCATGACCCACTTTCAAAAATTTTGGCCACGCCCACTTTTTGTTACGTCAAAATGCATGTGTGTACGTCAGAAATAGTTTAGGGGGTCAAAAAATGTGATTTCCAGCAATTGTGAAAAATGTACTCAATGACCCCTAGTTGACCTCCGTGACCTTGACCCATATTTTGAACCTACATCGAGTGTCGACTCATTTGGTGTTGGTCCCAGGTCCATAGGTCATACCACGCTTGAGATATGGGCGTGACCCACTTTCAAAAAAATTGGCCACGCCCACTTTTTTTACATCAAAAAGCATGTGTGTACGTCAGGAATGCTTTAGGGGGTCAAAAAATGTGATTTCCAGCAATTCTGAAAAATGTACTCAATGACCCCTAGTTGACCTCCGTGACCTTGACCCATATTTTGAACCTCCATCGAGTGTCGACTCATTTGGTGTTGGTCCCAGGTCTGTAGGTCATATCACTCCTGAGATATGGGCGTGACCCACTTTCAAAACACCCCTACAGGCACCCCTGATACCCCAGGAATCTGAAAAACATAGGTGACCGAGAACTTGTGGCTGTCTATCAGCATGCCAAAACGAGATAGGGCAATTCGTTTTCGAGTTATCTTGCGGACAAAAAAGTGATGAGAAGACAGAAGACAGGAGAAGAAGAAGAAGAAGAAGAAGAAGAAGAAGAAGAAGAAGAAGAAGAAGAAGAAGAAGAAGAAGAAGAAGAAAAAAGAAAAAAAAAGAAGAAAAAAAAAAAAAGAAAAAGAAACCGTGCAAAAACAATAGTCTGTGTGTTTCACACAGACTAATAAGCACAACTCATGACATTTCGTCGGCTGAGTGCTAGAATGTTCTATGTCCCATAGGGGACATAGAACATTCTAGCAATCAGGCGACAATTTCTTGTCTTGTCAGTATGTCTGAATATGTTCCAATTTACGATTCGAAAAAAGATCAGCAGCAGAGCTTGAGGTCTGGATACAGAAAACTGATCTCTTTGTTTGTTTGATCAATCGGGGTTTTACCTCACTTTCAACAACTATGGCTATATCACGACGTTGTAAGCTACCACGACAAAGATGAAGTTGGAATTAGTGGAGCAGATCCACTAGATGGTCACAAGGAACCCACCAACTACTGGCAAGTAACTAACAAGCTCATATATAGATCTGCTACATCAGTAGGTTGAGGCGGTTATATGAAAACGCCAGACCATCGCTGTTGTTCTTTAACAACCTGGCTACAAGAGGTGGGTCTACTATACGACAGGATTATTAGTCTGTGTGAAACACACAGACTATTGTTTTTGCACGGTTTCTTTTTCATTTTTTTTTTTTTCTTTTTTTTCTTCTTCTTCTTCTTCTTCTTCTTCTTCTTCTTCTTCTTCTTCTTCTTCTTCTTCTTCTTCTTCTTCTCCTGTCTTCTGTCTTCTCATCACTTTTTTGTCCGCAAGATAACTCGAAAACGAATTGCCCTATCTCATTGATTTTCGGCATGCTGATAGACAGCCACAAGTTCTCGGCACTGAATATTTTTCAGATTCCTGGGGTATCAGGGGTGTCTGTAGGGGTGTTTTGAATGTGGGTCACGCCCATATCTCAGGCGTAGTATGACCTACAGACCTGGGACCAACACCAAATGAGTCGACATTCGACGGAGGTTCAAAATATGGGTCAAGGTCACGGAGGTCATCTAGGGGTCATTGAGTGCATTTTTCAGAATTGCTGGAAATCGCATTTTTTGACCCCCTAAAGTATTCCTGACATACACACATGCATTTTGACGTAAAAAAAAGTGGGCGTGGCCAAAATTTTTGAAAGTGGGTCACGCTCATACCTCAAGCATGGTATGACGTATGGACCTGGGACCATCACCAAATGAGTCGACACTCGATGGAGATTCAAAATATGGGTCAAGGTCATGGAGGTCACCTAGGGGTCATTAAGTGCATTGTTCATAATTGCTAGAAATCACATTTTTTGACCCCCTAAAGCATTCCTGACATACACACATGCATTTTGACGTAAAAAAAGTGGGCGTGGCCAAAATTTTTGAAAGTGGGTCACGCTCATATCTCAAGTATGGTATGACGTATGGACCTGGGACCAACACCAAACGAGTTGACACTCAGTGGAGATTCAAAATATGGGTCAAGGTCACGGAGGTCACCTAGGGGTCATTAAGTGCATTTTTCATAATTGCTAGAAATCACATTTTTTGACCCCCTAAAGCATTCCTGACATACACACATGCATTTTGACGTAAAAAAAGTGGGCGTGGCCGAAATTTTTGAAAGTGGGTCACGCTCATATCTCAAGCATGGTATGACGTATGGACCTGGGACCAACATCAAATGAGTCGACACTCGATGGAGATTCAAAATATGGGTCAAGGTCACGGAGGTCACTTGGGGTCATTAAGTGCATTTTTCATAATTGCTAGAAATCACATTTTTTGACCCTCTAAAGCATTCCTGACGTACACACATGTATTTTGAAGTAAAAAAAGTGGGCGTGGCCAAAATTTTTGAAAGTGGGTCACGCTCATATCTCAAGCATGGTATGACGTATGGACCTGGGACCAACATCAAATGAGTCGACACTCGATGGAGATTCAAAATATGGGTCAAGGTCACGGAGGTCACCTAGGGGTCATTAAGTGCATTTTTCATAATTGCTAGAAATCACATTTTTTGACACCCTAAAGCATTCCTGACATACACACATGCATTTTTGACGTAAAAAAAGTGGGCGTGGCAAAAATTTTTGAAAGTGGGTCACGCTCATATCTCAAGCATGGTATGACATATGGACCTGGGACCAACACCAAATGAGTCGACACTTGATGGAGATTCAAAATATGGGTCAAGGTCACCGAGGTCACTCAGGGGTCAATGAGTGCATTTTTCATAATTGCTGGAAATCACATTTTTTGACCTCCAAATGCTTCCCCAAAAATTCAGATGTGCATTTTTTCATGAAAAAAGTGGGCGTGGCCAAAATTTTTGAAAGTGGGTCACGCTCATATCTCAAGCATGGTGTAATGCATGGACCTGGAACCAACACTAAATAAGTTGACACTTGATGGAGGTTCAAAAATGTGGGTCAAGGTTACGGAGGTCACTTGTGGTCATTGAGTGCATTTTTTCAGAATTGCTGGAAATCACATTTTTTGACTCTCCAAAGCATTCCTGAAGTCCATACATCCATTTTTACGTAAAAAGTTGGTGTGGCCAAAATTTGTGAAAGTGGGTCATGCTCATATTTCAAGCATGGTATGATGTATGGACCTGGGACCAATACCAAACGAGTCGACACTCGATGGAGATTCAAAATTTGGGTCAAGGTCGAACAGGAGTTACGAGGGCTATTACCAGAATTGCTGAAAATCATATTTTTGAACCTCCTTGTGCATTCCCTTGATTGGTCCCTTTGAATACTGTGAAGATATATACCTTATCTGGTTTCTTGGAAAAAATTAATTGATTTTTGAATGAATATCTATAAATACTGTCATTGAAAACCTATTTTTTATTTCTTTAAAACTATTTTATCCCCAAAATAAGCCTCTAATAAGTATTCCCATTACATTCATAGAGGGGCACGGTGGCTAAGCAGTTAGAGGTGCAGGCTGCAAGCCGAGAGGTTCTCAGTTCGAATCCTATCTGTGGCAACTGTCTTGTGTCTTTGGGCAAAAACACTTCACCCCCATTGCCCACATAATGGCATAGTGATGTTGTGTACTAAGACATACTGCATGCCAATGATACACTTGCACTAACCCTGCTTGTGTGGAGTTAGCATGTTGGGGATCCAGACAGTTGCTTGTTGTTGTTGTTTGGTGGTTCTCTGTGTTCTCTGGTTTCCTCCATCCGTAAAAACTGTACTACACGAGGCGGGCCTAGCTGTTGAAGTGTCGTTAAACCCCAATAAATTAATAACATTCATAGAATGTCTTCTATGCACTGTTTGTCAACATGATAACCCAAATACAATCAATCCTATCTCAATGTTTTTGGTATACTGATAGAGTGCCTGCCATGGGTACTTGGTCATCTATGATTTGGAGGCATGTGGGCTCTAGATGTTAAAAATATGTTTACAACATTTACTGGGAAATGAGTTAGCTGAAGCAGTAACCATTATCTAAAACAGAAATCTCCAGAGAGAAAGCTGAGATAGAATTCTTTGTTACATTGAACAGCACTGTATATTTATGTTGTATCATGTTACAAAACTTCAGTCTCAGTCATTGAAGAGAGAGAGAAACCTTCACTTTTCAAAGCATTTTGTTTAAAAATCTATTTATTCTCAATCATAACTCAAGATTGAGAGGTTTTGGGATGGAGTGGTGTGTGGCTTTTACAAAGTTACAAAGTAATAAAATGGAATATTTGAATGGTCAGATTTTAACCCTCTTAATACTTCGATGTGAATAAAAAAATATCTTTAATATAACTCATGGCTACAGAATGTTTTTCACTCTCTTTTCTGAAACATTTAATTCTATGTGGAATGGGACACCTTTTCAGTGTGCTTTCCAAACTAAGGGATTCTTAACCCTTTAGCCAACATAACGGCAAAAACCGGTCAGCTTTATACACAGAAATGTCTATTCAGTTTTAATTACTTTTTCATTTTTGCTTGAAAAACATAGCTTATAACCCTTCATTGGAATGAGCTCATTTTTTAAAGGATTATTGATTTCTTGGTGTTTAATGTCACATATTTCTGCACAGTGGTTTACCATGACCAGGACAGTTTTACGGGCGGAGAAAGCTAGAGTACCTGGGGAGAACCTCCGGGCAACAGCGAGCAACTATCAGATTCCCCACATACTAACTCCACACAAGCAGGGTTAGCATTGGTTGAATACAGGTGCACCATTGATGTGCAGTACGCTTTAGTACACATCGCCACCATGCACCCACGTGGGCAATGGGGTGAAGTGTCTTGCCCAAGGACAGAATGAGGACCGCTCGACTTGCAGCCTGCACCTCTGCCAACCCAGCCACTGTGCCCCCATTTAACCCTTTACCCAACGGAGACGATTGCAAAATTTATTATTTCAAATATCATTTTTTTCAAATTTTCCAAACAATTTCAACAAAACCATATCATGGGAGCCCTCGTTGGAACTAATATTTTTCAACTTCTCAATTTGCATATTACGCGGGCGGATGCGGCCGATTCGTTGGGTAAAGGTTTTTTTTTTTAATTTTTATTGGTGTTTTAAGGTCACATATTTCTGCACAATGGCTAACCATGACCGTGACAGTTTTACGGGTGGAGGAAGCCGGAGTACCCGGAGAGAACCACCGAGCAACGGCGAGCAACTGTCAGCTCCCCAACATACCAACTCCACACAAGCAGGGTTAGCATTGGTTGAAGACAGGTGCACCATCGACGTACAGTACGCCTTAGTACACATCGTCACCGTGCTCCCACGTGGGCAATGGGGGTGAAGTGTCTTGCCCAAGGACACAACGCGGTTGCCGCAGGTGGGATTCGAACCGAGGACCTCTCGGCTTGCAGCCTGCACCTCTACCATCTGGGTAAAGGGTTAAAGGATTAAAATGGAATATTTAAAGCGAATATTTGAATCCTCTGAAAATCTTAATATGGGGGCACGGTGGCGCTGTGTACTAAAGCGTACTGCACTTCGATGGTGCACCTCTCTTCGAAAAAATCATTGAGAATAATGAAAACCATTTCCATTCTCACAGTGTTGTTCTAAACACACATGGATATAGATGGGACCTCGGTATTTTGACAATGCCAATAAGTCTTCAGACAGGCTCTTGGGGGTCTTCAAGGCCTTTCAACGTCTACATTCCAACATTACTGAACCTTTTTACTTGCAATATATTTTCCAGAGGTACCATGCATGCACTTCATCATTGCCTTGCTAATATGGACATTTGCCATCATCTACAAATATGGCAGATCCGGATTTGGTGGAGCCAATATTTATAAAGTAGTTTGTGCTCATACTTCAGGTTTAGTATGACCTATAGTAATGGTACCTACACCAAATGAGTTGAAACTTGCTGGAGGTTCAAAATGTGGTCCACCTCTATGCGGTCAAGAGAGGTCATTAAATGCATACTTTTTCTTCCTATTGGGAATTTCATTTTATACCAATTAATGCAGTTCTGAAGATTATACATGCATCTCATCATTCAAATAAATGGTAGCGGCAGTAATGTCCATTTCTGATTCGTTAATCGAACCCTATATATGGTGTGCACATATATGCCTTTTCGGGTTTCTTAGAAAAATTGTTCTGATTCCTGTATGAATATTTTCTCCATGAAAGAATTTCACAAAAAGCAGTGGGGAGAAAGCTGTGACTGTCACATACAATAACATGATCTATTTATTTAATCTCATTGTACAGAATTAATTCCCAAACCAAGTTAATATAAAAACAAACAACTTGATAATGAAGAATTCCAGTGTACATGTAATTGTAAAACTACACTGGAGATTTGTTATTTAAACCTATCACAATACTGTCAGGATGCCGGTAAAAGATGCAATACTGACATAGTTGAATGTTCTGTTAACTGTGTTAGTACTATGACTGTTTAAAATTAATTTATTAGAGAAGTTCTAGTTTTATGTATGCCTTGTTTAGGTCAGTAGATGCTATTTTAAGAGCAGGCTTTCAAATGAGCTCTTGGGGTTTTTTAAGGTTTTTATGACAATATCTCCGACATAGAGTCTATGCACCCTTTGTCAGTGCGACAACTCAAATACGGACCGTCCTATCTCTATGCATTTTGGCATGCTGGTTAACAATAACCAGTTTGCACTCATCTTTGTTTTTTCACCCGTTCGATCTGAATGTCAGATGACAGATCTGAAGTTGGTGGAGCTATTATTTCAAAGTGGGTTGCGCTCATTCTTCAATGTAGATGTGGACATGGGACTACACCGACTGAGTTAAACATTGCTGGAGATTCAATATATGGTCCACCTGAATGAGGTCACCAAATGCATATTATTCAGAAAGACTGGGAAATGCATTTACACCTTAATGTATTTCTAAAGTTTATGAATGTATTTCATCACTCAAATTCGTGGGCAGAGCCAAAATTGTCCATTTCTGATTCGTGTATCGAACCCTTTAAATGCTGGTCACATATATGCCTTTTCTGGTTTCTTATAAAAATTGTTCTGATTCCTGTATGAATATCTGTAAATACTGTTAACGAAAAACACATTTCTGATTTGTTAAAAAATATTTTACACCAGAAGATAAGCCTCCACAAATTCTCTTTCTGTAGAGTTTATTCCTGATACTTTAACCCTTTTCACACAGACTTGAATTTACTGGATGCAGTAAATTCTGTTTCTCTAGTTATTAGAGATTTCGATATCACATTATTAATGATGCACAGCTGTGATGGCCTGTGGTCAATGCTATGAAACTTTTACAATGTATTTTTATACCCCCGCAAACAAAGTTTGGGGGGGGGGGGGGGGTATATAGGAATCACCCTGTCCGTCCGTCCGTCTGTCCGTCTGTCCGCCTGTCCATCCTTATAAGCGCAACTCCTAAACCGTTTGAAGAATTTTCATGAAACTTTACACAATGGAAGAACTGCATATGAAGATGTGCATGAATCAATATAATTCCGTTCTGACAGGCGGGGGTGGGGGGGGGGGGATATCACGTTGTGAGCTTGCTCCCAATACCTCTAGTTTAGAGTTGTATTTTCTAGTTATGGCTTTAAATTGGTTAAAATGAGCCATTAGACGCTGATATTGTTTACAATGGCATGCCGGGGGTTCGAACCCACGCCGAGAGAGTTTCCTTCGGTACCAACCGCCAAGCGAAACCATACTGAACAACGTACACCACTCGGCCACCGACAGACCCCCAAAAGGGAATGCCAGTTAACCAAGTATATACGAGGCCAGTACAGAACACACGGAATTCTCAATTATTTAATTATTCATCAGATAATTGCATCTAAGTACTTAATTCTTCAAACTGCACCTCAGAAGAAATCAGCGACCCTTGTCTTTTTCAAATTTCCCAGGTGCCCTAGAATCAAGAAAGTACGCTGTTTGTTTACAATGGCATGGCGGGGGTTCGAACCCACGCCGAGAGAGTTTCTTTCGGCACCAATCATGTTGATGATTTTGAATTTTACCAGTTAACCCTTTACCTAACGTAACGGCCAAAACCGGCCAGCGCTATTCTCAAAAATCGCCAATTAATTTTCATTATTTTTTTCATTTTTTGTCTCAAAAACATAGGTTATGACCCCTCGTTGGAACGAGCTCGTCGAGCTCGTTCCAACGAGGGGTCATAACCTATGTTTTTGAGACAAAAAATGAAACAAATTAGTTATTCAAGAATTATTTTTGCAAGTGTCGTCTGCTTTTCAGGTTAGGTAAAGGGTTAAAATATTTCACACCAATTGTAGTCTTTATTGTTTTTTTAGTTCACGCGTAATTCCGAACATACAAGTATTAACAATGCGATGTCCAGCGACCAATACTATAAAACTGATACAATTGTACTTTCCAGAATTGTATTTTTTAGTTATGGCTTTAAATGGGTTAAAATGAATCACTAGCATTTTCAATGATCTGGCAGTTTGCCATTTGGCAAATTGCCGTATTTTTTAAAACGCTGGTGATTCGTTTTAGTCAATTATATTAATAGGTAGAAAATACAATTCTAGAAAATACAATTGTAAATGTTTTATAGTATATGTTTCAGGTTACAATTAGACGCCAACTGTTGGTATCCACATATCGTTTTCATACATCTTTGTATTTGTTTGTTCAGGACAACTGGAAATTAATAAATTCATCGCTGTCCCACAGTACGGCAGCGTATTAGGGTCAGGACCTTTTCATTTAATAAACTGTTTATACAGTTTAATAAACTGTTTTTTCCAGATTAATAAACTGTATTTACAGTTTAGTAAACTGTATTTACAGTTTATTACGAGACTGTTTTTACAGATTATTACGAGACTGTTTTTACAGTTTATTACGAGACTGTTTTTACAGATTAATAAACTGTATTTACAGTTTAGTAAACTGTATTTACAGTTTATTACGAGACTGTTTTTACAGTTTATTACGAGACTGTTTTTACAGATTAATAAACTGTATTTACAGTTTAGTAAACTGTATTTACAGTTTAGTAAACTGTATTTACAGTTTATTACGAGACTGTTTTTACAGATTATTACGAGACTGTTTTTACAGTTTACTACGAGACTGTTTTTACAGATTAATAAACTGTTTTTTACAGATTAGTAAACTGTATTTACAGATTATTAGGAGACTGTTTTTACAGTTTATTAGAAGACTGTTTTTACAAATTAATTAGCCATTCGATTATTGGTTAGTAGTATAGCATGTTCCCGATCGTACGCTATTACCCGGACTTTTGGGGAAGCTGCTAGTGTTAAATCCACATAGGAACCGGACTTTGTAGCAATTTTTCTGTGCGAAACTTCGGCGCCATCTGGCTAGATCCGGCAAGTGGTATATAGACAAACCAGTATTGTGGGGTGGGTTAATGCATGGTCGTCGTCTTGTGCGGTATTGAGAAATAGCACTTGGTGGTTTGGATTTGCAGTAGAGTATGGCCGTTGTATATCACTGTAGATCCCATTTTAATCCTTGTTGTATCAGCCCCTCGTTTGCATCGTACTATCCCATGACTGGTAACGGTAGTATGTAATTCTGGGGCAGGCAGTATTGTAGGGTGGGTGGGGGTAATACATGGTCGCCTAGTGTGGAAGTATAGAGTGTACGCTCCACGCCCTTACAGGCCTCATGTTGGCCCTTCGTGCTATTAATCCACCTGATGCTTCAAATTATCCTATGACTGGAAAAGATAGTACGTATTGCTGGGACAAGCGTTATTGTGGGAAGGGGTAGGGTCTGGTAGTTTAAAAAGGCAGTAGTACCATTATCCACTCAGGGCGGTATGCTGGCTCACAGATGGTATAGGTATTACGTAATGCTAGGTCAAGCAGCATTATTGGGTAGAGGTAATCCATGGCTGTCTAGTAAGGTTGTGTAGGATGTGTTGTTTGTTCCCCTGCTGGTTCAATCTCTGCCCTTGTTGCTAGTAATCGGTCTAATACTTCGTATTATCCCATGAGTGGTATAGGTAGAGCGTAATGCTAGGCCAAGCGCTTTTGTGGGCGAGGGTAATGCCTTGTTGTGTAGTGCAGTAGAATAGTATGGACGGCATATACCCATTTTAGTTCCCATCTTAACTCTTGGAACCACAGTCCACCAGGGACAATGTACTATCCCACATATGGTATAGGTAGTATGTAATGTAGTGTTGTGTGGTATATGCTTGGTTTCCAATCTCCTAGCAGGGCACGGACGGTCCTTTGACATTCTAAGACTTGGCCTAGAGGTCGTGGTATGTGACAGTTAGCAATCCTACAATAGTGCTTCAAGTCGGTAGTAATGGCACAACAATAGAAGAAGATTATAGTACAGAGGACTACAGAAGAAGCTAGTCGTAGCACAGAAAGTTGAAACCGATGGTAAGATCACCTGTAAAGAGGCTATATAGGGCCTTGGAATCTCACTTATGGAATCCCACTTATAGAATACCTTTTATAGAATCATTATGGAATCCCCTTTTGAAAACGTCTGGCCTTCAGCTCCACTTTTTGCAAGATGAGGATTAGAGTCGTATGTGGAGCCACTCGTTCGACCAATTACTCTATGGCTTATTTGCTCGATGGGATTCTAGTCGTTTGATCAATCGGAGATAGTTAGCAAGCCTGCAGTAGTGCTACAAGTCAAATAGTAATAGTACAAGGAACTAATGGTACAAAGCTTCGAGGGTGGTAGAAATTTTAGTATTGGTTGACTACGAACGAGGCTATAGGACATGAAGTTGAAGAATATGTAAACAGATGGCAAGGCTATCTGTGTAGGAACTGTGAGATGATCGACTCGTCGCGGGGGGGGGGGGGGGGGGGGGGGTCTGATGAGCACCAAAAACTCATGTTTTAGAAAGGTTGTCGTGTGATACATCATTTTAAAGGTCTCGATGCGTGTAATCCGATTATTTGGTATTTGCCAGGTTCCTAGGGGCTGAGGCTTAGGGACATAAAAAAATTCAAGTTTTAAAAAGGTTTGTTGTCATGTGATACATCATTTTAGCCCGAATATTTGATTTTGTGTCTCCTCAAGGGGGTGGGACTGAGGGTTGGGACCTCAAACCCCAAATTTTAGAAAGGATGTCGGGTGATACATCATTTTAAAGGTCTCGATTTGAATATTCCGAATATAAAGTGTCCAACCCTCTCCGAGGGGGTGGGGCTGAGGGGCATAACAAATTTAAGTTTTAGAAAGGTTTTCGTGTCATATATCATTTTAAAGGTCTTGACTTAAATATATCGAATATGAAGTATCCGACCCTTCCCGAGGAGTGGGGCTGAGGGAAATTAAAAATACGTTTTAGAAAGGTAGTCATGTCACAATTCATTTTAAAGGTCTTGAGTCGAATATTTCGAATATGAAGTATCCGACCCTCCTCGTGTGGGTGTGGTGGGGGCAAGGTCGTAAAACCTTAGGCGATGCGAACGACACACTCTCCAACATGTGACAATGTGTGAAAACGTGTACTTTGTAGTGTTTTATCAAAGGATTTCATTGAATTGGCGGTGATGTCACGTATGTGAAATAGTCCAAACTGACTGAAGTTGCAAAAAAACATATATTTTTCCGTTGGTGTTTTCCAGTATCTCTTCGTCGGATGCGATTGGTTTGGTGAAGATCTCTCAGATGAGAAACATTTTCAACCGCACGATATCTTGGTTTATTCCAATCAGTCTGTCACAGACGAAAACAACTTAAGGTAGTGCGCCTGTTCAACGGATGTGATTGATTCGACAGATTTGACGGAGATCTATCAAATGAGAAAGAGGAGATTTCTAACTGCGTGTGTTACAACCAGTAGTGTATAAATTTACCAGTAATGTCGAAATCGACCAGGAATGTCGAAAAAATTAACCAGTAATGTCGAAATCAACCAGTAATGTCGAAAAAATCGACCAGTAATGTAAAAATCCGTAATGTCGAAAAATGAACCAGTAGTGTCAAAAAGTGACGACCAAAATGACTATTTTTTCGCAAAAATTTCAATATTTTTTCGGGTTGCTCAAATTGTACTTTTGCCTATATTTATCGACTTTTAACCATTTTCGCGCAAGTTTAAACACATTTACCCCAATAAATATGGAATTTTATGTTTAACAATTATTTGCCTCTTTCATATGCACAAAATATCCCATCCTATTTGCTCTCTCTCTCTCTCTCTCTCCTCTCTCTCTCTCTCTCCTCTTTCTCTCTCTCCTCTTTCTCTCTATCTATCCCCCCTCTCTTTCTATCGCATGCCCCTCTGCCTTTGCCCCCTCTCTCTCTCCATCATTCTCTCTCTCTCTCTCTATCCCCCTCTCCCTCTGTCTTTGCCCAGCTCTCTTTCCCCATCCCTCTATCTATCTATCTATCTATCTATCTATCTATCTATCTATCTATCTATCTATCTATCTATCTATCTATCTATCTATCTATCTATCTATCTCTATCTATCTATCTATCTATCTATCTATCTATCTATCTATCTATCTATCTATCTATCTATCCATCCATCCATCCATCCATCCATCCATCCATCCATCCATCCATCCATCCATCCATCCATCCATCCACCCAAAAACCCACCCACCCACCCACCCACCCACCCATCCATCTCTATCCCCTGTCCCTCTGTCTTTGCCCCTACCTCTATCTCTCCTTCTCTCTCTCCCCTTCTTTCTCTCTCTATCGCTCTCTCCCTATCCCCTTTTCCCTCTGTCTTTGTCCAACTCTCTCTCTGTCTCTCCACCTCTGTCTGTCTGTCTGTCTGTCTGTCTGTCTGTCTGTCTGTCTGTCTGTCTGTCTGTCTGTCTGTCTGTCTGTCTGTCTGTCTGTCTGTCTGTCTGTCTGTCTGTCTGTCTGTCTGTCTGTCTGTCTGTCTGTCTGTCTGTCTGTCTCTCTCTCCCTCCTTCCCCCCTCTCTCTCTGGATAGATAATGAATTGATACGACGCTGAAATATTTAGTCTAGTATTTAGCGCTCGCACAGACAGATATACAGTCACACATGTGGGCTGGCAAGTGTGCAGGCAGGCAGGTTAGCAGCATCCAGGCAGACGGACAGAAATCCAGACAGACAAATAGCAATGTGGCGTGTGAAAAATAACCCTAGACGTGGATAGACAACTGAATGACGGAAAGACAGGCAGACCTACATACAAAGATTGATTGGTTGGTTGATTGATTGATTGATTTCGTTTACGACACTTAGTTTAAAGCACGCGCACCATACATGTGTCATTTCGGCATGTGGCTTGGCACACGAAGTCAACGTGCACCTGGGATAAAGTGTCATTCTCAAGGACACAACTTAACTGACCTCGTCAGGTATAGAACCCGGATATTCATCAAATTGAATTGCGAGGCAATTTCTCGAATGAGCTAATAGTGCTCCCCACGTACATGCGGGTACATGCGGGTGACGCAGACTGACTGATTGATGGATGAAGGTAAAATGACAGGTAGCAAATTGGTAGAACTAGATGATAGACATGTAGCAAAAAATCGGGTAGTGACTGACAATATAATAGTTAGTCTTTAAAGCACAAGACCAGGGGTGTCATCGGGGGTGGGGGGGGGGGGGTGGCTATACCCCCCTCCCCCGTCGGCAAGTGTTAGTGCTCCTCATTTTGGTCATCACTTTTTGACACTACTGGTTAATTTTTCGACATTACGGATTTTTACATTACTGGTCGATTTTTTCGACATTACTGGTTGATTTCGACATTACTGGTTAATATTTTCGACATTACTGGTCGATTTCGACAGTACTGGTAAATTTATACACTACTGGTTGTAACAGCTTGGCATGCTGCGTGGCATTTAGTATGCAAGTGTATCTTACCGTTAACCTGCCTCGGCTCGACGGTGTTATTTGCCATAGTCTTATCAGAGTTATGTCCTATTATAGAGCTGATATTTTTCGCAAATGTGTTTGTTTTTAGGTGATAACAATTAGGCGAAATGGTGTCATATTTGGTGTGCAAGTGAGTAGTATAGCGTGTACCCGATCGACCACGATAACCCGAACTTTTGCCGGAGCAGCTCGTGTTAAATTCCCACAGGAACCGGACTTTTGCCGGAGCATTTTTTCCTGAAGAAAACGTTGATTCCATCCAGCTAGATCCGGCAAATGGTGTAATTACAGCATATGTAGTATACTGTGGTGTGTATAGTGATAAACGTACACATGGGGCTTTGGGTATATATTACGGGTAAGTGGTGGGAAGATGATGGGAAAGTTGGGTTTTCTTGAAAGTTCTTTTTCGCGAAACGGTTGACGCTGCTATTGACGTCGTGACGTCATGATGCGCACGCGACGTCACAAAAATGTTGACCTCTGTTGTTGTCTACTATACAATCTGACATAATGTTATTCGGGTCAGGGGGTGTCGGGTTTCTCGTATGGGGCGGGGTGTGTGACATGGTAGTGGCGGTATATATCAATGTTGGTATACTATTACCCCATTGGGCCTTCATATCATTATTATTATTATTATTATTATTATTATTATTATTATTATTATTATTATTATTATTATTATTATTATTATAGAACGGCAGTACAGTATGGGCGATATATACCTCTGTGGCCCCCGCCCCTCTCCGAATGCCATTGGTACTACAAATCGACTTGATGCTTTGTGTCATCCCATGACTGGGTTAGGTAGTATTTAATGCGGTGACAGACGTTATTTTGGGGCGGGTGGGTGTAGTGCATGGTCGCCGAGTGTAGTAGTATAGGATGTACGCGTTGTACCACTACAGGTCCAATGTTAGCTCTTAGTACTATTATCCACCTGGTGTTATCCTATGACTGGTATAGGTATTATGTAATTCTAGGCCAAGCGGTATTGATGGTACAGGTAATGCCTGGTAGTTTAGAACGGTAGTATAGCATGGGCGGTATATAACCCTGTGGGCTCCCTGTTAGAGCTTGCTACTATTAACCAACCGACTGGTTTATTTTATTATATGGCTGGTATAGGTAGTACGTTATAGTAGGTCAAGTGGTATTATGGGGTTGGGGTAGTGCTTGATAGCTTAGAACGGTAGTATAGCATAGGCTGTATATACCCCTGTAGGTATCTTGTTAGTCCTTGGTGCTACTAATTCGCCATAGGCTTCATATTATCGAGCGGTATTGTGGGATGGGGTTAATGCCTGGTAGTACAGAAGGGCAGCAGAGTATGGTTGGTATATGCCCTGTAGGCCCATCTTAACCATTGATAGAATTAACCTACCGAATATTTGGTGTCATCCTGTCACTGGTAAGGTGGTACGTAATCCTAATTCTTCCTACCCTATTCCAAGTTCACTTGTTCTTGTTTCATTTATCCAGATCATCCAATCAGTTCACATTATGGAAGCTGATTAACCAATCATATTGCTTCATTTTCCGTAATTTATACTTATTCATACAAAGTTGTCTCCCTTGTGTATAACAAAAGCATATATCATTCCCAAAGAAAATAAGCTATCAACCGAGTGACTCGCACATACTGCTCGAAGGTCTCAAATCCCATCGAGCAAATGAGCCATATAATAAAACAAACCAATAGTACCAAGCACTAACAAGGGGGGGGGGGGGGGGGGGCTACATGGGTATATATGTCAAGGTGATAGCTTGAATTTTCGATTTTGTTGTTTAAAAGTGTATATATTTTCGATAATCATTCTCACTGGACTAAATATAAAGCATAAGGATAAGGACATGGCGGACCCCGAAAACCGATTTGTCACTTAAACAGACCCGCAGTAATTCAAGCGCTGGTAGTGAGGCATGCAATTTAATGTCCATTATGACGCATTTATTGAACGCAACATGGGCGGTCTGGGTAAAACATTAAAGGTAGTAAATCCAGTGTCATCCTGCAGACGTATCTGTGTAATTATGACCAGTTAATAGGTAATTATTGTAAATACAGTACACCGCACATGTTCTAGACACACACCCATATTATGCATCTGGTCTGTCACGAATGTCAGGATATACCGAAATGCAAAAAAATGAGAATTAATGTTCTGGCTATCGAAATAAAAATCGATCGGGGAAATCAATTCCAGCCATTCCACTCTGAAGGTGTGTAAGGCTGTGGGTCGTTGAGAGTAGATGGGGATGTCCTATGCTTAGAGGAGGTGCCGCATCGGTGCGAAAGTATAGACGCGTTGTGATGAAGGCGAGTCACAGAGCTCATATTTAGAATAGGAACACCTATGTTTATCTCAGAATAATGTTCATACAGGCAAGGCTACTCTGCCTACGTACGTCGTGCCTTCTACAACAGATATGTCGTCTTACTAAATACTAATAGTTCCCTTTGCTTCGTACTTCCTATTTCTGATCCTACATTCAGAAATGGCCACCGACTTGGCCGCGACGGAGAGTTTAGCCCCATTGGTGGCGACTGCTTGAGTGAAAAGCGTCCAGTAAAGTGACAAAAACTACTGGCTATGCAACGACAGTGTGTAAGAGTGACATTCCGTCACTTGTTAGAGGGAAGGCGACATACTAAAGTGACAATACGTTAGCGGCAGTGCGACTGCAGTTGTAGAGTGGCATTCTGTCACATGTTGAGTAAGAACTTCCGTT
The DNA here is from genome assembly GCA_031216915.1 of Pictodentalium vernedei. Classification (NCBI taxonomy): domain Eukaryota; kingdom Metazoa; phylum Mollusca; class Scaphopoda; order Dentaliida; family Dentaliidae; genus Pictodentalium; species Pictodentalium vernedei. The sequence continues at coordinate 669,725,510 of CM062296.1, forward strand.
AAAGTGACAATAAGTTAGTGGCTGTGCAACGGCTGTGAAAGAGTGAAGTAAAGAGGCGACCAAAGAACAAGCACCAACGAGAAGGAAGGAAAACCAGCGAGAACAGAGAACGCGGGCCCGCAAGTGACTCAAAAACTGTGTGGGTAGGGGTGATTAACGTTTATTCATTGGATTCCATTTAAGTCACAAATTACCACATTTATTTATATGTATATGAAATTTAAATTTTTGTTTCCAGTGAACCACAATTGTTTCATGCTTTTTGACGAAAAGTCACATACCCTTTCGGGATAAGGACCGCCCCATCAAAAGTGAAACGATCGGGTTCCTCACGGTGAGACATACGTTCACGCACGGATTCAGGCAACATTCCTTGGTTCATATTCCACTCCCCTGCAATGTCGAGGCGATATCGGTGAGATGTCTCTATCATAAAATGTTTACGAATCATTTGCTCAAACGTTTGCTCAAACGTTTGACATGTTTCACTCTCTCTAAATATTGTAGTAACAGCTGCAAGATCTCTCTCTATCTCAGTACGTTCACGAATCACTTGCTCGAAAGTTTTGTCATATCCCACTCCCCTGCAGTGTCGAGGTGACAGCAGTTTGATCACTCTATCACAGTATGTTCACGAATCACTTGCTGAAAAGTACTGTCATATTTCATTCTTCCGTAATGTCGAGGTGATAGCAGTAATATCTCTATCCCAGTATGTTTACGAATCACTTGTTCGAAAGTTTTGTCATATTCCAATCCCCTGACATGTTCAGGTGATAGCACTTGGGTCTCTCTATCACAGTGTGTTTATGAATCACTTCTGCGAAAGGATTTCCACATTTCATTCTTCCGTAATGTCGAGGCGATAACAGTAGGATCTCTTTATTGCAGTACATTCATTTGCTGAATGTTTGTCTTATTCCTCTCCATTGAAATGTGGAAGTAGTCAGATCTGTATTGTGTCACAATATCTCCACGAATCTCTCTCGTTAAAAATTATTCCTCTTTAATCGACTCGTAAACTTAATTTTACATTCACAAACGTTGATGAGTTCTTCGAGTAGCGTCGAGCTTCTGATCAAGGGTAAATTAGTTGTGTGCTATTGATTTGGAGGGTACGTGCAGCTTCCTCAAAATGTATTCGTGAAGACGTCGTGTTAGTGTTTTGGGTTTCTTCGAGAGAGGTTTCATCAGACACTTTAATGTATCATAATACTTTCACTCATTTCATTTGGACTATCTCTCTCGTTTAGCGTGATATCAAGCTACACTTCAGCATGCCACGCAGTTGAAAAACTCCCCTCTCTCTCTCTCATTTGATAGATCTCCCTCGAATCTGTCGAATGACCCACCCCCGTCGAACAAGCACACCACATAAAGCTGTATTCGTCTGCCACTTACTGATTGGAATAAATCAAGATATCATGCGGTTGAAAATGTTTCTCATCTGAGAGATCTCTACCAAACCAATTGCATCCGACGAAGAGATACCGGAAAACACAGAGGGAAAAATACATGTTCTTTGCATCTTCTGTCAATTTGGACTGTTTCACATACGAGACATCACCTCCAAATCAATGAAAAGTCCTTTGATGAAACTCTTAAAAAACAGCTAAAACAGTACGCGGGTTCACACATTGTCACATGCTGAAGAATGTTTCGTTCGCATTTGCACGACTACCTTTCTAAACCTTACGTTTTGAAACCCACCCCACGGCTGCATCCCATCGGGAATGCTGGATACTTCACATTCGAAGTATTCAAGTCGAGACCTTTAAAATGATGTATCACACGCCTTCCTTCCTGAAACTTGAGTTTTGAGGCCGCACCTTCGGCCCCACCAACTCAGGGATGGTCGAATACTTCAAATGCGAAATATTCAAGTCGTGAACATTAAAATGATGTATCACATGACTACCTTTCTAAAACATGGGGTTTGAGGCCCCCACCCCTCAGCCCCACCCTATCGGAGAGGGTCGGATACTTTATATTCAAAATATTCAAGTCGAGACCTTTAAAATGATGAATCACCCGACAACCTTTCTAAAACTTAAGTTTTGAGGCCCCACCCCCTCAGCCCCATCGGGTACACGCAAATACCAAATATTCGGACTAAATGCGTCAAGACCTTTATTTATTTATTTAATTATTAGTTCTTAACGCCACATCAGCAGCTAAGGCTATATCGTGGTGAGACAAGACCTTTAAAATGATGTTTCACATGCCAACCTTTCTACAACTTGAATTTTATATGCCCCCCAGCAAACTCCTCCACCCCCCCCCCCCCCCTCTCGGGGAGGGACAAATACCAAATATTCGGACTACACGCGTCTAGACCTTTAAAATGATGTATCGCTTGTCAACCTTTCTAAAACTTGAAATTCTTTATGCCCCTCAGCCCCACCCTCTCTGGGAGGAAAAAATTCGGACTTCATGCATCGAGACCTTAAAATGATGTATCACACGAAACCTTTCTAAAATATGAGTTTTTGATGACCCTCAGACCCACCCCCAGAAGAGTCGATCACCTCATTAACCTTTACGCGCTGAAGCTCGAACGCAGTTCCTAAACAGATAGCCTTGCCATCTGTTTCCATCTTGTCTTCAACTTTCTGTTCTTTAACTTGCCTCGTTCGTAGTCATCCAATACTATAATCTTCTACCACCCTCGCAGCTTTGTACCATTAGTTTTTTGTGCTATTACTATTTCACTTGTAGCACTACTGCAGGCTTGCTAACCATCTCCGATTGATCGAACGACTAAAATCCCATCGACCAAATAAGCCACAGAGTAATGGGTCGAACGAGTGACTCCACATACGACTCTTATCTTCAGCTCGGGAAAAAGTGGAGCCGAAGGCTAGACTTTTTCAAAAAGGGATTCCGTAGGGATTCAATAAAAAGGTATTGTATAAGCGGGATTCCATAAGTGAGATTCCAAGCCCTATATAGCTCCTATAATGTGGTCTTACCATCGGTTTCAGCCTTCCGTCCTATGACTAGCTTGTACTGTAGTACCGTATCCTATAATCTTCTTCTCCCCTTCTACCATTACTGCTGATTTGAAGCACTACTGTAGACTTGCTAACTGCCACATATTACCTCTACCCTAGGCCAAGTCATAGAATGTCAAACAACCATCCATACCCTGCTAGGAGACTGGAAACCAAGCATACACCACATAGCAGTACATTTCATACAACCTATACCATATATGGGATAGCACACCAGCCCAGGTGGATTGCTGTTCCAATGGTTAAGATGGGACCTAAGTCGGTATATACCGCCCATACTATTCTACTGCACTACAGAAGACATTACCCCGCCCACAATAGTTCTTCTCCTAGCATTACGTTCCACCTATACCAGCCATAGGATAACATGAAGCATTAGGTCGATTACTAGTACCAAGGGAAAAGTTGAACCAACAGGGATATACAAAACACGCCCTATACTTCCTAACTAGACAACAATGGATTACCCCTACTCAACAATACAGCTTGGCCTATCATTACGCAATACCTGTACCATCTGTGGGTCAGCACACCGTCCTAGATGGATAATGGTGCTGCTACCGTTCTAAACTACCAGGCCTTACCCCTACCCACAATACTGGTTGTCCTAGCGATACGTACTATCTATACCAGTCAGAGGATAATTTGAAGCATTAGGGGAATTAATAGTATGAAGGGCTAACATGGGACCCCTAGGATGAGGAGCGAACATCACATACTGCCATACTAGGCGACCATGCATTACCACCACTATAATACCGCCTGGCCCAGCATTACATACTCCCTATATCAGTCATAGGACAGTACAAAGCAATCGGCAGGTTGATATAACAAGGTTTAAGATGGGATCTATAACGCTCATACTATACTGCAAATCCAAACCACCAAGGACTATTTGGCAATACCGCACGAGACGACGACCATGCATTACCCCAAACCACAATACTGGTTAACCTAGCATTACATACTACCTATATCATTCATAGGATAGTACAAAGCAATCGGCAGGCTGATACAACAAGGATTAAGATGGGATCTACAATGATATATAACATCCATACTATACTGCAAATCCAAACCACCAAGGACTATTTCGCAATACCGCACGAGACGATGACCATGCATCACCCCACCCGACAATACTGGTTAACCTAGCATTACGTGCTATCTATACCAGTTGTAGGATAATATGAAGGTTGATTAGTAGTACCAATGGCTAATAGTATACCAAAAGGGGTATATGCCACCCTTAATATACTACGATATCAGTCTAGTACGAGAACCCCGACACACCCTGACCCGAAAGATGTCATACCACATTGTATATGGTTCAACAACAGCCGTCAACGTTTTCTGACGTCATGGTGCGCATAATGACGTCGCGACGTCCATAGCAACGTCAACCATTTCACGGGATTTTTTTTTCTCGAGAAACCCCACCTTCACCATTAATTTCCATCACATCCCACACTATATAGCCATAGCCCTGTGTGTACATATATCACTGCGCATACTATATATGCAGTACGTACATCACGTGCAGGATCTGGTCAGGTTGCAACCCCAAAAGTCCGGTTCCTATGTGAATTTAACAATAGCAGCTTCCCCAAAATCCGGGTAATAGCGCACGATCGGGTACATGCTATACTACTAACCAATAATCGAATGGCTAATTAATTTGTAAAAACAATCTTCTAATAAACTGTAAAAACAGTCTCCTAATAATCTGTAAATACAGTTTACTAATCTGTAAAAACAGTTTATTAATCTGTAAAAACAGTCTCGTAATAATCTGTAAAAACAGTCTCGTAATAATCTGTAAAAACAGTTTCGTAATAAACTGTAAATACAGTTTACTAAACTGTAAATACAGTTTATTAATCTGTAAAAACAGTCTCGTAATAAACTGTAAAAACAGTCTCGTAATAATTTATAAAAACAGTCTCGTAATAAACTGTAAATACAGTTTATTAATCTGTAAAAACAGTCTCGTAATAAACTGTAAACACAGTCTCGTAATAATCTGTAAAAACAGTCTCGTAATAAACTGTAAATACAGTTCACTAAACTGTAAATACAGTTTATTAATCTGTAAAAACAGTCTCGTAATAAACTGTAAAAACAGTCTCGTAATAATCTGTAAAAACAGTCTCGTAATAAACTGTAAATACAGTTTACTAAACTGTAAATACAGTTTATTAATCTGTAAAAACAGTCTCGTAATAAACTGTAAAAACAGTCTCGTAAGAATCTGTAAAAACAGTCTCGTAATAAACTGTAAATACAGTTTACTAAACTGTAAATACAGTTTATTAATCTGTAAAAACGGTCTCGTAATAAACTGTAAAAACAGTCTCGTAATAATCTGTAAAAACAGTCTCGTAATAAACTGTAAATACAGTTTACTAAACTGTAAATACAGTTTATTAAACTGTATAAACAGTTTATTAAATGAAAAGGTCCTGACCCTAATACGCCGCCGTAGATATTAGTTAGTGGATGAACAACAACTATCTGAAGCTAAATGCTGAAAATATATATATAGTCCTACCTCATCAACTCTCTACATCAATGAAAGCATGCTTAATAACAGAAGACAATTTACAATTTAAATCTAACGAAGACATATCACGTTGTAAGCTTGAAAGGTGTGTTGCTGATATTAGCGAGTCGAGCTCGTTCCAATGAGGGGTCAAATGATATGGTTTTGTTGAAATGTTTTGAAAATTTTTTTAAAAAATTATATTTAAAATAATAAATTTTGATATCGTCTGCGTTGGGTAAAGGGTTAAGGACATGGTAAATCTGGGATACTCGGTATCACTTTGAAACCACAAACTCTCAAAGTCTGCGCTCTCAGTCTTTATACGTGCGGAAGTTTAGTGAGTGATGTTTCTCGATTGAGGGATTCCGGTGTGAATTCGAGTTTATATCAGTTTCACAAAGCAGAAGCCAAGAGCAGAATCGCCGTTGATAAACTTGATCGAGATGGCCTCAGAAGCAAACTTGAAGTAGTTATCAATCCCTTCACTTGACCCCGATTGCCTACATGGGGGCATGATGACGCCGTGCACTAAGACGTACTGCATGTCGATGGTGCGCATGTCTTCAACCAATCTAACCCTGCCTGTGCCGAGGTACAGCGTTCAGAGTTACGAGGTTGGAGAACTGACAGCTGCTCGCCGTTGCTCAGTGGTTCTCTCCGGGTACTCCGGCTTCCTCCACCCGTAAAACTGTCACCGACATGATATGACCCTTGCTGTTAATGTGTCGTTAAACCCTAATAAATAAATAAATAAATAAATAAATTAATAAATAAATAAATAAATAAATAAATAAATAAATAAATAAATAAATAAATAAATCCGAAGCAACTCCCGAGCGAAGTCATGAATATCACCACTGGTAGGATTGGGCCAGCGTTCGTAAATGTGTACAACACCAAGAGGTCAGGATGAGATGGTTGAGTTTTTGAGGCGGTTACCAACCGGGTTTTATGACACAATGTCCGCACCAGTGGTGAAAATGACCGCCATGAAGAAGGTTATAAAAGTAGGTGACTCACGTTTATGATTGCAACTTTATCCAAGGGTAATGGGTCTTCAATCGAGTATGAGAGATAGTGACATCAAGGAAGTGATTCTTATGAGCTGACACTGACAGACATAGATGTTTACACGGTAATTGATGGATGTGTCCTGCTCTGTATTCCTCACTGGCCGGCACCGAATAAACTTCGTAGTCCTATTGTGCTGGATTTCGTTAAAGCCTTTCAAGAACCTGTGAAAAAGAAGTTGTTGTTGGGCGACGTTTATCTTATTTTCGACAGGTACACGAGTTCAGCACGAAAAGTTGTACAAAGACTCACAGGATTGCTGAAAGCTGTTGCCAAGAATTCAGTTTGAGCGCAAGATCAGTATTGTCGTCTCAGAAACTCATGCTGACCATCACTGAGAATAAAAGGCAGCTCATCAGAATAATTTGTCAGTATTTCAAGTTACATAAGAGTTTTGGTGGTGAAAGTACTAAGGGGCACAAACTTGTTACTCTTCAAGACAACATTCCAACTGGAATTAACAAAGGTGTCCTCATAAAAAGGCGTGACATGAAAACCAGTCACAAAGAAGCTGATAATATTATAGTTCAACAGCCAGTGAAACTTGCTATGCATGACTAAAAGCGGGTTGTCTTCCTTGCAGACAGATGTGTATACCCTACTCCTGAACCACTATTTGGAACAGAATATAACATCTCCCATGTTTATGGAGTCACCCATTAGGGATAGGTCTGTGGTAGAAATTGTGCGACTGTTGAGACATTATCCCAAAGTAGGACGATCAGGAGCAAGTACCGAGTCGTTTACAGAGGACGTGAAACGAGGCCAAATGCAAGCGTGAATATGGAAACACGCACTGCATTCGGACCTACCCAAAATGGAACCTACAAATTATGGGTTTTTTTTGAAGACGAGAAGGCGAAGTCACTTCTCCCATTGACTCTCCCTCACAATGTATCGTTAGCATCTGACAATATCTTAAAATTGATTCGATGCTCGTGTTCCAGCAAACCCCCATGTAAGACGTCAAGGTGCAGCTGTGTTGCCCAACGGCTAGCAAGCGCTGTTTTCTGTACTTGCCAAACAACAACTGAGTGTTGTAACGAACAGACGTGCGGGGTTACCGGCGAGCCTGCTGAAAATGAAGACTAATCATTGCCTAAAGTTTTAGAAAATACCATATTGTACATTACGTCTGGACGTCTTTTTGTTATACTTTTGGATACTTACCAATTTTTGAAACTACCTAGTGGTCTGTTTAATCTTTCTTGTACCATATACCAGGACTCTCTGTTTCTAATATTTTTAATACCAATGCTATCATTGATACTTTACGGGCGATATATTAGTACTAATTCCGAATTTCATATCTGAACCGATAGAGCTTGTACAATTGTATGGAAATGCCTAGACTTTACTGTCATGTGATTGCCCATCGCAAACACTAACACTGGCCACTACGACCATTATTGCACCAGTAATCTGGAACATATTGGTGAAATTTGTGAAAAAAATCGATTTTACTGATTTTTGTCGCCATTTTGTCCGCCATGTTGAATTTAGGCAATCTGATTTTTGCACAAAATTAAAAAGGTGTATCTCTTGGATAAGAAAGATGCTAGTTTGTTTCAATTAGCACTTCACGTTGGTTAAAATCCCCCTGTTTGTAAACATGGCCGCCATTTTGACTGCCATTTTAGAAATCGAAATATCACAAATTCCTCAAGGCTGACAAAAGGCCAGCCGATTGATTCTTCAAATGGGCGTTGTGGAGAACCATAATTCGCTGAGAAAAAAACTTTAGACCCTAAAACACGCAACGTTGCATTGGCTGCCGCACTATTAGACCTACATTACAGATTAAATGACCGTATTGGATGTACCGAGGCCAAATAGATCTAAAAACAAGGGGAATTTGGTGATTGTCTAGATAATTTCTTGACACACTGCATGACTTTTTTTTATTAAATTAACAGTTGTCTTCTCTATAACCTATATGCAATTAGTAGGTAGAATTTCTACGGAGGGTATGGTAAATGGTTTTTTGTGTTTGGAACTTATATTAACAGGGTTATTATTTAAGAGATATCCAATTCATGTGGGCTTCGCTGTGTTTGGAAATTGTTCGTCGACCACCAATGATTAAATTTTAATATTAAAGTCACTGACATCTCAAGAAGACAAATTTTCCACCCTAAGCGTATGAGGTAGCAGGTTGTGCGTTCGCGCAGGGATTCGGGTGATAGCTTTTGAGAACATAATAGATCTACAGCTCCCATCCAGGCTCCATATCCCCACAAACTGAGAAATGTGATTACTGGCTATTAACATTTCATAACCTATTTGCCCTATAGACACATTATGTTCTATCAGAACGCCTTGTAAGCCTCGAGCAGACAGAAGAATTGATATATGGACAGAACGCGATGTGTGTTTGAATCGGAACGCGTTTTACCTAACTCGCTGGAATGGCATAGTCATATTTCGCGAGAGCCGTACATAACGATTTGGAATGGCGTAGTCATATCGTCTCTTGAGTTCCAACGTGTTCTATGTGCCAGTAGGCACATAGAACACATTGGGACTCAGGGGACGATATGATTACGCCATTCCAACGAGTTATGTAGAACACCCACCGATTCAAACACACATCGCATTCTGTGTTTATCACACACCCCATGCATTAAAATTCATTTAAATAAACAAATTTTAATTCCGATGTTTAAACCCAAATGTGAAGAGTCCGTTTGTTTTGTTTGAAGCTGCACTGATCAAATGGATGGATAAAAAATCAAAACAACCTTTGGGGAACAGTCTAAATTACATCCCTTATCTTTTCTATTGGGCGAATTTGTTGAAATTCATGTCGGTGTTTCTGTTCAACTGGTTCCATTCACGCCTAACCATTTGGTGGCTATTACTGATATTCAATTATTATTGTTGCGATGTGGCAGTTCACCTTTCACCTTTCTGCTCTCCTCCCTCTCACCAATCTGTTCTGACTCTTGTAAAGTCGAATACTTATCAACATTCATCTTGAAGAGTGAACATACACAATATTGTTTTAATTATTCATAAGTTTGCTTTGCCATTGCATGCACATTTTGGTAACTTTTTGTAAATATGTGTAAACATAATTTGAAATTTTCAAATGTATATTAATGGAAGGATATTATCTAAGCCCTCGACACTTGTTATCCAATCCATTTTGTTATAACAAATAAAATACGTTTAATAATACTGATATTAAAAATATAAGTACAAATTTGGGCAGATTGGCAAAACAGCTGGGAGAAACTTTTTTAAAAGAAGTTCGAAACATGTCAAGATATCCGAAGATTTACCGAAATGAAGTTGACCAATTTAGATATAACTGGATGCGCAGACAAGACTGGGTAATGTTGTGGTTGGAAATGATTGTTTTTTCTTTTCGTTAATATTATCTCATTTAGTGGTTAACTAATTTTTTTTTTTTTGTGAACTGACTTTATTTTGCTTTGGACGTTTTCATTTTCACACTTCGCGACAGACGATCAAAATTTGTATAACGAAATTTGGAAACTTTTCGAAGCGTAACTAATGACTCGATGGGGAAGGAACTAGTATAAACGGTGCTGGAAAGAAAGTTCCGGCTCATGCATCACCAGTTGAATAGAGAAACATTTATGTTACAGCGGCGAGTTCGTTAAATACAAGGGTTTAAAGTTTAATGGATGTGTCATAAATAAACGGTTTGGTGTTCAGAGTATGTTTCGGAAAATAAAAGTCTAGTCGCAGAATTGTAATCTAATGATCCGCAAGCTCCCACATTACAGTCTGATTTGCCGAACCATTAGGTGAAAGGAAATGGAAATGTCAAAATGATAGCTGTTCAGGGGATCTCATGAATTCATTTTATAAAAGTGAATGGAGATTCGGTTCCAAAAGCAAGAAGCTGGCGCCAGTTTTGTTTTTATATTCATAAATATAAAACATTTTATATCTGAGTGCTACAGGGTACACAGAAAAATGAAGGATGTGCACAGAGGACCAGTTGAGAGTTTTCTGTAGATCAGTGATAAATGACCAACGTTCCAGCCCTTTCTTAAGTTAGTCCGAGTTCAATCGGTGTGGAAAATAAGTATTTTGTCCTTGATTATTTTATGCCTCTCACCCATTTTCCTGGTCTGTTGGTGGGTGACTTCATAGCTGGATTGGTTTGTATTAACACATTATAATACACAGTAGCGGCGAACACGGAAGTGTGTGCGTGTGTGTGTGTGTGTGGGGGGGGGGGGGTGGTAGTTAACGTTGATTTATTACTATTACGTAATATTTATTTATTTATTTATTTATTTATTTATTTATTTATTTATTTATTTATTTATTTATTTATTTATTTATTTATTCAAATTCTGTACATATGGACAAAAAAACACAAGCAATATTCCAGCCAATGGACCTCTGGGTTTAACTCGGATGTCCATTGGTTGGAACTTTGCCTGTGATTGTTATGCTTTGTAACAAATTTGCAATTATTCCACGGATGGAATCTGTGGGTGATTTAGTGATAATACACTCTCCACGTACTGCAGCTACGGTAAGGAAAGTGGCAAAGTAATCATGACAACTTCATCTAAAATGCTACATTCCAGCCATCCTTTTGACGATGCGCAATGGTCTATTTTTGGTTTAAGTGTTGCAGATGGTTCAATTCCCGGCATGGGATCATAAACCAACATTCTAAATTTCTCCAAAGCACGATTGCGTCCTTCAAAATACACACATTCTTATTTTAGTCCTGTCACCACTAATAGTACAAGTTAACAAGTTCGCTGACGAGTCACCCAGGGAGTGGAGTTTCGTCCAGATAAATCGAAGTCTTAACTGGTTGAAGGTTAGATTATTGGGGTAGTCTGAATTTGTTATTCAATATTTCTTTTATTACACATTATTAGAGAGTGCACACAGACTTTTTCCAATAATTTGTAATGAAACAAATTTATTTAAACAAAATATTATTTGCGTTTGATTAAATATGAAAAATGTGGGCTTTTACCCTGATACCCTCATTTTTTGAAAGCTCTGATATTGGCCTCTAGCACTCAACCAATTAAGAGAATGCGTCATGTAGCAGAAGGAATATTCTGATCTCCAAGCTAAACAAAGGTCCACCAACGGAAACATTGTTTGAGATGGTAAGAAATGATCATATTGACTTCAGACGTGGAGTTTAATAGTAGCACTCTCATAACGCTAGAAAGTTAGGTTTCAAAGACCGTCTATTGGTTTTATCTCGGGAACATAGACGCCCCATACCTTCCCTGCGACGCTGTCGAAACGAATACAATTTGCTTTCGATCCCTTTGCTCGGAGTACCTAACATTATGAATGTTGGGAAGGTAGGGGTTAATTTATTGTTGTACGGAGGAGTACGATCCGCGAGAGGCGGAGACGGCACTTAGAGATTGCCGTCTGAAACCCGATGCGGCCGAACATCTGACAACCTTATCACAGCCATCGGCTTTTGGTTTGGGATTTGGTCCGTTCTCTGAACGTCAAATGTCACGTGGATGATTTCGTTCCTCAAACGTTACCTCGTCTGTATGACCGACATCCATTGAAGTTAAAACTGAGACGTCCGTGGCAAGTTCGATACCCACCAGGGGGTAACTGCATTGTGTCTTTGGGCAAGGCACTTAATTCCGATTGCCCACGTGGAGGCACAGTGGCGCTGCGCACTAAGGCGTACTGCATCGTGATGGTGCGCCTTTTCACAACCAACGCTAACCCTGCTTGTGTGCAGTTATTACGCTGAGAAGTCTGACAGTTGCTCGACTCGTAAAATTATCCGACACGAGGTGACCCTGGCTGGCGAAAGTGTCGTTAAACTCCAATAAATAAATAAATAAATAAATAAATAAATAAATAAATAAATAAATAAATAAATAAATAAATAAATAAATAATACCGACGTCACCATTTTATCAAATAGTTCTCAATTTCTGCATTTCGCTTTCACTGAGCGATACAAACAGTAAATGTACTGTTTTGCAAATGAAGGCGAACACGTAATATCTACAATATCGGTTCATTTTGAATGGATGCCCCCAATTCGAATTAAAATCAGATTCTGCTGTCCAAACTCCCGCTTCATTTAAACGTTGTAGACTTCGAGTAGAGACCAAATTTGTTCAACAGCGAAGTTTGTAAACTTTGGTGTTCAAATTGTGTCACGCTGAAGACCATTACATCAACCCTCTACACACTGATGTCAAAATACCAAAGTTGTCGGCACGAAATTTTTCCCATATTGCGACTGAGAATTGAAAAAATTATATCTTTGGCAGAGCTCTTTACTCTGTCAAACAAGATATATGTTAAATTGTTCATGCTGCATGGGTAATATGATGTCAACGACGAAAATTTTGAAATACTACCAGAGTGCTAGGAGTTAAAAAAAACATTTCTCATCTATGCTATGCACATTTATTTATTTATTTATTTATTTATTTATTTATTTATTTATTTATTTATTTATTTATTTATTTATTTATTTATTTATTGGCGTTTAAGGTCACACATTTCTGCACAATGGTGCTATCCACAGAGCAAGCACGACATTAAAGTAAACTTTCCTCTTTATATACATGGTTTTATGGGGGTTTCTCTTTTAATTTTATTTCAAGCGTAAAAATATCATTTCTCCCCGTTCTGGCGCATTTACATTTCAAACTGAGTGGTCAGGTTTTTCCGGCGAACAACTGGGTATATCACTCATTTCAAGCACCCGAGATCAGTCATAGGATAATACAATGCATTCGGTAGATTTGTAGTATCAAGGTCTAACAGTAGACCAACAGGGTTAACGATCGCACATCATGTACTACCATATTAGACAACCATGCAGTACATCCACCCCTCCCCGCGCCACAATACCGCTTGGCCTAGCATTACGTATTCCCTACATCACTGTAAGACAATATAATGCCTTGAGTGGATCAAGAGGACTAAACCTGAACCATCAGGGGTATGTAACTGCCATACTATACAACCCCTAGGTCATGCACTTGGCCGTGCTTTACCTCCACCCAATCCACAATACCGTCCGGCACAGCATTACATACTTCCTATACCAGTCATAGAAGGCAAAGCTTTCCGTAGGTTAGTAGTACCAAGAGCTAAATGTTGGCAATGGGGTCTATACCATCCATATTGTACTATCATTTCGACATGTGGTGTGATATGTTCATAGACACCACAAGGCACATCCCTGCACTATAGAAACCGTTTTGTGTAATCTGTATGACGTTAAAAGCAGAAACTGTAAAAATGTGGGCACTCAGTCTTCATTTTTGTTTAGGGCTGTCATGATTAATCAATCAATCGATTGTCGATCGGTCACGCCGAAATCGATTAGTATTGTTCGTTGTCGAAGAATCGGTAAAAATAAAGGGTTAAGAACGTCGACGTTAAACTTCAAGAAGCCGTTAGAAGCATTTGTCTTTTGGGTTACATTCAAAGCTTTGATGTTCTGAACTTTTGAACCGTCAGTGTAATAATCAAGACCGATCGGCAGTTGTGAACTTGAGAAGTTCGCAACTGATGACCGATCTTGATTATTACATTGACGGTTCAAAAGTTCAGCACATCAAAGCTTTGAATGTACCTAAAAGTGGATCGTCTTCGTTGTTTGCTTGAGGTAGGTCAACTGACTTGAACTTCATTTTTAACGACTTCAAAGAGAGGAAGGTGGGGGGGGGGGGGGGGGGTACGACTAATCGATTATTGTCGATTATTTACGACGATTAATCGATTCCTAAATTCAAAAATCGTGACAGCCCTATTTTTATTGACAAATAGTCCTCAATATTTCTCAAATAAGAGAATCTACCCGTGATCCCCCACAGCATCACAAAGAAGAGATGAAAGCGAGAATTGCAGCTGATCGATTGGATCATGACGGACGGACAGGGCTCGGGCACCCAGAAGAAAACAAAAGAAAGATTCCGAGAAAAACCTCCCCGGGTGTTTTTACGATACATCTGTGGAGACGATGTGATGGCAAGAAAGTCGATCAAGGTCGGTGACCTGAAGGTTTTCGATTGTATTCTCAACTCCTCCGGAGTCATGGGCATCCACTCAAGCTCACGCCATGTGGACATGTGCTCCGGGATTGCCGCCAGTTCCTACTGTTCTATTCAGCGAAGCTGGAGACATGATAATCCTGAAATCTAAATCTGTCTTAAAAAACTCAACGGCTGTTACAGTATTTTAAGACATCAGAACAGGACAAAATCATCTCCACTTGTACTGCCATTGCCGGTTGTTCTTTTGTGGTTACACCGTTGCCCAGCGTCCAATTACATTTTCTCCCCAAACTGTTGCTTTTTTATTTATTTATTGGGGTTTAAGGTCACATATTTTTGCACAATGGCTAATCATGACCATGACAGTTTTACGGGTGGAGGAAGCCGGAATACCCGGAGAGAACCACCGAGCAACGGCGAGCAACTGTCAGCTCCCCAACATACTAACTCCACACAAACAGGATTAGCATTGGTTGAAGACAAGTGCACCATTGACGTGCAGTACGCCTTAGTTCATGACGTCACCGTGCACCCACATGGGAAATGGGGGTGAAGTGTCTTGCAACTGTTGCTGATTTCGAAGAAAGATTCAAAACTCGGATAAGAATAAAATAAAAAAAAAAAGTGCGGAGAAACTTACCTTGTTTTCGATAGGTACAACGATTATAGTATCAAGAGCAGCACAAGAGCAAATGTTGCCTGTCGAAAACTGTTGTAGAAAATTTAACCCTTTGAACTCTAGTGGCATCGTCCACGCCAGTTCAATGGCAGCAATTAGAAGAGTCCATCTTCATTATTTGGGGTAGTCCAATCAGTATTTTCAACGTGCAGCCTCGGGCTGCACGTTGAAAATATTAATTGGTCTACCCCACAATATTTTCTGAACAGCCATCCTATTTTTATGACGTTATGACGTATCATGTTCCTGGCCGGAAAAGCGGTCGCTGGGGTTCAGAGGATTAAACTGAGCATTATGTTGCCACTTTTGAGCCAGAAGATCATGCTTACTTTTACAGAGAACAAAAAGCAGCTCCTGGATATCACTGTAAAACATAAGAACCGATGAAACATTTGCTTCGACAATACAACAGAACGTAGTGTATTTATTACTAGTTAGAGTGTGGCCCCTGTAACAACAACCAGTAGTGTAATATTAGCCGGTAATGTAATAAAAATTAACCAGTAGTGTAATAATCAACCAGGAGTGTAATACAAATCAACCAGTAGTGCAATAACCAGTAGTGTAATAAACTTAACCAGTAGTGTAATAAACATGCATGAAAACCAACAATTTTTCAACAAAATTTGAAAAAAATTTGGGGCGGCTCAAATCATAATTTGGGTACATCTTATAGATTTTTAATCATTTTATCGTACATTTAAAGGCGTTTTGCAGGTCAAACATCTTTTCGTGGATTCAATACGGCGGAGAAAAGTCTTTTTATAAGTTTTATGTGATGTGCGTATTTTCTGGTGTTTAATGTCACTTTCTGATTTGTGGCTCTAAGTAAATTCAAAGTTGGCCAATTATTTATAGTAATGCTGTGTTTTTGAGAGACTGCTTACCCCAGGCATAAGATATCACGTGCTATCATACCAGGAAACTTATGGGTGATAAAGTGTGGTATTCAAGGGCTAGAATTGTGTGATCGCCTGCGTTGTCTATAATTATAATATTTAATACGGCCCCGGCGAATCTCTGAAGGTCTCTCTCACATCCACCCATTTCAGTTGCTGTATCACTATGCGTGGCTTTTTCAGTCCAGTTGACCGTTTTGCATTCTAAAATTCGTTTTTCTTCTGGGAGTGGTGCTCATCATATCCCTTGAGCATAGACACTCTACCATATTTTACGAAAGGTGCGGTTGGGGGCGGGGGGGGGGGGGGTACCTAAAATTTGCGGTCAGTTATTTTTTTCCATCTTGAAGGAAGAGTTCGGTAAGAGAGTAGAAGGTATATAAGGCGAGGTGAATAGGGTGGGTGCTTTGGAGATCCACTGCCATTTCCGTCTGCCATGTCAAGTGATTGTTCTCGATTACCAATGGTAGACAGCTATATAGATCCTGTGATGATTTACATTTAATGTAAAAAGCTTGAACTCATTCGATATGTAGAAAATATTGTTTCAGCAGAAATCCTTGATGGGTTAACACTACTCTTATACTACATTAGAAGTGTGTCGTGTGGATAAATGACCCTCATTTGGGGAGATAATGGGGGAGGCGCAAGGGGCGTCATAGTCACGGGACCCAGGGACGCCATGTTGTGTTGTTATGGTAGCCCGCATAAGCGGCCATGTTGTGACGTCATTCCCATGGGGATATGTGAACTAATAGAATTAACACTTCTTTAACAGCCAATGAGATTGATGTTCCTTTACACCGGGTAAAAGTTAACTAAAAATCGTATAATGTCAACAATGAGTCCCCCCCCCCCCCCCCCCCACCGTAAAGCTAGACGCGTAAAATGGGAGATGGGGTGTGGGAGACCTTTAGTGATCCGTCAGGGCCGTATTAAATATTAGAATTGAAGACAACACGCATGAGACACGTCCTTGAATATCATACTTCAGCACCTGTAAGTTACCCTGACAATTTATTCTGTTATCACGGAACCTGACAACTTATGCCTGGGGTAAGAAGTCTCTCAAAAAGCACATTATCATAAATAATTGGCCAACTTTGAATTTACATAAAGCCACAAATGCAAAAAGTGACATTAAACACCAGAAAATACTCACATCACATAAAAATACCTCTCCTCGTCTTATTGAATATACGAAATGATGTTTGGCCTGCATAACACCTTTAAACGTACCATAAAATGATTAAAAATCGATAAGATGTACCCAAATTGAGCCACCCCAAACTGTTTTCAAATTTTGTTGAAAAATTGTCGGTTTTCATGGATGTTTATTACACTACTGGTTGATTTGTATTACACTACTGGTTGATTTGTATTACACTACTAGTTGATTATTACACTACTGATTCATTTTTATTATACGACTGGTTAATATTACACTTCTGGTTGATTATTACACTATTGGTTGTTACAGCCCCTTTTGAGATCAGTAACGGGGTAGCGGTGTTGTCATCGCCAGACACGACAAAGCAAATTCTCACGAAGAAGCAGACAATATAAATGTCCAACAAACAATGTACACGATTCTCCTGTACCATTATTAGAAACAGAAACTGGAAGTTCATATTTTTATGGAATCCCCAATAAAAGACAGGTCTGTGATTGATGTGCACGCGACCGTTGACAAACAACGCGATGCTATTTCAGATCTTCTAGCCACTCATGCTATCCCAGGTTGTGGCATAGTCACTAGATGTTTCAGGATTGAAAATGCCGCGTATTTTTAAGTTTTAAAGGCTGGTGTAGAATCGAATCCCTCATTGCAATCGGTGATATCGAATCGCTCTTGGGAAGGCGTTGGAACAAGCAACCAGATTCATGTGCGCGTGTTACGGTTGCGGAGATGCTAACAGCATGTCTGAAACCAGATAAAGTGTTTTGGAAATTGAAGACTGACGAAAAGGTGCAACTTGGGTTCCAAGTCTCTGTAGTTTACCCCCATGCACGGAGTCTTTTGTTGAGATCAGCAAGAGGCCTGAAGAGGGCACATCTACATGGATTGGAAGAATGCCATAGAGTTGCATCCACCTGAAATTGATCTATCTGATTTTGGTTTCATCAGAGACGAAAACACTAGAACATTAGAAGCCGTCACTGCATCGAGAGATGTACCCCTTGCCACTGAAGAGGTTCTTCGCATGACGTTGGTGTTTCCAGATACAGCTGCAGCAGAGCGGCTCGCCTGTCTTGTACGTTGTTTTGTTCTTACCAATGCATATTAGAATGTATTAATGAAGAAACACAGTTTACCTCAGCTAGTTCACCTTCCAGTTACGATGTTTGCAGCTCTCAATCGCATTCAGTTGTAAACAAGACAGAGGTCCTTTTATGTTTAGTCTTATCCCGAGAACCCAATTTTTTGTTGGTGCAAAGTGTCAGGTTAGTAGTAGTGTTCGTATGTTTGAGGGAACATTTGGATGACCTCGGTGGATGACCTCGGAAGTGACGTCATGTCACGTGACCTAGTGCCGCCATTTTGTGTTGTCATGGTAACCCGCGTGAGCGGCCATGTTGTGACGTCATCTCCATAGTGATACGTGGTGTTAGTGCGCATGCGCAGCGCGTGTTGTTAGGGTGATACGTGTTTCCGTCGTCCATTTTGTATACTGGAAGCCGCCATCTTGGTTTCTATGGTGGCACGTGATTGCTATGTTACCAATGGCTTCTAACCAGACAGGGGTATGTTCGGGGGTGTGTTCCTTTGTAGAAGAGTAAATCTAATTACCACAAACAACCCGACAATCCCTCCAAATCATCAAAATCCACCCAAAATCACCGAAATTGACTTTATTTCCCCAATTTATCGGCTTAGCACGTAGTGCTATGGTACTGAGGGGTACAAGGGGTGCGTTCGACTGAACAGGAGTAATGTTCTGGCTTAGAATTCTCCCAGAATCCCTTTTTGGATCCCTATCCCATGACATTTTCCCCTATTAAGAATAGCACGTAGTGCTATAGGACAAATTTACCCAGAATTCTCTGCTTCTGTCTATTTATGCAATAGTTTTCGTCTATCTGGTCCTGTTTCTTTGTTCTAGAGTATACTCCAGTAGCGTAGAAGAGCCTATCAACTGGAACAGTATACCTTATTATTGCTATATTTAGCAATTTCTGGTCTATTCTTGTTAGCTCTGACCCTATTCCGTGTACTCTTGTTGTTTCATTTATCTAGATAATAACTAACCAATCAGATTGCTTGATTTCCCATAATGCAGTTATCTCCCTTGTGTATAACAAAAGACTATATCCAATGGCACCCCAATTTTAGCACCCCTTTTTGAAAAACATATGACCTTCGGAACCCCTTTTTTGTCGTATGAGGCCATGAGGGCTATGTAAAAGCCCTCAATGAGTCCTCATTTATTATCCCTCATACCCTCATTGAATTTTGAGCTTATGAGGACCTTGAAAAATCCCTCAATGAGGTATAATTTACTACGACTCTTATCCTCATTTCAGTATTTAACAGGTATATCCTATGGAATCCCATTTTGGAAAACGCCCGTGGAATCCCTTTTTGTCGTATGAGGCCATGAGGGCTATGTAAAAGCCCTCAATGAATCCTCATTTACTATCCCTCATAGCCTCATTGAATTTTGAGGTTATGAGGACCATTACAAATCCCTCAATGAGGCATAATTTACTACGACTCTTAGCCTCATCTCGGTATTTGAGGATACCCATGGCCTGGTATTGTATTATTCGAGGATACCTATCGAGGATACCTTTTATAGGATACTTATCTGAGGATACTATATAGGCTGTTCATATCCCTATAGGTCTCTTGCTGGCCCTTAGTACTATTAATCCACCTGATGCTTTATGCTATCCTATGACTGGTATAGGTAGTATGCAATGCTAGGCATAGGGGTATTGTGGGTAGGGGTACTGCCTGGTAGTTTAGAACGGTACTATAGTATGGGCGGTATATACACTTATAGGCCCCTGTTAGTGCTTGGTACTATTAACCAACCGATTGCTTTGTTTTATTATATGGCTGGTATATGTAGTACGTTATGGTAGACCTAGTGATTTTGTGGGGGTGGGGGTAATGCTTGGTAGTTTAGAACCGTAGTATAGCATAGGCTGTACATATCCCTGTAGGTCTCTTGCTGGCCCTTGGTACTATTGATCCACCAGAGGCTTCATATTATTGAGCGGTATTCTGGGGTCGGGGTCAATGCCTGGTAATACAGAATGGCAGCAGAGTATGGTTGGTATATTTCCCTATAGGTCCCATTCTAACCGTTCATAGTATTAACCTACCAAATGCTTTGTATCACCCTGTTACTGGTAAGGTGGTACGTAATACAGTAGTTCCTACCTTATTCCGAGTACTCTTGTTGTTTCATTTATCTAGATCATTTATATAAATTATAATTAACCAATTAGATTGCTTGATTTCCCATAACCTGTACTTAATCGTACAGAGTTATCTCCCTTCTGTATAATAAAAACCTATATCAATGGCAATATCCCCGGCACCCCAATTTCGGCACCCGTTTTTTTGAAAAACATATGGCCTTCGGCACCCCTTTTTTCTGAAATGAGGATAAGAGTCGTATTAAAAATCCCTCAAATGAGGGATTTTTAATACGACTCTTATCCTCATTTCAGAAAAAAGGGGTGCCGAAGGCCATATGTTTTTCAAAAAAGGGGTGCCGAATTGGGGTGCCTTCTGAAGAATCCCATTTTATTGAAATGAGGACAAGAGTCGTATTAAAAATCCCTCAATGAGGTCTAATTTACTACGACTCTTGTCCTCATTTCAGAAAAATGGGATTCTGTTTTTGAGACAAAAAATGAAAATAATAGTTATTCTAGAATTTTTTTTGCAAGTGTCGTCTGCTTTTCATGGTAAAGGGTTTAAAAAAAACGCCATGAAGACCCCATTACACCCACGACAAAGCGTCTTCGTTTGCGCGCACGGATACATGACCCAATTGTTGATTGCATAATTCACTTGTGAAGTTATCGTTTATAATCAAACCCGAAAATCACAGTAAATCACACTTTGGAAAGCAATAAATATATATAATAACAAATATCCATGTATGACAGAACTGATGAACAGCATTGCAGCTGATTTCTGACTCAATGGAGAATCAAGCTCTCTCTCCTCTCAATCTTGATTGGAAAGGAAAATAATTTAATCATAATGTTTGCTTGTCGAAGTTGCCATCTTGGCGGGCATCTCAATATAAGAATTTATGGGAAAACATACTGAAAGCATGGTATGATGTTACAGAGTCACAGTTCTAACCAAGTTGCTCTATTTGCGACCTCAGGGATTGTAAAAGGGGATGATCTCCCCCATGAGGCGGCCATTTATACCGCCATCTTTGCTTTAAGCTGATATCTCAATTTCCCCAAGGCTGCCGGGGTGGCAGTCGGTGAATTCTCTAAACGTATGTTCTGGTCCATCACCGTCCGTTGAGAAAGAAAAAAAAAACCCCACAATTTCACACGTCAAAACTCGCAAGTGTCCCTCTGCGACGGAACTATTATGAGTGATTGAAAAAAAGGCAATTGAAAAAAGTCATGTCCACGAAAAACGTTCGTATATTATTGATATTTTAAAGAATTACTTTCGGTAAGGCCCCACAAGGTAGATCTTCTGTTTCTCGGGCTATTTGTTTTGGTAAAAGTGCATGCGTGTGGGAATTTTTTTATTACATTTTTTAATTCTATTTTTGTAATTATTTCTTTGACATCAAAAGTTCATATTCTTGGTTTGTTTTATGTTTTAGGGTTTATAATCTATAGAAGAGCATGGGTGGTGGTGTATTTTGTCCCTTGGGTGCAAGGAGGCTTTGCAATTTTAGGCTTCATGATAAACATTAACTGTCTAGGGAATATCCAGTTCATTGGGTGGTGGTGTATTTTGTCCATTGAGTGCAAGAAGGCTTTGCAATGCTAAAGCATTGGAAAGCCTTGTTGCACTCAATGAACAAATTTATCAGTTTTATTAATTTGGGTAAAATATCAGACATAAACCACTTGATATTGTTTTAGAGTTTGCATTGGTTAAAGCCAAAATGACCATGCGGGAGGGCCAGAGAAACAGATTCGTAATTTTCTTTGGCCTAAAGGAGAGTAATTCGTTAAAATAATAATAACAAAAAACGAAACGTCTCGGGTCTGTTTCGTTTATTGTTTTGAAGAAATATATTGAGTTTGGTTTCATGTTCGTACAGACGTTCAGTAACCCACAAACGCTGTCGGGAAAATCTTTCTCTCGCCCCATCATATGTGAAAATGTTGAGTTCGCAGCTTCAGGCCTTCGCAACGCACAGATCACATTTAGTGTGCATTGCCTTTACATAATAATAATAATAATAATAATAATAATAATAATAATAATAATAATAATAATAATAGCACATTTACCGGCGCTGATTTGACGCGGTTCTCATGTGAGAATACCTTGATTATCCCTATGCTCCCAACTGCCTCCCTATTCCCACGCTTCTTCTCTCCTCCCAACACTCGGGGACGAACTGCTTGATGACATCCCGTGCGAACAGCATGGATCTAATGAGACACGTCCCTAAGCTGCAGTACAGAAGGCGAAGAGATGATGATGCTTATTATTATTATTTTATTATTACTATTATTATTATTATTATTATTATTTTAACACATCCTAATCAGAACAGCGCCCATGCGACCTTTGGCTTTGAATATTAATTGATTCAAATCGAGAGAGACACAGAATGCAAAAGGGACATCAGCAGCTTTTCTTTCTTTTTTCTGTCTTTGTTTACTGCTACATATTTATATTTCTTTATACACACACACACACATATATATAAGCCCTTTCAAATAGTTTATTTTACATTTATGAATTTCAAAAACTTGTTTGTAACATTTTCTGTATTCATATTATGGGAGCGGAGGTTTCTACTAAGTGGAAAGCACTTGTCCTCCTATACCTGTTTGCTTCATAGTTATGGCAAACAAAAATATGTTTAATAAAAACTCAATAAAAACATGTCATTTATTCTCCCATCCCAGTTATACTCCTAGTGAATCGTATTCTGTTATATATACTTATCAACCCACTGGTTGTTGTGAAGTCCTGTACATTTTTCCTTTCTTATATTTAACGCCACCATCCCCAGCACATACCCCAAAACATGAGGTTTGACAACCCGCTTGACATCTTAACAAAACGAGCTTCAAAATATCAATGCAGTTCATGTTTGCAGACGTGTTGATTGAAATCGCTTTGAAGTTCTCTCCAAAAACACTATTTTCGCTTCGTCAAATATGATTTAATGAATTGAGTATTCCCAAGACAGTTACTGCCACTCTCGATAACTCACAACAGCGCTTGTCTAAATATAACCATCTCTCAAGTGATTTCTTTCTAAGTATGGAAACAATGTGTCGGCCGCACTGATTCCAAATCCAATAATTTCCGGCATGCTAGAAGACTGAGGATTTATGTGTGCCCTTGGCTTGGGAAAATTATTGCTGATACTGTTCCATTCTTTCCATACAATGGAGCCACGACAAGAAAGTTTGCATGTGCTTGTTTTCAGTGATAAATAATTTGGGTTTTATTGATATAATAGGAATCGGTAGCCTACGCCTTGTTTGGGTGTCCTCTCTTAATTAGAAACCTGCGAATCTCAAATTTCAGGTCGAATCGTATCCGAGCAGAGTCGAATGGAAACGAATCGTACCGCCATACCCAACAATGTTGATTAAAATAATATCTTACGCGAAAATTATCTCCCTTGAGATTACTGAACTTGCGAAACGAAATCCAATTAAGAAGGCAGTGAATGTAGGTGGTGAGGTGTGAAATTTCTGAGTATTGATGTGCGTGGATGAATGACAATGAGGTGTGAAATAGCGACACCAATTAAAGTAACTACTATGTAATTTCTCATCCATCTCTGGGTTATTGTACAGTCCGAGAATGTGTTTTCACAGCAATTTGGAAGTTTTAATTCATCATAAATGGACAACATATGTATCAACGATTGAATAAACTTGACTTCATGTCCATGCTTCTGTCGCGATTAGCCATTGTGCATAAATATCTGACCTTAAACATCAATAAAAATTAAATTAAATAAAAACAGGCGCAACAGAACGAATATACCATGCCACACCATTCAACTTTCCTTGCAGCTCAACTCCACCTCGAATGTCTTCACAGACTCTATCCACAATTATTTACCAAACGAATTAAATGAAACTACCTTCCTCCACACACCCTATCCATGTGTAGTTATCGCATGATGTATTCAAGCTGGCTAAGATTTTTTTTTTATTTCGTTTGTTTTCCCAAAGCGTTCTTATCTTATTCATCTTGTAGTTTAAACATTCTTATATGTCGTTTCCTGGAGGTCCCCGTCTCCACCTCCCGTGGCGGCCGACACTGGTCAGTCCTATTAACAAAAGCTCTAATTCAACTTTTATTATCCTCTCAAGTTTGGACTCGAAAACATGGCTCGGGACCCCCTTTTGCGTGAGCTCATCGAGCCTTTTGCAATGGGGATCACGAACTGTGTTCTTGGAGCAGTTAATAAAACTGAGTGGTTAAAGAAGTCTTTTGTATGCCTTTGTTAGGTATCCGCGTTAAGCATGAGGTTAATCTGGTGTATGAGAGACGGAGCCCTCGGGTGACATGTGAGCTCAACTACTGACTTATTCCAGACTCTTGTGTGACATATACATACCCTAAACTAAATTGTAAAATCACTCATATCGGCCATTGACATTAATTTTGTAACTCTTTGTAATCTTATTCTGGGTGGAAACGGCCTTGTGTAAGCTCATAGCTTTCTGCCGAATCCACATCACTGTTTGTAAAGATTCTTTATATGTTTTTGTACTCTTGAATATTTATGTATTTAATGATGTTTAAGGTCACATATTTCTGCACAATGGCTAATCATGACCGTGACAGTTTTACGGGTGGAGGAAGCCGGAGTACCCGGAGAGAACCACCGAGCAACGACGAGCAGCTGCCAGCTCCCCAACATCGTAACTCCGCACAGCAGCACAGGCAGGGTTAGATTGGTGGAAGACATGCATACCATCGACGTGCAGTACGCCTTAGTACACGGCGTCATCGTGCCCCCACGTGGGCAATGGAGATGAAGTGTCTTGCCCAATGACACAACGCGGTTGCCGCAGGTGGGATTCGAACCGAGGACCTCTCGGCTTGCAGCCTGCACCTCTACCTACTGAGCCACCGCGCTCCCTTGTACTCTTGAAATAAATAATGTTTCGGCCACGGACGTTTCGGGCCGGACGTTTCGGACTAGGACAGAAATATTGGACAGGACAGAAATATTGGACAGGGTTGACGTTTCGGACAAAATATATTTGGGGTTATTTTTTGTGCTTGTTTTTTCGTGGGAGGGATATTCAAGGAGCTCATTCAAGTCAGGGTCATAAGGTATAATTTGGAAGGAAAATTCTTTTTCTTTGTTCTCTATTTGAAGCTGTATTCGAAGGAAAAATTCATGTTTTTTTTGCTGCTAATGGATGAATCTTCTATCCAAATGATACCTTTTAACCCTTTACCCAACGTAACGGCCAAAACCGGCCAGCGCTATTCTCAAAAATCGCCAATTAATTTTCAAAATATTTTCATTTTTTGTCTCAAAAACATAGGTTATGACCCCTCGTTGGAACGAGCTCGTCGAGTTCGTTCCAACGAGGGGTCATAACCTATGTTTTTGAGAGAACAAATGAAAAAAATTAGTTATTCAAGAATTTTTTTTGCAAGTGTCGTCTTCTTTTCATGTTAGGTAAAGGGTTAACTTCACACTTGAACAAGCTCAAGGAGTATTGTGTAATAATATATGAAACATTGATTGATTGACTGATTGACAATATTTTATTTCCAAACAAACAATATAAAAAGTGCAAAAAACAGACATTACACAATAAGAACATAAATTCTAAATTGGAAAATGGATCCCACCCCCGCGGCAAACAGCGCCAGAAACAATCCACAGGAACCCTGCCGCCCCCCCCCCCCCCCCGGGAAAGAAAAACCCAACAGTTTGAGAATGTTACCAAGAGCTAAACAGATCTAATACCACTGAACTCTGCACAATTGGATTGCTAGAACGCTCATTGGTCACAAATAGAAAAGTGTTGCACCTGTCATAATCTTGGAGAGGATTGGAAGGAAAATTCTTTTTCTTTGTTCTCTATTTGATACTGTATTTGAAGGAAAAATTCATGTATTTTTTTGCTAATGGATGAATCTTCTATACAAATGATACCTTTTATCTTCACACTTGAACAAGCTCAAGGAGTTTATTCAAGTGAGGGTCAAAAGGTATAATTTGGAATGAAAATTCTTTTTCTTTGTTGTTTGGGTCTTTCTTTGGAGCAAAGCATACACCAAAGGCAAAAACACATTATCTACTCGACCGTGTATGACATACAACTGATACAATATATTTGGGGCAACTGAAAACGTTCCATCCATGCACCAAGTATCACAGCTTGCTAGCTGTTGCAAATGTTTTTCTGTGGCAAAAATAATAACACGATCATCAGCATTAGGACCATTGTCATTGAATAGAAATGGAACAGACTGATCACCTGCAGTCTGCTCCATTCACCAGTTATATTTAGTTCCTGGCTTCAGATCCCCAATTTTCAAGTGTGGACCAAGCCTGAAAATAAGCAACATGATATTTGAAGAATGAGGTCCCCAGCGGGTGAATTTGCTGATGCTATCCAACATAGAGGACCAATTTATGCTCTGGGTACCTCTCTCTGTTTTGGTTTGAGACCATGATTCAGACTGAGGTTCACAGAGAGTAAATTTGGTAGTATTAACCCTCTGGGGATCTCATTTTGCAGATGACAGTCTGCTTATTTTCTGACTTGGAGTGGATGTCTTGTACCCCAACTCCTTCAGCTTCACGTCTTTCCGGATATCCGCTTTAAGCCCATTAAATATAAAGTGGGCAGCATGATGATACACGATTAGCTCAAGTACACTCGACATCGTGTTGCGGTTGCGATATAGGCATTTATCTTTCAACAAGCTTATATTTTGCAAATACGAGGAGAAACCTAGCTGTGATTGTTTTTGGTAACACCTATCATGTCGATAAAGGTCATAGATTTCATATGCATAACAACGTCAAGCGCATTCATCAGTTGTTGCACGGGTTCATTCCCACTAGACCAGTTCCCTTCAGACCAATTCCCACTAGGCCAATTCCAAAACGATCAATTCCCCTTAGACCAAC
This sequence comes from Pictodentalium vernedei, assembly GCA_031216915.1. Classification (NCBI taxonomy): domain Eukaryota; kingdom Metazoa; phylum Mollusca; class Scaphopoda; order Dentaliida; family Dentaliidae; genus Pictodentalium; species Pictodentalium vernedei. The sequence goes on from CM062296.1 coordinate 669,753,036, forward strand.
TCAAGCGTTCTACTTTTAAAATAATTCTATATCAATAATTGATATATTTATAAATATTTATAAATGTATTTAATGTTATTGATATTCAAGTCTGAAAATAAGCAGTCTGTCATTTGCAGGATGAGGTCCCCAGAGTGGGAATTTGCTTTTGCTATCACACACAGTGGGTCAGTTTATCCTCTGGGTACCTCTTTCTGTTTATGTTTGACACCTTAATTCAGATCGGGGTTCACAGAGGGTAAATTTAGTGATGCTACCCTGCTGTGCCCCCATGTGTCTGGGGACCTCATTTTTCAGATGATAGTCTGCTTATTTTCTGGCGTGTTGATATTTTATAAACTGAAATGTTATAAACCTATATTTTTTGTCTGTTGTGCGTATAAATATTTTTTTATCAAATAAAGTGCTTATCAGTAAATAAATGTTTTCTTAATTATCCTTAATCAACCCTTAATCAATAACAGTATGTAGTTGATCTTTGGGGAATTGGTCTTTTAGGAATTGGCCTAAAAGGAATTGGTCTAAAGGGAATTGGTCTAGTGGGAAGACACCGTTGCACGCGCAACTGAAACGGAAACTCCACTGACACAAATGTTGTTTTTTTTCATCCAGCTAATCACTCCTAACAACTGTGCCTTATCTTTGCGTACAATAAAATCGGTCCTCATTTAAATGACGAGTTGGTAATCTTTTAAGGGAATATTGTAAGAAACAAACCCGGGGTTGCAAGATGGTTTATTGAAGTCCCGAATTCATCTCTGTCCATATCAGGGGCGGCGGAACCGGGGGTGGGGGGAGGGGGGGGGGCTGGGGCCTTCAGTCTCACCACTTTTTTTGCCGGGCTATGTTTGTTTTGTATGCATATATTTTAACACAACCGATGACTGGTGAAACAAGGGGCGGATCCAGAGCCCCCCCCCCCCATATTTTTGCCAGCTATGTTTCTCTCGTACTGGTTCAGTTTCGACGGATTTCGGATCATTTTCTGCAGTGAGTGGCAGCAAATGATAAAATGTATATAGTCTGTGTTAATAAATCGGTTAACTGAAGTAGATCGGTAATCTAACAGACAAACGAGTACCAACCCCCCCACCCCCCACCCCCCACCCCCGACAAGATAATCCACAGACAGTATAATTGCTGTAAACGTCGGTAAAGCATACAGGTGAGGTCTGTTTATCAGCTTTGGTCCTAATGACCAAAGCTGATAAACAGACCTCACCTGTATGCTCTACCGACGTTTTTTTTAACGGCTCTCAAAGGAGCTTTTGGGACTCTGGAATATAAAATTTTCATACCGACGACCATCCATCGCCCTATCCATTCCCCCAACCCCACTTTGAAAATCGTTCCGCCGCCCCTGCATATCGTCGATATAAACCCAAAGAGGAGGTCTCGACATTAGTACACCATCTCGGAATCCCCACGATTGTAATAATCTATATATAAGCTGAAAGTAACCATAAACCCGAGTAAACATAAACATCATTACAACATTGACTGGATGCTGCCACGGCAGATTGAAGTACAATGTGATAGCGGTAATCCTTGTTTTGTAATACTGACGAGATTGATAGACGTTGCTTCTGAGAGCGGGGAATCATGAAAGGAATTAAGAAGGAAGTAGTGGTGAAAGCTAACGAGAATAAAACTTTTCCACATTTTCTTTTCAAACCGTGGTACTCGAAAATACAATTTAGATTCATTTCAAGGCCGTTTCTGAACATGTGTTGCACCCCATGTCGGGACTACACATCTGCACATCTGCACATCCTCGACCCCAACGCCCCTTCACAAACACTATCGTTTACAAATTTTCTGTGAAATTCAGTGGTTTACATTATCGATGCTGCAACAGCAGCTATTTCTCGGAGAAACAATCGAGGGGGCTAAACTTGACTTTAGAGTCTCAATTTTGAAATGTGGATGACTTATACCCCCCCCCCCCCCCTTCAGTTTCACGCCTTGTTGGATATCCACTTGGAGAATACAGAAGAAGAGAGGTATAGACTGTCATATTTCTTGAGTGATTTATTCTGTTTTTTTGTGAGCTCTGCATCAAAAGTGAAATCCATAATACTATAGCATAAAGTGTGGAAAAACTATTTTCACCCTTGACCTATCACAAATATCAGACGACATACCCATGTTTTTCCAAGCAAATACAGGAAATCTATTTTATTTTTCTTCACACAATTTTTTTAATTTTTGTCCTAAAAAATATAGATTATGACACCTCATTGGAACGACATTAATGAGTTCGCTCATTCCAATGAAGGGGTCAAAAATGAAACCCTTTAGTTTTACAAGGAATCTCTACTAGTGTCGTCTTCAATTTGTGAAGGGTAAAGACTGAAGTAAGTGAAGAAATCCATCGCAAATAAAATATTATGGTCCCAGAAATTAAATTTGGCTTTAGATTCCCAATTTTCAAGTGTGGATCAAGTCTGAAAATAAGCAGCCTGATATTTGAAGAATGAGGTCCCCAGAGGGTGCATTTGCTGATGATATCCAATACAGAGGACCAATTTATGCTCTGGGTACCTTTCTCTGTTTTGGTTTGAGACCCTGATTCAGACTGTGGTTCACAGAGAGTAAATTTGGTAGTATTACCAAATTAACCCTCTGGGGACCTCATTTTGCAGATGTCTTGTACTCCATCTCCTTCAGTTTCACGTCTTTCTAGATATTCGCTAGAAGCCCAGTAAAGTATACAGCCAACATCATTTCCATATTTCTGGAGTAATTTATTCCGTTTTTATTGTGAGATGTACGTCGGGGTGAAATGCATAATGATACAGCATAAAGTATGGAAAAACTTTTCTTACCCTTGAACTATCAAAAGTAGCAGACGAATTACTTTTTGACAATAAATAGAGGAAATCTATTTTTTCCGTACAACTCCCCGTGGGAATTTCGGGCAGTGGAGCAGTGCTTATTTACTGCGGTAAAACGTTCTGCTTTACGGGTAAAATAGGATGCCTGGGGCGGAGGTCTCCTAAAGTGGGCTGCGTTCGTCTAAACAATTGGCTAAACTTGACTCCATACCTATGTTGCAGTCCTTATGTAGCCAAAGATGCCGAAAGCGACCTTAAACACCAGTAAATACATAAATTTTCCACAACCTACAGTCTGTTTCATAACCCCAGGGGTAAATAAACACGGGAATAATACAAAATCAAGAAAATATCTTTTAGTTTTCAGATCCCGATTACTTGTAATATATTTAACTTCGTCGTCGTTACGTTTCTGTGATTGTAGCGCACTCGAAAATTATATGAGCGTTTTTTTGTATTCTCTATGGGAATTTGTGTGTATTTTCGGAAGCGCGTCCATTTTGAAACAATGCACAAGTGACGTTACTGGGAGGATCTATTTGAGAACAGGTAAAATTGAAGTAAGTAAGTATTCACGGCTTGCCTTTGCAGAAGGCGTGTTTTGACGAAGTTGGAATATTAGTTCGTCGTGATTGTGGCTCGAAATAAAACTCAAGTCTTGTTCAAAACTCATTAGTGAATTAGTGAATAAATAAATATACACGTAATGATCTTGTGACGCAAATTATTTAATTAATACGTGCCGTACCAGTATTCCAAATTTGTCATGCCTTGCCGACATCAGCCCAAAGTAACCGGGCACTGCAGACTTCCCGGCTCCATAGAGGCTATGATTGTTTTGGACGAGGGTACAGGTAAAATGGGGGCGAGGTGGCTTAGTTGGTAGAGGTGCAGGCTGCAAGCCGAGAGGTCCTCGGTTCGAATCCCACCTGCGGCAACCGCGTTGTGTCCTTGGGCAAGACATTTTACCCCATTGCCCACGTGGGGGCACGGTGACGCTGTGTACTAAGGCGTACTGCACGTCGATGGTGCACCTCCTGTCTTCAACCAATGCTAACCCTGCTTGTGTGGAGTTAGTATATTGGGGAGCTGACAGTTGCTCGCCGTTGCTCGGTGGTTCTCTCCGGGTACTCCGGCTTCCTCCACCCGTAAAACTGTCGTGATTATGATTAGCCATTTTGCAGAAATATGTGACCTTAAACACCAAACAATAAATAAATAGAACAGGCAAAAACAGCACCGCACGAAAACGATACGAACTGCGAAAACTGCACCAATCTTGCATCTGGCGAAAACAGAACCAACCCAAACTTTGGCGAAAGAAGAACAACATTATGCAACACGATCAAATATTCAGTTTTCCTCAGATTGTCTATTGATTTTGTCTCCCTTTTAGAAGTTTTTTTTATCTTTTCTCACACACACACATATATACATATATACATTTTTTATAATAGTATCGAATATGAACACAATATACGCAAGATAATTACACATTTGGCCACGAATTATTCTCGTTAATTTAATATATAACTACAAGATTTACACACATATATATATACACAGAGTTGGCGCAAGCCTGATGAAAGTACGCGTGGAGAGAGCACTTGATTATGAGTAACCCCAGTCCGTTACTTTCGGTTTGGCACAGGAGTCCGGATTTCTTGGATTTGGACTGCCCCCGCCCAAACATGGCCAAGAGACGGTTTTTCAATTTTTTGTCTTGGAACGCCCTCTGAATTTGGACTCCCCACCAAGATTCTGAATTTCTGCGCCAATAATAAAGAAGGGGGTTGTATCGTGAATCCGGGTTGGATAGATTCGGGGAGAGGGTGGAGGCCTGGATTGTGAGGGGGATGATGGGGGTGAGGGGGGGGGGGGGGTGTTCATGCTTTCAATGTTTAGAAGTCACTGGTAAACAACAAGAAATCCATTTAAGAAAGTTTGGAGGGGAGATATACCCTCTCATTTTTAACTGCTCAATTTTCAACAAATTTATTAGAGAACCTAAAATGCATCCGTAAGCTTAGACTAAATACTCAGTTTCCAAACAAAACACAGAAAAAGGCAGAATGAAATGAAATAAAACCTGGCGCCGTTTTCGCCATCCGAACTGGTGCCGTTTTCGCTAACCCGTGGTGCCGCTTTTTGCCAGTGTAATTGGCGCCGTTCTCGCCAACAGCAGTTGGTGCCGTTTTTACTCACTTGGCTCCGTTTACTCCAGGTAACGTTTTCGCTTTTACCCGACACAAGTCAAAGTATCAAATCTACTTTTAAAGAAGTATAAAACTAATAGCAAGAGAGAATCGATAGCTTCGAATTAAATCCCGAGGAATATATAATCACTAGAAAGTTTATTGAAAAGTTGTAGGGGTGGTGAGGGAGGGGTCACGAATACGCCACTACGTAATCACGTTGTCACTCCTCCTCTCAGCGAGCATCTGATAAATCTTCTAAAGGAGAAATCACTCGGCAAAGCTGATCAGAGAATTTATGTAATATTAATCATATTTCGAATTCTCTGATTATATCCATCAAAGGCGTATGCAGGCCAACGGGCCAATTTTTTCCATGGGGGGGGGGGGGGTGTGGGGTGGGGGGAGCTGGAATATTTTGCCCGAAAAATGATGCCACGGGCATCAGCTTGATGCGTAGCCCTGGGATGGGTGTTCGTGGACGTGTCTCCTGCTACTGACGGGTCCAAGGAGATCACTCCACAGGGAATGTTTAAAAAATCTGATCCGCTGGGAGGATTTCCAGATCACCCAGACTTCCTTTCGGACCTTGTAATTGAAAGAAAAGAAGATCGCTTTTGTAGAGGTGCCTGGCTGAATCTGTTCGAACAATCTCGTCAGGTATCTGTCAACTAAAATTTCACGATTGTATGAACTTTTCACACACAAACACCACCATCTTCCTCTACTTGAGATTACTTCATGCTTTACGAAAAGACTTCATGCACAACACTTGGCGCCATTATCTGTTTGAGAGAGAGAGAGAGAGAGAGAGAGAGAGAGAGAGAGAGAGAGGGAGATAGAGATAGAGATAGGGAGAGGAGGGGGGTGGGAGGGAGAGAGAGGGAGAGGGAGGGAGGGAGATGGAGGGGACTGGGGAGAGGGAGTATCAGCTTATTTCAGTGGCCACAACTGTACTGTAGCTGTCATAAATCTAATAGACCAGTACGTATTTCAATGTTCGAAAACGTCTGTTTGTCATGCGAAAAATCACTCAAGATTTGCTGAAGAATGGATTTCCCTTTTTGGAGGCAACACGCATAGAACGTAATTAAGGGCTTCGTAAAATGTGATTAATGAAGTCAGAATTATGTGTTGCCCTCCATTGCACACGCACTTGCACCCATTTATTATATTTTGTAATTTGTTGAATGTTTTGGGAGAGACGTTGATATACGCTGTGCCTGTTCGTCAACCCTATTTCTATTTTGAGAAATAAAATTATGTTTAAAAAAAAAAACTGGAATAAAACAAGTTTATATGATTCTCAGGACTCAGCGCGAGTAAATACTTATAATGTTAGGCATGTGCGCCCGTGGCATTAGAGGATCTAACCCTATAGATAGATGGAAGAGGCTTTGACACTATATACGTGGGTCGATATACTATTAATAACAGTTTGGCTGGCCGCTGAGTTGCTGTGGTTCTCAGGTGAGAAGGTCTTTGTTGCCCATGTGCTTCCAATTGCCTCCCGATTCCCATACATCCCCCCCCCCCCAATACTGAGACGAACTGGCTGAGACACCCTGTACCCCATTCTTCACAATCCATCCGATAAGCATACTAACAATCGCCTTGTGTCAACCACTAACCACATGTCCTTCATTGTCGTCCCATCTCACTTCCACATTATACTAGTCCCAGTGAATCTTATTCTGGTAGACTGGGACTTTGGACACCCTGAAAAAAAGTATTCCAAGGTCACCACTACGTCCAAGTTACACATTTAGCTCTCCGTTCTAAAGTTTTTCCCTAATCCCCAGTGATCGCGACCTCAGCTTGAACAACGGTTACCCCCCCCCCCCTCCCCCCTCCCCCAACCCTCCTCCCCCAAGGTGCCTTCGTCAAGGTACTCTTCAAAATCTGGCTTCTCTTGTCACGCATGCAGGCCACACAAATACCTCTTTCTACTGACCTCCTCTCGGCAATTTCGGTAACAATCCACATGACTCTTTGACGGGTTTTTTTTTAGCTTGGATGGTCTCCACTTCTAAGTTCGACATATCTTTTGGATACTTCCCTTCAAACTTCTGCCAACACTGCAATTAATTACAACTAAATTTTCAAGAACCCTAAGCTATGAATTACCATCTCGAATGTCCAATATTTCAACATGTCTGCGTTATTTCCACTGGGTGCAGTGGAGGCTCTAGAGTGTCTGCCCCTCCCCCTCCCCCGGATATACTTAAGCAATGGGTCCCATATATGCCAAAGGAATATCCGAGAGCCTGAGGTGGATGCAAATAGAATTATAGGAGGGAGTATCGCCTGGGAAAAGTGTTAAAAATCAATCCCCGGGGGGGTTTTGGCCACTCAATATACTTTTTCTTCGATTTTCAACCTGCCCACTTTTTTCAATGGGTATGCAGATAGCGTTAGTTTTTATATAATAAAATTAGACCGTTACTGGAGCACTCGACCACTTGGCTTTTTTCAACGATGTTGTATAAATCGGGTAGACTTCCGGAAATACAATTAACATTAGCGTCCTGCGTGATGTAGTTTATATTTTTTATTTTCGTTCATAAACACGAAATGACCGAAAACCTTAAATATCGATCGCTGCTATTGCATGTGGAACGACAGTCCCCACCTTTCCAATTGGAATGGACACTTATTTATAAATTCGATAATTTTTTACACGAGGCGCCTGAAACTTAAGCGCGCACACTGGTAATATGGTAATTTTTTCTGGATAAGACCCTGTAGACATGTACGGTGGCCGATTTAGTCAATACTTTTTTTATCTCGAGATTATATCTCAAGATCTCGAGAAATCTCAAGATCTCGAGATAATATCTCAAGATCTCTAGATAATATCTCGACTTAGTTTCTCGAGATCTTGAGATATTATCTCGAGATCTCGACATAGTTTCTCGAGATCTCGAGATATTATCTCGAGATCTCGAGATAAAAAAAAGTATTGAGGGTGGCCTAAATAAGCCACCGTAGACATGCATTCATTGTCATAGCATGAAACCACATCCAACAAATCCCGAAACCAAAGCTTTTAATTCTATTATCACCTGATACATGATAAGCATACAGGCCTATACAATAGAAAACATTGACACAATTGTGAGCAGAGTTTTACATTTTAATTAATTAATTTATTTATTTATTACGATTTATCGACACTTTGACAACCAAGGTCACATCGTGTCGGTGACACCACTGCCAGCTCCCCAACGTCGTAACTCTACACTGCAGCACAGGCAGGGCTAGATTGGTTGAAGACATGCATACCATCGATGTACAGTACGCCCCAGTGCACGGCGTCATCGTGCCCCCATGTGGACAATCGGGATTAAGTGGCTTGCCCAATTACATTTTAATACCATCACGCTGATTGTATCATCAAAATCATTGTGAATGTGTATCGTTGAAATTACGATAGATTTATTTGGCGGGTGGTGAAAAGACTGGACATGATCAAATTAATTGATGAGTGAAGATTTGAGTGAAACTCCCTTGCCTTTTGCGCTGCAAAATCTTCAATCAATTTGTACATGTCAAGTCGTTTAATTTCCAATGACACATTTGCTATCATCCATCACGCGGCCGACTAATCTGTCGCGGCACATCGTGGGTCTGAGATTGGTTTTTATTAGAATGCGGAATCTCTACTGTTAAACTATAGAGACTCTCTGTAACTTTGTTTCACTCTAGTATTCAAATTCAAAACTTGGACAAAAAGGCCTGCGTCACGCAGCACGTGCCGTGTGGCGTTTAAGTGAGGCTAAGCGCACTTTGCGGCAATAGATCTAGGGTCCGATGAGTTATTTTGTGCCGGATGCGCCTGTAGGAGAGAAAATTGATATAGGAACCCGTTGACATCGGCACATGTGTGCGGTTGCGTTCGAAACAGAATTTACCGCTGCTTATCCCTGCTAATCCAGTCAGCATCGGGCAGAAACTGTCCCTATCGGCGTCCGAACGGTGAAGCCCATAGGCCAATATACAAATAGTCCAGTATCTGGCCGTTTTCTTTCTTCGTAATGTTTTACCGTTTCACCTATTCTTTGTGTGGAGGTGTGTGCTCTGGTCGCCCCCCCCCCCCCGGCCCATTCCAGACCACTCCCAATGGGTGTAGCAAAATATTCTACGCTTCGCGAGATCCAACTTCCGGTTTCTGTATTTTATGACGGCTTATCCACTGTGAGTTGATGGTATGCTGGTAAAATAAATTGGAATATGTGCCTCCTCATCCACTGGTATATAGAAGAAATCTGGCGCTGATTGAATTAATTTCAGAAAGACTGGTGCTCACAGCCTCACATTGAAATAATTTTAATATTCAACTTAGACTGGGGAATGGGTGGGGTTGCAAATAAAAAATATGGAAACTAGGCTGGAAAAAACAGTTTTTTTAGACAACCACTGCCTGCGATCCAAATTTTGCTCCTCCTGAATGTACCACTCACGCCAGAACACGATGTAATTTTGATTGTTTGCGTTGCATTCCAAGAAGTATTTCTCGAAATCTACCATAGGGTGTGAAGTTTCCTACCCTTACTCAAATAGTGGTTCGAATTTTGAAATTTCTAGACGTTGAATTTTTTTTTGGGGGGGGGGGGGGGGGCGGGGGAGGGGGGCTCGCTTCACCCTCGCGACAACGAACGCGCACATCATCGAGGAAGGTGACTTTTCTACGACATAACAGGACGTGAGCATACTTAATCTAATTCAGCTATACTATGATTAAAGCTGAATTTCCAGGACCTAGAGGGGTGGCAACCGCTTCCTCCTAGTCTCATACGCCCATGGTTTTTAGAACAAATTCATGGGGGCGCGGTGGCTCAGTAGGTAGAGGTGCAGGCTGCAAGCCGAGAGGTACTCGGTTCGAATCCACCTGCGGCAACCGTTATGTCCTTGGGCAAAACACTTCACCCCCATTGCCTACGTGGGGGCACGGTGACGTTGTGTACTAAGGCGTACTGCACGTCGATGGTGCATCTGTCTTCAACCAATGCTAACCCTGCTTGTGTGGAGTTCGTCTGTTGGGGAGCTGACAGTTGCTCGCCGTTGCTCGGTGGTTCTCTCCGGGTACTCCGGCTTCCTCCACCCGTAAAACTGTCGCGGTCATGATTAGCCATTGTGCAGAAATATGTGACCTTAAACACCAATAAATAAATAAATAAATAAATAAATAAATAAATAGAACAAATTCAAATGACCTCCCGTCAAATAATGATATGTATTCGTTCCGATGTAACCGTTTAACTTCCTCCCACACATTCCACCCCACCCATGACGATAAAATCTCGTGTGCTTCCCTCTCAAAATGTAAAAAACCATCTGCTTTTATAAGTAATCCGCTTTTAAAAAGTCTTATTTTCTAGCTCTCAAGATGGGTGGAAGATGAAAAAGATACGCTCAGGTCAGGGCGGTATACCTCACCCCCGCCTCCACCCATCTCGCTATGTGATTTTGGATTTGTTTTATTTATTCTTGCTTCATATTCGAAGATTTTGTTTATAAAGTTCAAAATTTGAGACTTTCTTTGCTTCTTTAATCGAGACGTTGTAACTTTTCCTCTTATAGGAATGTGGAAGAGAGATAATAAACACACATTGAAAACAGTACTTACGGTAAGATTTACACTCGCGAAGTATATTACAATTTCTTTTTCTAACGATGATGTGAATGATATTAAGGGCTGACGACCTCAAACATATGTAAAATACAGACAGAAGATACTTTGGCGAAGTCCGAGTTCAATGTTATTGAACTGATTCGGATATGGGAGAGGGGTGGCGGTTGGTCGAAACATGTCACGTCTTGAATCACTGACAGTGAAAAATTGGAACGTGCGTCTATATGTCACATGGAGACGTGGAGAGATCATCGTGTAGACAGTCAGCGATGCCCGATCGAGGACCTGTCGCCAACTATCCCAATCCCAGACTGTCTTGAATCTGTTTCCTTGCAGGACATATATGCGATAAATCAAAGATGATTGGCCCATTTTCCAAAACTTGATTTCAATGCGATTCGTTTGACTTAATTATTATTTTATTCTACTAAGTTCAATGGCAAGATAGTGGCGAAGTGGACTTCGGGTGGTGGTGGTGAGGGAAGGGGGCATCACCCGAAGTCCGCTCATAGTTTTATGAGAGAAGTTTTGGCTCGATGGGAATTTTGTGTTAGGCCTCTTGTTGGTAAATTTGGCGAGATGGAAGTAAAATCTGGTATTCTGGTTGAAACATACTTTAGAGCTTGATTTTTCGATAAGTAAATCGCTTTGGATGCTAAAACGGTACATGGGAGCACGGTGGCTCATTTGGTAGAGGTGCAGGCTGCAAGCCGAGAAGTCCTCGGTTCGAATCCCGTCCTCGGTTCGAATTCCACCTGCGGCAACCGCGTTGTGTCCTTATTTTTCGTCGTATTTTATTTATTTTGCAGAAACGGTCATCACTTCGTGGTCGTAAGTTTTACTTGGGTCCGAATTCCGTAACAAACATTCCGATGTTGAGGAACGGTTCAGATTTATGTTTGATCTGTATCCAAATCCATCAAAACACAACGCCTCGCAACAACCTCGAAACCCTCCTGTCAAAATAGATTATGCTATCCGTTACGTCATTGGTAAACAAACATGTCGGCTGCTGGCGTTAAATGACAACAACGGTGAGCTTTTGAGAGAAATGAAGGGAAAATCAGAAGACCCACCGATAAGATAGTAATGCGAAAGTTTGCTCGTTCACCAAACCTTCAATTTGAGTGGTTGTTTATAATTGAATAATAAACAGAACGCGAACGCGAGATACGTGACATAGCCTAAAACCACGACCCATATGGAATAGACAGTATTACCTGTTATTGATGCGAGTTCGAATAGCACATTCAAATAGCACTATAATAAAAATAAATGTTCTAACATTTCCAGAAAAAAGTGGACCGGGTCAGTCAAATTTTCACCATTTTGATTGGAGGTACAAATCTCCGTCGTTGCTGCACATCTCTCCCTCCTTGATATCTAATCCCGTGAACATATCGTCTCATACGACACATGTTATCACAGACCCTTGTTAACCTTTTACCTAACGAATCGACCGCAACTGCCCGTGTTATTTAAAAATTAAGCAGTTAAAAAAAAATCTCAACAAAACCATATCCTCTGACCCCTCACTGGAACGAGCTCGTTCCAATGAGGGGGTTACATGATATGGTTTTGTTGATTTTTTTTCTTTTTTGGGAAAAATTAAAAAAAAAATAAAAAAAATAAGAGAATAAATTTTAACTGTGTTCACGCTGTCAGGTGCCAATTCAGCCAATTGAATTGAAGTTTGAGTTGGCTCCAAACAATCTTCGTTGGCTAAAATATTGGCACCAAAAATCTCATTCCACTTGCACAGAGAAGCCATTGCAGCTGCAAAAGGCACGATCGATGAAGAAACAAAAGAAAAAAAATATATTACTTTTTGTACCAAGAAATTATCAGCTGATAAAAAAGGCGGAAGAAACAACCGATTTTTACGAAACGCACTTAAACCTAAACATTTTGTCACTAATGTGTTAGAAATAGTATTGGACAATCTTTCAACTTCAGTTGTCAGTCAGTGGTAATGGAGCATTGTTTTTTTCAGTAAAACATTGTAGGTTATCAGCGTTACAAAAGGCAGCATTTATTTCGACAAGTACTTCATACCGTCGCGAATGACTCGCGACGGTATGAAGTATTTATCTAATTAAATGGGGCGCGGTGTCTCAGTAGGTAGAGGCGCAGGCTGCAAGCCGAGAGGTCATCGGTTCGATTCCCACCTGCGGCAACCGTGTTGTGTCCTTGGGCAAGACACTTCACCCCCATTGCCCACGTGGGGGCACGATGGCGCTGTGTACCAAGGTGTACTGCACGTCGATGGTGCACCTGTCTTCAACCAATGCTAACCCTGCTTGTGTGGAGTTGGTGTGTTGGGGAGCTGACAGTTGATCGCCGTTGCCTCGCCGTTGCTCGGTGGTTCTCTCCGGGTACTCCGGGTTCCTCCACCCGTAAAACTGTCACGGCCATGATTAGCCATTGTGCAGAAATATGTGACCTTAAACACCAATAAATAAATAAATAAATAAATAAATAAATAAATAAATAATCTAATTAAATGCTGCCTTTTGTAAAAAGACGGAACCCGGTGGTTGAACAGTAAATAGTGGATTAATATTCTATTATCGATGTGCAACAAGAGGTGTACGTACATATATCAACTTCATTTCAGTCTGACCATCACTTGAATAAGTGGCATACACAAATACATTTATAGTTGAGTCTTCGCCATCAAAAGCCCATCATGACGCGTACACGCCCATCTTAATTTGTCTGATCATACTCCAGACATCAAAATAGATTAGATAACCATTATGCACCAACTCATGATAGCTTTACAGATTTACCGGTTTATTAAACTAAACAATCTGTGAGGCCGACATATAAAAAATATATTCTGAGAGCGGTTTATGTTACGCTGCGCTGTTGCAGAACTTACAACTGGAAACTGTTCAGTGATCACTTTCCGGTGGTGTGTTGCAGGGCAACCCAGCTACTACTCTTTCTACTAGCGTATGACGGGACAAGAGTAATGATATGCAGCTTCCCGAGAGCCTTTTAACCCTTTACCTAACCTGAAAAGCAGACGACACTTGCAAAAATAATTCTTGAATAACTAATTTTTTTCATTTTTTGTTTCAAAAACATAGGTTATGACCCCTCGTTGGAACGAGCTCGTTCCAACAAGGGGTCATAACCTATGTTATTGAGACAAAAAATGAAAAAAAAATAATGAAAATTAATTGGCGATTTTTGAGAATAGCGCTGGCCGGTTTTGGCCGTTACGTTAGGTAAAGGGTTAAATAATTTTGATTCAGAAGGCAATGCAGTGTCGTGACTATGTACTTTTTCGCACTGCAGTATAGATTATTTGGAGCATTCATAATGTCGGCAGTGTGCGCGTCATGAGTGGGTGATGGGTTCTCGAGAAATACTTTGTAACGCACTATGACTTATTTGTACTGGAAATAGGTTTTCCATTAATTTGAAAGTATATCTTGATACCTGATATTCGGTCACTTTTGCACAATTGCACAAGCACCATACAATGTAATTTTATAATGTAAGGGTAGGGCGTTAAGATAGGCCTAGCCTGTTCAAATGAGTGAAATAAAAAACATCGTTTAACCCTTCACCTAACATGAAAAGCAGACGACACTTGCAAAAACAAATTCTTGAATAACTAATTTTTTTAAATTTTTTGTCTCAAAAACATAGGTTATGACCCGTCGAGCTCGTTCCAAAGTGGGGTCATAATCTATGTTTTAGAGACAAAAAATAAAAAAAATAATGAAAATTAATTGTCGATTTTTGTGAAGAGCTCTGGTCGGTTTTGACGTTACGTTGAGTAAAGGGTATGGTATGGTAAAGGTATGCTTAAAAAATCATGTGATCTATCGGAGACGTACGCAGACAACCACTGTATTCCATATGTTGAGAGACCTATTTGACCTCAGTACATGAAATATATACATAGAGGATATCTAGTGTTTTTGAGTGGATACCGAAAATTATCTCATGAGTGTCCGAGGCAAATGGTTATTTTTCGCGAGCGCTTGCGCGAGCGAAGACAGCCACTTATCTCAGTCATGACCTTAAATTGATGCATGAAAGTACACAGCGCATTGAATCATTGATCCGCGGGAGTGATTTGATCGATACTTGGAACAGATAGCGTCTTGCAATCTGATTCAGCTGGCGGGTTTCTAGTCCAAACATGGCCTGAAAGTCCGTAATATAAGTTTTTGGTTTGGTACGTCCTTTGAAAGGACGTACCAAACCAAAAACTTATATTACGGACTTTCAGGCCATGTTTGGACTATCATGTTTCATGCATCGATTCAAGGTTTATTCATGTTGAATTATTGCTGGAAATGATCGGTATCCACTCAAAAAAAAACTAGATTTTCTTTTCATTGTACGTTTCTAGAAGAAATTGATAATTTCCAGTGATAATTTGGCTCGTATTCACCTTGAAGTGATGCTATGAAAGCCTCCATTTTGATTGATACCGTGAAAGTGAAAATTTCTATATCTTCACAGTGGGGGATACGATTACTATCTTTCCCCAATTTCTTCCATAATCTATCGTTTAACGTAGAATAAATTTAATTTGAAAACAACTCACAACGTTACGACGTCGACGATGACTTCCGACGTAATCCCGTATTAGACGTGTAGTGAACGATATTCTCCGTAATGAGCTTTTGATGGTGGTTGTGTGATAAAAATAAACTTTGTGCTTGGGGTTTCAACGAAGCATGAGAAGATCAGACCACAGGAGTTTTAAGTTAGGATATAACGGATGCTGTCTTTCTGCACCATTATCCACTTGAAAGTGCCCGGGGTCATAGACTGCATCAGTCTGCGTGTCAACAACGTCAACCTGGCCCCGAGATCCATAATCCCTGGAGAGAAACCATGCAACACTGACATATCGAAAAAATCAGCGTGGGGCAGACTATACTTGCCGATGAGGGCCTTCCATTCTGTCTATCAAACGAAACCTTCCTCAAGCACTTGCCTCAAAATCAACTCACATCCTCCCATCTCCTCCTCCCATCTCCTCCTCCTCCTTCTCCCGTATTAACAAATCAATCACCTCTTGGGCTGAGCTAGGCAGCTTTTCCTCTTCTCTAGTTAAAAAATAGGAGGGCTCAGTTTCAAACTTCATTGTTCAAAATGTTGATGGTTATCTCTTCGATCTATATCAGACATCAGAGATGCCCTTTGAACAGGGCATGGAGATGCAAAGGGCACCACGAAGCGATTTGCGCAATGTACACCAAAAGTGGGCTGACACAAGGAAATTTGCACGGTCTTTTTTGGCTCCCAATTCGCTGGTGGTTGAAGGGTTAATATTCGCCGTCAAGATGAATACTCAAAAAAAAAATCATTTCCAATGAATGCATAGCATGAACAATAAATATTTGTTTTTACGTTATCGTTTGTTCAATAATACATCCCCACTGATCATTTCGAACAAGTATCTTTCTGATAATTAGACAAACAGTTAATTTGGCATCGCCTCTAGCTGTGTTGTTGAATCCTTCAGCACTGTCGACATGCTCTCCAATAGGGCTGTCGCGATTATTCGATTAGTCGACTAACCGTCGACTATTGAAGTATTTTTTATTTTTAGCCGATCGTCGTTCATTTTCAAGGTGGTACACGTCTACTACACGTCGGGGCTAAATTGCATTGTTTTGTGAGGTGAATGATCAATGAAGGTGAATAACTTTAAATATCTAACCATAGTTAACATTCATATCCGGAAGACTGTACGACTGCCACTGACTGTGTAAGAAAGAACACTCACAGTTACTCGAGAAGAATAGATTCTTCTGAATTTCTCCGGTCTTGTACACACGAATGCACCCATTGGAAAACCCAAAGCGCGGAAGTGACAAAATTATGACGAAAGTCAGAACGTCAGATCACTTCTCAAAGTTCGGAACTTCAGACTAAGATCCAATTTTAACAACTGACGAGGGAATGCATAGATCTCAATGTTCAAAATTTCGAGAAACTTATTGCAGAAAGGAAACATATGCAGGAACGTTCTTTGGTAAATTAATTTTAATTCAGGCTTCAATCTAGTTCAAACTTGGACCCGCAGTCAGTAATATTATTTTTGGGGTTGGTACGTCCTACAGGACGTACCAACCCCAAAAATTATATTACGGACTGTGGGTCCAAGATTGGACTACGTGTAGCTTCAGTCGGGACCGATTTGTTGTTCCCACAACCCCACTTCATCTGAACACACTGGTGCCATTGTCATTTTCAGAGTTTTACGTACAGAAGAATGATTTGCTAAAAAATCATGGGAAGCGACTATTAATCGACTAACCGTCGATTACTGGTCACAATTAGTCGATTACAAAAAAAGATAGTCGCGACAGCCCTACTCCCCAACAGAATTGACAAAATAACCATTTACTCTTTTTGTTTTCTAATTAGTCAGCAAAGTTCATACCCGCTTCAAACTGAATTAGTTTTGTGGTCTTCATTTTGTGGCTTACATGTGATGTCAAAATAAGCGCACGATGTTGTCAAATGATTGTCATAATGGCTTACGTGAACGACCATTGGGCGTCATTCTCTTGATGATATCTGACGCAGCGCCTATGTATAACACGTTTTTAATTTAATATGCGTTTCCACCACTCAGTTTGTAGCCTGTTGGTTTTCAAATGTTGCTTGGATAGGTTATTTGAGAACGGATGGAGCGTGTGTTCGAGGGGTATGTCAGCTTGAGATGAGTTTGAATGGTTGAATACTTCCCACACCGAATACTACTTTACGAGCCCCTGTGCGGTTATTCAAATATTGGATTTCTGAGATGTCACCAGGTTTAGTAAATGGCACATGCGCTGTGGACTTCGTCAAGTGCTCTAAAGGTGTTTTTGATTAAACAGAGCTATTTTTTCTTCATCAGATTTTTTTCGAATCCTCGTGCATATTCTGTGTGTTTTGTTTTTGCTCGAATTTTCTAAATCAAAATCCACATATTTTTTGCTTACCCCGGGCCCTTCTATTCCTTCCTGGCCCAGTTGTTTTTATTAATGTGTTCATACCGCCTTGTTTTGAATACCTTTGAAGACAATCAATTCACCTCAAATGGTTCAATGAACCTTCCCCAGCGCAGAACGAAAAACATCAACAGAAATATTATACTTCTCATCTCCACACTGATGCGGTCCATAATATGCTTATTGCAACTTATCTCCCTTAAATGGCAGAGTGCTAAATTATTTTTGGCGGTCAAAATGTTTTCACAAGTCATTTCCTTACAACAAATTATGGGAGAGTGCCTCCCATAAATTGTAGCAAGGCAAATTCTTAAGATAAGAAAATTTCACTTTAAAGGCAATATAAAGCACATTCACAGACTATAGCAATATAAAACACATTCACAGACTATAAAGCCTTTTATTTGCGGCACTTGCCCTTCAGACTGAATCCCAAATATGCTCTTCTAGTACTCTACCAGCAAACCTTTACCCAACGTAACGGGGAAATACCGGCCAGCGCTATTGACAAAAATCGCCAGTTAATTTTTATTATTTTTTCATTTTTTGTCTCAAGAACATAGGTTATGACCCCTCTTTAGAACGAACTCGTCGAGCTCGTTTCAATGAGGAGTCATAACCTACGTTTTCGAGAAAAGAAATGAAAGAAATTAGTTATTCAAGAATTTTGTTTGCAAGTGTCGTCTGCCTTTCATGTTACACGTTATACTGGTCCGCATATTAAGAGTCGTTGATCTTGATCACTTTTGCTCCTCGACTACTAATACCACCACGCCCCTTCATTCACAGACTATCGCACGATATTGTCAAGCGATTGCCATAATAATGGCTCACGTGAACGACCACTGGACTCCATTCTCTTGATGATATCTGCGCATACGTGCAGCACGTTGTTAATTTAATACGCGTTTCCGTCAGAGGCGTTGTTAATTTAATACGTGTTCCCGATAGACGAGAGTTCCATCGTCTCATGAATGCAACACAGATCTACCTACAGTGCTTAGTATTGGAGATAGCGCCATGTTGCACTCAAAGGACAAAATATTGACTCCAGCCGGAAACCCCATGAAATGTGGTTAAAGCGCCATGTTGCACTCACAGATACAAATAAAAAAGTCACGAAATCTGCTATACAAGGGCATGAACTTTTCAACTGTTGGTGGTTTGAGGCATCAAATTTTTAATTATTGAAAATTTTGGCTGGGATTAGTGAGATACTGTCCTCACGATCCTTGATAGGGGAATATCCAAGAAACTCAATATCCATGCAAAAGTTGTGCAAAGCTCTAGAATCAGCATCGTTCCAAAGTGGTTGTATCTGCCAAACCCACTCATTTCGAATCACCAAATAATTGTCATGCTTCATTGGATGGTAGTGACAACCGTTACTTATTCCTAGTTCCTTATTCGGCATTCGTTATCAACCGATATTATCGGTTGATAACGAATGTCGAATAAGGAACTGGGAATAAGTAACAGTTGTCACGACCCCTTGACTGGGCGTGACAGAAACCATCTACTGTTTTTGTTGGTTTGAGGCAAAGGAACATAGATGTCGTTAAAAGCAGCATGCGGAAACTTGTTCCTGTGTTTGTCGTGTTGTGACGCCAATTTTATTGCAAATAGAATACAATTGAACGCAAAAGATCGACAACACGATAGCAAAAAGAGACTCCATTCCAGGCTTATCTCGTCATGAAAACTGACTTTCGATACAGTTATCTTCCCTGAAATTAATAGACGGACGAGGAAGGTCCAATTAAGAAACAAGTAATTGTTGAGAAAATAACTATGACATCAATAGAAAGTAAAGCCAAGTTCCTAACATCCAGTTCAGACGGACGCATTTTGGACGAATCTCATCTGATTGTATTAGATGTGTCTCCAGTCGCACGTAATACTCGGTGATTCAGACGCACGCATTATCATCGAATTGCCCGATACACTCGAAACAGTCTCGTTAGGTTGTTAACTCTTTCCATGCTGGGCCCGCCTTGGACATTTCTAACATAACTAATTTGAATCAATTGTGAATTTGTCTAATTTGTTTTTTAAGTGATTCCCTAATTAGCATAAAACGGCATGCGAACGATAATACCCGAACACAAACGAACATCGGCGGACCATTAGGTTAGATTCACACGACGCATCGAATCAAACAGATGCATTGAACGCGTCGCCCTCAGACGAGATTTGTATGAAATGCGATTGAAAGATTTATTCGATTCAGACAGACGAATAATCGTCGCATATAATTCAAATAGAACTAATAACAGATTAACTCTTTTACCAAACGCAGACGATATAAAAATTTATTATTTTAAATATCACATTTTAAAAATTTTCAAACAATTTCAACAAAACCATGTCATGTGACCCATCATTGGAACGAGCTCGACGAGCTCGTTCCAAAGAGGGGCCACATGATATGGTTTTGTTGAAATTTTCTGAAAAATAATACTTTTATCAGATGCTGACTTTACTTTTCACGCAGGCGGATGTGGCCGTTTCGTTGGGTAAAGGGTTAAATGCGTCCAAAAACTGTCTGAACTGAGAGTTAGCTGTCTGTTATCTGTTGTTTATGTTTATAAAAAAAGGGAACATACAAAAGGAAACTTGGGTTTTTTATGGCAGGCTAATTAAAAGCCACTAAGTAAGTGTCCACTTTGGCTCTTTCTTTATCGAATGTGTTTTTACAGAAATTTGCAAGTTTTTATTCTTCTGAGGGGAAAAAATGAGCAAATCTTATCTCCTAGAGTTTTATATTAATGGAAAGGACAGTGTCTGTATTATATGTCCCTATGCGCACACTGTTGATACAGTGAACAGAAAAAAGTTACAAGACTTCAAAAGATGGTGAAAACGCCATTTTCTTATTTTTAAATGGGTTTAAACAGAGAATATGAGTCAAAACGTTCAAATTGATTGGGAAAAAAATTTGCAAAAAAGCCAGCTTCTGCATTTTTATACTACTCTACAGAAAAGTGCCCGATGTCTGTGAAATGATGCGCACATCGATGATACAACTTCGCTGACATTTCGAAATTTTCAATTTTTATTTGACATTCCAATAGTGAAAAATTTACAGACCACTTTAGAGAATTAAGGGTAGCCAACTTCCCCGTAAGTCTCTCCCAATGACGAAAATTGACAGGCATGCCTAACGTACGATAAAATATCCACAAACCCCAAAAGGCATATTCTACAAAAGACTGAAATATTGTAATCCCACCACACAACTCTCGTCGTGGTTGAAGTCGTAAGAAATAAATAAAGAAGGGTTTCCTCTAAAAAATGTCTCACTTCTACGACGCCTGTGAACGAGTGAAGACATACCCATCTGCGAGATCTGATGATAGAACACGACAACAATATTATAATAATAATGATTCCTCCGAAAACGATAGAATGAAGAGAGCAGGACAATACAAAGAAAAACTGCATTGCTTTTAGTAGGTACCAGAGGTATCTCTGAGTGATCTGCAAGGAGATATAAGTTTCACGAGCGGTCAGAGTCGTAGCTACAGGGGGGGGGGGGGGGAAGAGAGAGGGGGGGGGGGGGGGGCTTGTCCCCCCAAAAGTTTCGCTGGCTCCCCCAAAACATTGGCTCAAAGCAACTTTTTCACAACGTAGAACCCCAAAATGGATTCCACTGTAGGGGTTGAACACGTTACAAAAAGTGCCTCAGATTCGCTCTTAGAGCACTAAATTTTGCAAAAGTTTCTTTTCTCGGGTGGGGGGGGGGGGGGGGGGCTAGTCCTAACAAGGACTTCCAGTCGTTGCTCCTCCTCCCACGGCCCTGCAGGGAGGTGGGAGGAGATGGTGCAACGACCGAAGGGTCCTAGTTAGGACTAGGGGAGACCCCACACAACGGTCTTTCAAATATCAGTCTGGCTACACGTCAACGAGGGACTAAGAGCCGCGAGTAAAAACTTATGGTTTCAGTCGCTTTAAATAATGTGTTTGTAATTGCAATTAGAACAACCAAACACCGATAAACATGCCGTCATATTACATCTACCGAGTAATGCGCGTCACTTCCAGGGAGATGTTCTATCTGACTATCACGAATATCACTTCATTCCCGTAATAGTTTGCCAATCATTTCTGGCTTGTCACAAAACGAGAGTCTCAACTTTTCTAATTATATATCATTCCTGTCCCAAAGGGTCTCTCATAACGCCAGTGACGTTCGGATATTTTTGAAGCGACAATTTTAGAAACGCGAAATGGAAACTCGAGTCCCTTGGCGCTTAACACAAGACAAACATCCCTGTTTTTTGGTTTATATTTCAGGTGTCGTATTTATTTTTTTTAAAGATCCGCTGTCATGTAATAAACACATTATTACAACAGTTAGTTAATCTGGATTGTTATATTCCTCTCATTGACAAGACCAGATTCGTCAGTTCAAACATGACGACTTTGGCGTCGTATTTGATCTGGTACCATCAACGCGGCAGGATCAGACTAGCCAGATTACTGTCTGTAATAAAAGTAAATATCTACCATCACAAAAGACACCGAGAATTATTTGTCAGATATTTTCGCTGTCTTATAAGGTAGCAGAGAAGAAGAAATATTGAGACTTTTTATCAAGTCGACAAAAAGAACATAATCAAGATATCCAGTGACGTTTTAAATTGATGCGACACTCTCATCTTTCCTAAATCCGTATCATACCTGTGTCAAACAGGCCTCTCGTAACATGACTCATAGATTTTCGAAGCGACAATTTTACAAACGCGGAATGAAAACTCGAGTGTCTTGGTGCTGAACACTCCGAACAAACATCCCTACTTTCTTTTTCGGTATATATTCCGGATGTCTTATTCCATTTTTAACCATCTGAACTCGTAAGACCAATTTTTCTCCCAATGCATAATTTCATGTCATTTTTGACTTATTATAAGAGGTCTATACGCGGGACATTGATGACAAAATAATAATTGCAGTCTGCAGCCAGACGGATGCAGACAGCAGTTATTATTTTATCCTCCCTATATATTGATATTGGACTGACCCATCTCACTTTAAGTGTGCAAAAATGCGACACCATTCTAGGAAACGAGGGTTCAAATGGTTAAGGATCCACTCATATAATAAACAAATTATTACAACGGTTAGTTAATATGGGGTGTCATTTTCCATCTCGTCGACGAGACCACATCAGCTAGATCAAACAAGACGCTAGCTGCGTCTTGTTTGATCTGGCTGATCTGGTCTCAACTCGACGGAATCCAACGACGCAGATCAACTGGCTGCTGTAATAACCTGTATATATCTACCGTCATAACAGATATCAAGAAATACTTGTCCGACATTTCTGTTGTCTTATAAGGCGCCATATAATAAATAAATAATTTGCAATTTTTCAGCACGCCGACAAAAAACATAATCGCTAAAGCCAGAGGTATTTCGAATGATTACTCGTCTTAGTGTACACTGCACATGGTTGTAGCACCATATCCCCGATTGAAGCTCAAATGGCTTAACTCATAGTATAGAAGAGAGAAATCGAAGTGATGGCAGCACCAAAGAAGAATCTGTCTTATGAAAAAAGAAAACAATTTTAACGAAAACTGAGTTCTTAAAAAAAAACAATGACACCCAACCTAATTGTTGGATATTCAAAGTCAAATCCCTGGGCAAAGCCGACCGTTATCATTGGTGTTGACTTTTCATAAAGAGGCATTTCATACGAAAATTCAGACAACTGTAAAACGTCACCGAGAAGTCCGGGACAACTGAGTTAATCGAATCTCAGAAGTATGCCTGGGACAAGATAAATTTCCTCCTTGAGTTCATCTTAGACAAATACGCCTTTTTTTGCAAAGTTTATGCTGCCTTCCGAGTAAGGCTGTCATGATTTATCGATCAATCAATTGTCGATCGGTCACGCCAAAATCGATTAGTATTTTTCGTTGTAGAAGAATCGGTATATTTGACCCTGTTTTAGACGTTTAACAATTTAAAAAACAAATTTATGAAAAAACTATTGTTTCTAAAGGTAAAATGTCAAGAACGTCGACGTTAAACATCAAGAAGCCGTTAGAAGCATTTGTCTTTTAGGTACATTTAAAGCTTTGATGTTCTGAACTTTTGAACCGTCAGTGTAATAACGAAGACCGGTCGGCAGTTGCGAACTTGCGAAGTTCGCAACTGATGACCGGTCTTGATTATTACATTGACGGTTCAAAAGGTCAGCACATCAAAGCTTTGAATGTACCTAAAAGCGGATCGTCTTCGTTGTTTGCTTGATGTAGGTCACCTGACTTGAACTTCATTTTTAACGACTTCAAAGAGAGGGAGGGGGTGGGGTAATCTAGGTACGATTAATCGATTATTGTCGATTATTTGCGACGATTAATCGATTCAGAATTCAAAAATCGTGACAGCCCTACTTCCGAGTCCAGCAAAGTAGTATGTAATGTGGTTTTGAGGGATGGTTGGCGGACCCCGGTGCAGGACCCCGGAAGTGACGTCATGTCACGTGACCTAGTGGCGCCATGTTGTGTTGTCATGGTAACCAGCCTGGGCGGCCATGTTGTGACGTCATCTCCATAGTGATACGTGGTGTTAGTGCGCATGCGCAGCGCGTGTTGTTAGGGTGATACGTGTTTCCGTCGTCCATTTTGTATACTGGATGCCGCCATCTTGGTTTCTATGGTAGCACCTGAGTGCTATGATACCCAATTTTTCTGCAATGGGATGGGTTATGTTCGGAGGGCGTGTTCCTTCGTACAGGAGTAATTTCCCGATTCGTAGAATTACCACAAACAACCCGACAAGTTGTACTATTTCGAATTCTTTAAGAACCCTATTTAGGACCGCCATTCTTTTGGCTTATAATAGTAGCACGTAGTGCTATGGTACCAAGGGGGTACCCTGGGGTGTGCTCGATTGAACTAGAGTATATCTAATTACCCAAATTGACCCGACCACCCTTACAGACCACCAAAATCTCCACCAAACCACCCAAACGGACATGTGAAGCCCCATTTTGAGCATATACAAATAACACGTTATGCTATAGTACCAAGGATACAGGGGGTATGTTCTATTGAATATGAGTACAGGGCCTGATTTTCCCAGAATCCCATTTTAATGCCTATTGCATATGTTTCTTTGTCACTAACAGTCTATCCAGTCCAAACTA
The DNA here is from genome assembly GCA_031216915.1 of Pictodentalium vernedei. Classification (NCBI taxonomy): domain Eukaryota; kingdom Metazoa; phylum Mollusca; class Scaphopoda; order Dentaliida; family Dentaliidae; genus Pictodentalium; species Pictodentalium vernedei. Next base: position 669,777,842 of record CM062296.1, read on the forward strand.
TCTCTGGTTCTCTCGTCCAAGCCTTATAATTACCAGTGCTTGATTTCCCATAATGCTGTTATCTCCCTTGTGTATATCAAAAGCATTCCCAAACCCAATAAGCAATCGGGCAGTTACTGATAAACCATTGCTCGAATGACTCGAATCCCATCGATCAAATGAGCTTTAGAGTAATTGCTCGATCGAGTGATTCGGCATATTTCTCGAACGACTCGAATCCCATCGAGCAAATGAGCCAACGAGCAATTGCTCGTTCGAGTGACTCGAAATACTGCTCAACGACTCATTTCAGAAAAAAGGGATTCCACAGCCACAGGCGTTTTCGAAAAAGGGATTCCACAATTGGGATTCCAAAAAGGGATTCCAAAAGTGGGATTCCGTCTTATGTCGAGTGACTCGCAACTATTGCTCGAATGACCCGAATCCCATCGAGCAAATGAGCTATCGAGCAATTGCTCGATCGAGTGACTCCTCGAACGACTCGACGACTCATTTCAGAAAAAGGGATTCCATAGCCACAGGCGTTTTCGAAAAAGGGATTCCACAAAAGGGATTCCAAAAAAGGGATTCCACAAAAGGGATTCCATAAGTGGAATTCCGTCTTACCTCGAGTGACTCGGCATATTGCTCGAACGACTCGATTCCCATCGAGCAAATGCGCCAACGAGCAATTGCTCGTTCGAGTGACTCCTCGAACGACTCGACGACTCATTTCAGAAAAAAGGGATTCCATAGCCACAGGCGTTTTCGAAAAAGGGATTCCACAAAAGGGATTCCAAAAAAGGGATTCCACAAATGGGATTCCGTTTCCATCTTGTCGCCAAAGCTCCAAGGCCACTAAAGGTCTGTGGTCTATCTGCCCTATCATTAGCTTCTACAACAGTCTTGCTCCATTGCGGCCTTGTACCAGTACTATTGACTAAACTACCATCCATTAATATTGACTTGTATCACTATTTCCTAGCCATACCTTCGCTCAAGCCTTCAAAATGTTCAATCAGATTTCCCATGTACACATATAAAGTATTCCGTAATTGAGATTCCTAGCCGAGTCCGTAAAATATGGATTCCGTGTTTTTACATAAATTATCGATAAATTCTACTCCCATTATGACCTACAAGACGCTCGATCCTATACGATGTGATCCTTAACCCAATAAATACTTTAGCTCCTAGATGGCTATTATTATTACCTCTCTGTCGGTCGAGAGAATGATTAACTCTTTGCATGCTGCTGGCGGATATTCCTGCCCAGCACAGGGTTTCTCTTGTCTCTGAAATAAGTATAATTTGTGCATATTTAATCATCTTGTCCCCCTGTAAATGCAATGGATTTTTTTACCAATGATTTCGTGTGTTACATTTAGATTAATTTTTCATCAAATCCAGTCATGGCTGCTTCAAAGCAGCCATGACTAGATTTGATGAAAAATACCTAGAAAATACTCAGCGGGTTAAGAGTTAAGTTTTGCCTTAGTACTGGGGTCTTTTACTAACGAAAGTAATGTTAAATATTCTCTTTTTGTTCATTTCCCAAGTCTATTGACAGTCCTGGTGCCGCCTGTTTTCTCTCACTCTCAGGTCAAAAGATGGGTGACCGACGGAAAGGGGGATCATACGTAAACAGGCTTAAAAAGTAATCGGAACACCACTGTGGTGACCTGAATACTTTTGAATGCGGGCAATGGATCTATCTTTATATTATTTAGGCGGCCCTAAAAAGGGCCTTGGGAAGCGATCTATGATCGCTGCCCAAATTTCGAACCCACAGGGAATTTCTGTGGGTTCTCTAGCATCCTTTCCTGGAATTCTTTATTGGACTGGGTCCTAAACACCCAGTCCCGTCAACCCCCTCTAACCTGTTTCATAACCGAATGATGGTTCATTTGAACCACCATTCGGTATATCGTTTCTTTGATTTCAATAGGTAATCGATCCATAAACATACAGGTAGCCCGACGAACGCTTCCAGCGTGATTTTATAAACACCTGACGGACTTCTCAGAAAGCCTTTTCGTTTACTTGCGAGTATCGAAGAAGAAATTTCTTTCGGTTCCAGACATTCGTGTTTCATCGTTGACACTAAATGTATTGGCGTTTCATTATTTGTTAATGCTTTCTAATAAGTAATATACCAAAATAATCCTTAGACATCGCTTGCTTCATAAATATTACTAGGGTGTTACTAACCATATTTCTATGTCAGTTACACGCAATTGTTTTGAACATTAAATGCGTTGGAAATACTAATTGTCACTTCAACAGCTTTCAGGCATTTTCTCGTGTACAACCTGTTATACTTTCTTGCAATGATATGGACGCGCAATCACAATAAAAGATTTTAATATACAATATTCACACACAAAGCCAAAAATTATTGTATACGTGAAACATTTGCAACAGAGGGGAAAACAAATAAAACTCTTCAATGTTATAGTTCGTGTCAGACGCTGGCTATGTTGGGTAGACTAAAAAATTGAGAATGTGCGGCGCAACTCAGTGTCCGGAATCTGTCATAATAAACACTAATTCTCAGTAATACAACAAACTATATCATTATGTTGTATTATACACGTTAATACTAATATAGAAAGTTTCGTTAATACCCTCGAGTGTTGATATAAAAACACGGAATCCATATTTTACGGACTCGGCTAGGAATCTCAATTACGGGATGCTGTATATGTATACAGGGGAAATCTGATTGAACATTTTGAAGGCTAGAGCGAAGGTATAGCTAGGAAGTAGTGATACAAGTCAATATTAATGGATGGTAGTTTTGTCAATAGTCCTGGTACAAGGCCGCAGTGGAACAAGACTGTTGTAGGCGCTAATGGTAGGACAGATAGATCGTAGTCCTGTAGTGGCCTTGGAGCTTTGGCGACAAGATGGAAACGGAATCCCATTTGTGGAATCCCTTTTTTGGAATCCCATTTGTGAAATCCCTTTTTCGAAAACGCCTGTGGCTATGGAATCCCTTTTTTCTGAAATGAGTCGTCGAGTCGTTCGAGGAGTCACTCGAACGAGCTATTGCTCATGGGCTCATTTGCTAGATGGGATTCGAGTCGTTCGAGCAATATGCCGAGTCACTCGAGGTAAGACGGAATCCCACTAATGGAATCCCTTTTGTGGAATCCCATTTGTGGAATCCCTTTTTCGAAAACGCCTGTGGCTATGGAATCCCTTTTTTCTGAAATGAGTCGTCGAGTCGTTCGAGGAGTCACTCGATCGAGCAATTGCTCGATAGCTCATTTGCTCGATGGGATTCGAGTCATTCGAGCAATAGTTGCGAGTCACTCTACATAAGACGGAATCCCACTTTTGGAATCCCTTTTTGGAATCCCATTTGTGGAATCCCTTTTTCGAAAACGCATGTGGCTATGGAATCCTTTTTTTCTGAAATGAGTCGTCGAGCAGTATTTCGAGTCACTCGAACGAGCAATTGCTCGTTGGCTCATTTGCTCGATGGGATTCGAGTCGTTCGAGCAATATGCCGAGTCACTCGATTGAGCATTACTCTAAAGCTCATTTGCTCGATGGGATTCGAATCATTCGAGCAATGGTTTATCAGTAACTGCTCGATTGCTTATTGGGTTTGGGAATGCTTTTGATATACACAAGGGAGAAAACTGCATTATGGGAAATCAAGCACTGGTAATTATAAGACTTGGACGAGAGAACCAGAGATAGTTTGGAATGGATAGACAGTTAGTGATAGAGAAACATATGCAATAGGCATTAAAAATAGGATTCTGTGAAAATCAGGCCCTGTACTCCTATTGAATAGAACATACCCCTGTACCCCTTGGTAGTATAGCATAACGTGTTTTTTATATGCTCAAAATGGAGCTTCACATGTCCGTTTGGGTGGTTTGGTGGAGATTTTTGTGGTCTGTAAGGGTGGTCGGGTCTGTTTGGGTAATTAGATATACTCTAGTTCAATCGAAACTCCCCAGGGGACTCCTTGGTACTATAGCACTATGTGCTACTATTATAAGCCAAGAGAATGGCGGTCCTAAATAGGGTTCTGAAGGAATTCGAAATAGTACAACTTGTCGGGTTGTTTGTGGTAATTCTTCGAATCGGGAAATTACTCCTGTACGAAGGAACACGCCCTCCGAACATAACCCATCCCATTGCAGAAAAATTGGGTAACATAGCAATCACGTGCTACCATAGAAACCAAGATGGCGGCCTCCAGTATACAAAATGGACGACGGAAACACGTATCACCCTAACAAAACGCGCTGCGCATGCGCACTAACACCACGTATCACTATGGAGATGACGTCAGAGCGTGGCCGCTCACGCGGGTTACCATGACAATACAACATGGCGCCACTAGGTCACGTGACATGACGTCACTTCAGGGGTCCTGCACCGGGGTCCTGCCAACCATCCCTCAAAACCACATTACATACTACTCAGCATGAAGTCCATTAGCGAAAAAGGTGCATGTGCTTCTGGATTCTTCTTGTCCGATATATCATTGCAAATTACTAAACTTACAGGGGTGCTGCTAACGGGGGTGGTGGGTGACACCGCCAATAATTTTCTAGTCTGGACATTTTCGTGCGGATTGAAGTCTTTAAATACTAATTCTCTCTTGCTTGTAATCATCTATTTTCTAACCAGACATGATTTGATATTTGGGATAATGTCACACATACACGCACACACAATCGGCCATACAAAATGGAGGTATATAATACAGAATCGGATTGTTGGGGGCCCAGCATGACCAATTTGGATTAAGGTACGTTCTGACTAAATAAGAATTTGCGTCGTGCATTTATTTATCCTCAAATAAATTTCCAAAAATTATTTATTTATTGCGGTTTAGCGACAATTTCGATAGCCATGGTCACCTCGTGTCAGACAGTTTTACGGGTGGGGGAAGTCGGAGTATCCGGAGAGAACCACAGAGCAACGGCGAGGAACTTTAAGATTCCCCAACCTTCCTAACTCCGCACAGCAGAGTTAGCATTGTTTGAAGACAAGTGCAACATCGACGTGCAGCATGCCTTAGTACACAGGGACTCTGTGCCCCACGTGATAATAGGGGGGGGGGGGGGGTAGAGCCGTGGACCTTTCGGTTTGAAGTTCAATGCCGTAACCACTGTGCCACTGCGCTCCCAAATTACCAATAAGTCTTTTGAACTATAATCATTGCACTGACTAACACTCCATCTACATCATCAATGCATGCCTTCTGCGAAGGCATGCTTTGATGATGTAGTTGGAACAGTTTATCAGCCATAACTCGAGTCATTACATTCTGGACAAATGAGGTTTACACCCCACAATCGGTAGTCTTCGTGACGCCTCTGTCTACTTGTACTCTGTCAACTTTTCCTGTTTAGTTCTCTAGCCGCCTAGCCAACAACATGTAATAACGCGTAAAGTAAACCACAAAATGCACATCTCCAGACGTCCCTGATATGGAGATTAACCCTTTCAATCCTGGTGGTATCTTCCATGTCAGTTCAATGGCAGCAATTGGAAGAGACCATATTTATTATTTGTGGGTAGACCAATCATTATTTTCAACGTGCAGCCTTAGGGCTGCACGTTGAAAATATTAATTGGTCTACACCACACATTTATCTTACAGTCACCCCCTTAATGACATTATGACGTAGCATGTGACCCTCTCGGGAAAACGACCTCTGGAGTTCAAAGGGTTAATATTAGAACAGGATAATCATACAGGAGTGTTTTGATCACGTACAGAAATTTTCAAGAGAAAATAAAAGCACGGAATAAGCTCGAGAAAGAATAAGAGAATGAGTTGGGAGAACCGATAAAAAGACTTCAGGTTCATTGAACACACCCTTAGAACATGGAATATGCGGTTCAAAACAAGACTTTACCCTAGAAATCGATGATAAATTTGGGAGGCTTATAGGAGCAGCCAGACCAGAGGCGGCGGAATCTCGCCCCAACATTTTTTTCCACAGATACGATTATGATTGATTACACTACAAACTTTACAATTCGAGAGCTTGGGATTCAATATACAGTAAGTAATGTGATAGATTTTATCACATATTCACCATCAAATAGCTCATTACGGAAATATTGGTCACAACACGTCTAATAACGTGTGGCGTCAGAAGTCAATGTCGACGTAATATCACTGTGATTGGATTGGGTTCGGCAGTAGAATTGAATTAATCTTCTCTTTTTTCCATGACTGTTCTTCTCATACGAATAGTAGACGGCATATTTATTTATTTATTTATTTATTTATTTATTTATTTATTTATTTATTTATTTATTTATTTATTTGTGTTTAGGGTTGCATATTTCTGCACAGTGGCTAATTATTTATTTATTTATTTATTGGTGTTTTAAGGTCATATACTTATGCACAATGGCTAATCATAACCGTGACAGTTTTACGGGTGGAGGAAGCCGGAGTACCCGGAGAAAACCACCGAGCAATGGCAAATAACTGTCAGCTCCCCAACATAACAACTCCACACAAGCAGGGTTAGCATTGGTTGAAGACAGGTACACCATCGACGGGCAGTACGTCTTAGTACACAACGCCACCGTGCCCCCACGGAAGAAGACAGCATAAAAAGCATTTCCTGAAGAACTAGCTTTTTTTCATTTTTGCCTCGAAAACATAGTTTACGATCCATCATTGAAACGGGCTCGACGAGATCGTTCCAATGAGGGTCCATAAGCTATGTTTCGAGGCAAAAATTTAAAATGTAATACTATTTGGTTGGCGATTTTTGTGAAAAGCGCTGGATAGTTTTAGCTGTTGCGTTAGGTAAAGGGTTAAATTACACAGTTTGTGATAAAAAGAATATCAAATTCGTGAGGATTTGATATGAAATTTCCGAACCTGGTTCACTAAAATAGATCTGAACCTCGATAAACCTTGGCTCAAGTTGATTTTACAGTACAGAAATGTCTTATCAAATCGTAACTCATTGGAGATCCCATGTATCTACAAATGTAAAAAAATTAGGTGCATTTGTCCGAGCCTACTATTGATCGCGCTGAGCCTCACATGACGCCATACCCGGAGTAAAAGGAATGGAAGTCCGTAGGAACGTTAGTCCCTCTGGACTGTTATTCCGCGGAATTATAGTCCTAGGTCTAACATTTCTAGGAATAGTAGTCCACTGGCAGTGCATGGACTCAATCCGATAGCCGTTTCCCGATGGAATAACCTGATATCGCATAGTCCTCCGATGCTATTAGAACATGTTGATTGGTCAAATTAAATAGGTGGCACGAGAAAGGGTTAATACGTAGCATGGAATGAAAGATTTTCGCTAGCTGTTTCGAAGGTGTAGAATATTTATCGCCCTTGCCACGGGGGCACGGTGGCTCATTAGTTGAAGCTTTCAACTTCAACCCTTTACCTAACATGAAAAGCAGACGACACTTGCAAAACAAATTCTTGAACAACTAATTTTTTTCACTTTTTTGTCTCAAAAACCTAGGTTATGACCCCTCATTGGAACGATCTCGACGAGCTCGTTCCAACGAGGGGTCATAACCTAGGTTTTTGAGACAAAAAATGAAAAAATACTGAAAAGTAACTGACGATTTTTGAGAATAGCGCTGGGCGGTTTTGGCCGTTACTTTGGGTAAAGTGTTAAACCAGTTCGATCTGCGCTGTGTTCTTGGGCGAGACACTTTATCCCGCTTTCCCACGGGATGTAGGATATAGCTGTCTACTAAGACGTACTGCACGTCAATGGTGCACTTATCTTCAACCGCCGCTAACACTGCACTCTACTTGTGCCGGATTAGCAAGTTAGAGAGTCTGACATTTGCTCGCCGCTGCTCCGCAGGTCTCTTCGGGCACCTCGGCTCCCACCACCCGTAAAACTGCCCAGCACCATGTGGCCCTGGCTGGTGAAGGTCTCGTTAAACCCCAATAAACATCAACAGTGCCCATCCCACAAACGCAAACATTTGAACAGATTTCGTCGCTCTCAAGACCTGAGAATCAAGAATAGGGGCCTTGCATGATATATGATAAACAAAGAGAGGTTATTCAGAGAAAAAATGTTTTGTCGTTATTTAATGCGTTAAGGGGAAAGTAAACAGAAACAACTTGGAGAAAATCAACAAATAGCACACTGAAAAAAAAGGGGTTATTAATTCCAGTTTGTGATGTATTTTCAGTTCATTTGCATTCTATACAATAGATAACATATCCTGAGAGCTACAGTTTTGTTTTTAACAATCTAAATATTTAATTGTTTTTAACAATCTAAATATTTAATAAATTCATTTTTAAAGAATATTTGCTTCTCGACACTCATTCCCGTCGTGATGAGGTCTAACCTCGACAAAACCAACTATCAAGTATTCTGTCTTGTGTGATATGTATGAGCTGAAGCCTGAAAATTTGATATATTAAGCAACAAAGAAATCAAATTAGAATGGTTTCTAAATATGTTAATGAAGCTGATGCAAACAAAACTTGCCCTGCTTGTGAGGCGAACAATTTCTGTCTATAAATGATGTGGGATTTTCCAGTCAATAATGTTTTTATGACAGTATCTAACACTGTACAAGTACCATTATGTTGAAAACAGGGAACACTCAGATATGAACCCAGAAATGTGATCTGAATTAATTTTATTTTTTAGGCAGTATGGCTTAGGTATACACAAAAATAACATTTATCCCATAAATGGACGTTTATTCGAACAATAAAAGTCTTGGATAAAATTTTGCTTTATTGACCTTGTAGCAGCTGCTAGTAGGGTGATAAGGTTTCCCCGTAGGTTTAACACTGAAAGAATTGATTCCAAAAGCAGAGACGGACTTGTTGACGTCTGACCTCTACCACATTCGAGTTGTCATGACCTGTTTTACGTTTGTGGGAGAAAAAATGAACCGACGTTTATCAAAGGTTGACGGTCGCTGAAATGTTTAGTTTTAGAATATATGACACATTTCAACTCTGTCTAATAATAAAACGAACAACAATTAACAAAGAAAACACAAAGTAAATCAATCGAAACTAAGAGTTGAAAAGTATACAAGTTCGATTCTCAAAGACAAGGGCATGATGAGTGATGTTTCATTTTCCAAATTAGGAAAGTATAAATAAACAAATGCACGTGTCGTCTGCTTTGTTTGTAAAACTCAAGTTGAATCGTCGACGAAAAAACAAGAACAAAAAAACAACGAAATTAAGAAAGATAAACATTTTTCATTTAATAAAGTATTTTTGCAACTTTAGCTCAAGTTTGTAGGGGAATTATTTTTAGACAGAAATGTATCACTGCGCCTTGTTTATTTTTGGCAGTTTTGCTTGTCGATTGAATTGGACCAATGTGCTCGTCACTTCTGGTAGTGTTGTGCAACGAGTAACGGCACGATTTCGCCGCGACTGTCCTGTAAATGATTTATGGGATAAACAAAATAAACGTATAGCGTTTTCAGTGAAAAAAATTATTCTACTCGTAGGATTAAGAATGAAACCGACTCGTCAGAGGCTCGTCTGTTTCATTCTTAATCCTACTCGTAGAATATTTTTTTTACTTGAAAACACTATACGTTTATTCTATATTTAAACGCAACGGTTGCACTGAATGAGAAGTGTTTAATATTTTTAGCTCATACGAATCAAACACTCGAGCTGACACATCCTTTTAACTCTTTGAACCCGAGAGCCAATTTTCCGGCACAGGAACATGATGCGTCATAATTCCATTAAGTATGATAGCTGCTAAGTGAATGTGTGGAGTAGACCGATCAATATTTTCAACGTTCAGCCCGAAGGCTTCACGTTGAAAATATTAATTGGTCTAGCACCAAATAATCAATATGGTCTCTCCGGATTACTGCCATTGAACTGACATGGAACCATAAGAGTTGAAAGGGTTAATGTAATCATAAATGTATCAGTTGCATCATATCCAGACAAGGAGAGTATTGTCTGAAAGCAATCACCAAGGTATCTCAAACAAAACAGAAAATAAGCAGACATCATATCGAATATTGCTTACATTTGTCACAATATGCATTATTGTAAGAATAACACTGTGCTGTGGTACCCATTTTCTGGATGCAGTCAAGCCAGAAAATAAGCAGACTGCCATCTGCAAAATGAGGTCCCCAGAGGGTAAATTTAGTGATGCTACCCTGCATAGCAGAGTAGCATCACTAAATTTACCCTTTGTGAACCTCAATCTGAATCAGGGTCTCAAAACTAAACAGAAAGAGGAACCCAGAGGATAAATTTGCCCACTGTACGGGATAGCATCATAAAATTCACCCTCTGTGGACCTCATTCTGCAAATGTCAGACTGCTTATTTTCAGGCTTGATCTCAAACAATAGAGACCCGGCCATCCATAAAACTGCTGTGTTTCTATACTAGTTTCCTCGGGGTCTCTGGACCAAAGTCATTTAGTACAACAACAATGAGAGGTGCGGCCCACCATGCTTTTTAAGAAAATTCTTCATCCCAACATGAATGAAGATGGTTGTTAAATCAGTTTCATTAACATATTTACTAAACTGTCGCTCTTTATTATTTTGTGACACAATATCGTCCACTGAGTTCCAATGTGTACTATGAGTCTACTGGCACAAAGAACACATAGGAACTCAGGGACGATATATCAAAATTCAGCTCTCGGTTAAAAAATACCACAGAAAAAGCAAAGCAGTGAGGAAAATACCTGGAAAAAATATTCTTTAAAAGTGAATTTATTAAATATTTAAATTTTAAAACAAAAAAATTGGAGTCATCAGCATATCTTTTTCATGGTAGAAAATGCATCTACCCCAAGAATGCATCACAAAATGTGAAGAATAAATTTTTTGTCCATGACGATTTTCTCACAATTGTTTGTTTACATTCCTTTTAACGTTCTCAGCATGTCCTTTGTTGGTGTTGATATCGATTCACCCCACGTATAATTGCTTCGTCAATACTGAAAATGGCACGAAGACTGTCAAAACCCTGCGAATATCTCTCACTGAAAATTAACTCCCCAAAACATTTATAGGCATTCACCGCAATTGATTTTTTTTTCGAAGCAGCATTACAGTTGGACTTTAATGGGATTAAGCAAAATCAATTGAGTGGATTGGAAACTGCACACATATTTGGCGAGAGTATTATATTTGCAGTAGCACCGTGATTACAAAACTGGATGGAGAATTGCGAGCAGATCGCGATCTAGTCGCGATCCGGTCGCAATTCTCCAACCACTTTCCACCCTCCAGCACCGTGCATTCTCACCCGTCGAAAATGTAAAACGACAATGTTGAATATTAGATGGTAGGTTTATTTGTTTTCCTACTCATAGACTTGAATTTGCAATTCTTTACTGATGACATCTCGACCCGCTGATATAAGAGTATCGCGATTTGATCGCGATCCAGATGAGAAATGATCACTTTTCTGAACACACCACTGAACATTCCTTAGTTTGTCAATGTGCTCTGAAGTTATTGTGCTGAAAGCGGATTAACCCCTTACTCAAATGAATCGCCCGCATCCGCCCGCGTAATATGCAAATTCAGCAGTTGAAAAAATACTATTTTTCAAACAATTTCAACAAAACCATATCGTGTGACCCCTGGTTGAAACGAGCTCGTCGAGCTCCTTCCAACGAGGGGTCACATGATATGGTTTTGTTGAAATGTTTTGAAAAATTTAAAAAAATGATATTTAAAATAATAAATTTTGATATCGTCTGCGTTGGGTAAAGGGTTAAGAAGAGGCTTTGTGTATTGTTCTTACTGAGTAAAGGCCTTTACACTATCTACATTTAGGATATGATGATTGTCGAAAAACACAATCCTGCTCGCTAGGTGTGGCAATTCAGTAACTCGTAATGGTGCTGAAATGGGTCATATTTGCGAGTAAATCCCCCGCATGTATGACCAGATTAATGGACCCAAACAAAACAAATGAAATCTACCACAACCCGCTGGTCTATGACAGACGAAACAATATGTAGAAGATTTTAAGTATCAGTAGGCTACTTCAGCTCTTATATCCGAACAAGCAATTCAGTTCAAGAATAGTGGATATAAATTCACCTGCTTCAGCTGCAATATATAAAGCCGTTTGCCTTTTTTGGTAATAAATACTGTTTAAATTAATAAAAAAGCAGCACAATGAAACCTTCGGCAGTAGATATCGAAAAGCAACTCTAGCTCGTATATCTGAAGCCGTTTAATGTTGAGTATGTGTATCCTTTCCAAAAGTTGCCTACATCACGCCATAGGTCCTTCAGACACTTCAGTTCATAAAGATGATTCTTGAAGTAAAATGTGAAGCTAACGAGCACAAGTAAATAGGCATTATCAGAAGTAGCAAATGGCATTAAAACAGTAGAGGTAAGCTAAAATGCCCCATCCATGGAAGAGTTAATGTATACAGAGGATGTACAGAGCTCACACATAAAGCCAAAACTGCGCAAGAAAAGTGTTGCCGACTGCCATCTGCACAATGTCATTAAAGCCGGAAAATTATACATGCAGGTACCCGAAAGATTTAATGTTCAGCTTGTCGGATAAATATAGAAGATGTACAGCAAACAAATACCGAAATGCAGAACATTATGCATGTTACAGGTCAGCCAACTGCTCGGACTAAGCTGTTGTGACATGCAATGCTAAATACCAAACGCGTTTGAAGAGAAATGTCTTGTGGATAATTAAATCACACTGGAGCATATATATTCAATTATCACTTTCCAAAATGTGATTTACTGGGATTTCCCGGTTTGATTATAAACGATAACTTCACTAGTGAATTATGCAATCGACAATTGGGTCATGTATCCGTGCGCGCAAACGAAGACGCTTTGCCATGGGTGTAATCGGGACTTCATTGTTTTTTTTAACCCCTTAACTAACATGAAAAACAGACGACACTTGCAAAAAAAAAAAAAAAATTCTTCAATAACTATTATTTTCATTTTTTGTCTCAAAAACATAGGTTATGACCCCTCACTGGAACGAGCTCGTTCGAATGAGGGGCCATAACCTATGTTTTAGAGACAAAAAATGAAAAAATAATGAAAATTTATTGGCGATTTTTGAGAATAGCGCTGGCCGGTTTTTGCCGTTACGTTGGGTAAAGGGTTAAATAATATAATTAGCGTTAATAATGAAAAGTAATAAACAGAGTAATCGCTTGACTGGACTGGCTAGGTGAAATAGTTCATTCGAGGCGGGGAACTATATTGTAAAACACTCGTGTTTGTACAACGTCCCTCACTCACCTCTCATGAATTATTTCACGTAACCAGTCCAGTCAAGCGATTACTCTCTATAAAAGACGAGTCAAACAAAAGAATATCCCCGAGAAACTCAGGTTTTCGCCTTAATGCTATGATTGCCGTGGAAAAGGTAAAGAAAAAAATGAACCTCTTGCAAAATAATTGACGGATAAAAAGTTAAAGAACTGATCGAACAGTATGAAGATGCCATATAAGTAATGGGAAATGTAGCTTGAAAATGGGTGACATGTTATTTTCAATGGCGTCAGGTACCTCAAAATGTTACAATGTTTTCATATTTTTGTGTTCAAAATTGCGAAGCATTGTTCATAAATACGGATGGACTGCACAGACAAAGTGACAAATTATTATTGTTTAGATTTTTGACGACACTGAAAATAACCTATCGCCTGTTTTCAAGCTAACTTTCCATTACTTATACAGCACATTTATCAGTGCAATCAGAATCATAGTCAAAGAGATGCCATAACAGTTCAAAGCATCAATACAGTGCTGTGTGGACCGAGTGATTGGTGCAAATGCTCAACTCATTTTATATTATTATTAATGTTCCAACACATTGTTCGTTACATTTATTACGCAATTTCTGACGATGACGGGGAAGATGAATCACACTGACTGGTTTCATGGAGCATAGTTTAGTTGGAGTTACTTGTGCAAATATATATACAGCTAAATTTAATATTGTTTAGTGCTTGCCAGTGCTGTCGAGTATTTCAAGCCAGTGGTCTAACCTTTATTTGGACAGTTTTCTTGACAACATTCTGTGATGAGCATCAAATACTGATAAATGTATTAGTACTTTATTGTTATGTTATGAACCGTTATACTGTGTCACCTATAGTTTTATTTGATTAATTATGAATATACTTCTCTCGTCATACCTCCCACTTCACTTGAGGTGCAAAATACATAAGTAATGGGAAGTTAACTTGAAAATAGATGACAGGTTATTTTCGATGTCTTCAAAAATCTAAGCAGTATCAAAATTTGCCACGCTTTTGAGACCATCCGTGTTTACCCGGTATGTACAATTCTGCACAGTTTTGAACAACAATATACAATTATGGACTTTTTGTGGTGGTGAATATGATGTGATATGAACCTACAAAACTTATTTTGACCGAGGCGTTAGCCGAGGTGAATATAAGTTATTTAGGTTCATATCACATCATATTTACCACCACAAAAGTCCATAACTGTTTTATTATATACACCATTCTCAAAAAAAATCTTCTATTTGTCAATTAAAAGTTCAATTACATCAACTAAAAATACTTTTATTTAACAATAAAATTGTTATCATCTGCAGAATAACATAAAAATGATACGGAAGTCAAGTTGACTGCGCATGCACGTCCAATGAAATAGAACTAGAGAGGGGATTTGGAAAAGCTATATTTAGAAAGTTTATATTCACTTGAAAACCGGTATACATGGGTTTTGGGTACCAGCCACGTGTATAAGATCCAGCCAATAGAAATGTGGTTATTTATATATTATATAATAGAAATCATAAATTTTAACAGTTTTCAGATTTTGGACGACATCGAAAATAACATGTTACCAATTTTTAAGCTAAATTTCCCATTACTTTTATAGCACCTTAATGTAAGCTTAAAATTTGGTGACAGAATATTTTCAATGTCATTAAAAATCTAAACAAAACAATAATTTATGACTTTTTTATTATCAATCCGTATTTATGAAGCATTCTTTGCAACCAAACAAAGAAAATTATAAGATTTTTTTTTAGATTTTGGACGAAATCGCAAATAACATGTCACCTATTTTCAAGCCAAATTTCCCAGCACTTTAAAATGTTGAAGATGAGTCATTGGCGAAGCTGCAGGTGACTGAACAGTATTTCTACATCATTGCTGGTTGACTACACAGGCAGCCAGCAAGGATGTAAAAACACTGTCATGATGAATGTAGCCTAACTGTAGATTTCTCAAGGAAGAATACACTTGTAAGCAGCTTCCTCAATGCATCCCCCACATCTTCACCAACGGGAGGGGCATACTCTTCCATAGCCTCCAATCCCCCACCACCACCACTTGCGACTTCGGAAGATCCCTTCGGCATCCTGACCTAGGGCTCCCATATCTTACTTACACCCCCCCCCCCCCCCACACACACACACCCTCGAAATCCAGGCGCCGCCACTGACCACATACCGCTACCAGCGATCGCAGTATAACGTGAAACTTGTACTTCTCTTTTGTGTTCCTCTCCCTGCAATCGTATTGGGAATTAGCACAGACACCTTACTCTGAAAATAGGAACGAATATTCTCTGGTATGAGTAGTATCGTCGATCGCATTTAAATCTGAGCACAGTGCATATTTTTGGCTTCATATTTGACAAATTTGTTTAATATGTTACCGAAATATGCATTTTTCTCGACAGAGTGCGTTAGATCCAAACTTCGCTTTGTGTATAGTAATCCCACCATGGGACTAAGGCACATCTTTCACTGCTGATGTATATCGGTATATGGTGCTCTTCTATGACTGCCCCCAAGATTCGATATGCTTTCCACGTCCCTAAATGTGTTACACCCTTAAGACAAAAATGCGGCAGTCCCAAACGGAATCTATTCACATACTTTTGTGTTGTGTGAAGTATGTTTAATTTTGATAAAGTCTGAAATTGGCTGAAAAACATCAGAAAACGGCATTTATAAGCGTCTCACAGAAAACATCGGTAACGGATGTGATTGGCTGGCTAATGTGAAGTACTCATTTGTCTGCTCTTGTCACGAGAATTCGCTATAAGTCAACCCTAAAATGAGATATGGTTTACATATTTATGTTCCGGGTCGTTTTTTTCCACATGCGCCGGTGGTTGAATGAATGACAAAACTTACCGATATGAAAAGCTGAAATTCGCCAATGATTTTTCTTCACATTTTCATCTCTCTTGTTCCGAAAACATACTGTAGCACTCCATATTCAAACCAACCGACTAACCTCCATGAGGATGAGGCTCATAGCGGAGCTGCGAGTGAGCCTCCAGAAGGGGGGGGGGGGGCACCACCCTTCTGCCAAGAAGCGCAAAACCTCAAGTCTGTGGTTGAAACAGATCTGTGAACATTACAAACATTGCGATCAAAAATGGTTCGTGCTAAAGGAAATCAGTGACAGACCGAGGACTCGAAGTTTAGGGGCCCCACATCTCTAATCACGGGTCATGATACGAAGGGTCATCCGAAACGCGTAGCTCCCTCACGAGAGAGAGAGAGAGAGAGAGAGAGAGAGAGAGAGAGAGAGAGAGAGAGTATGCCTCTCTCGTCGACAGGGACCAGGGCCTGCCCTCTGAAAATCTTTGAAAATACAAAATCAGGGTAGTCATTCGATGGCTTCCCTGAAATATCCCCGCAATTTGTGTGGACACATTCAAAATTTTAAAACGGATAGTCATTTTATAAAGGCTCAAAGAAGACGAGTGAGGTAGCTATAGTTGTATGCATGGGGTACGGTATTATCTGCGACAACACATGGACATCCACTACTTTCAGTAGTGGATGTTCATGTGCTGTCGCTGATAATACCGCTTCCCTTGGTTTCAGTGCTTGTGATAAAAATTGCGTTATATATATATATATATATATAAATAGAGGGGGCTCGCGCCGCTTGCGCCCCACGGTACGCCCCTCTGAATGCGTCCATGAGTGATGGTAATTAATATTTTCCCAAACCTGCAACAACAATTTACCATTCGACAATCTTATGTCTTATACGTTTTGTATATAAGGGGTTACTGCGCGGATGAAGAAACACGTCTTCTGAAAAATTGCCGTTAACATTTGTCACATCCTGTTTGTCAAACAGTGTTGCTGTGTTTGAATTTGCAATGAATTTAATATGTTGTAACCACATAAATCTTGCTTCATGAACAATCCTTGTGAATAATTCAGTAATCGGTAATTGAATTCCGATAGATTCATGAATAAAAGCTAGAGACTAAAACAGAGATATGGCACAAGAGATCACCACAAAACTGAAGCAATTATAAACCTACAAAGTAATATCAGTATCACCAGTGGTATCTCCGTGGAAAATAGTATATTTCTATCTCTGTCATTCTGTGAGATGAATAATGATGATGAAGGTAAGGGCGTGCAATGGGAGTGAGTATTTCCCCCTTCTCGGCGTCCGTTTCATAACCCGCTCGAGTTGTCCCCTTAGAATCATAGTTGACAACCTCTTGTAAATGTCTTCATCATTATTTTTTTTTTTTTGGTTTTCCTCCGTGAGCTAAAACTAACTCGACAAGTTTTTCAAGTGTCAAGCCATAATCCTTTTTAACTGGTAGAGTGCTGAATTATTTTTGTTGTCAAAAATTTGTTCATGGTCTTTGTCTTGTTTCAATTCACGAGAGAGTGCCAATAGACACTCTCTCTAATATATTGTAACAAGATTCATCCTTACAGACAGAATTATTTAACTTCAAATGTAATACGAAGAGCATACACCCAAAATGATGCATTTAACACTTTACCTAACATGAAAAGCAGACGACACTTGCAAACAAAATTATTGAAAAACTAATGTTTTTCATTTTTTTGCGTCAAAAACATAGCTTATGATCCCTGATTGGAACGAGCTCAATGAGGTCTTTCCAATAAGAGGTCATAAGCTATGTTTTTGACGCAAAAATTGAAAAAATAATGAAAATTGAATGGTGGTTTTTGTGAATAGCGCTGGCCGGTTTTGGCCGTTACATTGGGAAAAGTGTTAAGTTGAAGTACCGCGCTTCTGACTAAAGCCCCAAAATGGGCTTCCGACACTCTACCAATTAAATGTAAATTACACATGACGTTTAAAGGGACAGCATGCCGCTAATTTGGAAAAAAATATTGACTCTTAGGTTTTGTCTGTGTGTGAAAGAGCATGTAAAAATCACTGCATGAAATTGTAAGACACCAGAAGCAACGCGAAATTACTTAAACCTGTAATTAAAAAGCTATAATGCAGACGAAAGTTCAGAAAACACAACATTGCGAAGATATAAACGAAGTGACCCGAAAGTTACCGGAGGTAAACAAATCCGGCAAATCGCGACGTCATTTCTGAATAAACGCGGTTTCTAATTTTAACTCTTCTTCTGTTCGTATAATTGACTGTCGCGAACATCAACTGTCCATTATTCAGGCACTAAATGGGCATAATTAGATAATAATACACCTTTATATTATTTCACTGATGCTGAACAGCGGAACTATGAGGTTTGCGGTCATGTTGCTCCCAGCACTGCATTTTTATTTAATAAGTCAAAAAAGAAAGTATAATAGAAACAAATGTGAAAAAATAGCATAAAGGATGAAATATAATAGTTCTAATGTTGCATGTTTGTGGACAAGAAGTCGTGCAAATAGTTTAATGACAGTTGTTGTTGTCCATGTAACCGTATACAATTTTGCTACGGATTTCAAAATCGCGCGTGCTACCCAAGAATGTCAAATTGAATGGGTGACCGACGATTTTCTTTATGTTATGTTGTGCTAGAGAGCCTGGATTATTGAGAAAACATGCTAGTTTTTGTCTTCCGACATTTTAAAAAATGCCAAGGTTAACCGAAAATCAGAGGTTGCGTGCCATTGGTGTGCATGAGGCCGGGATACCTCCAGATGAACTCGCTGTAGTTTTCGGAGTCACTGTGGCCATTATTTACCGTCTCATTGGAAGGTACAGAACCACTGGATCTAACGCCGACCGACCGCGTTCAGGTCGACCAAGAGTTACGACCCCTGCACAAGACCGACAGATCAGGACGTCTCACTTGCGAGATCGCTTCCGTCCGGCGACGAGTACAGCAGCCATTTCTCCTGGTAGAACTAACAATAGAATCAGTGCACAAACTGTCCTCGACAGACTCACTGAAGACGGCATCCGAAGTAGGCGTCCATACCACGGACCAATCCTTACCCAACGTCATCGTACCGTCAGAATGGAATGGGGACGTCAGCGTTGGAGCACAGTTCTTTTTAGTGATGAATCACGATTTTGTCTACGGCTTGCTGATAGTAGGGCAAGAGTGTACCGCCGACGAGGAGAACGGTTTTCTGATACTTGCGTGCGGGAAAGAGACCGTTTCGGTTGGAGTAGTGTGATGGTTTGGGCAGGAATTTCCTTGCACCATCGAACGCTGTTGATCTTCATCGATGATAATCTGAATGGACAGCGATATAGGGACGAAATGCTTAACGCTGTTGTTGTCCCGTTGTTGAAATCTAACGTTGGATTGCAGTTATTCCAGCAAGACAATCCCCGATGTCACGTGGCGCATATCTGTCGAGATTTTCTTGAGCAGAGCATCGAACTTCTTCCCTGGCCCCCACATTCGCCAGATTTGTCGCCA
The DNA here is from genome assembly GCA_031216915.1 of Pictodentalium vernedei. Taxonomy (NCBI): domain Eukaryota; kingdom Metazoa; phylum Mollusca; class Scaphopoda; order Dentaliida; family Dentaliidae; genus Pictodentalium; species Pictodentalium vernedei. The sequence continues at coordinate 669,797,460 of CM062296.1, forward strand.
ATCGAACATCTTTGGGACAGGGTGACATCCAGAGACTTATCAGGTTCATGCGCCACCGATGTCTTGCCATCCAAGAGGCAAACGATGGACGTACACGCTATTGGCTGCATGTGTGAACTTTTCATTTCATCCCATGTCTGAATTGCGACGTCCTGACGTGACGCTGGCGACAGTAAGAACATGAAATTATGCAAATTCATACAGCTAGACTCGAAATATGAATTTACAATAATTTGTTTGGGATTAAAGTCGATAATACTAAAAAATTGCTCCTCAGAGTTTATTATACTTTCTTTTTTGTCTCAGTATATAAGTGGTTTAACAATCCGGCCATCCTAGTGCTTCTCACCCATGATAACCAAAGACAGCTCAAACATCTGAAGAAAATTATTTTTTTCACTATTCAATGATGGCTTGTCTGACTTTAATAGAAACTGCTCAGTGACACCCCTTTAACCCTTTACCCAACGAATCGCCCGCATCCACCCGCGTAATATGCAAATTTAGCAGCTGAAAAAATATTATTTTTCGAAAAATTTCAACAAAACCATACCATGTGACCCCTCTTTGGAACGAGCTCGTCGAGCTCGTTCCAAAGAGGGGTCACATGATATGGTTTTGTTGAAATATTTTGAAAAAATTTAAAAAATGGTATTTAAAATAATAAATTTTGAAATCGTCTGCGTTGGGTAAAGGGTTAAGTGGCACCCAGCGTACGTGCCATACTTGCCATACCTAAGGTACGCCACTGCGACCGACTAATGTTTTATAACAGACCACAACTCCTCAGTAACTTGTCAAGTTTGAGGATGTCTCTCTTGACAATAATATTCCAGCACTGTTGTCTGAAAGTTCGTCAACAGCAGTTGTTTGCTCCAACTTCCCTCTCACTTTCTTTTTCCCACCATTAAACAGTTCGATGTGGCATCATACATAACGAACGCCAGAAACGCGTCCATAGTTGAGCAACAGTCTCCATGACAGACCCGCGTTCGATAACTTAATAATTGAAAATCATATTTTTTCAAGGTGCTTCAACCATGGAGATTGCGTATTTGAAAATCTCATCAACTCTTCAGACATCGTGTACTGGAATTATATAATCCATTTAGCGAATCCGGTTTTCTCTTTATTGAAGGTAATTAAATGATTTGTAATATGTGTTTATTTGTCCATTTACGTCATCGTTTCTTTTGTGTTGACGGGCTAATCGTCGAGGGACATGTTGTATGTCTCAATTTACCAATTTCTAAATTAGACCGTTTTAACTCTTTGCCCAGTAAATTCAAAACTTGTTATCCAATTTATCTCGTGGCTAGTGGGGAGGTGGGGGGGGGGGGGGGGTGTTGCGTCAGATATTTCCGACAGAGGGTCTATTTGAGTCGACAGAATGATAACCTAACAACCGCAAGCCTCTTCAGGAAAGGGAATGCCACCTCCCATAAGCACCCCCACCCCACCACGTAAACTTGGCACTTTTTGCTTCGGGAAATGTTATATACGGTTTCCGAAACGCCAAGTAATGCGCTCAGATTGAAGGATAATGGGATGGGATATTCATTTACGGTTAACAAAAGAACCCCTTTACAGTACGGCCACCGTGGAGTGATCACTTTCCATGGGTTGGCAATATTTCCACAGACGCAATAATGTTAAATTCCAAACACTAATTATAGGAATAATCATCAAACGTTTTAATTAATGAAGCACCGTGTAAAATATTGCTGATGCCGATTTTTATTACCTGGTCAACATCACTGCCCACGCGTGGATTATGACCAGTCCACGGCGACTCTACTCTATGAAGTGAGGTATGCAATCACTTCTGATGTCCTCCAAAAATAAAAATTTGATGACACAAACATCGAAATACTAGTTCAAATACTACATGGCTAACAATTTCCCTAATTGGAAGAGATTTAAAGGAAAGTTAGCTCCCTTTAATTTCCTAAGGCTGTCAGTAAATTTAACATTAAGAGTATGGGAATTTCATAAAAAAAGATTGAAAATTCGAAATGTTAGCGAATTTGTATCTTCTATTAGGGCTGTCGCGACTATCTTTTTTTGTAATCGACTAATCGTGACCAGTAATCGACGGTGAGTCGATTAATAGTCGCTTCCCATGATTTTTTAGCAAATCATTCTTCTGTTCGTAAAACTCTGAAAATGACAATGGCACAGGTGTGTTCAGATGAAGTGGGGTTGTGGGAAAAACAAATCGGTCCCGACTGAAGCTACATGTAGTCCAAACGTGGACCCACAGTCCGTAATATAATTTTTGGGGTTGGTACGTCCTGTAGGACGTACCAACCCCAAAAATAATATTACTGACTGCGGGTCCAAGTTTGAACTAGATTGAAGCCAATGAATTAAAATGAATTTACCAAAGAACGTTCCTGCATATGTTTCCTTTCTGCAATAAGTTTCTCGAAATTTTGAACATTGAGATCTATGCATTCCCTCGTCAGTTGTTAAAATTGGATCGAACTTTGAGAAGTGATCTGACGTTCTGACTTTCGTCATAATTTTGTCACTTCCGCGCTTTGGGTTTTCCAATGGGTGCATTCGTGTGTACAAGACTGGAGAAATTCAGAAGAATCTATTCTTCTCGAGTAACTGTGAGTGTTCTTTCTTACACAGTCAGTGACAGTCGTACAGTCTTCCGGATATGAATGTTAACTATAGTTAGATATTTAAAGTTATTCACCTTCATTGATCATTCACCACACAAAACAATGCAATTTAGCCCCGACGTGTAGTAGACGTGTACCACCTTGAAAATGAACGACGATCAACTAAAAATAAAGAAACGTCGACTACTTCAATAGTCGACGGTTAGTCGACTAATCGAATAATCGCGACAGCCCTATCTTCGATGTGTGCATCATTTCACAAAGTCGAGGCATTTTCCTACTGTGTATTATAAAGATACAGAAGCTGGCATTTTTACATTTTTTAATGAATTTGAACGTTTGACTATTAGTCTCTGTTCGAACTCCTTTTAAAAATAAGAAAACAGCGTTTTAAAAATGAGAAAATGGCGTTTTCACCATCTTTTAATGTTCTCTATTTTTTTCTATTCATAATATCAGTAGTGTGAGCATCGTGATATATAATACAGACACTTTCCAGTCTGTTACTATAAAAGTCTAGGAGTTGTGATTTGCTAATTATTTTCTTGGGAAGAATAAAAACTTGCAAATCACTGTAAAAAGACATTCGCTAAACAAAGAGCCCAAACTGACAGTGTTGGTAGACATGATACTGATAGATGTTCTTCATGACGGATTTTCTCAGAACTGGGACGATCCGCGTTGCGTCCTTGGGCAAGGCACTTTATCCCGGTTGTACATGGGGGCCTAATGACGCTGTGTACTGAGGCGTACAGCACGTGGATGGTGCACATGTCTTCAACCGCTGTAACCCTGCTTGAGCGGAGCTTGATCAGAGTTACAATGTTGTGCTGACAGTTGCTCGTCGTTGCTAGGTGCTTCTCTCCGGGTACTCCGGCTTCCTCCACCCGTAAAACTGTCACGGTCACGATTAGCCATTGACCCTAAGTATGTAACGGTAAACCCCAAATAAATAAATAAATAAATAAATAAATAAATAAATAAATAAATAAATAATCTCCGAACAAGTTGTTTCTAGATAGCTTGCCATAAAAAGCAAAGTTTCCTTTTGTTACTTTTAATAAACGAAAACAACGGACAGCTCCGGGAGCTGTCTTTTTTTTTCGTTTATTAAAAATAACAAAAGGAAACTTGGCTTTATTTTCTACTGATACCAGGCAGGCCCGAAGCCAGACTTTCCATGACGACAGATTATTGGGGGTCGAACTTCTGAAAATTTACAAAATTCCCGAAAAAATTGCGAAAATGACTTAAATGACCAAATAAGCTCCATTTTGTATGCAAAATGCATCGAAATTCTAGTAAAAGGGGGCCAAATTTTCAGACAGAGGCAGCGATAGGGGGCAGCCTCTCTCCCCCCCCCCCCCCCCCGGGCTCCCCTAATAGCTTCGGGACTGATATCAGAGGACATAGGTGCTTTCTCAAATTTACTTGTTATTAATTGGACCAATAACTGCAAGGGAGATAACTTTATCGAAAGTCGATTTTCATGACGATAAAGGTCAGGGATAATCCCCAGAAGATAAATACGTCTGTTTCAAATACCTTCAAAACATACCTTCAAAGCTTCAAAGTACTATTCCATTCAGTTCAATTCAATTCACCTTTATTCACAGTATACCAATTACATATAAAGTACAGTAGGTAAACTAAACAATTCATTTTAACATACTTTGATATACTGAAAGGAAGCGACATAGCAATGTTAGCTGTCTTCCTGTCGCCCCTTGTAAAAATAGAAGAATTTCTCGACAGCAGATCATGCATTCGAAAACAGTTTTTAAGTTGAGCAATTTTGTATTATTTACAAAATGACCGAGCATATAAGAATCACAATTCTTGAAGAAATATTGGATAGACCGAGAATACCTGATTATAGCGACTTGACTGTGTATCATACAAAGCATAGTTCAACGACGTACTGAGTCAAAGAATGTTATATATGCAACATGACTACGACCACCATCTATTCCTAAAGTTTTTAAATGTAGCCAGGTCTGAAAGCCAAGATCCTTTTTGAAGAGATCTCGGGTTTCAGGCCCCGTCTTACACATGTTGTTGTAACTGGTCTTAATTTAGTATTCATGAACACAAAAGAACAAAAAATAACTGAAACAGCAAGGAGTAAGTGGGGAACACTCCACGATAGCATCGGCAATTGACCACGTCGCTTGGCTGCACCTAGAGGGTAAAGAGGCTGCTCTAGAGAAAATGAAGTGTTTATGTTAAATTTAAGCACTGTACTTTTCGACTGAGAAACAGATTTGATTCAATTCGAAATAAAATTTCACGATGAGACGAAGCTCGAATTGGCCCGATAATGCCTAGAACACTCTTACGATGTAGGAATTATTCTTCCATATTATCTTTACGTCTGTAATTTGAAATGCTTAAATGAGCTCAGGATGTGCAACGAACGCGCAGCTAACTGACTGCGTCCATTGGCATTATATTGGAATGGACATTTTATTTTACAGTGGTGTAATCATAAAAGAGGTATTATTTATTCATTTGTTGGTGTTTAAGGTCACATACTTATGTACAATGGCTAATCATGGCCGTGACTGTTTTACGGGTGGAGGAAGCCGGAGTACCCGGAGAGAACCACCGAACAACGACGAGCAGCTGCCAGCTCCCCAACATCGTAACTCCGCACTGCAGCACAGGCAGGGTTAGATTGGTTGAAGACATGCGCACCATCGACGTGCAGTACGCCTTAGTACACGGCGTCATCGTCCCCCCATGTGGACAATCGGCGTTAAGTGCCTTGCCCAAGGACACAACGCGGGAGTCCGAATCGATCGCTCAGACGGTCACCCATCCGATGACTAACCGGGCTCGACGTTGCTTAACTTAACCGGTTACCGCAACGTCACCGCGCCCCCTAAAATAGGTATTTATTTTCAGTCAGATCGCGATCAGGTCGAATACATACTTATTCACCTATGGTAGAGATTTCTTTCATAAAATATTGCGAAATGAAATCCGAATCAAGAAAAACAAATGAAAAGAGCGTCTCAGATTCAATGCTCTCCAATTTTTCCGACGGATAGGATTACATTAACCCTTTACCTCACATGAAAAGCAGACGACACTTGCAAAAACAATTCTTGAATAACTACTTTTTTTCATTTTGTCTCAAAAACATAGGTTATGACCCCTAGTTGGAACGAGCTCCAACTAGGGGGCATAACCTATGTTTTTGAGACCAAAATGAAAATATTATGAAAATTAATTTGCGATTTTTGAGAATATCGCTGGTCGGTTTTGGTCGTTACCTTGGGTAAAGGGTTAAGCTGTGTGGAGAATGCGAAAAGGTAATTATGACTGGATCACGACCCAGTCAAAAGTGATCAACAAGACCGGAATTGAATTTGTGGTAATGACACAGCCTTAGGCCATCCCAAAGACACAAAGCTCATTAAGACACTGCCACCGGAGTTTGTGAGATTTTCTAAAATAAAAAGGCGCACAAGTCGAACAGTTACATAAAGAACCAGCCATTATCATCTTCAAACTTGTTTCAACGAGAGGGTGATCAGCAATGTTTTTGAGAGGAAATGTTAAAAAAAAAGAAAATGTTCCACAGTTGTCGTTTGTAATGTCAGGTCAAAGGATAAAGGCTTGGCGGCCGCCTATCAACTTGAAAACAATAACAAGGGACCATGGAAAGAGATCATTGCAGAGATGGATAGGATAAACACGTGTCTCTGTGGCTGTATATCTGCTACAATACTTCATGAACTGACCATTGAAGTGTATGTATCTGTCGGAGCCAACAAATACTGATAATTAATGGGGCAATAAGCCGCAAATTTGAAAAAAATATTGACTCAGTTTTTGCTTGTATTTGAAAGAGGATGTTAAAAAAACACTGCACGCCAGTGGCGGCGCCAGAAATTTTTTTGTGGGGGGGGGGGGGGGGGCAACTAGGGGGGCAGACTCCCATGAAGGGGGCAAATACGTAAAGGATCATATCATTACTTTGTTATGAGGTAGTCCAAACTTGGACCCAAAGTCCGTAATAAACTTTTTTGGTTTGGTACGTCCTGTGGACGTACCAAACCAAAAAATTATATTACGGACTTTGGGTCCAAGTTTAGACTAAATGTAATGGTAATTAGCGGTTCTCCTTTCAAAAAATCCTGGATCCGCGTCTGGTGGGTCTGTGCGTGAGAGAGAGAGAGAGAGAGAGAGAGAGAGAGAGAGAGAGAGAGACTCATAATGATCGTCTGTCATAATGCGAAATCCATGAATTTTTTTAGACAAGGGATATGGATAGACATGCCTTTGTTGGCTCATAACTTAATTATAACTTATAAGTATCTGCATCCGAGTTTTTAAATCTCTACTGCCTGGATGTGTTCATCACCTAGCCTGAGGCTTTGGGCTAAGTGTGTATGGGAAATTATTGGGAATAAAAAAAGAGAGGGGTGTGTGTGTGTGTGAGAGAGAGTGACTGAATGTGTTTGTGTGTGAGGGTGGATGGAAATGCATGCGAGATGGTTGGGGGGGGGGGGGGCAAAGCCTTCGTTTGGGGGGGGGGGGGCAAATGCTCCCCCCCCCCCATGCCACCCTGTAGCGCCGCCACTGCTGCACGCAAAGTATAAGGCATCAGAAACAACCTAAAATCACTCAAATCTACAATTAAAAGCACTGGTGTAGACGAACTTTCAGAAAATGGATAGCAGGAAGACAGCCAATCTGGCTATGCTGTCCCCCAACAGTATGTATATGTATCACAATATTATTCTGTAAATGTATTGATTATTATATTTTACATATCGTTAAATAAAGAATAGAAAAAAAATAGAAGACACGACTTTAACAAATTTGCCCAAAAGTGATCAGAAGTGAACAAAACAGCATGATAAAATTGTTGAATGCACGAGGTTTCTAATTTTAGCGTCGCTGCTGTTCGAATGAAGGACCGCCATTAACAACAACTATGCATTATTTTAGTAATACTTGGGCATTATATGATCTTACACTTTGTATTTGTTTAAATAAAGCGTAGTTATGCTTCTTATAAAACCCACAGCACGTGTGTCGACAACGGCAATCCGAAAAAAGATTGCATGGACGCGCACACTATAAATAAAACATTTGTATGCAAAGAAAACTAATTTCGACGAATATGGAAAATGACATTGCATGGATTTTCCGTGAGTGATCGGCTAACTAGATCGGGATGAAAAATGCGTCCATTCTTTTGTTTTGAAAAAAATATAAATTCTCACCTTCAAGTTATTTTTTTACGCAATACAGACACTTTTTCACAAATGATATATGAATCAAAAACGGTATGTTTGCTAAAGCGAAAACTGTGATTTTGCCAAATGGTGCACTTGTTTTTTTTTTCAAATTCGGGTCTCAATGTCTCTTTAACCTTTTACCCAACGTAACGGTTAAAACCGGCCAGCGCTATTCTAAACAATTGCTAATTAATTTTCATTATTTTTTCATTTTTTTGTCTCAAAAACATAGGTTATGACCCCTTATTGGAACGAGCTCGTCGAGCTCGTTCCAATGAGGGGGTCATAACCTATGTTTTTGAGACAAAAAAATAAAAAAAATTAGTTATTCAAGAATTCTTTTTGCACGTGTCGTCTGCTTCCCGTGTTAGTTAAAAGGTTAACAAAATATTCAAAATTTTCCATACACGAACAGCAATAAATTTCTTCAGTAACGAATAAAATCTCGGTTCAATGAGGGAACTTCAGTAATGTTTTGAATAAGGCCCTGTCATTCTCAGATGTTCGGTGGAAAAAAAATCTCAATTCGAATCAGGTGGAGGATATAGAGTCGAATCGAATCTCTCGAATTCAGTCTTACCGCTTTTCAAGTTGTAGATATTTCACCTTCTTACAAACGTGGATGATAGAAAATACTCACTCGGGTATTGTATTAACCCTTTACCTAACATGAAAAGCAGACGACACTTGCAAACAAAATTCTTGAATAACTAATTTTTTTTTATTTTTGTCTCAAAACATAGGTTATGACTCCCCTTTGGAACGAGCTCGACGGACTCGTTCCAAAGAGGGGTGACAACCTATGTTTTTGAGACGCAAAAATGAAAAAAATAATGAAAATTAATTAGCGATTTTTGTGAATAGAGTCGGCCGGTTTTGGCCGTTACGTTGGGTAAAGGATTAAACTGCGAATAGTCTGTTTGGGCAAGTCAATCCAAAAGGCAGAATGTTTCAGAAGCGGAATCGAAGTAGTTTCGTAAGCGGAACTTCCTTCAACTCATCTTCTATCATGAGGTCTCCTGTAAAGGAGACCTCATGATAGAAGAAGAGTTCAAGTGGAGGTATATTCGATACGGCGCCCCTTAAATCGAATCAAATCAAATTATCCGGACTATTTCGAGTCGAATCGAATTTTGAAGCTTCCAGGGGGTCCTAGTTTTGAAAGAAATCATTTAAAAAAATAATAAAATTGAACATTCCTCGGCACAAATATTCATAAATCAACAATGAAAGCTACCAGAACCCAAATTCACGCTTACGGCGTTTGATCACCAATAACACATGTCCACAACTGGTATCATGCAACGTCGGACCTACAGAAAGTTCTAGGTAACATCACGGCTGATAGCATACCTGGATGTCAATAAATCAAGTTAGGGTCCGACAACTCTGCTTGGAGTCTCCATAACTCATTTGGTCTCACAGAACTAAATATTTTCCCATAGGCGACCATTATAACACTTATGTTGAAAAAATTATGATCGCATCACTTTAAATTAAATATTTAAATACCTACATAAAGTACAGACCTTCACACAAGTTTCTCTGGCCAGAAAACATGGGGTCATGCAACAAATAAGAGAGAAAATGCACCAGGAAGTGAAGTACCGTCCTTGAATTCAGTTTTTTCTGGGAATTCCCAACAAAAATACACAAATAGTTAACTGAATTTTATACAAGCAATCGGGGGGGGGGGGGGGGGGGTCTTCCAAAAAATTCCGGACACAAGGCCGGGGTGGGTGGGTGGTCGGATGGGGGCCAAAACACCTTTTTTCATGGAGTTGCAATTTTTTTCCTGGTGGTTTTTTTTTCAAATTATTTTCACATAACAAGGCTATATTGTTGTTTAGTAGTCTAATAGGCGCCTGTTTGTCAGGTAGGGTTAGTGAATAAGGCCAGACTAGGCTGATTAGGGGATTTGTTCTCTTTTTTTGTAAATTAAATTAGAAGCATTAAAGAATAGTGTACTCCAGTTTGACTAAAAACAATCAGTGGAAATTTATGAATTTTAATTTGGGAATGGTTAGCATAATTTTCATAGCTGAATCATCACGGCACAATTTGGATTTTACAATGAGTAGCAATGTGTTTAGCAGAACATCTAAAATAATGTAAAAAATTTACGGAAAATAATCTAAATGCCCAGTTTCTCTGAGTAGAGCTCTTGTAACATGAAACTAATGAAAATTCTCACTGTGCATCTTTGATATAAAACCCCACTTACTTAATTCAAGCTCATAGTGATAGTACCAGGGTTTTCACAGAGGGTTTGTCTGTCTATCTCGTGAAAACATGAAACAAAAGTCACAGTCAATATTTGAATTGAAAACTGACCCTGACTGAGCCAGAGTATATAGATGAGTAGCTGAGCATAATACTATGCAGCAAAAGAAGATTATTTTAATCCTCTATTTGATGTTCACAAAAATAGTCTAATTCTTACATTATATGCTGTTATATGCAGAAATCAATGCTGACATTTTTTCGGAGACGGACCAGGACGGACAGTGAGATTTACAATAGTGTTAGGTGACAGATTTTCAGCTTTCCTACGCTATCTAATATCTTTTAAGTAATGACAATTGGCTGAAACCTCAAGCCTAGACACTTAGCCTGTAGTCAGGCCATTAAAATTAAAACTTCTTCACTAAATTTAAACTGTTTCTTCAGTCTTGGAACTTAACACATGAATGATAATTAATATGAGAGCATTGAGGCCAGAACTTTCAGTTCGGCATTTGTAATTCATGCACTTCAATAATATGTCAGTACACACTATGCTATAGTGTATATAGGCATATTATTGAAATGCATGGATTACAAATGCTCAACTGAAAGTTCTGTCATCAGGTATTAGAACCACCAGAACATAAAGATGTGAAAAAAACAGTTATCAGATTAGGATTCAAATTAAGGCAAGGATTGACAACTGGAAGCTCAGTGCAATAATTTTCCATTACCCACTGTGGTGATACACTGAAAAAATATAGGTGGTGGGGTGGGTGTCCAAGTGGTCAGAGGAAAAAAATATTTTTTTTGCACGTGGGTGGGTGGGTGCTGGTTAAAAGGTGGAAAAAAATATTTTAGGCCTTGTGTCTGGAATTTTTTGGAAGACCCCCCTGAAGCAATAATTTTTTTTCTAGGAGTCTTATTTTAGACTATGATGCAATATCCGAGTGCAACTTTTCAAGGAACAGATCACTCTAAACTAAATATTTAGTTCCGCGATACCTATTTATCACATTCTCGGATTAGTGTGCAGACCTTTAATTGGACTAATAGTTTAAATGAACTTAAGGTGCTATATAAGTATGGAAAATCAGCTTACTTTGAAAATCGCAAGTCGGATATTCCATAAACATAAATTAAATACAAATTATGCATCAAAATGAAGGTTATGATATATAGAACAACACGAAAAATACATGCAGTCAATTCACAGAGTTGGCAGCAGGCACCAATGGCTCATAGAAGTCTGCTACCGTTTTCGTACCAGAACTGATAATAAAATAATATTTCAGAAGAACAACTCGTGACCAAATGTGGGCGCGCTGTTGAACAAGAGGCCTTGAAGAAAGCGCTCCTTGTTTCGACCCATTTAGTATACACTGTAAAACAGGTACAGTTTAACAGTAAAGACTATTACCACTTAAGGTTTGACAATATGTAAACTAATAGCGGGGTGCTCATATACAGTAGAGAGGTATTTTTTTAAAAAATGCATTCGACTATTGATTTCTTGGTTTGCAAAATTGTGTCGCCCATGACGAATGGTGCCTTGTTTTAGAAAACACGGTTTCTAAGGTAAACTAATTAATATTTCAATTGGTCTACTCTGTATGACACAGCAACAGCCTTCTCGAATCACCATTTTTCATGTTGTTGATATCGCACCTTCTGACAAGAAGGCAGCAAATATCGTCAGTTCCCACTAAAGTATACTGTATTTATTTATTTATTTCATTACCTTTTTCCATTTACATGGGGTAAAGTACAAACGAATACTATTTCAATATACATGAGTTTATGTTACATGTCCGTGGTGGGTATTTACAGATTATACATGTTCTTCCCCCCCCCCCCCCCCCTTCTCTCTCTCTCTCTCGCGAATGAGTATATTGTGCTGTGCCCCCCACCCCTAATAGAACAAGGTTGTTCAGTCGAAATAAACCTCAACAACGCTGAACATTATAGAATGCACAAACGAACGACGGTAATCAGTCGCACTGTTATGATTTCCTCAATATTCAACGTTATCAGGCAAAATGTATTACTACGTGACTTGGCAATAATTTGGATACAAAGTCCTGGCTTCGTTTAATCATCAGAAGTTTTAGCATATCTGTGTAGCGAGATGCAAGTTATGCCCTGTAATGTGAATCAACATGTAGCGTTTACCCAGAACCTCCCCCTCTCGCAAGACACTCTCTTTACGAAATTAGCAAGGAGATACCCTCTTGCAGCGAAATGCTTTGGAGAGTACATTATTGCAGGAGGGGGAGCCCAGGAACGCCAGATGTTCAAGGAAATAATTATTATTATAGGAGTTCTGTAGTCCTGATTTTATGCGAGCAACCAGTGCATACCGGCATATATCTCCCAACAATCGGGCATACCCGAATGTTGGAAAAAACATGCCGGCATACAGCGAAAACACACTCCCCGGAGGGATGGTGGGGGTGTGGACATATACAAATTCACTCATAGGCGCACTCATCTGGCCATGTCAAGAACTTCTCCCAAATCTTGTTCAGGGGGAGTGTACAGAAGTTAGAACCCTCCGGCCCCCACGCGATGACGTGTAAATCTGTATAAATGAATCACTTCTGGTTGGGCCAGCTAAGCTTGCAGGTCCATAGCCGAATGATGCATAGAAACGGGGGAAGTGTCGACAAGTATATATTCTTGATAAGCCACTACCTACTGTAGAATAATTTACCAATTCATAAGTGGGCAGGGCAATAAGCACATAACCTTGGAAGGGGGTACTGGTGACAACTCCATCACACGGCCCCACCGGTATGTTGATGCAGCCCCATATTGAACGGCGAAGCGTCGGTTTTGACAAATCAATCTAAAAAGCAGAATATTTGAGAAGCGAAATCAAAATAGTTTCGGAACTTTCGTAAAGTCGTCTTCTAGGAACAAGTCTCCTGTACAGGAACCTGATGACAGAATAAGGGGAGTTCCAGGGGAGACAAGTTGTAAGATTTTGGAAACATTTCGACGATTTGAAATTTTTCGATTCGGCGCCACTCAAATTGAATCGAATCATGGAAACTATTTCGAATCGAATCGAATTTCAAAGCTCCATAGGGCCCTAGGACTTATTGGATTCTCTTCTAAACAATGCATTGTTTTAACTCTTTACCAAACGTATCAGCCACATCCGCCCGCAAATTCAGCAGTTGAAAAATATATTATTTTTAAAAAAATTTCAATAAAACCATATCACGTAACCCCTCTTCGAGCTCTTTCCAATGAGGGGCCACATGATATGATTTTCTTGAACTGTTTTGGAAAAAAATGGAAAAATAATATTTAAAATAATAAATTTTGATATCGTCTGCGTTGGATAAAGGGTTAAAACATAATGTGACTCTTTAGAGAAAGCTCACTTTGTTTTTCGACCCACTTTGGCATCTTAATCAGGTTTTCATTTACGTGATAAATAAAATCTTAAAATTTTCCCCAGTTTATAGCGAAATTTCCGAATCTCACAGGGGGGGGGGGGGGGGGGCGTCAAAAGCTTTTCCGAACACAAGGCGGCGTGGGTGGGTGGATAGGTCAACAGCTCTGAAAACACGTTTTTAACATGTCTTGAAATTTCCTATAAGCTCTCAATCTCACATAATAAATTAGGCTCTGTCAAGACCCAATTTACTGATCTCGTTTTCTAACTCTCACCTTTTAAACATGTTTATGTGCCCCATACATTACGTATTGTTTTCAAAATCGGTCGGGCACGTGCCCGTCCAAACTCTCATGCCGCCGGTCTAATTCTGTAACCCCCTCCCCGGGGACCCCGGGAAGTGCGCAGTTCATGTTTACTGTGGTAAACAAGTTCTGCATTCCTGGTAAAATTGTTTCCAGAACACAACGCCTGAGATGGAAGCTCTCTAAAGTGGGCAGCCTAGGATTCAACTGTTGCCAAAACTTGACTTCATACCTATGTTGTGGTCATAATGCTGCCTAAGATGCCGAAAATAACTTAAGCACCGGTAAATAAATAAATAAATAAATAGAAAATATGGTTCACTTTCCCGACCAACTGAAATATTACAGACGATTTAAGACGATTAAATCTAAAAATACCATAAACCTTAATTTTCTTTGAATGAACGAAAGAAATTTTGCTCAGTGGAGACATGATCTCACAGAACTTTTGTTGACATTACCATTAGGAATGAAGACTCACCAGAGCCATATAGTTTTATGATTATGTCGCGTGCTTTCACTAATTGAGTTAATAGTTCGATGGATTCATTGTCAATTAAATACTAATTTATTGGAATATCTCAAACTGGAGCATGAAACAATATCTGTATATCTCTGTGAGTGGGGGAACATCACATTATATCAACGGTGGTCTGCGCACTAACTCCGCGAAAAGTGGATAAACAAAACAACCCATAACAGTGTCGAATTCCTTGCGGAATTAGTCTGGTGACCTGCGATCTTGGTGCCCGACATGCTTGCTCGCTTGTTGTCCGGGACTTTCGGATTCTCAAAAGAAAACCAACATATAATTCCCTACAATGTATGTTATTAAATTAAATATCGCAATTTATATCCAAATCCTTAGGTACAGAATCCTTGAAAACGCAACCTAACCCGCGCCGCGAATTTTGTGTTCCAAGATGGTATTTTCACGATTCCCACACATCGATAACAAACGTGAAATTCTACACTTGATTCCACTTATCGGTAGCATTCATATTATCGTCTGCGGACAGATCGCGTGAGGCTTTTCATTGAAGATATTTATTTATTTATTTATTTATTTATTTATTTATTTATTTATTGATATGTAAGGTCATATACTTATTCACAATGGCTAATCATGCCCGTGACAGTTTTACGGGTGGAGGAAGCCGGAGTACCCGGAGAGAACCACCGAGCAACGACGAGCAGCTGTTAGCTCTCCAACATCGTGAACTCTGAATTCTGCGCCGCAGCACAGGCAGGGTTAGATTGGTTGAAGACATGCGCACCATCGACGTGCAGTACACCTTAGTACATATCGTCATCGCGCCCCCATGTAGGCAATCGCGGTTAAGTGTCTTGCCCAAGGACACAACACGAGAGTGCGAATCAGTCGCCGAAATGGTCACCCATCCAACTACTAACGGCGCATTGAAAATAAAACATAGAGCTAATCCCACCACTATTAATTGGAAAGCCACAATTGTTTTCCAAGAAATGATAATGTGGAAGAAGGACATGGATGAAAAAAGAAACCCCAAAAAACTAAAGTTAATTTCATTGCTTGCAGTTAACCATTTCCGAAATTGATTTTTTTTTCACACGCACCGATACCAGGGACTGCTGCATCATCCGCTATAATACACGTGCATGCACTACCGGAGGTAGTGCATGTGCGTGTGTTATCGCGGACACTGCAGTCCCCTTATGTGTACAGCTATTGCTTCAGCGTGGATCACCTGTGAGCCGTTATAAATTGACTCCCTTTTTCAAAATTTGAATGAGTCTATATAAAAACTGCTGGAATATTTTGGCTGGAAAACATTGCGGTCATCTGCAAAGAAGGCATCGGAGCACCACATCTGCCTTCCATTTTCTAACATTTACCCTAGAAAGGCCTAGCATCCGCCGATAAGAGTGGGTCCTATTACGCAACCTGGACTCGCCGCTACGCGCGTCCAACAATGTTCCGCATCTTTAGCCATAATTGAAAAGTTTCGGAGATGGAAGGATTGATTTGTGTTAAAAAGCCTTCGTTTTGAAAAATATTTAAGGTAGATGGGTTAATTGTGAAGAAGTATGGAGAAGTGGTATTTAATGGACAAGCGACAAGTACATGTAATTAGCCGACCGATTAATGCATTTCCGAAACAAGGAAACAAGTTTGATTCAATAATCGTAAATCTACTGCAAGAAATCTGACGGACGGATGTCGTTAATATAATGGGTGTTGAGTATCCCGTGTTAAACTGTCGGGTGATGGAAGAGTACGTGTGGAAACAGTACCTCGAGAGTGGACTACCACTAAAACACTAACGACAACTCTTTGCTCTGTGAAGAAACAGCAGAGGCACAATCAAAGTTTCAGCCAATTGAGCCTCCGAGGTTATCCCGGAGATCAGTTGGCTGAAAGTTTCGCGTCTATTTTCAGAAATTTGAGGATAAATGCGTGGGAGGAAACTTCATTGTGTGCAGGTCTGGAAATAACTCGCGACTGATCGTTTTGGTTACGCGGAGATTGCGTCAATTGTGAAAGACGCAAACGAACTACAGGTTACGACAAAATAATACAAAATAAATTCAATTTCTCCACATTATTTGGCGTAACCCGCTTACGGGTTACGATTAGCTCTTTATTTTCAGGCCTGTACGTGGGTATTTGAGTTGCTATTATTAATCGGCGATTAAGATCACTTTCAACATCCGTGGCTAAACCCTATACTCGCAATACAGCTATATAATCAATCCCGATTTCCAATGTTGGGGCACTGTGGCGCTATTAACTATGGCGTACTGCACGTCGATGGTGCACTTGACTTCAATCAATGCTAACCCTGCTTGTTTGAAGTTAGTACGTTGTAGAGTCTGACAGTTGCTCGCCGCAGCTCGGTAGTTCCCTCCGGGTACTGCGGCTTCTTCTACCCGGAAAACTGTCCGACTCGAGGAGACTATGGCTGTCGAAGTGTCGTTAAACTCCAATAAATAAATAAATAAATAAATAAATAAATAAATAAATAAATAAATAAATAAATAAATAAATAAATAAATGCAGTTACATGTATAAAGAAAGGTTTTCCCAATCGCTTATACCTACGCTTCCCTCTACTCCAATTCTACTCCATGGACTGGGATCGCGGTGGCTCATTGGTTAACCCAGGGGACTTTAAACCGAAAACTAGACGGCTGGGCACTGTGCTCCGCGTGGGGCACGGTGGCATTGTGTACTAAGGCGTACTGCACGCAAATGGAGCACATGCCTTCAGACGTTGCTAACTCTGTACCGGGCTAGTAGAGTATGTTCGAGATTCCGATAGTTGCTCGCCACTTCTCGGTGGCTTCTTGGGTACTTCGGTTTCCTCCACCCGGAAAACTGTCCGACACGACATACCACTAGCTGTTCAAAGTGTCGATAAACCCCAATAAGATACAAACTCCAGGCGTTGGGCACCGTGATCCATTTTACCAGTAAAGCAGAACTTCTTCATTCAGTAAACAACCTCTGCTCTACTTCCTGATGTGTTCACGTGGGTGGGGGAAGGAGGGCGTCAATGGTAATCAACTCATACCATACACTATCTGATATTTTCGGGTGATGGTGAGAAGTAGGAGAGGGGTGGATAAGCCTGGTTGGCCAGAGTCTGGCCCGTGCGTGACATGTCACGTGACCTACTTAATTCATGTTGGGTTGCCATTGTAGCCCAGGTGAGCGGCCATCTTGTGACGTCATCTCCATAGTGATACGTGGTCTTAGTACGCATGCACAGCGCGTGTTGTTAGGGTGACATTTTATATACTGGAGGTCGCCATCTTGGTTTCTATGGTAGTACGTGGCTGGTATATGACACAAAGGCCAACAACAACAGGACTGAGAATGCGTGCCATTGAATAGGAGTCAACCTAATTACCCAGAATCCTCGTTTACGTTGTAGAATTACCCAAATAGACCTGAAAATGACCCCAAATCCCCATAAAATCACCGAAACGGACATGGCGAAGCCACCATCTAGGGTTTATAATAGTAACAAGTTGTGCTATAAGGCGCGTTCCTTTGTATAGTAGTAACTTTATTGGTTTGGATTCCACATACGACTCTTATGCTCATCTCGGAAAAAGGGATTCCATAACCACAGATGTTTCCCCAAAAGGGATTCTCCTAGAGAGATTCTGTAAGAAGGATATCTATTCGAGGATAGTTATAGCTCCCAGCACCTGATCGGCCTCTGTTTCTGGAACATCCCACACATTTACAGGTCTAAGAACACTACCACTGACTTATCCTCAGTCATCTTCACCTGTCTATGAACAGTCTTACTGTAGTCACTAATACTATAGTCTTCTACCCCCTTACAACCTTGTACGATTACATCACTATAAGTCTTCTTTGATGTCTTTTCGGGCGCGGTTGGAAGATTTGAATCGACTGATTTAAATCGACTGATTTAAATCATATATTTTATTTGTACCAATCATTGATTAGAATCAAGAACAAGAAAAAGGCTGCAGAGAAATATCCCAAACTCCACTGCGCTTCAATAAAATCAAAGAGATGGTTATAAAATATTATTATATGGATTTTCTTTTGCTAGCTTTCACTTCCTCACCACAAATATTCGATTTTTCAAAGTCTGATGTTTTCCGAAAGGTTTCCTCACATATTATGTTTAGTTTTGTTCCAGTATTAACTTATCAAAGTTCTACAGGAGGAAAGCTGCAACAGAGTACGTTGTGGGAATGCGTATTTGTATTGTAACGGGAAAGCGCTCCCTATCTCCCCAACACACCTGCTATCTACCCAGTTGTCTACAAACAAACACGAAAGAGGAGGGAGGGGCACCTTCATGCTATAGGTGAGGGATGATTACCTCAATCTCGGGGGCAATCAACACCTCTATTTGTCAGGATAGCGACACCAGCCCACTTTATGTTGTGGGCAAACATACAATTTACAAATCACAATGCCTAAAACTTACTCAGACTTCCTGTGTCGATGCTCGAGCAACATAGATCAACTAATCCGGGCCAGGGGTGGCGCCAGGGATTTCTCGACAGGGGGGCTGACCTCTCCGACAGGGGGCTGACCTCTCCGACAGGGCAGCTATAACATTTGACCTCCCAAATGAAGGAAAATGAGAGAAAATTGGTAAATTGGAGAACCAAAATAGAAGCAAATTGAGTATGTTTGTTGATTAACCCTTTACCTAACCTGAAAAGCAGACGACACTTGCAAAAATAATTCTTGAATAACTATTTTTTTTTCATTTTTTGTCTCAAAAACATAGGTTATGACCCCTCGTAGGAACGAGCTCGACGAGCTCGTTCCAACGAGGGATCATAACCTATGTTTTTGAGACAAAAATAAAAAAAAATAATGAAAATTAATTGGCGATTTTTGAGAATAGCGCTGGCCGGTTTTGGCCGTTACGTTGGGTAAAAGGTTAAAGTAAACATATTATAATAAGGTCGGGAAATATTTCATCTATAAAGCCAGTTTGACGAACGACATTAAGGAATTTCGTGAGAATCACTATTCTCTATCAAAGTTCCAGTGCTGCACAGGTTCGAGACTGACAAGACGAGATATCAACATTCGATTGTCGGAAATGTCTCGTGAAGTCGGGTTTACGAGGCTCTCAGACGGACTGACTAAAAATCTCCGACGGGGGAGGGGGCTGGGGGGGGGGGGGGTTGGACCTCTCCGACGGGGGGGGGGATGTAGCCCCCCCCCCCCCCCCCCCCTGGCGCCACCACTGATCCGGGCTCAATCATGGG
Organism: Pictodentalium vernedei; assembly: GCA_031216915.1. NCBI lineage: Eukaryota > Metazoa > Mollusca > Scaphopoda > Dentaliida > Dentaliidae > Pictodentalium > Pictodentalium vernedei. The sequence goes on from CM062296.1 coordinate 669,817,042, forward strand.
CACAGACAATCTGGGCTAACTTCCTTCTAAAACTTACCCTTAAGGATATCACAAGCAGTAAGTTAACCAAATGAATAAACCACTCAAATTATTATAACAATTATTTATTCCTACTGACAACTAATCTTTGTACATTAAAGAATTTTTGGGTACATCATCTTCTTTCCCTGGCCATCAAGTACAACTCTTGTCCAGCTACTTTCACGTTTCAACTCGTCAACTAATTCAGTGGGTTTCACTTAAACCAAAGCAACAATCTCAGGACTTTCCAGAATTTGATCTGAACCAACTTATCAGACAATAAATATTTCAGCCTGTATTTTCCCCACAAGTAAAAACCTCTCTTCAACAAATACAAGATTACTTTCCCCCTTTTCCTAATATTTAGCCTCAAGGTACAATCAACAGAAAAACAATCTCTCTAAATAATCACTCTTGTTGAATCACAACAAGTGAGTGAAAGAACTCATCAGGTATAATTTAAAAAATACTTTTAGTACACTTTACTGGAAAGAGCTCACAAAAATAAACTAAAATGCAAATTATCTTCGATGAAATATTATCACTCCTCGTCGAATTACAACTTTTAAGTGAAAGAACTCATCAGGTATAATTTGAAAAATACTTTTAGTACACTTTACTGGAAAGAGCTCACAAAATAAAATAAACTAAAATGCAAATTATCTTAGATGAAAAATTATCACGCCTAGTTGAATCACAACTTTTAAGTGAAAGAACTCATCAGGTATAATTTGAAAAATACTTTCAGTACACTCTACTGGAAAGAGCTCACAAAATAAAATAAACTAAAATGCAAATTATCTTAGATGAAAAATCATCACTCCTAGTCCAATCACAACTTTTAAGTGAAAGAACTCATCAGGTATAATTTGAAAAGTACCTTTAGTACACTTTACTGGAAAGAGCTCACTAAAATGAAATAAAATGCAAATTATCTTAGATGAAAAATTATCACTCCTAGTTGAAGCACAACTTTTGAGTGAAAGAACTCATCAGGTATAATTTGAAAAATACACTTTCAGTACACTTTACTTGAAAGAGCTCACAGAAATAAGCTGCAGCTGTAGGTTGCAGCTGTAGGCTGCAGAATGCCTGCAGGCACAGAATAGCAGCCGAAATAAAATTCCTGCGGCCCTCTGCACTTCACAGGGATCAACCAGTCCACATTCTAAGAAGTTTAGTAAATTAAATGCCAAAGAAATAAAAGTATTTTCTGTCAGAACTAAATGCTCACCAAACGTGTCCAAGTCCTAATAAATGCTGAGTCAATGGTCCCTGTGAAGGCAGGAGCTGTGAACGCTTGAACAGAAATTCACAAATCGACAAAAGCCAAAATTGCAAAATCCCCCAGATAGTTCTAGGCGGAGGTTTTTATGGTAGAATTCTTTATTCTGCAGTGGCTGCAAGGATACGTGACCTTGTCAGTGCTCGAGGTCTGCTGACTCAACACACACTGCGGAATCAGCCGAACCGTTTTATCATGTTCTGGGACCCCACCGTTTTTATGGGATTTTAATCAAGTGAAAGATTCTCTTACACCAACTTTTGACAAGTATTTCCTGACTTTCTGTCTCGTATCACATATAACTTTCGTACTTTGTCACATTCAGACAACAATTAAATCAGTATCCATAAAAGACACTTGCGCGCATTTTCAAACGCAAGCGATTACACTTCATTAAATCGAACAATGCTGATTGCCTGTACAATATGCAAAACATTTATCGGAATTTTTACAACAATAAGCCCATTGCCGATTAGCCATCTTTGACGTTAATGATATGCAAGGTCAGAGGTAGCTTCGGGTAAACACTTCGATCAGACTATCTGTCAAGACTGTCATACATGCAATAGAAACAACCAAAATGTTTCGCTTGAAACGAGAAAATATGCATTTTCGATTTAATACTAATAAAGATAGAAAAAATAACACACTTTCAACACTTCATGTAATGGACAGGGCAAAATAATATTGATTTTTTAGTGAAATGAATACCGCAATGAACCCCTTCCCACAAGCGAAGGTAAACCTGGCATTATGGTTTTGTTGTGTTGACGTGCATATATATCACTGAAATGACACAAAAATGTCTGCGTGAGTGAAAATGCAAACCCTGGGTATCCAAACAACAAACCCATACAAATATTTTCAAGCACAACACACAGATGTTCCAGCTGGAAGAGGTTGGGGTTGAGGGGGGGGGGGGCGTGGTCCCTAAAAAATTTATTTATTTATTGGTGTTTAAGGTCACATACTTATGCACAATGGCTAATCGTGACCGTGACAGTTTTACCGGTGGAGGAAGCCGGAGTACCCGGAGAGAACCACCGAGCAACGACGAGCAGCTGTCAGCTCTCCAACATCGTAACTCTGAACTCTGCACCGCAGCACAGGCAGGGTTAGATTGGTTGAAGACATGCGCACCATCGACGTGCAGTACGCCTCAGTACACAGCGTCATCGTGCCCCCATGTAGGCAATCGGGGTGAAGTGTCTTGCCCAAGGACACAACGCGGTTGCCGCAGGTGGGATTCGAACCGAGGACCTCTCGGCTTGCAGCCTGCACCTCTACCAACTGAGCCACCGCGCCCCCAGTCCCTAAAAAAGGAATGAAAATAGTCTGCTGGTAGCAGTATCGAGTGTCTACTAATAATATTTTGTCCATATACAGTATAAGTCAAAATGAGGTGAAGAATAACCACGACCAGTATAAAATATAGATGAATATTTCCTATACTAATAACACAAGAATCGGACATAAAAATATATAAATTCTTCTTTTGACTATTTTCTCCTTCAACTCAAACTTACATGTCACACAGTGGAAGCTGTCTTGTTGCAAAAAACACCCACGAAGTGGAAGGTCCACGCAGGGCCGGGAAAAGGAAATTCGGACCCGGGGTTAATTCTGTGACGGCTTCCCTTTCAAAAATGTCGGGATATTGCACAAATGATAAAGGCATCTCCAGCGGAGGCGCGATCGATCACAGAGTGGTTGGGGGAGGGGGAGCGGCGTTTCTCCACAAACAAAATTTTTAAATCAGTTATTAAATGGAGTCTTCTGGCGGCTTTTGGGATAAAAAATCACGTTATTCTTGGCCGTCAAAATGACGTTTTTTAGCAGCATGTTTCAAATTTCCAAGTTGATCAATGAGTATCCACTGACCTACCGCCCATAGATATATTGACTGCACAATTCTTGAAGTGATAACTTGGTTACGTCGAGTTGATTTAATAAAGTTATTACTTCAAGAATCATGCAGTCCAGAATTACAGCCGTTTGGTCAAGTGCATAGCTTCATTCACGATACAGCCCCCTTCTTAACTGTTGGCACAGGAGTCAGAACCTTGGGGGAGGGGAAAAGGTCAGACATGGCCTGAAAGCCCGTATTTTTCGTTTTTTGTTTGTTTTGGAACGCCCTTTGAAAGGACGTACCAAGCCCAACAAATTAAAATACTGTCTTTCGGGTCATGTTTGGACAAGAGGGTGGGCAGGCGAAACCAAGATCCTTGACTCCTGGGCCATCCGCCGCCCCCACCCCAGGCTCTGAGAGTTACTACCCTGGGTCCCACCCTCTCCTCGACCCCGGATACATGACCAAAATGTGCATACATCGATATTGTATTACAGAACACACAGGGTGATTTTGTACTTCTCTTAGTGGGTAGATATACATATATTTTCAACATATTCTTGCCAGTTTGTAGAAAGTTTGGGACTCAACAAGCTAATCTGTAAATTTATGGACCACCAGGTAACTAACTTATCAGTGCTCCTTAAACTGCAGATTTCCTTTGTGAGTTACAGGTTTTTACTGGCTGTCGGGTGTGGTCAGTGGTTGATGCCCATGTGCATTGTTTTGCACAAGCAAAATTCCAGCCAGCGGACCTCCGAGTGGAATTCAGAAATCACTTGACTTACAGTACGAGTCGAAATACGTCGTAGAATAACCACTCTGAACTACAAGAATACATTTTCAACTACACCAGCAGCACAAGAACCTGACATCATTTTCGGGAAAGCTCTCACAGAAAGCTTTCCGGAAAATGAATTCGGGTTCTTGTGCTATTGGTGTAATGGCAGCGGGCTACTTTATTCATTGTGGTTATCCTACGACTTATTTTGATTTATACAGTATTTGTTAACTTAAATATAAGCTTCAACCTTGTACCATGCATTTATTCCCATAAGAAGTCTTTTTTCCAGACATTTCATACTTGGCTATTAAATAAATAATTGTTCATTTACAGATTAGTTCTATTAAAAATTATTCGACTGTAGCCATAGCCACATTTCAATATTTCGTGATTATAAAAAAAAGAAGTTTTGACTTGCTGAAATAATCTACAATTGTAGTACTCTGATCACAAAAAAACAGTATAATATATTTTGTACTTTACTTTTTAAACCTTTACCCACAGATAATTAAAAAATTAAAACTGGAATTTTAACTTTATTTTTTTCAAATTTAAACAAAAAGCCTCAAACAAATGGAATTGTGTGATTCTCGGAGGAACAATCTTGTTCCGATGATAGATCACATCATGTGTCTTAAACAAAACTTTAAAAAAAAAACATTTTTACCAACTCATTCATAAATTATATTTGAAGTTGCAGCCAGTTTGTTAATTAAGGGTTAGGTAGTGAGGTGTGTGGATTATGGAGATTCTTATCAATCCATTTTCCAATGTTTGAAAAAAAAGAATTAACAGTACCAAACGGTAAATTCCCACCACTCATGGGTATGGTTTTTGGCATATCAAAGCTACGTCAACCAAAAAAATTAGCTTTCCTGAAATAATATTCTTTCGTTGACATTATAAATTACATTTTGAATTTCTATGCATTGTTAAATATAGTGCGATAGGAATTCCTATGCAATTAACCCTCTTAAATGCGGTGTATAAAGCCAAAACATGTTAAATAAGGTTACAGCATACATGTACTTGTACGTGTATTTTTATGTCCGATTCTTGTGTTCTTAGTTTATGAAACATTACATCTATAGCTTATACCGGTAGTGGTTATTCTTCAACTCATTTTGACTTGTACTGTATATGGACAAAATATTATTAGTAGACACGCGACACGGCTACTAGCAGACGATTTTCATTCACTTTTTAGGGACCACGCCCCCTCCACCCCCAACCTCTCTCAGCTGGAACATCTGTGTGTTATGCTTGAAAATATTTGTATAGGTTGGTTGTTTGGATACCCAGGGTTTGCATTTTCACTCAAGCAGACATGTTTGTGTCATTTCAGTGATATATCTGCAGTTTTGCCACTCGTCAACAAAACAAAACCATGATGTCGAGTCTAACTTCGCTTGATGGAAGGAGTTCATTGCGGTATTCATTTCACTAAAAAATCAATATTATTGTGCCCTGTCCATTAAATGAAGTGTTGAAAGTGTGTTATTTTTTCTATCTTGATTAGTATTAAATCGAAAATGCACATTTTCTTGTTTCAATCGAACCATTTTGATTGTTTCTATTGCATGCATGACAGTCTTGACAGATAGCCTGATCGAAGTGTTTACCCGAAGCTACCTCTGACCTTGCATAAACGTCAAAAATGGCTAATCGGCAATGGGCTTATTCAGAAAGAAATAAAACTTTCTGAATACTGACAGCAAACCGGCAGTTTGCCTTCCTAACCTAAACACCCAATATAAGTATTCCTTATTGATATATCAAATAAAGCTGTCCCAAAATAGCGGATTTCGATCTCGCAATAAGCCCATTTCGGAACTGTAGGTTCTTGATTATTCGAGGCCAATAAATCCCACTGAGGTGTAAACATCCAAATAAAGCGATCAGAAATGAATACATATTTAATTAATAGCCCATCTCTTGAATTTTCGAATTGGCATTAAACCTACGATTTTATAATTGAAAACAACCAAAAAATAAATTCTATTAAAGTTTAACCCTTTCTTTGGCGAATGTGTTTTTACAGTAATTTGCAGGTTTTTGTGCTTCCCGCGAAAAATGAGCAAATCTCTTCTCCTAGACTTTCATTTTAATGGAAATGACATTGTCTGTATCATATGTCATGATGCGCACACTGTTGATATAATGAACAGAAGAAAAGTTACAGCACATCAAAAGATGGTTGTCTGCTAAGTCAGACAGACGACACTTGACTAGTAAAACCTGCTCAGGTTGTACGTCCTGTAGTACTCAATATTATTAGCCCTTTACCTAACATGAAAAGCAGACGACACTTGCAAAAAAAATTCTTGAATAACTAATTTTTTTCATTTTTTGTCTCAAAAACATAGGTTATGACCCCTCGTTGGAACGAGCTCGACGAGCTCGTTCCAACGAGGGGTCATAACCTATGTTTTTGAGACAAAAAATGAAAATATTTTGAAAATTAATTGGCGATTTTTGAGAATAGCGCTGGCCGGTTTTGGCCGTTACGTTGGGTAAAGGGTTAAAAACATCTGTGGCAGAGCACTTACCCATACAACATCTGAATCCTGCTTGTGTGGAGTTGGTACGTTGGAAGGGGGGGGGGCTGACAGTGGCTCGCCACTGCTCGATGACCTTCTCCGGGTACTCCGGTTTCCTCCTTCCGCCTGGCTGACACGAGATTACCCTGGCTGTCGAATGTGTAGTTACACCCAAGTAAATCTTTCCTGTTACCGCATCTTTTTTTGAGTCGTTTTGCAGACTTGCCGTAAAACTAGTAACCCGTCGGTGTATAGAAAAGATGCGGCTACGCTTTGTCTTCCTCCAAAGTAATGTATCAGAGTTAAAGATAAGTGGAGAATTGAAAGCTGTACACAAATTAGATTACTGAATGCGCACATGGTTCAATTTGTATTTGTGATTTTAATTATTAGCACCTAAGTGTCAAAGCGTAAACCGAAAATAGGACAGAGCAGCTCGGGAACTCATTTTTGAATTGTTTCCAAGTTAGAATTCGTCCCCTGAAATCCATTGTGTTCTAGGTGCCTACTGGCAAATAGAACACATTGGAACTCAGGGGTCGAATTGTTGAAGATTCCGGTACATGTTAACAGATTCTTGTCTCAATCAGGCATAGGACTACCGACGTTTTGAGTATTCGTAAGATAAGGTTCTGGTACTGGAAAAGAAAATACCAAATAAAATCTGATTTAAGTAAAAAAAATATTTGATTTGAATAAAAAAAATGATTAAATAAAAAAAAAATACTTAATGAAAAAAATCGTATCTTAATAGAAACATTTTCAAAGAAATAATTAGTACCATGCTACCTGGCGACCAAAACTTCCTTTGACTGTTCAAGGTGGTTTAAAATATTTAACGCAGCAAACATAATCTTTAGTTGAAAATCCGCAGTTAGGACCTATTTTGTATTACTGAAACTAACTCTTTGAATTTTGGGGGAGAGGAAAAAATGAAAAATATTTTTGTAAAGAATACATATTTGGAAGGTTGTTCAAAGTTTCGACAAAAAATAGGAATGCAATACGCCGTCGATTGCCACAAGCGGCAAGCCGTGAATGTTTGCAGAGAAATTTCTGTCGGTGACTATTATTTTGGAACCCTTATTGGAATGTTTTCCTTGTGCTCGTTCCAACGAGGGTGACGATCAGCTATATACTGGAAGCAGTTTGTTTTTCCTATATATTTTATATTTCAAATATAGATAGTAGAAATAACGAATGATAATATTCATAAAGATATTTTGCTCATATGTATAAGAATAAAAAGGTATTGTTTCTGAATGGTGGCTTATCGATAATACACAGATAAGAACAGGTAAAGAACGGCAATATGGAATTCGAGAATTATAGGGAACGAGCATTGACAATTTAGTTCAGTGTAGATGTGCTGTGTTTCAAAAAATCATCACCTTTGAACACGAAGTATGTGTGGAAACAGTTCTTATCGACATCGTATGAAGCTCACTTTAAGGGTAAATGTCGCTGTAAATGAGAATGTTATTCTATTCTGAAAGCGCAAGCTAGTGGCCCAAATGTAAGAAACCAGTTCCATTTCCTCTCACAGAACGAGATTGTCAACGATCGCAGCCATTCTACTGCAGGTAGGCTGCTACAGAATTGCCATGAGAATTGAAGTGTTATATGCTCGCGACAGCGCGTAGTCCACCTTGTTCTTAATTCTGCTGCCCTTTTTTGCAAAGACCGCGCCGTTGACCACTGTATTGCAGTATTTTAATTTTTCTCTAGTTGCTGAGTGCAGCTTCTGAAAATGGGCGGTGGAGCAGTCTTACTTTGAAAGAATAGACGAATCGTTTACAGAGAAGCACTGATCGCAACTATATTGCTGGGAGGCCCATTGGTCACATACAGAAAAGTGTTTCAACCGCCGCCATCTCATGGAACAGGCGGAAGTTGCAAATAAATAAACAATGCTTAACAAACACAGTTTTCTCGAAGGTTCAGGAAAGATTTCAGTTTCCCGATGTCTCACAGTGTTCGAATTTTTTTTTTAAAGAATATATGTTGATGTCTGTGAAAAATAAATATGTTGATGATGTGCACATTTTTCGCGGCAACACAAATCTAATATTTATAACATATTTAATAATTATTGACAAAAAACAAGTGGCGAGACTGGAAAGTTGATACCACGAAACTAGTTTTCGAGCTAGGTAAATACCATCACGTTTGATGAAGTGAAAGCCGTTATGCTGTGACTACAGTCACAGCGCAACAGCTTTCACATCATTAAAAATCATCAAATGGGAGGAATTACCGCGTTGATTAACTTGACGCGATCAGGAGGAAGACTGAGTGGCGAGGTTTTTTTTCGCTCACGTTCCAGAAATCCAGTTGTGCAGAGAACTGTAGTGAGCACACACACACACACACACGCATATATATGTGTGTCGGTGTGTTTATGTATATATCTTTATATGGTAGAGAGACATACATATATGGTTTATATGGTAAAGAGACAACAAGGCTATTTTTTGTTTCTTGAACAGCCTACACTATTTTTTGTTGTTCAGGAAATAAAAATATCTACAAGTAGTGTTAATAGGGCATTAATTTGTCTCAGTTCTAGCACCAGTCGAGAATTTATTCATATGAAGGGTGGATCGTTTGATGTATACTTTTGCAGGGAAAACCCCAAATTCTCTTCTCGCTAAAGTATACAGGAATATATGGCAACAATACGGTGGACATGAAGTATGGATGATAACAAATGATTCAGAGCAGAGACAACTGAAACAACAATCGCCGCTTTTCTGGGTACATGGGGTCCATTCGACGAATTTGTATTTTAATTAGCTTAGTGGGGGACGTGCGTTTCTGACCTAAACTTCGGGCATCTTCTTTCAGATAGAACATTAGATTTGTTATCAAGCACTTGAAGAGAAAGTTCACCGAAGTCCGCGCCCATTATGACTCCGAAACAATGTACTACAGTGAATAAACCTACCTTTTAAGAAGCCTTATTCGCCCTCCAGTGATACTTCAAATTGAGAGACTGTCTCTGTCATTTAATCCACCATGTTTACACATAATAATCAAAAGAACGATTTACCAGATTTCTTGTTTCAGCTTAAAAATCACGAGGAAGTTTTTCATCGATATTTGTGTTGTCAATGGTGCGTGGGCAGCTCAGACAAAGTGCAAGAGTACGAAAACATCCGGTTCTTTGCAGATCCGAACAATCACATGCACGGAACCCCCAAAACCGTTGATGCGAATAATACATACTTAACCCTCAACCTAACGTAACTGCCAAATCCGGCAAAAGATATTTCCCCAAATCGCCATTCAGATTAATTAATTAATCTGAATGGCGATTTGGGGAAATCTCTTTTGCCGGATTTACGTACGGAGGAAGACGGTGTACCTGGAACGAACCACTGAGCAGCGGTAAGTGGTGTCGGACTACCAAACTTACTAACCCCATTGCAGCAGTTGAAGCCACGTGTACCATCGACGCGCATTACGTTTTAGCACACTGCACCCCCACTTGGGCAATTGGGATTAGATGGCATGCCCAAGGACACAACACTGATGACGCGGGTCAGGATTAACTCTTTAAACCGGAAAGACCTCTTTTCCGGTCCAGGATCGTGATATAACTTGACTACATTAAGTAGATTGTTGCTCGATGAATTTGTGTAGGAGACCAATCAGTATTTTCAACGTGCAGCCTTGGGGGCTGCACGTTGAAAATATTGATTGGCGTTTCCCCAACTAATGAATAGAGACTCTTCTAACTGATGACGCTGAACTGGCGTGGAAGATACCAGCAGTGTCCAAAGGGGTAAACCTGCGACCTTTTGAGCTGAAGACAAATGTTCAAACCAATGAGCCAACGCGCTCCGAATATCTTCCTTTCAAATATAGCTTATTACTCCCCTCATTGGAACGAGCCATGGAGTTCGTTTTATTGAGGGGCTATAAACCATGTTTTGGGTTAAAAAAATGACGAAATGTTTTTATTACTCAAGTTTTTGTTTTTGCAAGTGAATTTTTTCTTGGTCGCGTGAGGTAAAGAATTAACCTACATGAGTGGTTATTTATTTATTTATTAAGGTTTAACGACACTTTATCAGCCAAGGTCATATCGTGTCAGTGACAGTTTTACGGGTGGAGGAATCCGGAGTACCCGGTGAGAACCACCGAGCAACGACGAGCAGCTGCCAGCTCCCCAACATCGTAACTCCGCACTGCAGCACAGGCAGGGTTAGACTGGTTGAAGACATGTGCACCATCGACGTGCAGTATGAATTAGTACACGCCACCATCGTGCCCCCATGTGGACAATCGGGGTAAAGTATCTTGCCCAAGGACACAACACGGGAGTCCGAATCGATCGCTCAGACAGTCACCCATCCAAGGACTAACCGGGCTCGATGTTCCTTAACTTCGGTGATATGACGAGTACCGGTTAGTGCAACGCCACCGCGCCCTCACATGAGTGGTATGTTATTTACCCGGACGGGCCTGTTTTAGTTGGCCCCCTGGATCACCTAGAAAGGGACGGTTGTTCAGAGATTATGTTCGGGAGTGTATCTAATTATCACAAAACCCCGGGAATCCACTTTATTAGAGTAACACATAGTGCTATAGGGCTCAAAATTGTGCGGGGGTGTTCTGAGGGTATGTTCAGTTGGACTGCAGTATGACTAATTATCACAAACAACCGGCAACTACCAAAAAACACAAACTTTACTGGCTCGGGGTTTCTCTGAATCTTCGTTTTCTGCATATCCCAAGCTCTACTTTGCCTCCTGTCATTCTACTGGTCTCGATCTTTGAGTTCGACTAATTACATCATTTCATTCCTCTAAGCCCCGCCCACTGTCACACAATTATCTGATAAAATGATTCCTAAGAATAAGTCCAAGCGACACTCGAGCAGATACATTTAATGAAGGTGATGTGAACAAAAACAGCTACCTTGATCTTGCTGGGAACGGGGATTTTTTAAAAAAAACTATGGATGTTCTCTGGTGTGTGTTCGTCCCAGATACCAAGAAAAAACTGCTGCTGTTACACAGTGAGTGTTATGGATGACCGACGACCTATTGCTGAGAAACCTCAGTAATTGTTTTCAGAAAACACTTTACCTGACTGGACGTAATGCAACTGATCCAGTTATAATCACATCAGAACAGAAAATGGCAGGTACAGTTCTTCGAGCTTTACTCTGGGATCTAAAATATTAATTAGTAATATTCTCCCTCAACGCAACTGAGACACTCTAAATGCAGTTGATGGAAAAACCTAAGCGACTCCATTAAGTTTTGTCAAGTCAAACTTATTCAGATCACATGTAAGTGTTCCTGGAATTGGGTAGTTTGTAACAAAGTGGTACTTGGACTGGGCTAAAACCTCCAAAAGCAAACATTATTTGACTTTCTAGACAAAATGGGTTCGGTCCAATAACATGGTGGGTGTTCGTCTATTCTTTAACCCTTTATCCAACGCAAGGCCAAAAAGTGCCAGCGCTAGTCACAAAAATTGCCATTCAATTTTCAGTATTCAGTTTTGCCTCAAAATCAATGAGAGGTTACAAGGTATGTTACTGACGCCAAACAATAAAAAAAATACTTATTCAATAATTTTGTTTGCAAGTGTCGTCTGCTGTTCATGTTATGTAAAGGGTTAAAATTAGTTTATTAAATGTTGAAATTATAAAAAAAACAGTTTGCATCTCTTGGCATATGGTATTTATGACATAGAATGCAATAGAATGCAAAGGAACAGAAAATACATATGCCGGAAAGAGGGCGTGGCCATTGTTGGGAGAAACAGATTCACGCCGCGCATTCAGCCTAGATTCAAGGAGTGTTGTTGGGGTGGCTCTTATCCCGAAGAGGTCAGTGACTTTTCATCAAAAACATAATCAACAGGGCTTCACTGAAAATAACAATTTTAATACATATAGAAAATATAATGACTTGTGACTTAAACGAAATCCAAATGAATAGAACGCAAACGTTAATCACACTCTACCTACACAGTTTTTGAGTCATCTTGCGGGCCCATGTTCTCGGTTGTTGCTGGTTGCTCTGCCTTGTCGATGGTGTCTGATTTTCTCGGCCTAATGTAGTATCTCTGTTCTCTGGTCTCCTTTTCACGAACATATAACGGAGTGTCACTCTGTCCCTGCTGTCGCACAGTCACTAACGTATTGTCACTTTATTGGTTGTCTTTACACTAACAGCCGCTACTTCAAGAGTTAAATGCATCATTCAGGTTACCTCAGACTAATGTTCCTTCCGGCAAAGCCCACTCTGTCTACATATGGCCTGCCTTCTATAACAGCCAATACAGTCTACCTGTATGCCAACATTCGTGGGCTCTCAATTTCTGATCCTACACTCGTATATGGCTACCGACTTGGCCCTCGACTGTTCTACTTTAAATATGAGCTCTGTGGCTCCCCTTACATTACAACGTGCCTATACTTTCGCACCGATGCGGCACCCCTTCTAACCTATAGCATGGGGCATCCCTAGCTTTCGAGCTACGACCCACAGTCTTACACGCCTTGAGACTGGAACGAAATTTTCGAGAAAATCCCCGACTCCTGTTCGATCGCGAGGACATTAATTCCCATTTTAATTGCTTCTCTTGAACTTGGTCGCTATCGATCCGATTCTCTTTCAAGTTTTTCTAAGGTATCGTACGTTCGCTATACATTATTTAGACAATCCACTGCCAGAAAGTAACGATGTCCATACCACAAAGGCACTTCGAGTGCGCTACTTATGATTGGGATAAAATGACCATAAAATTTGACGACTGGTGAGCTCAGATAGCTAAAAGTGTGACTTTTGTTTGAAGCTTATAAGGCAAAATTGTTGTTTCAAACCCCTATTAAGATTCCGCCCCATTAAAGTAATCAATTTTATTACGTCTTCACTGATTTATTTTCTAATTACATACACAGATGGCTTTCTTGACAAATCGAGTTTTCGGGGTCCGTCACATACCAATATTTACACTTTTAGCCCGAGTGAGAAAGATTATAAAAAATGTATTCATTTTTAAACAACAAATTCGTAAATTTAAGCTATCATCTTAACAACGTAATAAAATAGATTTAATAAACCCTTTGCTGAGTGTCTTATTTGGACAATTTCTTCAGATTGTTTCTGTTTACATTCCCATTAAGCCAACAATTATACACAGTATATTCTGTTCTTGTTTCAGCTGACAACCCAGCTAAATTATTAACTGCAATTTTCAAATATAATTTTCTCAATAGCATTTTTCTCTTGCTTTTCGGTAAAGTCCAAACCCTCTAGCAGCGTGGATATATTGGGATGCAAGTCAGGTGTGGCACACGGCAATTTAATACCGAATAGTTAGAAATTATAACACACGATAAGTGATATATAGATTATACGCAAAGTAGCTTGGTGTACCAAATGTTCACCACTAGTGGTGAACATTTGATAGACCAAGCTACTTTGGGTATATTTCATTTATACCACGATCTTCAGATTAATAAGAGTTTAAATGTTAAATAAATCAATATTCACACGCGCGAATCTGTTTTTGTTTACATGAGTACCGGTGGGCGGTACGTCCGCTGGCAATTTTATCGCCGAAACGAAATAGAAAACGAAAAGCGCACACTGCCGGACCTTTTTCATTTTAATAACATAATAACATACAATTTCGAGTTATGGATGCTTTATTAACATAAGACAACGTATGTTTGTTAATATTTGGTATTTTATGAGGTAAACGTATTGAAAAACGTAATAAATAATTGCCGGTTTCATTCCACCCTTCGCGAGGAGACGAGTGACAAATTTAGACAAGTTTGCATTCAAGGCGAGGTAACCGAAGGTCAACATGGATGTAGTTCCACTGTAGGTGTGAATTTTAACTATTGAAATCCCATTGCTGGCGTGTTCACCACGGTTGGTGTGTAAAGCTAAAATTTATGTCATAGGTTTTTTATATATAGCAGAATAGGTAATCGTGGTATAAAATCAGATGTTACTGCTGTGTGTCGGAATTTCTTGACACACAGTAGAAACCTCTAGTTGCCACTTATCGTGTGTCAGAATTAAATAGAACCGGTAATAATATTTTAAGTTTAGAAAATTTTGTCAACATGACAGTTATTCTGCCGACTGAACAATTATTCTGCCAACTGCTAGAAAGCATCTGTCAAGCCCTCCTTTAAGTTCTTAATATTTTTTGCTATTTTGGAAAAATACATTTTTCTTGCTAATTCTCTCAAGTATAGCAGATGGCCACACAATCGTACCTACCTTCTAGCTAAAGGCAATTAAAGATACTGAATGTCACATTTTATCTTACAGTGCAGTCGCCATGGACTGGTGGTAATCCATGCGTTGGCAGTGATGTCCACGCATGCGTTTACCACGTGATAAATGTTTATTAATGAATCGCCGGGTTGTACCGGTTGTTTCATTAATCAAATTGTTGATGCTTATTCTTATAGTTAATGTTTGGAATCTAATATTATTGCGTCCGTGGAAATATTGCCCACCTGTGAAAAAGTGACCAGTCCACGACAGCTGTACTGTAATATATGTCTGAACATTTTTTTTTCAATCCTCTATTGTATCGTATGTAGGAAAAACCAAGTAGGCAAACATAGGCGCTTCTACATCTTTTTATTCCAACACAACAAATCAATCACCAGCTTCTCCCACAAGGCTCATTTGATAACCCTGATGTCAGAACTGACCAATCAATTAATACCTGTGAGTGCTTAACACTGTTAACCCTTTACCTAACGTAACGGCCAAAACCGGCCAGCGCTATTCTCAAAAATCGCCAATTAATTTTCATTATTTTTTTCATTTTTTGTCTCAAAAACATAGGTTATGACCCCTCATTGGAACGAGCTCGTTCCAATGAGGAGTCATAACCTATGTTTTTGAGACAAAAAATGAAAAAAAATAGTTATTCAAGAATTTCTTTTTGCATGTGTCGTCTGCCTTTCATGTTAGGTAAAGGGTTAACTCTTTATATACAACATTTCCCCTCTACGAAAAATAAGCTTCTGTAACCGTAATACAGTACTGTCATTGTGTTATATAATCTTTGTGCCACGCAGGAGGCCTTGAGATACGAGAACTTCTGCGGTAACTGTTTGTCATTTTCATCACTGAACATGCTAAACGACAAAGGCCTTGATATACGAGAACTCCTGCGGTAACTGTTTGTCATTTTCATCACTGAACATGCTAAACGACAAAAGATCTAACTTGGAAGCATTCCATATCCTACCATCATCCAGTTTTGTCATTTACGATGCAAATAACTTTGGGCTTGGAAATCGAAAATATCCTTTTTAATTATGCTAAGATGTATTGTAAGTACCACGTCCTCCTTTCGAAAATGGCAAAGTTTTGCATTTGCAGATCTAAAATTATCAGTATATCGTTTAGACTTTTGCTGGTAACATTTGACACGAGTTTGGATCCTTTTATGTTCAAATGCATTTGACTGTACATCCGAACGAAAAATATTCAACTTTGTGACCATCTGTCTACCATGTAGCAACAAAGAAGGCGTCTCCCCAGTCGTAACATGAGGGGTTGACCTGTAATTTAGTAGAAATTCAGTTACAAATTCGTTTGGCTCACGTCCTTCCAAAAGAGCTGTTTGTAGACAATCTTTCAGTACCCTATCGAATCGTTCCGCTTGCCCGTTTCCTTGAGGGTAATAGACAGAAGAACGCATGTGAACTTTATTTCCAACTTTCAGAAAGTTTGTAAGTTGCTGTGACGTAAATTGAGAACCGTTATCGGAAACTATTTCTTTCGGGTAACCAGCGCACTTACCCACTAGTGATGACCGAGTGGATAAGTGCGCTGGTCACTTATACCAGAGGTCCCGGGATCGATCCCCGGTTGGGGAAAGTTCTCGCGGTATCCGAACACTCTCTGTCAGCATCAATTGTGGGGTTGATGCTGTCACAGCGTACCGTCCTACCGGGTGGGGACGTAAAATGACTGTCCTCTGTGCGGAGAGAGACACACTCCGTGCAGGCTAACGATACCTCCACAGTATTCGGGAATATTGAGGCCACGAAGTTGCAGCTTCGAAGGTCATCCCACACGCCATTGAGCCAAGGGCAGGCGTTAATATAAGTTGCATAACTTGTTCGCCAATCCTTGTAAAACAAATAAGATTAAATAAAAGCCTTCTCGACTAAAAATAGACTCTAAAAAAATCTCAGTACTACCGAAGTGGTGACATTTGAAACAATTGCTACCTCGGGCCATTTACTGTAATAGGCAGTAAGTGAAATTATGTATCTACAATCAGTAGTTGCTCGATCATACCGTCCAGCTATATCTATAGCCAATTTGTCTCTTGCAGAATTTGGGAAACGAGTTGGCCGAAGAGGACTAGTGGGTGTAACAGCTGTTTTGTCAAACTGACAACAAACTGAACAAGCTTTTATTGCAGCTTCGAAATGCCTATCCATTTTGGGCCACCAATATAGGGACCTCAGCCTCTGTTTAGTCCAGATTACCCCATGACGACTCGCGTGAGCTAAATCTAAAATTTTAGCTTGCAGTGAAACATGCACAACTTTACTCGACCCTCGCATGACAACTGCGCCATACACTGATAACTCGTTACACAACATTGTAAAATGGAAGACGAACAACATCTAATTTAGACCTCTTCGGCCACGGTTTGGAAATCTGATCACGTATTTTGCTTCACGGGGGTATTCTTCGCAAGCTGCGAGAAAGTCCTTTTCAGAAATTGCTTCATTTTCACACCAAATAGATGCAACAGATTCTATTTCGTCGGGAAATGGGACAACATTCAATAATGGCTTTCTTGACAAATAATCAGCAATTACGTTTTTCGATCCTGTTTGGTATTCCACATCAAAAAGTTAAAACTAGAAGTCTTGTCATGAAATGCGCACAACTAGCACGTCGATCTGCTCGTTAATCTACGCGTTATGACCATAGTAAGGCTATCAAATTCTGTGCAAATGGCCTGTGCACAAGCAATGTTTCAGCCAATGGACCTCCGGGTAACCCGGATGTCCATTGGCAGAAACATTGCCTTGTTTGCTATGAGTAACCAGGAGAACCTGCCATGTTTTGGATGCCATTCGATATGGCAATTGCGCACAATTTCTACGCGCAATTAATCCTAGATAAGCGCACAATTCGTGACAGGACTTCTAGTTTTAACTGTATGTGAAATTGAGAAGTCTAGTTGACCATCTACTATTCTTGAGCCAACTCTGTCATTTCCTTTTGTTTTGAGTAAAGTAATAAGTGCTTGATGATCGGTTCTCAGTGAAAACAGATGCTCCCCCACCCCCCCCCCCCCCCCCCCCACATCGTACGCCACTTTTCAATACGCCAGACACAAGCCAGTGCTTCTTTTTCCACAATGTAGTATTTCCTCTCAGTATCGCTCAAAGTTCTGGACGCGAAAGATATTGTATTTTCAGAACCGTTCACATTTCGTTGAGTGAGAGCAGCGCCAATTCCAATGTCTGGGGAGACCCCTTCTTTGTTGATACATGGTAGACAGATGATCACGATTCATTTCGTCTGCACATTCACATGTGACAATCAATTCGGGTAGACTTGGGACATAATGTTCTATGATTTCACCAGGGTACTGAGCCCTTTGACGGAATTTATAGCGTTCGGCTACCACATTCACTTTGGGCGAGAAAAATTTATGTAAGACATCAACAGTACCTTTATATAATTCTTCTGTAAGTGGAAGAGTGTAATACAAACGTTGACCCTCAGTACCAAGGCAGTGAACCAGAAGGGCCTTTTTCCTGTTGCCATTCATTTTCTCACCATTAATGGCGGTCAACTAGTTTTCAAACATACGTAACTATGGTGTAAATGTAATTGGCGGCTCTCCAGGAGTGC
Source organism: Pictodentalium vernedei (assembly GCA_031216915.1). Taxonomy (NCBI): domain Eukaryota; kingdom Metazoa; phylum Mollusca; class Scaphopoda; order Dentaliida; family Dentaliidae; genus Pictodentalium; species Pictodentalium vernedei. Next base: position 669,835,415 of record CM062296.1, read on the forward strand.
GCAGAACGACAGGCGGTTGAGCAATAGTATTTATTGCCATCGTATATAAATAAGCACATGGGTATAATCGTCGCCAAATATTGTATAGTATGTAGGATAAAACAAAGTAGGCAAACACAGGCGGTTCTACATCTTTTTATTCCAACACAACAATTCAAACACCAGCTTCTTCCACGAGCCTCATTTGATCACCCGGATGCCAGAACTGACCAATCAATTAATACCTGTGCGTGTTTAACACTGTTAACCCTTTATATGCAACATCCTCACTTCCACAGCGCGTTACTTCTATTAGTAGAACCGAATCTTCGCTGGTTGATATTCAGTTATGTTAGGGGGTTAGGGAAACACTTCGTAATTTGTTAATTGTTCATTTTGATTAATCCAACATTCACAGTATATCTATGTTGATAGTCAAAATAATGTTGCATGAAAATTGCATGAAATTTTGACTCTGTTTTTTTCTTAATTGATATCCGCCTCTAGAATGATTCTCGGAAAGTTATCAGAGAGAGAGTATCGAGAATCAATGTCGATAAAATAAATAAAAAAATCAATAAAAAAAAACAAAGGATAATCTTCCTTTCCGCCAATATAAAAAAACCAAAGGGTATTTTCCTTTCGCGCACCCTCCAAGTCATTTTTATCAGTACTCTATGGATTCGTAGAAGTATACAATGGCATCACATAAGTTATGCCAATTAAAACTAAAATTCTCGCCCCCTGATTGGACGATAGCTCGCGTCGTTTTTTCTATGTTTACGGCTCCAGTAGCGTATGTTACCGTTTGATGTCACCACGTGCAATATGTAAAATGAGATTGCCCGTTTCGCAAATACTTCATCAACGTGGTGACTTGCAAACCGTTTCATTTTTTTCTAGATTTCACACATGTGCAACAGACGATGTTCTGAATGAAGTGTTGTTTATATTACAAATCAGTTTACGATGAACAAAGATGGAGTGACTTCGACCATTATCTTATTTTATTGATTATTTTGTCCAGTGACGTCGTGGGCAACACGAGAGGTTTATTTACTAAACTTTTTATCGTTAAAGGTTGCCTTGTTCATTTCGGTTTGGGGGTTTGGGAATTTCGGATATGGGTAGGGTCTAATTGGAACATATATGTTATTGCCCGTGTCTCGGTTAAACACAAACTCCAAGCCGCAAACCTCAGCCCATGTTACCATCATTTCATCTCAATAACTTATAATCTCGCGAGGTGTGATACCCCTCTTAAAAGTAGATTGGGTTGGATATCGATTCTCTTGTTGACCTTTTACCTACAACGACTAGCAGACGACACGAAAATTTGAAGAACTAGAAACGTTCATTTTTCGGCCCTAAAACATAGCTTATGACACCACATTGGAACGAGTTCGACGAGCTCGTTCCAATGAGGGTTTCATATGCTATGTTTACGAGGCAAATATTTAAAACATTATAAAATTTGAATATCGTTTTTTGAAAAGAGTCCATGCCGGATATGGCCGTTTAAATTTGGTAAAGGGTTCACACAGATCGTGTACTCGTCATATCTAGAGGTGTGTGTGTGTGTGTGGGGGGGGGGGGGGGGGGTTCAAAGCAAAGAGATCTTTGAGTAGCCAGCGTAATAAAGAGAAGCGCCAGGTTTAGAGAGTACATTGATGGCACCTTTGGTGGATCACCGTTGTTCGAGATGAGGTAGCGGTCCCTAGAGCATAGGGGAAAAATCGGGAAAGACAATGAAAAGGAGGGCCAAATGTGTAATTTGGACGTAGTGACGACCCCGAAACACTTTCTGTTAGAATGTCCAAAATACCAGTCTAACAGAATGGGATTCATTTGGGATTATGATGGGGAAGTGGGATGGGAGAATGAAGAAAATGTGTTAGTGTTTGACACAAAGTAGAGGGTTAGTATGCTCATCGGAGAGATTGGGAAGAATGGATCACGGGGTGCCATCAAGCAGTTCGTCTCCGAGTGTTGGGAGGAGAGAAGAGGTGTGGGCATAATGAGGCATTTGGAAGAACAGGGCTAATCAATGCCTTCTTACCTGAGAACCGCGACAAGTGTTATTATTTTTAAGTAAGTAGTAGCGGCCCACGAGGTATACTACGCCTCTTATCATTATTAGTATACAAACCAATATTGAGATGTTTGTGCAAACAAAATCGACTTTGCTTGGATAAAGTGATTATCAATTAAAGTACCTCTTAATTGTTTGCATGCCCCTTTAAAAGGCGGACGATGGTTTCCGATCAAGTCATGCCAGAGGTCATTTTCAAACAAACGGCACGATAAACTAAGGGCGTGCATATTTGAAGAAAAATAAAACACAAACAACGTCTAAAAGAAACGCAGAACATCTGAAACAGTGAATTCAACTGAAAGGAAGAAGAACGACTGGGATTTTTCTTTACCAACACGATATTCAGTACGATTTACGGATGACAGGAGTGGCGAATTCTGGATCAGAAAGGCGTTAAGAATGATCAGAATCACTTCCACAAGCCTTCTTTGCCCAAACCACATATTTCGAACAGTCTATGTTATTCCCAACATTCTGATCAATAAAAGAAAAGAAAGCAAAGACAAAAAAACCCAAATAAAACAAACAAATAAACCCCCCCAAAAAAACCTTTGAAATTGCTAAAGTGTGTTACACTGCTAAATGTTTATTTTATTAGGCAACTTGTATATAAATCCCAAGAGGTTCAAGCCTTACTATTAAATATTTTAGTGCCGTGATTTTCTTCTGGATTATTTCTGGGATGGGATCAATATATTTATTTATCATATGACTCGTCCGTTTTGTTCACTTTAAAACATTTGATATTTTGTTTTCATATTAATCAGCGATAAATAAACCCTTCCGTCAATTTCATTGGTCAATTTCAAAACTAGACAATTTGATTGGCTGAATAAAATACAACTGGGCCACAGTTTCATAATTTGCATAGTTAGAGTTGGGAGCTTTGATTGGTCAGTTTCAAAACTGGACAATTTGATTGGGTAAACAACATACAACTGGGTCACATTTGCATAATTTCAGTAGGGAGAATTTACGTTATCTGTCCTGTTTAGTGTGGGTAATATTGTATTAATCTTTTACCTACAAGAAAAACGCCATTCATTTTTTTTATATTTTCACTTTTTGCTTCCAAAACATAGGTTATGACTCCTCATTGGAACGAGCTCGTTCCAGTGAGGGGTCATAACCTATGTTTTGGAAGCAAAAAATGAAAATTTTTAGTTATACGAGGATGTTTTTTCCAAGTGCCGTCTGCAACTCAAATTAGGTGATGGGTTAAAAAGTCATACTAAGTGGCTAATTTGTGTGTGTGTGTCATATGATAAATAGAATATGAAATGAGTGTTTTTTCATATAATATTTATGAAACTCGTCCGAATTTTCCGTTTGGGCTCGCCAGAGGCTCGTCCAAACGAACAATTCTTAGACTCGTTTCATAAATATTATATGAGAAAAACACTAATTCCATATCCTCTATGTATCCTTGTATCTGCTGTTAAAATAATGTATTCAATATAAAATATACTGTTAGAAAGAGATTCATAGAGACTAGGTACGCACTTACAAACTGTACAGGGATATGGTGCTTTTTGGGCTGATGTTTAAACGTGGGAGGAGGGACTAAACATTAATCAACCTTGACTGCTTGAGGAAAACGAGAAATAAACAAGGAGTAAACTCCATCCGCAAAAGAAGTGAAGTGTAGGTTTTGTATACGATGTACAAGAATATAACTAAAGCCATGTTGCAGATCTCAGAACAAATAAGAAAGTTTTTATCTGGATGTTAGTTTTTGTACAGACTAGGGTCCGACAGACGTTCGAGATTTAATCGGATTTCGAATCTTGTCACTAATTCGATTCACCATCTCGATTATTCGAAAAAATCGAATCCTGGAAAGATTTGGATTTCGTACAATTCTTTATTATCGACTTTATTACTCTCTAACAAAAAGAAATATGAAAGTCTTGTATGACCAACACGATTTTGAGTCAGAATGACGTGATCTTTTCAACAAAGGTTACAAGATGGATACTTATCAGTAATAGCAGTACGCCATCGATGGCGCTTATTATTTGACGCCCTATCCCGTTCCACCTGCCACATAGATTTGATGTACGTATCGATATGCGGTTTAAAATTACTGAAAGGAATCATAACCCGCTGTTCTCAAAAATCGCCAATTAATTTTCATTATTTTTTTTCATTTTTTATCTCAAAAACATAGGTTATGACCCCTCATTGGAACGAGGTCGTCGAGCTCGTTCCTATGAGGGGTCATAACCTATATTTTTGAGACACAAAATGAAAAAAAAAGCTATTTAAGAATTTTTTGCAAGTGTCGTCTGCTTTACGTGTTAGGTAAAGGGTTAAAATAGGCGGGAAGGCTCTTCAACTTGGGGTTGAGTAAAGCCAGCAAAGTTGTAAGAGAGTCGGAAAAGCTAATCGACTTCCTTTTCTATAGATTCGCAGTGTGTTTAAGCGCTAGGTGTAAAGATTTGACCTTAGCCATGAAAATTGAATTTTTAGTTGGTATTCTGACTGATGTGACGTAATTGCCAGTAACCACAGTTGATGATACTTTGCCACCATCTTTAGATCCATCTATATCGATCGTTTATAATTGATAATTGATAATTGATAATTTATTTCATGGTATACAATTTAACATTTATACAAGATATTACATTTTACAAATACGAGTTGAAGCTTATATCTTGAAGTATAATGAACAAAGCATATACATAAGTCTGTAGTTAGAAAAGTGTATACCATGGGGAGATGACATAGCCAGATTGGCTGTCTACCTGTCGTCCCCCTAAAATTGATTTATTGCAGAATTGTGTCAGTCCAGTGAAAACATAACGTATAAAACGGTGTATATGTTAATCATTCAACCGTATTGACTGTTTGATGGTCGCCTTTGGTATTCGGTCCTGTTGGGTTGAATTTTGTAACTTCCTCGCTTGCTTGGACCAGCACACGAATCTCTCGTGTACTAATCCAAACCAGCGAGGAAGTTGAGGACGAGACTCAGGGCCCGGAAGTGCGACTGATAATTTGATCATGACGTATTTATTCTTTTTTTAATATCTATCGGTGGTTACTTTAATTTTCATTGAGACAGTCTGTACAATACGGATTGTTGCATTGCACATTTTCATGGTATGTATTGAAGATTTGTCTTTTTAATTCTCTCTTGAAGGTCTCTCGGCACTTGATCTTCCTTGTTGTTTCGTTTAATCCATTCCAGATTTTGGTGTATTGAAAGACTGGAAGGGCTCCGATTGATTTATTTCTCGATCTCCCTTCGTGTAGCAGGTCTGATTGTCTGGTTGCCCTGTCCGATACGGCCCGCACAAGTCGGTAATGATCATTAAATGAAGATGGCAGTTTATTATTTGACCAGTCCCACATAAAGAGAGAAACATGAAGCCTAAAAAGATCTCCCACCTTTAAAATTCTATCTTTTAGAAAAAGCGGATCAGTGTGTGTGATAAAACGCGAATTGTTTATTATTCGTATGGATCGTTTTTGTAATGTGAATATTTTTTTCATGTCTCTACAATTGCCCCACACCTGGATTCCATATATCAATCTACTTTGAACAAGGGTGTAATAGAGCGTCTTCATACATGTGTGAGGAAGGATACGTTTGACCTTATTTAAAATATAATTGGCACTTGTTAGTTTTGAGCAAATATTTGATACGTGGCTTTTGTATGAAAGATTGTCATCAATATTAATGCCTAAGAATTTTAGAGAACTTTCATTAAGATCTGTTGCAACTCTGTTTATTTTTTGGTTCTTTATGACTATGTCCATAAGGGAAGAGTGATTTATTTTCTTACTCGGGTTGATTACAATGAATTTGGTTTTTGATGTATTTAGTAGGAGTCGGTTTGCAGAACACCACTTGAAAATATTATCAAGTTCCGAGTTAGTAAAATTGATAAGTTGATTCAGGTCAGAGTTGGATGAATATCCAGTAGTGTCATCCGCGAAGGATACGAGATTTAGCTGTGTGGCTTCATGAAGATCATTGACGTATAATAAAAATAAAATAGGTCCGAGATTTGAGCCCTGAGGCACGCCGGATGTTATAGGCGCCAATAAAGACGCGTGGTTATTATACACTACATATTGTGACCTATCGGTTAAATAGCTTCTAAACCATTCCAATGCCACCACTCGAATTCCATAATATTCTAATTTTTTCAACATAACGGTGTGATTTATTGTGTCGAAGGCCTTTGAGAGATCGAGAAATACCGCCAGTGTATTGCTTTTATTATCATTATTATTTTCTTCGGCCACGTGTCGCAGTAACTGGAGGACTGGATGGATTGTTGAGTGGTTTTTGCGAAAGCCATATTGTTGGGGCATTAAAATATTGTTTTTATTTAAAAATTTGCACAGACGCTCACTCATAATTTTCTCTAATACTCTGGAAAATGTAGGCAAGATGCTGACTGGTCTGTAATTGTTAAGACTGTGTTGATCACCAGATTTGTAAATTGGTATCACCTTGGCTATTTTCATTTTGTTAGGAAAAACGCCGCTTTGAAACGAAGCATTGATGATATTAGTTAATGACGGGGCAATGCTAGCAATCGTTTGCTTTACAAGAAACGGGGATATATTGTCCAAATCCTTACTTCTTTTTGGTTTCATTCCTTTCAAAACGTTAATTACTTCCTGTGTCGAGCATGGGTTAAGGAAAAAACTATTAGGAAAACTCTCTACCAAGTAGTCTGTAAAGGAGTTCTCGTGATGTGCTATCTTATCACACGTTATGGACCCTATATTAGCAAAAAAATTATTGAATTCTTGGGAAATTACAAGGGGGTCATTTATTGTTAAGCCGTTGATGATGAAATTGGATGGGATTGTTGAATTATTTTTAGCTTTTCTGATAGCATTGTTTAGTATGTTCCACGTATTGCGAATATTATTCTGGTTTTGAGATAGTAGATTTTTATAGTATATCGCTTTACTTTGCCTTTTCACTTTGTTAAAAACTTTGCAATATTTTTTATAGTTGTTAACATTTTCATCCGTTGGATTTTTTAGTTTTTTGTTATAGAATTTCAGTTTATTATTGGAAGAGACGAGAAGGCTTTTTGTCATCCAAGGTTGATGTTTAACAAATTTTTTATTTACTTTGATTTCCTTAATAGGGAACGCCAATTCGAATGCAGTATGATAATTTTGTATAAATGTATCATAAGCTTCATTTGCATTCTGGGAGGTCTCCGCTATCGCGAAGTCGCAATTAGATAATATATTGTTAAAATTTTGTATTGTATCTTCATTTATAATACGCACCTTTACTGAAGATGGGATGACGGTCTTTTTATGCTCCTTTTCAATGAGAAATGTGCCGAAATGATCAGAAATGTCCGTGATTACCATTCCGGACTTGGCAGACTCAGTAAAATTGTTAGTGAAAATATGGTCGATCAGTGTAGCAGAGTGGGGTGTAACTCTTGTTGGCTTTGTGATGTAGGGCATAAAACCTTGGCTGAATAGGTTGCTTACATAGGTAGTGGTTTTGGGGTGAGAATCCAACTTTAAAAGATCTATATTTATATCACCCATTATGTAAGAAGGTTTGTTTTCCTTATTTATGGCATCTGCTATATCATTCAGTTTCGACAAGAAGAGATCCAAGTCAGCTTTTGGAGGTGTGTTGGGTCTATAGATAACTCCTATTATCCTAGACGTGTTATGGTATTTAATCTCGACAAAAAGTGATTCAAACACATGTGGTATGAATACGGTGAGGTCATCTCTTATATGGAAATTAATATCACTTTTAATGTATAGCCCCACCCCACCCCGACCATCGTCTCCGTGTGGTCTGACATTCTTTAGTAAGCTTTGGTAACCAGGTAATTCATATGAGATATTTGTATGTGGATGGAATAACTCTGTGAGAGCTATGACATCCATTTGATTTTCTTGTTTTTGAAGAGAGGACAGGAGGTGACAGAAATTGTCCCAATGAGCAGACAAACTTTGGACATTGATATGAAACACAGAGAAGCTGTCCTTTCTATTACAAAAGGTAGAACAGAATTGTTCAGGTGAATAATACTCACAGACAAAGTTATTCATATGGAAAGGGGAATATTCACTCCTCATCGGTCATTTTATTATTATACACCCATTTAAAGTCAAAACTCACTTCCACCCCGAATCTCGTCCAAAGTAACCCTACCAGCCATGATACATCGTAATGGTTCCAGGACCTAAACAGCAACGGCAAAGCAATCTTAAGTGCGAAGGTAAATCGGGTCGTTGTAAAACTTCTATTTTTCGTTTGCTAGCAGTGGTCTGACACAATTCATTGTTTTCAAGTAAATAAATGGCAAGCTGAACTAGATAACAGAACAAATATATGTACACGGGAACGATATGACTAATAGGAGTGTCCATGTTGGAAAAAAAGAAAAAAAGTATGTTTGACTCTCCAATGACTCTGAAATTAGCTGCACGGGTGTCTTGGGGTGAGGGTATGTACGCTTTTGAAGCGACTATTATGGGCTTTGGGAGAAAAGAAGGAGGGGGCGTTGAGAAAAACCAGAATTAATATTTAATCAGAAGTTTGTCAAATATTGCTTTTTCTATGAATTTAGTGGCCAGGGTTAATAGCATTGTACAGTTTTTTTTTACTTTGTTCCTCCCAATCTTATTAAGGAGAGGGCTAGTCCACATTGATCGTTACTTAAAATCACAACACATCCTGGATGTATTGTGATTTTAACTAAAATTAAGATTTTTGTTCGGTGAACCCGTGTCCACGTAGATTAAATGATAACTACTCTATAGAGATGACAGACATGGAAGTAGGGATGAAGGAAGGCAAAAGGTTTGTGAAAGAGAGAGTCATGGAAGACTGCAATAAAAAAATCAGCAGGCATCCACCCTGATTAGCATAATGCAATACTATAAAACCCAGCAGATTAAAATTCCTCTAAGATTTAAACGTTTACTCTAAATTATGGACGATCCCTGCTATTCAAACCAAGATCAAGATCTCTAACGCTAGTAGCAGACGTTCTCGTATAACTAAAATTTTCACCCCTTGCCTCCAAAACACAGGTCGCGACCCCCCACCGGAGCGAGTGCGTCGCGCTCGCTCCAATGAGGGGTCACAACCCATGTTTTTAGAAGCAAAGAGTGAAAATATTTAAAAAAAAAAAAAAAAAGAAAAAAAAAAATCAGCAGGCATCCACCCTGATTAGCATGATGCAATACTATGAAACCCAGCAGATTAAAATTCCTCTAAGATTTAAACGTTTACTCTAAATTATGGAGGGTCCCTGCTATTCAAACCAAGATCAAGATCTCTAACGCTAGTAGCAGACGACACCCGTAAAAGAGTTCTCGTATAACTAAAATTTTCACCTTTTGCTTCCAAAACACAGGTCGCAACCCCTCACCGGAGCGAGTGCGTCGCGCTCGCTCCAATGAGGGGCCACAACCCATGTTTTGGAGCCGGCTCCAATTGTATCCATACTTGTATGCGTTAATTAAAAATGAATAAATATTCCCTAACAATCATACACAGATGCATACCACCAGAACCAGCACACCGAGTCCGCTCTATTGGTACCGATATTTGTATGTTTTAATTAAACTATGGACAAAATATGAATGAATAGTAGCTATATACTGATGCATTATTGGTATGTCAATAATTGAGGCCTCATTAATGTTTTAATTTTGCAAATACCTTTAAAATTCTGTCAATTTCCAAGTCACTATTCACAACACTTGGCCTGTCTGTTTCAGTTTTCACTACAAAAATCCTTCCGTCAGTGGTCCAAAATGAATGTATCTTTTTCTCTTTTCTTAGTTTATATGCACTATACTTAGACTTTATTTTGTATTTCGGCATGTTTTTGTTTTAACTTCAGAGAATGTATCTCGAACTTTTTTGAGGAAGCAAGGTCCGAAATGACAGAAGGTTTCCTTACTTCGTCGAATGGTGCTAGAATGTCCAATGTCCTCTATTGACATAGGACATTCTAGCACTCAGGCGACGACATGCCAAGTAGGAATATGTGATTCACGGTTATCTTTTATCGAATTTGATTCAAGCGCCGCGGACTCCTTGGGGTGGGGGTGGGGGTGGGGGTGGGGGGTAATTTTAATGCCTAACGGAGGAATATGGTGTCTGTTAAAAAAATCAACAATTTTTAGGGTCTGAGACACAATTATAAGTGGGGTTTGATGAATTAGCCAACAGTTTAGAAACATATCGAAGTGACAGTCTAATTCTATTCTACCCTTCTCAACAGAAGGATCCCTGCCTCAACGAGCATGGTGTCTACTGGTGATGTCCTAAAAGCCCCAGGGTTACTTCTAATACCACTATTATTAATTGCATCAAGTGGTGGGAGGTGCGACATTGCCCCGAACCGTAAACCATACAATCGTAGTCTTATTTTGTTGTAACAAGTGATCTATACAGATGGAGTAGTGCAGTACCCCAATCAGTGCTATAACTACCTTCAGGATGTTAAGTGCCTTTTTATACCATGCTCGCTTATGTTACTAGCTGTAAAAATCCTGTATGTTAATTTTTAGTTTTTAACCCCACTTCCGGTGTAAAGCTTCTCCTGCGGTTAAAAAGAAATTTACACCAATAGTCGGAAGTTCATCCAACTTGACTTTTGGTATTGCGAAATTTGCCAACTTCGATACATTCACACTTCGCGATGTTTCTTTCAAACATTCGACATTTTGAGGTACTATCTACAACGTGCAATGACTTATTAAGTTTAAAATACCTACAATTAAATATTTATTTATGTTCTTTTCTCGCAAAGGCTTTTCTGATGCACGTGTCAAGTGTAACCATATGATCCACGGTATTTCTCTGGCTTCTGAAATCATACTGGACGTTCGCAAGTAGATTGTTCTATTCCAGAAACCAGATAAATCGATTATTTGTCAACCTTTCCGTGGTTTTGCACAAAATTGTTAATGCAATAGGACAGAAATTGCTTGCCCTGCAGTGATCTTTATCAGGCTTTGGAATAGGAATTATTGTTGCCTTTTGCCAGAAAGGTGGAAATTGGCCAGTCACCCATATGTCACTCAAAACTGATAGTAAAAGACCCATTCAAGTTTGAGGGAGATGTCTTAAAACTTGATAGTGTATTTCATGGGAGTAGTATGTCTCGCACGTTTCATCTCTAATTGGCAGGACCCCGGGCAGGATCCCGGAAGTGACGTCATGTCACGTGACCCAGTGGCGCCATATTTTGTTGCCATGATAACTCACGTGAGTGGCCATCTTGTGACGTCATCTCTATAGTGATACATGTTGTTATGCGCATGCGCAGCGCGTGTTGTTAGGGTGATCCGTATTTCCGCCGTCCATTTTGTATACTGGAGGTCGCCATCTTGGTTTCTATGGTAGAACGTGGTTGCTATGTTACGCAAAGGCCTACAATAAGACAGGGGTATGTTCGGAGGGTGTGTTCGATTGAGCAGGAGTAATTTCCCGATTCAAAGAATTACCACCGACAACTTGTACTATTTCGAATTCTTTCAGAATTCTCTGCTTCTATCTATATATTCAATAGTTTTCGTCTACCTGACCATGTTCCTTTGTCCTGCAGTATACTCCAGCAGAGTAGAATAGCCTATTAGTTGGAACAGCTTTGCTTATTATTACTATATTTAGCTTTTCTGGACTGTTCCTGTTAGTTCTGACCCCATTCCGAGTACTCTTGTTGTTTCATTTATCTAGATAATTAATATCGATTATAACTAACCAATCAGATTGCTTGATATCCCATAACCTGTGCTTAACAGTACTGAGTTATCTCCGATTATTACAACGAAGTTCTATCCGATTTTCATCACCTCTATATCCAGTGGTTACGTCCCATGGAATCCCTTTTTGTGAAACGTCTCTGGTTATGTAATCCCTTTTTAGTCGTATGAGGCCATGAGGGCTATGTGAAAAGCCCTCAATGAGGCCTCATTTACTCTCCTTCATAACCTCACATCCGAACAGATTCAGAAAGCTAATAAGTCCTGCACAGATTACATGGACAACAATGTCTCCAATAATCTTTATTTAATACCCACAAATCCCGCAGAAGTCAACCGAGTAGTAAATAAAATGAAGCCAAAATTATCTAAAGACTGCGCTGATATCACAACTTGTCTTCTTAAGCATACGATAACCGAAGTATTGGATCCTCTAACACATGTAATTAACAACTCTTTTCTAAACGGCTAAGTACCAGACAGGATGAAGATTGCGAAGGTGATACCCATATTTAAAGCTGGTGACGAGCACAGCTTTACAAATTACAGACCTATCAGTATACTTCAGGTATTCTCAAAAGTAATGGAAAAACTCATGAAAGTGAGGCTAGCCTAGTTTCCTCAATAGGTTTAATATTTTATACCCTCATCAATACGGGTTCCGAAAGCGACATAGTACTATTGATCCAGTTCTTCAGCTGCTTAAAAGCATCGCAATAGAAAATAATAAACAAAAAAAAAACCAGCACCTTAGCACTGTTCCTGGATTTGTCAAAGGCATTTGACACCAAAAATCACGAAATACTATTAGGTAAACTGGAAAAATATGGTATCCGAGGTGTCACCAACAATTGGTTTAGAAGTTACTTGTCCATCAGGTCTCAATATGTTACGTACGGAGAACATAAATCGGACTTAGCCAAACAGAGTTGCGGTGTACCACAGGGCTCGATTTTAGACCATATTCTTTTTCTTTTATATATAAATGATATAAGTAACTCAACATCACTCAATCTTTTATCATTTGCCGATGACACCACTGCACACTGCCCGGGCTCCGACAATAATCCCATTACACCGTACTTCAATGGCGAGCTCCAGAAACTATTCGAATGGTGCTCTGTGAACCAGTTAATGCTGAATGCTAAGAAAACCTCGTACATCATACTTAATCCAAATAAAGGTAGGAACAATAATCTTTGTCAAGAGGTAAAAATAAATAACCAAAACATTAACATGGTTGGGGCCACCGAAACAGAAAAATCTTAGGAATTAGCATTGATGAACATTTATCCTACAAGGCTCACATATCCCGATTATGCCCGAAAATAGCACGCGCAAACTATAGTCTCAACAAAGTTAAAAATATCCTCCCCCACGGAGCTCTGAAAACTTTGTATTACGCCCTCATAAATAGCCATTTGGTACACGGAATCCAGGCATGGGGCAACTCAAGAGCTATAAAAAAAACTAGCTGTCCTGCCAAAACGTTCATTACGAATAATTAATAACAAAAAGTACAATTCTCATACAGATCCCCTGTTCAAAGAAAACCAAATACTCAAGGTTGATGATTTGTTTAGGCTACATGCACTACTGTTCGTGTTTGACTGGCAGAACGGCAGATTACCGGTGTCTTTCAATGATATATTTAAAATTACTGGCAATCCATCTGGAAGAACTAGACAGTAGGGCCTCCTATACATTGAAAAAACACGGACCCAAACTCTAGATAAATTTCCTTTATACTCCTTCCCGAAACTATGGAATGCTCTGGACGACACAACTCGTAATATTAGCGACAGAAGCGACGGGATATGTTCGACGGAATCGGCTAGGAATCTCAATTACGGAATGCCTTATGTAGCCCGTTTATAGATACTTTACATTGAACGCTGTATAAAATGCCCCATTGGGGGATTTTCTCATGGCCCTCATGCCCTCAAAAAGAAATGAGGCTATGAGGGATAGTAAATGAGGCCTCATTGAGGGCTTTTCACATAGCCCTCATGGCCTCATACGACAAAAAGGGGTGCCGAAGGCCATATGTTTTCCAAAAAAGGGGTGCCGAAATTGGGGTGCCTGGGGATATGGCTGTTAAATACTGAAAAGAGGCTAAGAGGGATAGTAAATTATACCTCATTGAGGGCTTTTCTCATGGCCCTCATGCCCTCAAAAAGAAATGAGGCTAAGAGTGATAGTAAATGAGGCCTCATTGAGGACTTTTCACATAGCCCTCATGGCCTCATACGACAAAAAGGGGTGCCGAAGGCCATATGTTTTCCAAAAAGGGGCTCCGAAATTGGGGTGCCTGGAGTCATGGCTGTTAAATACTGAAATGAGGCTAAGAGGGATAGTAAATTAGACCTCATTGAGAGATTTTTTCATGGCCCTCGTGGCCTCAATCGAAATGAGGTTATGAAGGATAGTAAATGAGGCCTCACTGAGGGCTTTTCATATAGTCCTCATGGCCTCATACAACTAAAAAGGGATTCTATAATAACCAGAGACATTTCACAAAAAGGGATTCCATGGGACGTGGCCATTGGATATAGAGGTGATGAGAATCGGATAGGACTTCGTTGTAATAAGGGGAGATAACTCAGAACTGTTAAGTGCAGGTTATGGGATATCAAGTAATCTGATTGGTTAGTTATAATCTATATAAATGATCTAGATAAATGAAACAACAGGAGTACTCGGAATAGGGTCAGAACTAACAAGAACAGACCAGAAAAGCTAAATATAGTAATAATAAGCAAAGTTGTTCCAGATAATAGTCTCTTCTACTCTACTGGAGTATACTCCAGGACAATGGAACATGGTCAGGTAGACGAAAACTATTGCATATATAGACAGACGTAGATAATTCTGAAAGAATTCGAAATAGTACAAGTTGTCGGTGGTAATTCTATGAATCGGGAAATTACTTGTGTTCAATCGAACACACCCTCCGAATATACCCCTGTCTTGTTGTAGGCATTTTGGTAACATAGCAGCCACGTTCTACCATAGAAACCAAGAAGGCGACCTCCAGTATACAAAATGGACGACGGAAACACGTATCACCCTAACAACACGCGCTGCGCATGTGCACTAACAACATATATCACTATGGAGATGACGTCACAAGATGGCCGTTCACGGGGGTAACCATGACATCACAACATGGCGCCACTGGGTCACGTGACATGACGTCACTTCCGGGGTCCTGCCAATTGATATGTAGTTTGTCTAAATTAACTGTTGTTGGTGACTTATTAAATTCCCGTTCTGTTTTTCTTGCGTTTCTTTATAGCTTGCTTGCAATCATTATCGAACCATGGTTTAGTGAAACATTTAGGGTTAGCCGAGGTTTTTGGAATAACAGTGCTTGCAGTCTCAAGCAACTCTTTAGTAAACTGCTCTACTTGATTAGCACTGTCTACAAATTTCTCCCCTGTGAGTCGTTCAGAACAAAGCGACGAGAAAGTGTCCGGTAGAGTTATACAAATGATGGTTTGTTTCTGTTTACATTAACATTAGCTGAATCAATATAATTCCCCAAAAATTCGTTCTCATTTGATTTTTTTACCCAAAGTATTCATTCTATAATTGTCTATTTATTTACACCACAATGACACAAGACTGCTTCGTTCGTTTTTGTAGATATTAAATCACAAACAGTCTGAACGATTGTCCAGAAAGAATTTTTTTTAAACGGCAAATTTTCAAGTATTTTAATTTTAAAATATTTTTGCAATTTCAGTATTTCAGTTCAAGCATACTGAACTTATTAATAACCAATAATTGCAACACCCAATGAACCGGTATTCCCAAAAACGTTACTTGCGGTATGTCCCAAAACGTTACTTGCATCCTTCACCTTATTTTTGTGCTGTATATTAACCCTATAACTGTATTCCATAGCGCACATCAAGAGCCCCGAGAATAGGAAATTTAACGAATTGGGTGAATAATAACATTCGCGACTTCTTGCTTCCACCGCGTCATGAAGTGCATGAGCGGACACGTTCAACATTCAGGACCTGATATTAGCGATTTCGAATTAGTCTGTCTGTCTGTCTGTCTGTCTGTCTGTCTGTCCTGCCATGGGAATTGTTTGTCGGAAAAAATGCACATCGTACTTCGAGTGCAACAAGGCGTTTCACATTGCAGATGGCTCTTTATTGCACTCAAGACGAGATGCCGAAAAGAAACTAGAAAAAAATTCATAGCTTGTTTCGCTGTCAAGCTTCCATCATGCACGCGAAATTTCAGGAATATTCTATTTTTCAACCTTACGTAATGTTAGATATACTGCAAAGATGATGACGTCACAGTGGGAAAATTACGAACTATGTCGAAATCGAATGGAGATGGACCACTGTATGTTCGTTGTCACATTGTATCGGTATTTGTACAACATGTGGGATAAAGATGAGGAATTCACACAAATTCGATTTGATCGAATATCGGCGATTTGGTAACGAATCGAAACGGATCGGGAGGTACTTCACAAATGTATCAAATTTTAACATATGGTATATTTAATATAATCATAATAATTACAGTTAACATATTTCATAATTTATAAACAAGAGTCTCATTTTTATCTTCACTTCGGGGGGACATGCTTATTATTTTTCCGCGAAGTTTTCTGCAATCCATAGTTGAGTATATAATAAAAAAGTAGTTCTGTCACGTAGGCCTATGATATTTTACTATGATCCACAAGCTTTTGATAGTTGAAGGTTATGACTAATCAGTCGTGGGTGATGTCGTGTCGTTTCTACATATTGGTTATATGGGAAGTTTTAGAAGGAACATAAGCAAATTAACTAAACCACAGACTTTATTATATTAAATTATGTGATATGATGAAATCTCTCGTTTTACTCAGGTACAGTAAAAATGTTCAAATTATTTTAGGGATCTTTGCAGGGTAAGAAGTCAGAGTATCAGAAAGTCTAAAACCACGACTTTGCAGAGTGCAGACAAACTATGTTTACGCAGTTACGGTTTGAACATCATGATGTGGACATGTATCCCGACCACCCACACCTTAATACATTTCATCACAAATCCATGCATGTCGTGATCACTATATGAGAATGAACGAATGTTTCAGTGTAAATGGCCGTTTAACCCCTAAACCCTGGTGGTATCTTCCATATCAGTTCAATAATAGCAACTGGAAGAGTCCGTATTCGTTATTTAGGGTAGATTTAGGGTAGACCAATTAATATTATAAACGTGCAGCCTTGGGGCTGCACGTTGAAAATATTGATTGGTCTACCACATACATGCACTTAGCATCCATCCTATTTAATGAAATTATGACGTATCATGTTCCTGGACGAAAAAGCGGCCTCTCCATTCAACGGGTTAAATCTCACACACCTGTATAATTTATATGTAATCCACCGCCTGACTGTTAACCCAATTTTTGTGGAGTTTACGCGCGGCCAACCATTGATGAAGTGCAATGTCCCTTTACTCACAAAGATATGCAGATATTCGTCTGTACCATAGTTATAGATATTCCAATCAATAAGTGCTGAATTCGCCTTGAAAACGTCCAAATATTCAGATAATAGATAGAACTCCGTGTCGTAATCATGTACCTTCGGATATGGTTAGTCTTCGTTCCTAATAGCAATGTCATAAAATTAGGTCAAATCAAGACTCGACCGAGCAACATTTCTTGCGTTAAACCAAAGAAAATTAATGGTCGTCCTATTTTTTTAGATTTAATCGCCCGGAATATATCAAATGGTCGGAAAAGAGAACCTGTGATTCGCTTTTCCGATCAACTGAAATAGTCCTGACGAGTGATCCTGAGCATAGGTGGTGGAATATTCAAGTGTTAGACTGGTTCCAGGTCCTAACAGCGTCAAATCCCTTACGGAATTAGACTGCCGTCCGGACAGCTTGAGTTTAACACTTCGCTGCCCAAAGCGACTATTGTCACCTATTTTATGATGATTATCTGTACGTTTTGGTGTGTGCAGATCTAACCTACCATCTGATTAATTGTTGGAAAGGGCTCAGAGAGCCCTTTCCAACAATTAATCAGATGATAGAGTTTCAAGTATGTCATAAATCTTATTAAACTTCCTCGCATACAGACGTGCATTGGGGCTCTCCATATATGGCTAAAGTAGGCGTGGCATTAAAGGGTTAAACAGCCGGCATTGTTCTGATACGGTACTACTCTTCCAAGGGCGGATGGTTAATGGACTATGGTTATTTATTTATTTATTGACGTTTAAGGTCACATATGTCTGCACAATGGCTAACCATGACCGTGACAGTATTACGGGTGGAGGAAGCCGGAGTACCCGGAGAGAACCACCGAGCAACGGCGAGCAACTGTCAGCTCCCCAACATACCAACTCCACACAGGCAGGGCTCGCATTGGTTGAAGACAGGTGGACTATCGACGTGCAGTACGCCTTAGTACACAGCGTCACCCTGCCCCCCCCCCCCCCACGTGGGCAATGGGGGTGAAGTGTCTTGCCCAAGGACACAACGCGGTTGCCGCAGGTGGGATTCGAACCGAGGACCTCTCGGCTTGCAGCCTGCACCTCTACCAACTGAGCCACCGCGCCCCCAATAGACTATGGTATGCAAAGACTAAATTAGTGGAGTTATTTATATAATTTTCTATTGTCACTACAATCCTGAACCTGTGCCGGGTAAATGATTATTCTCTCATGTTATAGCCAAGCTTAAGAGTTGTGTATGGATACATTCAGATAATATGCAGACTACAAATTATCGAAGATTACGGATTTGTTCTCCACATATCGAACCAACTCATCGGGACAGTCACCATTAAAAAGATAACACAGAGGTTTACATTTGCTTTTCGATTCACTCAACGAACGTAATCCAAGAAGGAAAAAAATCAATTATTCATTCAAGAAATGTCCGACAGGCAGGGATTTTCATGCCAAAAATTCATTCATTTGTTTTTGATGAAAGCTAAAATTATAGATCTGGAATCGATTCTCTTGACGCCGTAGAAAATTATGTAATTTAGCTAATCTAATACAAAGTCCTGTTTGCAATGAAACCAGTATCTATAAATTTCATTAGATTTTTTCTCACCTTCCAATTATAGCAGATAGATAACGCAAAAGATATGACAACGTGTTTGAGTTTCAACATAGGCTGGAAGCACAAATCTTCAAATGCGACCCGCCATACACAACTCGTACCACAACATTTAACCCTGTGGCTCCTGCAATCGCAGACTTATGAACACACTCATTCGAAGAAGAACAGGGCTGGGAGAGATTAACATTTCAAATGTTAACGTGTTAAATTATTTTAACAACGTTAAAACAATTTAACACAGTTAATAACGTTTAACTTTGAAGATTATAATTTTATAGTATGTAGCATTGCGTCGTTATCTTGTGTTTACCCAAACCAGATAGCTCGTGCCGATGACGCCGAATTTTGCGCCATTTTACGAAATTGAAGAACACGAATAATTTTGATGTCCGTCAATTATAAACGTCCCACTGAATTGGTGGATAGACCATGAAGCCATCCTACCAACGTTGGCAGAGTTGGCCCGCCGATATTTGGCGAAACAGCAATATCAGCTTTATCCGAACGCCTATTTTCTGGTATTCGAACAACGGCGGGTGTCTCTTTCTAAGGACACGGCCGCAGTGATTGTATTCTTAAATGAAAACATCGCTAAATGTTAGAATTTATGATAACCTGAGAGAACTATATCAACTACTCGTCCCCTGAGTTCCAATCGCAATGGGTTCTTTGTGCCAGCAGGCATATAGAACCATTGGAACTCAAGAGACGAACTGTACGTAAGTTCAATCGTATTCAAATTCAAATCAATAAAAATGGCCGAAGTTATTAAAATTTTGTTCATTTTAACATTTAACGTCATTTAACTCGTTAACGCAGAATTATTTATTACGTTAACGTGTTAAGGAAAATTTTAACTCCTCCCAGCCCAGAAGAAGAAATTAAACGTAATTATGGACTATAGTTGTCAGCACCAAAAGCATGATTTATGTAACGGCTTGTCCAAACAACATGACCTTTCGAACCTCCTCTCCCACAAAAATAATTCTCACTTACCCGGGAGGAAGTGAGAGGTTCAGGTAACGATCGAATATTTGTAATTAGACTAATGTGAGGAAAAATTACATTACTTCCCCAGAACAGAAAAGTGGCACTCGAAAATGCCCTTTAGAACTAGTTTAACCCTTTACCCAACGTAACGGCCAAAACCGGAAAAAACGGCCAGCGCTATTCTCAGAAATCGCCAATTAATTTTCATTAGTTTTTCATTTTTTTGTCTGAAAAATATAGGTTATGACCCCTCGTTGGAACGAGCTCGTTCCAACGAGGGTCATAACCTATGTTTTTGAGACAAAAAATGAAAAAAATTAGTTATTCAAGAATTTTTTTGCAAGTGTCGTCTGCTTTCCATGTTAGGTAAAGGGTTAAGATGCCTGTTATTTCCAGAGACGTATTCAGAAATTGAGATTGTTAAGTCGTGAGAGTTCAATCCAAATCGCACAGGGATCCGCGGCCATTGAAATCTCCGGAAACTGGACAGTTCAGCTTGTTAGTTATGGAAAATAGCAAAGTAAACCATGTTATTATCCAAAAGTTCCATAATATACCAGGGTATTTTAGGACACTAGATGGAGCACCATGGTACTCTGATATGGAGTACTCTCATCGACCTCTATCCAACTGGATTGCTGATTGGTCACATTTAGAAAAGAGTCCAACCAAGTGGCAACCAGGATTAACTGTCTTGCCCAAGGCCACTACGCAGTAGATCTTTCGACTCAAAGTCCACTGCTCTACGACTGAGCCACCACTACCCCTCTAGTCATGCTAGTTGAATTAATAAATAATACTTTCTATGAAAGTAGACCTGCAAACAATGTTCAGGGCTTAAAAGCCATGCGAGAATCCAAACATTTTTATTCAGTACCGGTGTTTTGTCGCTGTTTCAAATAACATCATTTAAATCAAGAAAGGGTTGACCTCACCTGATGCCAAACACCTAAGGGTCGAGGATGAACGCTCTGCACCGAATACAGATTCCCTCATAATGGTTGAAGAGTATTGAATGCTTGGTGTAACTTTTTCAAGGAGTGCTTGGAAATTTCCCACGTCCATTCTCACAAAATTTTGGTAACCTCCAGGGTCTTTCTCCTATAAATTTTTTTGGAGTGCATGATATGCTCCAAGTCGGGCTCTTCCAGCAATCCAACTTCTCACCCAACAAGTTCGTCACCTTCGGTATTAATAATCATGCGTTTTCATTCCTGCCCCGACAAGAGCCCGTATGGCATATTTCTTCAGTCGTCTCGAACGTGATCCCCATGACCACCTCCCGCGACCGAGTTCGCGTCCAGAACTCATTGACATTGTCTAAACCGAGTGTCCCATACGTCCCAAAACCCATAAGACGAATGCCTGAATACTGGACGTTCGTCTAGGACGCATCGTGTAAATAGACAAGACGCGATGTGTGTTTGAATCGATGAGTGTTTTACATAACGGTTGGAATGGCGTAGTCATTTTTAAAATATGATTACGCCATTCCAACGAGTTATGTAAAACACCTACCGATTCAAACACACATCGCGTTCTGTGTTTATTACACATCCCATACATCAAAATTCATTTAAATAAACAAATTTTAATTCCGATGTTTAAACCCAAAGGTGAAGAGTCCGTTTGTTTTGACCGAAGCTATACTCATCAGATGTATCGATAAAAAATCTAAACAACCTTTTGGGAATCAGTGTTTGTTGAAATTCGTATCGCTGTTTCTCTTCGGCTGGTGTCCATTCACGCCTAACCATTTGGTAGCTATTAATGTTAGTAAAAATATAAGTACAAATGTGTGCAGATTTGCAAAACAGATGGGAGAAACATTTTTAAAAGAAGTTCGAAGCATGTCAAGATGTATGAAGATTTACCGAAATAAAGTTGACCAATTTGATATAACGGGATCCATAAAACGAGACGCCCACGGAACTGGGTTAATGTTCTAGTTGGAAACGATTGGGTATTTTTTTAAAATATTATCTCATTTTTGTTAACTGATTTTTTGTGAACTGACTTCATTTTGCTTTGGACGTTTTCATTTTCACACTAAGCGACAGACGGTCGATAATTGGATAACGAAATTTGGAAACGTTTCGAAGCGTAACTAATTACTCGATGGGAAAGGAACTGGTATGAAAGGGAATGAAAGGGAATGAACTGGTATGAAAGGGAAAAAAGTTCCGGCTTGTACATCACTCATTGAATACAGAATCATTTATGTCATAGCGGCCATTCCATTGAATACAAGGGTTTAAAGTTGAATGGAAGTGTAATAAATAGCCATTTAGACAGACAGAAAAGAAGCGCATACATAGTTTATTTATGGTGGTTTATTGCTTGACCCGATTTTAATAATGCCAGCACACGATACACAATAATAATGTTTCATGAGAAAAGGAACCTTTCTCACATAATCACCATCAAAAAGCTCATTACGGAAATATAGAATATACCCATAGTAGATTGGCGCACGGTTAACACCACTTCACCACGAGTGTTGAATATTTGATACACCAAGCTACTTTGGGTATATTTTATTTATACCATGATCGTCAGATTATTAATAGTCGCTATTATTTTTCTCTCAATTTTACTAATCAGCAGACGTACATACGTGCGAATCTGTTTTTGTTTACATGAGCATCGGCGTGCGGCAACCCCGCTGTCAGTTTTATGAACTTTTATCGTCGAAACGAAATGGAAAAAGAATTGAGCCTTTTTCGTTTTAATAACATAATAACTTACCATTTCGAGTTATGGATGCTTTATTAACATAAGATAACGCATGTTTGTTAATTCTTGGCATCTTATGAGGTTAACCCATTTAAAAACGTAATAAATAATTGCCACTTTCATTTTACTCTTCGCGAGGCGGCGTGCGATAAATTTAGACAGGTTTGCATTCAGATCGAAGTCACCAAAGGTCAGCTTGGATGTAGTTCTAATGTAGGTGTAATTTTTTACTATTGAAATCCCATTGCTCGCATGCTCAACACAGTTGGTGTGTAAAGCTAAAATTTATGTCATAGGCTTTTCATATATAGTAGATTATTATGCCTCACGTTTGTAACATCAGCCGTGATTGGTTAATTTGACACCTTCTAAAAGTCATAGTACTGGAGTTTTGGGGCAAAACACGGGTACTATCGGAACGTTTTTCCCTGGAGACAAGAGAACGAAGAAAATGTAAGCGCCACTTCCATTGATCAGCGTCGATTGGAATTTCTCAACACCAAACGCTGGCTCCGTGTCCGTTTGACTTTTTTCAACACCGGTAGACACAAACTTACCAACAAATATATCATCTTCAGTGGATGTGTTTTCAATTTTAACTGCAAACAATGAATTCAAAAGAATCAGAAATATTAAAAAAACTCACTCACGTGTTGTTCACCACTTCAGTGAATCCTGAATATGAGTCTCAGTTATGACTTCAATCAATTATATTTAAGAAATAACTATTGTTTTCCTTCCGTTTATGCGATATAAACCGAAAATTTTCAGCACAAGCTTCATAACAAGCATTAACAATGAATTATAACATGAACAGCATGATGCAGTTGTAAACATTGGCATGTGTTGATATAGAAACTCCCAAAGCGACGGCGGCACTTGTGTGACAAGTCATTTTCGAAGAGACGTCATTCCTTCGAAATGACGTCATGTTTTTGGATTCGACTACATTGTTGTTGCAAGATTGATGGCTTGTTGCAGTTAACGCTTAAAAATGAAAGTCATATTTTGTTCGGCATAATAAAATAATTAGAACGTTTCTTTTCATATTCTATCGGTCGATAGTACCTGAGTTTGTGTGATTTCTGAAATAAAACCTGAAGCAGCTTCAGGTTTTATTTCAGAAATCACACAAACTCAGGTACTATCGACCGATAGAATACGAAAAGAAACGTTCTAATATTATAATAGGTAATCATGGTATAAAATATCGTTCACAACACGTCTAATACGGGAATGGCGTCAGAAGTCAACGTCGACATGGTGACGTTGTGGGTGATTTAGTTTCGGTAGTAGAATTGAATTAATTTTCTCTTATTTTGAATTAACTGTCTACCTAATACAAATAGCAGTCGACATTTGCAGAAAACATTTCCTGAATAACTAAATATTGTAAATTGTTATCTAGAAAATATAACTTATGACCACTCAGTAGCAGCTCATTCCAGTGAGGGTCATAAGCTATATTTCTGAGGGAAAAATTGAAAAAAAATAAAAGATTTATGACGATAGCAGCGCTGGCCAGTTTAGTCGTCACATTAGCTAAAAGATTAATTTATACAATATATAAAGAATTTCAAATTCGTCAGGTTGGGACATGAAATTTCTAAACGTCGTTCACTAAAATCGATCTAAAACTCGGTTCAGATCGATTTTAGTGAATTCGGTACATAAATGTTACATGAAATCGTGACTCATTAGAGATCCTATATTTCTATATTGAAAAAAATAAATGAAGGATAGATGGGGGTGATTCTGTAGAATCGCTGGCTTTTCCTGGTAGTAGGCAACATTTCCACTCCAAAATAACAGTAGGTTTCCTTAGATGTCAAGGAGGAATATGTGATTCACGATTCGCTTTCATCAAATCTGATTCGAGTACAGCAGACTCCATATGATGTTAAAATCTAATATCCAATGGAGGAATATGTTTCTGGTTTCTGTTATAAGAAAATCAACATTTTGAGGATCTTCGACACAATCATAAGCGGGGTTTGATGGGTTAGCCAACAGTTTAGATACATCGGCCCCTGAGTCCCAATGTGTTCTATGTGCCCACTGGCACATAGAACACATTGGTACTCAGTGGACGACATGTTGAAGTGACAGTTTAATCCTGCACTTCTCAAGCGAAGGCTCCCTGCTTCAACGAGCAATGGATCTATTGGCGATGTTCTAAATGCACCCATGCTAATACCGCTATTATAAATTGCATAATTGTTGAAGGCATTAAAAAAACTGCTTTGTATTTATTCGAAAGCAACAAAGAGAGAACCCGACACCTTGGGAAAGGAACAAAGGCGTGTTTGAATGTTCCTTGTGTTCGTAATCATATTCTCAAGTGCAGGTTTGAGGGGCTACTGTATTTTTGCACTCGTGGCCGTATCACAACGAAGTCTCTAAGTTAATCGATTTTCAAAATTCGTTCGAAGTGATCTTTGGTCAGGAAACGTTGGTCAAACGGTGATTACCGGGTATCCGAAAGGCTAAATACAATAAGTACCGCCAGGTCGCCGCTGGTCTCTTCAAATCACCCTTTTCCACCGACCCGCGGATTAATTTCGTCTATAATAGTGTGATTTATGTCGGCTTTGGTTGATTTGATTACCACGTTTAAAAGTAGGGACTGGCAATGTACTTTTGTTTTTTTTATTTCTGTGAATAAAGACCTGAACAATTTAAGGCAATGAGCACTCATAGAATGAGAAAAAAGCTTTGTAGCAGACTATCCGTTTTGACACACGCTGCCTTCAGGTTGGAGTACATTGCATTTAAAAATTGCAAAAATTACAATATTTCAGTTTATTTGTTTTGTTTTTTTCTTTTTTCTTTTTTTTTGGGGGGGGGGGGGGGGGTGGAGGTGCAGTATAGAATAACAAAATTGGATGTTGATCATACAAACTGACCTCAGTAAATTCAAGGAAAACTAAATGGTCTGACACAAACAATACTATGGGTTCTGAAATCCCACTATAATACAAGTAGGCTGTGCACTGCAGTGCTGTAATTGCCACATTTAATAAAGAATATTTATAGAATATAAGGTCATTCGGCTGCCAGCATCTGTCTATAAGCCTATATCACAAAGGGCGCGTATGAAAATCCAGTTTAGCTAAATATTTGAGATTTATCACACTGGAGGGCTTAAAACTGTGCGTTATGCTCGCAGCAGTATGTTTTCTTCCTCGTAGATCACTCATGTCCTACTCAAAAATCAATAAGCCGTTGGTGCTGTAGAGTTTTGTGGGGGAGAGGGGGGCATGAGAAACTCCTAAAATATTCTTTGCCTCTTATTCCCCCGACATAAACCTGCTCCCACTACCCCCACATAGAACCTGCCCCTACCCATACACCCCATAAACAAAATCTAGCACTGCGAATAATCTCTCCGCACGGTGTGGGGGGGGGGGGGGGGTCTGTATTATAAGAACTGTTAGAAAAAAGAACATCTGAATCTACCGATGCATAAATCAAAGCACTGCAAGATCGAGTTGACGTTTATGAATTGGATCTGACTTCGACAGGCCTGCGCAAATTGAAATTCAAGGCAACCCATTTTTGGATTACTTTAATTTTTTAAGGCACACTACAAGTCGGAAGTAGTTGTAGGGACAACCACGGTATAATAAGGAGATAAACGTCTTTTGTTGAGTTAGACTTTCGGCAATTTGACTTTGGAAAACCATTTGTTAAAGAGCCCCGAAGGGGCTCGTAAACAAATGGTTTTCCTCAGCCAATTTCCCGAATGTCTAACGAAACAAGAGGCGTTTATCTCCATTGTAATCCCTATCATCGTTAGAAGTGAATAAATTCCACAAAAGAGTTTTATTTGAAGAAAAACAATTAAAAAAAGGTCATTTTTCGATCTCGGTCTATTTGCCATGATCGAATTAACAAGGTGAACTTCAAAGCACGGACGCTAACAACTGTTGACACAGAAAACATGTCCCGGATGTGTTCAATCTGTGATAGGAGCAGTTTAGCGCCGTTGTTCGACATAGCGTGGATACAAACATGTTCTAATTGACCCGCTTCCAGCAATTAGAGCACGGGGAGAGTGAATTTACCTGAGATTAGAGCACGGATCTGACTGGCTTTCAATCAATCAAATTACGGGTTCAGAAGAACAACGATGTCGAATTTAACTGATGAATTACAATCAGGAATCGAAACACGGTCGTCAGCTTTCAAGAGATATGTTTATTGTTTATTCTTTTTTGTTTGTTTGTTTGGTTTTTTTTTGTGGTCATTTTGTTGCAAGACGTTTACCGGTTCGTTTCTCTGAAAACGAAAATCGATTTACGATGTAAACCTCCGGAGATCCACAACAAACCCAGCGCAGACTTCGTCAGTGTGGTTAAAGTATTATTACCAATGCAAAAATGAATTGTTCGGAGAAAAGACCAGCGGTTCTCAAAAGAAAAAGTCTTCCCTTAGCATTTACATGTTGACGTCCGTTGTTATAGCTCTCCGTAGTCCATACCCGCTCTAATCCTCCCTCAAGGTTCAAGCTCCCAACAATAGGAGACTTCAGAAAATGAGAGGTGCACACCTAACAAATCTGTTTAAAGAAGGATTTAATTAGCATCTATGGCTAGTTAACACTACATAGAAATGAAGACATGTTGTCACCAATGTCAGATAATTTTTTCTAGTACTTATACGCTACCACAGAAATAATGCCCAAATTTCCGATAAAGAAAAACTAGGAAGTATAAATATCAGCCTAAGCACTTAATTTGAGCAAATTTGAATCTGACACAAATCCCCACCCTGACCTTCACCCCTCCAGTATTCCGTATACCAAATAGCAATAGATTCTGAATGGTGGAGCTGAAGAATAAGATTGGTAAAGATTATCCCGTCATATTACAATGAGTTAAAATTTGGGCTATATGGAGTCCAGATATCAATCCAGGACTTGATTTGAATAAACTTGAATCTGAGCCCGGCTAGGGTGTATATCAGAGCACTCTGAATGGTAGTTCTCGTGCAGATTTAAAAGAATATTCCTCTTTTGTACCAAGTGAAAAATTAGAGCTCCCACTTGGGGCCCAAATATTAAAAATATTAACCCAAGAACTTTATTTGAATAAACTTGGAATTGACCCCCCCCCCCCCATCTCCCGCAAGGACGTTGTATACCAAATAACAAATTCTGACTAGTGGTTCTGAAGAAGAAGATTTTTAAAGATTATTCCTCACATTGCAGCACTTTAAAATTTATGCCCCACAAGGAACCCGAATATAAATCGAGGCATTGAATTTGAGAAAATTTGAGTCTGACCCCGTAAAGATTCTGTATACCAAATAACAAAAGATCGTGGTTCTCTGGAAAAGAAGATATTTAAAGAATGTTTCCCATATTGCATTAAGTTAATATCCGGGCTTCCATGGGGAAGGCAAATATCAATGCATGGACTTGATTTGAACAAACTTGCAAATGGTACTGATATGGATGCTGTATACAATATATCAAAATATTGTGACTAGTGGTTCTGGAGAAGAGTTTTAAAGAATATTCCCCATATTGCACTAAGTTAAAATTCGGGCACCCATAGGTAAACCAAATATCAACCCATGGACTTGATTTGGGCAAACTTGTTGTTACATTTTTTGTTCTTGCCCCCTTCAACCGAACATGTTGAAGGGGAGAAGTCCGCAAGTGGCCTTTTAGGATTATAGGAATGCATTCGAATACCGTATACATGTGTGCCAGTTCCTAAGGCACAAGAAATCATAGAAAGTTTGTTTGTGGGGGTGGTCGGTGATGGGGAGGGGGGGGGGGCGGTTCTCCGAGTAAAATGTGCATTGTGCTTTTAAATGAAACTTTCTGGTGGCTTTTCGCTCAAAAGCCACCACAAGGTTTCATTTGAAAATACTATTCATTTTTTCTGGGAGATAATGTCAGTCTGTCGTAATGCAAAAAACATTACCCTTGTTTTTAAGACATAAAGGTTCATGGACGTACATGGCTCATAATTATCTGTTTCCGAGCTTGTCAATCATTACTGGATATGTTCATCTGCTGTGTGTATGTGGGAATAAAGAAAGAGAAACAGGGTGTGTGTGGGCGTGTGTTTGTGATGGTAGATGTGTGTGTGTGTGTGTGGTGGACAGAGTTCAAATGGGGGTCGAAGTTCACACTCCTGTAGCACAGCCACCGCCTATGGGTTCGAGGACGGTCGAATTTGCAGTAGCAATTCCAAATATGAAAGTGATTTCTTCTCTCACACACTGCAGTAGATACTAGTGGATCTGGCGTCCACTCCATTACTCGGCAACTTTGGTTACCCTTTGTACTCAACATTTTCCTAATATTTGTTTGCATTTTCGAATCTTAAGTTGGTATTCGGCTCGATTCGAAATCGGCTGCCGGGTTCGTTTTCCTTCGAATCTTTTCACTGAAAGTTCGTTGGTTTCAGTCAGCTTAGTCGTCTCACAAAACGTATAGCTGATATAGAATTATACATAAATAATGTTGAAAATAAAGACTGAGTGTAATTTCCGTTATATTAACATAAAAAGTGTCTGTCCCCATGCCATCATCTGTGCTAATTCCAGTTTCACTAGTCACTACCAATGCTGAAAGAAAGTTTACAGGTCCCAAGCAGTATAGACGATGAGCTCATAGTTGCTAGCCTCGTGCAGTGCCTCGTACGCAATTCTCGAAAACATTTCGGTTTTTGAACAAAAATCCTTACTAGGTAATATTCCAACAACATCATCAGGGCATGCCATCGACGAAGGCATGCCTTGATGATGTTGGTGGAATATTTTATCAGTCGGGACTTCAAGACGCCTGTATTCGATTCTAGGTTCGACTCGCATTCAGTTAATAGACTCGATTCTATCTGAGATTCGAATCGAAAATATGTGATTCACAGGATCCTACAAGTAATGGTACCAGTTGTTTGCCTTCCCGCGATGGAAGCCAATGTTCTCAATTTCTAAGACTTCTGCGCCCCCTTTCTCATCTTTCTCTGTTTTGCACTACATTCTTCTTCTCTGTGTCAACTATTTTCTGCACTCACGAATACCCTCTGTGAAATCAATAAATGTGAAAGATTACTACACAATCTATAAATAAATCTACTAATTGTTACATCACTTACAGTATTCTGGTAAAACATAAAGAAAGGATCATATACAAAATGATGCAACAGAATATGTATTATGAAACATAAATAAAATGAAATAAAGGTATAATATAATAAAAGGACTGTATCTTAGCTAATCTATAATTGTCAATTATGAAGGCGAAATAAATAGATACGTATGCACAGAAAGAATGTATTATTTTATTCAAATCATTCCAGCCTCTCTAATTTTCCAGCTGCATCTAGGAATTCTTCTGGGTCCTTTGTACCATTTGAAAGCTGTGCCTTCAGTTGCTTCTAACTGGAAGGTTGAGCAATGCCAAAGTCAGCTTCTTGGTGTTCCAATGTTCATTACTTTAGTAATTCTCCTGAAGGCTGTAGATTTCCAGGAACCGTTTATGCCTGCCATCAACTGCTCAATTGTAAAGCATATAGAATCATATACTAAAAGATACAAAGATTGTTACATCACATACAGTAGTCTGGAAATACATAGACAAAGAATAATATACAAAAAGATACAAAAGATTATGTATTATTATGCCTCACGTTTGTAACATCAGCCGTGATAGGTTAATTTGACACCTTCTAAAAGTCATAGTACTGGAGTTTTGGGGCAAAACACGGGTACTAGCGGAACGTTTTTCCCTGGAGACAAGAGAACGAAGAAAATGTAAGCTCCACTTCCATTGATCAGCGTCGATTGGAATTTCTCAACACCAAACGCTGGCTCCGCGTCCGTTTAACTTTTTTCGTCACAAACGTACCAACAAATATATCATCTTCAGTGGGTGTGCTTTCAATTTTAACTGCAAACAATGAATTCAAAAGAATCAGAAATATTAAAAACTTACGCGTTGTTCACCACTTCAGTGAATCCTGAGTTGATGACTTCAATTAATTATATTTCCACAAGTTTAGTACTCCTCGACCTCACTGAGCCCCCGCCTCAAGTTTAAAATAAATTGTTTCACTCCGCTTAATTCTATCAACTGTCGTCGTCCGAGAAACATGAATTTATATTCCATTAATTTATACCATTTATCACACAAGCATTAACAACGAATTATAACATGAACAGCATGATGCAGTTGTCAACACTGGCATTTGGTTATACAGAAACTCCCAAAGCGACGGCACTTGTGACAAGTCATTTTCGATGAGACGTCATTCGTTCGAAATGACGTCATATTTTGGGATTCGACTACATAGTTATTTCAAGATTAATGGCATGTTGCAGTTAACGCTTAACAATGAAAGTTATTTTTTGTTCGGCACAATAAAATAATTAGAACGTTTCTTTTCATGTTCTATCGGTCGATAGTACCTGAGTTTGTGTGATTTTTGAGATAAAACCTGAACCAGCTTCGGTACTTCAGGTTTTATTTCCGAAATCACACAAACTCGACCGATTCAACATGAAAAGAAACGTTCTAATATTATATTATGAAACATAAATAAAATAAAGGTACAATAATAAAAGATTCTATTTTATTTAATCTATAATTGTCAAGTAAGAAGGCGAAATAAATAAAAACGTATGCACAGAAAAATACATTTGTTTTTTTAAAATCATCCCCACCCCCTTTAGTTTCCCAACTACATCCAGTAATTCTTCTGGGCTCTTTGTACCACTTACATGCTGTGCTTTCAGGTGCTTCTAACTGGAAGACTGAGCCGTACCAAAGTCAGGTTTTCTGACTTTTCAGTGTTCTTTACTTTATTAATTAATCTGAAAGCTGCAGATTTCCAGGAACCGTTTATGCCTGACATCAACTATCCAAATGAAAAGCATATATATTTAGTGTTCTGTACACCACAACCGTTGTTTTGGTGTATAATTTGTGTATATTTATTTCAAATTAGTGAAATGTCAGACTTGGGAATTTCATAGTATATTAGTAGTATATAAAAGAGTGTTCGAGCCCACCGGAAGCTCCTAGAGGCTCCTAGAGGCTTCTCGCAATTTTCGAACTTATTTTCTCGAGAAAAAGAGCTTGAAAATACGAGCCCACTAAAATACGAGATGACACGCGACTTGGGGTGGGATTTTTAAGTGTTTCCTCGGGGCAAACATAAGGCTTAGAAAATCATAGAAAAATTCGAAATCATCCAGTTCGAGCACAATGCGAGAAATCATTGCATTTTTACCCAAGATGACAGTGAAGATACGCAAATCCGAGATGATATTGAAGACAGAATCAAACCGTGTTTTTTTACTAAGGGTTTTAAATGTTTTCTCGCTCCAATTGATCGATTTCGCAGAAACATCTCTTATTTCAAATTACAAATCGCGAGTCAAAGTGTAAAAACATGTACTTGTCCGTCTGTGTTTTCAAGTGTATCAACGACAGATTTCGTCAATTGGCAGTGATATCTCGCATGGGAAAGATATTCAATCGTCAAATGGTTAAAAACATGTGATTTTCTGTTTGCGTTTTACAGTGTTTCTTGCGCGAATTGATCGATTTGACACAGATCACTCGGAGATGTGAGTATTTTGTCTCCTGGACCCGAATTCGACCGATCGCGGATCTGTCTGTATGTTAATATACATATAATGCATTGTGTGTTGGCTTTTTTCTTCTATGTATTATTAAGTAGAAGAAGAAGAAAAAAAGAATTATAGAAATATAATATAAAATATAAAACAAAATAAAATATAAGTATTAAAAAAAGAAGCATCTCATTTTTAAAGATCAAAGATCCTAAGTTGGGAGACGAGAAGGTTCGTCGAATTTTAGAACTGAAGAGGAATATTCGAGATAGCAATATGGTTAAACACATGGGCGAGTTCGAGATGAAACGAGAGACGAGACAAGTTGTTCAAACCTGTGTCAGAAACTCAAGAAGAAATGAAAAAAGAAATCGTCAAAGAGTTGAAACTCTTGAGAGAAAAAAAGGCAGGACACCTAGTTACAAGCTTACGAACTTTACGTTCCGACTTACGCGTCCTTTGATCAACTTCGTTTTACACCATCGTCTCCTGCATACCCACGTCCTCCTTCTCCTCAGTATCTTCCGCCGAGTCCCTCTGAGATAGATAGAACTGAGATTGATTCTGAGAGTGGATTATCGATAGTTAAGGCGAACATGATCGACGATCCGACGGTAGATGCCAGCAATATGAAAACCGAAGAATTTTACGTGAATTTCGATAAGACGAATCCGTTGAGTGCGGACCCTACACTGCAAAAAATATAGGTTCTCTTTAGCACCAAAACTTGTTCTAATCTTGTCCCCGAGATGGAACCAGTTCTGTTTAAACAGTATTTATTTCAAATCAAATAAATGTATAAACATTAACCTTAAATATTAACAGAATTAAACATAAATTGAGGGGGTTTCAGTCGTAAGTTTAGAGCTTATACGAGGTTGTCTCAAATCATTATTAAGCAAAGGAAATATGAACAGTTGGCATATCGAACCAGTATTGGTTCTATACAGAACCAAAACTGGTTCGATATGCCAGCTGTTCATATCTCCTTTCTTTCAAAATGTTTGGCGACTGCGTTGAATAAGTTCCAAGTTTACTGCAGAATCTACTTCAGTTCATGTCATATTCTGTTAAAATTTAATACCAATCTTGGTAAATGTATTTGATTTGAAATAAATACTGTTTAAACAGAACTGGTTCCATCTCAGGGACAAGATTAGAACCAGTTTTGGTTCTAAAGAGAACCTATATTTTTTGCAGTGTATCTTCGGCTTGCGTTAGGGAGACGATGGTAATATCTACATAGGTGACAAAAAGTGGAAATAACCGACGATTATAGTCTGATCGATGAAGTTTGAGAATACGAAGGTAATGGAGGATTGTGGAATCTGCTCATGCTGGCTAAACCTAATGAATATGAGGAAGAGGATTACAAAACGCACGGCGATCTCCTGGTTTGTACGTATGTAATGAGAAAAAATAAGGATTCCAGAGAGAAGAGAGCGAAGGCGAGCAGAAGTTCGAGAGGAAGAACGTTGTGAAACCTATATGGGATGCGAATAAAGTGGACCACGATCATTCCTTGCGATCCTAGTTCCCTGCTGTTGAGATCTCTTGATGGCGAGTTGAAAAGCCGGTAACACAGGAGTGATAAACAAGTTGGTGAGCGTATATGACGAATTGTTGTTACAGAAGGTGTTAAATAGTATAAATCGATCATGAACGTGTGGAAAGGGGAAATATAAAAAAAATATAATAGTAAATAAAATAGAAAGTAAAAAAAAATTAAATTAAATTACAAAATAATTATTATTCAATTAAAAAAAACGAAATAATGCGAAAGAAACAAATATGTCAGTAATGTTAGTAATAAAGAACATGAGGATTTATGAGGTCTTACGTCTACGGCGCATCAGGTTTGCTGGATTCGATGATGGGAGCTCTGTGACGTGCCTTCACCGCTGATATGGCGAAACAGATCTGTACTACCACGTAAAGGTGGGAATGAAAACCGTCAAGGACGTGGGTAAAAAAGCCACAATGAGCACTAGAATCGCTTTGGAGGCTGGAAAGAGGAGTGCTGATTTAATTCAGAAGTTGATAGGACCGGCTTTGCAAGCAAAATTTTCGTCGAAATCGGAAGAGATTCTAGCGAACATGAAACTTCGAAATTTCAAGGGTTCTAGACTTGTGCCGATACAGGAACTCGCTACGACGTTGAACAGCAGATCTGGATATAAAGAAATATAAATAGAAAAAAAACGAATTTATTTTTTTTGTGTAATAAATAAAAAATAGAAAAATTAGTTTTAAAACAGCATAAAAAAATAATTGGCAAAAATAGGCAAAGAGAATGGAAATTAAAGATTTATCATGGAATGCATCAAAGACTGAGAGGTCGAATCACAAACTCTTTCCTCAAAGCATAAGACTGATTGATAATGGAAAAATCGAATCGCGGAAAGACGAATCTGTTGATGAATCTGTTGTTGCGACTGGAGTGGTTGCATTACGATAGATTATTCGTGTTTGACAGTAGTCTCTTTTAACACGAATACGAATTACTGTGAAAAACTCTGAATGTAAACTTGCCGAAGGACGTTATAATGAGAATCTTCGATAACCAATACGAATTCGAAAAATGTGATCCGTCGCTCACAACGAACTTACAAGAAATGTCGAGAGAACTCGGAAATGATAAAATATCCAATGTGGAATGTCAGTTTTACGAAAAGGCGAACGATGTGCCGGATACTCGAGACTTGAATTCGATGCACAGAAATCTCATGATATTCGATGACTTGATGATGGAGAAACAGAATCCATGCGAATCTTACTACATTCGAGGAAGTCACAGCAATGTGGACTGTTTCTATCTCAAAATTATTTCAGATTACCGAAACAGACCATAAGAGAGAATGGGAATTTACTGTATCTGTTTCGTTAAGATTTTAAGAATCTCCATCATTTTACGACGACCACGTGGCCAATGATATGAGCAAAAAAGAATTCAAGAGATTTTGTTACTTGGTGTGGAATTGCACACCTTATAATTTCGCGGTCATCCATCTGATGAGTGGTAAATATTATGGACAATACAGGAAAGGATTTGACAAATTTTATATTCCAGACGATTCCAACAATGAGAAAAAAAATCATATTAAGCAGAAAGTAAAAAAAAAAATAATAAATAAAATAAAATATACAATTATTAAAAAATATTTTGAAAAAGTGTTGTAAGTCTAGGAAACTCAATTATTAGAAAGGATAGTTGAGAACACAAAAAAAAATTACTGATAATACGACTGCAAACGATCCTTTTTCGACTGTGGTAAGTGACGACAAGACTCGATTCATGACGAAATTCAATCCGCTGATCGAATTGAAGAGAGATAAGAAGTATGAGATGGCACTGGTAAATATGGGGACGTACTATTCCGTCCCCAACATCACAGAGAAAAATAATATGTTCAGATATTCGAACAGAACAGACTGGTTTACGATTCACATTCCCAAAGGCAGTTACAGCATAGTCGATTTGAATGAACTCATTCAAACTATAATAAAGATTGACGGTCAAGGCGGAACTGCCATCAACATAACTGCCAACGTCAACACTCTGTAAACGATGTTGAACATGAGAGAGGGCTATCAAGTGGATTTTATCGGAGATGCCACCTTTGGAAAGATGTTGGGATTTGATCGAAACAAGTACAAAGGATATGCGATGCGACATCGGAAAATGTGGTGGACATTCTCTCTGTCAACAGCATTTTGGTGAACGTGGACGTGATCACTGGAAGTTACGTCACTGGTGGCACACAGCCCATGACCTACTCGTCTTTTTCGGACGTTTCCCCGGCTACAAGATCATTGAGCAACCTCGAAATCTAGTCTCCTCATACTTTATACAGTATTAATACTGAATTAATGGATCAAAATGGAGAGCTGTTAGATCTTCGTGGCGAAACGTGTGACGATGTGATTTCACATAAGAGAAATTTAAAAAAAACAAAATCTGTTAAATAGTCTATTAAACAAACAAACAAAACAAACAAAATTTTTTTGCAGAATAGAAAAATGAATTAAATTAACAAATTTCTTTTTTTAAAAAGAATTAAATTAATTTATATATATAATAAGAAGTAAAAAATAAGCAAATTAAATAAAAAAAAATTAACAAAATTAAAAATTACAAAAAACAACAAATAATGATGGGATACATAACACAAAACATAAACATATCCGAAGGACAGAAAGACAAACTCTGCAGAGCATTAGAAAATCGAGGAGAAGCTGCGAGATTGAAATTTAGTCGTCAAGACTTGAGCAATGGACGTGACAAAATCGCTTGGACCAAAAGGCAAATTAATAGAATAGGCAAAGTGCATCATAATCGAAGAGGATTGAACTTGAGACTGAGTCCCGCGCAACTGAGATATAATTTGAAAATGAGAGGTGGTTTCTTAGGATTGTTGACAGGATTGGCCACCAAGGCATTACCCATTCTCACCCAAACAGTGTTGCCAGCTTTAGGTATGGGAGCTCTGTCGGGATTGGCCAGTTCTAGTGCGCAGAAAATAATGAGGAGCAGATTGTTTCTGAAGCGAGGAGGAGTTGTGTGTCGAGTCAAAACGGGTCATAAAGGATTGTATCTGAAACGCGCAAATGGTAGTGACATATTTCAAGCTTGCAGAGACGGTCTTTATCTAAAGAGAGGAAAGAATTTGATAGACGGCCGAGGACTGTTATTGGGTCCGAATTTTAAAAACGTGCCCAGTATCAGTATGTTATTATTAGATATTGTTTTGTGATGAGAAAAAAATAACATGATTTTATAACTTTTTTTTATATATTACATAATATAGGAAGTAAAAAAAAAAATAAAATAAAATAAAAAATAAAAATGGAATTAAGAAGTGGCAGTCTATATACCGACTTAGCGGCGACTGTATTACCGATGGCATCTCTTTGGGAAGATAGAAGCAATGCGTTTCCCATCAGTCAGATTAATAAAATTCAACATTATTTAACGATGGAAAGAGATAGACATCAAGTGCTCAACAAGAAGTATGCGTGAATGACTAAACTGGTGGACGGTCTGGATCTGACTCTCATCACCATATATATATATGGGTTTGGGGCTGCTGGAGTGGGTCTCCTATCGACCGTGGCTACCATTCCAGTTGTGTTAGCAATAAAGGATGTCGCTCTCATGACAGGATTCTTCAGCATGGTTGAAAAATTAGTGAGTAAAAAATTATCGTTGAAGGCCAAGAAACAGGAAAATATCAAAGTGTTGGCTAACATCAATTCCATATGATGATGATATCCACTTTTCTGAAAGCCTGAAGGATTTGCAATGGGGAATATCGGTTCATTCTCGCGGAAAGGGACAAAATCGAGGCAATGACAGAAGGTATGAGAAAAAAATCTCGTCAGATACTTAAAGAGGAGATGAAACATAATCTGATAGAAAAAGGTCGAGAAAAAGCCAGGGAATCATTTCATAAACTCTTGGAAAAAAATAAAGATCAAACAGATTTAAAATAAAAAAAAAATAATGATGTTATAAATGAAAAAAAGAAATAAAAAAATAAAATAAATAAATACAAAAAATAAATTAACAAAACAAAATATATTGCATAAAATGTAAGAAGTCTACGGATATGGATAACTTGCAAAAAGTGCAAACTAAAAGTAATAGGCAGATGCTTCGCAGCACTTGTAAAGTGTGTGGTTCGACTAAAACTCAATTCGTCAAAAGAGATGGGGGAGGAACGGTCAACAGACTCATCAATAATCTTCCCTTCGAAATGCATCTGCCAGGACATCAATTTACGGAACCCGGTGTGACAGGAATGATAGTCCGTAGGAAAATTAGTCCCTCTGGACTATTATTCCACAGAATTATAGTCCTAGGTCTAACATTCCTCGGAATAGTAGTCCGGCGGACTACTATTCCTAGGAATGTTAGACCTAGGACTATAATTCCGCGGAATAATAGTCCAGAGGGACTAACGTTCCTACGGACTATCATTCCTGTCACACCTGCATAAAGTTGAACAAGAGATTGAATAAAGATCTGACTCCGAAATCGTGGAGAAAGCCCATCAATAGAGTGGATCAAGCTGCCAACACTCATTATCATTGGTATGTTAAGTATTCCCACACGAAGACTAGAAACGATGTATACGACAAGAACATGTTGCTAGATTTGAAAAATAAAGTCAATCCCTCGATGAGAGAGAAATTCGAACGTTCTCTAGTCGGTAAACTGATCCGTATGAAACATCGATTTGGAATGGGAAATAAAAAAGGAGAGTATTCATCAAAGGATTGGATCAGATGTGGGCTGCCGTTCTAGTGGACATGCAATCGCTGTTTGGATACAAAAAAGGTGTGAAATATCTATTGACAGTCATAGATGCATTTTCAAAATACGTATGGATGAGAGCGTTGAAAAATAAATCGGGAACAAGTGTGGCTGAAGCTTTGGAAAAATATCTTCACCACTTCTTCGTGAAAACCTGAGA
Source organism: Pictodentalium vernedei (assembly GCA_031216915.1). Taxonomy (NCBI): domain Eukaryota; kingdom Metazoa; phylum Mollusca; class Scaphopoda; order Dentaliida; family Dentaliidae; genus Pictodentalium; species Pictodentalium vernedei. Next base: position 669,874,130 of record CM062296.1, read on the forward strand.
AATTATGGGTGGATAAAGATCGAGAATTGTACAACGTTCGTGTTCGTCGACTCATCGACATCTATTCCACAGAAAACGAGGAGAAGGTGAGTGTGATTGAACGATGGCATAGAACCATAAAGGAGAAAATGCACAGATATTTCACGGCCAACTCGACTAAGAAATACTTGAATGTCTTAGACTATTCGGTTGATGACTATAACACCATGTGCCGCAGATGACAGCTGTGACAGCTAGTGATCCTCGAAACGAAAAAGAAGTCTACACAAAATCTATGTCCCATTAAAAATGGCGGAGGTGACAAAACGACTGAAATGCCGTGGGTGATCAAGTGAGAATTTACAAGTGGAAAAAAAACATTTTGAAAGAGGTTAGATGCCTAGATGGACGGACGAAATTTTCGTTGTAGTTCGAGTGTTTTACACGGATCCCATTACTTGTGAAACAGAAGCATTAGACGGCGAATAAATCACAGGGAAGTCTTATGAACAGCAATTGTGAAAGAACTAGTCTCAATAATGAAGGAGAGATAAGACTGAATATTGAAACAAAAGATTTCTTTCTCCATCTGAGCAAAAGTTATCTCCAGATAGAAGGATGACTGATGAAAAGGATGATAGTGATAATGCTGATGATGACGTCATCACATTAGCTCATAATGGCATGATGCATCTATTCAACAGTATATCATATAAACTCTCAGGTCAAGAGATAGAAACCGTGTTTCCCCCCGGTTAGGCAACCACGATGTTGGGACTTTTGAAATATCCAGACGATTTTTCCAAATCTAAATGACTCAATCAACTGTGGATGAAAAACAATACCTCCAATGCGATTACCACGAATGGAAGTGCAGACATGAGATTTAAACACATCGTTCAAGCGTCTTTGCCTATGGAAACGTTCTCGTTTAGGATTCATCTGCAGCACATCTTTGGATTCGCTGAAGATTATGACATAATCTTCTGTGGATTAAAACACAGTCTCACACTAGTTCGTAAAAATGACGATGATATCATCGTGAAAGATGCCGCAACAGATCCGGGCAAAGTACATCTTAAAAAGGTGTCATGGTTCATGCCACACATACTACCGAACGAAGAGCAAAGAATGAAACTCTCCAAGATCATTGAATCAAAATCCAGATTACCTGTTGGCTTTAGAATGAGACAGTGCGACATAGCAAACGTTCTGACGTCAACTCAGTTCGATTGGAGATTGTCTGTGAAATCTTTTTCGGAAAAACCACGTTTCCTCATAGTGGGATTTCAGACGGATAAGATCGGATCTCAAATAAAGAATTCATCTCTATTCGATCATTGCAACTTGAGAAACATCCACAGGTGTTTCTCAATTCCATAAGATATCCGGGGATAGATTACAATGCCTCATTCGAAAAGGACGATTTTTCTAGGATGTACGGCAATGCCACAGACTTCAGATCAAAATATCACATGGACGAATTCATAAGCAATCCAAATGTAACACCCGCCGAATACAAGACGCTCTATCCCCTGTTCGTGTTTGATGTCAGGAAACAGAGCGAGAAACTCAAGAACACCGTTTTGGACTTCATCATCAACATGCAGTTCGATAGGAATGTAACTAGACAAACTGAAGCTTTCGCAATTGTCATATCCAACAGAGTGTTGACGTCCCAATTGGATGGAAGTAAAATGTCTATCATTCAATAACTTTAAAAAAACTTAAAAGGACTAAAAAAAACTTAAAAGTAACTTCAAAAAACTTAAAATAACATGAAAAAATTTAAAGAAACACCAAAAACTTCAAAATAACTTTGAAAAACTTAAAATAACCTCAAAAACATAAAATAACATAACAAACTTCTCAAAAATTTAAACATTAAAATAAGGGAGTTTGAGACAGGGCTGCACGGTATGTCGATAAACCGATATATACCGGTATTCAAACCAATATCGATTGAATACCGGTGTAATTACAAAAATATCGGTTTATCATCATTATTTATTTACCGACAGTTTAATTTTCAAGATGTCTTAAGTTTTTTATCTGGAGACCCGAATGAATAATAATAATCCCCTTATCAAAGGAATCATCTGCTTGCACCCTCGTAATATACAAAATCAGCAGTTGAAAAAATAAATTTCAACAAAACTATATCATGTGACCCCTCATTGGAACGAGCTCGTTGAGCTCGTTCCAATGAGGGGTCACATGATATACTTTTGTTGAAATCTTTGGAGAAAATCTGATAAAATAATTTTGAAAATAATAAACGTTGATATCGTCTGCGTTGGGTAAAGGTGTTTCGAACCGCATCATCAAGGCATGCTAATTCGTTCCGACTGTGATACCTCGAGTCTTGATTGTGGTACTTGTGTTCATATATCTGAACAGTTTTCGATATACCGGTATACCGCGATATTTTTTTGAATACCGATACCGGTATTCAGTTTTGAATATCGTGCAGCACTAGTTTGAGATATTTCTAAAGTTCTCTTACTTCTTTATTTTTTTTTTAGCTTCAAGTATTTCATGTGTTCAATTCGATTCATAAACAGTTTATGCATTCAAAGGATCGCTTTCACTCAACACAGATACTATAGAAGAAATAGTCTCGGGATTAGTCATCTTCATCTTGAAATTAAGTCTCCCTCTTCAGCTCTCAAAGATGTTTCGAATTTGCTCGTATTGCAATATTGACTCGCCTTCTTCTCGACTTCATATCTATTGTTTTCTATACCATTTACCACCCAGTTGACGACGCCCTATTTTTCGAGTCGCGAGCAGTCAGACTCATTCGAATGATGCGTCAATCTATCAGCATAGGATATCCTACCTGACCATGTAGCGACCCATTTCTGAAGGACAATTGCAATATGCCTCGGCCCACACAGTTATCATACTGACTCGCAGATTTTATGTTTTATCATGACCCAAATCATAGTGTAGGAATCCATCATCAACACCGGATCGGGTAGATTCATGATTCGAGTACCACCCATGTCCAGATCGCCTTCCATCACATCGCCAGTTTTCTCGACTTTAGTTTTGTTCATGTATTTTCTGCTGACTTCACTCGAATCATATTCTGGATTGAACTCAAGACAGACCAGTTTGTTATCATTCATGTTGATGCCGGAGTCCATCATTCCACCTGATCGTTTGTTTAGATAGAGATCGTTCACATGCTCTTTGAGATAGGTTTGAGATTTGGTGAGAGCAGAATCCATGTAGCCTTTGTTTGGTATCCTCGTTGCTGATTTGTGCCAGATTGACGATCTTATTCAATCCAGCGTTCAGGTTGGTTTTCATTTAATTTCGCTCATTCAAAGTATCAACAATCTTTCATTCCACAACATCTACATATTGTTTGGTGGCAGCATAACTCGAACCCACAGGATCTGCTACATTCACCAATCATTTAGATTTTAAGTCTAGATCATTGGTCATGCTTTTATCCAGGTGGTTAATTTTCATGATTTTTTCATTTTTTGTCTCTAAAACATAGGTTATGACCCCTCATTGAGCTCGTTCCAATGAGGGGTCATAACCTATGTTTTGGAGACAAAATATGAAAAAAAATAGTTATTCAAGAATCATTTTTGCAAGTTTTATGTTTCTGATGATAATAAGATAAAGCGTGAAAATAAAAAAAATTAGAAAATAATAAATCTTCAAATAATTAGTTTTGAATAAAAAAAAATAAAATTAAATATAATGTTCGAACAAGGAGAATTGTTAGAATGGATAGCCGAGAATACGGCTGCAAAACAATCCATTCAAATTGTGGTGAGTGGCGATTCAACTCGATTCGCAACGAAATTCGAACCTTCCATCGAATTGAATAGAGAGAAAAGATACGAGATGGCGTTGGTGAATCTGGAGACTTATTATTCCTTTCCCAACGTCACCGAAAAGAATAACTCATTTAAGTATTCCGACGGAGTGGATTGGTTGGAGATTCGAATTCCCAAAGGAAATGCGAATGAAGACGGATGGAAAGGGAAGCAACAAGATCAGACTCACTCCCAACCCAAATACCTTACAGACGATGTTGGATTTGGAAGATAATTTTTGAGTGGATTTCAATATGGACGATTCTATAGGCAAGATGCTGGGATTCGATCAAAAGATGTATCGAGGCCACTCGGCATCTGAAAATATGGTTGACATTCTTGCAGTCAATAGCATTCTGGTGAATGTGGATGTGCTTGCTGGAAGCTACGTGAATGGTAGCGCTCAACCGATGATCTATTCCTTCTTTCCAAATGTGTCGCCGGGTTATAAGATCGTGGAACGACCTCGAAATTTAGTTTATCTACCAGTGATTTTAGACACATTGTATAGTCTCAAAACCACGTTGACGGATCAAAATGGTGAACTGTTAGATCTTCGCGGAGAGAGGGTGACGATACGATTTTACATAAGAGAAATATAAAAGCAAAAAAAAATATTGTGTGTATATATATAAATAAGAAAATAAAATAACGCAATATTAATTTTACAAAAATTATTTAATATTATTTAATATATATAATTATCATTAAAACAAAAAAAAAACAATTGAAGAAAATATATTTAAAAAAAAAGAATTATGACACAATACGGGGTTAAAAACGTGAACATATCCGCAGGACAGAGGAAGAAACTTAAGAGAGCATTAACAACTCGGGGTGAGGCGGTGAGATTCAAATTCACTCACGAAGATCTGATGAGTGGCGGTCAGGATTCGATCGCCTGGACCAGAAGTCAAATCAAAACGATGGAGAAAGTGATTCGTGATGGAAGAGGGTTGACGGTGAGATTGAGTCCCGCTCATTTGAGATACAATTTGAGAATGAAAGGCGGTTTCCTACCGCTATTAGCAGGAATCGCTGCAAAAGCATTACCCTTTGCCGCAAAAGCATTACCCTTTCTCGGAAAGACTCTTGGCGTGGGAGCTCTCTCGGGACTCGCGAGTTCGGCAGATGAGAAATTAATGGGTGGCAGCGGACTGTTTTTGAAGAAGGGAGGAGCCGTGTGTAGCATCCACATAGATGACAGCGGTAAAGGATTGTATCTAGAACCCGTTAGAGGTGACAACTCTTTGAGTGGAAACGGTCTCTATCTAAAGAGTGGTCGGAACTGTTGAGTGACTCGGCAAGGGTTTGTTGTTTGGTGAGAATTCGCCATTTAAGAATATACCGATTTTGAGTATGTTATTATAATGTAAAAATTATATAACTATATAAAATATAAATCATAGAAAGTATAAAATAATATATAAAAATGGATAAAAAGGTGGAAAAACAATTAGATGATAATGATGAATATCGCAAGATAGAGTGCGAAAAAGATGTGGAAAAACGATTAGATGCTAATGATGGATATCTTAGGAAAGAACTGATAAAAGAGTTAAATAAAGATCGGGATAGATGGTTGAAATTTAAAAGAATGAGACGTTTTCTACCGTCACCACTACCTTCTGAAGAGAATGGTAATGATGCGAGTGTTACCAAGAGATGCACAACATTCGTTCATAATTATGATTCGGATAAACAAATGTGTTCTTATAAAAAAAAACGTAACATATCACAAAAAAAAAGAAAAGAAGAATCGACGCTGAAATTTGAGAAAAAAGGAAACGTTATTATAATATATGGGCAATAGTGAAGAAGGAAAACAAAAACAAAAAAAAGTAATGAGATCTAGAGATGATCTCATTACTTTATTTTTCCTTCTTCTTCGCCAAAAAATCAATCTCTCTACTGTTTATATTTCCAAGTCCGTTATTAGCATGTTGACATTCGTGTCTTCTCCTTTTTCGAAAATGTGTTGAATGTTTATCTTTACTTTTTTGAGTTTTTTTACATCGGTGAACGCGCTCTCACCACTCGATTTGTCCACGAGTTCGAATGAGATTTCTGGATATATGTAACTTTCATAGAACAACGACAAATCGTCCTTGTCGAATTCTCTGTCTTTATCGATGACGATTTTCTGTAGATCGCTTTGGTACTCGTAAAACAAATCAAGCATGGCTTCGTCCAGTTTCAAAGGCATGTTATATTTGTCGTAGTAGCACTCTAAGCCCTTTGTCTCAACCTCGTTCAATTCGATGGAATGGTGTCGTTGTAATCTATAGATTTTAAAACTGAATTTCTTACATGTTTCGACTCGTTTCAATTTCAATTCGCATCTTTTAGGTGTTGTTGTCATGATCGATTATTTGGTTTTTTGTTTTATGAATTATTGCAAATAATATATATTTTAAATTTATATTTTAATAATTTGTTAAAAAAGTTTTTTTTTTTTTACTCTTTATATATATTTTTATAAAAAAAAAAGAAAGTTTTTTCAATTTTAATTTTCTTTAATGTGAAATTTTTTTTTTTTTTGGTAAAAGTGTTTTTCTCTTTATATAAATAAAAGTTTAAATTTAACGTCCTTTTTTTCTCGTATTAATTCAATTTTTTCACGTTAAGGAACATAAAAAAAATTGATTAATTTCATCAAAAAGAAATTTTTTTTTGAAAGAATTAAACCATATATATATAAACAATTTTAAACCTTTTAACAAATTATTATTAAATACAAAATTCGAAAACAAAAAAAATATTCTTACAAATGGAGCAAACAAATAAAAAAATGGAAAATTTAAATGAGAAAATCGTACCTCAGTTAAACGAGATTTGTAAACTATTAAAAATTCCACATTTCAGAAATCATAGAACTAAATCAAAAAAAATTGAAGTCATACAGGAATATTATTTGTGAAACGATGGAAAGGCGAACGAAATGTCGATAGCAACGACGCCAAAAAATGCATTGGTTGTGAAAAATGAGAAGAAGAAAAAGATAGTAAAAGGAATTGAAATGCCGACATTGAAAAAAAACAAAAACATTTCGATTGTGAAAAATAAGAAGACGACTAAACGAAAAGCCATTGAAGAACTTCAAGTTTCAAAAGAAAAGAAAAAAAAAAACGAAAACGAAAACGAGTGAATTTCTAAAACCTACATTTAATAAAATATTCAGATACAAATCCCCAGACCCCCAAATTTCCAGACCTCTGTACTGCGGTTTATATAGGAATTGAAAAAATCCATTCTTTAATTCGTGAGATTTTCGATTTGTTTTCATATTAAAATAACATTTTCACTGATATGTGATTTGGATTCCCCCCCCCCCCCCTCCCCCTCTGAGTTTGTTCGCCGGCCTCCAATGACTTGAGAATATTGCATGCAATGTATATCCAATTGACGGAAGAGCCACACTGTTGCACGTGATCGGCGAAATTCTCATTTTTTGGCTCAAATTTATCACACAAAATAACGGGATTTACCGAACCGATTTTCACCTTTAAAGATTTTATTTGATATACAAAATTCCCAAACACAATATATCAGGTACAAAAAAGGATTTAGTGAACAGAAATTAATGTGTTAATTTGCGAATCTTTTCCCAATACAGTCCAATCAACACTGATTAGTGAGTGGATGTCTGACATTATGTAATTCCACATAACACACTCAGTCGATGTTTGGCTAATTTTTTCGGGTTATTCCTGTTCAGCCGGCAGGCTGTATTACTTAACTCTCTATTCAGCTGGCAAATAGTTGATAATCTACGTTAACAAGAAGTCGAATGAGGTCCACCTTTAATGAACCAAACTATAGTCGTTTTTCTTTGATGTCACGGATTATCACACTTCTACCCGAAACAAAAGCTTCCGGGTGAACAGGAAGACCCCGTCAAAATCAGGGTTCATAGTCACTTTCTCAAAATGTGTCTTGTAGATTAAAAAAAAAATTCATCACTGTTAGACCTGTCTACGACACTACAGTTGACATACAAGAGACACTGGGCTCAGCATTTGTTAACCCTTCACAGGCTACCAAACATCGAAAGTTTGGTAAAATTGTCAGTTTTTGGGCACACACAGCACCCAATGGGTACACGAGAGTTTAACGTAACTTCCTTTATTGGAAGTGGAATTCACCGAAGATCATTTTTGTAGTAATACGGGTATTCAAAAATCCAAGCGTTGACTCGTTTTCGGCTGTAAAGACAGATACTCCTTAAAAGCTTAAAAAATCATGTTTTCTGTGGTTTTCTCTGAACACATCTTATAGATTTTCCAAAAATGGCTATTCGCAGGTTTTGGTGTGACATTACAAGCTGTATTGACAAAATATCCCAGTAAGCGTTTGTTAACCCTCTAAGCACTGCAAAATGTCAAAATTTTGATAAAATGGGCTGTTTTCAGGCACAAACAACACCCAAACCGTATGTTACAGATAAACATAGCTTCTTTTATCGGACCCAGAATTTATGGAGGAGGTGTCTTCCCATTTCATCAATTCCCATTTCATCAACTGCCTCTAAAATTATATTTTCCCATTTCATCAATTCCCACTTCATCAACAGATTTTTTTCAGGTGTGTTTTATAATTATATATTATACATTTTAAAAATACAATTAGCCAGTTGATGAAAAATCAGTATTTTGAGGGTTTATTGTATAACCACTTTCCAGACATTTGTCAGACGAATGTTTGGATTGTGGTTATACAATTTATTTTTTTTGGACTGTGTTCGACTGCTATGTTAAGTAAAGAGTTGAACAATGGGAGATCAGAAAAGAAAATAACTCTCTAACACACTTTAAATATTTTATTCAGAACAACTGGATTACTACACATAATAAGTGGGGAAAAGTAACATATAACATTTAAATGTCTATCAGAAAGTTACATTTAAAGCACAATACTCTAGTAACATACTACTAGAGTATTTGTTACTTAAAAATATAATTAGCCAGTTGATGAAAAATCAATATTTTGAGGGTTTATTGTATAACCACTTTCCAGACATTTCTCAGACGAATGTTTGGATAGTGGTTATACAATGACTAGCGTCTTTCCAATCTCCATGGAATGATTGTGGTAACCAGACATAGAAAGAAGACTCTCATTTGCCGTCACAGCTCTAGCTGTACATTTTGCTACACAGGACTTAGTACATCTCCAATACGTTTTGCCGTCTTTGCTTGTTCTTATCTTATTATACATAAAATTATCAACAACTAAGGCTGCTGAGCCCCTGGATGTAGATGTAAAATTGATGTCCGTATCCATTTTAGCTAATAGACCAGGAAAGGTTTCTACCTGTTATATATATATTTCAGAACCTTTGACAACAAGCTAACACACAGTGGTTATATAAACAAGACAAACCTCAAATACTAAGTCATTACTACAAAACACGAATAAGTTAATTGTTGTACAAACACTAGTACAAAAACTAAACACTTCTCTCAGTTAAAAGTAAAAATGCACAAAAAAGCCACCAACAGACATCAAACAGTTGGGATAACAAACAATATTCAAAGCTTAATACTTATTTTCATTCAGTTGATGAAGCAGAAAAAAAAACAAACAAGATTCAAAAACACTAGTAAATAAAAAAAAGTAATTTAATGTGTCAAATATATATTTCTTAATATCATATATCTCTGTTTAATTTCTGTTTAATTTAATATTTTTTTATAATTGGTAAAAAAATGCATTTACATAAGATTAAAACATATTTTCATTCTATTGATGAAGTGGGAATTGATGAAATGGGAAAATATAATTTTAGAGGCAGTTGATGAAATGGGAATTGATGAAATGGCAATAAACCGTGAGGATAATTTTGGTATGTAGTACGGGTATTCAAGAAATCAAGCCATAACCCTCTTTTTGAGAGATTAACCCACTACCCAACGAATCGCCCGCATCCGCCCGCGTAATATTAAATTCTGCAGCTGAAAAAAATATTATTTTTCGAAAATTTTCAACAAAACCATATCATGTGACCCCTCTTTGGAACGAGCTCGTTCCAAAGAAGGGTCACATGATATGGTTTTGTTGAAATTTTTTGAAAAAAATTTAAAAAATGATATTTAAAATAATATATTTTGAAACCGTCTGCGTTGGGTAAAGGGTTAAAGGAGACAGTCCTTAAGAATGTAAAATTAACATTTTCTGTGGATTTCTTCAAGTGGTTCTTACAAATTTTAAAGAAAAAAAATATTTTTGTGAAGAATTATTCTGGCAAGCGTTCATTTAACCCTCCACAAACTGTCAAGCACCAAAAGTTTACATAAATTTGAGATATAATGGGCTGTTTTCAAATAGGCACAACACTCAATGGGTATGTGGCAAACAAACATATCTCCTTTTGTCGGAAGTAGATGTCTCGGACGCCGATATTGCTATTAACACTTTCCACCAATAATGATGACTTTAACCTAAACTTTCGTTTACCAAACTGAGTCATTTGAGACTACACTCCCCACATTTTTCGGCACATCAATAAAGGTACTATAGTGATGCGGTTAAAAACAATTTTTCAGACACTCTGGAGGCACGAAATTTCATGGATTCTCGTCTGGAAAAGCCTATGATTCTCAGGAATAATTAAGTCTAGTTTATGTTTATTTTTTAAAAACATATATAGATTTTAGATTTTTTTTTTATTTCCTATATATGATTTTTTTTCCTTTCACGAGATCTGAGTTGAATATTCTCCACCCGGTAATAAATGCAAACTACTTCCTCGATCGTAATTCAAGAGATTTCTCGGCATTTTCCTAAACTGCTCAATTTCGAAGTCCGAAGACTGCGGTTCTCCTCGACACTTGATCATCGTCTTCCGCCATTCTATCACCTCTTCCTCGTCGCGCTTTTCCAGCACCGACACAAAACACAGGACTATGGCGTCTTTGTGTTCCGTGGTTACAGATGTGCACCTCGATCGACTTCTCCGACATGCAAGTTGATGCAACCCACACATCTCTCGCTCATCGCTCTGGGAATGTTTAAATCTACGAGATTGGCACACACTCTGTAGAAGACATCTCTGAGAAACTTCTCGCGCATGAGATCTCTCCTATAATACATTCCGATTTCCCCTTAGGATCTTTGATCTTTAAAAATGACATGCTTCTTTTTTAGGAATAGTGCATGGCTTGGAGTTGACTACGCCCATATAGTGCCCAGTGAGGGGGTGTAGTTCCCGACGCGAAGCGGAGGGAACTACACCACCTCACTGGGCACTATATGGGCGTAGTCAACGACAAGACATGTACTAATCCTTATATTATATCGAGCACCCATCAAGAAAAACATCTGTCCAATTTGTTAATCTATTACCAAGGTAGCAGCCCTACCAACCAGCGTTATATAGAAAAAAATACCATGTAGTTTTTAAAAAACATTTTCTTCTTCCAAAACATAGCTTATGACCCCTCATTAAAAGGAGAATAACACACTCATTGCAATGAGGGAGTATAAGCTATGTTTTGGAAGAAAATTTTCCTTTTCTTTTTTGGGCAAAGCGAGCAGTCAAAAAGCAAATTGCACCACATTACTGATACGAAACGCTAACTTGGATTATTTATATGAGCAGAAGACAAATTTTGAAAGGTAAACAAAACATTTCCCCCAAATGGAACTGTGTATTCTAGAATCGCGCAACTCGCGAATGAAAGCTACAATTTTCGAAATTTGACAACGCAGTTTGATAATTTCCACACATTTGTGACACATATACATTACCGAATGGGTCAGTACGGGATACAAAACTCCGAAGATTCAAATGAATTCCATTATTTATTCGTTTACTGCCCAAAACATACAATTAAATAGCGAAATAATATGAGCAGCGAAACAAAGGATTTTTCATATCCGTACGCGTTCTTATGAAAGTTGTACCCAGCTATGGATCATTCTCTTCGAAACGAGATCTGGATCATCTTCTCAAGGAATAAAATGAACGCCTCGGAAAATGCGAATTCAACAATGGAAAAGCGATACATTTTTCCACAATGATTTCTTTCCGGTCGTTTTGTGGATGTTGTGCCTCCGCGAATCGATATTTAAATTTAGCCTGATTAGTTTTATGCGCCCAGTATGAAAAGAAAACCGATATAGTAGTGTGCTAAAAATAGAAAACGTGTAGTGCCTGGGTGTGGTGCCTGGTCAGTTCTGTGGATGCAAACTACACGAAATAGGGGTGCAGCATTCGTCCAATCAGGAGCCTAGAAGGTCACGTGAGATATAATATTTGTTAATACTTATATTTTATTTTATATTTTATATTTTTTATTTTATTTTTTGGTGTTGTCTTTTTCTACTTAATAATATATAGAAGAAAAAAGCCAACACGCAAGACATTATATATATATTCACAGACAGACCAAGCCGCGATCGATCGAATTCGGGCTCAAATCGATCAATTCGAGCGAGAAACACTGAAAACTGCAAACAGAAAATCACATGTTTTTCACCTTTTGACGATTGAATATCTTTCGTATGCGAGACATCATTGCCAAATTGACTGCCGATGATACACACGAAAACACAGACGGAAAATTACATGTTTTTGCATTTTGACTCGAGATTTGTAATTTGAAATAAGAGATGTTTCGGCGAAATCGATCAATTCGAGTGAGAAAACACTTCAAAAACCCTAATAAAAAACAGGGTTGGGTTCTGTCTTCAATTTTTGTCTCGGCTTTGCCTATCTTTACGGACATCTGGGGTAAAAATGCAGTGATTTCTCGCATTGAGCTTGAACTGGATGATTTCGAAATTTTTCTAAGATTTTGTAAGCCTTATTTTTTCCCCGAGAAAAAACTTACAAATCCCACCCAAGTCGCGTGTCATCTCGTGAAATATACGAGCCCAGTCTCTAGTGGGCTCATATTTTCAAGCTCTTTTTCTCGAGAAAAAAAGTTCGAAAATTGCGAGAAGCCTCAAGGAGCCTCCAAGAGCTTCCAGTGGGCTCGAACACTCTTTTATACACTACTTATATAGTTTTTCCTTATTTATTTCTCTCTCTCTCTCTCTCTCTCTCTCTCTCTCTGTCTCTCTGTCTCTCTCTCTCACTGTCTGTCTGTCTGTCTGTCTGTCTGTCTGTCTGTCTGTCTGTCTGTCTGTCTGTCTGTCTGTCTGTCTGTCTGTCTGTCTGTCTGTCTGTCTGTCTGTTTGCTCTCTCTCTCTCTCTCTCTCTCTCTCTCTCTCTCTCTCTCTCTCTCTCTCTCGTTATCCTTCTCTCGCTACCCATCAAGCACACTACCCGCAAATTAAAAAGAACAAAAAAAAAACCAAAAAACAAAAAAAAACAGAGCCGTTTGTTACGCAAATACAAGTTGGGGAGGGGGAAGCGAAATTGAGAAGAAAATATCGTCAGTTATACTGGGATCTGGAGAGAAGAAACGAAAATTATTGAGTGACGATAGGAAAGTTTTTGACTATGCTATCTCTGTATCACATCTTGTTAGCTTATGAATGTATAGGTTGCTTGAAAGTCATGAAAATCTTCCATTTGTGTACGAATTAATACATCTGTTCAAATAAGCCACTACTGTTCATATTTATCTCATTTGTGAGAAACAAACTACATGCAGGGACATGGTGAGGGGGGGGGGCGGTGTCACTCCCCCAATCCTGGCCAAAATTTCCCATAGTTGGAAATTCGGAGGGCAAGAAATTTCTAGTTGGAAATTTCATCTTTCTGGATTTTAGAGCTTCTTTGGCCATCCTGATGTCTCCTTTACTTCCCAAATTACCAACTCGGTTTCAACTCGGCAAAAATACTAACTGTCACTGTTTACAACGACAGTGTACGCAATATGGAGCTTCATAAGTATGCATGATGCCAATCGGTACGAGATTTCTATAGAACGTTTACTTATCGTAATAAAAAAAATTATCGAAATGCACTTCTAGAAAATCGCAACATGTAAAATCGTTATCCTGAGTTAATTCCATCATTCACAGTTACAAAATGATGAAACATCGAAAATTGATCATTCCTGCATAAGATCTGAGTTAATGTTAGGACAGTGTGCATTGCTCAAAGTTCTCAGCTTGAGCATTTGTTTAGCACATATTCAACTTCCAGAATAATACCAAATAATAATAACAACCTGATAATTCGATTATAAATGTGTTGGCTTTTCAGTTACTAGAAGCAATTTTATACCCCCTTTCATGGCTTCATTTTCAAAATTTTTCTCGGTAGTTAATTTCCAACTAGGGGTGGACCGGGAGTGGGTTAACCCCCTCCCGGCCCCTCCCCCTAGTTGGAAATTCAGTACCCTACACCCCCCCCCCAATCGGACACGTCTAGCCACGTTCCTGACTACAGGTATAGATCTTTAACGCTCAGAGAGTGTTGTTCAGTAATCACCATGCACCATTCACTCCGGGTCAGAAAACAACACGTGAGCGTCGCCTGAAAGCGACACAGACAGATATGAAAACAACAAGATAAAAAACAATTTTCGCGAAAATCGAAGTTTCCAGTCCCCCGTGGTTCAACCATCTATTATCAACGTCAAATGCAATCCCTCCTTGACATATACTCTTTTATATCTGAAAGCCAATGCGAGAGAACACATCACTAGTCTGTAAAAAAGGAAGCAACGCGCAGTCAGTCGTACAAATAACGCTCTTTATGCATTTACAAATGCAGAATAGATTATTACAAATACTTTATAACTGAAACCTGGTTGATGCCATTAAAAATTTTTATAGAATGCAGTTTAAAGGGAGCGCGGTGGCTCGGTAGGTAGAGGTGCAGGCTGCAAGCCGAGAGGTCCTCGGTTCGAATCCCACCTGCGACAACCGCGTTCTGTCCTTGGGCAAGACACTTCATCTCCATTGCCCGCGGGGAGGGGGGGGGGGGGCACGATGACGCCGTGTACTAAGGCGTACCGCACGTCGATGGTACGCATGTCTTCAACCAATCTAGCCCTGCCTGTGCTGCAGTGCGGAATTACGATGTTGGGGAGCTGGCAGCTGCTCTTCGTTGCTCGGTTGTTATATCATCTCCATTGCCCGCGGGGAGGGGGGGGGGGGGGCACGATGACGCCGTGTACTAAGGCGTACCGCACGTCGATGGTACGCATGTCTTCAACCAATCTAGCCCTGCCTGTGCTGCAGTGCGGAATTACGATGTTGGGGAGCTGGCAGCTGCTCTTCGTTGCTCGGTGGTTCTCTCCGGGTACTCCGGCTTCCTCCACCCGTAAAACTGTCACGGTCATGATTAGCCATTGTGCATAAATATGTGACCTTAAACATCAATAAATAAATAAATAAATAAATAATGCAGTTTAAAGCCATGATTTCACAAAAGTGCTATCATGCTGTATAAATAAGAGTTATAGAAGAATAAAGGTAGGCACTCAAAACACTTCACCATGCATCAACCGGACTGCATTTGGGTAAACGCCAACACTGCCAGCATTTTGCATTGAAGAAGTACATCGAAAATTAAACGCGTATTTCTAGGAAATTCACACATGGGTCATGATACCTTGTAAATAACATGGTAACTGTACAGTATACATATAACGGGTCTGTACTGTGGAGGCGGTCAGTCCCATTATATCATTTTCGATGGCATTGTATATTGGTGCTTTTTCGGCCCTGTTGACTTTGATATAAATGTAAGCAAAGAGAAAACAAAACAAAGCCGAGAGTGTTGGAATTTATCCCTTGGCCCCACGCAGCTCTGTCGCTGCGTTTCTGAGAATTTTGATTTCCAAGCTTTGGTCTTGCATGCAGGAAGCATATTATGGCCACGAGTTCTCGTGAACATTTATTTGATCATAAGGTTTGGTTCGAATACGGTAACAGACCAGGAACCATTGATGCCAGCTGTCAACTCTGTGAGTTGAAAGCATATATTTTTCATGTTCTCTCCATCAGAACTTTCACTTTAATGTATAATTTGCGTATATTTAATTCATAAGTAAGGAATATCAGACTTGAGAATTTCAAGTAAACTAATTTTCCTAACTTATATATAGACAATAAACATATAGTGTGTTTTTATATCTGTGTTATACAACGAGTTGAAATATGGTTTATTTTTTCGAGGCTTCGCCGAGAAAAAATAAACCATATTTCAACGAGTTGTATAACACAGATATAAAAACACACTATATGTTTATTGTTTTTATCTGATAACAAACAGACATCCGTCTCGTGCGTCTACCCGACTTATATATGCTTCCCACGGGCCTCCAAAGAAAACCAGTCTACGAGACAAAAGAAATAGGACAAGACGCATAGAGTTGTGTCCCTTTCATTACAAAATCGATGACGGCGATTGTAAAGTGCGATTGCACTTCTTGCATCATGTAACTGCGCTGGAACAAAATAAATTTCAACTATTTTATTAACAGTAACAAAACGGTGTTTCAGTAGAGTTATTCTTTTTTTGACATAGTTCCAGTTTTCTTCCGTGTTGTATGCTGTAGTCCCAATATAACAAATAATTTTGCGTTTGTTTACAATTTTTACGAAGTGTTTTTTTTTTCAGGTAGAGCAGACGAACTTTTAATTAGCGCAGTTCCGCGAGTACTTTTGATCGAGGCCGTGACTATAAATAGTTCGCAGTCGCCGCATACTAATTACTATTAACATTCAAGTAATTTCTACAATGTTTTGAAGCAAAATTTTGGGTTGCCTTTATTGAAGCAAAATAAATAAGAAATGACACCATCAGAGGATTTTGACAAAGTGCAATAAGCGTACAATTAAAACCTGCCCTGTGATATAACGATGTTTCATGAATGAATGAATGAAAATGGAATTGAAAGAGGTCAGAGGTCGTTCGCATAAATTATAATTATATACAACACCCGTTGTATATACTTCAAGTATATACAATGGTTGTTATACTCTATGGTTATCAGATAAAACCTCTTAAACTGTTTGTAACTCTGTGGCGCTTGTAGATGATTTGGCAACTGAATCCTCGGAAAATGTCATACCACTGAGCCACGGGTGTAACCAGGAGAGGTTATCTCTACTTCATTCCGCTCTATCACAAACGAATACCTCACATCGTTTCATTTTTAAAGCTCCAATTGAGTAATATTCATTAGACGTTATTCCCACCAAGCCGTTAATAAATTGCTCAGAAATGGCCATCAGACGTTAATATATTACTTAGCAGTATCCATTATATATTGCTACGCAATATCCATTCAGACGTTAATATATTACTTAACAATATCAATCAGACGTAATTCCCACCAAGCTGTTAATATATCGTCGTCTAAGAACCATAATGTTCTATCTTCCACTGGAATATAGAACCTTATGGTTCTCACGCGACGATATTGCTTTCCACCTCTCCTAATTGGACCAAGCAAGTTTGAACATATCATATTAACATATCTTGCCGCTCAGTACTTTTAACCCTTAAGTCCTCAGTTTAATTTTACGCAGAGAAGAAGATTTTTAAAGAATATTTCCCATATTGCAGATGACTAAACAGTGTGTCTACACTATTGTTGGCTGCCTGTAAAAGATAACTGTATCTTACCGGTAGAATTCTCAACGAAGAATATACGTGGGACAACTTTTTTAGAGCAGCATAAAAGGAGCATTTGAAGGCTGTATGAGGACTTCGTAAGATTTATAGGCCTATCTATTTTAACCCTTTACCTAACGAATCGCCCGCATCCGCCCGCGTAATATACAAATTCAGCAGTTGAAAAAATATTATTTTTCAAAAAATGTCAACAAAACCATATCATGTGACCACTCGTTGGAACGAGCTCGTCGAGCTCGTTCCTACGAGGGGTCACATGATATGGTTTTGATGAGATTTTTTGAAAAATTAAAAAAAAATGGTATTTAAAATAATAAATTTTGATATCGTTTGCGTTGGGTAAAGGGTTAAAGTCCCCCTATTTAATTATGTCAAGGCGTGGTGGCTCAGTAGTTCAGGCATCGGACTTCATTCCGAACGGTGCACTGTTCGACCTCCGCCAGGGGTAACTTCGTTTTGTCCTTGGGCAAGGCACCTTATCCCGATTGTCACACGTGGGGGCACGGTAGCGCTGTGTACTAAGGCGTACTGGACGTCGATGGTGCACTTGTCTTCAACCAATGCTAACCCTGCTTGTGTGGAGTTAGTACGTTGTGGGGTCTGGGCGTTGTTCCGTGGTTCTCTCCGGGTACTCTGGCTTCCTCCAACCGTTAAACTGTCCGACACGAGGTGGCCCTGGCTGTTGAATGTGTATTTAAAGACAAAACCCCAATAAATAAATAAATCTAAATTTGTTATTCACGTCTGCGAATTTGAACTATAGGAAAATCATTAATTGATTTAGACATATTCTGCCTCATGCATAAGAAACCGTGTGCAGGCTGCGAGGGAGAATAATCATTTAATAAAACGCTGAGTTAGAAGATACTGGTCTGTCAAAAGAATGCCTGCCTGAGTGTTCGATCTTTCTTCAGGAAGCGGATGCTTTCCAATAAAAGCCTTTACTTGTCTAGAACATTCCTTTGCATGTCGTTTATCTGTTGTGTTTTGTATTTTTGACTCTTGGAGATTATCCATGACATTATGAACCGTTGAAGATGGATCGTACTACGTGTTCGCTGTTGAAATCAATTAATGGGAGATTTACAAAGATTCCTTTTACTCGTTCACACGCTTTTCCATTTTGAATGCTGAATTGGTTTAATTAGGCGGTGGTGATAAAATACAGTCTGATTGCGTGCACGACCTTCATCGGTCGTGTGAAATTTATTTCTTCAAAGTGACTGCCAAATCGTAGAGAGAACTTGCAGGCCCCGTGCAATAACACAGGATGTCCGTCTCTCGATATTAAAACTGCTTCAGTTTATACATCTCAATATAGCAATGTCCTTGAATCTGGGCATTGCTTTTTTGAGATGTATAAATTGAAGCGGTTTTAACATCGTCCTTGAACCTGGGGGGGGGGGGGGGAGGGTGGGGGTGCGCCGTGGCTCAGTGGACTTCTATGCTAGAGGTCCCGAGTTCGATCCCCATCCGGGACGACCCGCGTTGTATCCTTGAGCAAAGCACTTTGACCCGGTGCCTACATGGGGGCACGATGACGCCGTGTTCTAAGACCTACTACACGTCGATGGTGCACATGTCTTCAATCGCTTTAACCCTGCTTGAGCGGAGCTTGAATTGAGCGGAGCTTGAACAGAGTCAGAATGTTGAGGAGCTGACAGTTGCTCGTCGATGCTCGGTGGTTCTCTCCGGGTACTCCGGCTTCCTCCACCCGTAAAACTGTCACGGTCACGATTAGACATTGTGCATAAGTATGTGACCCTAAACACCATTAAATAATAAATAAATAATAAGGGTCACGTGATCAGAATGGCAGGCAGCTGATTTTTGTTCTATCTCCCGGCAGTTGATTTGAAATTGTTGATTATTTGTTGAAAATGCTGAGATCGGTCGTGCAACTTCTAATAAATGTTTTCAGTGCTAATGATCATCAAGTGTTTCTAACCAGAGAAGTGTCAGCAGTTGATTTTTGGATGTTTTGAACATGTTTTTGTATCAGGAATGTCATATTGTTTTGCGTCGGATTCAGCCCTGTGTCTCGATGTTGTGTTGTTAGTGGCCTGGAAATGGTTCTCACATCGGAAAAACTGTTTGATCTTCATGGCTCAAAGTAGATCAGTGTTGTTTTACTGAAAAAAACTGTATGTATATTTAAAAAAAATCAACTGCAAGTACATTTACATTTTTTAAGCTTAATGAAGCTTAATTACCATTTAACCGATTGGATTGGATAAGGTTCACAAATTGTGACTGTGTCTGTACGTGACCTCCTTTTCACGTCTAGTAATTAGCTACCTTAATGATCAGTTGTCAACGACCGAAGTGTGATAGTTTTATCACACCTTACTATGCGAAAAGTTTATTGTGTCATTCTGTATTGAATTACTCATTTGAACCTGCATGGCTCTTGATTTTGATCACTCTGAAGTTCGTAGGCGTACACAAATTAGCGGTTAAAGGTTAACCATTTACGTATTCAGCCATCGCATATAGTAATATAAAAGTAGTATCATTCGTGGTATTATTCATTTGAAGGAAAACGAAAATTTGGATAATCCCAGAGACAAGAGGAGGCGAGAGTCCAGCGAGAGTACCACTTCAGTTGACTTACATTTAAAAAAATCCAAGGAGTGTTCCCTCTCCGACTCATATATTTCTGATCTTGACTATTCTTCCGTCAGTGAGGTTACTGCAGATAAAAGTGTCACTATGGAGAGTCGTTCCTCTGATGCCATCTTGTCTGAGCCGGCGTGCGAAAATGCTAAGCAGTTAATTGAAGCATTAAAAGACCCCTCTGTCATGTCTATGTTTGAAAACATGTTTCGGAGTATGATAAACTCTAGCCTATCGGCATATGTTAGTCGTTTGGAGGGCAAAGTTGACAAACTTGAGAAAGTGGTTAACTCAAAAGACAAAGAAATAGAGGGTCTGAAGTGTGAGCTGGATGATTTGTGCCAGTATGGCATGCGGAATTCACTCCGTATTGCAGGTATTACGGAAATCCAAAATGAAAAAACTGACGATGTTATTCTTGACCTGGCTGCTAAGATGGTAGTTCCGCTCGAGTTAGATGATATTGAGCGAAGCCATCGCTCAAGTCCGCCATTAAGTGATCGTGCTAGAACCATCCTAGTAAAGTTCCGAACTTATCGAATTCGCGAGAGATTTTACAAAGCACGTAGGCAGCTCAGATCAAATACACAATCAAAAGAAGTGTATATCAACGAACACCTTACCAAAGAACGTTCCGCTTTAGCTCGCAGAACTCGTGTGTTAGCTAAAGACAAAAAGGTAGCTGGGACTTGGTCACACGATGGTGTGATATTTGTCAAAGAATTTGATGAAACTGTCCACAGGGTCACAAATAATTCTGAAATGTCGAAAATTGAGAATAAATTTAAACTGGTAGTTACAATTCGAAATTCCCAACAGTAAATAATACAGTAAATAATACGCCTCTGACTCACTTTGCCTTTTGCCGTCAACGACCTTAATATCGTCTGCTATCTCTTCAGTGATTGCTCAATTATATAGTAATTCTTTGCCCAAAGTGAGAGCAGACGACATTTTCAAAAACAATTTTTGTATATTCAAAAATTTCATTTTTGTCTCTGAAACATGGCTTGGGCCCCTCATTGAAGCGATCTCATTGAGCTCGTCCCGATGGTTGGTTATAGGCTGTGTTTTTGTGACAGGGAATGATAACATATTCAAACCGGAATGGAGATTTTTGTGGACAGCCTAGGCCATTCCTGATCGCTACATGGAATAAATGGTTACCATTAAGATATTATCAATAGCAGTTTTTCTGCGCCCACGGTTTTCCACCCGGCTAGCACTCAGCATCCATTGTTGAATGTTTCCCGATTGGATGGCGGTGGGGGTAGGAATAGCCACTTAAACTTTTTTTTGTGAGGCTGTTGCACTTGCATCCAGGCCAATATTTTAACATACGACGACGAACCCCATTTGCCATTGATAATTCGTTTACCGTAAAATATCTCTTTCGAATTTACATCATAACACGTTAAGGAATTATCAATGGATGAATAACTATACCCCCCCCCCCCCCCCCTCATCACCATGGTCACCCAACTACTAATGACAGTATTAATACCCCACAGCTCTCCATCCGGTTAGCACTCAGCACCCACTGTTGGGTGTTTCTCGGTTGGATGGCGGTGGGGATTGGAATAACCAGTTAAACTTTTTTGGAGGTTGCTGCACTTGCAATATGTAACACACGACGAACCCCATTTGCAATCAATAGTTCGTTCACCATCACATATCTCTTCAGAATTTACATCATAATGCATCAAGGAATTATCAATGTAAGAATAACCATACCACCCCCACCCCACCCCACCACCATATGGGTAACACTCAGCACCCATTATTGTGTGTTGCCCGGTTGGAGGGCAATGGCCGTGGCAACAACCAGCTGGACTTGCTCCTCAAGTGAGTGTTGCATTTGTATCTAGGCTAACATTTGAGACACGCCAAACTTCTTTTGTCATCAATAGTTCTATCACCGTCAACACTCTCTCCAGAACTTACATTATAATATACTATGTGATTATCAATTGCAGAATAACTATACACCCCCACCCCCCCCCCCCACCCCACCCCCCGATCATCCATCTGGGCAGCTCAAAGCAACCACTGTTGAGAGGTGTCAGGATGGAGGGCCGTGGGTGTGGTGACAGCCAGTTTAACTTGTTCTTCGAGAGGTTGGTGTATTTGTGTCCAGGGCAATAATTAGCACACGACAAATTCCTTCTGTCACTAATAGCTGTGTCACTGTCAGCTGTTTCTTCAGAACCTACATCATAAAACGTTTTAACAATTATCAATGGCAGAATGAGCATATATATTGTAGGTCTTCCTTGAGCTTGTGTAGGTGAGGGTGTGTCTGAGGGTGGTCGTATTTGTGTCCACAGTACGTGTAAAATTGCAAGTTTTTATGTGTGAAACGCTTTATAGGAGGGTGGGTATCCAGATGGGGGAGGTGTAAGAGTGCGCGCGAGTGTAGTTTTGTGTTATATATATCAAATGTTTATTTATAACTCGCGCTATTCTCTCGGCTACATGTATTATAAATTTTCTTCATCAGAATCACAGATTCTAGCTTAATGCTAAGGCCATTTCCCTATTAATTGTATCCCTCTGCTGTATTGTCTAAGTTGTACCTTCACATCCAATCACAGTTTAAATTAGACAGGTGCAGGGCAACCTAAAGGTTAGTGAAATAGTTCATCTCTTGTGGCAATAATCATGCATGATTGTGTGACTTATTCACACTTTGAAACTTTCGGTCTTTTTCCACTCCAATCACCATAGTTAGACTAACGGAAGGCGTTGTATAGGAAACTATTTTGTTTTGTTCTTGACCCTTTACCCAGCGCGGGTGGGGGACGACACTTGAGATCTAAATTCACGAAAACAATTTTTCTTTTTTTTCTCTCTTGGCTCGGAGACATGGCTCGTGGCCTCTGGTTGGAGCGAGCTCATCGAGCTCGTTCCAGCGACGGGTCGTGGGCTGTGTTTCTGGGTCAATGATCGAAAACTCAACAAAAGTTGGATGTTGATTTTTGAATATAGCACTGACCGGTTGTTTCCATTGCGTTGGGTGAAGGGTTTATATCTTATTCTACTGACCGATTCGCTCTTCTTGTAGCCACCATATAACAATATTGGATCAGTTGCTGGGTTCGACTATTATCAACCCTTGCATTTAACTTGGTCAGAAATTATGCTGACACATTCTCTTCTTGTTTGCACTTATTTAGTTACTTTCTGTTTACAGTACTCAGGTAACTTGTCTACTCTAAACTATTCATCTCTCTCTTCACTATCATTATGTCTTCTTTTCCCAGTCTCTGAGCCATCTGTTTTCTCATGTCTTAGTTCAGTAAAACTACCTGTTCTCGCGCGCTGTGTGTCACTCGTCCCACCGACCTGCAAACGTGGGCCCAGATCTGCTGTTATTATAAATTACTGTCATTTTTATGATGGATCTCCAAAACTATAGGTTACGTGTGGGCCTTTTCATAACACGAGCTCAAAGGAGTAAACGGCACAGTTCTCATCTTGATATACAATGTGTACTGCTGGCTAGCCTGTTGTTACAATATAAAATTAGAGGCATAACAATAATGATGTTTCTTCTCATCATATCCCCCACT
Source organism: Pictodentalium vernedei (assembly GCA_031216915.1). Classification (NCBI taxonomy): domain Eukaryota; kingdom Metazoa; phylum Mollusca; class Scaphopoda; order Dentaliida; family Dentaliidae; genus Pictodentalium; species Pictodentalium vernedei. The sequence continues at coordinate 669,897,685 of CM062296.1, forward strand.
ACATTGACTCGTGCTAATATATCAAATTCTTGTATCACATACGAGAATTTATCTGAGCCGGGGAGTACATCAGCTACTCCAACTTTGTTGAAATGTATAAAATCGTCTACTGTCAGTAATCGTTCCCCGAGTAACCAAACGCTACACTATATAGGATTTAGCCTAATATTTGTAATTTTTCATTTTTCGTGGGGGCTGCCTATGGTGCACCTTACATTCAATTTGGACACTTTTTGGATGTTGCCCCCTTTGGTATACTTGAGATCTCTGTTACATGGCGAACTATTCAACAATATTTTTGATATTAGCAGTGCCAACCTAATGTTAAGTCTATGTACAATTAACAGCGTCCCAGATAATCAACTCCAAATAACTATTCTTTCCAGATATGCTGAACTGCTTCTGTTATACCTTTCGGGAGACATAGAAAAAAAACCCTGGGCCTTCGGATACCTCATTTCATGGAGATTTATCAGACGGTTTAAAAATATGCCACTTTAATGTCCAAAGCCTAAAGCCGAAACTCGATCTCCTCAAGTGTGAGTCTGCAGCATATGATATATATACATTTTCAGAAACGTGGTTATCACCGACCGACTTAAACACCGACATTCAATTAGATGGATTCCATGACCCAATAAGAAAAGATCGCTCCACCAGGGGAGGGGGGTGTAGCAGTTTATATCAGAAATTAAATTAGTTTTAAGACACGGCCTGATATCGAAATTCCTCTGTTGGAGTATATTTGGATTGAACTCCTCTCTTCGAAAGGCTCCACACTGCTTGGTATATTCTATCGACCCCCAAATACCTACACCGAAATTTGGACATTGATTAATGCATCAATAGAAAGAGCCAAGGATACTGCGATCAGTGATATTATAGTGACTGGTGATTTTAATGACAATCAGATTGGTTCAAGAGGCAGATTTGGAGATATTGCAGATAATTTTAATTTGCATCAGCTCGTTTCCACACCGACGTATTACACCGAGTCGTCAGCCTCACTACTTGATCTCGTTGCAGTGAGTAGTTCGGTCAGTGTGATAAAATGTGCGACATTAGATCCTTTCCTTCCAGACTTAACTAGATACCATTGTCCCATATACTTGGAGGTAAATTTCCCCACTGGTGTTCTAAGAAGTAATTTTAAGCGTAAGATATGGCTTTATGATGACTGCAATTATGCTAACCTCAATAACGAAATTACGAACGCAAGGTGGGATATTATTTTTGATAACCTCAGTCTTGATTCCATGGTTGAAAACAAGAGCTCGTTACTTTTAGACTTGGCTTCCAAACACATTCCAAATAAGTCTATCACTGTACGTAAATCAGAACCTCAATGGATGCATAGTAAAATAAGACTATTAATTCGACACAGGAAACGCCTTTATCGTAATGCCAAACGCACTGGTTTGGAAGCAGCATGGCACAAATATCGTCAAAAACGAAATGAAGTCGTTTCGGCAGTTCGCGAAGCAAAACACAATCATTTCAATAAGGTTAAAAACATCCTAGATAATCCATCAAGTAGTTCCTCCACATGATGGAAAACCTTGAAATCAGTATTAGGCCAAAACAAATCTGAAATAACGAATTTGATATATCAAAATAAACCACTGTCTAGTAACATAGAAATAGCAGAAGCCCTTAACGAATATTTTAGTAATATAGCCACAATTGATGATTCCCTTGCCATCCTGCCTCCTCCCCAATTTCCTGACCGAACACTGCTAACAAAAATAAACTTGGTCACAACAGATGTACATGCTTCGCTTAAATCTCTAAAAATCTCAAAGCGTCTGGGCCAGATTTAATAAGTACGCGACTACTCAAAGAATGTATTAAGTCCTTAACTGAACCCCTGACCACCTTGTTTAATAAGCTGCTTATGAACTCACACTTTCCGTCACAGTGGAAGAAGGCTAACGTTACGCCAATACTTAAAAAGAAACCGCCCGATTTGGTCTCTAATTATCGCCCAGTTTCTCTTTTAAGCTGTCTTGGAAAAATGTTTGAAAAATGTATATTTAAGAAATTGTGGTATTTCATAGAGGAGAATAATTTGCTGAGTGAGCAACAATCGGGTTTTACACCAGGTGACTCAACTGTACTACAACTCACAGATATCTATGACTCATTTTGCAGTGCACTCGATGAAGGCAAAGCAGTAAGAGTAGTTTTTTGCGACATTAGCAAAGCTTTTGATAAAGTACGGCATAAAGGCCTTCTTTACAAACTGGAGAAAATTGGGATATCGGGAGAACTTTTATTGTTTTTTAAATCTTACCTAGCCGGACGAACCCAGAGAGTAGTTGTTAACTCGGAAATGTCATCGTGGAAATCAATCAACTGTGGTGTGCCACAGGGATCTATCCTTGGCCCCCTACTGTTCCTAATTTACATAAATGATATTGTTACTGATCTTACATGTAGTATTCGTTTATTTGCTGACGATACAACTTTATACTTGATCGTTGACGGCCCTTATCAAGCTTCGGTTATATTGAACGGTGACCTTGCCCTGATTAATAACTGGGCACAATCATGGCTAGTACAATTTAACCCACAGAAAACCGAATCCATGATAATATCTTCGAAAAGCAACCCAAATATGCATCCGCCCCTTCTAATGTCAAACACCCAAATCACCGAAGTACCGAATCATAAACACTTGGGAATTATTTTCAGTAATAACTGTTCCTGGGATGATCACATCTCAGAAATAACATCAAAAGCTTGGATAAGGCTTGACATGATTAGAAGACTCAAATTTAAGTTCGACCGGAAAATATTAGAAAAAATATATTTTGCTTTTATCAGACCAGTTCTTGAGTATGGCGACATAGTTTGGGATAACTGCTCAGATAATTGTGCTCAACAAATTGAAAAAATATAAATTGCAGCAGCTCGAATTGTCACAGGAGCAACCATAAGTGCCAGCAAGGAGCTGTTATACGTAGAGACCGGGTGGGAGTCTCTTCAAGTTAGACGTGATAAGCACAAGCTCATCCAGTTTTTTAAAATGTATCATAACATTGCTCCTGCGTATCTGTCACTCAAAATACCTCGCCATGTCTCTATGACCCAAAATTATAATCTTCGTTCCAATAGAGATCTTCGCGTTCCATTTAGTCGAACTAAAAAATATCAAACATCGTTCATTCCATCAGCTACTAAATTATGGAACGATATCCCAGAGCACATAAAAGAAAATACGTCCCTTCCAAACTTTAAAAACTACCTCAATCGAAATTGCTTCCGCCCTCCGCAATATTTTTTCAGCTCTGTTTCAAGAGAAGCTCAAATATACCACTGTAGAATTCGTCTTAAATGCAGTGGACTCAACGATCACCTTTTCCAAAATAAAATTGTTGAATCGCCACTTTGTTGTTGTGGAGAATAGGAAACTACAGATCACTTTTTACTGAGGTGCCCTGTTTATTTTACAGCCCGTAGAAATACACTGGGACTGTTGCGGCATCCAATTGATTGTGACATTTTGCTGTATGGTTCTGAGTTTTACTCAAACGAGGTGAACCGAGAAATATTTATTGCGGTGCACAATTACATTCTCGCTTCTAAAAGGTTCCAATAATTGTGGCCAGTGTAATTAAATTAAATTATATTAGATTAGATTAAATTAAATACTTGGTGCCCAACTCCTTAAAGCGGTGTTTGCCGGTTATTTGGCGGGTGCTATGCGGCGGGCGATTGACATGTGTAGGACATGACAATTCAGACATTTATCTTTTCTCTCTCTTGCGTGTGTCTGAAGCTGCATTCATGGTGATATATATCGCCACCTTGGATGGGAGGTGTCCCAGCTGCAGTGCTTTGACATTGCAGCTGGCGCCCTTCCCCTCTAAGGTGGCGATATTGTCTGAACAAACTAGTCAAGTTAGTAAGTTATATCCCTAGGTAAATTAGTGAGTGTCTCATCATTGGCATCAGAGACACCCAACTCTCTCGATCTCTCTTTCTATCTCTCTTCTCTATCTCTCTCTCTCTCTCTCTCTCTCTTTCTCTCTCTTACTCGTCATATTTATTCCCTTATAAATTAATGTAAGCAAGAGGTTAAGGAACAACTACAAACTTATAGTGTTGTGAAATTAATTCTGATCTTCTTGCCATTCTTCAACTGTATATATGTAATTTTGTTTGTTTTGTGGAGATGACGAATAATAAGCTTTTAGCTTACAGTCGAATTCACTACCTTGTTCGCATTCTACTTATGTTTGCTTGTACATTTGGAAATAAATATTGTTTAAACTAAATAATACTTGAATCTGGGATAAGAATTCTAAACGTCGTTTTAAATAAAATACAACGTGCTTGTTTTTCTAAAGTACCACTGATATGTCATTAGTGCAGCTTGAGTGTCAACACAAGAGGAGGGAAAAACGAAAATTAGCGCAGATAAATTCATTAAGATGCGCTGTATGTAACGCTAAATTGTCACCGAATTTTCTCAGGGGAAACAATTTGGGAATATATATGCTATCTTTTTCGTACGATTCAATGTATTTTTACATGAAAGATCAAGAATTTTAGCGATTAGTAATATCCTCTATCGAGCTGTTGAGCTATATAAGCGTTATGCAAAATTGTGCTTGTACAGAATTTTTATCGCGACGAGACTCGTTTGGATGACTTATAGCAACGAATTGCGCTTGCGCGACTCGTAGCTTTTCCTCCCCAAAACGAATTGAGTCGCGGTAAAAGATTGTTACAAGCAAAATGAGCACACGACACTTTTATCTACCATTCAGTCAATAAAACCCATTATTTCCAAATGAAACAAAATATTGCATTTTGATTGGCTGAGAGGTACGGTGTAACTTGCAATCCACAGTGTTTTTTTTTTTACACCGTGATGAATCACTGTGTAAAAACAAGAATATACAATAGCAGGCTATATAGCTAAAAAAAGAATCCATTTTTAATTATTAATTCATACCTTCTGATCGGTTATGTAAGAACAAAAATAAAAATACAGAAAATTTAATGTGTATGTGCAATAAAATATTACAGATATGGATGTCATTGGAACTGGCTCATTGAGCCAGTTCCAATGACATCCATATTTGTCTGGTTTTATTAAGAAACTATCAAAGTACAAATTTTCTGTCGGTTGTTCCCACAATGTAGCTTAAAGTATTAAGAACACCAAAATTCTTGGAATTAAATCCGTTATCCTTGTGTTTTCCAGGGTGTATGGGAGTTTACACCGGTCTGGGAACTCATACACCCTTCGGCTTTGCCTCAGGGTGTTTTAGTTCCCAAACCGGTGTAAATTCCCATATACCCTGGAAAACACAAGGATAACTAATATTACCATCTTTTCACGAAAATGGCCATTGACAAACAAAAAATGTCATCCTTCAACAATAACAAGAAAACGTTTCGTGCAAGTACAAGCGCTCGAGAAAATGCTCACGAAACACTCTCATTTGTGCATATATCATGCAATCTCTTCGAATTAGAACATGACAAGAAACATTCTGCGAACAAACTTGAATCTCTCTCACTTAAAAAAGATGAATATCACATATCAAAGCATTGTGACTGGTGGTTCTCAAGAAATTATTTTAAAATGATTTCAAGTTTATTGGATAGGGTACCAACTTATGGTAGTTAATATCTTCATTCAAGAACACTTGGAAGGGAAATGGCTGCAAGTACACTGTAAATTCAGAAATGTTTATGCCAGCTTATTACACTTGCGCAATATTGAAACAGTTTATATAAAGGGATTACACTGAAAAATGAAAACGAGAAGTAGTAACGAATCCCGCACATTGGTGGATCCCGCATGTATATGGTTCCATTTTCTTTTCTTTTATTTGGGGGGTGGGTGGGGGCTCCAAGTTAATTGAATCCACCTGAGAATTCAGTACCACGTGATCTGGGCCAATTATTACCCCACTGTATACACACGCGCACGCACGCACGCTAAATGAAATTGTATTGGGTGATAAAATATAATCAAACTCAGTCCAAGCATAATTTTTTCCACCGGGCAATGATATTTCGAACCAAATTCAATTCAGCTCATAAGGTCAGCCAAGGGATAGGCTAGTGGTTTGCTGGCAAAACTCGAGAATTATATATTTGTAGTTCCCAAGGATCTCTTCAAATCAGGCATGTCAAAGTACCGTCAGTACCAACATAATCGGTACCGGGACGGGACAGAGTCTGTCCCGGCGAAACCGGTACCGGTATTGGGACACATCAACAATTGGGTGACATATCGCAGTCAGATGGGAGAAATTCGCATTTAAACCGCCCCAGTCCCCAAGATCGCAAGACAAACATCGTCGCGTGAGAACCATAAGGTTCTATCTTCCAGCGGAAGATAGAACCTTATGGTTCTCACACGACGACATGGCATCGTGCCGATTATTCTGCGGCGACATCAAAGTAATCATAAAGCACGAGGATCGTGCTTTATGATTACTTTGATGTCGCCACAGAATAATGTCTTTGAAGTAGCCGATGACGGAGCTTTCATTGTCTTTGATGCCCCGTTTGAAAAGTCAAAATAGTCTGCCTTATCGAGGTCGTGGTGTAGACAGAACATGCACCTTTAGAGTGTTTTGATATGCTCATTTGCAAATAAGTTGAAAGTCTGTCGTGCAAGTGTGCCATACATGATTATTAGCCCTCGTTCAATTAGGAACTTCCCCATAAGACAATATCGTCCCGGTACCGGCGGGACAGTAGACTCAGTACCGGTACCGGTTGGGGCATGAGAACACCGACGGTACCGTACCGGTTGACATTCCTGCTTCAAATACATGACGAGACTTCATTCAAATTTTGTAGATGCGCGCAAATAACAGTGAAAGTGACTTTACATTTCAAAGTTCTCTCAATGTCACTTTCAGGTATTGCGATTCGTTTTTTTTAAATACTTTTTTGAGGGGGTGGGGGCGTGGTGGATTGTTTATGTACTGACATGGCATGTGTGTTGAGGAAAGGGTATTGTGTTTAACAGACACACTGGCGGAAATTGTCCTTCATGCGCGCGTGCTTTCTGTTCTCGCGACGTCATGTGACTTTCATTGTTTCTGCAATAACGATACAAGATCTTTTATCGCCGATTTTATATCGTTACTGATATTGCGTTTTGGGTAAATGGTTGCGATTGCGTTTTAGGGAAATGGTAGAAAAAACATTATAACACTATGGGCAGTGATTAAAATAACTTGTATTGTAATTAAATAGCAAAACATAATTACTCCAGATCTCAAGCCTGCACACAGGGGTGTCACTAACCCACTGAAAATAGTGGGGGGGGGGGGGGCTATACTACCCTACTGATAGAGGACATTACCTCCCCTCCCTTTTGGAAACCGCACAATTAGCTCATAAATCAATCAGTTCTGGCAAGCTTGCCCTGATCGAACATGTTGCCGATAAGCTTATATTGTTTTGTGTATGTCCTGAACTGCATCGGTACATGTCAGGTGCCCTGGTTGCAGGACACCAGGCTTGTCGAGATGAATTATTAACACTCACGCAGGACAGTATTCCTAGAATCATCTTAAAACTTAACCTCTGTTCGTGGGTCGATTAATTGCTCTGCTGGTTGTAACCTGCCAACCTCTGCCCTAGGAACGGATAACTCAAGAATTTTTATAGGGGCATGTAACGCACACACTCCATGCTTTACGACCCAACAGCAACCATCCTGAGTTCAGATTGGCATAGCCAAGATGTTTAAATTAACGATTGTAACAATATGTTGCACCCAGTGAAACCCAGCGAAATCGCCGTGTCTGTTTTACTGGCGGTCTTCGTAGTACTACACCTCACTTCATGCTGACGTGTTCTCGCACTCCAAAAATAACAACATGATTTGCCTGATATCCAATAATCTCTACGTCACACTTAGACCTACCGGCGCTTACGGGGAAAAAAGTGTGCCTCAGGTACACTTTTTTTCTCGAAGCCCCGGTAGGCCTGTGGTGAGACGTAGAAATTGTGGGCACGGAAACGCATCTCAGAAATGAAACATAGCCTCATCTCAGAAAGGCAACTTTCAACTTATAAAAATGATACCAAGAAGTTTTGTATAATAATTTAATTAACGGTCATATTCATGTTTCATGTAACTTGGTGTCCAATCCATTAAAGATATTGTTGCCATGAAACGGCCATGGCTGTTCAAATGGCATTAAAACTAATCGATCAGACCATTAGTCAATCAGCCGTCAAATCAGTAAACAAAAGTATACAACCTTCACCAGGCCACAACGAATAGCTAAAATATTACTCATTTTGTAATGGGCCTACTTGAGGAAATTGTTTAGGGTAACAGTCGCGTGATTTGGGAGTTTTCTACACTTTTCTTTTCTAATAAAATGTATTCTGTTCACGGGGCTCGCGTGGCCGGTGCAGAATCTGTAGACCTGCCGCAGTTGCACAGGATGTGCCGCCCTCTTGGAAGTTGTGATCCTGGAAACTTCAACCAGCTAGAAACAAACAACTCGTCGTCGATGATGTCCGAATTAAAATTTCCAAAACTGGTGAAAATTTAACGATATTTTCGATCTCTCATGAACAATGACTGGCGCTGCTCCTCAATACAGAAAACAAATTATATGAAAAATAAGCGTGTACCACCGGCCTTGTGGTCGTTCACAAATATAAGTTTGGGCAACATGCCTGGAATTTACGCAACTGAACAGGTTCACAGTTGGTACATTGATGGTAGGGCGACATTTTGTCCATTTTGTGTTTGAAAATCTGGCGGAATTTGTTAACCCTTTACCTAACATGAAAAGCAGACGACACTTGTAAAAACAATTCTTGAATAATTTTTTTTTTTTCGTTTTTTGTCTCAGAAATATAGGTTATGACCCCTCATTGGAACGAGCTCGACGAGCGCGTTCCAATGAGGTGTCATAGCCTATGTTTTTGATACAAAAAAATGAAAAAATAATGAAAATTAATTGGCGATTTTTGACAATAGCGCTGGCCGGTTTTTGCCGTCACGTTGGGCAAAGGGTTAACTTATTTTCCCACATTTTAGAAGAGTGGACAGTTGGGGGGGGGGGGGGATCCTGAAACTAATTAATGGGGAGGGGGGAGGGTTAAAATTTCATCACAGACAGATCCAAGAGGGGAAGAGAACAGCTAAAATCACTCGGAAGCTGGAGGGTTCTGTGAATCCTTTACGTAAACGTGGCGTTTAATGTCCCCAAAATACGTTTGTAGACAACATTATTAGCCTGGTGTGCCAGGGTATTTTGGGACATTATATTATGTATTGTTTTATAAGGACCCCGGTGTTCAAGCACGGCACATACATATGGCTGCTGACATCGGAAGCTATTAAGAGATGGGTTTTTTAACTAAATATCCAAATTATAATGTGATTATAAAGCACATGTGCGCGCATCGAAAATGGAGAAGATTTTAGATAGAATGTGCCCGGAGTACGCCCCAGCCTGAAATCGCCACATAATAGGTGCTGCTTTCTGGACTTTCTGATAGCAACGGGAGGATTTGCTTTCCAACAATGGAGGAGCAGTCACGCCAAAATCAAGCAGAGTCGGAACAACACGCGATATTCAAATTATCGTTCAGTCTGCTCCACCACCACTAGCTTTCATTTTGAGATCAGTCATAAGTTGAGGCCATTTTAAAATGCCTGCGCTCATTGAATATTTATATACACAATCACGGCTTTGCGTTAGATTGTTTCTTATCGTGCGTGTTATATTGCAACTGGCGACGTTAGGTGAAGGTTTAACACACACACGGGCAAATAAAATCCTAAACAACCAAGGACACTTGACTATTAATGAGCAGCAATAGGAACGAAACACCCGAGTCTCTTCGTTATCAAACTGATTTACCACAAGATCAGGTAACAACTACGCAATGTTGGTGTCCCATGTACTCAGTTTTCACACGATACCCTGGGATGGTACTATTGTAAGTTGAGAGGCTTTCTACTGGAGGAGGGGGTTATTTCAAGGATGAGTGTATGAACATTTAAAGATACTGTCTTTTCTAATGTTGGTCAGCATAGGTATGCGAGAGTACATCGCCTCTTAAGTACAACAAAGGGCCTTGTTGTACTCAAGGGACGATATTTGAAGATAATATCTGCTGTGAAGATTACGTTCAGTCCTAGAATGGGGATAGCAGGTCAACAGTCTCCGTGGCTATATGTATCTATCCACAGTAGAGTAAATGTTTACCTCTTTAAATATCTGCACACCATAAATTATTATCTGAGAGATCTTTCCAATCAGTACATGTATCACCAGAAATGGCTGAAATAGTGAAAGTCCTTGTGTCCATCTGATTGTATGTAGAGATTAAATTCTGAGTCACTCTTGTCGGGGAAGTACCCACGATTTTTAGACATGGGGAATACGTTTGGAATACATATAGAAAATATCTCCACCGCCGCTATCTTGTGGAGTGTGTGTGTGTGTGTGTGGGGGGGGGGGGGGGGGTTACTATAAATAAACAATGCTCATCAACAACAAAATTACTCGAAGGTTTTGAATTTTCGAATCCCCGCATTTGCCGATCTTTTTGAAGCATACTGTGATGATGAATGTGCACAACTTTCGTGGCAATACAAAATGAATATTTACAACATATTTTAGTCCAAGATTGTTGGACAGTTGATACAGTGTAACTAGCTTTTATGCCAGGTAAGCATCATGACGTTTGATGAAGCGAAAGTTGTTACGCCGTGACTGCAGTTACAGCGTAACAACTTCCACATCATCAAGTATCATCGATTGGAGGAGTTAACGCGTTGGTTGACTCGACGCCATCTTTCGAGTTGCGCCGTTTTCACTGAAATTCCCACAATCCAGTTGGACAGAGCTCAGCGGTATTAACAAACTACAGTTTAGACGACTGAAACTTGCAACACAGCTAAACAATAAAAAATATCGCAGTCGAGCTTAAATGACTATCTCGATATTCATTTCATTTTGCCGACCACCTGGCTCGGTAAAATTTTACTAGATGTGTCAGTACGACAAATACCGCGAGCTAAAAAAAATGTCCTGAAAACGGATTCGCTGAGTTTTCACATCATAACCTATATTCAAGGTCAATAACTCCTCGAAAAATCATTCGACCTGGTTCAAACTCGCACTTGATTCATAGGTGCCCATGACAACCCAACATACCAGAAATTAGCCAATTATCTCAATATATGGTGAAGATATGCGGAAAACTATTATTTCGGAAGCTCAAGGTCAATAACTCCGTGAAAAATCATCCGACCGGGACCAAACTCGAACTCGATTTGTAGGTACCGATGACCTATTACAAGTACCCGTGACAAAGTCAGATGTCAGAAATCAGCCAATTATGTCAATGCAGGTGAAAAAAGTCCGGAAAACTATTATTTCGGAAGTTCAAGGTCGAAAACACAGCGAAATATCTTCCGATCGGAACCAAACTCGAACTCGATTTGTACGTACCCATGACAAAGCCAGATACCACAAATCAGCCAATTACGTCAATGTATTGTGAGAGAAAGTCGAGAGACTGTTATTTCGGAATGGCGGAAAGACAGAATGACAAGGGTAAAACTATATGTCCCTGCCATTTTATGGTGGGGGGGATAAAAATTCGAGACGAATTTTATACATATCATTCGAGAAAAAGACTCATTGATATTCTCAATTTTTTATATCGTACAACTGCGTGGAGAACCAAACCTATTATATACAGTGAGATTAACAGTATTTTGGAAATCATCAGTTTCAATGTTTAAAGCCAGAAGAATTTGTGAAGGTGTGTGCTGACCGTACGGTTGTCCATAAATGGGTTGATAAGTTGGTCTTGTATTCTAACAGAATTGTAATTATGTAACATAGAGTAGATGGCTGAATCTGTAAGGTCCAATACCAAGATTTGATAATTCCAGTGAATATAGAATAAACGTTTTGTGTTTTCAAGTAAAAAATGTATTTAACGAGTAGGATTAAGAATGAAACCGACGAGCCTCTGGCGAGTCGGTTTCATTCTTAATTCTACGAGCAGAATAATTTTTTTACTTGAAAACATTATACGTTTATTTTGTTTATCTCATAAATCTTCTACAGGGCAGTCGCGGCAAAATCGTGCTATAATTCGCTACAAAACACAGCGAGAAGTGAGGAGCACTTTGGTCCAATTCGATCGACCAGCAAAATTGGCAAAAATAAACAGGGCGCAGTAATACATTTCTGTATAAAAATAATTCCTCTACAAACTTGAGCTAAACTTGCAAAAATACTTTATCATATGGGCGGTGTGTGGTGTTTTCTACTGGCATTGTGTAATACTTTCAAAAAGATTTAAAGAAATCAACAATCGAACTATTAATTATGCTAGACAAAGGTGGTAGATGCCAGAGGTCAACAAGTCCGTCGCTACTGGGGGAATAAATTCTTTCAGTGTTAAACCAACGGGGGAAATTTATCGCCCTACTAGGTGAATAAAGCAAAAATTTATCCAAGGCCTTTATTGTTCAAATAAACGGTTATTTATGGGATAAAATAGATTAAAGAACGGTGGCTGAGTTAGTAATATAAGTTATCTCCGCCAACATGTATGGTATATGGAGATTTACAACCTGGATGTTGGTTTTTAAACACCGAGCAAAACAGCTTTAAGTGCATTTGATCTACAACAGTGGGACAATAAATCTATTTCAAATTATATTACCCGGTTCACTAAAATGACAGTTTACCAAAAACATTCTAGAAGATTTTCTCGTTAGTGGCATTATTAACCCTTTCACCCCAGAAGCCGTTTTTCCGAACGGGTCACAAGCTACGTCATAATGTCATTAAGTGGGATGGCTACAAGGTAAATGTGTGGTGTAGACCAATTAATATTTTCAACGTGCAGCCCTAAGGCAGCACGTTGAAAATATTAATTGGTCTAACCCCAACATAATAAACATGGACTCTTCCAATTACTGCCATTGAATTGACATGGAAGATACGACCAGGGTTCAAAGGGTTAAAGGAAACCCGGGACTGAGTTGAAATCCATCGTCATAATGAAAAGTTTATATAGTGCTGGACTTTTAGCAAAACAGGCTGTACAATCATGTGGAAATTCAGCAGAAAAAGAGAAGATACATTGAGGTAATGTACGTAATGACATAGAAATGTTGAAAGATCATGTTAAGAGAGTGATTTTTGTAAAATTACAGGGTTATGATAGAAATGATAGTACTGTCGCAAATGTTCATTCTGGTGTATCTCAGTGTTCTGAACAAAATTTTTCAAATAATTTTGTTTACAATTCTGGATACAAACATCAAAAATATGTGTGCTTTGGTGTGGTGGAATTTGTTTCACTAGGCAAATGTGTCCAGCTTATAATTCTCGGTGTGAGGGCTGTTTGAAAACTGGTCTTTTTCTAAAAGTTTGCAAAAATAGGAGTTTCAAAAGTTTAGAAAATCAGATTTTTCATTGAAAACTCAACGTAGTGCACGAGATAGAAAGTGTGAAAGAGGCGAAAGTGACTAATGTGCGTGGAAGTTCTGTACATAATGTAAAACCAGTTTTGCCATTTTCTTTTCCCATGGATACAAAATCTGTTTTTGTACATATTAACCCTTTACCTAACATGAAAAGCAGACGACACTTGCAAAAAAAATTCTTGAATAACTAATTTTTTTCATTTTTTGTCTCAAAAACATAGGTTATGACCCCTCGTTGGAACGAGCTCGACGAGCTCGTTCCAACGAGGGGTCATAACCTATGTTTTTGAGACAAAAAATGAAAATATTATGAAAATTAATTGGCGATTTTTGAGAATAGCGCTGGCCGGTTTTGGCCGTTACGTTGGGTAAAGGGTTAACAGTGCTTGGACAAGTGCATTAATTAACACAGGGGCTAGTATTAGTTGTATTGCACAACGTTTCTTAAGTAAAGCTGGTTATGGCAAAGTGAAACTGGAAAACTCTCATATAAAGAAAGTGACAGGTGTTGGTGGTGAAACTCACGAAATCTTAAAGTTCCTTTAATGGGATAAAGTTAGAGCATTTGTTTTATGTCTTCGGAAATCTTCATCACCCTTTAATCATTAATATTGATTTTATGATGAAACACAAAGCAATTATAGATTTTGACTCCCAAATCGCTCATTTAGATAATGGGGAAACGGAAGCCTGTTTAACGCAAACAAATGTAGCCCCAGTACGTGCAAATTCCCAAATCGTTGTTCCCCAAGAATCTGAAATGAATCTTTGTGTTCAAGTGACAAATAATGTAGGTAAGTCTGTTGGTTTAATTGAACCAACCCAATGTGTACATAGGTGAGGTATTATTGGTGATAAATCTTTGGTTGCTTTTAAAAGTAACCTTGCCTGTATGCCGATTATTAACCCCTCAAATGCAAATGTGGAAATCCTTCAAGGACAAGTGCTTGGTATATTTTCTGACACTGATGTAAATGATGTACATACATTCGTCTCCACTAACGAAAGTAGTAAATATATGTAGAATATACCCGTAGCAGCTTGGTGTATCAAATGTTCACCACGGGTGGTGAAGTGGTGTTAACCCCCAGCCTTTGGCGCGCGGTTAACACTACTTCATCACGAGTGGTGAACATTTGGTACACCATGCTACGTTGGGAATATTTTATTTATACCATGACCGTCAGATTATCAAGAGTCGCTATTATTTTCTCTCGATTTTACTGAACAGCAGACGCACATACCTGCGAATCTGTTTTTGTTTACACGAGCATCGGTGGGCGGTACTTCCGCTGTCAATTTTATCGCCGAAGCGAAATGGACAAAGAAACAGAGCCTTTTTAGTTTTAATAACATAATAACATACTATTTCGAGTTATAGATGCTTTATTAACATGAGACAATGCATGTTTGTTAATTTTTTGCATCTTATGAGGTAAACCCATTTAAAAAAGAAATAAATAATTGTAGGTTTCATTTCACTCTTCTTGAGGCGACATGCGATAAATTTAGACACGTTCGCATTCAGGTCGACGTCACCAAGGTCAACGTGGATGTAGTTCCACTGTAGGTGTAAATTTTAACTATTGAAATGCCATTGCTGGCGTGTTCACCACGGTTGGTGCATAAAGCTAAAATTTATGTCATAGGCTTTTCATGTATAGTAGAATAGGTTATCATGGTATAAATAGAAAATAAAGAGGGGCATAAAAATGAGACAAAAGGGAAAAACGGTAATCAACAGCGAATAGAATTTTATTTTGTACATTCGGATCTTACAGATAAGGATAAAGAAGTGTTTAAATTATTTCTTAGTAAAAACCGTGATGTGTTTGTGACAAATTTAAGCGAATTAGGTGCTACAAATGTGACTTCTCGTCGTATAGAGACTGGTGATGCCCCACCAGTGTGCCAAAGATTTTAATGGCAATCCCCAGAGGTAAAACGGGAAATGGAAAGACAAATAGAAGAAATGTTAAAGGCTGATATCATAGAGCCAAGTGATTCTCGATGGCAATCACTAGTAGTGATTGTAAAGAAGAAGAGTGGAGAATACCGTTTTGCAATGTATTGCAGGAAATTGAATGAGGTCACTAAACCAGTTTTATTTCCACTTCCACGACTTGTCTGTGTTTTGGATGCTACTGGTGAAGGAGAAGCCAATTTCATTTCAGTATTGGATCTCGCGAGTGGTTTTTTTTTTTTTTTGGCAAATTGCCATGGACAGTGAAAACTGTCCACAAATCCGCCTTTGTAACACATAATGTTGTGTATCAGTGGAAAAGATTGAGCTTTGGTTTAATAAATGGACCCTCAAGTTTCCAGAGATTAATGCACCTTAACCATTTGAACCCTGGTGGTATCTTCTATGTCAGTTCAATGGCAGCAATTGGAAGAGTCCATATTTATTATTTGGGGCTTGACCAATTAATATTTTCAACGTGCAGCCTTAGGGGTGCACGTTGAAACTATTGATTGGTCTACACCACGCACTTACCTTGCAGCCATCCCCCTTAATGACATTTTGCCTAGCTTATGACCAGGTCGGAAAAACGGCCACGGGTGTCCAAAGGGTTAATGTACCAGGTTCTCAGTACAATGAATTTCAAATATGCACTGGTATTTGTCAATGATTTCTTGGTATTCAGCAAGGATTTATCTCAACATATGCAGTACCTAGATTCCATTTTTACTCAACTTCGAAAGGCTAACTTGACATTGAATCCGAGTAAACGTAAATTTGTAATTAGAGCGGTTACCTATCTTGGACATGTGTTATGCAAAAATGGCGTTAAAGTTGATGCAGCAAAAACAGAGGCTGTCAGAACGTTTCCAGTTTCCAAATCACAGCATGATGTCAGAAGCTTTGTCGCATTATGCATTTTCTACCGCCGCTTCGTTAAAGGGTTTTCGCATATAGGACACCAACTGACAGAACTTCGTAAAAAATATTTAGAATTCAAATGGACAGAGTGTCAAAATCGTTTGATAAGTTAAAGGATAATCTAGTTTCGGCTTCGATTTTAGCATTTCCACATATGGCAAAACCATTTTGTTTAACAACAGATGCTTCTGGTACAGCTATTAGCTAAATTTTAGGACAGTTGGATAATGAAGGAAGGGAAAAAGCAATTTCCTATGGTGGACGTTTCTTGAAACCAGGAGAAAAACGATGATCTATTTCCGAATTGGAATGTTTGGCTGTTCCTGAAGGAATAAATGCTTATCAAGTGTTTGTGGCAAATGGAAAATTCACGGTATACACTGATCATTAGGCATTGTCATATTTGCAGAAGGTTAAACATTCAACAGGTAGGTCATCTCGCTGGTTCATACTTCTCCAAGGATATTCGTTTAAAATTAAATACAAATCTGGAAAGAAGAACACTAATGCCGATTGCCTCTCTCTATGCGCACACGTGAGAATGAAAAGGGAGATATTGAAACAGATATACTGGACAATATTCCAAGCCCTGATGTGAATTTGGCTGACAAGAAAGAAACAGATTCAAATGATAGTCGCCACAGTTAGGAAAAGTTGTGCCAAACAGCATTCTTTTATGGAAACACCCAAAACCATACAAAAGCAAATGCCATAGATGATCAACATCCATCAACACCTGAAGATAAACCTGAAGCGGACATCATTAAATTATAACAAGAATGCTCAGACTGTATGCAAATGGTCAAGTATTTAATTAACAAAGAACTACTGAAGATACAAAGCGGCAAAGATATTTGTGCTAGGGTCTGATAAAAATGTTTTTATTAGATGGAGCCCTGTATCAAAGGTTCCAATTGTGCTGGGGTCTGATAAATATGTTTTTATTAGATGGAGCCCTGTATCAAAGGTTCCAACAAAGAACAAAACACTTTCCACGAGATTTATCATTTATCTGACAAACTACTGCCCCGTGTTCTTAGGAGAGACGCTATAGTAACCTTTCATGACAGTAAGGCTGGCGAATGTCACCTTGGTGTTGAAAGAACTTATCATACTATGCGATTACGGTATTTTGGGCTGAAAATGTACCGGATTGTATTCGATTTTGTGATGCATGTCAAAGAAGTAATCGGAATTTTTATAGCAAAAATGCTCCACTAACTGCAATTCCAGTTGAAAATACCTTCGATTTGGTTGCACTGTGACATACTGGGTCTAATCACAACAACTACAGAAGGACACAAGTACATTTTGCTGGTTGGTGAAAGCTTAATCAAATGTTGTGAGGCATTTCCGTTGAAGACACAAGAGGCATCAGAGAGGAAACGTACTATACAGTGAAATATTCTACAGATACGGCGTTCCTCATACATTGGTTTCAGACAGAGGTGTCAACTTTATGAGTAAACTGGTTCCTGCAGTTTGTCACATGTTTCAGGTTACACAACATCTTACCAGTGCTTACCATCCTTAAACAAGTTCAGCTTGTGAACTTTGGAATAGCACAGAAGGACAATCACTAAGAACATATGTAAACCAGGAACAGAACAATTGGCACAGTTTTACCCAGCATCATGATGGCATTCCGAATGAGTCCTTCAACTCAAAGTATTGGATTTTCACCCTTTAAAATTTTGTTGGGCCAAGAAATTTGAACATTTGATACGGCGGTGATACCCCAAGACAAATTGCCAAACGATGTACACAGATACATAGAGGAAGTGACAGAAAAACTGAAAGTTGTTACAAAAATTGCCCCACAAAACACAACAGAGACACAAAGAAAAAGTAAGAAAAATCCTGATAAAAATACACAGGAACCAACATTTCAAATTGGCGATCAAGTTTGAAGCACAGCCCATTCACTCCCAATGTTTTATCCAGTAAATTCCATAACAAATGGCAGGGACCATTTTATATATTGGACAAGGGACCAAACAATACGTGTTATCTGAGAAATTGTCAAACAAACAAAGTTTTAAAAGGTGCATGCCATGCAAACAGACGTAAGGCTTACAGGGATTCAGATGACAGAATAACTGAACAGGTTCCAGAAACCTCTACAGAGCAAAGTGATAAGCAGAATAAGAAGACAACTGTGGGCAGAAATGATATTCATCCTAGTCAAACGCCATCAAAGATGTACCCAGTCGATAAATTAATTAAAGTTAAGTATGTCAATGGAAGAAAACATTACTGGGTGAAATGGCAGGATGACGAGGTTAAACTCTTAGAATCAGAGGAGAAGATTCCACTAGCTGCATTCATATAGGAATTTTTGATTCACAGGACTCAACCAGGCAAACGTCGGCGTCGACCATTGAAGTTATTTAAATAGATATTTAGCTATGTATAGTCATGTATTAGCTGAAAAGATAAGCAATTAAGTTTTATAATGTTTTATGTGGGCTTTTGTATTTAATAAAAGTCGAGATCTACAACTCCAAAATAAGGCAACATTTTATGAAGAGTAAAGGTGTTTATATTTTTGGGGGAGACAATAGTGTTGATATGTTATGTTGTGTTTATTCCAAAAGTTTGATTACTTCGGGTAGGGTTACATCAAATTTGTTAACATTTTTTACTCAATGTGGTCTTTGGAGGACCAAAATTTTTCTGGTAGGTGGGTTATGTTATAGGCTGAATCTGACGAGGAACTGAGTGTAATACTGACGCCTTTGTTTATAATTAATGAAATTTGACAAGCACCTGAGAATCATACTGACGCCTTTGTTTGTAATTAATGACCCTAAATCTAACAAAGACAGTCACTGCATAATCCAGTAGAACAGAAAATTCACATATAAGTTCCCACTGTTATTCTCAACTATTAGCTGAAAAAGTTGCTTAGAAAGGAATAAGCTGTGCTTGTTTACCAGTGCTTCTCGGTTTCCATGATTCTTTGTTCTGTTGTGTAGGCAACTGAAGAGTATAAATATTTCCTTCATGACTGAAGCTACACACTTCAGTTATGTAGAATAAACTATATATACTGTTTATTTGTCTATAGTTGATGTAAGTAAAAGGTTTATTAATTACAGCCATCTGGCTATGCCTTCCCATGCCAGTTTTCAATGCAATATTTCTTTTTGTTGAAATTTCAATATGTTAACTACATGTACTATATGTATACATTGTTATATTTTAGTATACTGGCAAATAAAAATATCAATATCAATAATTATTTTATATTTTAATATCCCCGAATTCTTGATACTTTGGAAGTTAATAGACATAATATTGTCAAGGTGATAGCTAAAAGTTGCGATTTTCTTGTTTAAAAGTGTAAATATTTTCGATCATTTTTCTGACTGGGTTAAACATGAAACGAAAATATAGGTATATAACGGACCCCGAAAACCTATTTGTCACCTAAACAGGCAAGCAATAACTCCAACTCTTGTAATTGAGTTTGAAATTTCATGTCCATCATGGCGTATTTGTTGAACGCCACATGGGCTATCTGATAACTGATCAAAGAGGTATTCGTCTGTTGTTATTATCTGGGTAAGTATGGCCAGTTAATATTTAATTGTTGTAAATAAGGTAAATCGCATATCTTCTGGACACACACCCATATTACGCAGCTAGCCTGTCTCCGAAATGTCAAAAGATACCAAAGTGCTAGTCTTTCAAAGAAACTTAAAAGCGAGTATTAAATTAAGATAGATCTAAGCGGCCAAGTTCGATAGAGGCAGTGAACTGAGAATTAACGTTCTGGCTAACTAAATAAAAATAGGGGGATTTCTCGAAAAATGCATTCCAGCCAATTTCAGTCTGAAGATGTGTAAGGCTGTGGGTCGTTGCGTGTAGATGGGGAGGTCCCATGCTATATGATAGAGGAGGCACCGCACCGGTGCGAACGTATAGGCACGTTGTGACGTAGGGGGGGGGGGGGGCACAGAGTTCATATTTAGAATAGGAGCAGTCGCGGGCCTAGTCGGTGGCCACATATGAGAATAGGATCAGAAACACGAAGTACGAACTCAGGGAGCTAATTTGCTTTTGGGTAAACGGCATTACCTGTTTTAGAAGGCAAGCCATACATAGGCAGAATAGGCTTTGCCTGTATGAACATTATCATGAGACAAACGTAAGGGAGAATTTAACTCCATTGGTGGCAACTGCTTGTGTGAAAAGCGTCAAGTAAAGTGACAATAAGCTAGTGGCCGTGCGACGGCAGTGCCAGAGTGACATTCCGTCACATGTTAGAGCAGAGGTGTCCGATAAAGTGACAATACGTTAGTGGCCGAGCGACGCCAGGCAGTGGAAGGGGTGAAGTGAAGAGGCGACCAACGAACAAATACCAGCGAAAAGGTGGAAAACCCAGCGACAACAGAGAATGCGGGCCCGCAAGTGACTCAAAAACTGTGGGGGGGGGGGGGGGGGTGATTGACGTTTTGTTTTCTTATTCTTTTGGATTCCATGTAAATCACCAATTATCATATTTATTTTTTTTATATATATATGTATTAAAACTGTTGTTTTCAGTGAACCCCTGTTGATTTATGCTTTTCGAGGAAAAGTTATTAACCCCTTCAGGATAAGAACCACCCCAACAAAAGTGAAACGGACGGGTCGTCACGGTAAGACATGCGTTCAGGTGCGAATTCAGTCAACACACCTTGAGTTTTGGCTGAATACGCGGCGTGAATCTATTTCCCCCAGTAACGACAAGCCCCGGTTTCCGACAAATATTTTAGCTTTGTTATGTATGCGTTAGGGTAAATTGCAGTAAGGAAAATTATCATGTCCTATTCTGTGCATTCCATCGAATGTTGAATACGCGACGTATGGGATAGGGCAGGTATCCCATTATAGCACGTTGTTTTATGTGGCTTGATAGAATGAGCTTGTGCACGTAGAAATATTTAGATATTAGGTTATTCATGAATTTGGATTCAGGGCAGTGTAGCCGACACTTGATATGTTAGGTTTTCATTTAGGAACGCTTTGTGTGTCAGGTTGTTTTAAGAATTGTTGGAATCAGCTAATTGCGTTGATTCAGTTTTTAGTAAAATAACATGACAAACAAAGTAAACGAATGATGTCCATATAGTTATTTTATTTCCACGCAAATTATCTAATACATGTAGGTTAGGTCAGGGTTAACGGGGGCATGTTCTGTATAAGGTTCGTATCTTCACGGCAACCTTTATGTGTGACCTTAATCAGTTGTGCTTAGGGGTGTTAGACGGTTGAGCGCGACAAATGATGTGTGATAGGTACAACTCAATGGAACACCTCCTTTCGTCATCAGATAAAACTGTGCTTAATTTGGTATAATTCATTGTATTTTATTATCATGGAATTTATATTTCAGAGAAAATAGTGTATATTATTATTCAATATAACCATAACGGGTTTATTATATTTGTGTCTTTAATGTACTAGTTAGCTGAGCATCTTATTATTTGTAAATATGGAAAAATACACTTCAGTTATGTAGAGTAAATAGAGGATATCTGGTGTTTTTGAGTGGATACCTAAAATTATCTCATGAGTGACCGATAGAAATGATTATTTTTCGCGGGCGCTTGCGCGAGCGAAGACAATAATTTATCTCGATCACAAGTGAGACAATTTTTGGTATCCACTCAAAGACACTAGATTATAAGTTACATGGCGTGTAGCTGGTTGATACATTTCCATACAAGGCGATGAGTGTTCATATCAGGTGAGGCGAAGCCGAACCTGATATGAACACTCATCGCCTTGTATGGAAATGTATCAGCCAGCTACACGCCATGTAACATATTTATTATGTCGAAAGTCCATGTAAATCAAGCGATTAATAATTTTCTCCATAAACAAACAACGGCCCGGAATTTATTTTTCAGGAACCACTATTGATAGCACCGCACAGAATCATGAACAGTAACAGGCACCGGTACGTGTAACCATGGTAATTGTAAACAAATCATCACTTTGCGAAGGGCGATTGCCGTACTTGTTTACAAATGAAACGAATCGCTGCTTGCCACTGAGATCAGTGCTGCTTGCCAACTCGGCATAATCTGGGGGCCCCTTGCGTACATTTACTGTTGTTACTACCAAAAAAGGACTAATAAAGCAGTTTTGAACATTAAAAATCACTTTTTTACTGTAGAGCAAACAATAACAATAACGCAACTTGAACTTTGAAGTTGAATCTGAAACGCACACCGACTTTCTGTTAATTCTGTTTGATCGGAATGTTTCAAAAACAAGTTTGTTCATTTATTATTTATAGTGATGTTGATGTTGCCGATTTTGCAATTTCTGAAAATAGGAGCACCCTTTGGCATTGATGAGCTGGACAAATGTTCGTTTTCATCATCAAAGGGAGTCGTAAAACAAAGAACTTTTCAGACTACAAATATTATCTTCTGCCCATCTTTTTACATATTTAATGTTTTAAATCACAAAATACGGTATCTTGAAAATATTTTCGGAACCTAAATTCTCTTATTTTGTTTTAATTCAGATTTTGAAAATTCGAAGTGAGGGGAATTGCATCAAAATAGTAATGGCGGCTACTCACCTGATATTAATTAATATCAGGTGAGTAACCCGATACGGTGGAATCTTTAGAAGGTATTCCAGCATTTTGATTGGACAAACTAACTTTGAGACATAATAATTCTTTTTATTATACGCTTTTTATAAGAATCTGATAATTCCACTCGTTCCAACCATGAATTGATCCATGAAAGTAAACAGCGCATTGAATCATTGATACGCGGAAGTGATTTGATTGATACTCGGAACAGATAGCGTCTTGCAATCTGATTCAGCTGGTGGGTTTCTAGTCCAACCATGGCCTGAAAGTCCGTAATATAAGTTTTTGGTTTGGTACGTCCATTGAAAGGGCGTACCAAACCAAAAACTTATATTACGGACTTTCAGGCCATGTTTAGACTTTTGGGTTTCATGCATCAATTCAAGGTGAATGTCTCTTGAATTATTGCTGGAAATGATCGGTATCCACTCAAAAACACTAGATTTTCTTTTCATTATACGTTTCGTGAACACATTGATCATTTCCAGTGATAATTTGGCTCGTATTCACCTTGAAGTGATGCTTTGAAAGCCGCCATTTTAATTGATTCAGTGAAAGTGAAAATTTGTATACCTTCACGGTGGGGGGTACGATTTCTATCTTTTCGCAATTTCTTCGATAATCTATCGTTTAGCCTATAATAAAATATTTATACTGTTGATTTCTCTATACCGTGTCCAGTGAGCGAGTTCCCAAAGCTAAGAATCGTGTAGCAGTCAACGTCGGTAAAAAATAGCTCACAACCCGAAGCGCCTTAAAACAGTTACTGAGTGTATTGATGTTAATTAAGTATTTATTGAATGATATATCTACACGTCGATCATTTATTTATTCATTTATTGGGATTTAACGACACTTTAGACAGCCAGGGTCAACTCGTGTCAGCCAGTTTCACGGGTGGAGGAAGCCGGTGTACCCGGAGAGAAGCACCGAGTAACGGCGAGCAGCTGCCAAAATCCCAAACGTACTAACTCCAAACAAGCAGGGTTAGGGTTGGTTGAAAACAAATGCACCATCAACGTGCAATATGCATTAGAGCACAGCTTCACCGTGCTGTGAAGTATTTATTGAATGATATATCTATACGTCGATCATTTATTTATTTATTGGGATTAACGACACTTTCGACAGCCAGGGTCAACTCGTGCAAGCCAGTTTCATGAAGTGCCTTGCCCAAGGACACAACGCAGTTACCCCTGGCGGGGATCGAGCCGTGAACCTTTCGGTTTGAAGTTCAATTGCGTAACCGCGTTCCCATAAGTCGATCATTAAAGAATATCTGTATATCTTTGTGAGTAAAGGCACATCACATTTTATTACACATCCATTCAACTTTAAACCCTTGTATTTAATGGAATAGCCACTGTGACATAAATAGTTCTGTATTCAATGGGTGATGTACAAGCCGGAACTTTTTCCCAGCACCGTTCTACCAGTTCCTTTCCCATCGAGTCATTAGTTACGCTTCGAAAAAAGTCTCCAAATTTCGTTATACAATTATTGACCGTCTGTCGCATAGTATGAAAATGAAAACGTCCAAAGCAAAATAAAGTCGGTTCACAAAAAATTAGTTAACCAAAAATGAGATAATATTTAAAAAAAAACCCCAATCATTTCCAACCAGAACATTAACCCAGTCCCGTGGCCGTCTCGTTTTGTGATCCCGTTATATCTAAATTGGGCAACTCTATTTCGGTAAATCTTCGTACATCTTGATACGCTTCGAACTTCTTTTAAAAATGTTTCTCCCAGCTGTTTTGCAAATCTGCACAAATTTGTACTTATATTTTTTCAAACTAACAGTAATAGCAAATGGTTATGCGTAAATGGGCACCAGTCGAAGAAAAAAAGCGATAGGAATTTTAACAAACACTGGTTCCGAAAAGGTTGTTATGATTTTTTATCGATCCATTTGATCAGTACAGCTTCAGTCAAAACAAACTTTTGGGTTTAAACATCGGAATTAAAATTTGTTTATTTAAAAGAATTTTAATGCATAGGTTGTGTAATAAACACAGAACGCGATGTGTGTTTGAATCGGTGGGTGTTTTACATAACAAGTTGGAATGGCGTAATCATATTTCGCTCGAGTCTATGACGTTCTTCTATTTATCAACAGCCGTCTGCGTCCAAGCTCCACGAAAAGTGAGTAGTAAACAAACATATCAAAACAACATCTAATTTCTAACTGAATTAGACTGGTGGACAGAGAGCTTGAGAGTCTCTGCCTTGGCGAACAAATAAGATGTTCATCCCCTCGAACATTTGTTTTTGTTAGCCTACTGCTCTGGGGTCTATCTCTAATATCGGCAGTGGTTGCATGTTGGAAGAACACTCTGTGGATTACAACATACGCCATATATTGATATACTGTCTTGAAAATAACTGAAAAAGACTGAATATCTTGTAACCAGGCAAAACAACCCTAACAATCTGAAATTCAATATATTTGCTACCCTGGTAATGTCAACACAGAACGATAACGCGGAATTCAGTTCGCTGTATCTTCAACTGAACCCAACTTGAAAACATTGGCCCAAAAGGAAAGTTGGGTTGAGTAATTAGGCCAAGCTATGTGTTTTTTCAACAGTTGTATCTTGGTGCAACAGATTAGTCGAAACACAAGTTCAGTTTGTCGTGATGGAATACTTTCTTGTGAAAAATAACCTGTTGATTCTTTGTGTGTCTACGGTGTTTTCTGTACTAAAATTTCTAATCGCTAGCTCTACCCTTCATACTAGGGCAAAGCGATTGAATGAAATTGTGTATTTCAGAAAGCTAGCATATACACACCATATTATCCAAACGAGGCCGCGGTGAAGCGACAATATAACGATTTAATCCACGCCTATTACTTTTTCTCCAGTTCCGTGTTTACAATTCCGCACGGAACACGTCTTCCATACGGATTTACGTTGACGGACTATTTTCCGACCTCACGTCAAGGATCAATCAAATTAACTAAACAGCACCCATTTTCGTAATCGGACAAGCAAAACGTCATATTCTGACCTAGATCAATTCGGAAGCTGTGATGACAGCCGATAAATCGAATGTCAATTGGAAAATGTTTTTGTTTACATCAACAAAAAGTAACGAAATTAAACTTATTCTATAAATGGGAAGTGATTTTATAACACTCAGGTTCTGACTTTGAAGCGAATATCTCTCACATAACGGAAGCTAATTTCTGAAAAATACAAATAAATAATCTATTTGGACACAATTTTCATTTATATATTTCTGTCTCACGTGTTTGCCAATCACACCCGAATTTTGTTTTTGTTTTTATTTCAAGCAGACGTCAAAACTGTCAAATTCTACAATTAAGACCTAATTTTTAAATTAACCCTTTACCCAATGAATCGGCCGCATCCGCCCGCGTAATGTGCAAATTCAGCAGTTGAAAAAATATTATTTTTCGAAAAATTTCAACAAAACCATATCATGTGACCCCTCGTTGGAACGAGCTCGTTCCAACGAGGGGTCACGTGATATGGCTTTGTTGAAATTTTTTTTTAAATTTAAAAATATTATATTTAAAATAATAAATTTTGATATCGTCTGCGTTGGGTAAAGGGTTAATAGATAGTGTGTCATAGTAGCGTGTATACACGCGGAAATCCACAATGTGTGTATACGTTCGTCAATACAGTACGCATGCCATCGCGGACAGATAGAACTTCCGCTTTGAAACTCATGCCGTATTGACGAAGGCATCCACACATCGTGACGTTTTCTGTATTTCCAATTATGTGAAATCATGCAATCTGGTGGGTGTGATTCTTCAACTTCAGAATTGTTTCGGTTAGGTGCCTTATATGGCATTTTGAGATTGGATTGACTGTTGCGATCTAATATCATTGTATCTTGTTTCATTGTGCTACGCACAAACTGTAGTTTTCTGTCCAGCTGCTAATAGTGGGTCATATCATCTCTCGAGAGCATAAAAATGCCAAATGCAACACTTCCATCGAGGGACGACGTGGAGCTAAGTCTACTACACCTACCTCAACGTGGTGTTTCTAACTAGCCAGTCAATGTTAGTCCACTGTATGTTATTTATGACACGACTTGACCCTTGCTGTTGAAAGTGACATCAAACCTCAATCAGTGGCGGCGGTACTAAAATTGAAGTGTGGAGTTGGCAATTAAGTATTTTTCTCGGCGTTTGTCTTATTCTTGTGATTAGTAAAGGGTTAATTTATAATTGATAATGATAAATAAAAAACTTCCATGGGTAATTTTATTAGATGGTCTGAAAAGTCATATACCTCTGCCCCCACCCCCATCGTTTCCGTCGTCACTGACTCCAATAAATGAATAAATAAACAAATAAAATGTACCAAATCCAACACAACATCAAAACAACAACAACAATGGTTCCTACTCAGTACTCGCAAGGGGTGGGAGGATTGTTCAATCTCATTTCATCAGCTGAAGTTCAGCGGGAAACAAACAACCAAATGAAGCTGAACACAATTGTCAGATCGTGGAAGACAACATCACCTTCGGTGGATGTCGAAAGGGTTTAACCTTGTGAATATCACTAAATCACAAATCCCAACTTTTATGTCATCAGAAATGGATACAAGTTTCGACCTTTCGTACACAGATCAAGTAACAAGCGAACGAAGCTCGATTGTTTAATGACGATAGTGTTGAAAATTAGAATTTCCTTAAAAAGAACTGTCACTTATCTAATGAGAGCTAAAGCTTCCAATTACGAGAATAGAAATAGATTTGAAAATTGTCCAAAAGGATTTCAAGAAGAAATCGATAGTACTTAGTTGAGTTTTTTTCTTCAGTAGATAATGGTTTTAAAGATGTTTTACGGTTACAGTTCTGTCTTTCGTCTCTACAATATTATAACTCATTACTCAAAGCTAATTCTTTACAATGAAATGTAAGCGACTTTGATCGAGTTCAACGAACGGAAAGTTTTCCATCAGAGATGGCCACAAGGCCTCAGTCCAAGAGGTTTCGCCCAAAGTCGTTTCGCGCCAGTATGGAGGCGAAACGATCTGGGGCAAAATATCACTCTAAAATAAGTTGGGTTAAAAATCAACCCAAATCAACTGGGTTGAATGAATATGAACAAAACTGATTTTAGAGTGTATCTGGAATTGAAACAAACTTCGTCAGTTTGACATCACCTGCTCGACATCTGGAAGTAATATCAATATTTCAGAAGCCTTGGAATAACAATACTTTTGGGCTGTGTCCTTAGGCCTGCAAAGTGAAAAGTGAACAGGGTTTTAAATGTCTTGTGATGCTGAAGTATTGGTGCAGATTTGTACTGCTGGAGTATTCTGTGGCTCGAGCTCAGAAATTATGAAATCATTGAACTCTCGATATTACAGAACACTTGGAGGTCCGTAGCTCAGTGGTTAGGGCATTGGACTTCAAAAACTCCACGGTTCGATCCCCATCACGAGTAACTACGTTGTATCCTTGGGCAAGATACTTAACCCTTTACCTAATATGAGAAGCAGACGACACTTGCAAAACAATTCTTGAATAACTTATGTTTTTCCTTTTTTGTCTCAAAAACTTAGGTTATGACCTCTCATTCCAACGAGGGGTCATAACCTATGTTTTTGAGACAAAAAATGAAAAAAATATTGAAAATTAATTGGCGATTTTTGAGAATAGCGCTGGCCGGTTTTGGCGTTACGTTAGGTAAA
The DNA here is from genome assembly GCA_031216915.1 of Pictodentalium vernedei. Taxonomy (NCBI): domain Eukaryota; kingdom Metazoa; phylum Mollusca; class Scaphopoda; order Dentaliida; family Dentaliidae; genus Pictodentalium; species Pictodentalium vernedei. The sequence goes on from CM062296.1 coordinate 669,926,328, forward strand.
GGGTTAATCCAGATTGCATACGTGGGGGCACAGGGGCTCTGTGTACTAAAGCGTATTGCACGACGATGGTGCATTGTCTTCAATCAATGTTAACCTTTCTTGTGCGGAATTAGTAAGTTGGGAAGTCTGGAAGTCGCTCGCCGCTGTTCGGTGATTCTCTCCGAGTACCCCGACTTCCTCCACCCGTGAAACTGCCCGACACGAGGTGACCAAGGCTGTCGGATTTGTCGTTAAAACCCAATTAATTAATTTGGCGAAATATCTGAGAGAAAAATATTAGTTACCGTTATTCGAGAATATTCTATTTCATGTGACTTTCTCTTTCTCTGATTGAGAGGTACTGTACTATTTCCTAAGGTTTTGCCCTTTTTGGGGGGGGGGGGGATCTTAAAATAAACGTGCACTATTCACGCGTACTATACACTTTCTAAAATAGCCGTGTAAGATATTCTAGGGCGTGAGAATGACGGAATCAATTAAGAGACTTTTCTCTAGAATTGTGTTTCGTTATTTCCAAGTTCAAGAATACAGCTGCGCACAAAAATGTAGTTCTGGTATATAATATCTTCCTGGAAGTTCCCGTACATCCGTTTCTCACAAGGTCGTAAAACTGTCCAATATGCCTAAAATTCATTTACACTGATTGGTATAATAACACCTCCATAGCGTGAAACTCCAAAATTCCTGTTTCAGGCCACAGTCTTTGATAATAAGCAGTGTATTTAGGATTCGAAGCCTGACGGGTAACAACATTCTTCCCCAGTTTGTTCGATATAATATTAGGGACTATTCTTCCATAAGGACCACTATTGTAGTACATGTATAGTCAACTGCAAGCCATGCAAAATTTATATTATATTCCAGAGTATATGAGTGACCATTTACACTCACTAGTTTGAAAACTAATCCACTCTGAGACGCCATCTTAGGGCATATCAGTTTTAAAAGCAGTGTAAATTTCCCAACACCAGGGGCTAGTATCAGATAAATTTATTTCCTAACAATCCCTTTCATTTCGAAGGCACATTTTGTAACTCATCGGTATCACTGTTCGGGGTCATCAGCATGAAGAAAATGGGCCATCATATTAGGTTTGACAGAAATTTCCGACATGCACGAAAGAAGATATAACATGGAGTAGCATGTACGTAACGGAAAAGACAACGCAAAACACTCCGAAAACTAAATTTTCTGTGCACCTGTCTGCTCTCTGTGTGTTATTCGTGTAACAGATAATAAGTTGAAGAGCAGATATCATCCAAAGTACCCAAAGAAAACAAATATTATTATACGTTAAACGGTAGATTATCGAAGAAATTGCGGAAAGATAGAAATCTTATCCCCCACTGAAGATATAGAAATTTTCACTTTCACGGTATCAATCAAAATGGCGTCTTTCAAAGCATCACTTCAAGGTGAAAATATCACTGTAAATGATCAATTTGTTCTAGAAACAGATACTGAAAAGAAAATCTAGTGTTTTTGAGTGGATACCGATCATTTCCAGCAATAATACAACACGTATTCACCTTGAATTGATGCATGAAACCCGCTAGTCCAAACACGGCCTGAAAGTCCGGAATATAAGTTTTTGGTTTGGTACGTCCTTTTAAAGGACGTACCAAACCAAAAACTTATATTACGGACTTTCGGGCCATGTTTGGACTAGAAACCCGCCAGCTGAATCAGATTGCAAGACACTGTCTGTTCCGATTATCAATCTGATCACTTCCACGTATCAATGATTCAATGCGCTCTTTACTTTCATGCATCAGTTCAAGGTTGAAACGAGTGGAATTATCAGATTCTTATAAAAAGCGTATAATAAAAAGAAAATCTAGTGTTTTTGAGTGGATACCGAAGAGCGAGCGAAAATAACCATTTGCCTCGGTCACAAATGAGATCGTTTTCAGTATCCACTCGAAAACACTTGATATCCTCTATTTCACATTAGTACAAACACTAGATTCCTGACTACCTCAGTTTCATCGCGTTGCCTATCACAAAAATTAACTTTCGAAGTCTCTCCTATTTTCTTGGGGGCCATCTTTTATTTTGACGCTCGCATAAAAAGCAAAACCGGCTGCAAAAGCCTCTTTAGCCCATTTAAGATGGATGAAATAATATAACAATAACATGATTTTCAATGGCATTACGGTTCATTAGCGGCCCAACAGAAATGATTAACAGCCCGATGTTTTATAAGCGGCTCGAGACGAAGTCGACGGCCGCTAATAAGACAGAGAGGGTTGTTAATCACTTCTGGCGGGCCGCTAATAAAACCGTAATGTCCGAGAAAGTCATGTTATTACTATTATTGCTACTAATAGGGAAGGACATTCAAGTAACCTCAAAATAACTGCACGTCAATAGCTTAATCATTTCCAAGATTATTCAACATCCTGTAATCAAGAAATATACTGACATTTTAATGTGAATAGAAAATAAACAATAAAGTTAAGAGTTTGAACATTAAATATTCATGAAATGTCGGCATTTACTTTTTACATTTTTATGAAATAACTGAAGTAAAACTCCAGCATCGAATTTTGCCTGCTTCAAAACACAGAACTATACATGTCTGTACTGACCTTATCAGGGCGCGTGTGTGTGTGGGGGGGGGGGGGGGGGGGGGGGGGGGGGGTTCGGAAAAAATACAGGATCCTATCCTGGTTTTTTTTTGCATTTCACCCTCCGAGGGACCCACCCTCTCCTTTTTTCCAATTTCGCAAGGTTTTTTTTTTCGGTTAACCCACCCCCAGCCCCAAATTTTTCCATGTTTTGCAATTTTTTCCCGGCCATTTTCAGACACCCTCTCCTAAGTTATCGTTCCTACATATAACAGTTCACGAATATTAGTATTAAACAATGTTAAAATAACAATAACATTTTGTTTTGTTGTGTTAATTTTATTTTGAGTTTTAACTTGGAAAGTGTTAGAAAAATTATATTTTGTTTCTATTGTTTGTTAGAAGCTTATTGAATTTAACGTTTTCTTTTTCATTTTTATTTTATAATATATTCGATAATCAAGCCAGAACAGCTACTTATCACTACCACTCCTAGCCATATATGGTGTTAAATGATGTTTTAATATTCTAGATTGCTGTTAATGACTTTAATTTGGCTGAAAATGTAGCCTGGAAAAAAATTGCAAATGGTTGGACAAAAATATTTTTTGTGTCTTTCGACCACCCACCCATCCCAGCATAGGGATCCTGCAATTTCTTCCGCCCCCCCCCCCCCTCCCCCGACATTATATAATTATTTGGCTCCTCGTGTTCCAGTAGAGAGGTTTAAACTGTTTTAATTGGCGTAATAACCAAGATAAAAATGCTGTGAGGTTTGTTTTTCTCACACGGTATCCGAACTTTCAAAGCGGGAACAGAAGATTATGAACGTAACGTGAAGGCAAGCGGACAAATTTATATGCAGTCTCGTTTAATTGTTGTTTTGAACAGTGTGGAAAAGGAATCTTCAACAAAAACTTAAACGTTCAAACGAGATGAAAATATGTTGACACTCGTACCCAGTATCTAAACGGACTTTATTCCTCTACACCGTTTTCATGTCCTTCGTACCAAGAAGCAGAGAGTCCAGTTTGAGCCAACATAATTAGAAAATTATAAAAGAAAATTCTCAGGGCCTCCGTTACGATAAGTTACAAATTTGAGGACGGGGCCCAACGGTTTTCTTGTCTTTTCTGACCCCCTCGGCTGTAGTGAGCTTCAATTCGTTTTAAACAACAACGGAACCCAACCTGCGTACAACCTAAATGATCCATCTGGCCTCTCCACAAACGCAGTTCCTTCCTTTGTTATTTGATAACTTTTGGAGTTTTTTGTCTTGACGCTAGGGTCGCCAAGTTGACATTCTATTGAGCTTTTCTCCAAAATCAGTCGTTATACCTTCCCCGTCCCTTTCAGTTCAAAGATCACGCACGTTCAATTAAGGCTGTTGGAGCATGGAAAACAGATCGGCCAGTTATCCTTAAACTAGTTTCAGTCAAGAGAGATAACTCAGTAAGGAGAACCTTCGGATCTCTGGTAACAGAAGCTGTGGACTTCACAACTCGTCTCCAGTTGTAGTAATAGTAGTGAAAAATCTTAGTAGCAGTTGTAGTAGTAGTAGTAGTAGTAGTAGTAGTAGTAGTAGTAGTAGTGGAGACTCGTGATGGTAGCGACGATAGTGCTAGTTTTAGTGACGTGGTAGTTGTAGTATTGGGGTATTAATGAAACTCCACGGTAGCAGTGGTAGAATGGCAGGAGTGGTGGGGTAGGAAATCGTAGAAGTTGTAGTAGTGGTAGTAGAGAGAGTCCAACGTACTGGGAGTGGTAGTAGTAAAGATGTAGTAGTAGTTGTGGTAATATTAGTGGTGAAAGATATAGGCATATCAGTGACAGAAGTGGTAGATGTTGTTGTAGTGACAGTAGTGTAAGTGTTGGTACCAGTGAAAGCTCATGTCAGTTGTATTCTTGGGATAATGGCAGTAGTAGAAGCACCTAGTACTAGCTCTTGTATTATTAATAGTGTTTGTGAAATTAGTAGAGGTAGTGCTGAAGGCCATAGTAGTAATGTAGCAATGACAGAAGTATTTGGTAGTAGTAACAATTCTGAAAGAGTCTGCGGAATCACCGGGTGAAATGTTGGAAAATGGAAAGTGTCAATAACATTCTCTCGCAGTTTTATATAGACTCATTCAAATTATGAAAAAGAAAAATGTAAAACAATTTATTACGACTCATACAGCCGGGGACTCGTATAGGAACTCTTGTTGTATGCGTGGGACACGTGTTGTATCCGCGATAATACATGGATATAACTACCTATGGTAGTGAATGGTCTTGTGTTATGAGCCACCCAACGAAGTTGGAATGACTTATGACGACCGTTAACCTTTTTTTCCTTCCGCCGCCATTTAAGGCACTCCCAGGTTAAGCTATTCTAACGACATCTAACACACTTACAGCCATGTGCTTCTAGTTCTCAAGTGAAGCTGCGATTTTTGATTTCGTGTCTATATCCAAAGCAGTTCCCAATTTAGGGGTTTGTCTTAAACTTTTGAGTCCAAGTCAAATATCTAACTTTCCTTCTTGACATTTTGGAAATATATTCTTCAACAAAAGACATATCCGAAATGTTGTACCGACCTGGGAAATTATGAATGGTTATGGTCGATTTTTCGGTTGACGTTATTGGCAGATTTTCATGAAAGTTTACTATGTTGTAGAGCCAAAACAAATGAAGAGACACCTGATTTTTAGTTTTTCGATTTATCGCCATTTTAAAGGTTTTAACGTCAGTTCAAATGTTGTTTTTTATGGACTTTTTTTTATTAAAAACTCTGATTTTCTAACATGCATAGTTGTCTATTAATAATACACACAGCCGCGAAATTTCACTTACTATAACCTTGGTGATGTCTCTATTAAACACACTTGTGAGAATTTTAAATTTCAATCTTTACCCAAAATAACGCCAAATTGACGTTTTCTCCGTGAATGTCTAATATCGACCACGTTATTGAACTCTTCTTCTCCAAATTTTGGAAATATAGTCTCCAATAAAAACCATATCTAAAAATGCAATCAGTTTTTAGCCGATGAAAAATTCGTCTCGGGCTCCCGTTGGGTGGTGACGGGAGGACTTCAATGTCGCAAAAATTAAAGTTCGTCCGATTTCCGTGAAATTGTAGTGTGTGTAAATAGAGAATAAACATATAAAGTTTTCAAGTAAAAAAAAAAATATTCTACGAGTAGGATTAGGAATGAAACCGACGAGCTACTTTTATTTTGTTTATCCCATAAATCGTTTACAGGGCAGTCGCAGCGAAATCGTGCTGTTACTCGCTGCAAAACACTGCGAGAAGTGAGGAGCACACTGGACCAATTCGATCGACAAGCAAAACTGCCAAAAATAATCAAGGCGCAGTGATACATTTCAGTAAAAAATAATTCCCCTACAAACTTGAGCTAAAGTTGCAAAAATACTTTATTAAATGAACAATGTTTATCTTTTTTGTTTTCGGTGTTTATTGTTGTTTCTTTCGTAGTCGATTCAACTTGAGTTTTATAAACAAAGCAGACGACACGCGCATTTGTTTATTTACACTTTCCTAATTTGGAAGGTGAAACATCACTAATCATTCTCCCGCCTTTCACAATTGAACTTGTATGCTTTTCAACGCTTGGTTTCAATTGATTTACTTTGTGTTTTCTTTGTTAATTGTTGTTAGTTTTATTGTTAGATAGAATTGAAAAGTGTTATATATTCCAAAACTAAACATTTCAGCGACGGTCAACGTTTGATAAACGTTGGTTCATTTTGTCTCCCACAAACGTAAAACAGGTCATGACAACACGAATGCGGTAGAGGTCAGAGGTCAACAAGTCCATCTCTACTCTAGGAATAAATTCCTTCAGTGTTAAACCTACGGGGAAAATTTATCACCCTACTAGCAGCTGCAACTAGGTGAATAAAGCAAACATTTATCCAAGACTTCGAATAAACGTTCATTTATGGGATAAAATAAAAAAAGATAGCTGTTTTGGATTTATGGATTTAAAGTCATTTTCGGCATTTTTACGCCCAAACACGTGTGACACGCCTACAGTCATTGTCATAGCACTTGCAGAGATCAAACTTCTCATTTTGGCGTGTCCGTGATTTTTCTCGAGCATTGCCAGGTTTCTCTACGACTGACGGAAACCTTCTCGAGTTACAACGCAAATAACACAAAAAAGGAAAAATACACCTCTTCGTGTGTGTGCGTACAGCCATTACCAAGGCCCTTACGGAGACCAAATTTCGCATGTCGACGAAGCAGTGGAAGTTCTGAAACACTGCAAGTTTATTTTTGAATGGCCCAAGACTTTTGGAGTTACAGCGCAAATAATGTCAGGAAAGGGGAAGATATCACTTTTAGATTGTATCACGCCCAGAGTCGTAGCGCTTACAGCGACCAAACTTCGCATTCCGACTCGGCAGTGATAGTGCTAAAACATTGCCAAGTTTGTTTGCGATTGACGCAAAACTTTTTTCAAGTTACTATGCAAATAACGTCAAAAGGAAAAAATAACGCTTTAAATTCCAGTCAAGCCAGTCTATCACTTTTAGATTGTATCACGCCCAGAGTCGTAGCGCTTACAGCGACCAAACTTCGCATTCCGACTCGTCAGTGATAGTGTTGAAACATTGCCAAGTTTGTTTGCGATTGACGCAAAACTTTTTTAAGTTACTATGCAAATAACGTCAAAAGGAAAAAATAACGCTTTAAATTCCAGTCAAGCCAAAATATAACCATAACATTTACGGAGACTAAATTTCGCAGCGCGGCGCGGCAGTGACACCTCTGAAGCACTGCCAGGTTAATCGCCGCGAAAAAAACATATCTAGCTACTAGTAACTAGACGAGTGGTTCTGTAGAATCACATGCTTTTCCTGGCGTACAAACACATTAAGCCCTTTGAAGAAATTGTACAAAATTTCAGCCCCATATCCCTGAACATGTAGGTGTGCATACTGATATTGTCCATGTTGAAGGGTTAACAAAACGTTAAATGAAAAATCCATCCATCCCATGCATAAAATCACTTGATTCTAAAGGGAATAGCCCAGCATCTTTGGATATATGTCATTCCACTATGCTCACGGAGTATAGTGATGTAACATAATTACGTTAACCCTTCATTTGTGAGTTATGAGATATAGGATTTTAAAATGACCACGTTTAGTGGCTCTTTGGACATTTTTTATGTTTTGGACAATTTTGGCAGAAAATATAATTTTGGTAAACTTTTGTTTCCAGACGGTTATGGAAAAATGTATTTGAGACAAATCTGTGAAAATTTCAGGTCATCCACCCATTTGGACCAGGAGATATTGGCCCATGAAAAATTGGGCGTTTTGGGGCGGGTTGTGATAGAAGAAAGTTAACACCCGGAGTGAAAAGCTTATTGTCAAGACAAAGTATAGCCGTCTATCAGCTTGCGAAATTTTAACGAAATCTGTAAAAGTTCTCGAGAATTCCGCTGTTGTAAAGTGTTGGAAGAATGAAAGAACAGGGAAAACAATAATTTTTTGACCATACAATAACAAATGTCTTTTCATTTTAGGAAAAGCCAAAAATGGGGTGCCGCCTATGATATTCTCTACCCCCTACAAACGAACTCTGAGGTGGCGTCATAGAGGGTCAAATGGTCAAAAACTTAAATGTGTCGGCTTTTGTTGTAGAGCTCAGAAAAATAGAAAATAGCTGTTTATTACTTCTTAAATTTATCGCCATTTTTGCGTCACTTCAAAGTTTCGTCATTCATTACATATTTATTAACAATGCATGCTTTAAGGTAAAAGAACGTTTTCGGGAGCTCGAAATGGTATCACCATGTTCGGCAGATGTCCTCAGTAAAAATTACACTGAAAAATTTGAGAAGCTACTGCCAGAAGTTTCGCCACAGTTTACTGACAACGGACGGTATTGTTATTCCGGCCTGAAATATGCTAGGCTTTCGAGTGACAGGAAGCGATAATGAACACGTTATCCAGCGGCTTAGTGCGTTAAAAAGCAGTATATACCTTCTTCTCGTTTTTTGACTCATTCTGTGATGTACGTGTTTCGTCGTTGGATGACTTCTGGAAATTAGCTTGCGATTTCAAAATAATCTAGTTGTGGATAATACCGCAACCTCGGTCTCGGTACTTGCAACAAACATGAAGTTGCAAAAATAGGGATCGCCGGGTGCGCACTCCACTTGGGTCCGCCAATGACATAGACGGACATGATGGGACTGGGTGCTATAGAACTTGGTCGTTCTCTTGGATTCTGCTGCGTGCCAAAACACCGAAACAGTTCAGAAGTATCTTTGATAAGATGATGTCTTCAAGATATGAAATATATATATATGACCATGTGCATGTTCTGGAATTTGTATTAGATTCGAGGTCGTGTTTACAATCGGATTACAACCAGTCCGCCAGGGCGTGCTGCAATCCGATTGTAAACACGAGCAAGAATCTGAAATTACAGGACATGCATTTGGTCATGATAATACATTTATCTAACAATCCCGTTATATAAAGCCCGTTTTTCCTGCTTTTCAGCTTAAATTGGGTTGGAATTGGTCAAAATGTTGAATTTCATGTTTTAATGAGTAATAACGATGCATATAATTCTGTGGTAGTGCGGTGTTTACCGGAAGTTGAATCTGTCTGATACAGAATCGGAACAGGGGGGCTGATACAAACGTTTTTCCGAGTTTTTGGGGTGCAAATTAAATAGATTGTTAGATAAATATCGTTAGAAACTCTTCGTGTTGTGTGTGACTTATTCGTAACATTTTAAGTGATACTTACTGAGAAGTCGTGGGCCCCCACGAAAAACAGACGAAGATCGCCAACTCTTGAGGCAACTTTCCTATTTATATCAAATTTCTGTATGATTTACAAATAACTTTAAAAATACTTTTAGCCGAATTGATTTAGCTGCTCATCTGCTTGTTAAATTTCACTTTATTATGTGAGCCCCAACATTTTGCTGAATACTGATTCCCTGCCTTAGTTCAGTATTGTGTATTCCCAACCTAATTACATGCTCGAGCGTCAACGTTTGCTGCTAGGTTCGATCATTAACAAAACCTCTTAGTAATTTAGCGCGCATGCCCGCGTTATATTTGTAACGATTTTTGACACAATTCATGGTGACTTCAGGTCTCGGGAAGATTCAATTAACTGGAGAAAAAATGGACGTTTGCAAAAATCTGAAACGAATGTTTGTAATTCTCCTTTATTTGGTTTTGCTTTATTTTCATTTCTCTGTGCATTGTTTTGAACTCTACAAGCAAAGCAATCCGTAATACCTTATGCATTATGCCGTCTACTAAAGAGTTTTTGCAACAGTGCAACGAAAACAATCAGACGAGAAAACCGAACCAATTTCTTTTACAGGTGACATCGAATAACCAGTCGTTCTAAAATAAGACCGCAGGTACAAAGTGAAACAGGTCGTACTAAAATGAGACCGCAGGTACAAAATGAGACCTCAAGTGATCGCTGGCAACGTACAGGCGATAAAGTCCCCAAATGAACGCTATCTGGGGAATACCAAATATATATCCGAAGTTTGGTACCGAATTTTTAAATTTCGTTTTAATGTATAGCGCGATATTCGACTTGCGATCTCACTTTTCCGCAACGAAGAACAAAGAGACCGCAAGTAAACTTCTGGTCCTAAAAACACCAAACGAACGCTATCTAGTGACTTTAGGTATTTTCAATGTAAACCGAACTTTTATATCGATACTTTATTTTTTAACCCCTAAAATTCCACTGTCTTCTTATAAGCGTTTTGGGTCTCATAGTAACCACGTGCTACCATAGAAACCAAGATGGCGAAATCCAGTATTGAAAATGGACGACGGAAACACGTATCACCCTAACAATACGCGCGGCACATGCACACTAACACCACGTATCACTATGATAATGACGTCATAAGATGGCCGCTCACGCGGGTTACCGTGACAACCAAACATGACGTCACTTCCGGAGTCATCCCTCGGGGTCATCCAGAATACTACTAGTGTGCGAGCATTATCACTGATTATACCAACACGAAAACCGGCAACATCATTTTTGTACAAGCCATCACTCATAAACTTCAGAAAAGCTTGAGTAACTAATGATTTCAAAGAACTTCACATTCATCTACGATCACTGTATAACAATCAAAGTGCCAAAGAAAAGAACATAATCAGAGAAATATCAACTGTTATACTAATATCGAACCGCACTAAACAAACGCCATTTTTATGAAAAACATGAATGGTGACGTTCGTTCTACGTCCTGAACAATGGGGGTAAAATTATAGCTATTCTCATAGTTAGGTGCAGTACATAAAAATAGAAATAGGCTTCTTGAAAGATTCCATGGCTTTAAAAATCGACGAACTGGAGGACGTGTAAATGGACACTCAGTAGACTTTAATGGCGTTAATGGTTATGAAATAACAGAAGAACGTGTGCAGTTTCTGGCCAAATTTTATTTTTAATTATAACAACAACTTATATCTACCATTAACCCCCGTACATGTACCAATGAGCTTCATGAGTTCTCTCAAACAAGAATGGATTTGTTAAATTCCTAATTGCATCTTGCGAAAAATTGTTTCTTGTTATTCTGATAATTCAACAAAGATGTGTAGAAGGTTAAACATGGTTCCGCTAGTAAGTACTAATTTCTCTCGGACAACACAATGGTAAAGAGATAATCCTGGTTATTGCTACTTTTTACGATATAACAATTCGTATTCCTTTAACACATATTTATTTATCATAATTCTTTTTATGACTAGTTTTTAAATAAATCACATTTTCTGCATGTAATAATAATAATCATTTATTTGGCCTTCCGCTGATGTGCCACGGTCCTCTAAAGAGGAAGCCGACATCAACCCCGTCACCTACCAAGTTAGTCCCCAGCCCCACTGTCCCTCCTAACCTCCCAGCATTCTGAAACAAACAGTTTTATTATTTCCTCCACTGGCGCTTTCTCAATCTCGCCAACTATGATATTGACTTTTTCCCTCATATCATCCATCATCCACTTATCTCTCTTGCTTTCATCTCACTCTTCTATTATTTCTTCAATGAATCTGATTCTTCCAGGAAAATATTTAGGGCATTCTACGATGAAATGTTCTAGGGTCTCCGTTACATTTGCACATTTGGCATCTTGTTTCCTCGCCTTATCCGATTTTACTTTTAACTCGAGTGACCTTGATTTCACGTTGGACACCAAGGACTCTCCCCCAACAATCCATCGAGCCCCCTTGCCCCCCCCCCCTCCCCCAGGAACTGGCGCATTTGTTGAATAACCGCCCAATGAGTTCTTAGACCTAATTCCGGATCACCAGTTTCTCTTGCAATTCTCGAGAACCTGCCTTTGATAAACTGCTTCTCCCCGACATCACTCCGCTTTCTAGATCTGCTGTTTGTAAAGTTTGCTAGGTAATTCAAGTAACATAATTTTCCCATATATGTTTTATCTATAACAGGCATCCAACCAAATTCCCCTCTGACCGCTTCCGGTGCGGCTGCATTACTTGATCCGGTTATCCACCGACCCGCATCATTTTACAGGATCTCAAAATTCCTCGCTACCGTTTGGTTCAAAGGAATCACATCCGTTCCATAAATTACTCTTGGTAACCCCACCCTCTCCAAAATAGTATTTTTCCAACGAACACCTTGATAAATTTATTCCTTCCAAGAGTTTTTAACTGATTGTGTATTCCTTCCCTTTTGTTTTTAAGTTTGCAGGTGTGATTTCTGTATATGCCTCTACATGTGACACATAAATCCACCCCTGGGTATTCATATTCTCCTGTTCCCTAGATTGTTATATCCTTTCTTTCTGTTCACAAACAGAAAATTTACCCACCCTCCAACTTCGGACCTCATCTACCCTTCGGCCCACGGGTATTACTTCACTCTTGGTCTAGTCCAATTCAAGTCGCCATTTATCCTCGTACTTTCCTACAATGGTTAACGGTTTTGCTTGTCCCTGTTCACTCTCGGCAAAAAAAACCCATATTATCTGCAAATAATAACCTTGGGATTTTTGTCTCTCAAACTTTGACCCCCCCCCCCCCCCCCCCCCCCCGTGCTTGCCATCAATTCTTCTCCTAAATCTTGTATGCACAATGCAAACAGAATCGGGAACAGGATACACCCTTCCTTAACCCCTTGAACTCGTAAGACCGAATTTTCGGTCCAAGGCATAATTTCGTCCCATTTTGTCTCAAGAAGTCGCTACACGGAGAATTGGTGGGAAAATAACAACTGCAGTCTGCAGCTATTATTTTATCCTCACTGCATATTGATATTAAACTGAATCATCTCGCCGTAAGTGTACACAAAGGCGATACCAGTCCATGAAAAGGGGGTTCAAAGGGTTAAGGCCTATTCCATTGAGACCCTTTTTGTTGTGAAGTTCCCCAGGTTGAGTACACTCTGACATCCCTGTACAGTGCTTCCGTGATTTCAACAAAACTACTCCAAATCCGAGACCTTCAATTTTCCGCCACATCCCATCCCTCTATACTCTATTTCGTATGAATTTTTCACATCTGGGAAGGTCACGCGCCTTTTTTCTTATTGACTCGTTGATTCTACCTATTTGTGGTCGTTTCACATCGGGATTGAGTAGGGCACGAATATTCCAAGACAGTGAGGGCATTATTTACATCGTTCAGTGTAAGTGTTTCGAAACAATTAACAGCAGGTATGACTTAACCCTTTATCTAACATGAAAAGCAGACGACATTTGCAAACAAAATTCTCGAATAACTAATTGTTTTCATTTTTTGTCTCAAAAACATAGGTTATGACGCCTCTTTGGAACGAGCTCGTTCCCAAGAGGGGTCATAATCTATGTTTTTGAGACAAAAAAAAACATGAAAAAAATTATGAAAATTAATTGGCGATGTTTGTGAATAACGCTGGGCAGTTTTGGTCGATACGTGGGGTAAAGGGTTAAATCTTATGAATTACGAAAATCTGGTTCTTGTTATTTCTTCATTTCTCGTTTTCGTGTTTAAACACCCCAACTTTCTTTCTGTCCTTTTTTCTTTATTAAGGTTTAACCACATTTTAACAGCCAAGGTCATATCGTGTCGGTGACAGTTTTACGGGTGGAGGAAGCCGGAGTACCCGGAGAGAACCACCGAGCAGCTGCTAGCTCCCCAACGTCGTAACTCCGCACTGAAGCACAGGCAGGGTTAGATTGATTGAAGACATGCGCACCATCAACGTGCAGTACGCCTTAGTGAACGGCGTCACCGTGCCCCCATGTGGACAATCGGGGTTAAGTGCCTTGCCCGTGGGCACAACGCGGGAGTCCGAATCGATCGCTCAGACGGTCACCCATCCAGGGACTAACGGGGCTCGATGTTGTTAAACTTCGGTGATCTGATGAGAACCGGTTATCGCAAAGCAACCCAACAACATCCACGTACTTTTCATTGAACAATGCGATATGACATCTGTGATTAGCAAGCCACTGATAGATGCAAAAAATAGTATATGTTTTGGAGTTTTTAATGAGCGGGTGTGCAAAATCGGGATACAGATTTGTTTGGATGAAAGTTTACGATAGATCTGAATATCTGCAGTAGGCCTTTTCGAATGGTGATAACTGCCACAGCCGTTTCTCCTTAACTAGTAGAGTGCTAAATTATTTTTAATCATCAACATTTGTTGACACGTCGTCCCCTGAGTTCCAATGTGTTCTATATGTCAGTAGGCACATAGAACACATTGGAACTCAGGAGACGAAGTCTTTGCCTTGTTACAGTTTATGAGAGAGGGTAGGTACTCTCCCGTAAATTGTAATAAGAAAATTCCAGGCAGAGCAAATAGTCACAGAGTTTGAAGCCTTTGAGTTGCAGTACCAGCATTCTAGAGTAAAGACCAGATATGGGCTTCCAGCACTAAACCAGTTTAAATGCGTTCAGATGTACGTATTTATTTAATTTATCAATCATTTAAATCGCTGATTTTATTCTGCCAGGAAACAAAAGGATTGATCTTCATGGAATTCCGTTTTCGAAGTATGACGCAGCTATCTGTGTCGACATGGTTTAGCATCGTTTAACTTTTTTACCTAACAGTAATGGGACCTGACAACATAGATACCATGATTTAAGACAGGATGTCCATAGGCCTACTCGAAAATGACAGTACACTTATACGTTTTACTATTGAAATTCGCATGAAAGTCGGTTACTTATAAAGCCAAAAGTCGGTGAATTATAGGCACTGGTACCTACAATACAGTCCACGTTAGGGAATTCCTACAGTATTTTTTTCAGTTGTAAGGTCTTAGAAAAAAATACACGTTGCCTTCATCAGGCCGCTTCTCGAATACGCTTACACTGTTTGTGGAAATTGTCCGGCGTCCAAAGTGGCTGATTACTAAACAAAACCAGAATGCAGCGTCACGGATAATCACAGGGGCAACTATTAGTGCTAGTAAGTCTTTGTTATGCTCAGAAAAGAGATGGGACTCTCCGCGGGAGAGACGTCGCAAATTAAAGTTAATACAGTATTTTAAAATATATCACCGCTTGTTGCCTCCTCACATCACCAATAATAACTCATTCCCGGTGGAATAACCTACCCTTGCCTGTCCGTGAAAACTCATCACTGAGCAAGTTTAAGACTTTTTAAATAATGGAAACAAGCCTACGACCACCCCTGCTTTATGGGACTAAATGAATAGGGCGGTTCACAGAGTATCCCCGGTTTTTTCGGAGAAACTCGTTAGGAATTTCATCCAACCCTCCCGCTTTTCCATTCCTTAATTTTGAGACCACCTTTTGCACCTCCTCGGTTTTAATTTCGCTGCACCAGGCTGCACACGAAGTTCGATAGATTATCCCTCAACCGGATTCGAGCAAGCTTTCTGTCAAAGCCCTCATCAGTTATGTTCTAACTTGTCTAGTGTTGTGTTGTTTACTGTGTGTCTCATATTATTGTGTTCCTTCTTTTGTTTTGTATGTTGTGTATGCGTGTGACATAATATTTTCTCTTAACTGGTAGAGTGCTAAATTATTTTTGTCAAAATTTGTTCAGATATCTTTGCCTTACTTCAATGTATGGAAAAGTGCCTAAAAGCACTCTTCCATAAATTGTAGCAAGGCAATCCCATACATGCAAAATAATTTCACTTAAAAGATAATATGTTGGCCATCCGCAGAATTTGAAGCGTTTAAGATGTCGTTTCTGCACTATAGAACAAAACCCAAATATGGGCGTCCAGCACTTAACCGGTTAATAAAAACTTTTTAAACATTTTTTTTAGTCGACTCGTTAGTCACATACAGAAAAGTGTCTCAACTGCCGCCGTTTTTTTGGGAGGGAGGAGGTGTTGCTATAAATAAACAATGCTAAGAGTTGCAACGTTTCTCTCTGATGCCCCAGCAATCCAGTTGTATAAAGGTCAGGAATCTGACCATACTGTACACTTAAAAACTAACCCTTTACCTTACGAAACTGACATACCCCGCTAGCGTTTTTCATAAAAATCGCAATTTAAATTTTACTTTTTTTCAGTGTTTGTCTTCAAAACATAACGTATGACCCTCCATTGGAACGAGCTAGTTCCAATGATGGTCATAAGCTCTGTTTTAGGAGAATTCGTTTAAGAATTTCTTTCCAGAAAACTGAGATTCGGTGTGAAATTTAAAGGACATTTTGTAGATTTTTTTTTTGTTTAACAAATGCTCAAACATTACTTAAAGATCCTTTAGCTGCATTTTCAGACTTTCATCTAAGAACATTATGTCCTTTCAGCGACTAAAGTTAGCTTTAAATTTTGTTTGGACCCCAGACAACTTCGGAAATGAATATCAAAGTTTTGCATATAATGCTTCCTCGCTGTATTGAGTCGTGCCTAAAAAGAAAAAACTATCAATTTTTCCCGTCTCATGCAGATGTGTAAAAAACAAGTTCAATTCTTCGGTAAAAATAACTGGTTACCACTTCATTTATTAAATGAAAAATATTACTTTAGTTTAAACAATATTTATTCAGCGTTTTTCAAGAAATATTTAGTATACACCAAAGTAGATGATGGATCCGACAGAAAGCTAAAAAGCTTATACAAGGTTTTCACATACGACACTTACTATATAACAATATAATAGGATCAATAACATTCATATAGTCGCGTATATATTGCTTAAACCATGCTTATTGAAGGGAGAAATGTTGGTGGAAAAAAGAGAATATTGGATGAAGAAAGAAAGCATTAATCTAATCTGCGTGCAAACTAATCCGGTAACCCATCTGGGATTAGTGAGGATATAAGAGGACTAAAATCAAAGAAGGCGTATAAATTGCATACAAATTGTGTTCAGGAAAGTCGCCTACCTTCATACACATATATATATACACACTTAGAGTGATAATCACATATACATACATACATATGTACACACACACACACACACACACATAGCCTTGTCTACCCTACATACCGAGGTACCCCATTGTTTGTCCTTTGTGTGGACTAACGGTTTCAACCTCGTTTTGCCGGTACAGTTCTGGGAAAACAACCGAGGTAAAGGGTTTCTTTTGTCTTTTGTACCTCGGTAAGGCGAAACACGCAAACTCTTTTGTCTAGTTACCTCGTCAAGTTGGTAAGACAAACGCACACACACACACACACACACACACACACACACACACACACACACACACACACACACACACACACACACACACACACACACACACACACACACACACACACACACACACACACACTCCTTCTCCTCCTTCTGTTTCTTCTCCTGCTTTTGTGTCCTCTCCTGCTTCTGTTTCCTCTCCTGCTTCTCCTGCTGTTTCTTCTCCCCCTTCTCCTGCCTCTAGTGTGGTTCAACCAGGTATATCGTACTCAAAGAAAGTCAAATCACCGAGCCGCAACTCGGGCCGCTCATTTGATTCTAAATTCTCCCAGTTTCGGCATAAAAGCGGAGTTAATTTTGACAAAAGGAATTGGCGCCTCCCCGATGTTTGTAAAAACATCCTTATGATTGGAAGTTCAAATTTAGGACGCATTGATCGAAATCCCCATCCGGACATCCAGGTGGAGTGTTACCCCGGCGCCAAATTCAATCATCTGCGCTCTATGTTTAAAGCGCACAGGGGCCAGTCCAGTCCCCAAAAAATATTATTAAATATTGGCGTGAATTCTCGAAACGATCATTCTGATCTCGTAGTTAAGCAGTTGCGGAATATGCTTAGCGATATCAGTGTCAAGTTTAGATCAGCAAAAATTTATTTCGCTGAACTAAACTTTTCGCAAAAACTCCCTCAGGCTGAGAGGAGAACCCTGAGCATCATCAACGAAACCATTCGGAAAGTGAAGGACGTTAACGTTATACCAAAAATTGATGACGCGAAGTTTGATGTTGCTCAGGATTTAATCCATTGGACCACGAGAACCGCCAATATTATGTACGATCACTGGTTGAACCACCTGAATTTAAACTAAGTAAAGGCAAAGGTAACAGCCGCCTAACAGGTGTGGGATTTGGAACTAATGTGGTCAACCTGTCTGGCACCAGTGACCTAACAACCCAAGAGAAATCGCTTTTAGATCGCGGTTTAACTTTTGTACCAGCACCAAAGCCTAAAACTGATAACCAAACAAATTTACCATCATACAATAGTAATTTTCTTAGGCAAATGAAATTAGCCGACCGCTTTAGAAACTCCAGCGGTCGGAAATTTCCTTTCACAGAATCATCTGGTTGGTCACCTCCAGATAGTGAAGTAGATCCCGAAATTATTGAGGCTAGCAAACGAATCATCCAAAAGGTGTTCAGCATGAACATACTCTCCGATAAAGACAATTTAACAGCTGGTGAACGGAGAGCCCTCACGAAACTTCGAAAAAATAAGAAATTAGTAATTAAACCAGCCGACAAAGGTGGGTCGGTAGTTGTTCTATCTTTATTCTATAAAGGAAGCCATGAGACAACTCAGCAATACTAAACATTATAAGAAAATAGATTCACTTATTTGGCCTTCTAATATCGAAAAATTCAATAAGATCTTAAAATTTCTCCTCGACGAAGGTGACATTACCAAAAAACAATTGAAATATTTAACAGCTAAGCTCAGTGCTCAAACAAGACAATTTTATATCCTACCAAAGATCCACAAGGACCGTTCTTCATGGACGGATGACTTAACTCCACCCGGGAGGCCAATTGTATCAGATTGTAATTCGGAATCTTATGCAATCTCGGAATTAATTGATTATCATCTGAAACCTATAGCAAATAGACATCCGAGCTATCTAAAAAATACACAGGATTTCCTGTCAAAAATTTCGAAATTGAAAATATCGAAAAATGCAATTCTGGCTACTTTAGATATCGACAGTATGTATACGAACACTGATATTGATAAAGGTGTTAAATCAGTTAAAAATACATTTGAAAAATATCCGGATGCTAAACGCCCGGATGAACAAATTTTGGATCTTTTAGAGCTGCGCTTAAAAGGTAATGACTTTCAATTCAATGGAGAATATTTTCTACAAATAATGGGTTGTCCTATGGGTAAAAGATTCAGTCCTAATTTTGCAAGCATTTATGTAGCGGAATGGGAGGAAAATGCCTTAAGCAAATGTGCAAAGCAGCCTCTCGTATATCTCAGGTATTTAGATGACATTTTTATTATTTGGGAACATTCAAAAGAAGATTTTGATGAATTTTTAGAAATTTTGAACAATCACGATCCAAATATTAAATTGAAAGTTACTATCAGTGAAAATAGTGTTGATTTTCTCGATGTGACCGTGTATAAAGGCAAGCAATTACAGGCGTCCGGTCATTTAGATTATAAAGTATATTTTAAACCAACTGATTCACATCAATTGTTGCACACAAAATCATTTCATCCTCAACATACATTTAAAGGTATCATCAAATCACAACTCATTCGTTTCCACCGCAATTCAAGTGATAAGGTAAATTTCAATGAGGCTTGTTCTACTCTACTTGACGCCCTCAGATCGAGAGGATACTCGCTGCGCTTTTTGCGTACCTTAAAATCTCAAATTTTGAAAAAGCTCGAAAGTCCAGCTGAATCCTCTGATTTCGAACCACTGAAGATTGAACACAACAGACCGCTGCAGAATGGTAGTGGCGCGGTATTTAATTGCAAAAAGGCTCGATGTAGATTGCATACTTTTATGCCTGATCAGAAAGAGGAATTTTCCTCCGAACAAACGAAAAATCATTATCAGATCCGTAACCCCCTCCATTGTGATTCACCAAACATTATTTACCTTATCACATGTAAGCGCTGTCGGAAACAGTATGTTGGTCAAAGTCAATCCTTTCCGAGAACGTGCTACTAGACACAAACAGGATATAAAACATAATGCTGATGCCCCAGTAGCACAACATTGTAACCTACCTGGCCATTCTTTGGACGATTTCGAAATCCATCCTATTGAACAACCACCAATTAAAGACACATTAGAAGAAACGGATGAATTTAGAAAAAAAACGTGAAGCTTTTTGGATCAATACGCTTCAGACACTCTGGCCTTTTGGTATGAACATATCAGAGGGCGAATGCGAGAGGAGGTCCATCATTCCTTTCACTTTAACGTACAACAGAATGAATATCGAAATAGCAAAAATGTTAAAAGATGAATTCAATATTACCAATGCTAAATTAAATGAACCTTTGAATCTTCGACCTGTCATCGCCTATAAGAAAAACAAAAGCTTGCGTAACATCCTTGTAAGGACTAAATTAGAGCCCATCATTGAATAACTTCAATTTTTGCCAGTCAGTTTAACCAGTTCCAAAGCTCATCACTTAGTCTAAATCAATTTTATGTACTTTTTTGTCATGTTTGAAACCCATCAGGGTTCAGTAAATGAAAACAATTTTTCGGCGGCATATTAAAAGAAAAAAACGTTTCAGTAGGAAATGTCTGTGCCAGTGCGATTTTTTAACCTCAAACAAACATACTACATCCCAGGCACAACCTACAAAGGTATAACTGTGCTCCACGACATTTTGCACTACTAAAGAAGGATGGCGGCCGTGGATTATTGTGACTTAAATAATATTGCTGTAAGAACTATTATCTTTTTAGGTATAAGTATTTTATTGCATAGTTTAGTTACTTCTGGGATGAAAGATTGGTATAAATCGGTTCGACAGAAGGACATCCTGAGGTTACCACTAGAACGGAAATTATGTGTCGTAATGATCGCCGACATCAATGGAGGAACCTTATTAGCAATGTATGGGGCGTTGTGCGGTGGTACATCTTAAAAACTGCATTAGTTTGTGCTACCCACGCCTGTCCCGGAGGTATCCCAGCAGGCTTCGGCCTAAAATATGGCTCTACTGGCACTGACTGTTCCCCCAGTAACAACCCTTGTTTTATTTGATTGTCTGTTTCTAAAGCCTTTCTCTGCTCCCTCATTTCGTTGATACCATGTCACCGCATTACACCATGTCACCTGACTGTCTCTCGCTAGTCGTCATTCGTAGAGTTTCCGCCGTGCCCCAAATTCCAGCTGCTCTGCCACCTCACTCTTCAAATAACTGCTGACACAACTATGGCGATCAGTATAGAGCAGTATAGAGCGGTTGTTGGATATCACTGCAACGTTCTTGCATTCAAGAGTAGGCTCACTGTTAAAAAAACATCCTGCTAAAAAATTGTTCTACAAAATACCGAAAATCGAGGTCCTTCTGAAGTTGCTTGCGTGTATTATCTTCTGAGTTCTGTTTATATCAGGTGACATAGAAGTTAACCCAGGTCCCCCAAATCCAACCCAGATAGCAACGCTCTCTGCTATTCACTATAATATTCGAAGTATTAGAAACAAACTAAGTTTAATAGTTGATGATGTTGATGCTGATGTAATCTGTTTTACCGAAAGGCACCTAGATCCCAGTTTTAGCTCCGACAACGTGTTGATCCCTGGCTTTTCTCCACCAGTGAGAAAAGTCTGGAACCAACACGGTGGGGGAGTGGCAGTTTATTTTTCTAAACAAGTCAAATTTAAACGAATGCCTCGGTTAGAGTTTGATCAATCGATGCTTTGGTTCGAAATCACTACCGAAATGAAACTTATGTTATGCGTAGCTTATCGCTCAATTCAGTTTTCTATCGAGGGCTACTGGATGAAACTTGAACGCGCAATTGAGGACTCATTTTGTACTAACCCATCACTGGTAATTACTGGTGACTTGAATAGCGATCTTCTCGATCCATCAAGTGCACTCAACGAGGCTATTGATACATTTGATACATTTAACTTAAGAAACATCATAACCGAACCGACGCGCACCACTTCTCACTCAAGAACTTTACTTGACCCAATGATAGTCAGTGATAATGTCAAAGTCTTGAACAGTGATGTACTGGACCTCGGGGTCTCCGACCACAAGGCAGTTTCCATGACAATTCAGACTGGTATTACAAAACAGAAACCAACGACAAGACAGGTCTGGAATTATAACAAAGCCAACTTTCTTAAAATAATAATATAATATAATAATATTATATCCCAGACAGAGTGGCAAACAATTATTAATAGTAACAACAGCCTAGACACTTCACTTCACAACTTTCTGACACAGTTTCTCGAAATTGCAAAAGAATGTATACCGCGCTACGATATTACTGTTCGCGCTTTTGATAAGCCATGGTTCGATTCTGCACTGCGTCGGGAAATTCGGAAGAGAGACCGCTTAAGGCAACGAGCCCTAAAAAGTAATAATTCCACTACTTTTGAAAAATATAAACATATCCGTAATAAGGTAAATAATATGAAGAAAAAGGCTAAATCTACGTACTTCTCTAAATTAGATACTTCTCTCTCTATAAATCGCGACCCGAAAACGTTTTGGCATACCGTTAAACAACTATTATGTAATTTTGATAGTAAGTCTCAAGTTCAGCACCTTGAAACTGTGACTGACGCTGGAAATTTGGTAACTATATCCAGTGATCAACAAATGGCTAACTTGCTTAATACAAATTTTCTGAAAAATAGCGAAATCCACGACGAAAGACATGACCTGCCTGTGTTCCGTTCCAAGAGCCCAGAAAAATTCTTTCCAGCATTAATGTTACGGAAGCAGACATCTACGAGATACTGTGCTCGCTAGAAATCAATAAAGCAGCCGGCCATGACGGCATCAGTAATCGAATGCTGAAGGAGACACGGCAAACATTATGCAAACCACTCCTATTATTTTTCCAGCAGTGACTTACTTCTCGCACGTATCCATCAGAATGGAAGCTGGCGACAGTTATACCAATCTTCAAGAAAGGCAACACCCACGACCCTAACAACTATAGGCCCGTTTCTCTTCTTAGTTGTGTGAGTAAAGTCATGGAAAAGGTTATTTTCAAGAAAGTATTCGACCACTTTCACAACAATAATCTGTTCTTTAAATACCAATCTGGCTTCCTACCGAAACACAGTACTGTATTCCAGCTACTAGAAATCCACCACAACTTATTTTTAGCCTATGACAACCGTCTCTTCTCACAAGAGGTTTTTTGTGACATATCAAAAGCATTTGATAGGGTCTGGCATAAAGGGCTTATTTTTAAATTGAGGCAATATGGTATTACAGGATCCATCCTGGAATGGTTCGAAAGCTACCTGAAAAAACGTCAACAACGAGTAATAATAAATTCTGCTTATTCTGACTATCTCCCCGTTAAGTGTGGAGTACCGCAGGGATCAGTGCTGGGAACGCTAATCTTTTTGATTTCCATCAATGACATTTCTGAATACATGTCCTCTGCAGGTTCGTGCAGGCTATTCGCAGATGACACATGTATAACAAAAAACAATTCTGATCTTGATCAGCTCAGTATAGATATTAATCTTGAACTTAATGTTGTATTAGAATGGGCTCAGCAGTGGCTCGTAAATTTTAACCCGTCAAAAACCAAGGTTATGCTATTTACCAGGAAAGCAGTAGCCGTGAGTCCAGGTGTGAGATTTGGGGGGACACTTCTGGATCTCACAACTGATCATACACACCTCGGACTAACATTACAAGCTGACTTGAACTGGAATACACATATTTCCAACATATGCAAGAAAGCTAACTCTAGGCTTTCCCAGTTGAGAAGACTTAAATTTACACTGAGCAGAAAAACTCTTGAAATAATGTACAAGTCTTTTATACTTCCAATAATAGAGTACGCAGACGTAGTATGGACCGGAGCCCCCGATTACTTACTTTCTAGACTAGATAAAATACACACGGAAGCCGGGAGGATATTAACTGGACTCACTAGGTCGGTACCGTCTTCGAGAGTACTTTTCGAACTCGGCTGGGAAACCGTAGAACAACGACGAAAATTGCATAAGATGGTGACATTCTTCAAAATTATCCATGGGGATGCCCCAAAATACCTCATTGAACTATTGCCCCAGTCATTCCAGTATTACTCGCCATATAACACACGTGCTCGTTCGAATTTCAAAATTCCTCTGATGCACACTGAATTATTCAAAAATTCTTTCATCCCATCTTGTATCTCAGAGTGGAACTCACTTCCTATGGATATAAAGAACCTGGAATCTTTAAGTGAATTTACTAAGTATTTCAAAGGCGAGGTATATAGGCCACCATCGTATTTTGGAATCGGTTCAAGAGAGATGAACATACTGCATTGCAGACTACGTAATGCATGCAGTGATTTACATTTTGACAAATTTCAAAATTATATTCACGACACAGCAAACTGCTCGTGTGGCAACGGCCTGGAAGACGCATCACACTACTTTTTTGTCTGCCCAAGGTATACCAATGAAAGATTAATACTACAACAGGACCTGGCCAACATCACAATTAATTCTGTTACGGATATCCTCTACGGTATCCCTAACATGTCACCATCTGCAAATGACCATTTATTTCGAGTAATACAAAAGTATATCAAAGCAACCAATCGATTCAATACCTTTGAGAATATTCATTCAGGAGGTAGTTAGTTCTATGTTTCCAGACCCCCGGAAAATAATGTAATGTAGTGCTGGTCTACTATGGTGGACAATGCCGCATCTTTGGAAAAAATGCTCTGTTAGCCATTGAGTGGTGTGCAAGTCGTTTATAGTGATTGGCTTGATTAACCCTTTGCCGGTAGTAGTGGTCTAAATCTGCCAGCTCTATTCATAAAATCACTAATTTCTCTATTTTAACCACAAAATATAGCTTGCGTCTCCTAATTGGAGCAAGCTCGCTCAGCTCGTTCCAATGAGGAATCATGAGCTGTGTGTTTGGTACAGAGGATGGAAATGGGACAGTTATTCGAGAGGTTTAGTTGCAAATTCCCTCTGCCTTTCTTGATGGGTAAGATGTTAAATACGATTGGAGGATCTTGACTTACCCGTACCGTGTTTATGAAATAGCTGCACACTTTGAAACTGATCATATATATTAGTGTCACGAATGTACTATTGTCACGGGAGAACCATGGGGTTCTATCATCCGGTGGAAGAGAGAGCATTGTGGTTTTCAGATGACGATATATCGTTAGACGTAGCTTACCTTCTTTATATGTGATGACAAAACACTGCATGCACCTTGCAGTGATGGGGCTTTTCTGGAGCGATGCGGCCTGGTGAGTTGGCTGGAGACAGTTTGATATTTGATATTTGTTTGATGAGTACAAGGTATCAGTCCCCCTCTTTTCTTCCTTCTCTTTTCTTTCGCTGAATATCTACCATATTAACACCATTGCAATCTTGAATAGCTTATTGTTTATTATGATGTGTTTATATTGAAAAAAATGCTGCATTTACTTGTTAATCGTATACAAAGGAAAGGACGTGTTTTAAGTGTTGAGCACTTGTTGTCCAATCCTTTTTGTTTATTTTGACAAATAAAATATGCTTAAACAAAAACCCTTGCTGCAGCTATTTTAAGTTTTCCTATATTAGCTATATCCGTTTCATTGTAGTTATCCCAAACCGTATCAGCATGTTCCAGTAGGGGTCTTAGAAATGCGAAGTAATTCTTTTCCAGAACGCATCTATGAAGTACGAATTTGTACTTTCGCATTAAGTCTATACGTGTCCAGGCTTTAGCGCAGATATAATCAATGTGATTAATCCACATGCAACTAGTGTTTAATTTAACACCTAAATGTTTGTGACTATTAACTTCGGCAATTTGTGTATTGGAAAACAATAGTGATGGATGCGAGCGAGGATTAGCTTTCAGCGATAGCATACTTTCTGTGTTTTTGTGGATTAAATTCAACAAGACATGATCTTGCCCAATTCTCTACTGTGGTCAGATCACGATTGATTAAACTGGATGTTTCGGCGGGATTTTCTACAATAAGACAAAGAGATGTGTCGTCTGCAAAGAGACGAAGGCTGCTGATCAAATTTTCCGTCATATCATTAATGGAGATGAGAAATGAGAGAGGACCAAGAATCTAATCTTGTGGGACTCCGGAGTAGACTGCTCTAAATGTTACTTTAGGGAATGTACGAAGATAATGCTATTCTGAGATGTTAAATACCTAGTTTTAAAGTATCTATGAAAAAAGTATATATCTATTTCAGATACTTTTATCTTTAACTCTTTGCGTGCTGTTGGCGGATATTCCTGCCCAGAACAGGCTATCTTTTGCCACTGAAATAAGTATAACTTGGGCGCATTTAATCTAATTTTCCCCCTTGCAAATTGATCAGATTTTATCAATATTGATTTGTTGAGTTAAATTTAGAGGCATTTTTCGGCAAATATAGTCATGGCCGCTTAATTGCAGCTATGACTAGATTTACTGAAAAATATCTTGAAAATACTCAGCAAGTTGAATGTTAAAACAATTTTTAAAAAGAAAGGAGCATTCTTGGTGTTGTTTGTTTGTTTTGTTTTTGTTTTTGTTTGTTTTTTTTTGCAGGGAAGGACATTCGACATTATGTGACGGATTCAAATTGTAGGATTTGCTTACATTACTTTCTTCGTAAAACTTACTCAATGATTTACTGGAAGAGCATAAATTAACGACGAAATATAGCGGATTCTGCCATATGTTGGAAGGTTACAATATATTGACGGCTGCAGTGAACGATATATCTATTTATTTATTTATTGGTGTTTAAGGTCACATACTTATGCACAATGGCTAATCGTGACCGTGACGGTTTTACGGGTGGGGGAAGCCGGAGTACCCGGAGAGAACCACCGAGCAACGACGAGCAGCTGTCAGCTCTCCAACATCGTAACTATGAACACTGCACCGCAGCACAGGCAGGGTTAGATTGGTTGAAGACATGCGCGCCATCGACGTGCAGTACGCCTCAGTACACAGCGTCATCGTGCCCCCATGTTGGCAATCGGGGTGAAGTGTCTTGCCCAAGGACACAACGCGGTTGCCGCAGGTGGGATTCGAACCGAGGACCTCTCGGCTTGCAGCCTTCACCTCTACCAACTGAGCCACCGCGCCCCGCAGTGAACGATAACAAATCCGGAAAATTACATGAAAATTTAAAAAAATTATTACACAATCTATTTTAATGCCTTAATAATGACATTAAAAGGAACAGTAAAAATAAATGACATTAAATTCGAGAACTATTTAGCTTTTTCAGAAACAAAGGCGACGCGGGGTAGGTTTACTAGATTATGGATTAGTAATCATAATTTGGCAATTGAAATGGGGAGACATGCACAGCCGCCAATTCTCTTAGAAAATAGGATTTGCAACGCTTCTGACGATTGCAAGGACGCCACGTCAACGATGTGGAAACCAAGATGAATTATGTCAGTAGGTAATAATTGCGGATTCACGACCACTTTGTACATGTACGTGTACACGATGCGTTTACCAACGTGGGATCCAGTGTTAAATCGCACGCTTGTTCACAAAAATGTTCAGTAGTCTTGAATCCCCCATGTGTTTTTGTGACTCCTAGATCGCACTTTTAACGTTCAAATACTCGTGGTGAACGTTGAATGTCACGCGTTTTTAAAAAAAAGGTGAAATTGTACATTTTTACTTTTTTTTTTTTACTTTAAAAATTTTTGTCAACGTTCTCATCGCAGATCAGACCATCGATCCATCGTTGGTGAACGCGAGCAAAAATTCTGGGCTAGCATAAAAAAAACGGTTTGCGGATTCTGGACCAGTGGTCCAGAATCCGCAATTGTTTTGAGGCGGTGGGTTTTTCCCATTTATGATGTCATTAGGGGAATTCCCATAGTGGGATTTTCCAAACTCAGATAATCAACCAATCAGATTGCTTGATTCTCCGCTAATTGACCAATCGGATTGCTCGATTCTCATAAACTCGATCATACAGAGTTATCTCCCCTCGTCGTGGGGTGGGGGGAATACCCGGATTTTTTCCAAAAAAACTTGACAGACAACTGTCGAACGCTTCCATTTCTGACGTGAGCGGGGGAATACCCTAGGAAATAAAAAAAAAGTGATCGATATATATAGGAGAGAGAAAAAAAATATATAAATAATAGTTATTTAGAAAAATAAATATATCAAATCGAATAGATAATAAAAAAAATACGTAAATCATGTGCGCTTCCCAGACTATTAGAGCGAGGATTCTTTTAAACATGCTGATGAGAGCAATCTGCGTGAACGAAGAACTACGTCCCATCTTGTTAGAACGATGCGTCGGATGTCGGGATCATCTAGATTTCGATCACGAGAATCATTCGAGTCTGACGATGGAAAGGGAAGATATGATCCTCATGTATTTCGAACCGGCGTTCGAACGCGTTAGATTCGACGATGTGATCACGTTTTGGAAGAGATTAGTCTTCTGTAAGAATCAAGACAAGCCTACAGTTTTGGAAGAACTGAAATTGGCGCGTAAAAGTCTGACTTTAGAAGACAAGGGATGCATCAAGAAATTATTGCTGAATGAAGCATACGTCTAAGTTTTTTTCATTGATATAAAATAAGGGAGAATAGAAAATAAAAATAAATACACACATAAAATTTTTTATCTAATATTAGAAAGAAAAAAATACAAAAATGAGAACCAGAAATAAATTGTATCCGACGTTAGTGGACGACGAGGATGAGAAGCCGATCGACGTTTTGCCGACGGCACCGTCGCTAGAAGAAAGAGAAAGAGGAGAGAGGTATCGCATCGATCAAATCAATAGAATCCAAGAGTATCTAACTCGAGAGAGAGATTCTCGTCGTTCTCTCAAGAAGAAGTATTCGCGTTTCGTGAAATTCGTCAATGCGATCGACACAACACTCATCACGATTTCCATGGGTTTACACGCGGCCGGCATCGGATTGTTGTCGACCGCGGTCGGCATTCCGATCGTGTTGACCGTAGAAGGAGTGGCTCTCGCCGCCGGATTGTTTAGCACACTCGGAAACTTTTTGAGTAGGAAATTATATCTGAAGGCGAGGAAACACGACAAGATTCGCGTCTTGGCCGACTCCAAGATCGACACGATATCCGAAATGATCTCTATGGCGTTGAAAGACGGTAGGATATCGGATGAAGAATACTTCGCGATATTGAGCGAGAAAACGAAATACGATGCCATGAAAGAAGCCATGAGAATCAAGACTCGTCAGATCATCAAGGAAGAGATGAGCGGCGATTGAAAAAAAAATATATATATATAAGAACAGAATTAATTAATTATTAAATTTATATATAAAATAAAAAAACAAAATTAATTTAAATAACTCTTAAAAATGTATTGCGTAAAGTGTAAGAGAGTTACCGAGACGAGTAATTCTCGAGAAGTACGAACTAAAAACGACAGACAGATGCTTCGCGGAATTTGCAACGTGTGTGGTTCTATCAAGACACGATTCGTCAAAAAAAGAACGCGAGCAAAGGTAAAGGCATCGTGAATAAAATGATCAATAATCTACCTTTCGAAATGCATCTGCCCGGTCACAGTTTCACTGGACCCGGAACGAAATTGAACAAGAGACTCAACGCCGATCTGACACCCAAATCTTGGAGAAAACCTGTGAATAGGGTGGACGCGGCCGCGTATGATCACGATCTGTGCTACGCCGAACATCCCGACACCAAGACTCGCAACGACGTCTGCGATAAAAGCATGTTGGGGAAATTGAGAAGCATATCGGATCCGACCGGGAGAGAGAAGATGGAACGTTCGCTGGTCGGCAATCTGATCGGTGCGAAACGTCGATTCGGATGGGGCATTAAAAAAAAGCGCATCTGAAAAGAAGAAGAAACGATTATTGACGAGCGAATTGGCCGAGGAGTTACACAAACCCATAGTGCGTAAATTTCGAAAGAGAAGGGTGTTCGTGAAGGGTCTGGATGATATTTGGTCTGCCGACTTGGTCGACATGAGATCGTTTTCGAGGTGGACTGAGGGCGTCAAATATCTATTGACGGTCATCGACGTGTTTTCCAAATACGGTTGGATCAGAGCTTTGAAGAATAAATCGGGACCTTGTGTCGCCGAGGCTCTGAAGAGCGTGTTCGACTCGTCTTCTCGAAAACCGGTTAAATTGTGGGTGGATAAGGGAAAGGAATTCCACAACAAGCACGTTCATCGATTGGTAGACCTCTACTCGATCGAAAACGAAGAGAAAGCCAGCGTGGTGGAACGTTGGAATCGAACGATGAAGGAAAAGATGCACAGATACTTCACAGCGAATTCGACCAAGAAATACATATACGCTCTGAACGGTCTGGTCAAAGATTACAACAACATGCGACACAGATCGATCAAGATGACTCCTGCGGAAGCTAGCGATCTTCGAAACGAAAAACTGGTCTACGCGAATCTATATCCTGAGAGATCTAAGATCAGGAAGAAGTCTAGAACGCCGAAATTTGCGGTCGGTGATCGAGTGAGAATCTACGCTTATAAGAAGCACTTCGAAAAGGGTTATACTCCTCGATGGACCTCGGAAATCTTCGTGATAATCAAAATATTTCACACCGATCCGGTGACTTACGAAATCGAAGCTTTGGATGGAGAAGAGATCATCGGAAAGTTTTACGAACAACAATTACAGAAGACGAAGTTTTGAAGAAGAAAACAAAATTTTTTTTATTTACTCTCTTTAACATTTTCTTGTTTACACGCATATATATATAAGAGAGAAAAAAATAATAAAAAATAATTAAAAACTATTTTTAGATAAAGAAAGCAAGTTAATTAATAAACAAAAAACTAAAAATCCTTTAAAATGACAAATATACTAGATATAGCACAAAGCATAGTGAAAGATGAAAGTATACAAGAATATGAGGTTCACGAATACGAACCGGTAACCGGAACGAGTTTGAACAATGCGGGAGAGATAAGAATCAATGTCGAAACTCAAGATCTATTCGTACATCCTAGCGAGAGTTACATAGTGGTGCAAGGACGTCTCACCAAGGAAGATGGGAGCGACTACGCCGACGACGACACGGTTACTCTAGCCAATAATGGCATCATGCATCTATTCAGTAATATAAAATACATGCTATCCGGACAAGAGATAGAATCTGTTTTTCATCCCGGTCAGGCCACCACGATGTTCGGACTCTTGACGTATCCTGATGATTTTTCGATATCCAGAGGACTTAATCAGTTGTGGGTGAAAGACACCGTCGGCCATGCTAGCGCAGGCGCCGCCTTGATATTCGACTACATCGTCAAGACGTCCAGACCTAAAGGAACGTTTTCGTTCAGGATACCTTTGAAATACATCTTCGGATTTGCGGACGATTACAACAAGATCATGTACGGATTCAAACACAATCTGACGTTGATTCGAAAAGGAAACGACGACGCAATAGTGAGACTCACTGCGACCGATGCGGGTAAGATAACTCTACACAAGAGATCGTGGTTCGTTCCACACGTGGAGCCTTCGATCGTGGAGAAATCACGTCTCTACAAGATCATAGAATCCAAGAGTAAATTACCCGTGGGATTTAGAATGAGACAGTGCGACACGGCAAGCATTCCTCCCTCCACGAATCACTTCGATTGGAGATTGATGGTGAAATCCGCTTCAGAGAGACTGCTTTTCATCGTGGTTGCGTTTCAGACCGATAGGGACGGGTCTCAGGAAAAGAATGCGTCACTGTTCGATCATTGCAGTTTGAGAAACATGCAAGTGTTTCTGAACGCCACGAGATATCCAGCAGTCGATTACAATGTGTCGTTCGACAAGAACGATTTCTGCAGACTGTACGGCGATGCCGCTGATTTTAGAAAGAAGTATCACGGTCTAGATGAATTGATGAGCAACCCTAACATGTCTCCCGGCGAATACAAGTCGATGTATCCCATGTTCGTATCCGATGTCAGTAAACAGAGTGAACAACTCAAGAGTAGCGTCTTAGACATTCAGATCAAGATGCAATTCGATAGGAACGTGCCGAGAAAAACCGAAGCCTTCGCCCTGGTCCTGTCGGACAGAGAATTACAATTCGAAATCGGACGGAAATAAGATGTCGATCATTCGATGAGAGACGAGTGTGAAAAAAAAATAAAAAACAAAAAAAAAAAAAATAAAAAGTAATGAGTAATTATTAAAAACAAAAAAACAAAAAAAAAAATAAATAAAGTAATGTGATCTAGAGAGATTGAACATCTTTCTAAATCTCATTACTTTTTTTTTTGTTTTTTTGATTTTTAATAATCACACATTATTTTTTTTTAATTCATTATTTCCCACGCGTTCACTGTTTGTTCAAAGGAACTAGTTCGATCAGTAGACTCACCACGGAAGTGGCGGCTTCGGAATTATTGATTATTGTAACAAAATTAATCCTGTCTCCGGCGTTCACTTTGAGAGGCGTGCCAAACATGCTAACATTCACGTGTTGATTCTCAGTCTTTTCGACACTGTATCTCTTATCGCTCTCTACTCCATTCACCATGAGATTGACGACCGCTCTGTTATTCAAATCCGAGGAAGCCAGACTCATTCGAAGGATTTCACCTCCCAGTGGCATGGGATATCCCACCTGACCATGTTTCGATCCGCTACCTCCATTTCCGAAAGACCACCCAGCTTTTCCTTCATCTAAGGTGCCGGCCTCCTCGGCCCACACAGTGATCAATTGTCTAGCATATTTGACTTTCTCCACCACCAAAATCAGGGTGCAGGCATCTGTCATGTTCACAGGATCCGGTAGATTCGTGAGCGCGTGTCCACCCATGTCTAGTTTACCTTCCATGATGTCACCCTTTCCCCAGACCGAGTTGTCGTCCACGTACTTTCTGCTGACCCCGCTGGAATCGAATTCGGGATCGTGATCGAGACCGAATAAATTGTGACCGTTCATGTTGATGCCACTCTCCATGGTTCCGCCAGATTGTTTGTTCAGGTAGAGATCGTCCACTTGCGATTCTAGGTATTCTTGTGATTGTATCACGGCAGAATCTACGTAGCCCTTGTTGACCTCAGTTGAGTCTGCATCCGTGTCGTTGATCTCCGACAGATTCAATATCTTGTTGAATCCCGCATTCAGATCCGATTTCATTTCTCGTCCGTCAGACTATCTCTGTTCCAGATCTACGTAGTGTTTTTCGCCACGTCCTTGGGATTCGTGGGAGTGGCCACGTTCGTTATCTTGTTATAATTGGCATTCAATTCCATTCAATTCAATTAACGTATCTATTTCTCAGGTGTTCGCTGAATCTCGCGTGAGAGTCGTCCGTGTATTTCTTGGTCACAGCATCGGTGGGATCTATGGGATTCGCGACGTTCACCAAACGTTTGGATTTCAGATCGAGATCGTCGGTCATGGTTTTATCCACGTAATTATCTAGCAGGATTCGTTCGAAATCGGCGTTCCCCCTGTCGACGTATTTTTTAGTCGCAGCATCTGTGAGATCTATTGGCTCGGGAAGATTGTAGAGCTTCTTATTGTTCATGTTCAAAGGTTCTTCTCGAGGTTCGTATCTCCGAACGTAACGTTCGTCCAAGTTGGCAACGTCGTAACCATCGTCGACTTCGAACATCTTCCTCTTCTTTCTTGGGTTGACTTTTTCGTCGTCACTTCTACCAAATTTATCGACTGGCATGTTGTTGTGAGGATTTTTTTTGTTTTTAGAAAAATATATTCAAAACGGAGTTTATTAAAAATGAACTATGTTATTTTATTTTTCGTTTTTATTCGATTAAAATTTTTAAAATAATTTTTTATCTTTATATATACTATAAAAAAAAATCTCTATCTAATGTAAATCATTGAGAATGTCTTGAAATCGATCTCCTTCAGACCATCTCTTGAGAACGTAGAGACACAGGTGACTGCAAAACACTTGATCTGGTGATTGCACTTGTTCCGTGTTGTAACGAACCATCGATTTGTTGAAATAGTTCTTTATTTCTTTTGGCGGTGAGATTCCGTAGCTGTCGAAATAATAATTTTTCTTCTTCCCGTTCTTGATCCACGCCACCCAGTGAATGCCTTCATCCGATGAATCGTCTAGATTTAAAATTCCGCATTCCGAATGTTGAGGTCTTCTCTTCGGCAAGGCATCTCTGGAAAACATGCCTAGAAAATCTTTGATTTTCAGATCCTTTGCCGCATTCAACAGATCGATGTTGGATAGGGGTTCATTAGGTAAGACGACACCTTCTACGGATATCTTTATTTTCTTATTCATAAATGCGTATATATTTTTTTTATTTATTTTATTATAATTCACTAAAATGACGTTATTTTTTTTTTATTTATTTTTTTCTTTTTAAACTAACATTCTCGACGTCTCTATCGTTTTCCATAATCTTGAATCCATCTAATTCCTCTTGATTTTCTGGAATCCTGATATTACCATCTTTTAGTAGAACAGATTCGATCATTTTGTGGTGATTTAACGAATGAAATTTTTTAGATATCGTGTCATAAATGTATTTCTCTTGATCTTTTTACAATTTTTTGAACAGGAATAACAACTGCAAATATCTATTATATTCAAATACATCTTTTTCGCTACCTGCAAAAAAAGATGACGTAAAAAGAGATATCAAATGTAGTTTGTCTCTCTTAGCTCGAACGTTTTCGGAATTTAAGAATTGGAGTTCGTTAGGATTTTTTTTCTTTTTTCTTTTTCTTTTTAAACTAACTCTCTCGATGTCACTATCGATTTCTATAATTTTGAGTTCATCTAATTCTTCTTGATTTTCTGGAATCCTATCATCCACAATCATATCTGGAATCTTATCATCCACAATCCTATCTGGAATCCAATCATCCACATTCATATCATCTCTAATTAGATCCACAGTCCAATGTCCGAGTGCCAAAGTGCTTATTTTATCGTATAACACGAATCTCTTATCGTCGTCAGCCATCAGCAAAATCTTGCTGACTATTTCGGTATACAAGTTGTGATTTTTGCTTCGAATCGATTTCATAATCTTATACACTGGACCACTTCCTAACAGACAATCTTTATACTCTTGGAAAGAGATGTTTTTCTTCACCACGCACGCTTTAACTCCTTTGCACTTCTTGATCTCTTCATCATCTTCTAGACGATAAACATACAGTTTGGGTCTCAAGCCCACGAATTCGATGATTTGTTTACCACTGCTCTCGTCCTTAAATTTACCCAACACCTTCTTGTTGTCGTTCGATTGAATGTTGGACGGGTGATCGACGGGATAATTGCTCGTGTCGAACCACTCGGCCACGTCCTGAGATATATCTCGGTAGACGTCTTTCGTCTCTATCTCGTAAACTAAACTGTCCATGTCGGTGAACAGTAGTTTGGCTTTATCACCAAGTTTTCGTTTGACATAATCGTAGTGAAACTGGTACATCAATCGCTTGCTGACATCTAAGATGATTGGTCTGAGATAATATGGTTTGTCGAACTTCAGGTGCGTCTTTTGCATGTGAATGGCCACTAGATTTTCGTCGAATATGGTTCGGTGTTTGTAATTGGGTTTCGCCACTAATGTTTTAGCTCTTTTCTCAGACGTGATGAGTCGAATGTCGGTTCTCTTCCTGATGTTTTCCATCGATTTACCATACACGCAGTTGTTCATGAGTTTGAAGAAATCTTTTTTGAAATCGTTCTCAGCTCGAATTCTAAGATTCGTGTTGAGATCGATGTATTTTTTCATCCAAGGCTCTTCGTCGAATCGAATGATGCGATGTATGTCGACTAATTTCATCCCGTAATCGACGTACTGTTTCAAATTTTCGCTGTAGATGACATAGTTACGTTTGTTAAATAAATTCGGAATGAGTTTTTCCTCGTCTCCTTCATTCGGTTCCATTCGTTCGGGAGCCAGCAGATAATCATTGTGTGGATTGTGTAATTCTTCCGGATAGTTCAAATCAACTTCTAAAATGCAAGGATAGTCTCTCCATTTTTGCATCTCTTCCGGTTCCGTCACCCATTTGAAATTTCCAATCGGTAAAGGATGACTCATAGCCCAACTGTACAGATTATTAGCGTCCCAATACTGTATGTATTTAGTCGACCGTTTCAAATCAAAACCTTCTTTCATGTAGGGATTGTTAGCCTCAGAATATCTGTGGGAGATCATTGAGACGCCACCTCTCGCAGCCCTTTCGAACATGAGCAACATGTCCACGTCGGATAATAATTCCAAATGGACTTCGGTGGTCTTCAACAGAGCGTCCCATGCCAGACCGGGTGCGGTGAAATACCAAGCGGGATCCAGATCGTAATTTCGACAACATACGTCTCGAAAATTTTCAAACACGTCTGCCAAGAGCAGAACGTCGGTCTTCAGATAGAGATCGTGATAATCTCTCATGGTTTTCATATCGAATGATTTCCACACGTTTTTGGCGTGTTCATAATTCTCGTCGGAAATGTCGGATTCGTATAATTTTGAATAAAAATCTTCTTTCGAAGGTAGTGCGGTGTCTTCGAATCTCTTTAGATCGTTCATGTAATCGTAAGGATAGACTCCTTTCCTCAACATGATGTCTACTCGTTCTCCGAAATGTTTGCTCGTGATTTTAAATTTATCCTTGCTCATGTTATTGACTAATTTTTCCAGAGCGGTCGACATGAATTTAAAACTGTCGATGAAACGTATGGTTCTACGAATGAATTTCGTTTTTTCTTTCAATGTCTTTCCGTCGATTACTCTTTTCTTCTCCATGAGCTTCCATTTTGTGAAGGAAATGTATCTTTCTTCGCTGTTCACGATGCAATTTTATTCTTCGTGTGAGATGCCGAGATTTTTCACGAACAGATGACTGTCATAACCCGAGAGATTGTGAAAAATCACCGGATAGAAAATGGCGTCTCGATATTTTAAATTACACTTGCTGTGAGCCGGACCGTGATACAGACCGTGTAAGGATCGTGGTCTCTGACCTTCCTATTTTCCTTCAAATTCTTGTCAAACGATTGTTTGCATATGTGACATTCGGTGGCTCTGTTATTTTCGTCCTGCTGCTCTCGCGTGATGATCATTTTTGCCGGAGTTTTAAATTTATCGTATAACATTTGAATTTTCAATTCTAACTCTTCCACGAACCTTTGAGCCACGTCGTCGTCTTCATACTGTTTCATGTAGGTGAAGGGACCCATGTCATGTTGCGAGTCGAAAGCACATTTCACATAAATGCAATAGCCCGAAGGTATGTGTTTTTGATATCTTTCGACGTAACTTTGAAGAGCGTTGGGTTGACAGGAACTCATTTTCGCGGTGAAACATTCGAAATCGGCGTCCACGACGAATGGTACTTTTAACCTTCTATTGTGCTTTTCAAACTTCACGATGGTGTTAGGTTTGGACATTTCGACGGCGACACCTTGATTTTCGTTGCAATATTCCTGATGTTTTGCCAATGAGTCTTCACTGTGAAACACGTTCATGCAATTGAAACATAAAGATATCTTTCCTTTATGTTTATTATTTTGTTTCGACAGTAATCGGGTTAGATGTTTAACCCAACAATAATGACGATTGTCACCATTTGAAATCAATAATAAAATAATCGTCTTTTCTCTTCTGAGATACGAAGTCTGTCTGAGAGGATAGATCATTCATTTTTCCTCATCGTATCCCAAGACGTTCACCGCTACGGTGGGATTTTGAACATCGAAACGTTCGATGTGTTTTAACTCTGTTGGAAAAGTCACTCCGGTCCAATCGAGATTTTTAGAAGTTCCCTCGTAATGAGAAACTCTATCGGTGTGTATTTCGACAGGGTATAAAGCGGAGGTGACTGCCCATTTAAAACACTGATCATCTTTATTTCTCACGTTGACCACGGCGTGTTTCTTAGCTAAGAAATACGGTAATTCCAAGTAGGAAGATCCTTTCAACGGTTCGTTTTTATTTATGTGAATTTCGAGTTTCAACACTTCATCGAACGTCCAATTACTACCTTCACATTGATAATTCGCGAGAGAAGTCAACATCTTGTCTTTCATCTTTTCGAAAACGTCCGATAAATCTGAACCTCGAAATACGGGTTCGACGTTAGATCTGAAATATGCATTTTTCACGATGCTCTCGCCGGACTTCACGTCGATTTTATTCATCATGCAATGGAGTATCATCTTAATTTTTAGTCCTACATTCATGTATTCGTGAAACAAATCCAATACTTTTTTCTTCACCCGTTCCATGAACAATTTCGGATCGATTTTCTTGAACGAGGGAACCACGTCAAAAGTTTTAAAAATGCCTTTGATCGCACTCTCCCATTCTACAGGTTTCGATTGGAATAGTTCCGCAACGAGTTGTGTTACATATTCTTCTCCTTTCTCTTCGTCGATTGCTCATTGAATTTCACTTGATATATCTCGTTTGTCTAGAATCTGAAGTGCATCACTCGTTTTCGTTTTAGTTTTTCTTTTCTTTTCTTTGGAAACTTGATGTTCTTCAACGGCTTTTCGTTTAGTCGTCTTCTTATTTTTCACAATCGAAACGTTTTTGGTTTTTTTCGACGTCGGCATTTTGATTCCTTTTACTATCTTCTCATTTTTCACAACCGATGCATCTTTTGACGTCGTTGCTATCGACATTTCGTTTGCCTTTCTAGCGTTTCGCAAATATTCTTGTATGACTTCAATTTTTTTTGATTTAGTTCTATGATTTCTGAAATGTGAAATTTGTAATAGTTTACAAATCTCATTTAACTGAGGTATGGTTTTCTCATTTAAATTTACCATTGTTTTATCTGTTTGCTTCATTTGTAAGAATATTTTTTTTGAATTTTGTATTAAATAATTTGTTAAAAAAGTTTTGCTTTTTTACTCTTTTTATATATATAAAAAAAAAAAAAAAAAAATTAAATTTTAACATCTTTTTTTTCTTTAATACAAAATTTAAAATATACATTATATGCAAGAATTCATAAAAACCAAATAATCGATCATGACAACAACACCTAAAAGATGCGAATTAAAATTGAAATGAGACGAAGCGTATAAGAAATTCGGTTTTAATATCTATACATTACAACAACACGATCCCATCGAATTGAATGAGGTTGAGATGGAGGAGTTAGAGCGCTACTACAACAAATATCGGATGTGTTTGAAATTGGACGAAGCCATGCTCGATTTGTTTTACAAGTACCAAAGCGATCTGCTGAATAATATCATCGTCACTGAAGACAGAGAATTCGACAAGGGTGATTTATTGTTGTCCTATGGAAGTTACATATATCCAATAATCTCACTCGAACTCGTGGACAAATCGGGTGGTGAGAGCGCATTCACCGATGTAAAAAAACTCAAAAGAGTAAAGATAAACATTCAAAACATTTTTGTAAGTGGAAAAATGACGAATGTCAACATGCTAATAACGGACTTGGAAATATAAACAATAGAGAGATTGATTTTTAGCGAAGAAGAAGGAAAAAAACGTAATGAGATCTAAAGATGATCTCATTACTTTTTACAAAAAAAATTTCACATTAAAGAAAATTAAAATTTAAAAAACTTTTTTTTTTTTATATATATAAGGAGCAAAAAAAACAAAACTTTTTTTAAACAAATTATTAAAATACAAAATTTAAAATATACATTATTTGCAAGAATTCGTAAAACAAAAAAACTAAATAATCGATCATGAAGACAGCAACACCTAAAAGATGCGAATTGAAATTGAAACGAGTCGAAACATATAAGAAATTCGGTCATAAAATCTATAGATTACAATGACACGATCCAATCGAATTGAACGAGGTCGGGACGAAGGGCTTAGAGCACAAATACGACAAATATCGCATGCCTTTGAAATTGGACGAAGCCATGCTCGATTTGTTTTACGAGTACCAAAGCGATCTGCAGAACATCGTCATCGCCAAAGATAGAGAATTCGACAAGGATGATTTGTCGTTGCCCTATGGAAATTACATATTTCCAAACATCTCATTCGAACTCGTGGAGAAATTGGGTGGTGAGAGCGAGTTGACCGATGTAAAAAAACTCAAAAGAGTAAAGATAAACATTCAACACGTTTTCGAAAAAGGAGAAGACACGAGCGTCAACATGCTAATAACGAGCTTGGAAATATAAACAATAGAGAGATTGATTTTTAGCGAAGAAAAATTAATGAGATCATCTTTAGATCTCATTACTTTTTTTTTATTTTCCTTCTTCTTCACTATTACCATATATTATAATAACGTTTCCTTTTTTCTCAATTTTCAGCGTCGATTCTTCTTTTTCTTTTTTTTCTTTTTTTTGTGATATGATACCTTTATACCAACATTTTTGTTTATCCGAATCATAATTATGAACGAATGTTGTGCATCTCTTGGTAACACTCGCATCATTACCATTCTCTTTAGAAGGTAGTTGTGACGGTGGAAAGCGTCTCATTCTCAACCGTCTATCCCGCGCTTTATCTATCTCTTTCATCAGTTCTTTCCTCATATATCCATCATTAGCGTCTAACCATTTTTACATTTTTTTTTTGTTTCTTTGCACTCTGTCTCGCGATATTCGTCATTATCGTCTAATTGTTTCTCCACCTTTTTATCCATTTTAAATATTTTATTTTATACTTTCTATGATATATATTTTATATAATTTTATATTATAATAACATATTCAAAATCGGTATATTCTTAAATGGTGAATTCTCACCGAGCAACAAATCCTTGCCGAGTCGCTCAATGTTCTGTCCACTCTTCAGATAGAGACCGTTTCCTCTCAGAGATTTGCCACCTCTAATGGGTTCTAGATACAATCCTTTACCGCTGTCGTCTACGTGGACGTGACACACGGCTCCTCCCTTCTTCAAGAACAGTCCGCTGCCACCCTTTAATTTCTCAACTGCCGAACTAGCGAGTCCCGTGAGAGCTCCCACGCCGAGAGTCTTTCCGAGAAAGGGTAGTGCCTTTGCGGTGAAGGGTAATGCTTTTGCGGCGATTCCTGCCAATAGCGGTAGGAAACCACCTTTCATTCTCAAATTGTATCTCAATTGAGCGGGACTCAATCTCACCGTCAACCCTCTTCCATCGCGAATCGCTTTCTCCATCCTTTTGATTTGACTTCTAGTCCAGGCGATCGAATCCTGACTGCCTCTCGTCAGATCTTCGTGAGTGAATTTGAATCTCACCGCCTCGCCTCGAGTTGTTAATGATCTCTTAAGTTTCTTCCTCTGTCCTGCTGATATGTTCACGTTTTTAATCACGTGTTCTGTCATAATTCTGTTTTTTTTTTAAATTATTTACTTCAATTGTTTCTTGTTCAATAATTATATTAAAATAATTTTGCAAAATTAATATTGCGTTTATTTTTATTTTTGTTATCTATATATATACACAATATTTTTTTTTTTTGCTTTTATATTTCTCTTATGTGAAATCGTATCGTTACTCTCTCTCCGCAAAGATCTAACAGTTCACCATTTTGATCCGTCAACGTTGTTTTGAGACTATACAACGTGTCTAAAATCACTGGTAGATAAACTAAATTTCGAGGTCGCTCCACGATCTTATAACCCGGCGACACGTTTGGAAAGAAGGAATAGATCGTCGGTTGAGTGCTACCATTCACGTAGCTTCCAGCAATCATGTCCACGTTCACCAGAATGCTACTGACTGCGAGAATGTCGACCGTATTTTCAGATGCCGCGTGGCCTCGATACATCTTTCAATCGAATCCCAACATCTTGCCTATAGAATCGTCCGTGTTGAAATCCACTCGAAAATTATCTTCCAAATCCAACATCGTCTGTAAGGTATTAGGATTGGGAGCGAGTCTGATCTTGTTGCTTCCCTTTCCATCCGTCTTCATTCGCGTCTGAATGTAATTGTTCAAATCGTCTATGTCGTAACTCCCTTTGGGAATTCGAATCTCCAACCAATCCGTTCCGTCGGAATACTTGAACGAGTTATTCTTTTCGGTGACGTTGGGAAAGGAATAATAAGTCTCCAGATTCACCAACGCCATCTCGTATCTTTTCTCTCTATTCAATTCGATGGAAGGTTCGAATTTCGT
This sequence comes from Pictodentalium vernedei, assembly GCA_031216915.1. Lineage (NCBI taxonomy): Eukaryota > Metazoa > Mollusca > Scaphopoda > Dentaliida > Dentaliidae > Pictodentalium > Pictodentalium vernedei. Next base: position 669,968,310 of record CM062296.1, read on the forward strand.
AGCGAATCGAGTCGAATCGCCACTCACCACGATTTGAATGGATTGTTTTGCAGCCGTATTCTCGGCTATCCGTTCTAACAATTCTCCATGTTCGAACATTATATTTAATTTTATTTTTATTTTTTCAAAACTAATTATTTGAAGATTTATTATTTTCTAATTTTTTTTATTTTCACGCTCTATCTTATTATTATCATCAGAAACATAAAACTTGTCGAATCCGCACCGATATTTTCCGCGATTAAATTCGCTTGTCAAATCGATCACGACGAAATTGTAAAGTCCACCATCCCAAACCCTCTTGCAGAATCTCCTGAATTCCGCCGCGCTCATGTCGTTTGCGACGTGATCGCCGTAGATGTGATTGAGATTCTTGAGATCTTGGCGAAAGAGACATAGAAAATTAGCGTTCTCCCTTATCGTCTGTCTGGGCAATCGAAAATAATTCTGCGACAGGTAGAAACAGTCCACGTTGCTGTGTCGACCCCTAACGTAATACGATTCGCATCGGTTCTGTCTCTCCAAAAGCAGATCGTCGAAAATCATGAGATTCTTATCTTCCGATTTCAGTTCTCTAGGATCCGGAACGTCGCTAGCGTTCTCATAAAATCGACACTCGACGTTCGAAGATGCATTTCTCTTCATCAGTTCCATCGCCGCACCGTCCAAAATGGTCGAAAGTGGAGCTTCACTCTTGTCGAATTCCTCCCTACTGTCAAAGATTCTGGCTATGACGTCCTTGGGCAATCTACGGTCCATGCACTCTCGAAGCAATCTGTATTCGGGTTGAAACAAGCTCCTGCCAAACACGAACAATCTGTCGTAATTCAACCAGTCGGGTCGGTACAACAGATTCATCAACAGATTGGTCTTTCCACAATTCGATTTTCCCACTATCAAACCTCTTATGCTTTTGGGAAAGAACTCGTTATTCGACCTCTTGGTCGCGGCGTCGTTCCAAGACATATCTTTAATGTTCATCTTTGTTTTATTTTTGTTTGTTTGTTATTTTAGATTCTTTTCAAACGCAAATTGTTAATGTTTTTCAAACTCAGTTTTTAATATTATTATTTATTTATATCACACCGTCGCGAGTTCTCTTCAGTCCAGATCCACTCGTCATTTTGGCTAAATCTTGTATGGGTACTACAGCATCCTTAAAATCTTTCCAACTTTTCGGCGTTCACTGTAACGCAGCTCGCTTCGCCGGCGGACTGATCAACTTGTCGATCAACGCGTCGGCTGCCCTCTTGCCAGCCACAGAAGCTATCCTACCACTGGCTTCGGAAGCGGCTTTCTTACCAGCATCCAAAGCCGTCGTCTTATCGACCTCAAACGCGGTCGATGCGAGTTTTCTACCCGCATCGCTCGTGAACGCTCGCATTATAGAATCGACGATGCCAGAACCGCCTTGAACGTAAGTTCTGACGTATCCCATGTTCTTTATCACCAACATATTTTATAATATATTTTTGTTTTTTTCACTGGTAAATCGTTTTGTTGTTTTTAAATACTTTTATTATTCTAGTGTAAAAATTTACTGTTTCATTTTTGTTTGTTTCTCTCTACTTATTATATACACATCAATCCTTCAATTCGTTCATCAGCCTTTTATAGTGGTTTTTATTCAAAACCTTCTGTCTTAACAATTCGTCAGATATAGTAACTATCTGATTATCTAATCCTGTGTTACCAGCCCGTCTGCTCGCCATCAACAAACTCAATCTCTGAGACAGAGCGTCAGAATCGCTCGGAAGAAAAGTGGTTTTCACCCCTTTGCCAGTCACCGATTCGATGAAATTCTTGTTCATATCCCATATGGGTTTCACCACTTTCGTCCACTTGTAACCTCTGTTGGCTTTGGGTCTCGTCTCTCTGGCATCGTTATTTCTCTTCATGGCGTGAGTCTGAACCAGAATGTTGCCGTAATTGTCGAAATCCTGTTCCGTGTAATCGCTAGGCTTGTCGTAAAGGAGCAATCTGCGCAGTCCATCAGTCAATTCGTATCTGTTCGAACCCACGATCAATTCATCATCGCCAATTTCTATTTCTGTGTCTCCTACAAAAATCCTTCCCTCCGAATCCTTATAAAATCCATACAACTGATCTCTCTTACCGCCATCATCATCAGACGATGCGACGCTACTAGTGATGATAGTCGAAGCTGTATCATCAGACTCGCTCTCTGTTTGAATTCCCGTGGGAACATAATCCGGTGTAGATTGAACGGAATACCGATTTCCAAAACTACCGGGCAACGAACCCATTCTCAAAGAACTCTCCTTTATGGGTCTCAATTCTTCGACTATCTCCTTCCTGCTTATTTTTGTGGCTTCGCGTTTGAGTTCCATCTCACCAAGACGTCTGCCTCTGTCATCCGACTGAATGCCCTTCTTAGCACGCTCAAATTCTTCTAAAATTCGATCTCGGTGTCTAGAATCCATCTGTAAAAACATCTTTCGTTTTTAATTGTTAATGTTCCGTTAAGTATGCTAATGCGAGTTATTTTATTATTTTCAAAATTAAATGTATAATTATTTTTATGTTTATGTTTTTTTCTCTCTCTCCTATATATATCGATCACTTTTTTTTATTTATTTCCTCGGGTATTCCCCCCGCTCACGTCAGAAATGGAAGCGTTCAACAGTTGTCAAGTTTTTTGGAAAAAATCCGGGTATTCCCCCCACCCCACGACGAGGGGAGATAACTCTGCATGATCAAGTTTATGAGAATCGAGCAATCTGATTGGTCAATTAGCCGAGAATCAAGCAATCTGTGATTGGCCGATTAGCTGAGTTTGGGAATTCCCATTATGGGAATTCCCCTAATGACGTCATAAATGGGAAAAACCCACCACCTCAAAACAATTGCGGATTCTGGACCACTGATCCAGAATTCGCAGACCGTTTTTTTTATGCTAGCCCAGAATTTTGCTCGCGTTCACCAACGATGGATCGATGGTCTGATCTGCGATGAGAACGTGGACAAAAATTTTTAAAGTAAAAAAAAAAGTAAAAATGTACAATTTCACCTTTTTTTAAAAAACGCGTGACATTCAACGTTCACCACGAGTATTTGAACGTTAAAAGTGCGATCTAGGAGTCACAAAAAAACATGGGGGATTCAAGACCACTGAACATTTTTGTGAACAAGCGTGCGATTTAACACTGAATCCCATGTTGGTAAACGCATCGTGTACACGTACATGTACAAAGTGGTCGTGAATCCGCAATTATTACCTACTTATGTCATGTACTGCCCGGCCGAAACAAACATCAGAAATTAACAGGAACAACGCGGACTTTCCAAATGTAAGTAAACAAGATCGATTTGAATTTATCGTGAAAAATAATACGCCCCAATTATGCCACTCCATCTGCATTCTGTAACATAATCCTTCTGTTCTTCTGGAAAAGAGAAAC